>CM077520.1:14214778-15707638 GCA_039654895.1 Mongoloraphidia duomilia
CACGGCGCGTGGCTTGGTAAATCTCGAGTGGACCCGAACATTTCCAGACGTTCTTTCCAGTTTCATATGTTTCATTGTGCTTCAATTTTAAATTATTTCTGCCCACTTCATAATCTACAAGACTGTGGGAACAGTGCCGAGAGCCGTACCGAGGATTGTCATCCGTCGATCCACAAGCCTTGTCATCCCTCGATCCACAAGCCTTGTCATCCTTCGATCCACAAGCCTTGTCATCCGTCGATCCACAAGCCTTGTCATCCGTCGAACCACAAGCCTTGTCATCCGTCGAACCACAAGCCTCGTCATCCGTCGATCCACAAGCCTTGGATGTCCATTTACAGACATTTCACGGGTAAAGTCGAGTCATCCCAAGTCATCTCGAGCAATAACGAGTTTTTACGTACCCACGGCGCGAGGTATGACAAACGTCAGACCAGGCTCGCCAAGCCACACACCGTGGAATCCCGGCTTACAGTGAAGCTTGCCAAGACGAGATATCATTATAGTAGCTGAAAATTTTGTTAACAGAAATGAACAGACATTTGTACGCTTTTTGTATTATTTAAGTTATACTTTTTTAGCTAGGGTAGTGAATTGAAGTGACCTCGAGTCAAAAATTACCGACTCAAAAATTAATGAAACGCTATAATGCAACGCTGACAGGGATTAAACGGCCCAAACGTTTTGGATGAAATTTACTGAAATGAGGTTTTGGAGGGGCAAGAAACCGATCTAGCTAGATCACTTTCTTATAGATTTTATAATTTCAAAAATCAATTTTTTGACGTTTCAAAATAGTGTAATATTCTAAGCAGGTTTTGGATATTTATGTATAGATGTTATGATATCCGTGGATTTTATTAATAGTAATAATTATTTATTAATTTTAAAATATGATGAGAGGCGTGCCAGGGAGTCACCTAACCTGTACCAGAAAAAATATGTTATGTGTTATATCTCTAAAAATACAAAGTCGCTGTATGCCTCTGTCTGTTTCTCCGCTTACTTCTTCTAAACCGCGCAACGGATTTTGAAACGGTTTTCACTAATAGAAAGAGCGATAAACGAGGAAGGTTTGTGTATATAGTTTGTAAATATTTTGTACAAAATGGCTGAACTATGACGGTGTTTTGTCAAAAAAAAAACTGTTTTCGTACGCTTACATGGCTAACGCTGACCAAATATTTAGAGATACATCAAAACAATGTACGAAAAAATGTAGGTCTTAAAAACCGCTATTAAATCATAATTTCATACCACCCGGGCGTAGCCGGGACGGGCCGCTAGTTTTTTTAATAAAATACGTTTGTAAAAAAGTGTGATGAACGAATGTGGGAAAAATATGTCATATAATATGTTATTGGTACATATTTCGTATAAAATATATAATAATAAAAATTTAACAATAATTAATTAATTTCTTTGTGAAATATTAAATTCCCTAGGGAAAATATTTTTTTTTTTAATTTCAAAAGATTATTTTATTGCCCATGGCATTTTGTTATTTATTGAAAGAACTTTTTCCTGAACGAAAAGTTATAAATTGTTTGTTGAAAAACTCCCTACAGGTAAATATTCTCACTGGAAACTTTTTTATTCACTAATATTGGAAAATATGGAGGTATTGGTACAGTAAAATTCCAATAAAGCTAATGTGAACAAAAAAACGACTGTTGGACTTTGCCAGTAAAAACCGTTAATAAATTCATTATATTGACTCAATAACATTTCAGGGTTATTTCAATTTTCAATTTATATTTTAAACGTAAGATACTAACTCTAAATAATTTTGTACTTAAATAATTCAATTTGAAGAAAATAAAGTTCAAGGAACATTAAAAATCAATTTTGTTCTTTTTTAAAGAAAAAAGCGTATTAAATATCTTAAAATTATAACATTAATTTTAACAGATTTTTATGTAAATATTATATATTAGTCCAGGTAAATTAGACCAAAAATAGCCTTATCATCAAAGCTGCATAAAATACTTGGAAAAAAGTATCTAAGATACAAGATACCAATTAACAGTCAATAGTCAATCCCCGAAAGATAAAAGACAATTAAGTACTTAAAAGTAAAATATCTAAGACACCATATAGTATCGTTGTTACATTTAAAAGTATCTTAGTTATCAGATACTTTTGAGAAGTAGGTATATCTTCATTTTTGGATACTGATACCTAATGCAATAAAAAGTAGGATTATTAGGGGCACATCGATCGAGGGTGATCTCGATCCATCAAAGAGCGAAAAAGTAGTCAAAAATCGGTTTTTCGAAAATATTGCTTCTACGAAAAATTTTTTTAATACAACATTGTAGACCATATTTTAATGCCAGCTCACATTTTGAACATTTATTTTTCTACAACATAATTATTATAAACCAGGTGCCAAGTCGGAATAATGTAAAACATTGGAAAAAATTCTGACCGCAATCTTTTTTTCACATACTAATGGTCCCCTTGGATGTCCTCAAGAAATCCTGAAATTTCAGTCTTTTTTCTACTCTAAAATACTTGATGCCTAAGTCTATTATAAAAGGTTTATATAATACAGGAAATTAATAATTTGCAGTTTAATTTTGAATAGTACACAAAACTGTTTTTTTCAGAATTAATACAGAAAAAATAGGCCAAATTTTGCAAAATATATTTTTTTTTTTGTTTAGAAAAGTCCAATTTGCCTGTACTATATATTTTGTACAGATTATAAGTAACCACACTGTAACATAGAAAGCTTTCCAAAAGTCAATGCCATGTTTGCAGATACGCAAGATGTCAAGAACAGGTAAAAATACGGTTATAAGATTTTCTTACAATCCCAAAATTTATTTTTCTACAATAAACATAATATTTCCTCAAAATATTGTTGGTGGTATGGCGTAGACAATAATACAATATACGCTGTGAGTTTACACATTGTTAGATTGTGCATAAACCTTAAGTCGTCTTTATTATTACTTGATTTTGGGCCTTCGACACTTTGTGTTCGTTCAGAGTAGTTTTTGATTGTCAAATAATTACTACCTAAGTCCTAAAGTATAAAATAAATCATTAAATTACATACAGTGCGTTTGATTTCAACCAACACATTGACTTTACATGTTAAATTAAAATTTAATACCACTGTACAGACTCGAAAATAGTACGGGAGTAGTAAATTAATTTATTGTGATTAAATTACTGTGTTATTGACACATAGCCCACTTTTGAATTAATTTATTAATAATGTGGTGGATATCACGGGTCTAATGTGATGGAAGTTACGGGTATAATGGTAAGGTGTCTATAGGTCTAGGCCGGTTTGGATCTTGAAACGTCTCGTGTCTCGAAGTCCCGGGACTTTTTTCAAATTTAATTGTCTCGTATCTCGGGGTTTATTTGAATCGAGACTCGAAACACGCTTGACGAAATCGTATTGCAATAATTTTTTTTTCATATTATATAAAATTGGAGCCTACATCAAAATTTTATCATTTTCCTCTTTTTAGTAGATAGGCTTTTTTGAAGGAGGTTTCTTTTTTGTTAAAAAGTTTTTCTTAGGGTCTAAAAATGGGTTACGAGCCAATTTTTAGGGTCTAAAAATGCATTACGAGCCAACTTTTCGAATAATTTGGGGGTAATTTTACTAAAAATATGTGACGTCGTTATAAAAACTAAAAAAAGTTAAACAAAAAAATATAAATGAAACTTTTAAAAACAATGCTTTCATAAATGAACTAAAAAGAGTAAAATAACTTTTTTCTGAGCTTACAAGAAATTTTAAGAAATTTATATAAAATCAAAAGTTTTAGGCGTGTAAGTATACAGATGCATTTTTTAAAATTTGCAATTTTCCGCAGCCAACGATTTATAATTAATAAATATACATTTCTTAAAATATCAGCTATGTTTCCAGACGTTATGGCCACCTATACTTATTATTATTGTCTTTAGAGACCGTGTAAAAAATATAAAATAATTAGGTTTATTTTCGCAAACAATTAAATATAATCTACTGTAATCCCATGAGTGGTCTATCGTCGGGACGCTGTAATTGCAACAATTTAACCAACAATTGGTAGAGATAAAGACGAATAAGATAATGACGACGTAATGTAGAAAAGCAAATTGAAATCGATTACGGCAACAATGGACGCTACAAAACACAGTTCTGAGATTTAGGAAATCATTACTCTGGGCGAAGACAGATAACCCTTAATTTCAGTCACGTTTTGTTTGGAAAAATGTCTTAGATCTGCTAATAAAAAGTGACATGACACTAATGACTTACTACAATTTATCCCATTTCCTTCTTTTTCCGGGAGCACTTTATACTAACGAGAATTTTCATTGTAGAAATGTTCGTAAATAGCTTTGAGAATATACCTATATATAGTTAAGTTCCGTTCCACTTTTTTACTGTACTAAAACTTGTTCGCGCGGTGACGTAGACTTCTTTTTTATTATACAATAAAACATACATAACAAAAATCTATCTATCTATAATCTATATAAATAAAATGATATCGTCCGTCGTTGTGCGCGCATCATGTAAAAACCACTGGACATAGTTTTATGAAATTTTCCCGACTTCGCTTCGCAGGGGGAGAATTTCTCGCGGAGGGATAATAAATTAACAATAGGGTGAGAGATTCTCGCGGGGGATGACAAATTAACAATAGTGTGAGAGATTCTTGTGGAGGGGTGATAATAAATCATACTTCGCTTCGCAAGAGGAGAATTTCTCGCGGAGGGAGGATAATAAATTAACAATATACTAAATATACGTGATCAGAGCCATGGGTGACCGCTATTAAATCATAATTTCATACCACCCGGGCGAAGCCGAACGGGTACCGCTAGTATATAATATTATGTCTTCAGTGAAATCTTTCTATCAAAGAACACTTCCTATTATTAATATTTTCTGTGGAAAGAACAACGCCTAGCTGCAGCTCTACTGTTAAGTATATTATTTTATTATCATTATTTTAAAATTGCTGTTTAAATGTCAAGTAAAATAAAAATAATTGAAACTAAAATCAAAACACTAATAAAATATCAATAGCAACCCTATATTAATACGTACCTTGTGAATCATGGCTCATTCTGATCCATTTATTTTCTCCCAATTTAACTGTTTACATCGTGGCGTTTTTTAACTTTGGAACAAACAAACAAACTTTTTTTCTTTTTAATGTTGGATGTAGACAAATAATTATTTGAACAAAATAATAATGTATGACTAGCGCAAGTGGGAATCCAAAACTGGAAAATTGAATCGTTTAACCAAAAAAGTTAGGTGTTAAGGCGGTGTTTACTAATTACGGCTATAAGACAAACCGCAATGTTACGTAATTTTGAAAACATTAAATTAAGAGAAACAACATGAAGTTTCGTTTATATCCATAGTAAGTAGATATACAGGGTGTTAATTAGGTAGGACTACGTGCACACAAACTTTAAAGAATTAATCTATGATTGATTTTAAGACAAAACCTTCATATAAGTATGGGTCCGCAATGGCTCTGTTTCCAGCTACAGGGTGTTAAAATTTGAAAATAAAAATTGAATTAAAAATATACTTATTAGCTCCTACCGACAATGAAAAAATCACTTTAATAAATAAAACACACAAAAACTGATTATAGCTGTCCAACTTTATTTTTAAATACTACGTTTCGGTCTGTTATAAGAGACCCTTTTCAAGCCAAGGGTTTAAAGTATTTAAAAATAGCTATAGTCAATTTTTGTGTTTTATTTATTAAATGAATTAAAAATAATTTAATACTTGCAAAATGTACTCTGTGACTACCTGTTGGTGTGTGCAACGTTCTAATTAAGTAGCTGGCACTATTCAAAAAATAAATTTAAAAAAAGTCAAGAGATGTCATGGAACACCCGACAGAAGCTATGCTTTTTACGCATTGTATATAAATCCGAATTTATCAAATCTATAGACAATACAATTGAAAAGTTATTACTTGACCGCCATTTCGAAATCTGACGCCATTTTATTTTTTTGTGTCCTATAAAACTCTTAAATATGAATTTTCAAAAAGATTGGATAATTTTTACAAAAGTACATATGGCCGCCATTTTGAAATCTGACGCCATTTTATTTTTTGTGTCCTATAAAACTCTTAAATATCAATTTTCAAAAAGATCGAATAATTTTTACAAAAGTACATATGGCCGCCATTTTGAAATCTGACGCCATTTTATTTTTTGTGTCCTATAAAACTCTTAAATATCAATTTTCAAAAAGATCGGATAATTTTTACAAAAGTACATATGACCGCCATTTTGAAATCTGACGCCATTTTATTTTTTTGTGCTCACTGCGCGTGCGCCAGTATATTACTTTCACCGCTGGCCATAGCTACAGATATACTTTTAATAACATGAGCGTGACGTGACGTGAACGTGAGCGTGATGCGAATCTAAAAGTTTAAACCCTAACAGAAATCGTCTAACGCGTCTATAGAAGTATAGCTTCAAAAATATTAAACCTTATTTCAATAAATTTCATCCAAATCGTTAAAACCGTTTTATTACTGGTTACAATACAGCGTTTCAATAATTTTTGAGTAGGGAATTTCTGATTCTAGGCCATTCAAATTCACTACCCTTGCTAAAACTACAATTAGGAATGAGCATTGAAAGAAAAACATCGATGTTAACATCGAATGATAGATACCTACATGCGATACATCGCAACTAATCATCGATGTCACAAAAACATCGATGGGAAAAATATCGACATCGAAACTAAAACATCGGTTTCCGATGCCCATCCCGATTCTGTGCCGATTCAACCCGATTACCGATTGTTCTGTACCTAGTCGATTCAGTGCGAATCGCGTGCATTAAAATTCATTTTACACCTGGTATATACTGATAAATGTACAGACTTGGCGAGCAATTAGAACTCATTTGTATGTACACATTAGTTGAAACATTTACTTTAATTGAGGTTGGCAACTCTTGTTTTGTATACGAGTTCACTAGACAGTAGACAGTGTGTACCAACTGTATGACACAATAACACATCACCCGTCCTCTAAATTCAAGACATAACGTCTGTATCAATGGACGCGAGGCAAAATTCCGTAACTTGAATCTTTAGTGTCCCTACGTCTTACAAAGCAAAACCCCTTTTTCGCGTCTGTATGTATGTCTGTCTGTCTGTATGCTCGTAATAAACTTAAAAACCGCTAGATCAATTTTAATTGTTTATATAAAAAAATAGCCAAATGCGAAATTTTACTTAAAATAGAGTAGGTATAATAAATAATTGCATATTTAGAACACTAGTTACACAATATACAATTATTTACTATACTCTATTTTAAGTAAAATTTAAAATTATTATCAGGTTTATATCCTTCGTTATTAACAATTCCCATTGGAAGTTATTGTAATGGGTCCTAAAATCGAAGTCAAAATGCATAACAAATTTTTTGTTTCAAGGTCACTACACTATTTTTAGAAAGATGTCTGTGTGTGTGTATGTGTGTGTGTACTGTGTACATACGTACGTACGTATGTGTCCATTTCTTTGACGATATCTCGAGAATGAAAAATGATATCGACTACGTTAGGGTGCTAATCGACGCGTATTAACGTAAATATGATCTGAAAGAAATTTTTTCAACATCAGTTCAGCCGTTCTTTTTTCTTAACCAAATAGACTCCAAAAAAGTAGATTTTATACAATATCTCGCGAAAAAAAAATTATATCGACTTCGTAAGGGTGTCAATCGAGGCGTGTTAACGTCATTTTGATCCGACATAAATTTTATAAAAATCGGTTCAGCCGCTTTTTTTTTAAAATTATTGTTAAAAATAAATAGTAATTATGTTTTAATGATTAAAATGATTACTTTTCTGTGTAATATCTAATTTAGTTATTATTATTAAATATTTATCAAACTGGGAAGTTCGTCGTGTGGACCTCAAGGGTCGCACTTTCAGGGCCGCAGCAAGGAAATCTTGCGCCTGGGGCCAACATTTCAATTTGCGCCCCCCCCCCAATAAAAATCAAAAAATGCACGATACAAGATTTTTATAAGATATTCCAACACAACCAACTGAAAAACAAAAAATGTTCACTAATCGACTCCAACAACTCGCACTTTTAGTTTCAAAGATATATAAACAACATCTGAGAGATTTTTGAGTTTTTTTAAAAATGCCAAAAGTAAGAAGACCCCCCCCTCTTTGTACAAATTTGCAAAATTTTTGAAAAATAAATTCGACCCGATTCGTTTGATATTAAGTCAATTTATAGAAAAAATAGCGCTGAATCGACTCTAACAACTCGCACTTTTAGATATATTTCTATAGAAATTATCGCCAAATTTGTTAGCCGTTTCTGACTCATTGAAGATCGTAAATAATTTTTTATGAGCTTCGGTTTACTGAACTATCTCTCACATGAAGTAGTGGTTACGGGAATTGTTAAAAAAATTCTATATGCTATTCCCATGTTTGAATAGCTTTCCACTAAACCCAAATCATGAATTGTTTGTAGTACTCTAAATGTGACATTTAATGATTCAAGCATTTGCTTTGCGCTTGCTACTTTTGTAATATTAAATACGTAATGTGAAATACAAATTAATAATAAGTGTTCTATTTCTTTCTTTAGTCCTATTTGCAAAAGTATTATTATTTATTGTATATTTTATATTTGTCGAATTGTAATTAGCCTGGCAATAATCATTGTCGTTTTTCATGTCAAAAAATACAGCGTCTTCGGCGCCCCTTGCTTAATGCGCCCGGGGCCGTCGCCCCCTCCGCCCTACCCTTACTGCGGCCCTGCGCACTTTAGTCCTAATAAACGACCCACCTCACGGCTTGTTTTACCACAAATTCGACATGAACCGTTTTGTCTAGTGGGCACAGATATTGTCTAGAATTTAAGCAGGGTGCAAGTGGGAATACGTGTAGGTAATGCAGTTGGCAATTCCAGTTTTGTGTACAACTTCACGGACAAATATAGGTACGACCTCATAACAGAGATAGCTATAGAAACAGCATATCGCATCGCTTGTGAAGTCACAACTATACACTAAAGTACGACCTGTCAGGTACATTATGATCATTCGTTGCGTGTATTTAAAGATCACCAACATCTAAAGTTATTTGGGCCTAGCACCAATTCATATTTTCAATTCATTATTATTTTTTTTTTAATAATAAATTGAAAATCCAATTGACACTTTTACCAGCTCTCGGGCTAGAACCCGGGAACTGGGGACTTGTAATAGAGGAACCATTGCAACGCCAAACAACAGCATTGCTACACGCTCGGCCATTCCATTTGTTGCTTGTATTCCGTAGTATTAATTATTCTTTATTTGAAAAATAGGGTTTTATTAAAAAAAAAAAACGACCAAGCGCGAGTTAGACTCGCGCATCGAGGGTCTTGTATTGCAAAAAAAGTTTTTTTTACTTTTAGATCATATTTTATTTTGTTCTTTTAAGTGTTTCAAAATTTTTCCGTATCAAATTTTATTAAATTAATTTTTAAAGTAGATAAAAAATTCCATAATGTTAACATTATAAAAGAAAAAAAAATCATAAATCGTCAGTTGGATTTGAACTCGGCTCTTTGTGGTGGCATGCGAGCGAGTTACCGCTAAGCTCCACGTGTACCACGTCACAAGCAATGGTACATTTAATACACTTGGCCCAGCTCTGTCTAATTTTCCGTTTCCCGTAGGAATTTAAGGACTTAGGATTAGTGATTTTATAAAGGGTTCCGTTTTTTTATTCTGAGGCACAGAACCCTAAAAATGGTTTCGTGTTTTATGCTCCTTCTATGGCTGTCTCTGTTCTGAGGGTACGACCTAACATATTATGTCTGCATTAACTCTATAATTTAAACGGTAGAAATGTTCGTCATATGCTTCGTAATCCGTTGTATATTATGCAAATTTATAATATAGTTGCACCAATCCGACAGGATTGTCGTTTTAAATTATACCTATGAGCTATCTGGGGTTGAAAGAGAACTTTAGGTGTTGCGAAGGGTTGCCAATAAAAGAAATACAAACGAACGAATTAAAACACAGGTTGGTCATAGTTGGTAACCCTTTCTGTATATGCAACTTTACAACACAGTTGTACTAGTCCCAGAGCCGACCGTGTAAAACTCCCCGGTATAAAATAATAAGATGGGTGTCATATCAGATGAAAGAGCGTCAAAATCCTTACACAAAAAGTACAATTTGCCATCCGTCATCCTGGCGGGGGCCGCTGGCCGCCCCTTTGAAAATTGAAAGTTTTTGACGAAAGCCACCCAGGACAAAATAATAAGATGAGTGTCGTATCGGATGAAAGAGCGTCAAAGTCCTTACACAAAAAGTACAATTTGCCACCCACTCATCTTATTATTTTGTCCCGGGTGGCTTTTGCCAAACATTTTTAATTTTCAAAGGGGCGGCCAGCGGCTCCCGCCAGGATGACGGGTGGCAAATTGTATTTTTTGTGGAAGGATTTTGACGCTCATTCATCCGATACGACACTCATCCTATTATTTTGTCCCGGGTGGCTTTTATCAAAAATTTTCAATTTTCAAAGGGGCGGCCAGCGGCCCCCGCTAGGATGAGGGATGGCAAATTGTACTTTTTGTGTAAGGATTTTGACGCTCTTTCATCTGATATGATACCAATCTGTCAGGAAAATTATTAAATTTTTTAATGTTTTGTAAAATGTGAAATATTTTAATAACTGAGAGCTATCAAAAAAATACATAAATCGACAACGGAGTGACCGCGACATAGCGAGTTGAAAATAGTCATTTTCATCCAGATTTTCCAAGAACAGGGCTCACCGTTGGAGAATTTTTGTGTGATGGACATATACGAATATTTTTGACATAGAACTACCTCTTTCCCGGCGGTATATAAGGGAAGTAAAATAATTATAATAATAATAATGCGTTAAACGTCCGTTTCTCGACATTATGTCATAACAGACGCCATTCGCACCATTACTATTTTCCATTTTATCACTTCCCGTTGTTTTCTACATTTTTAAACTTCAACTTTTTTTTTGTTAATAGCAATGTGCAATGGAGGAATTATAGGAAATTAGGATAAGGTAGGCAATTTTGGGAGCATAGGAGTTTGACAGGTAATCGGCTATGGCCTTGAATAAGGAACCATCTCGATATTCATCTGGAATTATTGAGGGAAACCATGGAAAACCTCAAACAAGATGGCCGGTACAGGAATTACCGTTTCTCGACGTGAGGCAGTAGAAAAAAGTCCTAGCCACATCTGCCCCCGTCGGGATTCGAACCCAGTACCTTCCCAATGCGAGTCTAGTGCTGTACCACTAAGCTACATCGCTGGGTTAAATGATGCGATACGAAAAATGCGTTACAAAAAGACGCAAACTGTCATATTTACGCCATTGTTAAAAAAAGATTACTTTTATATATCTCTTCAAGGGGTAGTCTGTTAGTCCAAATTCGGGTCAAACGTGTCCCTAAAATTTTAATAAAATCGGCCTGGCAGATCCGGACTCACAAATTAAATGTGTTAAAGTTTAATGTGATTTATTGGAGATATTACAGCAGACACCCGTTTATTTTTGTTTTAATACATTTATTACACAATACACTTACAGCTAGATCAATTTCAGTTTCAAATAAAGCGTGTAATGCTTGTTACAGTGAAACTTCCGATTATCGGTGTCTGTTTCACTTAGGCCGGGCGCATACACACAATTGTTTCCACGACTAAACAGTTTAGTCGAGTTGTATACGTGTCACGATTACAATTAAAATAAACCGTCACCTACACCACATGTTTTCACCGCCATATTATTCTTTATCGTTGAAGGTAACTATTAGTGAAAGGTAGTATCGCATTGTTTTAATAATCAGATTCTTTGGTTATGAATGATTCTAATAATCGGATGTTTCATTCGAATTATATCAAATGATTATTTTGAATGATGAGTAGGTACTGCATTTCATATAGGTAATAGGTAATTTCATATAGGTAATAGTTCACTAGCCAATATTCAGTAGTGACGGGCAAAATCTCATTATTTCAATAATCGGATTCTTAGATTATAAATGATTCTAAAAATCGGATGTTTCATTCGAATTATATCTCTAACAATCTCTATGTTTCCGATTATTATAATTCAAATTGTCGATAATTCAGATTATATATCATTTAGGTTATATATAATTCGAATGATTTCTATAATCGGATGTTACTGATTATTGAAAAACTCGGATTATCGATTATTTTTAATTCGAATTATCCCATCACTAATTTCAACTCGACTAAACTGTTTAGTTGTTAGAGGTGCGCATACAATCAATCAGTTGTGCCATAATTGCACTATTAAACTACTGGGTCGCCGACCCTTCTAAGGGGCTACTACCTTAACGTGGTAGAAGGGTTTGTGTACCTCAATGACCCAGAGAGCGATGCCAGCGGGAGCCTAGTGCTCCTGGAAGGGTCACCCATGCTGGTAAGGTCAAAGGATAGAGGTCAGACGAAACGTAGCCCACCCTGTCCCGATAGTGAAGGTGTCATGCGACCCGTGCCGATGTACTTGAAAGGCCGAGGGACTTTTAATGTTCGGTCACTAACGGAGCGCTTGGAGTACCTGGGTGCCCTCCAAGGATACAGTTAACCCTTACCGTGGTAAGAGGCGCTGCTGCGGTGGACTTATAATTCCTCGCTACTCGTGGGAATAAGTATGGAGAACAAAAAATATATAAAAAAAAAACAAAACCCCGACGACAGTTCGGATTCCGAGAGCCCAGTGCTCTCAGATTCGTCTGTCGATACTCAAGTTCAGTTGAGGGCACAACTAGCCCACACTGTTCCTGAGGTCGAGACTCTAGATCAGGTGAGGGCACAACCAGCCCACACGGATCTGGAGGCACCAAGCACCAGTCGAGCGGGCACTTCAGCCGGCGATGCACTGGATTTAGTCCCTGGAGTGGAAGGACTGGCCATCGAACCAGTCCGTATCTCTGGGGCTCAAAAGCGAAAGCTTATTAGAGACAGGGTTCTTGCTAGGGGGGAGAAATATATCCGACCCAGACCCCACAAGAAAACTTCTCGTGCAGCAGAGACAGCAACAGGACCACAGACCAGTGGGACCGCTGATACTGCTCCGAGCAATAAGGGGCCAAAAACCCCTAATCCGGGCAAACGTCCGCGATCGGATGGTTCCACTCCCTCATCCGCTAGGGCTACTGCTAAGAGGCCCCGCAATGATGAGGCGAGGATGGATTTCAGGGAGGCTCTCACGGGGACTAAGATAGCCGTTGTGAGAGAATCACACCCTGAGCAGAAATTGTCAAAGGAGGAGGCGGACAATCTTCGCTCAGAAATTATGTCGCTCATCGTCAAGAGCAAGGGCGTGTTCCCTAAATTCGAGAGATGTGCGTACGATGCAGCTGGTGGGCTAGTCTTTTCCTGCAAAGATGAGGCTACAGTCTCATGGCTGAAAAATTCAGTGGCTTCCTTGAATCCTTTCAAGGGGATTGCTCTTAAAGTGAGTCCTTCGAAGACCCTAATTAGAGCATCTAAAATCCTGATGTGGGTCCCGAAAACCACTCTGGATTCGAAGGCTACTGACTGTCTGAAACTCCTTCATGCTCAGAATGAAGGACTTAAGACTAAGGACTGGACGATAGTCAACAGACGGGAGGAAACCAATGGGCAAACTCTAGTCTGTTTAGCTGATGAGGAGTCGATGGAGACCTTAAAAAGGTTAAACCTCAAGCCATATTTGGGGGTAGGCCGGGTCAATATCAGGATCCTCTCTGAACCCACACCTATGGATAGGGAAGATGAAGGTGTTGCAAATCAACCTGCAACATAGTAAGGCAGCAACAGCTGCACTAGCCCGGCGCATTAAAGCCGAGAACTTAACCCTGGTCCTTATACAAGAGCCCTGGATTTTCCGGGGCCGAGTTATGGGATTGGGGGGACTGGGAGGTAAGGTGATCTATGACACCACATCAGACAGGGTTAGGGCCTGCATTTTTGTAGGCAACTACCTGTCGCAACTCCCTCTACTTGAGTTCTGTTCCAGAGATGTCGCAGTAACTAAAGTAAAACTTCATATGGAGAATAGACATATGGAGGCCATTGTAGCCTCCATATATTTCCCATATGAAGATACACTCCCGTCACCGGAAGTGGAAAAGTTAGCAACCTTCTGTCGGGGGTCTCAGCAACACCTACTGGTAGGCTGCGACGCAAATGCTCACCATGTAGTATGGGGAAGCAGTAATACGAACAAAAGAGGAGAGTACCTTTTAGATTTTATTCTAAGGGAAAATTTTGTTCTACTTAACTCGGGCAGCGAACCAACATTTGCAAACCGAGTCAGATCTGAAGTCATAGACGTCACCTGGGGAACATCATTTCTTAGTCAACAGGTGAATGGATGGCACGTTTCGATGGAACCATCCTTGTCGGACCACAGACACATTCTCTTCCATATATCTGGTGATATGGAGGATAAGACACACTACAGAAATCCAAGGAAAACCGACTGGGGACTATACAATGAGACCCTGAAAGTTCAGTTGGAAGGAGTAGGATATCCTAGTAGGGGAGCCATTGGTATTGAGGAGACAGCCAACCAACTACGGGAGGCTATTATCTCCTCATATCATCAGAGCTGCCCTACAACTAGGAAAACCTCTAATCGCAAGGTGAGCTGGTGGAATGATGAACTTGCAAACTTGAGGAAACAAACTCGCATGCTATTTAATAGAGCGAAGAAATCCGGAATGTGGGGCGAATACCACAAAGCCCTCACCACGTATAATCAGGCCATTCGAAGAGCCAAGAGAAAATCCTGGAGAGACTTCTGCCAGGAAATCGAGAGCACAACAGCTTGCTCTCGATTGTATAAGATCTTATCGAAAGATCCTATCAACCCGGTAGGGACATTAAAGAAACCCAACGGGACATACACAAAAACTGGAAAAGAAACCCTAGAGATTCTCCTGGGCACTCATTTTCCAGACTCACGCTGTGTAGGAACTCCCCTTGATTCACAGGACTATCCTACTGTGGCCTACAGAGCAACGCGGGAATCCTGGGTGTTAGCGAAGGAGGTCGTAACACACAGCAAAATTAAATGGGCACTAGACTCTTTTAGCTCATTTAAATCAGCAGGCCCCGATGGCATAATACCAGCTCTATTGAAGCAAGGGGCCGATCAGCTGATCCCACATCTACTCCGTCTATTTAGGGCCAGTTTAGCTTTTGGCTATATCCCTAATAGCTGGACAAAGGTGAAAGTGGTATTTATCCCAAAGCCGGGCAAATCGTCTTATACCCAGGCTAAGGCCTATAGACCAATCAGTCTGTCGTCTTTCATTTTAAAGACGTTAGAAAAACTCATTGATAGGTACATCCGAGGAAGAGGGCCGAATAACCTTCTCTTTTCAGAGTATCAACATGCCTATCAAGCAGGAAAGTCCTGTCAGACGGCGCTTCACCAGCTGATTGGCAGGATAGAAAAATCTCTGGATACAAAGGAGATAGCTTTAGGGGCTTTCCTTGACATTGAAGGGGCATTTGATAACACATCATTTGTGTCTATTGAGTCAGCCCTTCGTGAAAAGGATTGCTCACCTACTCTAACTAAATGGGTAGGCAACATGCTAAGAAGTAGGAAAATACATGCCACACTGTTTGAGGACACGTTGGAGGTATCTGCCGCCCGAGGTTGTCCACAGGGGGGGGTACTATCACCCTTACTGTGGAACCTTGTGGTGGACAAACTCCTGACAAGACTCAATCAAATGGGAATGTATACTCAAGGCTATGCAGACGATGTTGTTATCATGGTCCGAGGAAAATATATGGATATCTGTCTAGATCTTATGCAGACAGCTCTAACAGAGGTCCAGACTTGGTGTGAGGGGGAAAACCTCAAAGTCAACCCCCAAAAAACCGTAATTGTCACGTTCTCCAGGAAAAGAAAGCTGGAGCCTAACAGAACTCTTCGCCTCTTCGAAGGAGAACTACAGATGTCCAAAGCGGTGAAGTATCTGGGCTTGAACCTAGACTCAACACTCAGCTGGAATATACATCTGGATAAAGTGCTAAAAAGAGCAAAAACGTCTTTGATGATGTCCCGTCGCTCTTTTAGCAGATCCTGGGGACTTAACCCCAGATTAACATTTTGGCTATATACCACAGTAATCAGACCCGGACTAACGTATGGGGCACTACTATGGTGGCCAAAGGTACAACAGACTACTGCTAAAAACAAAATGGCGAGTCTGCAACGTCTAGCAACCCTAGGCGTAACAGGTGCCATACGCAGCACCTCATCTGCTGCTTTGGATGTGATCCTAAACCTCCCACCATTACACCTATACGTAATGGAAGAAGCGAGGCTGGAAGCATCCCGGCTACAGAATGCGGGGCAGTGGAGAGATGTAAAAATTGGTCACACCCGCATTACTGGAATCATAGATGACCACACATTACGTATGTTGTCGGACAGAATGACTCCAGTCTATTGCTTCAATAGGACCTATGACACTATCATTCGTGATAGAGAGGAACTGAAGAAAATTATCCCACAGTTATCAAACAGCCTTATCTGGTATACGGATGGCTCAAAGATGACCAGTGGAGTCGGAGCTGGAATCCATGGTGAGAGACCGAGGAGTGACACAAGTCTGAGCCTAGGAACTCACGCCTCAGTTTTCCAAGCTGAAGTAATGGCGATTGCTGTATGTGCACAGGAGAATATTGCGAGGGGCTATCGAAACCAGCCAATCCGTATTCTATCTGACAGCCAAGCAGCAATTAAAGCCTTACAATCCTATAAATTTAGCTCTAAGCTGGTATGGGATTGTCATCAATTACTAAAAAAAACTCGGGTCGCAGTGCCAAAACCCTGCCGACAATATAGTGTATTTGCTAATACAGGCATTGTGGCATTATTATGTAAACTTAAGTTTGTTTTTTGACAAAATAAAAAATTTAACCCCTTAATACAGCCCTTAAAATAATTAAATTTTTCTAAATTTCAATATTAGACATGGATTTCATCAATACACCCAATTAAATACACCCCTCCATATCTAAGTAAATCCGTATCAACAAACTAGTGTTTTCATAAAATTTGAAAGTCCGGTCCTGTCGGGCCGATTTTATTAAAATTTTAGCAGCACATTTTAATCTTTACTAAAGAGTTAAATTTCAATTTTGAAACGATTCTGACAAATTTTTCGGTATTTTTGGGCTAAAAAACTTTTTGGAACCCCTAAATACAACCCTGAAAATGGTCCGATCGGGCCCATTTTAAATAGGCTTCTTGCGGTGATGGGTTCCAATGTGTGTACCAAATTTCGTTTCAATCGATTAAGTCTGTCGAGAGTTATCGTGTACACACATATATATATAAATATATATATAAATATATAAATATATATATATATATATATATATACATACATATATATATAAACATTTTTAAAAATGGTGCCAAAGTGTTCAGGAGGCTATGAAACGTCGAAATTTTGGTCCGACCCCTAGGTCCCACCATCCGACCGACGCCAATAGTGTATGTGCCATATGGCAAATACACTAATGACCTGGGTAGGAGAAACAAAGTTCTCTTAATGTGGGTGCCAGGTCATGAAGGAATCCAGGGCAATGAAAAAGCGGATACCCTTGCTAGACAAGGAGCCTCTGCGAAATTCATTGGACCAGAACCAGTCTGTGGGATTTCTTACAAATGTGTTCAACATACTGTTAGGAAATGGACCTGCGAGCAACATCTCTCTGAATGGAACCTGGTTTCAGGTAACAAACACGGGAAGAAAATGATCGCAGGCCCCTCCCCCAGGCTCACTGAGGACCTAATCAAACTCAGCAGGCCAACACTTAGAAAGGTTATTGGGCTTTTGACCGGTCACGCTTCTCTAAGGAAACACCTACATGTGATGGGGATACGACAGGAATCAACACTATGTAGATTCTGCGATATGGAGGATGAAACAGCCACCCATATCGTGTTCGAATGTGAAGCGCTAGCCTACAGAAGGACAACCATCTTTGGATATATAGATGAGGATGGAATTATTCCACAGGATAATCTAGTGCCAAATCTTCTGGAGCTCATAAGAAGATCCAGGCTATTTGTGGACTAGATCCAGCTAAAGGGGAGCACAAAAATCCTTCTAGGATGAGGTGCAGCTTATGGGCCAATCCAGGACCACCCCTAATTGCTTTTAATCTTTAATCTTTAAACTGGGTCGCCGAGCAACTATTTAGTCGAGCGTATGTTAGCGTTAATCATAGCTGTGGACATAAGCTGCCGACGATAGTTGTTCAACAGAATAGTCAAAAGACGATCGATGCGGTTTTATGATTTTTTTGTTGTACAACTACAGTGTCGATAGTATGCGCAGTCCCTTCTAATCTCATAGCCTTTTGACAGGTGCGCATACAATCAATCAGTTGTGCCATAATTGCACTATTAAACTACTGGGTCGCCGAGCAACTATTTAGTCGAGCGTATGTTAGCGTTAATCATAGCTGTGGACATAAGCTGCCGACGATAGTTGTTCAACAGAATAGTCAAAAGACGATCGATGCGGTTTTATGATTTTTTTGTTGTACAACTACAGTGTCGATAGTATGCGCATCTGATCTCATAGCCTTTTGACAAACAACTAATTACTAAACAGTAATTGTGCGATTAAAAATTTATTGTTTGCGCCGGCCCCAAAAACTCAATATATAGCGATCGCCCGTTTTGTACGTTTAACATACTGTCACTACTCGTCAATAATATTGTTACAAAACTGTTTTCTGAGTTACCGGAATAAATATTTATTTACAATAATTAAAAATACAATAACAATAAATGCAACCACTAAAAGTCAATTCTAACAATAAAAAAACTTAAATGGTAATTATTGAACTAAACGAGCCACTTAAATAACACTTAACAAATAACTATATATACAAGGATTATTTATTTGTAATTATTTATGTCACTGTATTTATATCAGATTTATTTCCAACGTTTATTTATGTCGGTCATTACTCAGTTACTTCAGTACTATTTATTTACATCCACTCCACTATTTATATCACTGTACTGACTGATTCGAGCGTTGATTGATTAATATTTATATCACTGATCCACTTGATGGCACGATTCACCATTCACTGATCGCTCCAACACGACATACTCGCCGTTTATATACCTGCGTGCGGTGTACGCTCAGTGTGTCCTCGTATTCTCTAGCGTTGTCTAGAATCTTCGATACCATTCCACGCTTTACTACTGTGACCTTTCTTTCTCGTGGTTTCTATTGGAGGCAGTGGCGTAACATCTTGGGGTTTGCTACAATATGCTTCATTAGTCATTACACATCTAGATATACAATCTACTATTACAAAACGCTCTTTCGTTTTTTGTTGACTTGGTAAATATTTTCTTGTCACGTTGGTAGTTGTGGTTAGTTTCACTGTATAATATAGAGGTATAGCAGCTAGCGGCAATTCACCAGTTGGCAGTTGCTATATATACAGTGGAAAGAAGATTCTTTGAAAGTTTAAATTGAATCTGACTGTTCGCAAGTCAAGTTTGAATTCTCCGTGTTCTTTATAGGAAAGATGCATGCAATGTGAAGGAAAGACAATCTGGTGCCGTTGATTACTGTAAGTTGAGAGAACTGTCTACAGTTGCAGTCATGTTACTGTATCGTTACGTAATAATAACATTTTTTAAAGTGAAAACTTCCTTAGGCGCGTTAGGCACTCTTTGCCTGGGTACTGAAAAAACGTTCGCAATTTTGCGTAAGAATTCGCAACATACTTATATCATAAAAACGGCCATCTACACACTACCACCGTGGTTGGTTTAGTCTTTGCGTTCTATGCATAGGAACCTGGGTTCGAGACCTGATGGCAACGTAGCATTTTTGGAGTTTTTTTCTCTAAATTCTACATGATATTTATTTATATATTTTTTATTTTTGTTATATTATTTCTTTGACAATAATTATAATTTTTTTGAAACTGCAAGGTGGAATTAATTAAAAATACAATTTTAGTATTTTAGTTAAAAATTATTTTTAGTTCGTAAATCCGCTATAATAGATGACACCAAAAATTAGAAAATCTGAAGTTTTCACTTCTGTCGTGTGGTCATAAGCACACACCCATTTTTTTACCATGCCACTATAAAATAGCTGCTTTACATGCATGTATGCATAGTGACTTTTGACAGGCCGGTGTGCGGGAACGTATTATTCTCACATTAATGTGAGAAAGCAAACCATTTCCATAGTGATTTATGGTTATTGGCCCTGATGCGCACGCTATTACATACTGACAGCCACTCTCGGTCTACTATAGAACTTAAGTTGGCGACACAAATGAACTGTCAAATTTTTTTGAAAATACTGAAAATTAAGGGAAAAGCAGGTATTTTATAGTGGATATGGCAAAAAATACCATACATATCTCGTGAGTAATAATATTATGACTCGTGTGACTGTTAAAACTCGCTATCGCTCGTTTTAATATAATATAACTCGTCAGTATACTATATATCATTACGCTCGATTATTTTCAAGCCCTGTGACGAGCTGGAGAATGTATAATTAATTTATGACGTGATAACAAACTTGCCAAAAATTGATTATAATTTTAAAGTGTTAATATTCGTTGCTTTGTTACAGGTTTCTTTCATTTGTTGCAGCCATTTCTTTGTGAAAATTAAACTCAATTAGCCAGCAACATAAAGACTATCAGTGAACATTTTCTGCAAATTTCTTTGTTAGGTACTATTTGAATTTAATTTTTCTTCATCTCGTACAACATATTATTTAATATTTTTTCTTAATAAAAATTCCTTTGAGATAAATAAATAAATTTCATTACTGTACTGGCGGTAAAGTATAAACATTAGACATGTTTCTATGTAGCACATATTTATAATGGATTTTTGGTCAAACAATATTCACTAAAAATAATATTAATATAGTACCTATCTAACAATATTCTTTTTAAACGGTTTTATTTAGCTTAACCCCGTATATTTGTTTATATTATATTTGTTTCAAATCTTGCGACCGATTTTTCACCCAGTTCCCGTTATCCAATTGAGTTGAAATTTAGAACACATGTGTAGCCCCGGCGACAATACAATATTATGGTAACTAGCTGACTGGCCCGGCTTCCGTCCGGGTGCAAATCGCATTTATTTTTGAATTTTCACAGGCAAAAGGCCTTGCTCCGGTTACGTGTCAGTGGATCGGATAAATGTAATAAAATCAGACTAAGCAAATAAAGCACTAAAAAATTAAAAATAGGTAAAAAAACTTTTAAGTTAAACGGTTTTATAAATGTAGTAAAAAGAAAAAAATTATATTTAATTTAGGTTTAAAAGTATAAAAGCGTGGATCGTAAACTCTATGATAATTTATTACAGTCACGACCCACGCTTTTATACTTATGAACCTAAATTAAATAAAATTAAGAAAAATCGCAGGATAGTGGACAAAATATTGGATTTATTTAATTAAATGTACGACGTTTCGTCTATATATTTAGACTTTTTCAAGTACATAAAAATAACAATATTTATGAAAATTAATATTAATAAATTAAATATTATTTTTTTCTTTCTAGTAGATACATTAGTTATAAAACCGATTAACTTAAAAGTTATTTTACCTATTTTTTTGGTAAGTAAAATAAAGATTCTGAAGGCTGTTCAAAAACAAAGGCCTTCAGAATCTTTATTTTACTTATAAATTAGCTGTTGTTGGCATCAAACAATCAATCTAATATTCTTTTTTTTTAGTTGCATACTGTATATTTTGTATTTATTTATTTACTAGCGGTCCCCGTCCGGCTTCGGCCGGGTGCTATGATTTTACGATTTATTATCCCCTCCGCGAGAAATTCTCCCTCTGCGAAGCGAAGTCGCCTGTCGTTGTTCTCGCTTCGCGTACTTGCCTACAGTTTATAAAATTACTATAGTATATAAGTATAGATAGTAAAAAAATTCTTCACTCCCGTTTTACCCCCTTTGGGGTTGAATTTAAAAAAATTCGAATGGCCTATAACCTTTCTCAATAAACGGGCTATCTAACAAAACAAAATTCAAATCGGACTGGTAGTTCCTGAGATTAGCTCGTTCAAACACACAAATTCTTCAGCTTTATAATATTAATATATTATAGATTTGTAATTTACTATTTATTTATTTATTTATTGTAGATTATAGATGCGTCGACATCTCAGGTCATTAGCGTCATTCAACTACACTAAACTAAAACACTTAAAACACTTAAAACTAAATGACATCACAAAACATCCATGAGCGCAGGTGGGATTCGAACCCATGACCGTCTGATCTAGAGGCCGACGCGCTAGCCAGTAGACCACACGGTCCGCTGTAATGTACTGTTGGGCTATGCAAATGTGACTCTTGAACGGATTTTGATCGACGTGAAATTTTGCACAGCATCACATGGATACCACTAAAAGAAAAAAATTTTAAAGGGTGGGAGCTAAACATTTTTTTTGGGTGCTGGGGGACCCCAAATTACCATTTAAAAAATTTTAAAAATTTCACAGCTCAAATTTTTTTTAGGAACTCGAACACCAAATTTTGAAATTTTCCAAAATAATGTTTATGTACGAATGTCCTTTTTTCTGTTGCCCATATTGTAGTACACTTTTTCAGTTTCACAATAAATGTGTCTATCTATATTTTATTTATTGTAAATTATAGACGCGTCGACAACTTAGGCCATTAGCATTTTGATTACATTAAATAACAACTCACTTAAAGATAAATTACATCACAAAACATCCATGAGCGGAGGCGACAGTCTGATCCAGAGGCCGCGACGCTAATCACTGAACCACACTGTCATCGTGTCTATTTATATATTTAAATTAAAGTAAATACTTACGAAAATTGAGATATGCAAAAAAACTGCTTACCTGAAACAAAAAAAAAATTTGTCATAAAAATATTTAGAATTAATTTATCAAGGAAATTTGTCATTCGAAATCTGAGGAGAAACATTATAATGTCTGATCAGGTAACGCAGGTCTGTAATCAGGCCACCTTAACTACAGGGCTAAATGGGCTACCGTTCCGGGGCGCCAGTCTTTTGTGGCGGCAATTTTGCTTGCACTCAAATCAGTTAAAATGACGGCTCGCGTCAAAGCCTTGATTGGTAATATATTGACTTATTCTAGTTCTGCAGCGTTTGTAATACTTCACTGGTTATTCCCGCTTCCCCTCCCTTGTGTTTTCTTATAAAGAAGGGCGCAATATTGTTAGTAGCCCACTGGCGTCAAATATCTTAGGACGGCCCTGTCTATAACGTACTTTTTAACTATACTCGTTTTGTTGAGAGTGGTTATAGGCACAGTATTATTATAAAGGCCCAATTAATATGAAGGAAAATACAAACATTGTTAGAAATAATATATCAACATGAAAAAAAATATGTTTTATTAAGAAAACATGCCAAATATACAGGTGAATAAGTTTGTTTATTGGAGTAGATGATGAAATCAGCTCTATTCATGTGATTCTTAAAATATATATAGATGCTTGGAAACAACAAAAACAGAGCTTCTAAACAAGTATTATTTTGATTATTGATTGAGGACAGTGTGGTCCAGTGGTTAGCGTCGCGGTCTCTGGATCAGATTGTCGTGGGTTTGAATCTCGCCTCCGCTTATGAATGTTTTGTGATGTCATTTAGTTTTAAGTGAGTTATGTTATTTAATTTAATCAAAACGCTAATGACCTAAGCTGTCGACGCGTCTATAATTTACAATAAATAAATAAATTGATTATTGATTAATGGTATAGCAAGCAAGTCATTTAAAAAAAATTATATCGTATTTTTTAATTTAAACTGAAAAGTTTGTCATCCTAAATATTCTTTCAGAAATTGGCAGGCCGTTGGTTGAGGATCTAGCTGAAAAATCATGTAACGGGGTCACCGGGGAATAGTTGATACTAGATTGTATTATCTCGTGGCGAAATGGAGGTAGGCATAAACCTTATACTGACGAGCGATTAAGCGACACGAGTCATAATATCATTACGCATTAGATATATTATATGGTGTTTTTTGCCATACCCACTATACAATAGCTGGTTTTCTTTTCATTTTCAGTATTTTCAAAACATTTTGACAGTTCATTTTGTGTCGCCAACTTTACTACTATAGTGGGCCGAGCGTAGCTGTCAGTAAGCACTAGCGGGCGGATCAGGGCGATTAAAGATAAATCACTATGGAAATGGTTTGCTTTCCCACACTAGTGTGAGAAAAATAAGTTTCCACACACCAGCCTTTATATGCATACACACATGTAAAGCAGTTATTTTATATTGGGTATGGCAAAAACGTCCTTTACCAAACGCAAAAAGTGTATCTGGTAAAAAGTTATGTTTGAAAATATGTACCTATATACAATAAATTAACCCACTCACAATAGGTAGGTACGTGTGCTGCTAACAGTTGAGGAATCTTCGGATTTCATATTCATATCCATGACAAAAAAAAAGAATCGTCCAAATTGATCCACGCATTCGCAACTATGCGACCCAAAAATGGGTCGAATTGAGAACCTCTTTCTTTTTTAATTTTTATTGTAGATTATAGACGCGTCAACAACTCAGGTCATTAGCGTCTTCAACACAACAATTAATAATCCATTTGTATATTAAAATCTGCCAGCCGGCATACACAAACCGACTGGTACGAGCTCGGATTCTGGGATACACAAACCGACTGGTACGAGCTCGGATTCTGGGAACGCCAATTCCCAAAGAGCATTCGAATGCAATTGCGAGAACAATAACATTCCAGTATTCCCCTGGGGGAAGCTTTTTTTTTTAAATCATTTAAAAAGTATAATGTTCTTTGATAATAATTGCCATCTTAAAATATGTTTAGCGTCGCTTTTTTATGTTCTTATATCTACTTTAGAGCGTCGGTGGAGATCTATGTGCAGCACGTCAACTGTTTTTAAAGATAACTTACAAGAAAATAAAGGATGTCGTCCACTTGGGTACAAACTAAATACACTCGAAATATGAGTTTGCAGTTGGTTTCATAAAACAAGTGAATCCACTACGCCATATTGTATAATTTCACATAAGACGCAACATAGGCGGGTTTTGTTTACCTGGTAGTCATGGAAAACATTAATGCATTAGAGAAAATCGGTTCACTTAAAATGTAACATCCACTAAACAAAAACATACATCATTAAAAAATATTTTAATTTTAAAAAATTTGCTGTATTTAATCCATTTTTTTAAATTAAAATATTGTTAGTGATGTATGATATTGTTCAGTGGATATTGCATTTTAATAGACTACAAAAGTATGCGGTCCTGATTTGAGCGCGAAATTTAAAATGGAGTCGATTGGCATTCAAAAATGTATTATGGGGTTTAACGGAATATTCGTTACTATTATCTTAAAACATATTTCTTACCAAAACAAATACTTAATAAATCCCGTCATTATTGGCTACAAAACTTTATTATTTCGTGTGAAATAATTTTTTATTTGAAATTAAAAATTTATGAAAAATGAATGTCGTAACTTGATTCAGCCAGTGACGTTTATTCTAACCTAATTTAACCTCGTTGACGTTTGTCGAGGTATAATTTAAGCGATTATAATTAGAAATTGAGTTTGTTCTTTCCATTTGAAGTTGAAAACTAGTGTTCTGAAGTCGTCTGATCTATGCTAAATCAAGGGAGGGCAAGCTAAAAGGATAAAAAAAATGTTTTCATCAATTAGGTATCGGATATCTAGGTATTATTTTAGCTTTTTCCTCAGTCGGAAATTTAAACTTTTTGCAGTCATAATTTTCATTATAAGTAACTGCAGTCAAGTACAAGACACCATCCCATGACAAATTGCTTTAATTATTAACGACATGTTTTAAAAAACGAGGTTATGTCAGTAGAATGAATGAAATTTGACAGTTGTGTCGTGTCAATGGGTGAACGTACGTTTAACGCAGATTCTAGTTAGAAGGAGACAGTTGCGACTCCGCCACGCCTTCCTTTCCTAATCTATCGAACGATTTTCTCTAATGCATTCATGTTTTTCATGACTACCTGGTAAACAAAATAAATAACGAAAAATGTTCGTTGGAAAATTGATTCCAAACATATTGGAAAAAATCATTTTACCAACCATATAGTCACAGTCAGGATTCTAAAATGATTTTTTCCAATATGTTTGGAATCAATTATATAATTGGCTGCTTTTCAACGAAAAATTTTCAATGGCAATTCAGTCGTATAAATCTATTATTTAATTTAAAATAAATAATTTCACTGTAGATAATAGAGGGCTGCCATTCCCGGGTGGCGTCGGGTAAAAACGGCTAGTTGATGATAAAAAATATTTGTATAGTAATAAGCACTCACGATGCTTTGAGCAGTTTTGTAAAATTTATAGTTCAAATGATGTATTTTGTGTTTGAACAATGGATAACGACCTTTTTAAAAATAAAAAATTAAGTTATTTTGTCTTAAATTGAATCGGAGTAAGAATATGCATGCTGGTAGTATATCGCTACTGTATTACCCTTATATAGTACCTAACCTTACCCTATAATATGTTGCAGCGCCGTAGTAAATATGATAAGTAAGAACATCAATCAGGCAAAATAAATACAATTAGCTACAACTTAAATTAGGATATTAAAAATATTAAATGACATTTTTACCTCCTATTTAGTATACTTTAAAATTAGAAAAACCGGTCAGAAGCGTGTCGGACACTTATAAATTAGGGTTTGGTAGTTGCTCTTTTCTTAAAATATTTCCAGATTATGACGTAGAAAACTACGTCATTCCCGTTGGTATGTTTTTGAAGTTATACTTCTTTTGGCGCATTATGTAAAAATGATGAGAGTGAATTTTTAGGATGCGCGCGCATCGCGTCACGAAAATTTACTAACACCTTGAAGTTGCATCCCGACATGAAAATTCACACCTTGAAGTTAGTCGTTAGTAAAACTTCAACTAGAATCATTACACTAGTCACAATGTGACAAGAGCGTTTTTAGTTTTGATTAACATTAATAAAAGCAATTGTTTTGCAAACGCTCGTTTATGCCGCTTTCGTTAAATATGAGTTCGTCGCATTGTCATCTATACTTCTTGCTGAACTAGCTTCGCTCTAATTGAACTGTCAAAATCACTGTCAAATAAAAAAAGCGAGGTTACAGTACGAAAAAATTATATGTGTTTTTAAATTATTGAGATTAGCGGAGGTATGTATTATTTTTTTAATAAATAATTAGATATAAATATAATAAATAAATTAATAATTTATTAAATTAAATAAAAAATTTATTAAATATCTTTATTTTATTATTTTTTCGTCTTTTTTACAAACGTTTTTTATCCCACGTGCCAGTAGCACGTGGGATAAAATTTTTGGAGCTATTTTTGTTTTGTTACGTAAAAGAAGTATAACTTCTGACGTGCGTACATAGTACACACACACTCTTTTTTTCTGTATCTTTACATTAAAGGTTCCATCACTCTTTATGGAAAGGTATCTACTGTATTAGAAGAACTTTTTAGTAGATAATTGTTTGTGATTTTCTAAATTATAAAGGCAGTGTTTTTCTGGATTTAAGTTTTTCTATGAAAGCAGTTTCATGTTATTTAGCTTGAAAATAAAAGTATTTTGACACACGATACCTAACAGGCACTTACATTGTTTGTGAAAGAATATAAGTTTCCATTAGAGATGATTTACAGAATCGATTCGATGTGTTGTATGGCTTATTTTTACTACAAAAAGAAAAAAAAATGTGAATAATAGACGTGTTGTGTCAATACAGAATAGCATTTATCAATGTCTCTTAACGCATATTTTATTTTTTATGTCTGAACCTCAGAACAAAGATAGCTATAGAAAGAGCATATCACGTCGTTTCTGAAGCCACAACTATACACTAAAGTACGACTTGTGAGGTACATTATGATCTATCGCAGCTTATATTCCGTAGTGTTAATTATTCTTTATTTGATAAATCTGTGTTTTTTGAAAAAAATGGTATCGTGTTGTGTGCCTGGATGTTACAATAAAAGTTCCAAAGCGCTTATAAAAACTCAAGGCGATATGCTCCTTCTATAACTATCTTTGTTCTGAGGTCTGAACGCTCTTTTATGTATATTTTTATATAGCTATCAAGCACTGAATTATGCTTCAAGCTAACGAATATTTAGGTCTTTTTTATGTTACATCTTTTTATTGATTGATTTTTAATAATCTGCTTATTACTACTACTGTTTTATTAACTTTCCATTGGAAGTTATTGTAAAGGGTCCGATTTTGCGAATAAAAAATTTGGACATATTTGCACGTTTTGAGATTTCTAGAGTTCGAATCTACTGTTTTTAGAGAGATGTCTGTAATTGTGTACGTACGTACGTTCGTTCGTTCCTACGTTGGTGAGCTTTTTTCGGCTCGCATATCTCAAGAACAAATAATGATATCGACTCCAGACCAATTTCATTCGACGCATAATTACGTAATGAACACCTGATTTTTGCGATGTCTTCGGTTTTTAGAAAAAAATGGTTAGTATCAATTTTGTAGAGAACGACATTCTTTACAATTTTTGTATAAAAATCTTTTGTCTACGATTCATTATTTTACTTATTTAAGTACCAGCTGCGAAAAAGCAAGACAAAGACCAAGACTATCATTAGACTAGCAAGACCAAGACCGAATGAACAAGCGTGTTAAAAATGATGTAATTTTGATATTTTTTAACATTTTAATAAAATAAAGTATTTTGTTAGTTAATAATAGATTGTGAATTATTTTTAATTTATAACTATGATGATCTTCAGAAGTAAAAAACTCAAAAAAAGACCGATAAAATGAGCAAGACCAAGACTTGATACGCAAGACCAAGACCAAGACTAAATAAGCAAGACCAAGACCAAGACTGAATTAGCAAGACCAAGACCAAGACCCAGACTGTCCAAGTCTTGGTCTTGGTCTTGCTTTGCTCATCACTACTCCCCCTCGATTTTACATAACGGGATTATACTGCTTTCCGATGGCCTAACATAATGATTTGTACCTTTAATTGTAAACTGAACTTTAAGCTAACGACTATTAAAAATTTTATCGAAATTAATGCAGTAGTTCTCTAGTTATAAGCAACCAAACATGCAAACTGATAGCAGTCAAACTGAGTTAAACAGAGAGAATTTTTTTTCGAAAATACGATATTTCTACTTGACACCAATAATTATAAAGACTATTCGTAAAGGAATATT
The DNA here is from genome assembly GCA_039654895.1 of Mongoloraphidia duomilia. Classification (NCBI taxonomy): domain Eukaryota; kingdom Metazoa; phylum Arthropoda; class Insecta; order Raphidioptera; family Raphidiidae; genus Mongoloraphidia; species Mongoloraphidia duomilia. The sequence goes on from CM077520.1 coordinate 14,244,125, forward strand.
GTAAAAAAATTTACAATATTCGTAAAGGAATATTGTAAAAAAATTTTACAATATTCGTAAAGGAATATTGTAAAAATTTTTTATTGTAAAAAAAATTTACAATATTCGTAAAGGAATATTGTAAAATTTTTTTACAGGGGTTGAGAGGGCGCTGAGAAAGTATAACTATTAACTATGCATATCGTATAACGCACTTTTTTACTTTCTTCTCGTTCTCTCAACCCCTGTAATTTTTTTTTGCAAATTTCCTTTACGAAATAATTAGGTACTATAAAGACAAGAGGAGAAATGTGTGTTGGAAAAGTATAATGATTTGGTGTTGTATGACAATTTTTTTAATATTCGGAATAAATTTTATTGACAATATTTTTTTCGTTCATCTGTGCGACTGCTATTATAGGAGTAGTAGATTTACAACAATAGATACGGTTATATAATCAATAAATTGCATTAGTAAACAATCCAGGATGGAACCATAAATTATATCAACTGTCAATTTTAAATTACATGGAATTCATCAAGTAGACACTTTACATAGTTTTAGTGTGCTATGTGGTATTCAATTGCAGTGATGAAATTAGAATTAGAAATTTGATTAATTAAAAAAAAAAAAAAATAATTAGCTTAAGCAACGAATAATTTGTGGATGGAAAAGTCGAAAGTAGAACATTTGACTTAGGAACTTTGTTTGGACTAGTTAGGAGATAAACATACTAAAAGTCCTTACCCCTCCGAGGTACGCCCGAGGGGGGGGGGGGCACAAAGAAGGTCCCGTTTTTTGGTTTTTTGCTTTTATCTCGAAAACGGTGCGTCGTACGAAATTTTGTTGTACTACAAAATGAAAGCTGATAAAATTCTCTACAGCTTTAACTTTCACACTTTTTATTTATCTCCATTCTTTGCCTAGCTACGAGCTTCGAAAAACGGCCGATTTTCAAAAATGTGTTAAATTCTCTGTAGCACATTGTAACAATACGAATTTGCCAAAATCATTTCTTATTGCTCATCCACACTATTAAAAACACCCACACACTATTAAAAAATAACAATCTGGGAGTACCTCCACGCGGTGAAGGCGGATACGGTTTACTTTTAAACTGGATAAAACTCCCAATAATATCAATGAATAAAATTCTCGACCAATTTTTCAGACAATGTATTAACAAAAAATTACAACAAATAATTCAAATAATTGACGTTTCGATCCGGATTTGGATTTTCTTCAGAATCGAGCTAACAAAATAAAAATATAAAAATTAATTATTAATTAGTTTATATCTAAGAAATTAAGCCGCAGATTCGACAGATGAGGAGAAAGAAGAAGAGGCAAACGCTGAGGAACCACAACCAGGCCCGTCACGCCCAAATAGGCGGCGAATTAAATAATTCATTTTTTAATAAGGTGGATGAGCAATAAGAAATGATTTTGGAAAATTCGTATTGTTACAGTGTGCTACAGAGAATTTAACACATTTTTGAAAATCGGTCGTTTTTCGAAACTCATAGCTAGGCAAAGAATGGAGATAGATAAAAAGTGTGAAAGTTAAAGCTGTGGAGAATTTTATCAGCTTTCATTATGTAGTACAACAAAATTTCGTACGACGCACCGTTTTCGAGATAAAAACAAAAAACCAAAAAACGGGACCTTCTTTGTGCCCGCCCCCCTCGGGCGTACTTCGGAGGGGTAATGACTTTTAGTATGTTTATCTCCTAACTAGTCCAAACAAAGTTCCTAAGTCAAATTTTCTGCTTTCGACTTTTCCATCGACATTCCCCTTGTGAGCACTCATTGACTAAACTAAATTTATTGTTTTAATTATTATTGTTATGAGATGAAAGTACATATATGTAAAAAAATATTAACAAATATTCAGTAAAAAAAAGGAAAATTGATTGTTTTTTAAACAATTTTTGTGGCCACATCGTTGTGTTGAGCGCGTTCCCGGCCGTGATCCACACGTCGTACGAAAAACTTGTTTGTACGAAAGCAGTTGGGAAATGAGTCTTCTACAACTTTGTCATTTAAATGTGCCACTTATTTTCAATAAAATGGTCCAAAAGTTGAAAAAACCGCGCCACTCTCCTAATTTTTCACACTGTTTACTTATTATTCACCGAAAATTTTTCAATTTATTATCTTTGAAACTATACTTCTTGAAGCACGTTTCAGATAGGGACCTAACACAGAAAAAGTGAAACGTCACGTCACGAAAGAATGTAACGCAGTTTATATAGCTTTTATAAACAAATTCGATTTTATATGCAACATACAATGCATAATTAAGAAGCATAGCTTGTTTTGTCGGGTGTCCCACGACACACCTGATCTTTTTTTAATAATACATTGAAAAAACAACCGACACTTTTACCCAGTTCTCCGATTAGAACCTGATAACTGGGGGCTTGTAATAAAGGACCCATGGCAACACCATATAAACAATGGCATACCGTTCACAGATGATTCGGTAACTAGGCAATAGTCTGTCTATAAATAAAAAAATAAAAATATACAGGTTGTCATTGACTGCTGCTATAGCTAGTTAGCAGAACACGGTATGCGTGCGCAACCATGTTTTTTCTCTCTTTTTTTTTGCAGAACAAGCAATAACGATCTCTCGCTCTTATTGCATTCTCAAGCCCTGTTCACTGTATTGTTGCGTTGAAGTATAGCAGTATATTATGTGGTAGAAGAGGATATGTATATATGAAACAACATCGAGGTGTGTAAATCAGTCTCAATCACAGCCAAGCGCCGCCACAAGAGCAGCATGGCGTGCGGAGGACGAGCACCCCGCCTGGGAAATCAACTCCGCACGCCGCGCTGGCCGAGGGGTGGCGCGCTAACGTCCACGTTGGCGCTCCACAACATGACCTGTCGGCCGTCACTTTGTATTTTCTAAACCTACACCAGATGTACGAACTACTATAGTGTTCTACTAACCGCAGAGGGGGTAACTAAATTTTTAACCGAAAGGAGGTGGTTCTCAATTCGGTTGTATTTTTTTTTATGTTTGTGACCTCATTGAAGCTATGCTTCAAGGGCATCGTGTAGGGTGTCTAATGAAAGCTTATTGAAGCAGGAATTTTACAATATATATGATGTATTTTTATGTTTTCATTTTTTAAACATTTTTGGAGAAAAACGCTTAAAAATTGCTGTTCCCTATACCCATATCACCAAAAGGGTGGCTCCAAAATATTAAGAATTAGGTGTAGATTAAACGAAAATTAACAGGATTGAAAAATTTTAGTACAAGCAATATTGTTATAAACAATATTTAAAGAGCCATTGTCCTCAGAGTAGTTTCTTCAATTATCCACGAGAGGCAGCACTTGTGGTAAGTACAAACATTATTTATTCCCCGTTAATGTCGTATCATTTTAGTGGTATAATTTTTACGAAATGTTACAATTACCACAAAACACCAAACCATAACAAACACTCTCGACGTACGTTTCGCCAACCAAGTTGGCATCATCAGGAGATGATTAAAACATCTCCTGATGATGCCAACTTGGTTGGCGAAACGTACGTCGAGAGTGTTTGTTATGGTTTGGTGTTTTGTGGTAATTGTAACATTTCGTATCTTTACACCAAAGGTTCCACCATTTTTTATTTTTTTTTTTTTTATTGGTATAATTTTTAATTTAATGATAATTTAATGATAATTAAGTTATACCACTAAAATGACACGACACTAATGGGGAATAAATAATGTTTGTACCTACCACAAGTGCTGCCTCTAGTGGATAATTGAAAGAACTACCTCTCAGGAAAATGACACATTTTAAATTGATGAAAGAACGTGTATAAGTATATCGGGCACAATGAACAAGTTAAATTGTAGCTTGACGGAAGAACACGAATCTCGTAACCGCGTGATCGTGGGTTCGAGCCCCACGTTGGGCGGGAAATTTTTCTTTCTTATTTTTTTTCATGAAAGCTTATTGAAGCACAAATTACACAATATAATATATGATGTATTTTTTTTAAAACTGCAAAACCAAACGTGGCGGACTTGCACTTGACCGATTTTTTTCTGTAAGTTCAAACGTATAATGTAAATGACAAACATGTGCCGATTGCGATCACGACCAAATTTTTCGATGATAGGAAATTAACATTTTCAAATGCAAGAGAGGACAGTGTGGTGTAACGGTTAGCGTAGCGACCTTGAAATCACACTGACGTGCGTTCGAATCCCACCTCCGCTCATGGATGTTTTGTAATGTCATTTAGATTTAAATGATTTGTTATTTAATGTAATTAAGACGCTAATGACCTAAGTTGTCGATGCGTCTATAATCCAGAATAAATAAAAAAAAATCAAATTCAAGACTATCCGCGTAGCCGGTTGCTGCGGTCTGTCTTTGATCGGTTAATTATGAATTACAGGGTGTCATTCACAATTAATCGATAAGTTGAGCTCTGTAAATTACAGAGCTCAACTTATCGATTAATTGTGAATGACACCCTGTAATTCATAATTAACCGATCAACTTGTCGGTCCGTTACGTGTCGGTGCGGGTCAGTGCAGGTTGGGTATATGTGAATCATGCTTGATTTCTATATCTACGACGAAATTATTGCATCAATGAGCAGCGAAAAACTACCTTATACAATTTAATGGTTTCTTTCCCGGCAAAAATAGTATACTTCTGCAAAAAGAGCACTAATGACTATAGCGAGAACGATCGACAAACGAGCCCGTTAGAAACATTTTTGTGATGGCAAAAAATTGACAATGATTTGAAATACTTAGCACCAACTTCTACTTCAATTATTTTATTATTCCACATTCACATTTATACGTTTGAACTAATAAATTTTTCTTTTAGATAAAATTCATGTACTGTAAAGTTATATAAATTCTGATAATATAAATTGAAAAATATTAGAAAAAAAATTTATTAAAAAAACAAAAAACCCGACTGCGTAAAACTCGAACATAAAAGATGGAAACAAGATCAAATGATAACATGCAGTCGGAGGCATAGTAGTAATAAATGTGCCTCCGACTGCATGTTATCATTTGATCTTGTTTCCATCTTTTATGTTCGATTTTTACGCAGTCGGGTTTTTTGTTTTTTTAATAAATTTTTTATTTCCTTCCTTTTAGTTGAATCTACTCATCAAGCCTTTTAATTTGATACCCCACACACAAGGTTTTACAGTTTTTTTGCGTACTGACAAAATGGCGTCTAGCGCCCGCCATATTGAATTTTCCGTGACGTCATGTACCCTATTTGAAATGTCGACAAAACCTTTCTTTTTTTTTTGTTTGTTTTGATTTTGATACTTATATCAATGTATTTAGAAGGAAAATTATTTTGCATTCTGACAAAATGGCGTCTAGCGTCCGCCATATTGAATGTTCCGTGACGTCATGTCTTTCGTAACACTCGCCGGACTAAGGGGAATCGATTGACGTGTGAATCATAAAAATCGGCCCAGGCGTTTGGTCTGTATAGTGCTTCAAAGGAACATACATACATACATAGGCTGTTAAACACATTACCACTCCTTTGCGTGCGCAGTCGGGTAAAAATATTAAACACGCCAGGAATGTACAATGTCAATTTTTCACTAACAGCTATACCGGTTATTTGAAAATTCAGACGTGGCACCATCCTAACTATAGAGATATCATAGATAGAGGAGGGAAGTCATCCAAAAAAGTGTCGGTGCAAAAGATAGAGATGGAGAATAGAAGTGTTTTTCTATCTTTTTTCTATCACAAATACATAACCATGGTTACAGATGTGAATTAACAACACCTACTATACATTTTTAAATTCACAAATGTGTCAGAAGACAAGGAAAAGAGAAACTATTCGTTTTCTATCTCTCTTTTCCAACCTGACACTGTCATCTACAGTTGTGCCTATGATTCCCCTACTCTATCTATGATATCTCTATGGGCCTAACCTAGAAAAGCTGAAACGTTACGACAGCGTTACGTCACGAAAGGGTGTAACGCAGTTTCTATAGCTTTTGTAAATAATACAATGCGTAAGAAGCATAGCTTCTCTCTGTTTGATTAAATATTATAGAAAGAGTCAGCACGTTTAATGAAATAAACAATTGACCTACCCCCCTGAAAATATCTCGATTTTTAGGGTCCCTTATCTTAAAAGGAAAAAAACAAAACCCTTATCCGTCCATCTGTATGTCTAGATTGAATAAAGGTATCAAATTGAAATTTGGCGTAGTTATCAAGCTTACTAACTCGCATATATTCAAATAATCAGAACCTAGAAAAATATTTTTTTGTAAATTTGGAGGGACCAGTTTGACACCAAAAAAATCTGTGAATTCGGTCATGTGGGGAAAATGTTTTTCTTAAGGACTTAGAAATTATTTTTTTTAGAACTCTATATTGTGAAGTTTGAAAACGCTTCTCGAAAACTGCTTTTGGAATTCAGGGGAAAATAGGGTGGTTGATAATACGGAACCCTCAGTGCGCGAGTATCACACGCACTTGTCTGGTTTTTTTTAAATTAGTCGTTTAATTGAATTGCTAAATGTAATTAAAAGTAAATGAATTTTCGAGAGTGTCAGCGAATTTGCAGAGGTATGAGAGAATGGTGATAATATTCCTCTCTTCCATAATCTGTCGATGGCAGATACATTCGAACAACGCCCAGCTGAAGTGAGTGGTGGTGAAGCGACATGGCAGCTCAATAGTAACTAACTTTCAGTCTGTGGTCCAACTGTGGTAATGCAGCCAAGCCAATTTTCTCCCGTTTACAATATTGCTTAGATTAAATTGTATGTTCACATACTCTACATACAGCGTGTTTATAAACATAATAATAACAAGCCGTGAGGTGGGTCGTTTATTAGGACTAAAGTGCGACCCTTGAGGTCCACACGACGAACTTCCCAGTTTGATAAATATTTAATAATAATAATTAAATTAGATATTACACAGAAAAGTAATCATTTTAATCATTAAAACATCAATAATTAAAAAAAAAAAAAAAAAAAAAAAACGGCTGAACCGATTTTTATAAAATTTATGTCGGATCAAAATGACGTTAACACGCCTCGATTGACACCCTTACGAAGTCGATATAATTTTTTATTCGCGAGATATTGTGTAAAATCTACTTTTTTGGAGGTTATTTGGTTAAGAAAAAAGAACGGCTGAACCGATTTTAAAAAAATTCCTTTCAGATCATATTTACGTTAATACGCGTCGATTGGCACCCCAACGTAGTCGATATCATTTTTCGTTCTCGAGATTTCGTCTTAGAAAGAAATTGACACATACATACGTACGTACGTACGTACGTACGTACACACACACACACACACACACACACACAGACATCTTTCTAAAAGTAGTGTAAAAATAGTGTAGTGACCTTGAAACATAAAAATTTTTTTTCCTTTTTGATTTCGATTTTCGGACCCATTACAATAACTTCCAATGGGAAGTTAATAATAATGTTAAAAACAAGCGACTAGATGCAGTCAGGGTCCATTCTGATTAATCGAACCCATCTAGATGTCGTATGACACACACACACACACATCTAAACGAACGTAACACCTAACTAGTGAACTCTGTATACTAACATGGATAGTTGATAGCGATTAAAAAATGGGTTTTGTATGTGGCCAATGTTCAATAATACATATTCTTCAAGACAGGCACTAATGTTCACAAAATTAGATTGAAAACTTCGGGTAAGGCTTGTAATCTAATTCTTTACATAAAAGTCGATCAATTTTTTGACATTTCAAAATAAAATCTAATTTAATATTATTATTTGAGATATTAGGATATCCAAAATTTATACAATAACAGTGTTCTTGAGAAATTGGAATAGAAAAGTAAATTTTAATTAAGTTTTACTTTGAAATGTCAGAAAATTGATTTTTAAGACTTAGAAAAATTTAAAAAAGAAAATTTTAAAAATTTAAAAAATTTTAAAGTCTTATAATATCCTAAAACGTTGAAAAAATCATGTTAAAAATTTTAATAATTTTAAAATTTTAAAAAATCATTTTTAAAATTAAAATTTTAATAAATCGGTTTTATTTAAAAAAATGATTTTTACGTTTGACATGTAAATTGGCATTAAAAAAAATTCGAATTGATATATGAAATTTTAAAGCTTAGAAAAATTTTTAAAAAATAATTTATAAATTTAAAAATTTTTAAAGTCTTAAAAACATCCTAAAACGTTAAAAAAATCATGTTAAATTTTTTAAAAATTTTAATAATTTTAGAATTTTAAAAAATCATTTTTAAAATTAAAATTTTTATTTGACTTGCAAAAAATTTTTTTTTTATAAATCGGCTTCATTTTGCGTATTCCAATCGATTTACACTAAGAAAATCACTTTGAAGCATTTTGGCACCGTTAAATATGGTTTAATAATAAAATCTTTTTTCGAAGTTATTTACAGCAAATTACGTTTAAATACGGTAGAAAAATGGTTTTTACGTTTGACATGTAAATTGGCATTGAAAAAAATTCGAAATGATATATAAATTTTTAAAACTTAGAAAAATTTTTAAAAAGAAATTTTAAAAATCTAAAAATTTTTTTAGTCTTAAAACATCCTAAAACGTTGAAACAATCATATAAAAATTTTAATAATTTTAAAATTTTAAAAAATCATTTTTAAAATTAAAATTTTTATTTGACTTGCGAAAAATTTTTTTTTAATAAATCGGCTTCATTTTGCGTTTTCCAATCGACTTACACTAAGAGAATCAACTTTGAAGCATTTTGCCACCGTTAAATATGGTTCAACAATAAAATCTTTTTTCGAAGTTATTTACAGCAAATTACGTTTAAATACGGTAAAAAAATGATTTTTACGTTTGACATGTAAATTGGCATTGAAAAAAATTCGAATTGATATATAAATTTTTAAAACTTAGAAAAAATTTAAAAAAAAAATTTTAAAAATTTAAAAATTTTTTTAGACTTAAAACATCCTAAAAGAATTAGATTACAAGCCTTATTTGAAGTTTTCATTCTAATTTTGTGAACATTAATGCCTGTCCTGAAGAATATGTATTTGAACATTCTCCACATACAAAATCCATTTTTTAATCGCTATCAACTATCCATATTAGTACAGAGTTTACTAGTTAGTTATTACGTTCGTTTAGGTATGTGTATGTGTGTGTGTGTGTCAAACGACATCAAGATGGGGTATTCACCAATCAGAATGGATCCTGACTGCAGGGTCTAACAAAACCCTTTTTTTCATCGTACAAAGTATCTATCGATTATTAAAGAGGACCCATCTCACTGTTGCCATTCACCAAATACAGATTTTTTTGAGTTACTATCACTATTTAGAATGAGCGATTTATTTATTTATTGTAGATTATAGACGCGTCGACAACTTAGGTCATTAGCGTCTTAAATAAATTAAATAACATTATTCTCTTAAAACTAAATGACATCACAAAACATCTATGAGCGCAGGTGTGATTCTAAGTTCGAACGCACGACAGTGTCATCCAAAGGCCGCTACGCTAACCGTTACACCACACTGTCCTCTAGAATGAGCGAAACGCTGACATTCCCCCACCTGGACACAGTAAACTACAGCAGCTATTAAATAATAAGTTTGATTTTCAATTATTGTTTTTTTCTTTCAATACATTTTTTTATTGCGAAACATATTTTTTGTTCAAAGAATTGTTTTCAATTGTATACTCGATATTATTTGTAAATAAAGAAGCAAGTAATATTTATGTTAAAGATATTATCGTCAGAAAAAAGAGGTAAAACATGCTTACACAATACTGGAAAATGGAAAAAAATATAAAGACGTTTGTGTTGACTTTACCTCTCAAATAAGGATTCCTTATATTGAAAGAAAATATTGAAGAGATTACATTTTTTTTTTCAACTTCCAGCTAGCGGACAAAAACCTCAATATAGTGTAAGCCGATTTGACTATTTTGAATGTTTTTAAGGATTTTCTTTTCTTTTTTTTTAGTGTACCTACAATCGAACATTTTAGGAATCGTTATTTTAAAATATGATAATTGATAATCCAAACACAATTTCTATACTCAGTTCTGGCTTTTACTATGGGGTTGATCCACTATAATTTAACTCTATGGTGTATGATCAATATCCATTTTTGGTAGGAATTTTGAAGCGTTTATTATTTAAAAAAAGAATAATATAATTTTACAGTAATTTAAAATTGCCGCCAGTTAAATGGTCAATCAGAAGACGCGCGCTATTCAACTGGCTTAATATGGCTGAAACAGCGTTGTAGTGTTGTCGTTGTGATGTCAAATTCCGTAATAAATTAATTCCATATTCATTTCTCAGCAAAAACGTCTGAAAATAATTTATAAAAATAGTATTATATATAATATTTGAACGTATGAAGTAACAAAAACACTAAAACACGCTTCTTGACGCTTGAGAGGTGCTTGACAGTTGTAAATACGACAACAGTGCATTTTCATTTCTGCTGGCTTTACTTTTTATTAGCTGTTAGAATTAAAGTGCGAACATAGTCCTATGACGTCATCAGACTAACTTAATTTTCAACTATATTATTTTTTAAGACCTTTCTGAGTCTCTAAAAATTCCGAAAAAAATTCGATTGCCTTAAATTCGAAAACACTGCCGATAAAAAAAATAAAAAATACGTGGGTCAACCCTATTTTACGTAATAATGGTGCGAGGTAAAAATTGCTTTCTCTGAAAATTTTAACCTTGAATTTTTACTGTAAGTTTGTTCGCATTGTTTTAGGCACCGATTCACAGATAGTAGTGCATTATCATGATTCATTGTATCAGTTTTGGAAGTTTTTTTGAGGAAAGTCACTTTTATCGCATCCTGTATTATGTGGGATTTTGTTTAAAATTCAATTTTTCTCACCGAAAACAGGTTGGCATTTTAGTTTATAATACCACATAAATTCTGTGAGGTTATTGATTTACAAATATTAAAAAAGCGCGTAAAATATTACAGATAGCTGTTATGAACACTAATTAGTTGCATGACATGTCACAAACAGATTTTACCTCCCCTTTAAAAACAGTAACGGAAAAAATCATCAATTTCTGTCGTTGTTTTGCCAGAGAACTGATTAAGAGGACGCTTTCACTGATCATGATGGCCAAATACATCGTTTCGATTAACACTACACACAAAATACTGATTATAAAAAGGGCTTTTTGAAGTGAAACACAACACCGTCAGGGATGGAAGATTCGGGTTTAAGTCCCGACGCACGATGGTGACATAATTATATATTTTTTTCATGTTGTAACGTTACGTCATTCGATAGGTGTTCCAACAGTAATGATAATTGACCGAAAGCTAGTGACCATTTTTTGGTGTTATTTATTCAATGCCTTATTTTTGTGAAGATGTTGAGGGAGGCATATTAAAGTTCCCTGAGTAAGGAATTTTGCTAGATAGCGGTATGGGAGGGATGCAGACCGCCCCCAACATGTAACAAAAAACATGGTCACAATTATTATTGCTTCAAAGCTGAAATTGTTTGTATAGCTTGTCGGTGACCCAGTAATGCCAATATAATATTTGCGGATCGATTAGTCAGTATTAAAGGGGTGGCAGATCACCCTAAACGTGTCATGTACCCGACGAAATTTATATTATTAGTTCAAGGTTCAAATTTTAATATGTTGTTACGGAGACTGTTTTAAGCATATATTTCAATTTGCAGAACAAAATGTCGGTATTAACCCCCTTGCAGAACGATATAAACACCTAGGCGAGCAAGTTTTCCTTTAAGAGAGGGGGTTAATACCGACAGTTTGTTCTGCAAATTGAAATATATGCTTAAAACAGTCGCCGTAACAACATATTAAAATTTGAATCTTGAACAAGTAAGATAAATTTCGTCGGGTACATGACACGTTTAGGGTGATCTGCCACCCCTTTAATACTGACCAATCGATTCGCAAATATTATAATGGCATTATTTGGGTCACCGACAAGCTATTCAAACAATTTCAGCCGTGAAGCAATAATAATTGTGACCATTTTTTTGTTACATGTTGGGGGCGGTCTGCATCTTTCCCATACCGCTATCTAGCAAAATTCCTTACTCAGGGCACTTTAATATGCCTCCCTCCACATTTTCACAAAAATAAGGTCTTGAATAAATAACACCAAAAAATTGTCACTAGCTCTCGGCCTATAAATTATTAAGCATTTATTAATTGTATTTAATAAGTTGCGAATACTTTGATCGTGCGAACATTTAACTGTATTAAATTTACCATTGTGCATAATTAAAGTTGTTATTTTAATATTACAGTTTTATATAGGGTAGTTAACCTAAAAATGACACTTTACAAATAAATTACTGAAATTTATCATATAGGTAAAGAAAACCCTTTAAACAACAAACTGCAGGCGGAAATTAATTAGCGACCATCAATTAGTTTTTTGTCCCTGTTATGAAATACAATTAATATCGTGTTCAAACATTTTTCGAATTTAATTTATAGCGCTTGCTGTATATCAATTTAATAAAATTATTTTCTGTTAGCGTGGACAATGAGGAAGATGTATAAAACTTAAACCACCCGAACTTGTGTTATTCCGAGAAATAATACTGATTTGAGATTAAATAAATAAATAATAAATAAAATTTTTTATTGGACTAGAGCAGCCAATTATATAATTGATTCCTGCAAATATCGGAATAAATCATTTTAACCTATAGTCAGGAATCTAACCTGAACGTTTCCACTATCGCGGCGGAATGAGCTTACAATACTCAACCGTGACATGATTACCAATCTAGTATTCTCCATGATATATGCAAAGGAATCAATTGCATATATGGAGAATGTTAGATTGGTAATCATGTCACGATTGAGTATTGTAAGCTCATTAAGTTATACGTGCATACTTTTTGGTGTCATTGAATAGATCTCGATCAAATAATATCCTATAATAGTAAGTAGATTGTATTTTTAGTGTCGTAATGGGGTTTATTACTGACGAGTTGTGACAGTATGTAAAAACGAGCGATAAGCGAGTTTTCGCAGTCACACGAGTCCCGTTACGCACGAGAAACATATGATATTTTTTGCCATACCCACTACAAAATACCTACTTTTCACTTCATTTTCAGTATTTTCAAAAAAATTTGACAGTTCATTTGCGTGACCATCTTTACTTTTACAGTGAGGCGTTTTTAGCCTCCAATAAAACGTTTTATATTTGGTCTTTTTTTTTTAAATAAATTTTCTAACAGACATATATTTGGTACGCAAATAGTTCAAGTAAATATTTCAACTTTTAAAAATTAATTTGGCTATTACTTAATTACCGTTGTCTCCTTACATAACATTTAGTTTTACTTTCGATTGAAATAATTTCATACTTACGAACACTTCTTGAACTGATTTTCAATAGCCCGGTCGCATTATAAGCTGTTTGCTACAAAATATATTTCTGTCGTATAAATTCATAAATTCATTAATCTGTTATTTCGTATATTGTCACTAATTTATCTTGTTTTTCAATAATAAATAATAATTTAAAAAAACTCGGGTCGCAGTGCCAAAACCCTGCCGACAATATAGTGTATTTGCTAATACTGGGATTGTGGCTTTATTATGTGAACTTAAGTTTGTTTTTGAACAAAATAAAAAATTTAACCCCTTAATACATCTCTTAAAATAATATTTTTCTTCTTAATTTCAATATTTTTATCAATGCAACCTCGGTACCAAATTAAATACACTCTTCAGTAAGTACCTAAAGCACTATCCGCAAACTAGTGTTTTCATAAAATTTGTAAGTCCGGTCCTGTCAGGCCGATTTTATTAAAATTTTAGCAGCCCATTTTAATCGTTACTAAAGGGTTAAATTTCAATTTTGAAACGATTCTGATAATTTTTTCGGTATTTTTGGGCCCAAAAACTTTTTGGAACTCTTAAATACAACCCTGAAAATGGTCCGATCGGGCCCATTTTAAATAGGCTTCGTGCGGTGATGGGTTCCAATGTGCGTACCAAATTTCGTTTAAATCGATTAAGTCTGTCGAGAGTTATCGTGTACACATATATATATATATATATATATATAAAAATATATATATAAATATATATACATACATATATATATAAACATTTTTAAAAATGGTGGCAAACTGTTCAGGGGGGTATGAAACGTCGAGAAATTTTGGTCCGACCCCTAGGTCCCGCCATCTGACCGACGCCAATAGTGTATGTGCCATATTCTATGGCAAATACACTAATAATTAAATTTTAAACCTGCATTGTAAAGTATAGACAAATTTTAGTCTGATAACTTTACAATCAGGGTGTGGTTATTTCACTGTAATTAGTTCTGATTTCTGAGTTTGGCGAGGCTTTAAGCCGTCTGAAACTCAGAAAATCTCAGTAAACTGTTACACATGTATTTTTGATGTTATCGGGATTATTAAAGATATTGTTTAGTTAATTCGTATTTGCTTTATTGATAAAATTAAACCTTAACGAGGAACTGGGTGGGCCCAGCGGTTCCAAACCTTAATAATTAAAAATAAATAAACAAATAAAAGAAAAAAGATAGTGTAGGGTTCAACAGTATGCCGTGAAGGTCGTGAGTAAGTAATGGCAGGCGCACGCAGGCGGATAGAAAGATTAAACAGAAGTTTCCATGGTAACCGTTTCCTTACCGCACTAGTGCGGTAAGTAAAACACTTTCCGCACGCCTGCCAGTTAAATGACCCATTAAAGGCCGGTATGTATGCATCGAAAGTAGCTACAGTGGAGTCGCGATAAGGTGAACTAATTCAGACCAGTGGTATTCAGCTTATCGAATTTGTTCACCTTATCAAGGTAAATAAAAAGGGGTAATGAAAAGAAAACTTCATAAATTAAATCTATAGTATTTCGCATCTTTAATAACCACTTGTACAATGCTGCTTCCATTTTTGGGAGTTCTGAAGACTTCATCCTTTTTCGCTTACTTGCGCCAGAAAGTGTATTCCCCAGAGCTCTCAAAATGCGCTCATTATTTTTTCGAATACCACAAATGGTAGATTTTGCAACACCATATTCACGCGAAAGGGCACAGTTGCACCTTTGTTAAATTTTTTTATTATTTCACCTTTATTGGTTAATGTAAGAGCTTTAATTTTTTTTATCAAAGTTCAAACACCAACACTAAACACTATCACCACATCAATGAGATCAGCTTTACTATAAAAGCAGAAATTCGAACCGAATCACAAAAAAATGGAAGAAAAATAAAAGTAGTATATATAGATATAGGTACATCTGTTTATCATCAAATCAGCACCGTTGTGTCGGCATTACTACAAATACAAAAATTAACAGAGATATTGTTGGGAATAAAACGGCCTACCAAGTATTCCGAGAACCAATAACAGTGTCAAATAAATCAAATTAGCTTTGGTCACCTTATCGAGGTTCCAGTTGTTCACCTTATAGAATACACTATACAAAGTTTTACGTGTTCACCTTATAGAGTTGTTCACCTTACCGGGTGTTCACTTCACCATATCGCGACTCCACTGTATTTTGTAGTGGGTATGGCAAGAAAACAATAAAATACAAGCAAAGGCACCGACGTGGCCAAAGAGTTTGTTAGTTGCGTGAGTAGAAATAATACCAAGATCATGAAAACTACAGATTATGTCGTTACGCGCATTTTATAAAAAAATGAGTGTACAATTAATAATAAATACTTCGTCTACAACGATAAATAATAATGTAAAATGGTCGAAACCTTCTCATGGAATACGAAAAAACACTTGTTTCAAGTTTGTTCCCTTTTCCCTTATTCAAAATTTCACAAAATATTTTTATTACAATAATATATAAAGTTTGTGTTTTGTTTACTGTATTTTAGAGTTTTATTTTCTGTTTGCCGTTTACTTATTGTTTATCAACTTCCCATTGGAAGTTATTGTAATGGGTCCGAAAATCGAAATCAAAATGTATAACAAATTTTTATGTTCAAGGTCACTACACTATTTTTACACTATTTTTAGAAAGATGTCTGTGTATGCGTGTGCGTGTATAGGTACGTACGTACGTATGTGACCATTTCTTTCTAAGACGAAATCTCGCGAATGAAAAATGATATCGACTACGTTAGGGTGCCAATCGACGCGTATTAACGTAAATATGATCTGAAAGAAATTTTTTCAAAATCGGTTCATCCGTTCTTTTTTCTTAACCAAATAGACTCCAAAAAAGTAGATTTTACACAATATCTCCCGAATAAAAATTATATCGACTTCGTAAGGGTGTCAATCGAGGCGTGTTAACGTCATTTTGATCCGACATAAATTTTATAAAAATCAGTTCAGCCGTTTTTTTTTCTAATTATTGTTGAAAATAAATAATAATTATGTTTTAATGATTAAAATGATTACTTTTCTGTGTAATATTTAATTTAATTATTATTATTAAATATTTATCAAACTGGGAAGTTCGTCGTGTGGACTTCAAGGGTCGCACTTTAGTCCTAATAAACGACCCACATCACAGCTTGTTTATTTATTCATTTATCTATTTATTTATTTATTTATTTAATTTGACTTGTCCAGTGTCCACATTTCGGTGTACTATTGAACTAATAAAATTATCTTATCTTATTTTGTTCAATAAATACATAGTTAAAAAAAATTTTTTTTTTGCTACCCTACCTACTCACTAATATCCTCGTGCTTGGTTATGTATCTCAAATGACTTTCCATGATGTGGGGGGCGACGTAAATATTTACAGTTTAGGGGCGGCAAATAGTTAAATTCGCCTCTGAATATGTGGCGAGAAAAGGTATTGGGTTTCTTTATCGTCGTCTATGTCACTTCTACAGACTTTTTGTGTTTTGTACGTACTCTTCTCTCGGAGAAAAAAAACTATTACTTCTTTCTGACATCATGAAATACCTACATGTGACAGGTTTATAAGTGGACAGTGCAAAATAAATGTTTAATAAGTTGTAATAATAAAAAAATAGTACGTATCAAAAATTATTCTGTCGATTTCCGCTGAATTTTTGATTTATTGTCAGAGAAAACCAAAATTTGTCCTACAGTGAATAAATAAGAAAGGTCAGAGTTGCTTCACATGTTCCTCAAATATTTAGTTTTTCAAAGATTCATATTTATTTATTTATTTATTTAATATTAAATACCAACAGTTATAAAAATAACCACTTTAATGGTAAGAGCGAGAAAAATAAAAAAACCCAATCATAGAAAAACAATGATATTATGTATTCAATATTTTCAATAACTCTCGGCCTACTATAGAAGTGAAGTTGGCGACGCAAAATGAATTGTCAAATGCAGCTATTTTATAGTAGACATGGCAAAAAATACTATATACAGGGTGTCCCACGACATGACTGCCATAGCCTGGGACTGTGTTGCTGGGGTGATTTCAAGTCAAAAATGTCTAATGAACATATACCCGGAACGCTATCCTAACTGAGCTAGAAGCATTTGAAATTTTAGATAGTAGTAGGAATTCCCTACTAATTTAAAAACCATTTAAAAAGAAATCGCTTTATTGAATTAGTTGCTCAAAATGTCCACCCAGTTGCTGTATACATAGTCTAGCTCTTCTTAGAATTGAAGTGGTAGCTCTGCGAAGAGTCTCAGGACAATAAATACTAATGGTGATTCACAGCCACCTGGTCTTTATAATAATAACAAAACCAACAGCCGAACCTAATACCTGCATTAGTGGGCTTACTTATTTAAAATTTCGAATGCTTCTAGCTCAGTTAGGATAGCGTTCCGGGTATATGCAGTTCATTAGACATTTTTGACTTGAAATCACCCCAGCAACACAGTCCCAGGATATAGCAGTCATATCGTGGGACACCCTGTATATATATCTCGAGCGTAATGATAACTTACTGTCACTATTCGTCAGTAATAGATATACCTCATTACGCCAATAGATATACAATCTACTATTCTGTATTTCGATCGATTCCAAAATTATTGGTATTTATTTATATCAGTATACTTGATGAACTAAAATATCATTTTGAAGATAAAAATATCGTGTGATTTATTTTTCAAATTAAAATCCCATTTTGAACTATGGAAAGGGTTAAACGATTTACTCACCCTTTGAAAAACATACGTTGCATGAATAAAGGCAATACCCCAGGTGAACAGAAAATGAAAGAATGGATATACATATTTCTGTGATCAGCTGTTGAACTATTCAATGTCCAATCAAACATTCCGATTATTATTTTTTAAGTGAAAACTTCCTTAGGCGCACTTTGTGCTCTTTCTGAATAGTGAACGAAAGTGAACCGTCACGCTTCGGGTCGGTGACGCTGAATCGGGTTTACTCGGCTCCACTCGACATCAAACACGAAAAGGTATTTGTATTTTATTTATTGTAGATTATAGATGCGTCGACATCTAAGGTCATTAGCGTCTTTCAACTACACTAAATAACAACTAACTTAAAACTAAATAACATCACAAAACATCCATGAGCGCAGGTGGGATTCGAACCCACGGCAATTCAGTCTAGAGGTTGCGGCGCCAAGCACGCTACCATCTAGGCTATACTGCCCTCTAAAGGTATTTGTAGTATGTTGGTAATAAGTTATTTGTAGTTCATAAGTGCGCTAATAGATGACACTAAAACTTAATTGAAAAGGTATTTGTGGTATGTTGGTAATAAGTTACTTGTAGTTCACAAGTGCGCTAATAGATGACACTAAAACTTAATTGAGAAGGTATTTGTAGTATGTTGGTAATAAGTTATTTGTAGTTCATAGGCGCGCTAATAGATTCCACTAAAATATAAGTTGGGTAGGTTAAATTCCGAAGAATTTTGTATAAAAAAAATGTGTATTGTGTATATTTTGGAATAAATTTATTTATTATTATATATATATTTTAAAATTAGAAAATCAGAATTTTAACTTCTGTCGTGTTGTCATAAGTACACATCCACTTTTTTGTTCATTTTTACGGTTGTTTACCTCAAAATTTTAAAAAAACGGAACCCTTATTGTATCACCCGTTTGTCTGTCACAGTCGAATTTAATAAGATGATCTTTGAACTGACCGCGCGACCGCAGTGATCGGGGGTTAAGGTACGTGCAGTACGCAGCTGGGATTCTAGATGGTAGCATGTATGGTAGATGGTGGATGAAATTATAAGCGCCCATAGGTTTGCACAACGAAGCTTTGATACTAGCATTGATACAAGCTTAAATCGCGTTTGAAATGTCAGATAGCGAAGACGAATATTTGTGTTCTTCTGCTACAAAGTGGTATATTTTAAATACAAATTTGGGTAGGAACTATCATGTCCACCCTATTAATAGAAAACGATCTAAACATGGCGAATTTCATCATTTATACCAAGAATTAAAATTTTACTCAAATCGGTTTTTTGAAATTTACGTATGGAACCTAACACTTTCAAATACGTCTTAGAAAAAACTCAAAACAAATTAAATAAAAACTGGCAAAATTTCACTTATTAAACTAGTCACATCCATTGCGAAACTTTATAGCACACATTTGACAATTGTCACACGTTGATTGTAGTAGTCAGCGCGCTGAAAGAATGGTGAGATACATTCTTGTATTTAGCAGCTCTTGTAACAGCGCTTATACCTGCTACACTCACTGCTTCGTTGTGTACGCTCACATATATAACAATGCATTAATTTAAGCAAGTCCTGCTTGAATCCCAGCTCCATACTGCACGTACCTTTAGGGAGGGGGAGCGCAATATAACTGCCCGAGTATAGTCACGTCATAATAGCTGTTTGTGTCCCCGACACAGCTTACCCGATTGTTTCAATTAAGACAGGTAACAGTTCAGTATCGAACAAGCGATTTCAGTAAATAATAAATAACAAGAGAAATGACGGGTCAGAGAATAAACACAATGTAAGCGATGTAGTGTACGGGTACTGTGAAATTTGACAGCTGTACGTTGGTTATGTTCAGTAGGTTTTGTATTGTTCAATGTTCAAGCTTTATTTATGAGATTGAACTTCTCTCCCGACGTTCTAAATTCTCTCGGAACACCGCCGTGTGATCCCCGTGCCTCCGTCTAGGGCAGGATTTAGTTTCTCTTTATTAAGACCGAGTATCGAATTTAGAGTATGTAAGGACTGTGTGAAAAACACATAAATAACCTACCTAAAAATCGACCGGATCGTCCAGTTGAACAATCAACGCTATGAGTTTACACACATTGTATGATTATAAATTAACCTTAAAACTAGGATGCGGTTTTATGAAACCACGGTGTAATTGAAACATTATTGCCATAACCCTAAGCGTTTTTAACCCGAAATCGCCAAAACGATATAATTTTGTTTACGTGGTTTTGATAATGTAATTTGTACCCTGATCAGTATGTAGACGAACGTAAGAATTCAGATTCTATCGTTGGTGGTCAGTGGGTATTTGATGTGCTGCTCGACTGAATATTCGTACGATATATTAGTTATGTAGACGCACAGTATAGTTATATGAACATAACCAATTTATTTATTTATTGTAGATTATAGACGCTTCGACATCTCAGGTCATTAGCGTCTTTCAACTACACTAAATAACAACTACCTATCTTAAAACTAAATAACATCACAAAACATCCATGAGCGCAGGTGGGATTCGAACCCACGGCAGTCCAGTCTAGAAGTTGCGGCACTAAGCATGCTAACCACTAGGCTATACTGTCCTTATGAACATAACCGTCGCTGCTTTTCGATGAGTGCTGGTCTGGTCGACTACCATCACGCTTGTATGCAGTTGTACAATATAGTTATGAATATAATGTCGTTGTTTTTCGATGAGAAGTGGTCTGATCGATCGGACGTGACGTGACGCCCGACATGCATAACCGAACGGAAAAAACTAGGCTAATAAAGTTTTGCTTTAATAATAAACACTTTATTTTCAAAACCCCAAGAAGGCCAGTATTTTCAAATCATCCAGGCGTTCAGAAAGACACAACTTTATTATTATGTTTTTAAGTTCATTTTTGAATTTATTTTAATCCTGTTTGGAATTTTATTATCAATTTATTATTGAATTGCTGACGTCTAAATTAATTACCGAGATTTTACAATTTTTTAATTTTAAGGTATTTTTCAAATTTGTTTACCCGTGATTACCAATATTTTTATAAAACAAGCCGTGAGGTGGGTCGTTTATTAGGACTAAAGTGCGACCCTTGAGGTCCACACGACGAACTTCCCATGCAGTTTGATAAATATTTAATAACAATAATTAAATTAGATATTACACAGAAAAGTAATCATTTTAATCATTAAAACATAATTATTATTTATTTTTAACAATTAAAAAAAAAAAAACGGCTTGACCGATTTTTATAAAATTTGTCGGATCAAAATGACGTTAACACGCCTCGATTGACACCCATACAATGTCGATATAATTTTTTATTCGCGAGATATTGTGTAAAATCTAGTTTTTTGGAGTCTATTTGGTTAAGAAAAAAGAACGGCTGAACCGATTTTGAAAAAATTTCTTTCAGATCATCGTTAATACGCGTCGATTGGCACCCTAACGTAGTCGATATCATTTTTCATTCTCGAGATTTCGTCTTAGAAATAAATGGACACGCACGTACGTACATACGTACACACACACGCACACACACACACACACACATCCACACACATCTTTCTAAAAATAGTGTAGTGACCTTGAAACAAAAATTTGTTATACATTTTGATTTCGATTCTCGGACACATTACAATAACTTCCAATGGGAAGTTAATAATTAAACGTTATGAGTCGGCATTGCCCGAACAATGAGCCATTTTCCTGAGAGTAGTTCTTTCATTTACCCACGAGAAGTGGAACTTGTGGTAGGTACAAACATTATTTATTCCCCATAGTGTTTTCAGGAAAATCTCTAAAACTCTTACATAATTCTGAAAAGAAATTTCCTTTTGAAATACGGAACTCTAAAAATCTGAAAAAATACTTAAGTAGCAATGAGCCGTTTTCCTGAGAGTAGTTCTTTCAATTATCCACGAGAGGCAGCACTTGTGGTAGGGACAAACATTATTTATTCCCCATAGTGTCGTGTCATTTTAGTGGTATAACTTGATTATTAAATTACCCATTATTATCATTAAATCAATTAAATAATGAAGTTATACCACTAAAATTACACGACACTAATGGGGAATAAATAATGTTTGTACCTACTACAAGTGCTGCCTATCGTGGATAATTGAAGTAACTACTCTTAGGAAAATGGCGCTAGGATTTTCAGGCCCCGGGTAAGCGTTCTCAGGTCCCTGTCCCCTCCAAAAAAAATTTTACTCCAAAATTTATTTTTTTTCGGAAATAGTCAGAAAATTTTAATGCAAAAAATCAAATAATAGCTTTTTTGTTGGGAAAATCTTTTAATGCTCACATATAATAGGTAAGCCCAGGGGCGGCGGGGTAACTTTGCCCTGCTTACCCCCCCCCCTAACGCCGGCCCTGATTGCACATTGCTGCCCGGTTCGCAGAAATATAGTTGGCTAGCGGACAGGACCGGTTTTGAAATTGATGTGATTAAAGTTGACAATGGTGACCACCACTGGATTGGATTGTGTTTTAAAGACCACCAACAGCTAAAGTCATTTGGGTCTAGCACCAATTCATATTTTCAATTCATTATTTTTTTTTTTTAATAATAAATTGAAAATCCAATTGACACTTTTACCAGCTGTCGTGCCAGAACCTGGGAACTTGTAATAGAGGAACCATAGCAACGCCATGTAAACAAGACCACCACTGGATGGACGCAGTGTCAGCTTTGCTCACATCAAAACAGGCCCGGCTCGTTTACCATTTCTACGGACTTTATCGGGCAGGGATATGCAATGCTGACATTGCTCGGGCAATGCCGACTCTGTACACGCATGCGGACTATGTCCGTAACATATATCTGACGGTGTTTAAATTCAAAAATATTGTGGGCTTATCATGGTTATACACTTTAATTGAGATGTACTCGTACACTTTAATGGCATGATTAAGTTTAAATACCTACTTATTGCATTTATTTTTAATTAGGGATCTCAAGCAAGTAAAATTTCTCATTATAAAAGTGGACCGCGTGTTGACAATGATAATGGAACAATTATTTTCCTTTTTATTACAAGTTTTTATTTAACTTGCAATGTATGTTAGTTAGTTCGTGTGTTTGTGGGTTTGTGTGTTTGTTTAGGTCAAATCTTGCAAGTCAATTTTGAACGACTTCCACGTATCCGATCGATTTGAAATTGTGTACACATATGTATTCCCGATGACAATACATGAATAAATCGTTTTTAGAAATAAATTCAACCCCTAAGAGGTTCAAATGGGGATGTAGGGTTTTTTGTACTCATCAACGCCCAGGCCAAATCGCTGAAGCTAGAAACTTGAAATTTGGACGGTAGGTTCCTTTTCTGACGTAAGCACCCACTAAGAAAGGATTTTTCGAAATTCAACCCCTACGGGTGTCAAAGGGGGGTAACATTTTGAAAGACTAAAATTAACAAAATAAAATACTTAGTAGTAAAAAAACTTTTTAGAGACAAGCTTTCATTAAAATGTACTAAAAAGGAAAAAATAATACAGTAAAACCTCTTATAAGCGACCACCCTCGGGGAATCAAATGTTGGTCGGTTAATAGGGGTTGTCGCTTAATAGAGAAAAATTAAAACAACTGGTCTGCATTTTGCATTGTTTATTTATTAGTATATGTACCTGTATATCAGGCAAAGTACATACAGCCAATTTGCTGATGCTTAAACCAGTTTTTTCACTTTCCTCGATAATTTCAATTTTATCTCTTAAAGAGAGACATTTCCTTTTGCCCACCATCTTCAAATATTCACGTTAGTCCCAAAACACACAAAGTTCAAAACAAAACCAATGCTAACAACCCATTTTATTAGCTTATATAGAAAGCAAATTCATCGGATTTGCCCACAATAAAGTAATTAGTGTAAGTATCTATATTTGTACATATTAACTAGGACCCTAGGTAGGTAGAATTTTTCAATCGGGTTTTACCAAAGGTTTTATTGCCCTTAATTGAGGGTGTTTTTAATGTGTACCAAAAATTCCGAATATGACTGCCCGCGGTCGTTTAACAGAAGGGTCGTTAAAGAGGAGTAAAAAATAATGGTATTTCCATTTTTAAATACGGGTAATTCATAATTGGTCGTTTAACAGAGGTGGTCGCTTGATAAAGGCGGTCGCTAACAGAGGTTTCACTGTATTTAATAATTTAGGTTCATAATTATTATAAAAGTGGGGCTTGTGACTAATAAACTATCACAGAGTTTACAACCCATGCTTTTATAATAATTATGAACCTAAATTATTAATTATTATTTTTTCCTTCTTAGACATTTCAATAAAAGCTTCTCTAAAAAGCTTTTTTTTACTAATATTTTATTTACAGTATTGATTACCATTTTCAATCAAACTATTTTTTTATTCATGTCAATGTCAGATTTACATTTCGTTGACATTGGTCCCTACGTGTCACAGCGCCTCTAGCGGCTAAATCGGTGTCCGGTCATAAAATTCCAGTAATTAATATCCCTGTAAATAATATCCCAGTAAAAATATCCCAAACAAAAATATCCCAAGACAAAATTAAACTATGACAAAAACGTCCCATGGAAAGAATATCCCATGTCAAAAACATCCCATAACAAAAAAATAAATTACAATTTTTAAGAATATAATTAATATACAGTGCGTTTGATTTCAACCAACAATATTGACTTTACATGTTAAATTTCTCCATTTGAATTACATTGAATTCAAGTTAAGTCAAAAAAAGCGTCTGCGGACAGCACGAATAGCCTGCATTGATATCTATCTCCAGTGTATTCCTTTTCATGTATTGTCTGCGAGGTGAAGAGGGGAGGGGGGTGTTTGTGCGACGGTTTTGTCTGCGGGGTGAAGAGAGGAGAGGGGGTGGAGGCGGCGCGCGCCGCCTCCACCCCCTCTCCTCTCTTCACCCCGCAGACAAAACCGTCGCACAAACACCTCCCCCCCTCTTCACCTCGCAGACAAAACCATCGCACGAACAACCCCCTCGCGGGAAACTCTGCCCCCGCAAGAATTGCACGGTCCTGATATTCAATTAATGTTCCTATGTGAAAGAATAACTTGTTATTTTTTTCTGTGCCGCCTCCCCCCTCCCCCCTCTTCATCCCGCAGACAAAACCGTTGCATGTTATGTGTATGTGCTGATTGTGATATTAATGTCGCGGGAATATTTTGTCATGGGAGATTTATGTCGTGGGATATTTTTGTCAAGGGATATTTTTAGTTGGGATATTTTGGCATGGGATTTTTTTGCCTGGGATATATTGTCTGGGATTTTATGACCGGGATTCGGCTAAATCTATTAAAATTATTCTCGGTTTTTGACTAGTGTCCAATTATGTTCACAGATTCCTCTTCCTTAACTATAGCCTCCATGGTAAATACGATAATTTTGATGTACGATAATGTTTTTTCAGAAAGTTGGCAACACTGCCACGGAGGTACCTACCTGTTAAAAGTAACATGAGTTTCATGACTGAATGTTGAAAATTGAACACGCGTCAGTTAAGTTTTAAAGTTTGTAAAGGCATCGTCTTAGATCAGGATAGTGATTGTTGAACATTCTAGAATTTATTTTTAGGAACATAGGAAGAAATTCAGTTTTGTAGAATATTCGCTTAGTATAAAATATAAGTTCGTAGATAGTGCGTGAGTCAAGTTTCCGAAGCAACAACGTAGTGAGTCGTGAAATTTACTGGTGTAAAGAATTTTTGTAAAACATCTATTGTCGCATTTTCTGTCAATTGGGTCTCATCAATAACATTTTACAAAAAAAATTTTCACAATGGTGAAAGAAACAACTTTTTACTATATTTTGGGCGTTAAGCCCGGTTGTAGACCGGAAGACTTAAAAAAGGCTTATAAGAAATTGGCCTTGAAGTATCACCCTGACAAAAATCCAAATGGCGGGGAAAGATTCAAGCAAATAACACAAGCGTATCGAATACTATCAGCTGATCTAGTAAAAAAACCTACTTACTATCAGCATCAGAGAGGCGAACCAGCTTTTAATTTTGAACACGAATCGCATGAATACGTAAGTGCAGGATATTCTACTCGGATGGATGATTTATTCCATATGTTCTTTGAAGGCTGGTGGACTTGGAGGTTCGATTAGAAAAACATTTTTTTAAGTGGAGGGCCAAGTTGACTTGAAAAAATGAAATAAAATAATTACTAAAATAAAGATTGTCAAATATTATTTGTTATCTGTCAAACACTGTTACAAGACTATCAAACGATTGTAATGAATAATTTATAAAAATTCAGATTACAGTTTTAAATACCTACATAGTTTCACAAATTATTTTTTTTTAAATAAAAATAGGTAAAAAAACTTTTAAGTTAAACGGCTTTATTTTAAATCATCAGCTGTATCAAAAACTAGAAAATAATTAGGACACAAACCAAGTTGTGTCGCTGCGTCAGCGGAATAAGTAATAATCTGGGACTTTTAACAGACTAAAATAAAAACGTGGGGCGCATTTCAAATATTTATGTTGGTGGGCTTGGAAACACATTTTTCTAGACAAGCCGTTCTTATTTAATAATTATATAGTCGTTATACAGACTTTTATGCGCACCACGTTTTTATTTTAGCCTGTTAAAAGTCCCAGATTATTACTTATTCCGCTGACGCAGCAACACAAAGTGCCCCTTGGTTTGTGACCTAATTATTTTCTAGTTTTTGGTACAGCTGATGATTTAAAATAAAACCATTTAACATAAAAGTTTATTTACCTATTTTTATTTTCTAGTTTTTGTCAAAACCAACCAAATGAGCCTAAACTCGTGGGGCTGTTATTAGTAACGGTTGAAATGTTCCACTGTCCACCTCCTGATTCCATCATCAGATCCTCGTTACCAAGTTGAAATTATCATAATATTGTATTGTCACGGAAACTCAATGTGTGTGCAAAGTTTCATAAGAATCGACTAAGTAGAAGTAGTTGAAAAAGCTGTCGCAAGATTTGAAACAAAGATAGTAACAAACAATTAAATATACGGGGTCAAGGTAAATAAAACCGTTTATATAGAGTGATTCCAAAGTTGACGTTATCCTTTCACCAGCGAATAGAGCTTCAACAAATATGATTTTTTTTCTTTTGACGCTTTTTCGAAATGTCAACAACGGAGGTACAGGGTGTCAAAGTTTTATTTAAAAAAAAATTATTAATAACTGCCAAACTACTTGAGAAAAATTTTGTAGGTGTCAATAGCTACGTGGGAGGGAAATTCTTCAATAAATAAAATATTTTTGGGTTGACCAGTGGCGCGCGTAGAAAAAAGTTGTTTAATGTTTTTGAGAAAAAGATGGTACGCCACTGATTTTTCTAAAAATAAAAATTATTATTGAATTCCTTGTTTTCGAGTAAAAGAATAAAAACTGTTTTAATGGGCACCTAAAATTAAATGCTGTTTTAATTTGAAATGGAGCTCATTTTGAACATATTATTTAAGTTAAATTAAGTTTTGAATACATATTATATTTTATTTTTTTACAAAATTTTTCTTAAATATCTCAAGTGGTTTGGCAGTTATCAATAAATTTTAATTTTTTAAATAAAACTTTGACACCCTGTATCTCCGTTGATGTTGATATTTCGAAAAAGCGCCAAAAGAAAAAAAAAATCTTATTTGTTGAAGCCCTATTCGCTAATGAAAGGATAACGTCAACTTTGGAATCACCCTGTATAACACATGCACGCTTTTAGTGTTTTTTCGTATCTGTTTTGCGGACCTTAAATAGCCGTTTATTGACTAGTGACCATTATGTAACTAGTTACATAATGAACCATTATGTAACTGTTTTTTTAATTCAATTAAAGTCTAAAACCATGCATGTGTTATATAAAGTATAGTGTGCAACGCGTGTGCTAAATCTTTATGCGTCAGGCGCGATGTTTTCAGCACTTGTATGCGGCTCGCGATGCACACTCGCTAAGGCTCGTGTGCGTTCGCCTACCGCTCGTGCTAAAAACATCAGCACTCGTATTCGGCTCGCGATGCACACTCGCCAAGGCTCGTGTGTGCTCGCCTACTACTTGCTCTGAAAATATCGCGCCGGACGTATAAAGATGTATTTAGCACATTAGTTACACAATATACTATTAATTAGCAGAATTCGTCGCACAATCTCCTGACACTCCTAAAAATATATAGGTAGGTACCTATAATAATGTTGTAGCTTAACTTTAATATTCTGCATTGTCGACACTGCGCAAGAAACAAACAAGCTCTAATTTCAATTAAAAAGTTATTTTTGCGAATAACTCAAACCCTGATGCTAATTTTTTTTGTTTTCAGGTTCTTGGGATTGCTCAAGTAATAGTATTATCAATATCTCTATTCATAGCGGTATTTATCCGATGCGTATTGATCGCGCTAATTAAAGTGTTATGTAGTAAGTTCTACTCTTACCTGAAGTTATAAGAAAACTCGATTCGATCGAAGAACTAATTACAAAACTGGAAGAAAAAACTTTTTAACAAAAAAAAACCTCCTTCAAAAAAGCCGCTAAAAAGAGGAAAATAATAAAACTCTGAGGTCTGCGGCTAATTCAATAAAATATGAAGTCGGTTAAAAAGTATAGTAGGTATAGTGATTTAATCTTCTTTTTAACAGACTTCATATTTTATTAAATTGGCGAAGACCTCAAAGTTTTATTATTTTCCTCTTTTTTGTGACTTTTTGAAGGAGGTTTTTTTTTGTTGAAAAGTTTTTTATTTTTTACTTTTTAGTTAAAGAATCACACGCCGCTACTCACTTTTAATAAACCGATTTCTTACGCTGTGTGATGTGTCAAAAAGTGACATTTACCTTAAAGGAATCACACGCCGCTACTCACTTTTATTAAAATCAGCCGAACTACTGAACCGATTTAAGTAGAATTTATATGGGACCAACTTCGAGGTATCCTCTATCCAATAAAAATTTTCCAAATCGAATAGTTCTGAGGTGACAAACATAAAAAAAATACAATCGAATTGGGAACCTTCTCCTTTCTTTGAAGTCGGTTAATAAATTGAGGAAGTATTTTTTGCCCATATTTCATAATAAACGTTCGAAATAATTTTTTTTTACAGTAGGTATAAGGTACTTGATAGTTGATTACCATTTTCTATCAAATTATTTTTTTATTCATGTCAATGTCAGATCTTACATTTCTTTGACGTTAGGTCCCTAAGTGTCACAGCGCCTCTAGCGAGTAGCGGCTAAATCTATCAAAATTATTCTCGGTTTTTGGCTAGTGTCCAATTATGTACACAGATTCCTCTTCCTTTAACTGTAGCCTCCATGGTAAATACGATAATTTTGATGTGCGATAATGTTATTTCAGAAAGTTGGTAACATTGTCACGGAGGTACCTGTTAAAAGCATAGAGATAGAATTCTATACCTCTATGGTTAAAAGTAACATGAGTTATAAAAGTAGTATAAAATATAAGTTCGTAGATAGTGCGTGAGTAAAGTTTCCGAGGCAACAACGTAGTGAGTCGTGAAATTTACATATGTAAAGAATTTTTGTAAACATCTATTGTTACATTTTCTGTCAATTGGGTCTAATCAGTAACATTTTAGAAGAAAAATTTTAACAATGGTGAAAGAAACAACTTTTTACGATATTTTGGGCGTTAAACCCGGTTGTACACCGGAAAACTTAAAAAAGGCTTATAAGAAATTAGCCTTGAAATATCACCCTGACAAAAATCCAAATGGAGGGGAAAGATTCAAGCAAATATCACAAGCGTATCGATTACTATCAGTTGATCTAGCAAAAAAACGTAATTATTATCAGTATCGGAGAGGCGAACCAACTTTTAATTTTGAAAACCTATGTGCAAGATTAATTATATTACTTCGATGGATTATGGAAAATATTCGTTGGCAGAAGTGGACTTGGTGGTTCGATTAGAAATTTTTTTTTTAAGTGGAGGGCCAAGTTGACTTGAAAAAAATGAAATAAAATAATTACTGAAATAAAGACTGTCAAATGTTAAATTATTTTTTTTTTTTTTTTTTTTTTATTTAACACAACAACATGTGCATCGGCATTTGCCACTAGCACTACAAATTATAGTAACATATTATAGTTATGATATACAAAGATAACTTAGATTTATACAATTGTAAATTAAGGTAAGTATGTTAGAAGGTATTGGTAAGTATATATTCTATATTATATTATATGGTTTGTTTATTTATGTTTAATGTTAAATTATTGTTGTCTGTGAAACGACTTTCAAACGATTTTAATAAATAATTTCTAAAAATTCACATTTGGGGGGCTAACCTTACACACGTCATTACAATATGTATTTTTACTTCCCACCTCTACTATGGTAGGGAAGTAATGGATTTAGTCCGAAAAAAACATAACGAGATTTTAACAGATCTTCACGTTTTGAGACCCTAGCAATCTTTAAAGATCATTTTCTGACTGATGTCTGTATGTGTGTGTGTGTGTGTGTGTGTATGTGTGTGTGTGGTCAATTTTTCGCCTTCGATATCTTAAGAACGGAACAACATACGGGCATGCCGATTGTTCTATTGTGTTTATCAGCCTTTAACTTAGATCTGATTAGATTTTGAGTCAAATCGGTTTAGTGAATCCTGAGATATTCAAAAAAACGTCCTCAATGTCACGTATTAACATAGGTAAAAAAAATATAAATGAATTCTAGATGTTATAATATGAAAAAAATGTAAATATTTTTTTTCTCTAAAATGTATAGTTTTCGAGAAAAAAAATATTTTACTAAAAAAATAAAAATTGTACGTAAATCAAGGTAACCATGATTTTTGCTATATTATAAGGTGCGTTTGGTATCAAGGTGTAGTGTAGTGTAGTGTAGATAATTTTTCATTGAAAAGTGTAAAAAGTTCACCAAAAGTGTAACACTTGTAATGTACACTTGTAACAAACGGGCTAGTGTACATTCTGAGTAGATTGTACACGCGCATTACAAAATAAATTAATGACAGATTGGCTGAGTTCATTATTTCTAGTTTTTACAGTTTTTTTTGGTCGTAAAAATGTTAAACTCACTGCCATATTTATCTTGTACCATTACATTTTGAAACTCATTCATTTTTAAGACACAAAAAATGTAAAAAATTGAGTACGAAAAAAGTATCAAATCTGTCAAAGCGATTGTCAATTCAGACATATATCACGTGACCTACACTACACTACGTGCACCTGCTCAAAAGTCAGGACTAATAGTTGTTACACTTTTAGTCCCACACTGAAATAACAAACAGATCAGTTATTTTACACTTTTGTATAACAAACGTAATAGTGTCAAAAGTTCTTACACTTTTTACACTACACCTTGATACCAAACGCACCTTAAGTTAGCCATCAGTAGATCACCAAACAAAAGAGGGCCATGCTTTTTTCAAAGAATAAAAATTAAATTGTGTTTTAAAGACCACCAACAGCTAAGGTTATTTGGGCCTAGTCAAAGAATAAAAAAAAAGTGTTTATTTTTTGCAAATATTTACTAGGTGGGAAGTATAGGACTGGTCATCAGTCGAATTTTTTATAATGTAAACATTTTGGAATTTTTCACTTTAGTTTTTATTTATCCAATATTTTGTTAATATATTTTTTTCCTTTAAAAATATGACCTACTTTAATTTATTTATATTTTATTTATGTTTTATATTTGATACGGAAAAAATAAAATATAGCTACGTAAAAAAACAAATCTGTTAATTTTTTACCCCTACGGTCCTACCTATATAATTCCCTATTTTTATTATTGTACGGAACTCTCGATGCGCGAGTCCGACTCGCACTTGAGCGTCTTTTTAGAGTTGGCTACCCTATATTCGCAACCTTAGTCAACAACGAGCATGCAAATGGAAAGAAGTAATATCCAACGTTTAAGTTAACATTATCGTAAATTGTGTTTTAAATGTCATCAGGAAGACAGACAACTCCCTGCAGACAACATGGCAAGGCAGTTCGCTCTCGCATCTAGTTAAACTTTGCTCATCTCTATGCAGCTTATAAAAGAGTTTCTGTCACACCAATGCGAATATTTAAAGGAATATTGCCATAAAAATTATCGTTTTTTTAATTAACCACTAAATTTTTATGAACAAATACGCCCCCTCTGTTGATTAATAATAATTTATTACCGACAAAAAAAAATGGGTGTGTGCTTATGACCACACGACAGAAGTGAAAACTTCAGATTTTCTAATTTTTGGTGTCATCTATTATAGCGCATTTATGAACTAAAAATAATTTATTACTAAAATTGTTTTTTTAATTAATTCCACCTTGGTTTAAAAAAAAATTATAATTATTGTCAAAGAAAGAATATAACAAAAATAAAAAAATATATAAATAAATATCATGTAGAATTGAGAAAAAAACGCCAAAAATTCTACGCTGCCA
The DNA here is from genome assembly GCA_039654895.1 of Mongoloraphidia duomilia. NCBI lineage: Eukaryota > Metazoa > Arthropoda > Insecta > Raphidioptera > Raphidiidae > Mongoloraphidia > Mongoloraphidia duomilia. The sequence continues at coordinate 14,276,648 of CM077520.1, forward strand.
TCAGTTCTCGAACCCAGGTTCCTATGCATAGAACGCAAAGACGTAACCAACTATGGGTGGAAGTGTGTAGACGGCCGTTTTTATGATATAAGTATGTTGCGAATTCTTATACGGTCGGGTTGCGAATTCTTACGGAAGTAGTTGCGAACGCTTCACATTTTTTCAATAAAAATGGAAAACTTCCTAATTGGCGTTCTCAGGAGCCCGAGTTCGTACCAGTCGGTTTGTGTATGCCGGCTGGCAGATTCTAATATACAAATGGATTATTAATTATTGTGTTGAAGACGCTAATGACCTGAGTTGTCGACGCGTCTATAATCTATAATAATAATAATAACCCCTTGCATCCTTCATCTCAAAGACTCAAATCCTTTCCCCTCGCCTAAAAACAGTTACTGCTCTCCCGGCGCTATTTTCAAATCTAAAGGGTTCGGGTAAACACCAAATGAAGAAACAAGACTTAGACTACAGATCCTATAGGCGAGAAGTTAAAAAAAAACTTACGTAATCTTTCACACGTAGTCAACACTTTTTTCAAAAAAAGTGTGATTCTTGGTCCTTCATTTGGCGTTTACCCGAACCCTTTAGCTTTAAAAATAGCGTCGGGAGAGCGGAAACGGTTTATAGGCGAGGGGAAAGGATTGGAGATGAAGAGTGCAGGGAGTTACTTCCGGTAGAGAATAAGCTCTTATGAATGTAGGTACGCATTGTGTGAGCCGGTCCTTAATCCGAGCGATTATATTACCTATAGCCTCGCTTGCCCAGTGGCAATGCGCGCGCCTGGGATTTGCTGGGCTGCCCTACTGATTACAGGATTACATTAACCTGCTGTTTACTGTACGATCACATTTATGATGAGATAGTTAACGATCTTATATGATTACACCGAGGCTGCGAATATTGCAGATTAATGAAACACAATTAAAAGCTAAATTAACTCTTCGTGGATAGTTAAATTTTATTATTTTTTAGGGTTCCGTAGAAAAATTCAATTAATTTCTTGAAGAAGGATGAAACCTTTCTCAACGCATGTTTCGCTAACCATTCAATTCAATTTCAATTTATTTATTCCTCAAAAAAAACAGGTAGGTATAACAATTTTTAGAATAATTGAGAATTAGGATTTCCTGCCCAACTTGGGAAACCAGTGTTAGGGCAGGGAGTTCAGAAATATAAAGAACGTGTACCTATATATTTTTTTTCTCCTTATTATTAACAAGTAAGTTTGTAAGATATGTGTGCGCGCGTGTGTGTGTGTGTTAGCATCATTAGGAGATGAATAAAACATGGTTAACGAAACGTTCGTCAAGAAAAGTTGTTAGTGTTTTGTGGTTACTTTTTTAATATTCAGAATAGAAAAATGGCAAAAAAAACCGGCCATGTGCGAGTTCGACTTAACGATAATTACTTATCTTTTATTTTGTTTATTTATTTATTTATTGTAGATTATAGACGCGTCGACAACTTAGGTCATTAGCGTCTTAAATTACATTAAATAACAACTAACTTAAAACTAAATAACATCACAAAACATACATGAGCGCAGGTGGGATTCGAACCCACGACAGTCTAGTCTAGACACTGGTACCAAGTACGTTAACCACTAGGCTACACTGCCCTCTTTTATTTTGTTCTGTTCTTTTTAGTGGTTCAAAATTGTTCCGTAATTAAATTAAATTAATTTTAAAAGTTAAAAAATCCCAAAATATTTACAATATCAAAAAAAGGACCCGCGTTGTCAGTTGGATTTGAACCCGGCTTTTCGGTGTGACAGCTGAACACCTTACCTATTGCACTACAACAAACTTTTTACAGTGTCTAGCAGAAACGGTACACTGAGAACCTGCTATAGAGAATGATAATATCTTGTATATTGCACTGTAAAAAATGGATGTAAAAATACTTTGAAAGTTAAGATAGAATTCGCTCGATTTTCCAAGTGATTTTACATTATTATTTATTTTTACACAGAAAACTTCATAAAAACTTGGACTTTTACTGTAAAGTTAAACAAATTTGTGATTTTTACATAAAGTAAATTAAAATTAGATAATTTGTGTAATATTCCAATAAAGTGTGTAAAAATCACAAAATAAAATAGTTACATATCTAAAATGGATGAATACAAAACAAATTAATGTAAAATTAGTAACCACGCATGCGCAATGTGTTTTTATGGAATCTACGCGATGTGCAGGCGATACCTGTTTGCGACGCCATTGTCTCTTTGTGTGCCTATTACCAGATTAATCGCTGGTTACAAATGGACCATCAATAATCTACGTAATCGGCCTTCTTATTTCTTACAGTGTGTATTGAATATGTATGGGGAGCCTCCTAGGGATTCAATTTTGATTTTTTTTATTTGCCAGGATTCATGCCATAACAACACACAATCTGTGAAAATTTCAACTACCTATCTTGCTGTTTGTGAGATAGAGTCTTGTAACAAGACGAACGGACATCGTAGGTTAATAAGGTTCCGTTCAGAGGTACGCAACCCTAAAAATTTAAGTAAAATTTGCATTATTTTATTGATACTAATATTCGGTTTTGTAAAGATTTTGTTGAATGTTAGCAAGCTTCAAATCTAAAAAAAATGAACAGGGCAAAGAAAAGTCCAATTAAATTTAACTGAAAATAAGGAAAGGGGTTTGGCAATTCGATTTATATAGGAAAACTTGATCAAGCGTATAGTTTTATATTGGCATCTAAAAGAATCAAGAATCTCAGACTCTTTATTCAATTAACTACACTTGTTTTCGATGTTTTCGGTTCCTTGAATCACGTTTCTTGTTCTATATTTATGCTTAGTTCACATTACTTTAATATAAAGCAAATAACTATCAATTGGATTTGGACATTATTGACTGAACAGGGGTGTAATAATTAGATACTGAGGTGAAATTTTTTTTGCCATACCTACTATAAAATAGCTGCTTTAAATGCATGTATAGTACACTAGTGTAGGAACAGTGGCGGACTAAGCCCGTCGGAGGCTCGGGGCGGCAGAACTATAAATGAAGCCACCGTTCTGTTTAGAAATTGATGTGTTTGTAATGTAAATTTCGTAAAAAATGAATAATCTAACTATCTAATCTAACTAATATTATAATTAATGTGAAAGTTTGGATGGATGGATGGATGGATGTATGTATGGATGTTTGTTACTCAATCACGCCGGAACGGCTAAACGGATCTGGATGAAATTTGGTACAGAGATAGATTATAGTCTGGAATAGCACATAGGCTACTTTTCATCCCGGAAAAATGTACGGTTCCCGTGGGATAGTTTTGTTTTTGTTTTTCATTGAGCAAGGGATCGACATGATTTTTTGCATAGTGGTAGTTTAGGGGTCAGAGAATGTTATAGGCTAATTTTTATCCCGGAAAAATGTACGGTTCCCGTGGGATAGATTTGTTTTAGTTTTATCTCTGGAACTACTAAACCGTTCCTAAAATTTTTTTCACTAATAGAAAGCTACGCGGGGAGAGAATCTCGAGGGGGGATAACAAATTAGGGGGGAAGATTCTCGCGGGGGGATAATAAATTAGGGGGGAAGATTTTTGCGGGGATAACAAATTAGGGGTGGAGATTCTCGCGGGGGGATAAAAATTAAGGGGGGGATTCTCGCGCTGGGATGAAAAATTAGGGGGGGAGATTCTTGCGCTGGGATAACAAATTAGGGGGCGAGAATCTCGCGGTGGGATAACAAATTAGGTGGGAAGATTCTCGCGGTGGGATAACAAATTAGGGGGAAAGGTTCTCGCGGGGGATAACAAATTAGGAGGGAAATTCCCCCGGGGGGTAACAAATTAGGAGGTAAGTTTCTCGCGGGGGATAACAAGTTAGGGGGGATTCTCGCGGTGGGATAACAAATTAGGGGGGAAGGTTCTCGCGGGGGATAACAAATTTTGCACAGGAGTTCCTTATATAGGTATCGTAGATGAGCAATAATGTATTAATAAAATTCGAGCGAACGAGCGGAGCGAGTGAGTAATCTATTATTAATATTCGAGCGAAGCTAGTGAGTAATGTATTAATAAAATTTGAGCGAACGAGCGAAGCGAGTGAGTAATGTATTAATAACATTCAAGCGAACGAGTGGAGCGAGTGAGTAATATATTAATAATATTCAAGCGAACGAGCGAAGCGAGTGAGTAATGTATTATTAATATTCGAGCGAAGCGAGTGAGTAATGTATTAATAAAATTTGAGCGAACGAGCGAAGCGAGTGAGTAATGTATTAATAACATTCAAGCGAACGAGTGGAGCGAGTGAGTAATATATTAATAATATTCAAGCGAACGAGCGAAGCGAGTGAGTAATGTATTATTAATATTCGAGCGAACGAGCGAAGTGAGCGAGTAATGTATTTATAAAATTCGAGCGTACGAGCAAAGGATAACAAATTAGGGGGGAAGATTCTCGCAGGGGGATAACAAATTAGGGGGGAAGATTCTCGCGGGAGGATAACAAATTAGGGGCGTGATTCTCGCGGGGGGATAACAAATTAGGTGGGGACATTCTCGCGGGGGTATAACAAATTAGGGGGGGGGGGATTCTCGCGGGGGATAACGAATGTAATGTATTATTAATATGCGAGCGAAGCGAGTGAGTAATGTATTAATAAAATTCGTGCGAACGAGCGAAGAAGGAATTAAAAATATTCAAACGAACAAGCGAAGCGAGTTAGTAATGTACATAGGTATTAATAAAATTTTAAAGAACAGTTTTTTGACGTTATAAAACAGTGTCGTATGGTGAGTAGGCTTTGGAAAAAACAAACTACTTTGTGTCAAAATATTCTGACAGTTAATCGTTTCGGAATAATATTCTGAGAAAATAATACAAAATCAATATCTCACAGTAAGTACTATTTTTATTGATCTCATCCGAGCAAAGCTCGGTCACCCAGATATTTGTAGTTAAGTTAGTTATATTTTCTGTTTTCTTATAGGTTGAAGTAGGTACATTGTATTGTATAATAAAATTTTTTAAAAAACCCTCGATTCCAAGCAATCTCAATCTCGATCGATAAATAAAATTATAAATCGTAAAATACGTGGGCGAAGCCACGGGTAACGGCTAGTATAGATATAATGGCTTACAAAAAAAATCAAATATTTATAATACCTAAACATAGGTAGGTAGGTAACCTACCTACGTTTATATTTTGTATACGTATACGGGGTCTCCAACTCCAAACTGCCTCTTAATTGCCAAACATATTTTGACTTTGTTTGGGATTTGGCCCGGGGCGAACCGCCCCCTCTGCCCCCCCCCCCCCCTAGTCCGCCACTGTATAGGAAAGCAAGCCATTTCCATAGTGATTTATGTTTATTCGCTCTGATCCGCCCGCCTGCCTCCATTACCTATTGACAACTACTCTCGGCCTACTATAGAAGTGAAGTTGGCAAGACAAAATGAAGTGTCAAAACATTTTGATAATACCGAGGAAAATACTGAAAATGAAGTAAAAAGCAGCTATTTCATAGTGGGTATGACAAAAAATACCATATATTTATGATATTATTATGACTGTCGCTGTGCCCGTTTTAACATATCTCATTTACTCGTCAGTAATAAATTTCATTACGCCACTAGATATACAATCTAGTAATCTGCTATTCTATCAATACTTTTCTGTACTATAAAATTCTTAGATATTCCTTAAAATCTCAGGTGTGCTATATGAGGTACATATCACCACGTTGTGATTCGAAATAACTGCAGAGCAATTAACTAAAGACACGAAAATGTGTGTTACACATGACTCACTATCTCGTGCTCGCGCGTGGGGGCTTGGAAATCGACGCGGGGAGTAAGGCTGCTGGTAGTAAATGACACATTATTCAAAGGCATCGGCAACTAGTCATTGTAGATAATTTTATCTTTAAAAAACTGCTGCAGAGGAAAAAATAAAAAAAATACTGCAGTAGAAGTTCCAAGTAGAAATTCTATAACTCGAATTATTCTAAAATTTTTACCATGATTTTTGATGTTTACATTCATTTTATTATACAGATTTTATCAAATTAAAGCTGTGCATAGGGCATTCTGTGTGTAAGATAGAGATGATAATATATAAGGCAATAACTAAGAACGAGATAAATGATCCCTAATAAGAACATTCTTTAGTTACTGTTGATAGCGTCATCTTTGTTTTGTGATTTTATCAATAATTTCAGTAGACTTAAACTAACCACAGTAAACAACTAACGATTTTGAAAAAAATTGCAGAATGGGGATTTTTCCAAAATATTTTGACATATCGAATTGAATTGTGAATTATAGACGCTCGACATCAGAGGTCATTAGCGTCTGTTTTTGACATATCTTTAATATATCACTCAGGGATAAAAAGAAAAGTAAAAAATAAATATTAGTAAAAAAAACTTTTTAGACAAGCTTTTATTTAAATGCACTAAAAAGGAAAAAATAATTTTTAATAATTTATGTTCATAATTATAAAAGTGGGTCGTGAAATCTATGATTACAGTTTATTAGTCATACAGACTACAGTAACTATAGAAACTTCCTATTAGGGATCATTTATCTTGTTCTTACTTATTGCTGTATACAATCATCTCTATCTTACACACAGAACGTCCTAAACACAGCTTTATTTGATACAATCTGTATATATTTTCCGCAAATCTACTATTTTTGGATGTCCCATGAGATTCAGCTTAGAGATCTGAATGTATATATTAGAAATCGTGTCCATCGTGATTATAATAAAATTAAGCAAAATCTTGAAAAAGTCTAAATCTATAGACGAAACGTCGTACATTTAATATAATAAATCAAATTATTTTGTCCACTATCCTGCGATTTTGCTTAATTTGATCTGAATGTATGTTTAAAGAATAAATTGAAACATTTTGTAAAACTGCGATTTTTTCTGGCACGCTTGTTTGTACAAAAAAAGGTTAGAATTAATTAAGAACGGGAGCTAAAAAAAGTTAAATTAGATATTAATGTTTATTTTCATTAAGTTAATTCGTAACTTCACTTTTAATGATCTCTAAAGAAAAAGTTATTTAGCCAAATCCCTGAGCAACTATGACTTTCGTTTAGTCTGCTTCCAATTAAATTTACGCCGCTGTACTGCTTTGTTGACACTTCTAAACAGCGTCCTAAAGTATTTTTAAGATTTCGTACCTTAAAAACGGAACCCTTGTAGGATCTCTCGTTTTTTCATGTCCGCCTAAAGGTAAAGCCGAATTGGCAACCCTAGCCGCGATAAGAGTAATTTAATAAAAAATAAATATTAGTAAAAACAACTTTTTAGAGACAAGTTTTTATTTAAATGCACTAAAAAGGAAAATTTTTTTAATAATTTAGGTTGATAATTATAAAAGCCTGAGTCGTGAACTCTATGATAGTTTATTAGTCACGACCAACGCTTTTATAATTATGAACCTAAATTATTAAAAATTATTTTTTTCTTTTTAGTGCATTTAAATAAAAGCTTGTCTCTAAAAAGTTTTTTTTACTAATATTTATTTTGTTCATTTTAGTCTTTCAAAATTTTACCCCCCTTTGTCACCCGCAGAGGGTAAGTTCGGTTTTACGCTCGATTGATCGAGCCGAGCGAACAGATTTTTGGTCACGTGACAAGCGAGCAAATCGAGCCGTCTAAACAATTCCGAACGTAATCTAGCAGATTTTTCCAAACGTCAGAATAAAATGGCCCCAACAAGTTAAATTCTTATTACTAAAGCCGAAATACATTCTTTATTGCTCCCCATTTTGATTTAATTCAACGTTGTTATAATAATAAATCATGATTCACAATTTTTAGACCCATAGAATATTTTATTTAATCATTCTGTGCGATATAGACTTATTGGTTATTACTATTCTTTGTATAAATATTATTCGTGTATTTTTACCTATTGAAAAATTACCTCATATATATAAACTTCGAAATTTATCCATTCTCACAACAAGGGTTTCCGTTCATTTTTAAAATGAATGCTCTGAAGTTGGTTAAATCTGCTTGCTCGCTCGCTTTCCTCGGAGCTCACAGAGCGTGCTCGATCTCCTCCAGATTTTAAATCCGAACTTAGGATACAGACCTTTCAGAGCATATAAATGTTAAATTCGAACGCATTAGATCACTCAGATCGATCTGAGCTCAAAACCGAACTTACCCTTAGTGAATGCTTACGTCAGAAAAGGAACCAACTGTCCAAATTTCAAGTTTCTAGCTTCAGCGATTTGGCCTGGGCGTTGATTAGTCAAAAAAAACCTACATTCTCGTTTGAACCCCTTAGGGGTTGAATTTATTTCTAAAAACGATTTATTCATGTATTATCATCGGGAATACATATATGTATAAAATTTCAAATCGTTCGGATACTTGAAAGTCGTTCAAAATTGACTTGCAAGATTTGACCTAAACAAACACACAAATAAACAAACATACATTGCAAGGTAAATAAAAGCTTGTAATGAAAGTACAATTTAAAATATTGAAGTAGTATTCAATTGAGAAGGACATTTAATTAACAAAATATGCTCAAGTTTGCTTCTCAATTTTTTAATCGTCATATACTTGTTAGTCTGTGCGATAAATGGATATAAAAATTAATTACTTTGTATTACAATTTTTAATTTGCATGCAAATAATTTATTGAAATAAAATAAAAGTTTATATGGTAATTATTGAAATATCAATCCTGTTAATTTTGATATCACAGTTTTTGAAAAATTCACTCTCATCATTTTTTCAAAACGCGTTTAAAGAAATATAACTTAAAAAAAATAAGAAAGTGCGGAAACTAACAGTTACATAACAAAAGTTGTGAACAAAGGTTTATTATAAAATCCAGGATCTCAGTAGCTTGAGAGACGTCGGCAACTGTTACAGGAGTTGCGGCGTGGCGGTGATATTCTGTTTAAAAAGATCGACCATTCACGTGGGGATGATTAAATTAAATTGCCGTTTGTTTACATTTTATCTTGCCTGCTCAGTCATCCCTCAGATTCGTTTCACACTGTCGATATTACGGTTGTGTGTTAATTTATTGGCGCGAATAATAATTAAATTGCCATTACACAGGGGGACATTTTCTTATACACCTTACGAATATTCTCTACCGAAAGTCAGTCCCTGCACTCTTCATCTCAAATTCTAGATTCCGCCGTGCCTGAATTATATTGTTACACGCATCAAGAGCAGTGGCGCTTCAGTTCGGCTGATGACTATTGTACTACCGATTTAGGTTCACTGGCGTATAACCATAGACAATTACCACAACCATAGACAATAACAACAAGGCGTATGTATTAGCCTAGCGAGAACTGATTGTGCCAACACGGCACACGGTGAATGGTCTCCAGGCGGAAATGGAGGGGATTGGATTGGGGCATTTCGGCGAACGGCGACGCGCGTTCCACACGTGTATAACTACGTAGCTAATAAAAGTGTATTTTTACGGACATACTAAAACGGTATAAACAATTTGCGTAACAATATCTTAATATATACAAATCCCATGTCACGACGTTTTTTATTGTGAATTTAAGGATTTTTTATATAGGCCCATATATAAAAATCCCGTATCACGACGTTCGTTCACGCCAATCTCTGAAACCGCTCATCCGATTTTAATGAAATTTTGTAAATATGTGTTTGCTCCAACTTGAGAGTTTTTATCCCGATAAGTGACCCTCAATATTTTTTATTGTGGATTTAAGGATTTTTTATATAGGCCCATATATAAAAATCCCGTGTCACGATGTTCGTTCATGCCAATCTCTGAAACCGCTCATCCGATTTTAATGAAATTTTGTAAATGTGTAATGTTTGCTCCAACTTGAGAGATAGGTCAGTTTTTATTCCGATAAGTGACCTTCAATATTTTTTATTGCGAATTTAAAGATTTTTTATAGGACAAAGGGTCGTAATTCATGTATTAATAAAATTAGAGCGAACGAGCGAAACGAGTGAGTAGTGTATTAATAAAATTCGAGCGTAGCGAGTGAGACATGTATTAATGGTATTCGAGCGAAGCGAGCGAATAATGTATTAATAAAATCAGCCCGGCTATTAATATATAAATTATTAGCACCTGGGAAATTCCTAGCACCCGGGCGAATCCGGGACGGGTCCGCTAGTATAATATTATATAAAACTGGTATAATGAGACATGTTAAGTGTTTTTTTTTTCCTAAGGTAGAGATTTAAAAGAAATTGTTTTAGTATAAAGTCGTTGACTGATTTGAGGGCCTTTTGTGCTTTATCAAATGAATACGCGCCCAGTGAATTGTGTGGAGTATAGATCTCTCAAAGAGAAGTGAGGGAGACTGGAGACAGTACAGTTCAGTGTTGCCAACTCTTCTAACGTTTTTCCTCTTGTTTTTATTAGATTTTTAACGTTAGTTTTTTTCTTAGAAAGATTCGATTTAATTATTTAAAATATTTATTTTAATTATTCACTTTTTTTTATAAATATTAGATCGAAAAAAAAACTATTAATATTTCTAATATTTTCAAGTGCCTTTAAGTCCAGCAGTTTCTATTTAAAAAATTATAATTTAAAAAAACTAAAAAACACGCTTTAATGAACTAAAAAGTAAAAAATAATTAATTTTATTGTAAAAAAGCGTGGGGTAGTATGAAAATATGATACAAAGCACCCCATGCTTTTTTACAATAAAATTAATTATTTTTTACTTTTTAGTTCATTAAAGCGTGTTTTTTAGTTTTTTTAAATTATAATTTATTTTTGCTTTTTAGTCCTGGAGATCCTGGTCAGGATAATGGGACAAACTTATGGAATTATTGTATTGTAATCGGTCCTTAACAAGTGTGCAAAGTTTCAGTTCAATCTGAAGTTTTTTGCTTTTTTTTTTTAGTCCTGGAGATCCTGGTCAGGATAATGGGACAAACTTATGGAATTATCGTATTGTAATCGGTCCTTGATAAGTGTGCAAAGTTTCAGTTCAATCTGAAGTTTTTTGCTTTTTTTTTTAGTCCTGGAGATACTGGTCAGGATAATGTTTTATTTATTGATTGTAAATTATAGATGCGTCGACAACTTAGGTCAGGATAATGGGACAACTTATGGAATTATTGTATTGTCGTCGGTCCTTGATAAGTCGACAAAGTTTAAACTAAATCTGACCGTTCAAAGTTGGTCAAAATCAAGTTCAAAGAAGTCGGTTACAAACTGACAAACAAGCAAGCAAGCACGCAAGTGCGCAAACATACAGGTGAAGCTAATATAAGCGTGTTAAAAATGAGAGATGAATGAATTGATTTTAACACGAAAAAAGACAATTTTAATGTCTTAACCTTAAGCAAGGTCGTAATCACAATCAATTAGATAAATGATTGCACATTGCATAATTTCTTACATTTTATGAATAAAATTTTTAAAAAATATATAACTGATTTTATTTCAACATATTGTCAAAATTAATATTTTGACAATATGTTGCACTTTAAAAATAACTCGGATATCCACCCTAAAAAATAGAGTAGAAGTACCTAGAGGGACATCTGTTTGTAATTTTGGTTTTATTCGAGTTTTATTTTATTTATTTATTGTAGATTATAGACGCGTCGACAACTCAGATCATTAGCGTCTTCAACACAATAAATAACATATTTGTGTATTAAAATCCGCTAGCCGGCATACACAAACCGACTGGTACGAGCTCGGGTCCTTGGGAGCGCTAATTCCCAGAGAACATTGGAATGCAATTGCGATAACAACTACATCTCAATGTCCTCCTTGGGGGGAATTTTGGTTTTAAAAATGAAACTTTATTAGCCTCTGTTTTTCCCGATCGGTTACGCATGTCGAGCGTCACGTCAAGTCACATCAAATCGAAGCGATTGACCAGACCAGTACTCATCGAAAAGCAGCAACGTTATGTTATAACTATATTTTATGTCTACATAATATCGTACGCTGCATATTCAGTCGAACAACACATCAAATAGGTACCCATTGACCACCGACAATAGAATCTGGATTCTTACGTTCGTCTCCATGATCAGGGTACAAATTTCATTACAAAAACAACGTAAACAAAATTATATACTTTTGGCGATTTCGGGTTAAAAGCGTTTAGCGTTATGACAATAAAGTTTCAGGCTTGCACCGTGGTTTCATAGCACACTAGTTTTTGTTGATATATCTACAGAAAAAGGACTTAAGTAATCCATGATGAAAATGAAGCAAATTAGTGGTAAATAAATTAATTATAATTTTCTGTCTTATTATTATAGCAGGCACCTGTCGGAAACATGATGAAAATCATAGGTAGAATTTAAAAACATTTTTATAGGTAAACTTTGTTGTGTGTTTTAAAGACCACCAACAGCTAAGGTTATATGGGCCTAGCACCAATTCATAATTTCAATTCATTATTTTTTTTTTGATAATAAATTGAAAATTCAATTGACATTTTTACCAGCTCTCGGGCTAGAACCCGGGAACTGGAGACTTATAATCGAGGAACCATAGCAACGCCATGTAAACTACAGCATTGCTACAAGCTCGGCCATTCTCAAGCCCAGGTAAACTTTAAATCAATAGGAAAGGAGATATGGCTATTTCCATTTTACATCTAAAACAGTATGTTTGATCAAAAAGTTCACCCGGTATATATCTATTTTTAGGGCCACCAACTATCACGGTTAGCTAGGCCTAGTACCGATTCATATTTTAAATTTCTTAAAGATATTGAAACTACAACTTAAAATCTGGAAACTGGGGGTTTGTAATAGACTAACGATGGAAATGGCACATACCTAAACAGGAGCTTTGGAGCTATTCTCACGGCCCGGAAATCGACTAAGTTGGCAATAGTGGAAGTAAATCGGTCTCGTTCTGCGTTTACATCAGCCGAAAGGAATTGTAGGTATTCGGTTATATACCGGATGATGTTCCCTTTCTTCAAAGTCAATTTAATTTACGATTCGACGTTTTTTGTTCACTGCCGTGCATTGAAGGAAACAGCAAGTTAAACTGGAATCTTCCGTCCTCTCCTTCGATTCCGTTAAAGGATAATAGAATAAATTCCTTTTTTATGACAGAATAATGTATTTTTTTTCTTTTTGGTGAATTATTGTATCAACGCTTCTTTTTATCAATTATTTGTCCTTTTGATTTTAATCTAATGGGCACGCTTTTAAAATAAAATAAAACCGTTTAACAAGTTTTTTTACCTATTTTTATTTTCTAGATTTTAAGAGTTCCACTGTCCACCTTCTGATTCCATCATCAGACCCTCGTTACCAAGTTGAAATTATCATAATATTGTATTGTCACGGGAACTCAATGTGTGTGCAAAGTTTCATAAGAATCGGTTAAGTAGAAGTAGTTGAAAAAGCTGTCGCAAGATTTGAAACAAAGATAGTAACAAACAAACAAACAGAGATGTACAAAATGGTTTTAAAAAAGCATTTAAATACAAAATGCAAAATACTTTTCAGATTTACTATTTCAAATGCAAAATACCAAATAGTTTTGCGTTTTGTATTTCAAATGCTAAATGCAAAATAGGTATTTTCAAAATACTTTTTCAAAATAAAATACCTTTTTACCAAATTTCAGATATTTTTATTTATTTTAGGTATTTATCATGAGAAATAGAGACACAATGCCGAGCCGAACAAAAACGTCTAATAACATGGCACCTTATGCATGACATTTTGGTCATATTTATCAGTACGCGTATCAATAATTTCACCACACACCAAATCCACCATCAAATCAAATCAGTAACCACTTCACCAGCACCAGCAAACAATAAATCCGTGAAATCAAATCGTCGGCGTCAGCGGCGTTGCGTTTCATAGCCATAGATAATTTTCGTCGTTTTCGTTTGACATTGACACTAGTCAGACATAAGGCGCGCACTCTGACCAAAGAAGAAAAAAGGGCGCGCATGGCTAGCAGGCGCCTCTATCGGTCAAATTCGGCAATACAAGCGTCATTCGTTAATTTCATTTTGTTTGACTGGTGGTGATGTTGGCTAAACTTAATCACAAAGTATTTTGCATTTTGAAATGAATATTAAAAATGTAAAATACATCTCGAAAGGTATTTCAAATAAAATACAAAATGTTTTTTACTAAAAGGCATTTAAATGCAAAATACAAAATAGGTATTTTGCATTTTGTATTTGCATTTTAAATAGAAGTATTTCAAATAAATCGCATCTCTGCAAACAAATATACGGGGTCAAGCTAAATAAAACCGTTTAAAAATGTTATATTTTGAGTAAATTGGCATCTGATGCAAATTGTGGAAAATTCCCCAGATTATCAAAACTTTCTCTTTTTCCCTCACATTCCTAAATTTTCCCTATAGCAATGTCATAGGGAAATGTCCCTAGCACTGGCAACACTGTGTTTTATGTTAGTGGTCTTTAAGTGATTTAAACAGCCCTATTATAGAGAAACTAGGGAAGCTATGATGAGTGCTTATGCAGTATTATAATCTACTACAGCACACATAAGCGTATTATGGAATTAATGTAAAGTTTATCTGCATAATAAGTTTAACTTTGAACAGTATCCCACATGTGGTGTCCCTGTTAGTTCGTACTTCTATATAGTTAATACCACCGGCCATTAAGTTTACAGGTTACGTTACCACAAATAACTTGTCTGCCACCCGCGATAATCTTCCTCTTTGAAATTTCAAAGCGGTTAATTAACACTTTCTTTCGATTTTATGCAGAGTTAAAATGTTTTTTCACAACATTGAAAAACGCGATGTGATGAAAATCCAGTTGAACGTTGGTTAGCGTTTTTACAAAAGTGCACCGTTTAACAAAACGGCTGGCCGCTTTGTAAATCGACCCAATTCGGCTGCGAGTACTACGACATTTATATACACAAGCGACTAGGCCCTGCAGTTAGGTTACATTCTGATTGGTCGAATACCCCATCTTGATGTCGTTTGACACACACAAACACACCTTAAACGAATGTACAACTAACTAGTGAACTCTGTATACTAATATGGATGGTTGATAGCGATTAAAAATGGATTTTGTATGTGGAGAATGTTCAAACACATATTCTTCAAGACAGGCATTAATGTTCACAAAATTAGAATGAAAACTGCAGGTGAGGCTTGTAATCTAATTCTTTCTATAATGATTTTAATGAATTTTATTAATATAGAGGTATAAAAATAGAGGTAAAATACATTTGCTTAAATAACATACTAATAAAATTGAATAAATATAAATTAAATAAATAAAAGTCGATCAATTTGCTAAAATTTCAAAACAAAACTTAATTAAAATTTATTTTTCCATTCCAATTTCTCATAGTATAGGGGAGCCCACGATGCTAAATGGGGATTTACTCGAGCGTCGTGGGGACCTATTGGATTTTGAAGATTAGATGGTAGAAAGAAAAAAAGGTAATATCATGTGTACACTTTCACCGGTGGGGGGAGCGACTACAATCTTTCAAAAATGTAAAAAAAAAGTTACATGGAAATACTCGAGCGCGTCAGATATTGATAGTGTATATGCCCCACGTGTCTCTGATGACGGAGGTATATTAATCTGCCGGTTTGGATGGTGGGGGCGGCCGTACGGAAGGGTTAAAAATGGGGGGGGGGGGGAATTTACTCGAGCGCGTCAGATATTCAGAGGGGATGTTAAGTGATCTCGAACGAAGCTCCCATTCAAAAGACTGACGATTCGGATGTGACGCAAGCTCGTGGCGTCTTTTCGAAAATGTAAAAAAAACGCTATTTTGAAATACTCGAGCGCGTCAGATTTTCATACAGACGGTTCAGCTTGATGTCCTGGTCGTGCTGATCCATAATCTGACGATTATTTAGAGGGATTTTCTTAATCTGACCGTTTGAAAAAAAATTTTTTTCATGATTTTTTTTTCTTAAATCATTGAATAAAACAAATAAAATATTTGATATTAGCAAATTCCTTCCTCCAATTTTGCGATGATTCTTTTTTTCTGTTCATTGTTTTATAATTTCGAGGCATTTAAACGACAATTATTTCTTTTAATTTTTGACATTTACATTTACCTATCAAACTAAATATGTTGCTAAGCTACTCACTTTTTGTGAGTGGGGAATACATGCTTCACTGCAGCTGCACGTGCTAAACTTTATTGACGACTAATTTGTTACTTCGGCTTGTGGAAATCGGCAGATTATATTTTTCCCGTTATGCTTGAATTATTTCCTTTAAAATAAAAAAAAATTCGACCGCGCTCGAGAATGTCGAGGCGATGTTTTTTTTTGCAAGTTTGTGACCCTCCCACTCCCTTACGTCACGCTCAAATCGTCAGATTATTGATATGCACACTTTTCAGCATGTAATTTAACCCACCATACCTTAATCTGACGCGCTCGAGTATTTCCAGCTATCGATTTTTTTTTACTTTTCTGATCGGCTGCCCGACACGCGCGGCCCTATATAGAGGGCTTGGATATGGTAGAGGTGCTCAACAGGGTGCAAGGTATCCCCCCATATGTTAATCTGCCGCGCTTGAGTAAATCCCAAAATCCCCTGTTGGGCTCCCCTACTATCAAGAACACTTCTGTATAAATTTTGGACATCCTAATATCTCAAATAATAATATTAAATTAGGTTTTATTTTGAAACGTCAAAAAATTGATCGACTTTTATAGAAAGAATTAGTTTACAAGCCTTATCTGAAGTTTTCATTCTAATTTTGTGAACATTAATGCCTGTCTTGAAGAATATGTGTTTGAACATTCTCCACATACAAAATCCATTTTTTAATCGCTATCAACCATCCATATTAGTATACAGAGTTCACTAGTTAGTTGTTACGTTCGTTTAGGTGTGTTTGTGTGTGTCAAACGACATCAAGATGTAAGAATGTAATAAAAATGTAATAAAAAATTACTGATGTATTTTCTTGACAACTAGAATTGATTTCTACAATAATTTAAAAGCACAGTGTGTGGCCGACTTCACAGCAAAACGATAATTGCCAGTGGACTAATGACTTTACAAAGTTTGTAAAACAAAGTAGGAAGGTAGACATAATATAGTTTCATCATTTGTATGTAGCGGCCGGCCGTGCTGTTGACATGTTGTCGAGAAGACGATTTTCTTGTAAGCGGTTTCATACAACATCGTATACCGCACGTGCCAGTTTGTTAGGGTGGTGATTATTGTTGTGATGGTGCGCGTGAAAATTAAATTACGTAACAAACAAACAACTAACAACAACAACAATGAAGTTAACTAGATTGCCGCCGCATGTACTGCGGTGTAGGATTCAGAGTGTTGGTTTCAATGGAAGACACTATACATTTGTGTAGTCGTAAGGCAAATTTAGTTAAGTCAGATTTTTTGCTATACTCACTTTAAAATAGCTGCTTTCCATGCATGTATACCGGCCTGTAATGGGTCATTTAACAAGCAGGCGTCCTGAAAGTGTTTTCAAACATTTATTCAAATATTTACAAGTTTAACCCGAGACGTCGTGACTAAATACACAATTAAATGAATGCATAATGACTGCAAACAGTATATGAAACACATAGGTGTTTCATATACTGTTTGCAGTCATTAGAATCCCTACGGTGACAGGTTTGAAATAATGAATTCTTCCTGACTTACAATAGTTGTAAGTACAATGACGTAACATAATGCTGTAGTCAGGAAGAATTAATTATTTCAAACCTATGTCACCGTAGGGATTCTAACCGTAAACTTTCCACTATCGCGGCGGACTGAGTTAACAATTACTCACTCAGTGACACATTTTCAAACGACCATTAACTCTTTCCCTGGTTTTTTCAGTCACAGAATGCTTTAAAGGGAAAGAGTTGGTCGTTTAAAAATGTGTCACTGTGTGAGTAATTGTCAACTCAGTCCGCCGCGATAGTGTAAAGTTTACGATTAGAATCCCTACGGTGACACAGGTTTGAAATAATGAATTTTTCCTGACTACAGCATTATGTTACGTCATTGCCAAAATGGGTGTTTCATATATACTGATGCAGTCGTTATGCATTCATTTAATTAATTCAAATATTAACTTAATGTAAATTCTATAGTAGTTTATTGTTTTTCAGCTTGACGCCTTTACGCACGGTTACTGGCTGCCTTGTAACATACAGCTCAGAAGTCATGTAGAATATAAATGACATTGCGACGCAACGACTACTGTATAAGTGCCTATAACAAGTGAAGTTGTCTATATTGTAATCTGGTTATGAACAATTTTGAAAATTGAATACCTATAGTATGTTTTGCCATACTCATAATAAAATAGCAACTTTTCGCTTCATTTTCAGTATTTTCAAAATTTTTGACAGTTTATTTTGTGTCTGCAACTTCACTTCTATAGTAGGCCGAGAGTATAGCTGTCAATAGGTTAATAGCGGACGGATCAGCTGGCGAATAAACATAAATCGTTATGGAAATGCTTTACTTTCCTACACTAGTGTGGGAAAAATACGTGTTCCCGCATACCGGCCTGTCAAAAGTCACTTTACATGTATAAGTACATGCATGTAAAGCAGCTATTTTATAGTGGGTTTATAGCGTAGAGTTTACGATTTTTTCACGCGTGTAAACAATCGAAGGCGAATATCGTAGAGACACAATACTCGTGGCGTCATGTCTCGACAACGGCAATTGTTCCGGTTATAACGCAACGGCTCCGAAAATAGAAAATACACACAGTCTATGGCAAAACCCATTAGAGAGCAGCAGAGAGAGTAACGGTTGTCAAACTTAAGTAGACACTCCGTTACGGAGGGGCGTGCTTTGCCGCCAATTAGGTTACTGTATCAAACTAGGAGTAATCGGGCTATCTAACTGTTTTCGCATTCGATTTCTTGTCTCAAAACAAGCGAGAAACTCTCCCTGTCTAAATGGGCCTTTAGTCGAAGGGCGTGGCGTATACCGGCGAATATAGACGTAGTCCTATGTCAAAGGTACCTATAGAAAAAAATAAAAATTTGACATAACCGTTCCTGCCTTGTGATTTACACTCTTCTAGTGAATGACGACAGTAGTGACGACATTGGATTGGTCGCGGAAGTGCCATTGAATTAAAACAACGTTCGCCACTTATTAACGCTTCGCGCGTCAGGACAATTACTTACAGCAAGGACCCATTGTCATAGTAACCAATGCATATATTATATAACTTTTGTAAAAACTCTATTATAGTCCAAGATCTGCCTGTACAAAAGTCTACTGGAAAACACTACTAAAATTTTATTATTGAATTTAACAGACAATTTATGATGGAAAACATCAAATCGGTAGCAGACTAATTCAATTTTTTTATCATTTTTTGTTGTCAGTATCTAGAATACGCATCAACACTACTTGAAATTTATATATACAGACAATTAGGGTTGCCAGATCAAAAACCAAGATTTTCGGCACATTTCTAAGGCTAAAGCAATTTATTTCAGGGGGGGAAGTTATTGTGAAAAAAAATGTTTTATAATTTTACGTATTGTTAGTATTTATCATTTGACTTGTCTAATTTTATTCATTTATCACACACCAGTAAACTGGTAGATGTGGCACGCGCTTCTGAGTGATTTTCGGGACATTTTTAAGGCGAAAACAATTTATTTCAAGGGGGGAAGTTATTGTGAAAAAAATGTTTTATAATTTTACTATGTATTGTTTATATTAATCATTAGACTTGTCTAATTTTATTCATTTATCACACACCAGTAATTACGGATAGATGTGGCATGCGTTTCTGAGTGTGTAAATCACGCTTAATGTCGTGTGAATCTTTAATAATTCATTTTATTTTTCCCAATTTGTCTTCACCGACATAGAGTAAGTCCGAAGAATACAATTAAATACAAATAAAAATATATATAATATGTACAGAAATTGCAGATAGTGCTAAATAAATACTATAACTTAGCATGTAACTTAGTGTCGTTTCTTGCGATCGCAAGCACGAATTCGTGGAGCTTATGTACTTATTTCCGGGATAGAAGACTTACATTTCGGGACACGGGACAAACCAACGAATTCCGGGACATTCCCGGAAATCCCGGCCATCTTGTAACCCTACAGACAATAGAGAAGTATCAATTATTTACAATGGAGATGGGCACATGAGAAACGTAATATAGATGGCAGCAGGTATATAGCCACCTAAGTTATCATTGGTTTTCATAGAAAAACGTGCGAGAAATCAAGATTTTTCCCTTTTGATAGCAATCACTTTTTTCAGTTCCGATTCCTTTAGAAATACAAAACCTCTATGATTTGAGCATAGATAAACACAGCACATCGGCATTGTCAATGATTTATTATTTTAAATAAATTTATTCTGTACACATTGCTATGAACTGATTAAAGATCTAGGTGGTTAATATAGTTGGCGCCCCTAGCTGCCTAGCAGTCAAGTTTGCCATTATCATAATTTGCCTTGAAATTTTTTTTTCATACTTGGCAGACCTCATATTTGACATTTATTCATTTAGAGAGAGGTCTGCCAGGTATGAAAAAAAATGTCCAAAGCAAACGGTGATAATTATTGTAACTAATTTATACTTCTCTATTATCTGTATAATATATTGTTGTGTCTTTTTGAGTCAACATAATACTCTACATTGTCGACACAACATTGTTTTGTTTTGACAGTTTCTATTAGCTACGCTTTTGAAACAAACAAGTACTTCAAAATTATAATTTCGTTGTGATCAGACCTATTTTAGACTCGTCTTGATTAAATCAAATTTTGTTGTGTTTTATTTATAAAAGTAAGAACATAAATTTGTTCTTACAATTATCACGTCGGGGTCACCAATTGTAAGAACAAATTTATGTAGCTAATAGAAACTGCCAAAACAAAACAATGTTGTGTCGACAATGTAGAGTATTATGTTGACTCAAAAAGACGCAACAATATTATAAATTTCATCAAGTAAAAAAATTGATATGTTCTAAAAATTATCAACCTCGACATTTTTGCAATTATTTTCAAATTACGTAATGATTTTTGTCACGTTTTGAACGAAATAATTGCAGATTTTAATTGTGGTGTAGATGTTGCATTGCGTCATAAAGCATCCGTTAAACGTGTACTACAACGATAAACCTGCGCTCTGGTGATAAATAATTGAATCAAATGAATATAAGCTTTCATGTTGTATGCTCAGTCTATAAGGATGTAAGGATAACTTCACATTATACAGAATAATATATAGAGCTTTATTCCTTGTAGTTAATGCAATAAGTTTAGTGCGGTTTTGGTGTATTGTCACATCGACAATTCGTTATACTATTTGATTTATTATTTAATTACAAGTTGCGATGCAAAGATTCGTTGTAATATGACATAATATCAAATAACCGATGCTGTGAAATTATAGTCAGACATACCAATTTATCAAAACACCATGCTTTAGATTTACTCAAAATTTGAAAAATTAATACCTACACTATAGGTTTAGCATTCCAACTTCACACGTAGCTAATGGTAGGACTAATTTAGGTCAAAAATCACTTTTCAAAATTTAGAGTTACTCGGTGAAATATCGCGGATTTTTTGCAAAATTTGAAACTCTCAGAACTTTTCCAAACTTATTTCACCGGGTACATGACACGTTTAGGGTGATCTGCCAACCTTTTAATACCGACCAATCGATCTGCAAATATTATAATAGCATTATTGGGTTCACTGACAATTTCAGCCTTGAAGCAATAATAATAAATTGTGACCATTTTTTTGTTACTTGTTGGGGGCAATCTGCATTCCTCCCATACCGCTATGCTATCTAGCAAAATTCCTTACGCAGAACACTTTAATATGCCTCCCTCAACATCTTCACAAAAATAAGACCTTGAATAAATAACACCTGAAAATTGTCACCAGCTCTCGGTCTATAAATAAAGAAAATAATATAGGTACAGCGCGTCCATAAAATTATGATATTCTAGATGCCCCGTACAGCTTTACTTTTGGGTGCACTCGATTCGCTCCTTCGCTCGAATTTACATTAATTAATACGTTCATTCGCTCGCTCTTCTTAAAGGTGCGTACAGACCGGCCAAACGAAGGTCAATGAACTAGATTTGGCGTTGGCTATCGCATGTTCGTTGACGTTCGGAAATACGTCAATATGCCATATGCATTTGTAGGTTCTTGACGTGAATGCGCTTTATTTGTATATACGTTCTCCCCGTCCACACGGTGTTCGCTCGAATGTTCCGATTCGTTTGATGTTACGGATTGGAACCACCGCCAAACAAACGTTCGTCGGTGTTCGCTAAAACCGTTCACGTCCCAAGCCTTTCGTTGGCCTTCGTTTGGTTTGTACGCACCTTAAAACACATTACAGTGGAGGTTTAATTAAAATCCGTTCGGTAGTTTCTGAGATTAGCCCATACAAAGAAAAAAACAAACATTTCTTTTTTTTTACTTCCCACCTCTACTATGGTAGGGAAGTAATGGATTTAGTCCGAAAAAAATATTTCGAGATTTTAACAGATCTTAACGTTTTGAAACCCTAGCAATCGTTTAAGATCATTTTCTGACTGATGTCTGTATGTGTGTGTGTGTGTGTGTGTGTGTGTGGTCAATTTTTCGCCTTCGATATCGTAAAAATGGAACAACATACGGCCATGCCGATTGTTCTATTGTGTTTATCAGCCTTTAACTTAGATCTGATTAGATTTTGAGTAAAATAGGTTCAGTGGATCCTGAGATATTAAAAAAAACGTTCTCAATGTCACGTATTAACATAGGTAAAAAAAAAATATAAATGAATTCTAGATGTTATAATATTAGAATTAGAATTAGAATTAAAAGTAGGGGCCCTTGTAGGTATGCACTGCGACCAATAAGGACTATTATGTTATAATATGAAAAAATGTAAATATGCATTTTTTTCTCTAAAATGTATAGTTTTCAAGAAAAAAAAATTCGACTGATGACCAGTCCTATACTTCCCACCTAGTGAATATTTGCAAAAAATAACCACTCTTTTTTTATTCTTTGAAAAAAAGCATGGCCCTCTTTTTTGTTTAGTGATCTACTATGATGGCTAGCTTAATATAGCAAAAATCATGGTTACCTTGATTTACGTACAATTTTTATTTTTTTTAGTAAAATATTTTTTTTCTCGAAAACAGTACATTTTAGAGAAAAAAAATATTTACATTTTTTTCATATTATAACATCCAGAATTCATTTATATTTTTTTACCTATGTTAATACGTGACATTGAGAACGTTTCTTTTAATATTTCAGAATCCACTGAACCGATTTGACTCAAAATCTAATCAGATCTAAGTTAAAGGCCGATAAACACAATAGAACAATCGGCATGACTGTATGTTGTTCCGTTTTTAAGATTTCGAAGGTGAAAAATTGACCACATACACACACACACACACACACATACACACACACACATATACACATATACACACACACACACACACACATACAGACATCAGTCAGAAAATGATCTTAAACGATTGCTAGGGTCTCAAAACGTGAAAATCTGATAAAATCTCGAAATATTTTTTTCGGACTAAATCCATTACTTCCCTACCATAGTACAGGTGGGAATTAAAAATATTTTACTAAAAAAAAGAAAATTGTACGTAAATCAAGGTAACCATGATTTTTGCTATATTACTAGCCATCAGTAGATCACCAAACGAAAAAGAGGGCCATGCTTTTTTTTCAAAGAATAAAAAATCATAAAAGAGTGTTTATTTTTTGCAAATATTTATTAGGTGGGAAGTATAGGATTGGTCATCAGTCGAATTTTTAATTTTAGTGTGGCGTTGATGAATGAAACCTATTTTTATACGTCCTAAATTTTGATTGGACGTTTTTTGTATATGCGCATAAGCGTCGCGTATTATCTAGAGTAGAAGAAGCTTATAAAACAATTTTACGATGTTTTCACACATAAAAGTAAATTAATTAGAAGTTATACAACGTCTTAATAAAACTACGGCTCACTGTGTTGTATACAGTGTGACTAAAGTGACGTGTAATATCAGAAAACAATAATGCAACAACATTTTTAACCGACTTCAAAAAAAGGAGGTGGTTCTCAATTCGGTTGTATTTTTTTTATGTTTGTTACCTCAGAACTCCGTCATTTATTAACCGATTTGGAAAATTCTTTTTGTATTTGAAAGGATATACTTTCAGATTGGTCCCATAGAAATTTCATCGAAATCGGTTCAGTAGTTAGGCTGATTTTAATGAAAGTGATTCCTTAAGGTAAATGTCACTTTTTGACACATCAGACAGCGTAAGAAAGTCGGTTTAATAAAAGTTAGTAACGGCGTGTGATTCCTTTAAGGTAAATATCACTTTTTGGCACTAAAAAGTAAAAAATAAAAAACTTTTTAACAAAAAAAAACCTTCTTCAAAAAGCCACTAAAAAGAGGAAAATAATGAAATTTTGAGTTCTGCGCCAATTTAATAAAATATGAAGTCTGTTAAAAAGTCCTATCTAGTATCTATAGTGATTAATATCTTCTTTTTAACCGAATTCATATTTTATTAAATTGGCGCAGACCTCAAAATTTCACTATTTTCCTCTTTTTAGTAGCTTTTTGAAGGAGTTTTTTTTGTTAAAAAGTGTTTTATTAGTAGGTACAAATTGGAAATTTTATAATAAATAGTTACCTTTGAATTTATATATTTATAATATTGGCTTCAATTTGACATAATAAATCTATCCTCGGATCAAAAATATGATCGGGAGCGTGTAATAAAGTTTTGGGTGACCCTCTTATAGAGCGAAACTACTGCACGGGCGGATTTTCCGCGGCGTGTTTCTCGCGACGAGATTTTCGCTGAAATTTACGAAGCAAAACAGAAAGCGTTTTTCCGTCGAGGACATTCACGTAAAACAATACAACTTTTTGCTAGTTACAAAATTTACCTCACTGTGTTGCGCTGCTGTTGCATGTGCAAATTTATTTTTAAAAAACAGAAGGGAAAAACGACGTTGGTGGATTCATCCAGCAAGATATTTAGACATATATTTTTTACCTAGACTGTACATCCGTAGGTGATCCATCGCCTTGTCTAGTTTACCCCGCAATAAACAATGTTTTTCGTTTCTAACGTGTTCTAACGCAATCAAAAGCGTTGAACTCTCTCACGCCGATGGAATTTCAAAAAAACTCGGCGTATATTCCGTTCTACTAGTTTCAGTCGCTTGTAGGCACGGTTTCGATTTGGCCGTGTAGTTTCGCTCTTAAAGAAGACTGTATATTTATATGTAATATGAATCACTTAATTAAGAAAACAATAAGAAATATATATTTCAAGCTTTCTCAATATCATTGTGTATACGAACGCGTGAGTAAAACACATAACCTAGCTTTTAACGATATGTTTTTAATATAATTTTTGATAAATATTTTTGATTCAAACATAAGTTTAAAGTGTACGTAAAAGAGTAGTTTTTTAGAAGCTATAGAACGTATCTATCAGTGTAATACTTACGTACGAATGATCTTCAGAAAAAAATCGATGAGTTTGTCGGTATTTGAGAAACTAAGTACTATATTTAAAAGAGAAAAAAAATTTGCACGTACATATACATCTTTATTGTTTAATTTTAAATACTTTTGGAAATTTTGTCAATATAACCCTATTAAAATCTGGGCTCTAAAAATTAAAATGTACAACTGTCAAGATGTTTCATTGTTTATTGTTTGCATAGCCTATCCACGACATTCGTACATATTTGCATTTCTCTCATACTCATATATCGTGAACGCCGATGGATTTTCTCTGTTTACGTTTCTCTTCACCCCACTGCCCCCCTCGTCATTTTTACTATTATCGCTTGAAATCACCCCTTTTAAAGAAATTTCACCAAAAAAAAATAGCAATAACATATCTGTGGACTAAAAGCCTCAGTTTAAAAAAAAAATTATGTCAATCGGTTGAGCAGGGGTTGCTGGCGGATTGTCTAGAGAAATAGGGCTTGTGTTTTAAATATATAGATGGGTGTGTGCTTATGACCACACGACAGAAGTGAAAACTTCAGATTTTCTAATTTTTGGGTCATCTATTATAGCGCATTTATGAACTAAAAATAATTTAGGTATTACTAAAATACCAAAATTGTATTTATAATTCCACCTTGGTTTCAAAAAAATTATAATTATTGTCAAAGAAAGAATATAACAAAAATTAAAAAATATGTAAATAAATATCATGTAGAATTTAGAAAAAAAACGCCAAAAGTTCTACGCTGCCATCAGGTCTCGAACCCAGGTTTCTATGCATATAACGCAAAGACTAAACCAACTGCGCTATGGGTGGCAATGTTGTAGATGGCCGTTTTTATGACATAAGTATGTTGCGAATTCTTACGGAAGGAGTTGCGAACGCTTCACATTTTTTGAAAACTATAAATATATAAATAAACAAATATGAATACTTATTTGTTTTTATAGATGCAAGCTGTAAGTTTGAAAGGTCATCATACAAAATAATATTTAATAATTGGTACAAACGACTTTAGGTCTAATAAAACTACAATTTTACACTCACCAAAATTATAAGATGGAGACAAACTATCTGATGTAAAATTAATATATTTTGAACAATAAAAGCTTCGTAAATATTTCTCATATATAAATTGTCGTATACTGCGCTTCATTTTAGACACATTGTACGCGCTTTCTGCGAGTCTGTTTATATTAACTTGACAATATCCTGTTCAATGAATGAGATAATTAAACATTTTTATGGTGTAATAAAAAATAACGCGATAAATTTCAATTTAAAAGTAATTTATGAAAGAATAATTTTGGTTTGTTATTGGAATGTATAAGATGGTAATTAATCAATTAATATATTATAGCTGATTATTTCCTTAAAAAAGGGTATTTTGCAACTATAAAATTTACATTTTACAAATTGGACTGAGAATTACAACTCATATTCATCAGAAGCTAATTAAAAGTTTTACTCATCTCCTGATGATGCTACCATGACTAGCGAAACGTGCATCGAGAAAAAGGTTAGATATTTGGTGTTTTGTTTTATTTCGCAGGTTCCGAGTTGCTCTCAATAGTCAAGCGTTGCTACGGAAAATTGTTTAGTTGTCGTGCTATGGGCATAGTGTCAGAAAATTCTAAATTTTCGTATACTCATTAAGGATACTATAATACAAATAGCATTAAAATTTGAAGTTGATTGACCATCTCTAACTCGAGATAAACTTAATTAAATTTCGGATAATTAACACGGAGAGCATAGAAAAGGTTATGTTTTTGACAAGTTTTTTAATTTAAAAAAAAAGTAACAGTCAGAAATTTTCAAAAAACTAACTGTTCATTGATGTTTTTGTTCTGAGTTTAAAAAAGAAAATCCAAAAATTATTGACCTTTTTATTGTTGAGATATAATAATGCAAAGTTCAACAATTTATGAGAAAAGTTTGGCATTTTTATATAATTCAAGCGAACAAACTAAGTGAAATATGTGTTACTATGTGAACAACAGTTTAGGTACAATCTCTAACAAAATTTTTTTACATTTAACACTATACTTATTTATTATTTTACAGCGTATTATGAACGAAACTTTTGGATGTTATTGTAGCACGACAACTACCTTAATTCACTACATAATTACATTAGATCTTATGGCTTATAGCCTACTACAAAATTGTAATTAATGTTTTCAATATTATTTGCCCTTATGTTCGGATTTACACACTGTATATTAAGATTTTGGAACCTGGCTATAACTGCTTCTCATTTCAACCGCTCTGACTGGAGCAATATTTGGCGTACGTGTTTGTATGAATATTTGATGTTATTAAAAGGCGATAAGCTTTTGTTTTGCTTTAACACTTCATGAATTGATAAGGGTACGAATTATATTTGAATCATAAAGCCGCATTTCCTCTTTCTGTCATATAAAGCGATATCTATATATGAAACCAGAAAGGTATAAAGTATTTATGTGTAAGGAAATAGGATTGTACAGACCTATCCTTTTTTGGCTATACGATAGTGCTAACAGCGACCTAAGAATGATGCGGTTTTTATGACTTCCTGCTCTCAATTCAAGGGTTGCACAAACAGGTTTTCAGTTTCTTTTACTAAGAATTACGTCTATGTTCGCGGGTGATACAGTACTATAATAAGGATGACACCGAGACGTCATTATTTCCATTAAAACAGAGTTGTACGATGGTTGTGTTAGTTTTAATGAAAATAATTAATAAAATCGCTATACTATTATTTGTAAATAATAAGCATTATTAATTGTTCTCCAATGTATTTTCATTATTAAAAAAAAAAAAAATTAATTATGAGCTCTCGGGATTCGAACCTGGACTTGGCGTAAAGGTAACTGATGTCGGTCAACGCGCTAACCGACTAAGCTATCTGCGGCATTGAGCACCTGTCCATCAAACTGGTATACAAAGCAAAGATTGTGATTTATTTTTTAAAAATGTGATTTTATTAATTTTTAAAGACATTTAAATAAAAATAAGTCTACAACATCATTACTGGGGACATTTAGAACAAGATCGTAAAATAAAAATAACAAAAACAGTTAACGGGGAGCAAATATTAACAAATTATCGTAACACCATGTTAAAATGCTATGTCTCAGTTACGGTGGGACACACTGTATAGCGATAATGGCCACAGAAGCCAAGTCGCAGAGTATTTGTTTTTTCGTTTTCAAATAAAAAAAAAATAATATGCTTCTTATATTTAAGATAATATAAAAAGATAATTGCTTTGTTGGGAAAATTTTCAGTTATGAGCTCAGAACAGAAAAGCTATAGAAACAGCTATATCAAGTCGCTTGTGAAATCACAACTATACACTAAAGTGCGACCTGTCAGGTACATTATGATCATTCCGTTGCTTGTATTCCGTAGTGTTAATTACTCTTTATTTGAAAATTTATATTTTATTGAAAGAAAAAAAAATAGTGTCGTGTTGTGAGCCAGGATGTTACAATAAAGGTTCCAAAGCACTTATGAAAAATCAATGTGTTTAAAATGGAATTGAAATCATGTGACCTCAATGTGACTTATTGTTTCCCGCACGTCTCGACTAGCTTCAGTTGTACATACCTACAAGCTGTGATATGCTCCTTCTATAGCTATCTCTGTTTTGAGGTTACGAGCGATTGTTTATTGCGTATAGTTGATTTTTTGAAACTATGCTTCTATAAGCGCGTTAGACGATTTCTGGCAGGGAAAAAACTTATAGATTCGCGTCACGGTGTAAGCCGTCACGCTCATGTTATTAAAAGTAATCTATAGCTATGGCCAGCTGTGAAAGTAATATGCTAGCGCACGCGCAGTGGCCTATGTAAAATTAATATTTGAGAGTTTTATAGGACACAAAGAAATTAAATGGCTTCAGATTTCAAAATGGCGGCCATATATGTAGGTACTTTTGTAAAAATTATCCGATCCTTTTGAAAATTGATATTTAAGAGTTTTATAGGACACAAAAAAAAAATGGCGTCAGATTTCAAAATGGCGGCCATATGTACTTTTGTAAAAATTATCCGATATTTTTGAAAATTGATATTTAAGAGTTTTATAGGACACAAAAAAATGGCGTCAGATTTCAAAATGGCGGCCATATGTACTTTTGTAAAAATTATCCGATCTTTTTGAAAATTGATATTTAAGAGTTTTATAAGGCACAAAAAAATAAAATGGCGGTCAAATAATAACTTTTCAATTGTATTGTCTATAGCTTTGATAAATTCGCTTTTATATACAATGCGTAAAAAGCATAGCTTCTGTCGGTGGTCCCATGACACCTCTTGACTTTTTTTTAATGCAAATTAGGTATGTTGGTGTCGTCGATAAATAAAAGTAAATCATGGCGACCCTCGTGTAACGTACTCAAAAGATAAAAGAAAATATTGGATGTATCGATTATGTATAAAAATAAAAACGCGTTGTCTGTCTGAGGAGGCGACCGATGCTTCAGCTGAGTTGTGAGTAAGCCGTATAGAAGTATTGTACATATACTATAAGCCGTTGAGTGTTCTTTTATCGGGCGAATTTTGAGATTCGATTTGTGGAAAAATACAAAAGGAAATGCAAATACCCGTTCTATCGACTCTACAGAAATACATATAGTATCTGTTATATATTTTTAAACGTATTACTGTGATTCTTGGTCAAACTTTGTTCAACTATTATAATTTATTATACATGTGATATTTTTTAAAATTTAAGGAACGAAAAAAATATCATTTGAAATATGAAATAGTTAAAAAAAGAAACTAAAAATTAATGGTGCCGCCCGAGTTCGAACCAGCGATCTACTGCGTGTAAAGCAGCTACTATACCCCTACGCAACGAATTCAGTTGTGTTTACTGCTATATTTATGATATTGCAAGTTGTCTGTTTGGGATGACGCAGTGTTCTGCATTAGAATAATATTATATATACGCGATTATTCGATTGGACGTGACATAAACTTGACATGCGCGACCGAACGTGAAAAACGAGACTTAAAAATAGTAATTATTTATCATTAATAATCATTAAATTCGTTTCAAAATTTCTTACTTTTTAAAACATGAATATATAAATTAATTTAGTGTATTTTTAATTTTTATAAATAAAAAAAAATCAATACCATATATTGTCGAGTTTCTCAATACACAGATCATTGTATTTACATTATTTATAATAATAATTGCCTTTATTAGGGCAGACTTCAGTGATGCTACTCTTCCACTCAACCCATTATAGATAAGAAATACATATAGGTAGGATACATTTTTAGAGTGTTAGACGGACACCAAAAATACAAGGTATTTCTAATACTTCTTATTATTCATATAGGTAGGTATAATAAACAAAGGTTTGAATCCTTGTGGACAGTAATATTAGGTAAATGATAAAATCAAGCGATTTTTTAACCCCTTATATCCACAACAATATTATTCACATAACAATTAGAGGTGAAAATAATATATATCAGACAGCCCAAGCTGCCATGATTTGTATAAGCTATATCTAAGAAAAAATCAAATGACCACTGTCGGGACTTGAACCCGAAACCCCCAGTTTCCGGCTGATTATTTAAATAAGCTACAATGCACAATACAACCATTTAAAACAGTAGGTATGGCTTCCCGGCCTAACGAGTTATTTAAGTTAAAACCTTAAAAAATGTTAGCTCTCGCATGCTAATTGATTTGACTGTTTTAAATGGTTTTATTGTGCATTGTAGCTTATTTAAATAATCAGCTCTCGC
This sequence comes from Mongoloraphidia duomilia, assembly GCA_039654895.1. NCBI lineage: Eukaryota > Metazoa > Arthropoda > Insecta > Raphidioptera > Raphidiidae > Mongoloraphidia > Mongoloraphidia duomilia. Next base: position 14,307,894 of record CM077520.1, read on the forward strand.
ATGTAGTGAGTTTTCATATCTGAAATTGCTATATATAAGAAGGGATCAGTTACCACTCTCGGGCACTGTGGAGAAATTGGTAACTCACCTAGCCGGAAACTGGGGGTTTCGGGTTCAAGTCCCGGCAGTGGTCATTTGATTTTTTCTTAGATATAGCTTATACAAATCATGGCAGCTTGGCTGTCTGATATATATTATTTTCACCTCTAATGGTTATGTGAAAAATATTGTTGTGGATATAAGGGGTTAAAAATCGTTTGATTTTATCATTTACCTAATATAGGTAGGTACACAATTAATTTCTCATAAGTAGTGTAAAATATTTTGGAAGAATTAAATTAAATTCAAAATGTTGGTTTAACTTTCAATATTGATATAAGACATTTATCATAATATAGCAATTGGATAAATAAAAACTATTATTATTAAGTACCTACTAAAAAAAATATATATTTTTGTCCTAAAAATTCTATCAGAAAACGTGATATTTGTGTACATTTCTTTACAGCACGACATTTTGACCAGTGCGTTTGTGACGTCAGGTCGTCTACGTCGCACCGAATTGATTTAGAGAGTACCTTATGTCGCGCGTGGTAGACATCTTTGAGCCACGGTGTAAAGCGGATCTCTAATCGCTGTTGCGGTTAACAATTTTTTTGAAATTTATTTTTTTCTGCAAATAAATTTGTGTTAAACTTTGCTATTTTTGTCATTTTTACCTTTAAGGCCCGTATTCACAGAGCCTAGTTAGTTATTTATTCCGTTGATTTATTCCCCTGGTAACTATTACTCGGAATAAATAGCGATAATTCAATTCACCAAACGTAGTTAAGTTTACTGCAAGTATAAATCGGAAGAATAACTATTCTGTCCAATTTCAAGGGTATAAATATTTATTCGCCTAGTAAAATAGGATGGTCACGAAATGCACAAATTACTTTATGACCTGGCGACCTTTTTCTTTCAGGTAAAGGCTTTTGTAGTAAAATAAAACAAATTTTAATTTTCGATTGATAAATGTGCTTTAGAATCAAAATATTTGGCAAAATGTCCAAGGTGTATGGTATAAAGTAAATTTGTACCTGAAGCTACTATTCTATCGAATGAATTGCTTGTTGAATTGAAAGTTAATTTTATTCCAAGGAATAAATTTATTCTAAGATTAGTATATTCTATCGTTAACAGTGTTTGGTGAATACGTGCCTAAATCATTTATTTAGAAAATCTGGCTCAAAATGAATGATACATACTTCTAGTTTATTTTCAAAGCATTACCATCAAAAATTGAATAAAATTTTTCACAGAAATAAGAGATATCCGAAACTGTTTTCCAGTATTTTGTATGCACACACACATTCATATGATCGTAAGATAGAGCTATGCGGGTAAATAAGAGGGCTATATTAAACAGCTGGTGAATAGTTACCTTTAACATAAAACTATAACTTGACAAAGCTGTATTTGAACATTCTTTTCTTACTCTATGCTTAGAAAAAAATACTCAAACGAAATCGATCTCTGCAGGCAATTCAATCAGTTTTTAATATCGTATGAAAAAAAAAATATAAAAAACGTTCAGGCCGATATAGTTGATGGAAGAAATAGTTCGGAAAATTGTACCCGTTTCGCAAATACATTCTTAACTTAATGTACTCTCTCCAGAGAATATCTTACTTAGCTAACAAATTGTTCGTAGATAAGAGATTTTCTATACATATTGCTTGATCGAAAATAGAAACATGCGTTTGAATTTGTTTGCTTCGTCGTTGAAAAATATTTTGAAATTTTTATTTTACGGAAGCTGAAAAGAATTAAGTAATTATAAAGAAAAGGAGTTTATGTTATCTAATATACGTACATTAAATCTGTAAAGAAAAATGTACTTGTAATTTTAGAATTTTCAAAAGAAAAATTATAATATATTATATTATTATATTATACATATAAAGAAAAAAATGGTCTGTCTGTATGACAGCTACAACGAAGTCTCACCATAAAGGTTATGTTTTTACAATTTTGGTACGTAACCTTAAAAATATCGATGTGAAATAATGTCTTTCACATAATTTGAATCAAAAAATTAAAACTTTTCAATTAAGAAATTGTGAATGAATTTGTGAGGTGTGACATTTTAATATAACAGGCGTGTACCGGATTTAGATAAAAAGACTTGATAAAGTTCGCTGGAAAACTTAATGAAATATTCATTAAATATGTTTGTTGAAAACATGGGCGTAGCCAAGGTGGTGCCAATGGAGCACTTGCTTCCACCCCCCAGTCAAGATCTACCATGATCGAGAACTTATTAGACGAAATTTGCATGTATGCTCAGTGCACAAAACATTGGATGCTTGAAAATAATTACAAATTTGAAAACGATGTTTTGGAAAGATCCGCGGAAGATTCTTATTTATTTTATTTATTGTAGATTATAGACGTGTCGACAACTCAGGTCATTAGCGTCTTTCAACTACACTAAATAACAACTTTTTTTAAAACTAAATAACATCACAAAACATCCAGAGCGCAGGTGGGATTCGAACCCACGACAGTCTAGTCTAGAGGTTGCGGTACCAACGCGGAAGATTCAAGACGCTTGATTTTCATCTACAAAAATACCTGAAATTACAAGAAATTTTCAGAAAAATACATCAGAACACTCAAGAATCTTATAGAATGTCTTGGAATTTTCCAGAATATTTCTTGAAACTGCAAAAAGTTTCTAGAAAAATCTAATACAACATCATAGAAACCATCAAAAAATCTAAAAGGTACATAAAAGGTACATAAAGTTTTCAGAAAAATCTAGAAACTCATCCATAATTCGAATAGAACTTTCTAGAAACTCATAGAAAGCTATAGAACTTTCCCCAGAAAAACCAAAAGAAATTTCTAGAAAAAATAATGATTACAAAACACATTTTCCAGCGGGGACCCCTGAGCACGGGGTTCCTGGGGCGGCTACCCCACTTGCCCCATGGATAAAGGAGCACTTGTATGGATAATTCAAATATAATATTATCTTATAACAGTAACGTTTGACATTCATGTTCTGAAAATGTTCAGATGTTCAAAATGGAAGAGCGTATTTTAAAATGCACGGTTTCTTTAAGCTATGTGTAATATAAAAGGTGTTCGTAAATTGTACGTTTTTGAAGGCGTAAGGGTACATCAACAATGAATTATCTACTGGAGGCACTTTCTTAATATGGATGAGTGGGAAAATATCTGTCAACCGCAAGCCGCTCGCGACAAATCGCTAGCTGATGCCGTGCGCGTCGAAGAAGGGCTACAGAAGAAGGGCTAAAGAAGGACGTATAGAGATGCCGCCACAGGAAATAACGGCTGGTTATGTATGACTGTACGTGTCAGTAGCGTACGAATAGAGCCTAGACCAGGGATGGCAAACCTATGGCACGCGACAGAATATTGTCGGCACGGCATTGATTGGTATATGATCGAAATAATTAAAAATATGTTGGATACTGTCGAAAAAATTTGTCTATCATTCAAATAACATATTATATTATGAGATCGAGGGCTTGAGAATGGCCGAGCGTTTAGCAATGCTGTTGTTTACATGGCGTTGTTATGGTTCCTCGATATTACAAGTCCCCAGTTCCCGGGTTCTAGCCCGAGAGCTGGTAAAAGTGTGAATTAGATTTTCAATTTATTATTAAAAAAAATAATGAATTGAAAATATGAATTGGTGCTAGCCCAAATAACCTTAGCTGTTGGTGGTCTTTAAAACACAATTTTTAATTATGAGATCGACACGACAAGTCGACAAAAGTTTCATGGCACACAATGATTATTGAAATATAATTCTTTTCATCTACGTTTGAATAATTTTTTTGTCCACTAAATTTCATTGGTTGCTTGTTGGCACGTCATGGCCACATTAAACATTTTTTGAAAAAAATTGGCACGTAGATGTAGAAAGGTTCGCTATCCCGGGCCTAGACTATGCAAAAAATCTGTCATAGTCATGACGCCGGACCCCCCCCCCGAACTTACACTAGATAAAATCATAAAACTGTTGTTTTGGGAAGGAGTTCATAAAAAAAATTATGTGTGTAACGGTCACTCACGACACTCGTATAGGGACTGTAACTTCTTATGCATTACTTAAAGTTACAGAGTATTTATTTTACTTATAAGACAGTTCAGTTTACACTACACACTGCAGAAGTGAAACTTACGGAAAACCTATATATACGTCCGGTAAACAATGATTCTAGTCAGCAGTCTGAAACGCAAGTTAGCAAGTGGGCAAAGTTAGTTCGGCCTGCGACGGTCGAACTGTACGAACGCTGTTTGGCGAACAAAGATTCTATAGTCAGCAATTATAATATAGTTCGGCCGCTGACGGCCGAACTGTTTGATCGCCAGCTTAAACTGTATGAATGCATGTTGGACCGTCCCCGAAACCAAATTCTAGATATGTGCCTGGCCCGGGGAATAATATCGACCTGATGGACAAATTTCCACCATGATTGAAACTCAGATAAAATAATATTATAAATATTCTTGTCTGTTTAATTGGTGGTGAATTTATTGAAAAATGTTTTTCCACAGACGTTAAACTAATAACATATTTTTTCAACTTTAGGAATGGAAACGCCTCTGTTTTTATCGTGTGGGTGAACCGTCACCTCATCCCATCAATGAAGAGTCCACCGTTTGGGAATTGAAGCGGGAGCAGGCATCGTGGGATTAACATCCAATACCTAGGTTGTTATTTAGCAGATGTGAAAAATCGTCATTGTGGTCCAATGTTCTCTATTGACGGAACCAAAATCAGATCATAATAAATCTTTTACAACCACCGAGCTTAAACTAAATTGAAACTTTGCACGCGAAATGTTTATAGTTTTTATTTTATTTATTTATTTTATTTATTATATTATCATTTATATTTTATTTATTAATCTATAGATATAATTTATTTGTTTAACCCGTATTCACCAAACACTATTAAAGATAGAAGTTACTAACCTTAGAATAAATTTATTCCTTGGAATAAAAGAAACTTTCTATTCACCAAGCAATTCATTCGATAGAATAGTAACTGCAGGTAAAAATTTACTATATACTATACGCCTTGCAGATTTTGTCAAATAAAGCACGTTTACCAAAGATCCGATCGATGGCGCATCTATCGAAAATGTAAAATGGTGAATATTGACATATTTTACTGACAAAAACCTTTATCTGTTAGATATGAAATTAATATTTACCTGAGAAGGTCGCCAGGCCATAAAGTACCTAATTTATGCATTTCGTGCACACCCTATTTAACTAGGCGGATAAATATTTATACCCTTGAAATTGGACAGAATAACTATTCTTACGATTTACGATAATTCGTCTGATATTCTTATGTTAATTTCACTAATATAGTGAATTTAGTTACGGTATAGGTGTCTAATCATATTGATTGTATTTCTTATGTTTAGAAATCTTCTACTTTATAAAGGCCAGCCTCAATCAACCGTTCCCTCACAAAATTCCTGAACCCGGGATAAGCCGACGAACTTTCTAGGAAATCTCGGCCTTTCTGGCAACCCTTATATGGTAACTCTGTATAATGAATAATCGAATAGTGAAATTTTGGAATTTAATATAAGTATTAATATTTGACGTAAGCAGGTATGGAGATATAGGAAAACAGGAAGGGAATGTTCAGAGTAATATATTATGCATACGTCATTTCGTTATGTAATTCGCGTGATAAATTGACGTGAAATAAATTTGATGTAAAGTGCTGAGCCCGAGGCTCACTAAAGTATTCTAATTTCAAACGTCAACTAACTATATTCAACATTTTTAAAAAGCACTTCGCGCAATATTTTGGATTTAAAACCACAACATAAAGTGGGTTATGTCAAGTTTTAGGTTATTTTTTTATGTAAGTATTTTTTCACAGAGCTGTATTAACTTCACTTTATACAGGGTGTCACAGAATAACTATTATTTTCAGAAATGATAGAGGACACTTAAATAAACATTTTTACTTCCCACCTCTACTATGGTAGGGAAGTAATAGATTTAGTCCGAAAAAAATATTTCGAGATTTTAACAGATCTTCACGTTTTGAGACCCTAGCAATCGTTTAAGATCATTTTCTGACTGATGGCTGTATGTGTGTGTGTATATACATATATGTGTGTATATGTGTGCGTGTATGTGGTCAATTTTTCGCCTTCGATATCGTAAAAACGGAACAACATACGGCCATGCTAATTGTTCTATTGTATTCATCAGCCTTTAACTTAGACCTGATTAGATTTTGAGTCAAATCGGTTCAGTTGATCCTGAGATATTAAAAAAAACGTTCTTAATGTCACGTGTTAACATAGGTAAAAAAAAAATATAAATGAATTCTAGATGTTATAATATGAAAAAAATGTAAATATTTTTTTTCTCTAAAATTTCGAGAAAAAAAATATTTTACTAAAAAAAAAAATTATACGTAAATCAAGGTAACCATGATTTTTGCTATATTACTAGCCATCAGTAGATCACCAAAGAGGGCCATCTTTTATTCAAAGAATAAAAAAAGAGTGTTTATTTTTTTTTTGCAAATATTTACTAGGTGGGAAGTATAGGACTGGTCATCAGTCGATTTTTTTATTAACAAACTAGTGTCCGGAAATACAAATTTTATAAAAATTGTTCGAAGTTACGACCACCATTTTCGATACACAAGTTATAACGATGTTGCACGTTCACGAAAATTTCCGGACACTAGTTTATTAATAAAAGCTGTTTATTTAAGTGTCCTCTATAATTTCTGAAAATTAGGAATAGTTATTCTGTGACATCATGTATAATTCTTATAGGTATACAGTATATTATAATGGATTTTTTTTATTCGGTGTAGAAGGTACTCGTAGCGCGTGTCAAAAAACATGAAATTTTCATTAAAAATCTATGACTATTTCAACTTTCATTGCTTATAACTTCCGAATTTTTAAAGGTAAAATCGATCGGGAAAAGTGATGAAAATTTACGAAGCAAGAATATAAATTGAGCTCCTGTATCATTAAAAAAAGCCATAAATATTTAAAAAAAAACAACTGTGTATATGTTTTAGGCAATAATGATAATAATACTGAAGAAGAAGGCGCGTACGGATGATGTTTAAATCATTCTGCATCAAGGGGAATAATATCGACATTTTGTTCTAAAAATTTAGTTTTAAAACAGTTGCCGTAACAGCATAGGCAGTGGCGGATTTACACATTTGCCGCCAGTAGGCTATTCAAATTTTGCCGCCCCTACCGACCTCTACAATTCGATACCCTAGTTCACAATCATATTAATTAAAATTTTTTTGTCAATGAAATTGTAACTTTATGATTTATGCACTATCGATCGTCCTATAATTACACCACCTTTTTCCCGTAATTAGTTTGATTGTGAACTAGAGGATCGATATGTCAGTTCCTAGATTATTTTTACAACACAACGAGTTAGTTAAGATTGCCCAAGAAATAGTTTTTGGGTATAAGTATTTCTGAGCTAATAAAAGCTCAATCATGTACTACTAATAAGGAGTTAGGCGGGGTAGGGTAAGTATCTATATAAATATGAATCTTTTTAATTTCTGTAAGACATAAAAAATTCACAGATTTCGGCATCCTTGCAACCATCGAGGACATTGGAAATGATAACAGCATATATGAAACATAATTAACTGTTTATTATACATACAATATTTATCAATGCACTGTTTAGTTTTGTCAGGAATAACCCTATTATTCTTCTGTTATATACGTGTTCACTTGTGCTTGATTACTTAACTTTTAAATGGATTTTTCTACAGTATTTATTAACATTTGCTCAAAAATAACACCGCAGATCGTCGCAAATACCTCTCAATTAACTAGACATGATATAAAACACATTTCGAAAAAAATTGCACTTGTTCAATTTTGCATGATTGCTCCTCACTTGATCGCGACACCGTTGTCTTTTGGCCTTGAACGAAAACTCGTAACTCTGCCCCCATATACGAACATAAACATTTCCAATGTTAAAAATTTTGGCCCCAAATTTGCCGCCCTAGGCTCCAGCCTACTCAGCCTGCTGGTAAATCCGCCACTGAGCATAGGTATTAAAATTCGAAGCTTGAATAAATAATAAAAATTTCGTCGTGTGCAAGACACGTTTAGGGTAATCTACAACCCTTTTAGTACTGACTAATCGATCGGCAAATATTACAGTGGCATTCCTGGATCACCGACAAGCAATACAGACCGTTTCCGCCTTGAAGCATTAATAATTGTAGGCACTATTTTTTGACATGTTGGGGGTGTTCCACATCCCTCCCATATATCAAAATCCTTATTCCGGGCACTTTATTATGCATCTCGCAACATCTTAAAAAGAAGATCTTGAATAAATATAATCACTGAAAAATGTCACCAGCTCTCCGACTGTACTGCAAAAAGCGATGTGATGACAATTCGACTGAACGTTAGTCAGCTTTTTTACAAAACAGTGCCGTTTTATGAAACGGCTAGCCGCTTTATAAAGCGGCTAAATTTACAATTCGGCTGCGACAGATATAGGTAATACTTCACTGTTTATCAACTACGAGAATTAATATTTACATTGTTTATGCACAAATAAATATTCATTACTTCTAAAAGGACATTTATCTGTGCAAATCTGCATTGTAGAAAGTTAAGTGTTTGTCAGAAATAAATTAATATGGAACCAGCAGACGCTCATCTCGTACTAGTTGATATGCCTATTTTTGGTATGCGTATACCATATTTAGTTGTAGCAATGTTAGCGGGTCTGAAAAACTCAAATAGCTAAGTGCTGGCGACGTAAAACAAAATAATATTAAAAATATCTGTATACACGTGTTCCCCATTTGATAATCTGTAAGTCTGGCAGCCTTTCTCCCTTGCGTTTTAGGTGGCAGGAAGAAATTAGACAAATTTTTCGTGTAATAATGTATCACTATTGTTTAATTATTATATTGTATTATTGATTCATTGTTGTAAACTTTAAACAATTTCGTTACTACGGTACCCGTCTAAATTTTGTTTGTTATATTTTTTATTATTAGAAATAGTGGATTTTCAATAATTTTTTTCGAAGTGTTCGCATCAACATTTTGGTCTGGTATTTTAGAATAATTTTACAATATACTACAGGGTGAGTTCGACCACCCGTATCAGTCGTTTTTTTCGAAAACGGTTAGTCGTAGAGAGTTGTGTCAAAAATTTGTATCATAAAACCCCTAATAAAGAATCGAATGGTGATAAATTTTTTTTCCGGGAAGATAGGCTTCCCTATTAGTTTGCTCCAGAATGTCCAGAACTCCGGAATTATAAATGTAACGATAGGTCGAAAGTGGTATTGTTGAAAAGATCTTTAAAAAATAAGCAAGTTTTGTAGGAAATTTTTTTTTATTACTGCCACTCCTGTAAATTTCTATAAGTATAAATATAAAGTATTATATGTTCAAAACTCCGGAATTTTAGAAAGCACGATAGGTTGAAAGTAGTGCTGTTGAAAAGCTCTTTAAAAAATAGGCAAGTTTTGTAGGAAAAATTATTTAATTACTGCCACCCCTGTTAAGTAACAATCGTTTGAAATTATTAAAACAAAATTTCATAATAACGATCGAAGTCGGCATTAAAAATCTAGCAACCTTAGACATTATCACAAGTGTTCAAACTGTCTTCCATTTACTCTTTAATACATACTACTGAGCTCAATTCTGGTTATACTGTGAGTGTACTTCTTCAGTGTTTAATGATCGACAGATAGGTAACTAGATTTTAAATGCGGACTTTTAAAAAGTTCGTTATTATGACATTTTAATTTAGTAATTTCAAACAAATATTACTTAACAGGGGTGGCAGTAATAAAAAAAAATTTCCTACAAAACTTGCTTATTTTTTAAAGATCTTTTCAACAATACCACTTTAGACCTATCGTTACATTTACAGTTCCGGAGTTCTGGACATTCTGGAGCAAACTAATAGGGAAGCCGACCTTCCCGGAAAAAAAATTTATCACCATTCGATTCTTTATTAGGTCTTTTATAATACAAATTTTTGACACAACTCTCTACGACTAACCGTTTGCGAAAAAAACGACTGATACGGGTGGTCGAACTCACCCTGTATATGTCACCCTTTATGTAAAAAAATATGCCAGACCTTACGTAGATACATAAAAATATTTTTTTAAATAAGTATAAATAATCATGGCAGCCTAGCTGTCTGAGATATTTATTATTTTCACCTCTAATTGTTATGTGAATAATATGGTGTGGATATAAGGGGTTTTAAATCGATTGATTTTATCATATACCAATTAAGTATAAATAAGTCTAACGACATTATAAGAATGACCAAACGAGCGAGCAATGTTATTGTATGTCTCCTAAATTATTACTCATTAATATAGAATAGAAAAGTATTGCATATTAGGTACATGAAAATTCATTTTTTACTTGTCTAATTTCTACCTGCCACCTAAAACGCAAGGAGAAAGGCTGCCAGACTTACAAATTCTCAAATGGTGAACACGTATACAAGTATTTTTAATATTATTTTGCCTTACGTAGGCACTTGAGAAAAAACGTCGCCAGGTCTATTATTTGTGGGAATGTTGGCGAGTTTGAAAAACTCACACAAACATTCAAAAACAGATTTTAATTGTGTTTCGGATTTAATTTGCCACTTCGTTGTGATAACATGTAGTTTAATTTTGCGAATAAACTAAACAATTATGAATATACCCTCGAGGTTGGTGTCTCCGCTTTACAAGCATGGCTGTTTTTGTGACGTAATTAAATTTTTGTTATAACCTTTAAAAATATATTGTCTATCTATCTAGTTATATTAATTAATAGTATAATTATATCATAAATAATAATGACGAGGCTAGTTCCATAAGAACAAAGGTCAGTAATTTTTGTATATTATATAAAAAATAAACTCGTAAAATAATAATTTCTTTAAGTTGAATGTTGAAAATTTTTAAACCGAAATCTGCTTTTTAAAAGTAGACAAAGCGAACCTAGAATTTCTAAGATATTTGTTGAAGACGGACTTCATTGGCTAAGGGATACATAAAAAAAAATCAAAAAACCCTACTGAGGGCAGTATAGCCTAGATGGTAGCGTGCTTGGCGCTGCAACCTCTAGACTGGACTGCCGTGGGTTCGAATCCCACCTGCGCTCATGGATGTTTTGTGATGTTATTTAGTTTTAAGTTAGTTGTTATTTAGTGTAGTTGAAAAGACGCTAATGACCTTAGATGTCGACGCGTCTATAATCTACAATAAATAAATAAAATAAAAAACCCGACTGCCTAAAAAAAACTAAAAAGAAAAAACAAGTTCAATACTAAAAAAATAAATTCTAATGTGGAACATATAGCGATTTTAAACAGTCGGGATCAGGGCCGTAGCTAGGGGGGGCATTAAGGGGCAATGCCCTACCTTAAAACATCCAGTGCCCTACTTTAAGGAATTATAAACAAGCCGCAAAGACTGTCACGACAGAATGACAGACTTGATCTATCTGGCATTTGGAAAAACAAGATTAAATTCGTTGGACTAAATGAAGTTCTTCGGAAATTTGATAACATGACAAGTTCTGCATTTTTTTTTTTAATAAATTGTCATTTACCGTTTTCTTGCTTTTGTAATTTGATATCACCAGATGAGGTGGGCAATCCAATTAAAAAATTGTAGTCTTTTGCTTCAGCCCTTTCAGTGCCCTATCTTGAATTCAGCTCTAGCTACGGCCCTGGTCGGGACCCATTATTGAGAAGATTTGCGCCGATATAGATTTCTTATGGGTCCCGACTGATTAAAATCGCTATGTTCCACATTAGAATTTATTTTTTTAGTACCTACTGAACTTGTTTTTTTTTGTTAGTTTTTTTTACGCAGTCGGGTTTTTTGATTTTTTAATTTATTTTTAATTTTTTCTTTTTAGTTTTCTTTTACGCAGTCGGGTTTTTTATTTTTTTTTATTTATTTTTTAATTTTTTACATTTTATTGTTCACAATATGGCGTCTCATTGTCATCATATTAAATTTTGATTACTGTCAGGTCTTTAGTGACATTCGGACAAATCGATTGACGTAAAAATCATCAAAATCGGCCCACGCGTTTGGTTTCTAGAGTGCCACAAAGGAACAAACATACATACAGAGACTGATAAACACAATACCCTCCTTTGCGTCGCGCAGTCGGGTAAAAAGAAACGCAGTTACGGTTATAAAATTTGCATTTGTTGCTGACGTTTCGTGAATTTTATGCACATTTTCACGAAACATCAGCAATAAAATAATTAATGTCGTCTTCAACAAATATTAATTTCATTGAAAATATTGTTTTTAAATAGCAATAAAAATAAAAATCTTACCTTTATTTTCACGCTATCTTGTTTCTTGTAATTGACATTGATGACCCCAGCTGTTGAGCGTCTATAATTTACAATTAATCTCTTGTTTCTTGTCTCAAAAATATATAACTTATATTATGTCCGCCACTTCAAAATATAATTATTACTAGCGGCCCGTCCGGCTTCGCCCGGGTGCTAAGAAAGCCCGGGTGCAATACACTACTCATTCGCTTCGCTCGTTCGCTATATGTATAAACCTTCCGTGAAAAATTATCTAACTGATGGTGAAAACCGCATCAAAATCCGTTGCGTGGTTTAGGAATTACATTACTCACTCGCTTCGCTCGTTCGCTATATATATGAACCTTCCGTGAAAAATTATTTAACTGATGGTGAAAACCGCATCAAAATCCGTTGCGCGGTTTAGGCATTACATTACTCACTCGCTTCGCTTGTGCATTTTCTCACTCGCTACGCTCGTTCGCTATATATATGAACATTCCGTAAAAAATTATCTAACTGATGGTGAAAACCGCATCAAAATCCGTTGTGTGGTTTAAGAGGAGTTAGCGGTTAAACAGACAGACACGAAAAGCGACTTCAATTTATACTATGTAGAGATTAGTATTTAGATCACATTTTTTTGAAATTGTTGACCTATGAGTTTGAATAATAAAATGTAAGTAAGTTAATAAAATCTATGTAATGACGCAACTCGAACCAAACCAATTTTAATTAAAAATAAAAAACTTGTGTTTTATATTTGCACACTAAATAATTTATAAAATATTAAAACAAATAAAACGTTCAGTTTAATTTAATATTAAATAAAATATGCATTATTTACGCGAAATCACACAAAATACTCCCAATTAAAATTTTGTAACTAAAGCAAATATATTTTTAATACTTTGTGTAAATATCCACTTCAATTTTTGTTCATTAAACGTGATAAAATGTCGAAAAATACATTGAAATTGCATTTGTATCTATTGAATGTCATAACGTGTTAATTACGTAATTTGTACAATTGTAATAGTTTGATTCGGCGTAATAAAGTCGGATTCACACTCTCTAGATTCTAGACAATAATGATAATTCGTTTTAAGCTCGATTTATATTATCCGGGCAGTCACGGCACGGGAACGTAGCGTTTCCGGCAAGACAAACATTTTTACATGCATTTCAAGTATTGATACGTGTCTGAACGGACGGGATCTGCTAACTATAAATATTCGTATTTGAAATGCATGTAAAAATGTTTGTCTTGTCGGAAACACTACGTTCTCGCCCCGTGTCTCACCGGATAATATAAATCGATCTTAAGGGCTAGTTCAGACGCGGCGGAATCTGGGCGGAAGCAAACCTCGCGGATTTTATTTACTTTAGCGTAAACATATTCGTTCATACATGCCTGCGCGGATCATCAACTCGCATGGTTGTCGCCACTCTAATTTTATTTATTGTACATGACGTTTTTTTGTTAAAAGTAATTTTTGTATATCTAGTTTAGTTTTTTGATAACAGATAATAGATAGATAGATAATTTTATTGTCAATAAGAGATACATAGATCTTTATGACACGTCAAAATAAAATTTGTTAAAACACGATATTAATTATTTAAGAAATCTAAAATTTCATTCACACTATAAAATGCATTTTCCAGTAAGAGTATTTTTATATTTTTTTTGAAGGCATTCATTTCGTCAACTTTTAAACTTGCCGGTAGTTTGTTGTACAGAGTTGCTGCGAAAATCGATGGGCAAAACTTATAAGCGTCAATGCTTGCCAAAGGTAGCTTTATGTACTTTTTGAGACGAGTATTATGATCGTGACCATCATCTGTCAAAGAATAATCAGATTTGTTGTAATGGGCATAAACTAATACATGAAATATGAAGATACAAGGTATTGTCATAATTTTTTCACTAACAAAAATTAGTTTGCATGAGTCGTATTTATTTATTTTAAACATTGTGCGTATAATAGCTTTCTGTTTAATAAAAACCCGAGTAGAAGAGGTGTTATATCCCCACACAACAATACCATACTTTAACAGAGGATGGACATGACCATAATAAATCGACTTTAAAATATCTTTATTAGAAAATGAATGCAAAGCTTTTCTCATGACATACACATACCGAGATAACTTTTTACATATGAATGTGATATGACAATCCCATTTTAAGGAGTTCTGAATGGTAATTCCGAGAAATTTAGTGTCTTCAATGGTTTTTATTAGTTGACCGCTTATACCGATTCTGACACCAGAGTCATTTCTATATTGTGAAGTTTTAAAATGCATGAATTTAGTTTTACTTTCGTTTAAGATTAATTTATTATTGTCACACCACATTTTTATGTCTGCTAAGACCAAAGATGCATTTTCATAAAGTTTCTCAGCTGTATCTGCTGTAAATAAGACAGTCGTATCATCAGCATAGATTATTACTTCAGTAGTTGATTTAATACAATTTGGAATGTCGTTTATATAAAGAAGAAATAAGACTGGTCCTAATACCGATCCTTGAGGCACACCCAACCTTACTTGACTGGGATATGAATAAAGGAATTCACCCTGCAATGGAAAAAAGTATAAGATGACACAAAAAAAGACTATAGATGTTTTTAAACATTTTTTAATAAAAATATAATATTAAAAATTTATTTGGCACACTATATAAAAACATACTTATACAATATAAAATTGCAATAACAGTAATTATCAATGAATATTGTATTTATATTAATTAATAACAATATTAATTATTTACAATGTTTATACAGTTTTTGATTAACTTTGTGATAATAAAACAACACAGCAAAATTCATAAATATAACTGCATAATTAAAATTAAATTTTTTTTTTACTTACAACTAGTGATGGGTTGTTGTCGAGCGTCTATAATCCACAATTCATTTATTCAACTAGTGATGGGCAAAATCGCGTTATTTCAATAATCGGATTCTTAGGTTATGAGTGATTCTAATAATTGGATGTTTCATTCGAATTATATCATACGATTCTTTTGAATTAGGAGTACTGCATTTCTTATCTGTAATAAGCGGAGCTAAGACTTGTTCACTGTCCAGTATTCATCAAAAAAGTATTTCGTTCTCTATATCATGTTATATTTATTTCACTCAGTTTCATTGGAATTTCCGATCATAACAATCTCTTATCTCTATGTTTCCGATTATTATAATTCAAATTGTATAAATATTATATAAGTATCATTCAAGTTGTATATAATTCGAATTATTTCCATAATCGGATCTTACCGATTATTTAAAAAATCGGATTATCTATTATTAATTTTAATTCGAATTATCTCATCACTACATCATCAATACAATTATCTCATCACTTACAACATAAATGTTTATTAATAAGAATATCATTTTATCTCCAAATTTGTCACATTCTTAAGGTAACTTGTCTTAATAATAGAATATTTGTTATTAAAAATTCCTCAAAAAAGCAGTTTTGAGTCAAGACGCTAATGACCTAAGTTGTCGACGCATCTATAATGTACAATAAACAAAATAAAGGAACTAAGTTTAATCAAATTAGGAAGAAAATTCGCAAACTTGGCTAACTTAAGAACTCGTAACAAACGCTAACTTTCTGCCCTAGTAACACAATATACTATTACGTGTGTTAAAATACGCTTGTGTAATAGCAGACTGTATATCTAGTGACGTAATGAGGCATATGACTGACGAGTTAGTGACAGTATGTTAAAACGAGTGATAACAGTCACACGAGTCATAATAACATTACGCACGAGATATATATATATATATATATAGTATTTTTTACCATACCCACTTAAAAATAATTGCTTTTCATTTCATTTTTAGTATTTTCAAAAAAATTTGACAGTTCATTTTGTGTCTCCAACTTCACTTTTATAGTAGGTCGAGGCACGCACCGGAATATGTAATAGCGGGCGGATCAGGCGAATAAACGTAAATCACTATGAAAATGGCTTGCTTTCTTACACTAGTGTGAGAAAGGTACGTTCCCGCACATCGACCTATCAAAAGTCACTTTACATGGATATATACGTGCATGTAAAGCAACCATTTTATAGTGGGTATGACAAAGTAACTTTACTCTGACAGCTTTGACCGTATTTTTAATTCGACTTTCTATTCCTCAACAGTGAAAAAAAATGTGGGTTTATTCCACATTAGACCTGCGTACGTTTTATTCTCTTCTTATAATTCTTAAATCAATTTTTTTATTAATAAACCAATGTAAGTACTGAAAGGGTATTGTTAAAACTAAACATCGGGTATAGAATAAAATAAAGCTGTGTAAATATTTTAATTTGAAACAATTGTTACAAATCAAATTGAAAAAAATACTATTAACTTATTTTTAACCCTGACTCTCTAAGACGGGGTTTTTGTAGCATGAGACAACTGGAGCATTAAATATGTGACCTATACGCATTAACCGATAGGGCTTCCATACCAGAATTTCGAGCAAAATTTTTAAAATTGTTGATTCCGAAATTGAAGAAATAAATAGAAATTGAAGTTCAGAAATTTATCAAAATATTAAAAGTTAACAAATTTTTGCTTACATTGCCAAAGTGGGCTTTAATATTAAGTATGTAAATCGGTAAGGTATATATAGGGCATTTAGCATCGGGAAAAAATGATTGGATCAGAATGAACCATGACTCATAATGTACGTGTTTAAATAGGGTTGCTATTGTAATTTTAGTGTTTTTATTTTAGTTTCAAATATTTTTATTTTACTTGACATTTAAACGGCAAGTAAAATAAAAATAATTGAAATGTTGTAATTATATATAATATTTCAATACATGCGAGAGCTGATTTTTAAATTAAGGTACCTATTTCGAATCGGCCTGTACAACTGTTTTGAATTTCTGGTGTGCAGTCAACACATGAATATATGAAATACACATTTAGTATTGTTCAACGATAAGAGAGATCGACAATTCCTCTGAATTATGTTTCTATATACAGTAGAATCTCGTTTATCCGGCCTTCGATCAACCGAGTCTCCACGTTGTCCGAGGAAATTAGCTCTTAAATATATTGAGGAACAGCCGGAAAGTAATGCAAGTGACTTCTTATTGATGAAACGGTAGCAAGATATTGCAGCTAAAAAATGAATGAGCAGGTCGAAACAGTGCTCTATTATGGACTTTCTTAAGCCGCGTTAGTGACAAGTTACACGTTTCACTTTATAGTAATTAAAAATGATTAAAATTTTCGAATTTTTTATTTCTTCCGTGTTATCCGAGTTTTCGCTTATTCGAGGTACCTCATCCCCAAATTATACTTCGGATAAACGAGGTTCTATGTACCGATGTTTAATTAGGCTGAACTGGAATCAAGCTTGAACTAGGTCTGTGTACATTGTACATATTACGATATAGTATCATCACTGTCTAATTCACTCCAGTTTCCTGAATCCGGAACCTTAGCTACGTCTGGAGGACGATGTAACTCCGGTCATATCTCCAGAATTGCGTCCTGGTCGCCGGGTAGACTGTCGGCTAGGGAGTGGCTCTCCACTGGAATAGGACCTGGCATTGTATCGTCCAGGACGTCCTCGAATTTACAACTGTTTTAAATGTAAACATTATACTATAGTCTATACAGAATGATTATATCACTGTTTATTATTCCTTTCATATCTACGACTTTTCCACACGAATATAACGAGAGGAAGCATGTTCGAATAATAATTTACATTGATAATAATTGATACATTTTCCAAGGCACCCGTCTGAAACATGCATTATCAGTTCATTTATGAAAACCTTTTATCTCACTCTACAATATGCTAATCATTATTCGAACATACTCGCTCTCGTTATATTCGTATGCGTTAATAACAACTCTTAGCTGTCTGAAAACTATTAATCGCTAATGAAAGTGAATTCGTAATGTGGAAAGAAGTTATGCATTATTATAAACAAATTATTGTTATCATCAAGTTACTCCAAATTCTTATTTCATACATAATAGTAGTTTATTTGTTCTAAAATTTCCTTTCTTTTACAAAAAAAAAATCGGATTTACACGTCCATCATATTATTAAACCACTCAGAAAATAAAGGAAAATCTTGTTTAAAAATTATAAATTCGTTGGTTGTAATAATATGATATATCCAACAATTGTTTTCTAAGATCTAAAACAAACCTTTCAAGACTGTCACCATCTCCATAGGAAAGTAAACTGTCCTTTTTTCTTGCTCGTCCTCTACGCTTTCTAAACACGAGCACCAGATGTAAAAGAGCCAATACGATAAGTTGTCCACCAGCTACATATGACAGCCATAACTTGTTCGGCCATAAAATGGGCGCCACAGCAAACGCACCGTAGATAAGTGTTTTCTTCCAACCATTGATCCAGAGGATTGCTTCCCAACATCTGAAGAACGCACTTTCATCATTTCTGTAAACAAGAATTATATTTCGTTGAAAACTTATCAAATCGCATTACCTAAATGAATAAACAATATGTTATCGTAAGCAGCAAGAAATCAAAAACCTCAAAATGCTAACAAAGTTAGCATCATCAAGACGATAGTATTAAGAATGATTATAAGGGGCAAGAATGTTGCTGCGCTGAAAAACAAAGGGTCCATTATGCTGTCCCAATAGTAATTTAAGTCTATGCCTTCATAGAATTTAGAAAAATATTAGGTTTTTCAGTTTAATTGCTACGTTAGTTACACACACAACGGTTTTGAAGGTATACATAAAAAAGACGTACGATATTTGATCGTAGCGTCTTGTTTTCACACGATTGTTTGCCGTTGGTTGAGCTCTCTTGACGTCATTAATGACAGTGTGTTGCAATGAATCGAGCAAAAATGCTTGCGTTCAGTCAGAGAAATCAGTACTTCAGACAGCTGACGTACGACAAATATTCGTTGTGTCTAAAAACCTGTATTTGACCACGTAGGTCACTGTCTTCTTGGAACGGCACGGTTTCCGTCCATTGTAGTGGCAATGAACGACTGCACGGTCACGGCGTCGTGCCGTTGCCGTTCTATCTGAAAGGCCTCATTCACTTCTTCACTCAACTAATGGAATGTGGACATAAGTTTTTTTTACCTACGTCCAAAATCGTTGTGTGTGAACTCATTTAGTGTTGGTACTAAATATCTTGTATTATTATATTAAAGCGTTAGTATAGTGGATGCAATTTCTTTATCTCTGAGCCGAATTCGTGACTATAATTTCCAATAAGACAAATTGTAATTGAACCCAAAATGTATTACCTACATAGCTTGACAATAAAATACGTTTCAAAGACAAGCATTCGTTCTATAATTCAGTCAGTTTAGAACAGTGAATCAATGTGAACTGTAAGCTTTTTATTGTAATGTCAGTTTCACATAAAAATAGGTAAAAAAACTTTTAAGTTAAACGGTTTTATTTTAAATCATCAGCTGTACCAAAAACTAGAAAATAATTAGGACACAAACCAAGGAGCACTTTGTGTCGCTGCGTTAGCGGAATAAGTAATAAAAACGTGGGGCGCATTTGAAATATTTCTGTTGGTGGGCTTGGAAACACATTTTTCTAGACAAGCCGTTCTTATTTAATAATTATACAGTCGTTATACAGATTGTATTAGCCCCACGTTTTTATTACCTGTTCCGCTGACGCAGCGACACAAAGTGCCCCTTGATTTGTGTCCTAATTATTTTCTAGTTTTTGGTACAGCTGATGATTTAAAATAAAACCGTTTATCTTAAAAGTTTTTTTATCTATTTTTAACTTCCCACTGGAAGTTATTGTAATGGGTCCGAAAATCGAAATCAAAAAGGAAAAAAAATTTTTATGTTTCAAGGTCACTACACTATTTTTACACTACTTTTAGAAAGATGTCTGTGTGTGTGTGTGTGTGTGTGTACGTACGTACGTACGTACGTACGTACGTATGTGTACATTTCTTTCAAAGACGAAATCTCGAGAACGAAAAATGATATCGACTACGTTAGGGTGCCAATCGACGCGTATTAACGTAAATATGATCTGAAAGAAATTTTTTCAAAATCGGTTCAGCCGTTCTTTTTTCTTAACCAAATAACCTCCAAAAAAGTAGATTTTACACAATATCTCGCGAATAAAAAATTATATCGACTTCGTAAGGGTGTCAATCGAGGCGTGTTAACGTCATTTTGATCCGACATAAATTTTATAAAAATCGGTTCAGCCGTTTTTTTTTTTTTTTTTTTTTTTTAATTATTGATGTTTTAATGATTGAAATGATTACTTTTCTGTGTAATATCTAATTTACTTATTATTATTAAATATTTATCAAACTGGGAAGTTCGTCGTGTGGACCTCAAGGGTCGCACTTTAGTCCTAATAAACGACCCACCTCACGGCTTGTTATTTTCTAGATTTTAGTTTGATTTCTGGCCCGTATAATGATACGGGCCAGAAATCAAACTAAAATCTAGAAAATAAAAATAGGTAAAAAAACTTTTAAGATAAACGGTTTTATTTTGCAAACTCCTCATTCTTTCAACTGTCCACCTCCTGATTCCATCATCAGATCCTCGTTATCAAGTTGAAATTATCATAATATTGTATTGTCACGGGAACTCAATGTGTGTGCAAAGTTCCATAAGAATCGGTTAAGTAGAAGTAGTTGAAAAAGCTGTCGCAAGATTTGAAACAAAGATAGTAACAAACAAATATACGGGGTCAAGCTAAATAAAACCGTTTAAAAACAAGCCGTGAGGTGGGTCGTTTATTAGGACTAAAGTGCGACCCTTGAGGTCCACACGACGAACTTCCCAGTTTGATAAATATTTAATAATAATAATTAAATTAGATATTACACAGAAAAGTAATCATTTCAATCATTAAAACATCAATAATTAAAAAAAAAAAAAAAAAAAAAAAAAAACGGCTGAACCGATTTTTATAAAATTTATGTCGGATCAAAATGACGTTAACACGCCTCGATTGACACCCTTACGAAGTCGATATAATTTTTTATTCGCGAGATATTGTGTAAAACCTACTTTTTTGGAGGTTATTTGGTTAAGAAAAAAGAACGGCTGAACCGATTTTGAAAAAATTTCTTTCAGATCATATTTACGTTAATACGCGTCGATTGGCACCCTAACATAGTCGATATCATTTTTCGTTCTCGAGATTTCGTCTTTGAAAGAAATGTACACATACGTACGTAAGTACGTACGTACGTACGTACGTACGTACGTACACACACACACACACAGACATCTTTCTAAAAGTAGTGTAAAAATAGTGTAGTGACCTTGAAACATAAAAATTTTTTTTCCTTTTTGATTTCGATTTTCGGACCCATTACAATAACTTCCAGTGGGAAGTTAATAAAATAATTCTGTTAATTATTCTTATCCCGGAAGTTTTGGGTTATAGTAGATTGAATATCTAGTTGCGTAATGAGTCATAATAACATTACGCACGAGATATATATGGTATTTTTTGCCATACCCACTATAAAACAACTGCTTTTCACTTCATTTTCAGTATATTTTAAACTGTGCGTCGTGCGAGTAGATACCTAGGGCCATATCGCTGCGACGATACAAAGTTGTGTTCTTTTTACTTTAGACTTGACGCTTGTGAAAATTAACGAGTAGTTGTTTGTTTTCAGAGCAAACTTGATTTTGCGCGATCAAACAAAAGCTTACCGGAAACAAGAGAAGGAACAGGAAACGGACCGGCGGCATTCGTTGAAAGCCTACAAAAGTTGATTCATGTTCATAAATAGACCGAGAGTCTGCCGTCAGATTTTCGAATACACAGACAAAGTCTGTTTGAGGCAGACAAATAGGTTGACCCCACTGGATTGAAAATTGATGTTTTTTTACGGATATAGTTATACTTCAGGTGTATATAATCAATATCCATTTTTGGTAGGAATTTTGAAGCGTTTATTATTATTATTATTTTAAAATTTAATTTTACAGTAATTTTAAAATTGCCGCTATTTAAAGGGCCAATCAGAAGACGCGCGCTATGGAAATGACGAAATATACTTAGCTGAGACAGGTATCATGTTGTTGTAATGTAAAATTCCGTAATTAATTAATTCCATATAAATTTCCTATCAAAAACGTCTGAAAATAATGTGTAAAAATAACACTATACAGGGTGTTCAAGACTTGCGTTGTCGGCCGATTTTGGGTGAAGATAGAAAAGAAGCTTAAATACACAATTGTATGCATTTTAATGGTGTATAACGTAAAAATATTTTTAATTATACAGCCTGTCCCATTTAAGCGTTGTAGATCAAAGTTATGTTTTTTTAACCTAGCACCATGTTTTTATTTGTTTTTTCAATTCTGCATCTAAATGCCAATAGAAATTGTAAGGGAAGCCATTAAGTAATTTTTGAGTTATTCAAGTTTTTTTAGAAATTTTTGACACGTGCAGACCTTTACCTAAAATTCGACATAGCCAAAACAGGAGCCTTTATCAAACAGAAATTTTGAGGATCACTAGATAGTAGACGGACAAATCAATGTCTGTCCTAAAAAAAATGAATTTCCTGTTTCATAAAAAAACGTTGCATAAATAATTCGATGTGACATATAGGTATAGACGTTTATTTATTTTATTTATTGTAGATTATAGACGCGTCGACAACTTAGGTCACTAGCGTCTTTAATTAGATTAAATAACAACCAACTTAAAACTAAATAACATCACAAAACATCAATGAACGCAGGTGGGATTCGAACCTACGACAGTCTAGTCTAGAGGCTGGTACCAAGTACGCTATCCACTAGGCTACACTGCTCTCCATATAGACGTAGTGCTACGCAAAATTGAGAGGAACTTCGTTCTTAGCGAGCATGTTATTTAGGGAGAGTTGACTGTACCTGCGTGTGGTTAAAAGGACATACGCACAAACACACATACATAGGGCTGCGTTTATTTGCCTGATACATAAATCACCGGCGTGAAGTGAGATGGGAAGGTGAGTTGAGATCTGACGCAGCAACACCGGGGAGTTGTTTGTTACGCTGCGACGAACCGGGAAAACGCGTTGGGATCGCGGTAACCAGTGGTACCAACAACAGGGAACTGTGAATTCGTCCTACTCTTAAAGCAAAACTACACGGGTGGATTTTCCGCGACGTGTTTCTCACGAGTTTTCCCCTGAATTTTACGTATCAAAAAGAAAGCGTTTTTCCGTCGAGTACAGCCCGAGAGCTGGTAAAAGTGTCAATTGGATTTTCAATTTATTATTAAAAAAAAATGATGAATTGAAAATATGAATTGGTGCTAGGCCCAAATAACCTTAGCTGTTGGTGGTCTTTAAAACAAAATTTAACAATTTTTCGGTCGAGTACATTCACGCAAAACAAATAACAATACAACTGCTTTTTACTAGTTTCAAAAAGGACCCCACTGTGTTAGGTTGCGCTGCTCTTGTATGCGCAAATTTATTTTTAAAGAACAGAAGGAAAAAACGACGTTCGGGAGTACATCCAATATTCAGAGACAAACTAATTAAATTTCTCCGTGTCGAACGTTTTACCCAGACGGTAGGTACATTCGTCGGTGATCCGTCGCCTCGCCTAGTTTGCCCCGTACTAAACAAAGTTTTTCGTTTCTAGCGTATTGTGGCGGTGACGATATCAGCTCAATCAGAAGCGTTCAACTAGCTCACGCTGACGGAATTTAAAAAAACGCGACGTATATTCCGTTAGTCTAGTTTCACTCGTTTATAGACACGGTTTTGATTTGGACGTGCAATCCATCGCGTTAAAAACGCCGCGGAAAATCCGCTCTTAGACCATAGATATCGAGTTTTTTTATTCTTTTATTACTTTTTTAAAATTTTTATTGTAGCAAAATATAAACAACCGGATCACTTTTGTTGAAACGTTCTCTACCGGAAGTTACCACCTGCACTCTGCATCCCAAATCCTTTCCCCTCGCCTAAAAACGGTTACAGCTCTCCCGACACTATTTTTAAAGCTAAAGGGTTCGGCTAAACGCCAAATGAAGCACCAATAATCACACTACAGATCTTATAGGCGAATTTTTTGAAAAAGAGTTTTGGCTATGTGTGAAAGATAATGTAATTTTTAAAAAGTTGTAAGTTTTTCCAGGAAAATGTTTTTCAATTTTTTGCTTGAAGGATCTGTAGTGTGATTCTTGGTCCTTTATTTGGCGCATACACAAATCCCTTAGCTTAAAAAATAGCGTCGGGAGAGCTGTAGTCATTTTAAGGCTAGAGGAAAGGATTTGAGATGATTAGTACGGGGGGTAACATCCGGTAGAGAATACGCTTAATTTTATTTTACAAAAAATTACATAAGCCAATTTGCCTTGTGAACACTGAAATACTGCCAAAGAGCGTTGAATGCCGTTGCACTGTACGGCCAGGAAATTCGATCAGGCATAAAACTGTTTTATCTCTTATGTCAGAGGCGTAACGTAAATCAATTATAAAAGGCACACTAACACGAACTAATTCTTTCTGAAATTTATTGTCCGGTGGAATTAATTTCTGTAGTTAAACGATAAAAATCGACTGAATGCGGACAAATTTTTAAAAAGAAAAATTAATGCAATATACCTACCAAATATTTATCATGACATTTTATAATATACTGATAACAATTGAAATTGTTAGGATAACTAGCTGCCTCTTATAGACCGACAGCTAGTGACAATTTTTTGGTGTTATTTATTCAAGGCCTTATTAGTGTATTTGCCATATGGCACATACACTATTGGCGTCGGTCGGATGGCGGGACCTAGGGGTCGGACCAAAATTTCTCGACGTTTCATAGCCTCCTGAACACTTTGGCACCATTTTTAAAAATGTTTATATATATATGTGTGTGTGTGTGTGTGTGTGTGTGTGTGTGCGGGCAATAACTTTCGAAAGAGTTAATTGATTTTGACGAAATTTGGTAGGCACGTTGAAATCCATCACCGCGCGAAACATATTTAAAATGGGCCCAATCGGACCATTTTAAGGGTGGTTTTTAGGGGTTGAAAAATGTTTTTGGACCCAAAAATGCCGAAAAAATTCACAGAATCGTTTCAAAATTGAAATTTAACCCTTTAGTAACGATTGAAATGTGCTGCTAAAATTTTAATAAAATCGGCCCGACAGGACCGGACTTACAAATTTTATGAAAACACTAGTTTGCGGATAGTGCTTTATACTTACTGAAGGGTGTATTTAATTTGGTACCGAGGTTGCATTGATAAAAATATTGAAATTAAGAAAAAAAATATGTTTTTAAGGGATGTATTAAGGGGTTAAATTTTTTATTTTGTTCAAAAACAAACTTAAGTTCACATAATAAAGCCACAATGCCAGTATTAGCAAATACACTATATTGTCGGCAGGGTTTTGGCACTGCGACCCGAGTTTTTTTTGTGAACTTATTGCAGAAAAAAATGTCGGTTTTCACACCCTTGCAGAACGATTTAAACACCTAGGCGAGCAAGTTTCCCTCTAAGAGAGGGGGTTAATATCGACATTTTGTTCTGCAAATTGAAATATATGCTTAAAACAGTCACCGTAACAACATATTGAAATTTGAACTTTGAAATAATAATAAAAATTTCGTCGGGTACATGACAAGTTTAGGGTGATCTGCCACCCCTTTAATACTGATCAATCGATCTGCAAATATTATAATGGCATTATTGGGTCACCGACAAGCTATACAAACAATTTCAGCCTTGAAACAATAATAATTGTGGCCATTTTTTTTGTTACATGTTGGGGGCGGTTTGCATCCCTCCCATACCGCTATCTAGCAAAATCCTTTATTCAGGGCACTTTAATATGCCTCCCTCAACATCTTCACAAAAATAAGGCCTTGAATAAATAACACCAAAAAATTGTCACTAGCTCTCGGTCTATTACCGTTTGTGAGTTAGAGCACTGTGACACACGGACGGACTGACATCGTAGACAGGGTAATAAGGTTCCATACGGAGGTACGGAACCCTAAAATTGATTGTCCCAGGCCATGTACTGATAAACGTTTGGGAAATGCTGATGTCAAACATGTCTATGCGACAATGAATTGCTGCTGAAGCTAGAGCGAGTGAGATTTTAAAATTGAGCATCAAGGGACCAACTATCATTTGCATATTCAGTTATAAATATTATCGATTCAGTCATTTATCAATGTGACAAATTGCGAGTAAGTTATTGTCAGACGTTTTTATTTGCCTACATTTTTACTGAATATCAATGCACCGTATTTCAAACTTTTTTTACGCGCACTTCGAATATTATTACATACATTAATATAACAAAAAGACTGACAGATAGAAATTGTGACATTATTTTAATGGTAGTATAATATTAAATTACCTATAGTTTTTGTTATCCAATAGGTACCTATATATTTTCATTATTAAAAACAAAAAATATTAGTAAAAAAAACTTTTTGAAGACACGCTTTGATTTAAATGTACTAAAAAGGAAAAAAATAAGTTTTAATAATTTAGTTTCATAATTATAAAAGCGTGGGTTGTAAACTCTACGATATTTTATTAGTCACGACCCACGCTTTTATAATTATGAAACTAAATTATTAAAACTTATTTTTTCCTTTTTAGTAGGTACATTTAAATAAAAGCGTGTATTTTAAAAGGTTTTTTTACTAATATTTTATTTTGCTTCTTTTAGTCGTTCAAAAGTTTATCCTCTTTTGACTCCTTTAGGGATTGAATTACGAAAAATCCCTTTATATAGTGGGTGCTTACGCCACAAAAGAAACCTACTGTCCAAATTCCAAGTTTCAAGCTTTAGCGGTTTGGCCTATAGGTGTTAAATAGTCAAAAAACCCTACTCCCACGTTTGACTCCCTTAGGGATTGAATTGAATTCTAAAAACGATTGATTCATGTATTGTCATAGGGAATGCATATGTGTACCAAATTTTAAATCGATCGGATACGTGGAAGTCGTTTAAAATTGACTTGCAACATTTGACCTAAACAAACAAACTAACATACAAACATTGCAAGTTAAATAAAAGCTTGTAAAAATATAAAGCCTTAGGGATACGAACCTGGGCTAGGCGTTTGTACCTGTCGGAAGATTTGTACTTTACCATGCAGCCACACTGGCTTACTATATCTATAACCTTAACAAAGTTATATATGTTTCACATAACACCAAAAAATTACCACAAGCTGTCGGTCTATAAGCTATCCTCTACTGGCTCCTAATCTATATATATAAAACAGTTCCGTTACTGACTGACTGACTGACTGATTGACTGACAGACAACGCCCAGGTCAAACCGCTGAAGATATAAACTTGAATTTGAGACAGTAGGTTCCTTTTGTGACGTAGGCACCCACTAAGAAAGGATTTTTCGAAATTCAGCCCCTAAGGGGGTTAAATAGGGGATGAAAGTTTGTATGGAAATTAGTCGTTTTTGAAGTTAGAAGAATGAAATTTTGCACAGGAGTTTCTTACGTAACGTAGGTGAGCACTGAGAATTTTTTTTTTGAAAATGCATCCCCTAAAGGGGCTAAAAAGGGGATGAAAGTTTGTATGGAAGTTTATCATTTTTTAAGTTATAAGCATGAAATTTTGCACATGAGTTCCTTATAATACGTAGGTGAGCAATAAAAAAGGATTTTTGAAAATTCATCCCCTAAGGGGGTTAAATAGAGGATGAAAGTTTGCATGGAAGTTCGTAATTTTTGAAGTTAGAAGCATGAAATTTTGCACAGGAATTCCTTATATAACGTAGGTGATAAATAATGTATTAAAAAATTTCGAGCAAACGAGCGAAGCGAGTGAGTAATATATTAACAATATTCCAGCGAACGAGCGAAGCGAGTGAGTAATGTATTAATAAAATTCGAGCTAACGAGCGAGGCGAGTGAGTTAGGTATGTATTATAAAATTCGACCGAATAAACACCACCAGCCCAGCTTTGCTTCGCAGGAGGAGAATTTCTCGCGGGGGGATAATAAATCATAAATTGAAAAATACGTGGGCGAAGCCACGGGTAACGGCTAGTATTATATAGAATTTTATATTTGTCAAGCTATTTTATTCTTTCGAGTCTTAAAAAAGAAATCAACTATTCGCGTTAAAAATTTTAATACTATTTTTTTTATGTTTGATTTTCTTTGGGTACTCCCAAAAGAGTACATCCAGACTCCAGAAGTACATTGGGTTTACGAGTTTGGTTTGAAATAAAGTTTTTATATAGATTTAACTACTATTAATAAAATATATTTTAAAAAAGCTATTAAAAGTTTTTAACATGATTTTTATTCAGAACTTTTTAGTTTTGGAATCCACTCCCCAATCTTTTTTGTTTCATGTTCTCTGTACGATGTTCATTTTTTTTTCTTTTTTTCCGTAGTCAATAATTTGAGTTTATCATCCGCCATATTGAATCCGTGGTGACGTAAATACTCACACATGTCACCAAGGCGAGTCGATAGTTACAGTTTACAAGCTATATTAGAATATAGATTATAGAAAATTTTTATTGGAAGAGCAGCCAATTACATATTTGATTCCTGCAAATATCGGAAAAAATCGTTTTGACAAACATAGTCACAGTCAGGACTCTAACCTGAACCTTTCTACTATCACCTACATGAATAGCTCTCGCTACTACGATGATTCACATCTACAACCTAGCTATAATTATTAACACTCACATGTAGTGGAAATCTATTGATTTCTTTGCATATATGGAGAACGTTAGATTGGTAATCAGTGGAAAGGTTCAGGTTAGAGTCCTGGCTATGACTGTGGTTGTCAAAATGATTTTTTCCGATATTTGCGGGAATCAATTATGTAAATGGCTGCTCTTTCAATAAAAATTTTCAATTACAAAACAGCCGTACAAATCTATTAAATATATAGATTATAGACGCTCAACAGCTAAGATTAGCAGCGTCTATACTGATAATACATAATATATAGACTGTTTAACTCATAACCCTTTCTTTTTCTTAGTCGGGTAAAAATAAAACTGATTCTTACCTGATACATAACTGAAGAAATAGAGTCACAGCCCACACAATTTCTAAAAAGAACACTCCGATTGCGGCTATTCTGTAAAAAAAGAGAAATTTTTTTTATAAATCACGTAATAGAAGATTGCATATCTAGTTGCGTAATGGAGTATATTACTGACGAGTAAGTGACATTATGTTAACAGTCACACGACTCATAATATCATTACGCACGAGATAATATATATGATATTTTTTGCCATACCTGCACTATAAAATAGCTGCTTTTCACTCCATTTTCAGTACTTTCAAAAAAAATTTACAGTTCATTTGCGTCGCCGATTTCATTTCTATAGTAGCTGTCAGTAGATATCGGGCGGTTCAGGGCGAACAAACACAATTCACTATGGAAATGGTTTGCTTTTCCACACTAGTGTGGGAAAGATACGTTCCCGCACATAGGCCTGTCAAAAGTCACTTTATATGCATGTAAAACAGCTATTTTGTAGTGAGTGTGGCAAAAAATGGTATTCAATTTATGAAATACTTTTGAAAATGTTGAAGGATTTAAATAAATGAATAAGGAACATCATTTGATTTGAGGTAGAAATATCAGAAACGAAGATAATATTTAACCTAACATTTTTATTTTATTTTTTTATTGTAGATTATAGACGCGTGGACATCTAAGGCCATTAGCGTCTTTCAACTACACTAAATAACAACTAACTTAAAACTAAATAACATCACGATTCACGAAACATCCATGAGCGCAGGTGGGATTCGAACCCACGGCAGTCCAGTCTAGAGGTTGCGGTACCAAGCATGCTAACCACTAGGCTATACTGCCCCCCCTAACATTTTTAAATAGAAAAGTAATGAAAGTTCTCCGAAGAAAAATATGTACGTTGTATTGACACGTAGGCACAGCTCGTCACATACCTCATGTTTTATGCATGGCCTGTCTCAAAGGGCTATGTTTCAAAAAAGGATAATAGATTATCGGGTAACAGATACAATATTCGAACACCCATTCATTATACAAAACTGTCTGGAAGAAATATACGTACATCCAACCTTCATCTTGAATCTATTTCAGATAAATCAACATCATTTTAAACGTATTGAAGCAGAATATATTTTAAGAAATATAATATAATATATTTATTTATTCCTGTGACATATATGTATGGAATAAGTCAACAATAGATGAACGATACATTTGATATATAATTACATTGTCCAAGTTGTAGAAAAAAATTCTTGAATGCAGTAAAAGGAGGGCTCAAGTAACAGACTCTTGACGATCCGCTTAAAACAAGGCAAACTATTTATTGACTTTACATTTGTCGGTAAATGGTTATACAGTTTCAGAGGCATAATATAAGGACCTTTAGAAAATAACTTTAAGTTATATTTCGGAATAACCAGTTGGTCTTTATTCCGAAGGTAATGGAATGTGGTGTCGCTAACTTTAGCAAATGATTCAATATTTTTCTTGACATTTATGTTGTACAATTATTGTAAATATATAAAGAAATAACTGTTAATATCTGATAACGTTTAAACAGAGGTCGGCAAGAGTCTGTATAATTTGCGAATGACATCAGTCTAATAATTCTCTTTTGCATAATTAAAATATCGCCAATACGAGTGGAGTTGCCCCAACATACAATACCATAACTCAAAGTGGATTAGATACAACCGAAGTAAAATGTTTTTAAGATATGTTTTAAGAGATGTTCGAAGATGGTAAATGATATAGCAATAGGAGACCATCTTGTCAGTATAATAATAAATTAATAATGAAACTATATTGGCTATAGCTGTCCAATGGTTTATTATAATAAACCATTGGACAGCTCAGGCATTTCTTATTATCAATGCTGTCGGTTGAGTCAATTAATTAATCAGAATAAATTTTGTTGACAAAAAATACTTTTGGATTCAAATTTCCTGGAAAACAATAGGTGTGTTCATTGGTATCTTCTTTTTGAAGATATCCATCAAAAGCACACACCATGGACGTAATTTGAGCATTTTGATTAGGAGGCAGAGATTACCGGGGAGTTTGGGGTTTAAAAGATTAGGATTAAAATGTTAGATTTTAAAACCTATTAAGGGCAATTGCGACCACAAAATTATTTCTAGTGTTCACTATTTCCCCTTTAATATTCTATGTTAATCACTTTAATTTAATAACCAAACCTCGGTAAGTAAATAATATTCACAAAGAATTATTAAAAAGTAGGCCTAATTTATTTGTTACTTGGCCTGTTTTTATCCGGAAAAGTATACGAAAAATGTACCTGTAAAATTTGTATTTTATAAAAGTGTTTTCCTTCAAAATATTTGGGGGCCAACTACCACCCCTTGCCACCCCCGAATTATGCATATGGGCCCACTCTAAAAAATAGATTGTACGTGTGCGATTCTCATCATTTTTATGGAAAACTTCAAAATGAAGAGATTGACGAACACTGCATCCATTGTTAAATTTTACGAAATTGTAATAAAATATCCACATGGAAACTAGAGCAGTTCTGAATAATATATTTCAGTCATTAAGTTTACTTTGAAATTGAGGCCAAGAAAAAATAGTTTCAGAGTAGTTAAAAACTTCTTTGTGCATATTCTTGGATGCAAGGATAAAGAAAACATTAATTATTCACAGCTGTGAGTTGAATAAAAAAATATGAATATTTTATTTCACCATTAAGGTTCAGTTGTCAAGCTTTACATTTATTTCTAAAAGCAATATAAATGACGCAACGTATTTTTTGCCATACCTGCACTATAAAATAGCTGCTTAATATGATGTATATGTGAGTTGTGACAGGCCGGTGTGCGGAAATGACTCTTTTCCACACTAGTGTGGGAAAGCAAATCATTTCCATAGTGATTTATGTTTATTCGCCCTGATCCGCTCGCTAATACTTACTGACAGCTCTTCTCGGCCTACTATACAAGTGAAGTTAGAGACACAAATTGAACTCTAAATTTTTTTTTTAAATACTGAAAATGAAGTGAAAAGTATAACTATTTTATAGTGGGTATGACAAAAAATGCGATATATATCTCTAAGTGCGTAATGATAGATATTATGATTCGTGTTAAAACTCGCTAAATTACTCTTTTTAACATACTGTTACTACTCGTCAGTATTAAACCTCATTATGCTACTAGATAAACTTACAATCTATTATTATTTTGTTTACCTATGCATATTTAGAATTTCAAAAATGAAAAAGAACTTTTTAATAATATGGTGAACGTAAACATAGAAAACTGATGAGCTGTTTAATTTATTTTTTTATTTTTGAACAACTGCAACGTTCATATATTAAATATAGACACGCGATGATGCAAAGTCCGCAATGCTGATTATTTTAACCCCCCACCCCTCCTCCTCTTCGAGCTAGAATCTCGTTATTTTACGCATATAAAGAATAAATAAGTACTGTGTATTTTAGAGTACCAAAGTTATGTTTTCTCTTTTTTTAGTTAAGTTTTCTTTATGGAAATAATATGTAATATTCGCTTAGGGAATATAAATACATTTTTTTTTTACATTGGCACGCTTGTTTTGCATATACAAAAGATACGAAAAGATGAAAAATTTCTGCGTATTTTCTTTTTAAATTCTGTGAATGAACATTTGGGTAAATATTCCCACAAGGCAGTTCGGAATAAATGTTTAAAAATACATGATTTAAAAAAATATTTCAACGTCAATTGCGTTCTTACGTATTTGTAGAAATGTGCCAACGGCATGCTCAATTACAATGTATTTTACAACGAAGCATTGACAGTGGCGGCAAAATAAGGATTTTATTTATTTATTGTAGATTATAGACGCGTCGATAACTCAGGTCATTAGCGTCTTCAACACAACAAATAACATATTTATGTATTAAAATCCGCCAGCCGGCATACATAAACCGACTGGTACGAGTTCGGGTCCCTGGGACCGCTAATTCCCAAAGAACATTGGAATGCAATTGCGATAACAACTACATCCCAATGTCCCCCTGGAGGGGGGGGGGGTGAAATAAGGAAATCTTTATATTCCGAACGCAGTGCTTATTCAGTCCAGAGGTTGGGTGGTTGAATTCGGAATTAATTTGGGGAAAACTGAAAATTCTTTTAATCTCTTCAGTGTATAGATCTGGAATGAACATACTAAGTTTTCCTCCTCCTGGTAGTTGAGCTTTAGCCGCTGCGTGCAGATTTATTGTTCAGAAAACTTGTTAAAACAGAAATTTCTTATTGTTGAAAATATCCATTGTTGAAATTACATAACACATTTGAAATTTTGGATATGAACGCGAAGTATTCTTGTTAAAAGAGTGTTCAAGAAATATTAAATCCCACCAAAAACATACATGTAAAAAAACAGGCCAAGTTCTCGTCCGGACTCTCATCGGCTTTGCTTGTTGCGAGAACTTGGCCGGCGCACCCCGTGCGCTTAGATTCCCATACAAAGGTAATAAACCTATTCATATGGGCTATAAAACTGCATCGAAAAATTTGGAAAATCTAGTTGCGGTCACCCTATACAGACACGATTTTTCTAAGATAGTATTTTTAAAAGTGGAATTGGAACACTTGACGCGACGTGCATAATATACACACATGCATATAAAGCAGCTATTTTTTATAGTGGGTATGGCAAAAAATTTATTTAGCCCCGTTGGTGATAATAAATTTCGCCTGCACTGAACAATAGCGTGCTTTACAAAGTCTAATACTATAAGAAAATTTAAAGAGAAAGAGTTCAAACAGAGATACATAATTCTACGCATCTTAAAACAGCGCAGCCCCTTCGTTTGAAAGCAAGATTAAATAATTTAAGAGGTAGTCATCTTTTTTGTTTGTTCTAGAAAAGTAATAAACAGTTTTGTTCAAACGTATAACAAATAATATATTTTATTACAAAGTAAGAAACTTGGAAACCAGTGTGAAGTTTGCTGCCCGAGGTACGAGGGCATGTAACCACACGTGTTGCAAACGTCAAGTTTCATACCGAGTAATTGCATATTATTTTTTGCAATAACTCTATTGACAATTCGATTTGAGGTACCTATACAATTTGGGCGTGCAAAAAAGTCGCAAAAATATTAGATCTGTCAGATTTATGTGGGGTTATGTATGTCATTTTGACGTTTATGAATATTATTTATGCGGATTCAATATCGCTCTATCTCCTTCTTAATTTGACGTTTTCGAAAATTATATGCGGATCCAATCGCTCTGTCTCCCACTTAACAACGTTAAAAAACAGAGAGAATCGACCTGAAAATTTTCATCCCTAGGGATGAAAATGCACAGTTTCAACCCGCTAAACAGGTACTGAAAAACGAATTTTCAATAGCGGCGTTGTGAAAACGTTTAATAATCCAGTTTTTAGGATTTCGTATCTGAGAATAAAAAATAAACGGCCAAGTACGGGTCGAGCCACGCAAAGAGTAAAGGGTTCCGTATTATGTAAGTTAAATGTACAATTTTTATAAAATAAATTAAATAAAAACACATTCATAATCTACTCAAAAGGCCCTTTTCAACGATACCCCACAAGAATAGGTACAAAAAAATTGTGTTGACTCCCGTTAGCATGTATGAGCGCCCCCCTTACATAAACCTTTTTAATCTTTTTTTTATTTTCTCCGTATTTGGGCCGTGGTAAAACATATTATGTGTGAATTTCAAGTCCCTATCTCATTTCGTTTAGAAGTAAGAGGCCTGTAACAAACCGACATCGTTGGCACAATAGGGTTCCTTCCTGATTCGGAACCCTAAAAACGGAACCCTTGCGGCTTACAGGATAACTTTGTTGTCCATCCCTTGTCTGTCAAGACCCCTTTTCCCAGGGAAGGCTAGAGGTATATCAAGTTGAAATTAATATCAAATACTAAGGTCAAAAATTTAAGCTTCTTTCTAGCTCAATGCAATAAAAAGATACGGCCTTTGAAAAATCACTTATTTTGATACTGACTCACTCAATCAAAACCTATCGGGTACATCCCGTTGACCTAAAATCTTGAAATTTGGCACGAAGGAAGGTCTCATAGTACAAACTACAAGTAAAGGAAAAAATCATTAATTTTTAATTCTATGTGGAATTATTACGTGACAAACTTAATTCTCATTATTGTTACGGATCATCCTGTATATAAACGGCAAACAAAGAGTTCCGAGAAACGGGGGTCTGCATGCTGAACACTGGTGCCTACGCGAAGATTCTAGACAACGCTAGAGAATACGAGAACGCGCTAGACTGGGCCAGCGCAGCTATATAAGCAGCGAGTCACCGGAGATCAGTCAATCAGTGAAGTACTGGGCGTTTACAAGTACGGGCGATAATAATAGTGCGAAAATAAATAAGTTGACATAAATATAGAAATAAATAAACAGTACCTACTTTGTGAAATATGAATAGACATACTTGGAAATAAATAGTCATTGTGTATAGCAAGTGTTATAATTAAATATTAATAATAGTGTCGATTGTTAAAGTTCATATAGTTGTTAAGCGTTATCTATAAGTGGCTCGTTTAGTTCAATTATTACCGTTTAAGTTTTTTTATTGTTAAAATTGACTTTTTGTTATTGTATTATTAATTATTGTAAATAAATATTTATTCCGCCAATTCAGAAAACAGTTTTGTAACATTATTAAGCTTGTCAATTGTCAACCTCAACAAAGCAATAATTTGTTATAACAGTACGGAACCCTCAGGGCGTGAATTATACTCGCGCTTGTTCGTCTTTTTTAGAGTGATAAAAGTAAACGATGTTGTTCCTTAGTGTATACGCAGCTTAAAAAAATCTGCCATTTTTTCAGGATTTCTTTTTACATTTCTTAAAGGACACATTATGTCTCATCCATTCCTTTGTAGCAAATGTTCGGGGATTTACCGGATATTCATTTATCCTTGCCATGTCGACAAATTGCAACATTTTTTAAGAAGCATTTGAACTTTTCTTGTAATCATCAAGATATTCAGAAGTACAAATTTCATATTCAGATTCAATTTTTACCCAAATAAAAAATGAAAAAAAAAATCGACTGATGACCAGTCCTGTACTTCCCACCTAGTAAATATTTGCAAAAAATAAACACTCTTTTTTTATTCTTTAAAAAAAAGCATGGCCCTCTTTTTCGTTTAGTGATCTACTGATGGCTAGCTTAATATAGCAAAAAACATGGTTACCTTGATTTACGTACAATTTTTATTTTTTTTAGTAAAATATTTTTTTTCTCGAAAACTGTACATTTTAGAGAAAAAAATATTTACATTTTTTTCATATTATAACATCTAGAATTCATTTATATTTTTTTTACCTATGTTAATACGTGACATTGAGAACGTTTTTTGTAATATCTCAGGATCCACTGAACCGATTTGACTCAAAATCTAATCAGATCTAAGTTAAAGGCTGATAAACACAATAGAACAATCGGCATGGCCGTATGTTGTTACGTTCTTAAGATATCGAAGGCGAAAAATTGACCACATACACACACACACACATACAGACATTAGTCAGAATATGATCTTAAACGATTGCTAGGGTCTCAAAACGTGAAGATCTGTTAAAATCTCGAAATATTTTTTTCGGACTAAATCCATTACTTCCCTACAATAGTAGAGGTGGGAAGTAAAAATAAACACATTGAAATTATTGTGAAATGTGAATTTTGACTCAAATCAAAACCTAACCATTTCCCATTTGTGAAATTGAAATTTAAAACATTACAAAAAGTGATAAATTTTTACGCATATAGAATTTGATAAATATTTTATTGCTTTTAATCGTTGTATTGAAAAATATGTAAATTTATTGAAAGCCCAAATGGACCTTTATAAACATTGATTGTTTCTCAAACAGAATTGATTACTTTGAAATGTTGCTTTGGTTGGTTGCGTTACCTTTTAGCAGGAGCGGACTGGGACTCAATTTCGGCCCGGGCTAGAGGCGGCATATTAACTAATTTTCTAATCTTTTTTTAGACAAGATTACCTATAGATATCTTTGAAACAGTGCGGGGTGTTGGAGTCGATTCAGCGAAATTTTTTTTATAAATAGATTTAATATCAAAAGAATCGGGTCGAATTTATTTTTCATAAATTTCGCAAATTTGTACAAAGAGTGGGGTCTTCTTACTTTTGGTATTTTTAAGAAAACTCAAAAATCTCCCAGACAATGTTTATATCTTTGAAACTAAAAGTGCGGGGTGTTGGAGTCGATTCAGCGTTATTTTTTCTATAAATAGACTTAATATCAAACGAATCGGGTCGAATTTATTTTTCAAAAATTTCGCAAATTTGTAAAAGAGGGGGTCTACTTACTTTTGGCATTTTTAAGAAAACTCAAAAATCTCTCAGACAACTGTTTATATCTTTGAAACTAAAAGTGCGGGGTGTTGGAGTCGATTCAGCGTTATTTTTTCTATAAATAGACTTAATATCAAACGATCCGGGTCGAATTTATTTTTCAAAAATTTCGCAAATTTGTAAAAGAGGGAGGTCTTCTTACTTTTGGCATTTTTAAGAAAACTCAAAAATCTTTTAGATACTGTTTAAATATAACTTGCAAGATATTCCTATTGAAAAAAATCACACTGATCGATTCCGACCACCCGCAACATTTTGCATTTCTTTTATTAAGAATCGCAATTCCCCGACACTAGTTCGCAAATCCCCGACAATAGATCGCAATTTCTCGACACTAGATCGCAGTTTCCCGTCACTAGATCACAAATACCCGACACTCATTGGCGAACTGGGACTCAATTTCGGCCGGAGCTAAAGGCGGCCAGCGGGCATATTCTAATCTTTTTTTAGACAAGATTACGCTATACATAATACATAAATTTTGTAATTGCAAGTTTTAACAAAATTTTGATAAAAATGGTCAATATAAGAGATGCCAAATCCGAATTAGTCATTTTTATCATTTTTGTCTTTCTGTGTGTTTATTATTTTTATCCTTTTTGCAACAGTCTGGCAAATAAAAAAATATAACAGAACATTTACAGTATTTACATAATATGTAATTAAAAAGTTTAACTTTTAAGTAGGTAGGTAAAAAGAAAATAGAAATACAAAAAAAAAAGTGTAAGAGGAAAAAAGTCGATCATCAGTCAACCGGCCGATCAGGCGCAGCCCGATCGCCCGATATGTCAGTCCGCCCCTGCCTTTTAGTACCGTTTCACTGTAATAGGAACCGACAGATTTGCTCTTCAGGTTTCCCCACGCGTTTCTACCCGGAAACGCATCCTTCATGTTTCATTAAAACAATAATTTATATCTTCTCTTGAGAAATAAAATATTTAAGGACTGATTTTTGTAGGTATTTTTTGTAGTTATACTTCTTTACCGAGGATAGTGAATTGGAATGACCTTGAGTCAAAAATTATCGACTCAAATATTAATGAAACGCTGTAAGGTAACGCTGACAGGCAAATGGCTCTAACGATTTGGATGAAATTTATTGAAAAGGAGTTCTGGGGGGCAAAAATCAATCTAGCTAAGTCTCATTCCAGGAAAAATTTTTCTGATAGATTTTATAATTTTAAAAATCAATTTTTTGACGTTTCAAAATAGTGTAATATTGTAAACCGGCTTTGGGTACTCATGTAGGTACCTATAGATGTTTTGATATCTATAGATTTATTAATAATTATTTATTATTTTAAAAATACCTTTTTTTCAGATTAAAAATTCTATTTTATATTTAAAATATAAAAATAAATTTTAATTTTTAATAAACAACTTAAAAAAAAACTTTTTAAAAAACAATGTTTTTATTTTGAAACAAAAATGCACTAAAAAGTAGAAATTAATTTTTTTTAGTGATTATAAGTTGATCAGAATAGTTTTCAACATTTATTAAAAGAAAACCATTGTGCGCTCATAAAATATTAGGTACTGATGCTGTTATGATGTTTTAACGCCCAATGCAGTTTTCTTTTAACAAATATTGAAAACTATTCTGATCAACTTATAATCACTAAAAAAAATTATTTTCTACTTTTTAGTACATTTTTATTTCAAAATAAAACCATTGTTTTTTAAAAAGTTTTTTTTTAGTTATTTATTTGTTACTTTTAAGTTTTTATTAATTATTTTAATTCTATACAATAGAAAAACATATAAATTCTTCACTTTACAAAAATATAAAATCTAAGTCCCAATTTTCAATTTCATATTAATCAGCTAACCCAGTTATCTAATTTATTAAAATTAAAATTGAGCCGCCATCTTGGGGCGTTCGCCATTTTGAATTTAGAATGACGTCATGTAGCTTATCTTATTCTACTCATCAAACCCTTTCATTTGATAGGTACGTGGGAGGTTGTAAAGAAAAAGAAAAGCCGCCATCTTGGGGAGTCCGCCATTTTGATTTTAGAATGATGTCATGTAGCTTATCGTATTCTACTCCTCAAACCATTTAATTTGATACCCATGTCATGGGAGTTCTGAAATAATAGGTAACCCGCCATCTTGAGGCGTCCGCCATTTTGAATTTAGAATGGCGTCACGTAGCTTATCCCATTCTGCTCATGAAACCCTTTCATTTGATACCCATGTCAAGGGGGTTGCAAAGAAAAAGATGAGCCGCCATCTTGGGACGTCCGCCATTTTGGATTTAGAAAGATATTAGATATACTATATTGCATTGTTACCGGACTTATACACGTGTGCAAAATTTCAACTCAATTGGATAACGGGTAGTGGGTCAAATTTCAATAATTAACTTTGTCCTATACGTCATGTTGAACTTAATAAAACCATTGAAAAATTGAAGCAGATTATCCATAAGTACACGACAAAGAAGCTGTTCGCTGATGACCTCAGCTGTTGAGCGTCTAGATAATCTACAATCTACGAAGCTGTTTGAAAGGAAATGTTGATCTAACGAGTTGTATTAAGGCACTTGCGAATACTTAAAATGTTATTTGATTTTAATATTATGTAAAACATTCGTTAATATCAAATGAGCATTATGCGAATGTTGCCCTAAATGCAGTTAAGAATGTTTTATTTACTTTTGTAAAGTATTTTACAAGAGAATTCAACCGTTAATTACACTGAGTGGTGTTAAATGGCGTAATATATTTTTTACAGCAATGAAAAGATCGCACCATTTCATAGCCTTACAGAATATATTATACTTGTTTGGTGCAGAAATAGTACATGTCTAAATACATGAACAAAATATATAAATAATTGTTCAGTACATATTATATACCTAGAATCTGTTGATTTAAGATAATATACGGGATGTTTCGCGACTTTGTATCAAATAATAATAACAATAAACAAATCTTAAATATAAATGAATAATAGTAATTTATGCTACATGTGGGATAAGTAGCAAATAATCTGACAGTCGTAATCACGACTGTCATATTTGCTACTTATCCCACCTGTAGCATACAATACTTTTTACAACTACTGCTCTGGAAGTTGACTTTGAGAGAAATAGGGTAGAAGTACCGTTTTTGGCCACCTTTGCACCGTTTTTGGACAGTTTAAATTTGAGTAAATTTATAAAAAATTGCAATATTAAAATGATTTTTTATTGAATTTTCATTTTTTTACACCTAATTTAATTACTATACATGAACGATAAAAAGTAAATTATTATCGCGACATTAGATGGCGTTTCAGTAGTCTCTAGTAAAGTGAAAAAGATAGAGTGAGTTAAGTACAGATTGTGTTCGTGAGGTTATATTTCTATAGTAGTATAGTTTAGGCGGTATCCGTGCAGTTATGTGATATATAACCGAACATGTGCGTTTATGAAACACATATAGTCAAGTATGCGATTATTGTGTATTTCGGAGATGACATACAGCGCTCGAAAAGTCAACTTCCAGAGCAGGCGTTGTAAAAAAATATTAACCAAATTATTGGGATCTGTCACATGGGTGGTAGAAAATTTTACTCGAATAAGGTAAACATTTACATGCTAATAGTGTAAATTTATCGTAAAATTGTTTATTACAAAAATAAAACAAGTAAAATAAATAAAAAGTTTATCGAAGATGGATTCCGCGACGTTTTCTAATATCATGGCATTAAACACTATCAGTTATTGCCCTGTAAAACTTACTTTACAGCAAATTATTTTCTAATGAAATGTGAAGAAACTGTAAGTCCCGTTTCACATGAGGCGTACCACGCGCCTACGTCCTACGCCGCGAGTAGGACGCAGAACGTCGACTTTCTTTACACATGGTGTAAGTGAAGCAGTATCAAAATGGACGCGCAAGTGTGTACCTCGGGCGTTGTTGCCGTAGCGCGCCACGTCTCATGTGAATTGACACACTTGCCACCATGCCCTGACGCCTGGCGTACCTACGTCAGACGCGCGGGCCAGGCGTGATCCCCACCGTAAATTTTGCGCGCGCTGAGAGAATCTCGCTTCACGCCCGCATCTGAAAGGTTACGTTTGTTCAGTGCCAACCGAGGCTCAAGCGTAGGACGTAGGACGCATCGTACGCCTCATGTGAAACGGGACTAAGTATTTATAATTTAATAAAAAAATATGTATTTATATTTTTTTAAACTTTAAATTGAAATTTTTCCCTTAACTCCGCCATGTTTTATTTGACAGATCCCAATAGTGGCTCGATGAAACGAAAATGGGTGACAAAAATGGAGTGACGCGAAATACCGTAGCAACCCTAAAAAATCAATAATTATTGTAGTCGTGGCTTATTTTGCTCCTTTCATTTATATTATTCATACACAAGAATCAGACGCTAATGACCTCTGTTGTCAAGCGTCTATAATCCACAATTCAATTCATACACAAGAAGTTTTGCTTCGGTCGTGTGTGCCACGACACATGCCTTTTTGAAGTTATACTCCTTTAGGCGAATTATGAAAAAATGATGAGAAGGAATTTTTCAAAAACTGTGACAAAAAAATGTGACATCATATTTAACAGAAATAATTTCCATTCATATAAACAAATCTTGTCTTATTATTTTATTTCAATAAATTATTTGCATGCAAATTAAAAATTAGTTTTTGACAACGCTTCTATTGAAAAATCGATTTTCGACACCTGTTTAGCGGGTCGAAACTTTTTAGTACTAAGGTCTACGGTCCCTTAAAGGTGTAAAGAATTTTATCTTCTAGGTCAACGCAATCAAAAGATTCATCTCATCAAAAATCTATAGGGTACTTCCCGTTGACCTGGAATCATAAAATTTGGCAAAAAGCAAAGTCTTGCAGCACAAGTAAAGGGAAAAATCCGAAAATCACAAAAAGTAAAAATTAAAGTGGGTCCTATACCTATTTTGATATTCGCAAAATCACTCATCAAAGCCTATAGGGTACTTCCCGTTGACCTAGAATAATGAAATTTGGCAAAAAGCAAAATATCGCAGCACAAGCAAAGGGAAAAATCCGAAAATCACAAAAAGTAAAAATTAAAGGGGGTCCCCACACAAAAAACGGAAAAACCTTTTAAAGGCTGTATCTTTGGAACCGTAACATGTAGCCGGTTGAAATTTTCACAGAATAATTGTCTACCTAATATAATTGTTGTAACGGTACGAAACTCTTGTAGCGCGAGTTCCACACGCACTTGACCGCTTTTTTATTTAACGTCAAAATGACAGCCATAACCGCGCATAAATTTCACATGGATCTGACAGATATAATATTTTTGCCTCAAATCGAATTGGTTGTGAAAAAAAATGCATTTACTCGGAACGAAAC
Source organism: Mongoloraphidia duomilia (assembly GCA_039654895.1). Taxonomy (NCBI): domain Eukaryota; kingdom Metazoa; phylum Arthropoda; class Insecta; order Raphidioptera; family Raphidiidae; genus Mongoloraphidia; species Mongoloraphidia duomilia. The sequence goes on from CM077520.1 coordinate 14,351,027, forward strand.
ACAGTGAATGCAACGCGTGTGATTTGCCGCCTTTGTTTCTCGAGCAGCAAACTTCACACTAGTTGGAAACGCTATGTTTCGTCCCTTGTAAAGCAATATACATACGATTTAATTACGCCAATGAATTAGTGATGAGCAAAATTGGTCTTGGTCTTGCAGTCTTGGTCTTGGTCTTGGACCAAGACCAAGTCCAAGACTATCATTAGACTAGCAAGACCAAGACCAAAACCGAATGAACAAGAACAAGAACAAGATCAATCAATTCGTGGGCATCAATGAAAAAATAAATTAAAAATATTATTTAGAAGTATATAAAACATCCATTGACAAGATAAAATTGTTTATTAAAAACAAATAAATGGCGACATGTTTCGACAACTTATGTTGTCATCATCAGGCCTTTAAAAATTATTCAACAAGAAGACGTAATCTTGAATATGAAACCAAAATTGATTTGAAAAAGAAGAATATGAAGATATGGCAATATGCAAGTCAAAAAATTAAAAATACATTATTATAAGTTATACATAAGAAAGACCGTTTCGGCCCCCATTTCCCTACTATAGTAAAACATAATAATTAAAAAATGATGTAATTTTGATATTTTTTAACATTTTAATAAAATAAAGTTGTGAATTATTTTTAATTTATAACTATGATGTTCTTCAGAAGTAAAAAACTAAAAAAAGACAGATAAAATGAGCAAGACCAAGACTTGATACACAAGACCAAGACCAAGACCAGACATATTTGAGCAAGACCAATGAAGTATAACTTCTAACGCGCGTACATAAGTACCTACACTACACGCACACGCTTTTTCTTTTTTATTCGGAAAACGGTTTTGTTGTGTAGGACGCAGGGAAGTTTTTCACCACTTCACTTATGTGCTGAATGTATATTATGTACATTCATCAGCTACCCACCGTTTTAATAGCTAGAGGGAATGCGCTATGCGGTATAATTGTATTTTATTTTGTCTGATTCCGCGTACACAACCGGACAATGGGCACTGTGGCCCATCCATTTTATGTCCAATTTATATTGCTCATAACCGTATATTATTATCTTCTTTTTTGATATTCAGAACTTTCAGACTCGTAGTTAAATTTTATATATATGTACTTTTTAATTTCAATAAAAGAAAACAAGAAATAAAATTATTTATGGAAAATAAATCCTACGAAAAATTTCATTTTTATAATTTTATTACCGGAATTTATGATACCACATATGTTTATTGTTGTTTTAATAGTATATTGCATTACAAGGGACGAAACTTAGCGTTTGCGTTTGGGCTTGACAATAGCCGAGCGTGTAGCAATGCTGTTGTTTACATGGCGTTCCTATTACAAGTCCCCAGTTCCCGGGTTCTAGCCCGAGAGCTGGTAAAAGTGTCAATTGGATTTTCAATTTATTATTGAAAAAAAATAATGAATTGAAAATATGAATTGGTGCTAGGCCCAAATAACCTTAGCTGTTGGTGGTCTTTAAAAACACACACACACAGCGTTTGCAACTAGTGTGAAGTTTGCTGCCCAAGGAACGAGGGCTGCAATTCATACGCGTTGCAAACGCTGTGTTTCGTTCCAAGTAAATGCATATTATTTTTCACAGCAACTCTATTGACAATTCGATTTGAGGTACCTGTAATTTGGGCGCGCAAGAAAGCCCAAAAATATAAGATTAGATTAGAGTGTGAATTATAGACGCTCAACAGTTGAGGTCATCAGCGTCTTTGAAATCAATCAGTTTTTTTGATTCACAGAGAATAAAATAAAAATTATTATAGGTTTAGAAAATTGTCAGAAATTACTTCTTTCTTAAAACATGTCACGTAAGTAGTAGAGGTTTTAAAACTTTATCCCCGTGTCACAAAATACGTAAAAAACTCCTACAACTTTTAAAGTTTGGTAAAGTTTTATGTTTGAAATATTATTTATTTATATTTTATATGAATTTCAAAAGTATAGTGTTTGTTTTGCTACGTCAAAATAATGTATTTATGTAGAAGTTTTCATCGTACCTATATGTTCTGTTAACAGTTTATTTCAAAATAAATAAAAACTCAATAAAAAATACAATGTTCAACTTACATAATGTAGATCCCCATTACGTGACCATGAACTGTAACATCAGCTCCAACCCCTCCGAGGACTGCAAAGAAAACAAAAAGTATAAATACTCTTACCATTCTTGTACAGAAATACAAATAAAACAAGTCAAACAAAAACATCTAAAGTTTTATATAGGTAAGTACAAGCTGTCCCTAAAGTCACATCAACGGTTTCGAAAGCATTTTCTTTGTGAACTTTCTGACCGAAAAGTTCATTAGGTACCATTTTTTACTTCCCACCTCTACTATGGTAGGGAAGTAATGGATTTAGTACGAAAAAAATATTTCGAGATTTTAACAAATCTTCACGTTGACGGTGTTTTATCAAAAAAAACTGTTTTCGCACGCTTACATGGTTAACGCTGGCCAAATCTTTAGAGATACCTACATCAAAACAATGTACGAAAAAATTGTAGGTCTTAAAAACCGCTATTAAATCATAATTTCATACCATCCGGGCGTAGCCAGGACGGGCCGCTAGTAATAATATGAAACAATAACCACGTTTCTCACACCTCGTTTAGCTTTCAAATCCGTTAAAAGCTCCAAGAGATTAAAATATGGGGGAGTTCCCGACTAAAAATATTAGTAGTTTCCATTGTGGTTCCATCATATCCCTTGTACATAATGCCAAACAGTAATCACGTTTCTCATACCATATTCATGTCGCTAAGGGCCAGCGCACATCTGCTACTTTTGCCATAAATAACGTCCCATACTGGGGTGGTATTTTAGAAATATTAGATGAAACAGAAATAGTCGGAAGTGGTTGACTTGTGAAACAAAACACAGCATGTAAATATGTTAAGGTCTCAGACACAGTAAGCCATGGCAAGCGCGGATCCACCGTTGTGGGCACGGTGGGCATGCCCACAACCCTAATTGAGGTCGATAGGCTGATGTTATATCTAGGGAATGCAATCTCGATCTCACGAGATCTCGAGCCATTTTTCGAGATTTAATCTCGTGGGCAAGCAATCTCGTTTTTGAAATCTCGTTCGAGATCTCGACCCGATATGGTCGAGATCTCGAAGTATTTTAGATACAAAATAATACGTTCTTTTTAAAAGTAGGCGAAATCTCGATATTGTCGAGATTTATCTAGATTTCGCCAGACAATCTCGCGAGATCTCGAATTGCCAATCTCGGCTCGAGATTGCATTCCCTAGTTATATCCAATGCCTTAATAAAATTAAAAAAAGAAACGTAAGCTTGAATTTGTTATTTAAGTAAGCGCCTAAGTAAAATTATTCAGTGTAATTTTAATTAAATCTAAAATTTGATATGCTTTCAAGCTGTAAATGTTTCATCAAAATCGGTTCATTAGTTTCGAGTCTAGATGTGATAATGTGATGTGCAAACAAACACACATTTACTTTTGTAATTTTCGTGAGCAAACAGACTAACTTTTTACAGGTTTATTAATTTACTAGTGTTCGCCCCGCGGCTTTGCCCGCGTGGACCTATACACTGTACAATGTCTTGGCCGGGGCGTCATACATTAACGTCTCCTTTGTAGGAATGATACTATGATAGTATCATGGATCGTGAGCGAGTCAGTAGTCCGACTCGCACTTGGCCGATTTTCGGAAAGCCGTGACCACAACCTTTTTTGAGGGCTGGAGCCAAGGTGGCCGTGTGGGAAAGTACGAATCTACCGATAGGTACAAACGCTAAGCTTAGGTTCGAATCCCGAAGGTTTTAATATTTTTAACTTCCCATTGAAAGTTGTTGTAATAGGATTTTGCGAATGAAAAATTTGGATATATCTGCACGTATTTTAATTTTTTTAACAATGAAAATATATACCTAAGCACCTATTGGAAAGTGTAGTTTAAAATATAAAAAAAATACAATTTTTTTATTTATTATATTTTACGAACATTTGATCTTATAAGATAAATAAAAGTGGATGTATTTTTCCATGACAACGAACACAATTATTTGTGTTTAACGGTATTCACATCATCTGTGTGTAGTGTACCCGTGATGCAAATATATCTACTAATTTTTTGTATCTCGGTATTGCGATTAAGTCGCTTGCAGATTTTCAGATGTAGCTACCAACAGCTTAAGGCCGCACACTACTCGCTGAAATACACAACTGATGTATCGCAAACGTGCGATTATAGAAAACACATAGTCCACTTGGTCGCAGTTTCGCGCAACACCATGCCATGGATTCCTATGGAGCTACATTCTTCACGTATAAACGCGCGAATGCGCATTAAACGCATCGATCGCTGAATCGCGCGATAGTGCGATTGAATCTCCATTCTGTTTCCATAGACATGGACGGTGTTCCTCTATACTGTAGGAACAGAAATGAGAGAAAGAGATAGGTCTTGTAGACGACTATCAGTCTCTTTTTCTAGAATTGTGATTGGTTCTTCGCCCTAACATGTATGATATAAATATGAATATTCAGTTCGTTTGCAAACGTCGGTGAATAAACAACTGTGTATATTCCTGTGCGGCAATCGTGTGTGTTCTTGGTGAGGTGCTATAGCATCTCGCCAAGGTGTGTATCATTTTAGTGCGATATTTCTAATTTCACTAATAAAACTGAAATAAAATAAAATAAGTTCATTATGAGTAACATCAAGCCGGAATCGTCTAAATCATATACTATGAGTACAAACACAAATATTAATAATAAAAAGCGCAAAGCAAGTGTAGCCCAACTTAGCTATAATGTTAACACTAGTAACAGATACGAAGTACTGTCTGATTCTAACTCAGAAACTGACGCTTCTGACAGTGAAGATGACGTACCGTTAAGTCAAAGGCAAAAAAAATCGAGGGGAAAAATTCCTCCAATTGTAATGTATAGCTTAGTTCAAAATCATTGTCAAACTATTGAAACACTAAAATCTAAATTAGATAATGATCTACACATTAAATATAAAGGGTCGAGAATAATACTTTATACGCAAAGCATGAGTGACTATAACATCTTGTTAGATGAAGTTAAAAGCTCTAATGTTGAATTTCATACTTATACCCCCAAAAATGACCTTCAACCGCGAATGGTGCTCAGAAATGTACCACCTAATATTAGTGTGGAGGAAATTAAAAATGACTTGATCAGTAAAACATTTAAAGTAATATCCGTAACTCAAATGGTTAAAAAAACTGAATCCGGTGAAATTAAACTTCCGGTGTATATTGTTACATTTGCTGCGGGTACTCAAATACCCGAAATAATTAAAAGTAATAAAATATGCCATTGTATTGTGATGTGGGAGAAATTTAAAAACACAAGTGGCGTAACGCAGTGTTATAAATGTCAGCAATTTGGACATATCGCCAAAAACTGTCATAGATCTGACAAATGCATCAAATGCGCCGGAACACATAATTCGAAAGACTGTTTAAACAAAGACTCTAATGTCTTCAAATGTGTAAACTGTGGTGGAAATCACCTGGCTAGTGATAAACACTGTGCCGTCTATCTTAAAATACAGCAAAGTAGAAGACAAGATACATCATCATCCAGAAACATCCGTAAAGATGCGTATGTTCACTCATCACATCGCTATCCACCGCTGACGGCGAGTCAAACCAACAGAAGCATACCGTCTACCAGCAGACCCACAGCGTGGGCTACCTCACAACCATCTGAAGCCGACAAAACCCAGTCTTTAGGAGATCTTTTCAGGGAAGTTAAAAATATTTTTTCTAGTTTTAACTTAAGTAAAATGTTTGATATACTCAAAAATCTATCTGCTAAACTAAAGTTAGTATCTGATCCAATGTCTAAATTGGCGATAATAATAGAAAGTGCCATTGAAATTTTCGATTAAATTCACACTAAACAAAATAAAAATAATACAATGGAATGCGAATTCCTTAAAAAATAAAATCAACGAATTATCGTGCATAATAGCAGACAATAATCTTGACATAGTTGCCATATGCGAAACTTTCTTGAACTCTAATTTAAAACTTAAAGTTAAAGACTATTGTGTATATAGAGAAGACCGTGATATACATGGAGGGGGTGTTGCTCTACTCATTAAAAAAAGTATTGTTCACTCTCCGATAAAACTTCCTGTACTAAATACTATCGAAGCAATCGCTGTCAAAATGCAGACAAACATAGGCCCAATCATCATTATCTCTGTTTACTCACCTCCTAGCGTCAACATTTCTTTATCAGATCTATCAAGAATATTTAACCTTGGCAATAAAATTATAGTTCTTGGAGACCTAAATGCGAAACATACCAGTTGGAACTGTCCTATAAATAACTGTTCTGGAAACAACTTGTTTAACTTTACGCTAAATCGAAATTTAAATATAGTAGCCCCCGAAGAGCCAACATACTATCCGTCTCAGCGAAGATACAGACCAAGTGTTCTAGACTTTCTCATAACAAAAAACATTTTCAATATCAGCACTCCTCAATCCTGCCCACTACTTAGTTCTGACCATAACCCTGTCAAGTGTTCTATCCGTTTAAAAGCAAAACAATCTGAGCGCATAAGCACCAAATACAACTACAAAAAAGCTAATTGGAGTCTATTCCAGGATTACATAAATTCTAATATTCACCTAAACCTTAGATTTAATAACAGCGCAGATGTTGAAGAAAGTGTCACATATTTCACGGACTTGATTCAGCAAGCTCGAAAAGAAGCTGTTCCCAAGCAAAAACTACCCGACGTGCGGAATAATATCCCACATTCAGTAAAATCATTGATTAAAATAAAAAACGCTATCAGAAGAAAATTTCAACGAACCAGATATACAATGTATTTTCGCTTAATGCTTCTACTAAGTACGATAATCAATACAAAAATACATCAGTATAAAAATACGAATTGGAACAAGTTTCTAAGCAGTCTTAGTACCAAAAATAACTCCTTCTGGCCGGTTGTAAAACATTTTAAAAAAAGCAGTAGCTCAATTCCACCTCTTCGTAGTGGTAACAACTATGTTTACAAGGATTTTGACAAAGCGAATGCTCTAGCCGGACATTTTGTTTCAACACATGAACAAAACACTGACATGAGCACCATATACCATACTAACAAAATTCACCGTGAAGTACGTAAATATTTTGCTGCTAATACCAATAATGTAAACCCGTCCTTAACATCACCTCGTGAAATTAAAACAATTGTGAAAAATCTTCGTGCCAATAAATCGCCAGGTTTTGATGAAATCAACGGTAACTTAATAAAGCACTTGCCTATAAAAGGGATAGTCTTTCTAACTAAACTTACAAATGCAGTACTCAAGTTTAGCCACTTTCCATCGCAGTGGAAAATAGCAAAGGTAGTAGCACTACCAAAAGCTGCAAAAAATCCCGCAGACATAAAAAGTTATCGTCCAATAAGTCTACTGAGTTGCATAAGTAAAATCATTGAACGTGTAATTCTGATCAGACTAAATAGGCATATTCATCGGAATAATATTTTAATAGCTGAACAGTTTGGATTCAAGAAACAACACTCAACTGTGAAACAACTAGCACGTGTCACAGATCACATAATGAATAATTTCAATCTTAAAAAGCACACAGGCATGATACTACTGGACATAGAGAAAGCTTTTGACACCGTCTGGCACGCAGGCCTGCTGTTTAAATTGATAAAACTTGATTTTCCAGTTTACTTAATTAAGCTAATACAAAGCTACCTTGCTGACAGGAAGTTCAAAATATGCATCGGAAAGGCAAGTTCTATAGCTCGTACAATTACCTTTGGCGTACCTCAAGGATCTATCCTAGGTCCCATCTTATTCAACCTGTATATAAATGACCTGCCTCAAACCAAAGGAACAGTTATGTCTCTGTTTGCTGATGATACAGCAATTATGGCTTCTTCGTGGCGTATTGATACAATAGCAAGAAAATTACAAACGGCTGCCTATAGAATTGAAACATTCTTTAAAAAATGGAAAATAAGATTAAATGCATCTAAAACTGAGGCTATTATCTTCACTAAACGGCGTCCTGACATAAATCGTTATGTCTATGTCAGTGGCAATCAAATTCCGTACAAAACAAGTGTCAAATACTTAGGTCTAATTCTGGACAGTAAATTGCTCTTCACCAAACACCTCAAATATTCAACTGATAAAGCCTACTCAGTCCTACGACAGTTATATCCTATATTTAATAACAAAAATAGTCTAAGCAAAGAAAATAAGCTTCTGTTATATAAAACTGTTATAAGACCGATCGTGACGTATGCAGCACCTGTTTGGAGTTCCACGTGCCACACCAACTTTGCGAAGCTCCAAATAATACAAAACAAGTGTCTCAGAACCGTTGCCAACGTGCCCAAATATACACCCCTCCAGCTACTTCATGACAGCCTTAAAATAGAATTCTTAAAAGAATACATACGTGAAATGACAACTAAATTCTTTCAAACGTGTAAAAATAGTGCTATTAAAATTATCAGTGATATAGGAAATTATGTCAGTGGTTCAACTAGAGGTAAACACAAAAGGATAAAACATTTATTAGACAATACTTAGTTAAAGGTCTAACTAACATTTTCTAATGTGTGGGTTTTTTCAAATTTTTCCCGCAAAAATTATAAATATGTTATTTTGTACACTGAAAGATCAACTCATTCAAGCAGTGGTGCTATGGAACACTGAACATAAAAATGTATAAATGTTTATGTAGAAATTTTATGATATGACAATAAAATCTTATCTTATCTTATCTATGAATATTCAATTTTCAAATAACATGACAACATAAAACGTATAAAATATAGACATGCAGACGAAGAACCAATCACAATTCTAGAAAGAGATGATAGTCGTCTACAATAGCTATCTCTTTTTCTCATTTCTGTGCCAATAGTAAGCATAGGGAACGCATGGTCCAACCTCCATGTCTATGCACTGTTGTGTCACCAACAGCTAAGGTTATTTGGGCCTAGCATCAATTCATATTTTCAACTCATTATTTTTTCTTTAATAATAAATTGAAAATCTAATTGACACTTTTACCAGCTCTCGGGCTAGAACCTGGGAACTGGGGACTTGTAATAGAGGAACAATAGCAACGCCATGTACACAACAGCATTGCTACACGCTCGGCCATTCTCAAGCCCTCTATGCACTGTTGTCAAATCGCGCGACCGACCGAGAAATTTCGTGTATAGGTGAGTAATCGTCAAATCGCGATGCAGTCGAGAAACAGTTGCTAAGTCGCGCGTTTTCGCTACAAAAAGTAGCATGTGTGCGCTGGCCCTAAATATAGTAGGTATGGCAATGACGTTAATAAACGCATGACACTAATCTCTTAACTTTCAATAATGGTAAATGAGTTGGCTTTCGCAGTTAATAACAACGCGCGTTTAATTATTCACTCGCATATCTCATTCTCTTTCTCTCTCCGCGCATCATTGTATACCGGATGTGTGATAAATGAATGAAAATATTCGTTTTTAGTATAAATTAATAGATTTTTCTATACGGCTGAATTGCAATTGAAAATTTTGTTGGAAAGCAACCAATTATATCATTGATTCCAAACATACCGGAAAAAATCATTTTACCAACCATAGTTACAGTCAGGATTCTAAACTGAACCTTTCCACTTTCGCGGCGGAATGAGCTTACATTTACTCAACCGTGACGTGATTACTAATCTAACATTCTCCTTATGTGCTTCGGAATCAATAGATTTTCACCACATGCGAGTGTTAATTCAATATAGCTATGCAGTAGAAGTGAATCTTCGTACTAGCGAGAGCTCATCATGATGAGTTCTCGCTAGTACGAAGACCTCTACAACATACTCGTAGCTATATTGAATTAACACTCGCATGTGGTGAAAATCTATTGATTCTGAAGCATATAAGGAGAATGTTAGATTAGTAATCATGTCACGGTTGAGTAAATGTAAGCTCATTCCGCCGCGAAATTGGAAAGGTTCAGGTTAGAATCCTGACTGTGACTATGGTTGGTAAAATGATTTTTTCCGATATGTTTGGAATCAATTATATAATTGGCTCATTCGTTTTTTGAGTTGCATGTACCTTAATTTTTTAAATTTTAATATCTGCTTACGTCTTTCAAAATTTTTACTGTTAAAACATTAATTTACTATAATTAATAGAATATCTAATTCTAAAATCAATTGATTCTTGTATTGTCGTCGGGAATACATATTCGTACAAAATTTCAAATCGATCGGATATGTGGAAGTCGTTTAAAATTGAGTAGCAAGATTTCATGACAGACAGACAGGTGATGTTAAATAAAAGGTTGTGAAAAAAGTCGTTTATAGACTCGCTGAGTATTTTTTCAGGTTATCAACTTCGAGAGACGAGAGCTACCAGGGTATTTCCTAAAATACACATTAGGAAGTTAATGCAATGTTGCTACTGTTGGGTATTTTTTAAGTCAACATTAATACTCTACATTGTCGACCACAACATTGTTTTGTTTTGAGCAGTTTCTATGAGCTACGCTTTTGAAACAAACAAAAGGAATCCAAATTTAAATCTCGTTGTGATCAGAAGTAATTATACCTCGTCTTGATTAAATCAAATTTTGTTGTTTTATTTATTTATTTTAATCTAATATATAAAATTCTCGTGTCGCGGTGTTTGTTGCCAAACTCCTCCGAAACGGCTGGACCGATTTTGATGAAATTTTGTGTGCTTATCGGGTAGGTCTGAGAATCGGCCAACATCTATTTTTCACACCCCTAAATGTTAAGGGTGGTCCACCCCAAAATTTTTTATTTTATTTTTTGGACAACATTTTTTGTTTTTATTTTTTCATGATTCAGCATTGAAAAATACATACAATTCTAAATTTTCACCCTTATACGATCAACCCCTGATTTTTAATCGCGATTTTTATATTATTCTGTTCCATCCACAGATCCACAAGATGGCAATCGAATATAATAATTGTAGTATACTATAATCTATACATATATGGCGAACGAGCGAAGCGAGTGAGTAGATGTAATTAATAAAATTCAAAGCGAACGAGCGAAGCGAGTGAGTAGTGTATTTATAATATTCAAGCGAGTGAGTCAGTGTAGTGCACTCGGGCTTTCTTAACACCGGAGCGAAGCCGGACGGGGCAGCTAGTTTTATATAAAGATCAACGATATTATTTAATATCTCCAAATAGATCTTTATACAGGGTGAGTTCGACCACCCGTATCAGTCGTTTTTTCCGAAAACGGTTAGTCGTAGAGAGTTGTGTCAAAAATTTGTATTATAAAAGTCCTAATAAACGAATCGAATGGCGAAAGTTTTTTTTCCGGGAAGGTCGGCTTCTCTATTAGTTTGCTCCAGAATGTCCAGAACTCCGGAATTATAAATGTAACGATAGGTCGAAAGTGGTATTGTTGAAAAGATCTTTAAAAAATAAGCAAGTTTTCGTAGCGAAAAGTTTTTTTAGTTACTGCCAACCCTGTAAATTTCTATAAGTATACATATAAATTATTATATGTTCAAAACTCCGGAATTTTAGTAATCACGATAGGTTGAAAGTGGTGCTGTTGAAAAGCTCTTTAAAAAATAGGCAAGTTTTGTAGGAAAAAATATTTAATTACTGCCACCCCTGTTAAATAACAATCGTTTGAAATTATTAAATCAAAATTTCATAATAACGATCGAAGTCGGCATTAAAAATCTAGCAACCTTAGACATTGTCACAAGTGTTCAAACTGTCTTCCATTTACTCTTTAATACATACTACTGAGCTCTTCTGGTTATACTGTGAGTGTACTTCTTCAGTATTTAATGATCGATAGATAGGTAACTAGATTTTAAATGCGGACTTTTAAAATGTTCGTTATTATGACATTTTAATTTAGTAATTTCAAACAAATATAACTTAACAGGGGTGGCAGTAATAAAAAAAAATTTCCTACAAAACTTGCTTATTTTTTAAAGATCTTTTCAACAATACCACTTTCGACCTATCGTTACATTTATAATTCCGGAGTTCTGGACATTCTGGAGCAAACTAATAGGGAAGCCGACCTTCCCGGAAAAAAAAATTTTCACCATTCGAATCTTTATTAGGACTTTTATAATACAAATTTTTGACACAACTCTCTACGACTAACCGTTTTCGAAAAAAACTACTGATACGGGTGGTCGAACTCACCCTGTATACTACTATTGATTCTGAACTACGGGGGTTTTCCTTCAATTTTCATAAATATCTACTATTTTGTTCGATATGGCCGACACTATCTGTGGATAATGAAGAGACCGCTATTAAAACACAACGCTCGGCCATGGCGTCGAGATACGCTTCAGAGACATCTTATAAGCTTTCAAAGGAGCTTCACAAGTTTGTCTTTAATTTATGCACAGGTACACAGATAACTGTAATACGTTGAGATATGTTGAGACGAAGGCACATCATGCCTCAGGTGAATTCAGAGGTGTATACAAGTTATAGTTCTCTTAACTTCTAACTACTTCTGGCATTTTATTAATATAATAATATATGTACATTGTACATATTTTATTAATATAATATATTATGTATATGGTACAGCCATGAAATTTCACTGGTATGAGACTTATAATATAACCATACTTTTTGTCATTAAATTTAAAATTGTATTATATAAATATTATTGAGTAATTTTTGCCACACCCGCTATAAAATAGTTGCTCTATATTAATGTAAAGTGACTTTCGACAGGCTGGTGTGCGGGAACGTGTCTTTCCCATACTAGTGTGGGGAAGCAAACCATTTCCATAGTAATTTATGTTTATTCGCCGGATCCGTCCGCCATTACATACACCTGTGCGTGCCTCGCGGCCTACTATAAAACTGAAGTTGGCGACACAAAATTTTGAAAATACTGAAAATGAAGTGAAAAGAAGCTATTTTATAGTGGGTATCGCAAAAATAACATATATGTCTTGTGCGTAATAATATTATATGATTCGTGTAACTGTTAATCTCACTTAATCGCTCGTGTTACTCGTCAGTAATATATCTCATTACGCCACTAGATATACAATCTACTATAGTGTAACTATGTTATTAACCCATAAAACTTTGTATGTTTGTGACAAGTTTACTGATATATAATTTTTGACAACATTGGACCCTGAGGATGGCATGAAATTTCTGCCGCAACGTTGGTAATAAAAGTTGATTCTTTAAGCCACGAAAATTTCAATTACATCAGCAGTTGACTGCGCTGGACCACAATCTCTACTAGCTTTGTATATTTATAATATAATTATAGGTAATAAACAATAATTGAGGTGACTATTAAGAAGTTGTTCGTTAAACACCAAGTAAACAATAACTATAGAAATAATTTAATATTTGAGAGAATTTCGTAAATAATTGATCTGGAGATACAGCTCTTTATGTGAAACTAGATATTACATTTATCATCATTATCAAATGCAGTCATGCGAATAGGGTCGAGTCTGTTATCATAACACCTATGTGTGGTTGTGTGTATATGTTACAGTGATTGTTTACAATCCCTAGTGAATGCCAACAGTGTTTATAATAGAAATGGGATGCAGAGCGTATTATAACAGACGTACAGTAGTCCAAGTCGCGACTGCATCAGAATCTATCACATCAGAATCAAGAACAAGCCGTGAGGTGGGTCGTTTATTAGGACTAAAGTGCGACCCTTGAGGTCCACACGACGAACTTCCCAGTTTGATAAATATTTAATAATAATAATTAAATTAGATATTACACTGAAAAGTAATCATTTTAATCATTAAAACATCAATAATTAAAAGAAAAAAAAAAAAAAAAACGGCTGAACCGATTTTTATAAAATTTATGTCGGATCAAAATGACGTTAACACGCCTCGATTGACACCCTTACGAAGTCGATATAATTTTTTATTCGCGAGATATTGTGTAAAATCTACTTTTTTGGAGGTTATTTGGTTAAGAAAAAAGAACGGCTGAACCGATTTTAAAAAAATTCCTTTCAGATCATATTTACGTTAATACGCGTCGATTGGCACCCCAACGTAGTCGATATCATTTTTCGTTCTCGAGATTTCGTCTTAGAAAGAAATTGACACATACATACGTACGTACGTACGTACGTACGTACGTACACACACACACACACACACACACACACACACACACACACAGACATCTTTCTAAAAGTAGTGTAAAAATAGTGTAGTGACCTTGAAACATAAAAATTTTTTTTCCTTTTTGATTTCGATTTTCGGACCCATTACAATAACTTCCAATGGGAAGTTAAAAAAATATATTTAAGTGTCAAGCAAAGCTACAGTGCAAGTAAATGAAGAATTGATTTTTTTTGGATTCCAATTTTGCAATAAAAATCATTTTTTAAATATAGATTTATGATAGAATTGCCTTATGAAGTATCTACAAAGATAAGTTATTTTAAAACTTTTTCAAAGTTTTGCCAGCTCGACAGATATTTTGTCTTGAAAAAAGGATAAAAAATAATTTTCTGCCGTTGGATTTTTGTTTGTACAGTCGCGGACTTAATAAAGTTTACACTTGAGTTTTTCAGTGTAAGTTCTCAAAAAGTCAGTAGCTTAGCAACAAATTTAGTTTTTAATAGGTAAATGTAAATGTCAAAAATGAAAAGAAATAATTGTCGTTTAAATGCTTCGAAATTATTAAAACGATGAACAATAAAGAAGAATTATTGCATTATTTGCAAGATTGGAGGAAGGAATTTGCTAGTATCAAATATTATCAAATCTTTTTATGTTTTAGTTGAATAATATTGAGTAATTTGGATTGTATAATAAACAACTGATGTGTTTTGATAATAATTTTTATTGAATTTTTAGGATGTAACCTTAGTAATTGATTCATTACTATCAAAAGCTAAATTACAATATGCAAAAATTAAAAAACCGGTAACTAGATGATACAGGTGTAAACTTTTTTAAGTCCGCGACTGTACTTGAGAAGATAAAGTTCTTGAAATAATAATTGTAAGGGCGATTTGCTAGAGGTTTTAGGACAAAAGTGACGGTGGCAAACATATTTTTGTGTAGCATTTGTCGATTTTAATTTGAATAAAAAAATTATCTTTGTAATTCATAAGGCAGTTTTATCAGAAACATTATTAAAATGATCAGACCAGGGACAGAAAAGGTGAGTCGATTGATATGAGTTCCAGCAGGCGTGGCGTTTTTTTTTGTTGATCAAGTTTGAGTTGTTTGATACGAAAAAATCCCAAATTTTCAAAGATCGTGTTGAAGTTTTATGATAAAAAAATAATTATTGATGTTGTGTCGTCGAGGATAGCCATGTGGTCGCCTCGAGGATCGTGTCGGGGTCACTATATCCCTACGAACTCGACTTTTTTCAAGGTATATAAATATTAGAGACAAGCTTTTATTTAAATGCACTAAAAAGGAAAAAATAATTTTTAATAAATTAGGTTCATAATTATAAAAGCGTGGGTCGTGACTAATAAACTATCATAGATTTCACGACCCACGCTTTTATAATTATAAACCTAATTTATTAAAAATTATTTTTTCCTTTTTAGTGCATTTAAATAAAAGCTTGTCTCTAAAAAGTTTTTTTTACTAATATTTATTTTGTTCATTTTAGTCATTCAAAATTTTACCCCCATTTGACACCCGTAGGGGTTGAAATTCGAAAAATCCTTTCTTAGTGGATGCTTATACGTCAGAAAAGGAACCGACTGTCTAAATTTCAAGTTTCAAGTTTCAGCGATTTGGCCTGGGCGTTGATTAGTCAAAAAAACCCTACATCCCCGTTTGAACCCCTTAGGGGTTGAATTTATTTCTAAAAACGATTTATTCATGTATTGTCATCGGGAATACATATGTGTACAAAATTTCAAATCGATCGGATACGTGGAAGTCGTTCAAAATTGACTTGCAAGATTTGACTTAAACAAACACACAAACCAACAAACACAAACTATACTAACATACATTGCAAGTTAAATAAAAGCTTGTAAAAATTATGTGTAACCATCGACCTTTAACATATATGTATCCCAGTGTTTTCTGCATCCAGCGTTTGTCCAGAATCAGAAATAACTGTCCAAACATAGATAATTTATTTCCTTTAGTATAAAAATAATGGGAACATACATAACTTTCAAATGCTCCTTTTAATGCACTGGTATTTTCATGCAACTTTGAAAAGGTCGACTCTTAGTTCTCGAGCGCCTATATAATATACAATCTCTCTCTGAAAAGTTCGGTCCTGAACGGAATATCTCATCGCTTTATTATATTCTATCTAAATTTGAAATTCGTCTTTTATGCCTGTATAAAAACAGCTTTAAGACCTGGAATAGTTTAGGCATTATGTAATATTATGATGAATTCTAAAGATGTCTTTGGCTATTAAAGCAATAATAGACGGAGAGCTGGCAACGTTTTTTCTCAAGTGAAAATCCACCATTTCTAATAACAAAAAATATAACAAACGAAATTTTGGTGGATACCTTGGTGATGAAACTTTAAAGATTACAACATTGACTCAATAATACAATTTAATAATTAATAAATAGTGTTACATTATTACGTCATGAAAAATGTATCTAATTTCTACGTGCCACCTAAAACGCAAGGGAGAAATGCTGCCAGACTTACAGATTCTCAAATGGGAACACTTTTACAGGGATTGTTTAGATTACTTTACTTACGTAGACACTTAAGAAACATGTCGACGCTAATGACCTTAGATGTCGACGTGTCTATAATCTACAATAAATAAATAAAAAAAAAAATAAATAAGAAACATGTATCACCCAGGGGGAACATTGGAATGTAGTCGTTCTCGCAATTGCATTCCAATGTTCTTTGGAAATTGGCGTTCTCAGAAGCCCGAACTCGTACCAGTCGATTTATGTATCCCGGGGCAGATTCTAATACACACATGGATAATTAATAATTGTTGTGTTGAAGATGCTAATGACCTGAGTTGTCGACGCGTCTATAATCTACAATAATAATAATAAAAACATGTACAACGTAAAAAGAATATGACAAAAGTTAAAAATAATGTATTTACTTTTCCATGCGCACTACCTAATATGGATTTAAAATTACACCCTTAAAATGCTCGAAATGGATTAATGTTTCAAAATATATTGCCAAAGCTAAAAGAGATTTTATTTTGTGATTATACGGCTTATAATTTAAAAAATCGTTTCGAAACATCGATCAAATTTATTTTTTAATTATTTAGAATTCCCAATGGGACGCAATTTTATATCCGTATGCCGAAAGGTTGAAATATACCGACTGTCGGGAAATCAGATGGACTAATGCCATTATAATATTTGCAGATCGAATGGTCAGTATTAAAAGGGTGGCAGATCACCCTAAACGTGTCATGTACCAGACGAAATTTATATTATTAATTCAATGTTCAAATTTTAATATGTTGTTACGGCGACTGTTTCAAACATATATGTCAATTTGCGGAACAAAATGTCGATATTAACCCCCTCTCTTAGAGGGAAACTTGCTCGCCTAGGTGTTTATATCGATCTGCAAGGGGGTTAATACCGACATTTTGTTCTGCAAATTGAATTATATGCTTAAAACAGCCGCCGTAACAACGTATTAAAATTTGACCCTTGAACTAATAATATAAATTTCGTCGGGTACATGACACGTTTAGGGTGATCTGCCACCCCTTTAATACTGACCAATCGATCTGCAAATATTATAATGGCATATTATTGGGTCACCGATAAGCTATACAAACAATTTCATCCTTGAAGCAATAATAATTGTGACCATTTTTTTTTGTTACATGTTCGTCCTTGAAGCAATAATAATTGTGACCATTTTTTTGTTACATGTTAGGGGCGGTCTGCATCCCTCCCATACCGCTATCTAGCAAAATCCGTTACTCAGGGCACTCTAATATGTCTCTCCCAACACCTTCACGAAAATAAGGCCTTGAATAAATAACACCAAAAAATTGTCACTAGCTCTCGGTCTAATACTCTTAAAAACTGATTTTATTGTTTCAAATATTTTTGAAAATAGAATGCCCTGTATAACATATACTTTGTGTACCTACATTTGACTGCATTACAATGTGTTGTGGCAATATTGTTATCAACTTCGAATAAAACTTTCTACCCACAGAGTTTATGTGGTTTTATTTAACCACTAAAATTTGTTTGCTTGTATACTATGTTATTATATATTTTTTGCCATACCCACAACAAAATAGCTACTTTCAATGCATGTATACCGGCCTGTAATGGGTCATTTAACAGGCAGGCGTGCCGAAAGTATTTTACTTACCGCACTAGTGAAACTTTAATCTAAATCCTTTTAGAGCTGTTTTATCAGCGTTTCATTAATTTTTGAGTCGGTGTATTAATGTGTCGGTTTATACCCTCGCTAATGAAGTATAACTTCTAAAATGGAAGGTAAATGTAGTTATTTCTGTTTTCTATTAAATTTTAGACTTTTATTTTACTTCATTCTAAGCCAAAATGTTAAACCACCGAACGTAAATGGTCAAATTTACAAATAAAACTTTCTGTTTCAAGGGAATTACCGTTAAATAGACACTGAAAATTTTATTGACTCTAGAATTCAGAAGCTGAAGCTGAAGCATTCTCTATTAGAGTACCTTTAGTCTTTACAGACATCTATGTTAGGATTTTTCATTGGCTTGCAACTTTCTTATTACAAGTTATTACTGTAATGAAAAAGCTCAGTTGCAGTTGTTTTGCACTTTGCAAGTTTACAAAATCTTTTTACTCAGCAACAAATATTGTACAATTACAACTTTCTTCTACATTTTATAAGTCAATAAACTAACTAGAAACCTATATCAACTTTTTACAGAACGAGAGAACCATAGAGTAGAAATAAACTTACAAGAAATTTTTAAATGACTTGTTTGCACAGAAAAATAAAATTAAACTACTATAATAATAATAATGTAGCAAAACCCCAGATGTTACGCCGCTGGCGACAATAGAATCATCGAGAACAAGTAACAATGGTGAGGCGTAGCATGATATCGAAGACACCGGTAACCACCAGAATGTTCTGGAAAGCGCGCGAGCGTGGGGGGGTCAAGCTGCTAGCTCTATATAAACAGGAGCAGTCACCGGACAAACAACAACGAGTGTCGTGTGACAGTGTCGATTTGAAATAAATACAGCATATAAATTGTAGTGTTAATAAAGCGCTTCAGTTCGTTTAAGAATTACTGTTCGTGTTATTATTGTATAAACAGTGTTGACTGTTATAAATTGAGATATAATTGTTACAGTTTATTGTTATCTATTTTTTGTTACATTTTTAATTATTGTAAATAAATAATTTATTCCACCCACGTAAGAAAACAGTTTTGTTACAATAATTACACATTTGTATACTTACCAAACATTTAAAATGTAACATAAAATCTACTGTCCGACCAAAGAAAGAACGTGAGTGCGAAAGGGAATAGGCGGAGAAGGTGTTAACATCTGTCACGAGAGTTTTAAATCATATTGTTAGAATTAGCTACAAGTCGTTCGTTTGTTTTCACGCCGCTTACCCTAAGTAAGTGCACATTTTTTGACCGGCGTTCTTTCAAACAGTATACTAGGCTGACCCTGTCGAAATGATGGAGTGCAGAGAATATTTGGATAAGTAAGTATTCTAAAATGTCGGAACGTGAGGTCAGGCGCGTAACTCTAGAGTGTTTCAGACCCCTGGAGTTGGAAGAGGCTCGGACCGTCCCATTTCCCAGTTCCAGCAAATTACTCAAGTCTCTTCCCTCAGGCCCCTACAAATGTTAATTAATTAATTGTAGATTATACACGCGTCGACAACTCAGGTCATTAGCTTCTTCAACGCAATAAATGATCCAATTGTGTATTAGAATTCGCGAGCCGGCATACACAAACCGACTGGTACGAGCTCGGGTCCCTGGGAGTGCTAATTCCCAAAGAACATTGGAATGCAATTTGCGATAGCAACCACATTCAAATGTTCCCCCTGGGGGGCCCTATACCCTGTAAGAAATGAGATGGCCGATTACATAGATTATCGATGGTCCATTTGTAGCCAGCGATTAATCTGGTAATAGGCACACAAAGAGACAATGGCGTCGCAAACAGGCATCGCCTGCACGTCGCGTAGATTCCATAAAAACACATTGCGCATGCGTGGTTACTAATTTTACATTAATTTGTTTTGTATCCATCCATTTTATATATGTAACTATACATTTCATTTTGCAATTTTTACACACTTTATTGGAATATTACACAAATTATGTAATTATAATTTACTTTATGTAAAAATCACAAATTTGTTTAACTTAACAGTAAAAGTCCAAGTTTTTATGAAGTTTTCTGTGTAAAAATGAATAATAATGTAAAATCACTTAGAAAATCGAGCGAATTCTACCTTAATTTTCAAAGTACTTTTACATCCATTTTTTACAGTGTACATATGTTAGCGTTCCTGAAAAAAAAAACTCGGGTCGCAGTGCCAAAACTCTGCCGACAATATAGTGTATTTGCTAATACTGGCATTGTGGCTTTATTATGTGAACTTAAGTTTGTTTTTGAACAAAATAAAAAATTTAACCCCTTAATACATCCCTTAAAATAATATTTTTTTTCTTAATTTCAATATTTTTATCAATGCAACCTCGGTATCAAATTAAATACACCCTTCAGTAAGTAAAGCACTATCCGCAAGCTAGTGTTTTCATAAAATTTGTAAGTCCGGTCCTGTCGGGCCGATTTTATTAAAATTTTAGCAGCACATTTTAATCGTTACTAAAAAGGTAAATTTCAATTTTGAAATGATTCTGAGAATTTTTTCGGCATTTTCGGGCCCAAAAACATTTTTCAACCCCTAAAAACCACCCTTAAAATGGTCCGATTGGGCCCATTTTAAATAGGCTTCGTGCGGGGATGGATTTCAACGTGCCTACCAAATTTCGTCAAAATCAATTAACTCTTTCGAAAGTTATTGCCCGCACGTATATATATATATATAAAAATATATATATATATATACAAATATAAATAGACATTTCCAAAAATGGCGCCAAAATGTTCAGGAGGCTATGAAACGTCGAGAAATTTTGGTCCGACCCCTAGGTCCCGCCATCCGACCGACGCCAATAGTGTATGTGCCATATGGCAAATACACTAATTAGTGAATCCGCGACTGCGTATGAGGCTACGTTACGTATAATGTGAATCAGCCTTAAAGGTGTGAAATATGAGTACTATCTACAACTTAGTAGTACTACGTCTTACATATCAACTTTATCTGTTAGACTTGTCTTTCTACCTAGCAATAGTTACTCATGCAAAGATATAAATTCAGTAAAGTGTACGTAATAAGTTAAGTTTCTCGTCTCTAACTTCAGACGTAATGTGGTTTGTGCAAATGACAGCTGCTGTACATAGTACAAGAAGAAGTACGCTTCTTTCGGTTGTGTCTGAAGAATGATACTAATATATTTACGTGCATACTAATTATAGTTAGCTAGTTGGTTCGTGGTTCATGGAACCATATTAATTGTTTTTGTATACAAACAATATATTTTCATTAGTACAGAGTACAGACTACAGATGGGCGGATCCAGCCTCACTGTTCGGGGGATGGCGTTCTGGGGTAGCAGGTAGCCGGTTTTGAGAAGAGAACAAACAAATAAAAATTAGCAATGAAAGATGAACAATCAATATGACCTGCGTAACTAAATACATAAGAATATATCAGACGACATTATCGCCATGATATTATATAGAAGGCTATTTAGGAAAAATGTAAATGCACCGCCGGGATTCGAACCCAGAACTCCCGATTTCGCGTCTGGAAAGTTTCTACTTATTAACACAGTGTCCGACAGTGAACATTTAATCTTTCCTATATATAGCAACGATGTACCGCAAATCCAGTAACTGCGAGAGCTATTAATTTTATAACAACATTACAATGAATGCTGCCTTTCTCAAATGGCTGGGACTGCCTTATAGTCAAAATACACATGTAAGAAATTTCAAATACGGTATCTAATAATAATTAAAAATGAAAGATAAACAATTTCTCACATGTGTATTTTGATTGTAAGGCAGTCCCAGCCATTTGAGAAAGGCAGCATTCATTGTAATGTTGTTATAAAATTAATAGCTCTCGCAGTTACTGGATTTGCGGTAGATCGTTGCTATATATGTGAAAGATTAAATGTTCACTGTCGGGCATTGTGTAGTAAGTGGAAACTTTCCTGACGCGAAATCGGGAGTTCTGGGTTCGAATCCCGGCGGTGCATTTACATTTTTCCTATATAGCCTTCTATATAATATCATGGCGATAATGTCGTCTGATATTCTTATGTATTTCGTTACGGTCTAGGGAAATTAATCATATTGATTGTTTATCTTTCATTGTTAATTATTATTAGATACCGTATTTGAAATTTCTCACATGTGTATTTTAAGCAAATAAAAGTTGTTCCACAGCTTTATTATAGCTTTTTTGTTCTAAGCAAAACTTTTTCTATTCCTCATCTAATTAAAAAAAATGTATCCAAGATTTCGGGGGTGGCGTCACCCCCTGGATCCGCCACTGGACTACAGGGTAAGGCAGAAAATAATTCCAAAGTCGGATACGCTTGAATTAAGTTTGGGTTCACTTTATTGCGAGCGAAGCCGCGGGTAAACGCTAGTTTTGAATAAAAAAGGTTAACACAGTAGGGTCGTCTTTATATACATATCACAATTTGATAATACATACATATAACAAAATAATATAAACTGCAACTTTTTCGTTCTTATATCCTTCCTCTTAATTGGAAACAAATTAAAGAAATATATATATTTTTTTAAACGCTGACCATAAACCGGCATATGATGACGTAGAGGTAGAAGACAGTAACACTTCTTTATTTATTGAAAAAGATGAATATAAATTATCTTCCTCGTGGTTTGATTTCAATTTGACAGATCAGTGGCATATTTCTGTTTAATAATCCATTAAAAATACACTTTTGAAATTTTTTTATTATAGAAAAAGTTTCCGAAAAAATCTCAAAAAAATTGTTTCATTATCTATATTTTGTAATGTAGATTCCAAAAAAAGAAAAAACTCCAATATAACACTAAAATAAAAAAAGTTGAAGGCGTTTCAACTTTCAGTCCATTTAAAATATTTTAAAGTCTGTGAATTTGGTAATTTTTAGTGTATTTGCCATATGGCACATACACTATTGGCGTCGGTCGGATGGCGGGACCTAGGGGTCGGACCAAAATTTCTCGACGTTTCATACCCTCCTGAACAGTTTGCCACCATTTTTGGAAATGTCTGTTTATATATGTATATATATAGATTTATTTATATATTTGGATATATATATGTGTGTGTGTGTGTGTGTGTGTGAGTGTGTGTGTGTGTGTGTGCGGGCTATAACTTTCGAAAGAGTTAATTGATTTTGACGAAATTTAGTAGGCACGTTGAAATCCATCACCGTACGAAGCCTATTTAAAATGGGCTCAATCGGACCATTTTAAGGGTGGTTTTTAGGGGTTGAAAAATGTTTTTGGGCCCAAAAATGCCGAAAAAATTCTCAGAATCGTTTCAAAATTGAAATTTAACCCTTTAGTAACGATTAAAATGTACTGCTAAAATTTTAATAAAATCAGACCGACAGGACCGGACTTACAAATTTTATGAAAACACTAGTTTGCGGATAGTGCTTTACTTACTGAAGGGTGTATATTTGGTACCGAGGTTGCATTGATAAAAATATTGAAATTAAGAAAAAAAATATTATTTTAAGGGATGTATTAAGGGGTTAAATTTTTTATTTTGTCCAAAAACAAACATAATAAAGCCACAATGCCAGTATTAGCAAATACACTATATTGTCGGCAGGGTTTTGGCACTGCGACCGAGTTTTTTATTTTATTAACTTCTCATTGGAAGTTATTGTAATGGGTCCGAAAATCGAAATCAAAATATGGGAAGTATAACAAATTTTTATGTTTCAAGGTCACTACACTATTTTTACACTATTTTTAGAAAGATGTCTCTGTGTGTGTGTGTGTACGTATGTACGTACGCACATACGTATGTGTTCATTTTTTTCTAAGACGAAATCTCGAGAAAGAAAAATGATATCGACTATGTTAGGGTGCCAATCGACGCGTATTAACGTAAATATGATCTGAAAGAAATTTTTTCAAAATCAGTTCAGCCGTTCTTTTTTCTTAACCAAATGGACTCCAAAAAAGTAGATTTTACAAAATATCTCGCGAATAAAAAACTATATCGACTTCGTAAGGGTGTCAGTCGAGGCGTGTTAACGTCATTTTGATCCGACATAAATTTTATAAAAATCGGTTCAGCCGTTTTTTTTAATTTAATTATTGTTAGAAATAAATAATAATTATGTTTTAATGATTAAAATGATTACTTTTCTGTGTAATATCTAATTTAATTATTATTATTAAATATTTATCAAACTGGGAAGTTCGTCGTGTGGACCTCAAGAGTCGCACTTTTGTCCTAATAAACGACCCACCTCACGGCTTGTTATATTATATTTCATACTACCTATTACAAAGTTTCTGTTGTCATTTGTAGATGGCTGCAGAAAAATTTTGTACGATAGGTCTATAAGTCTGTTGAGCCATAATATTCTATAAACAACGATAATATGGAAAACCGTACCGAATGCAGAGGGCGGAGAGCGAAGGGAAAAGTGTTTTATATCTGTCAGAAGAAACAAGGCGTCGGAAGACAGAACGACATGAGAATGAGAGGAATGAGAAACGCCTATCAAGTAGAATGAAATGTTATTAGTTAAGGCTTGCTCAGTGACGCCGAGTGGGAAGTGAACGCTTTGTAAATATTACGTTTCCGGTTTCTCAAATAAAGTGCCAATGAAATAATGACAATAACATCAGTTCAACTGTTTTCGACGACAATCAGTAGGGTCGTCCCACATTTTTTTAGGGTTGGATTCCACGTTACAAATAGGTAGATAATAAAACAATTTTTTTGAGAATTTTTCAGAAGCTTTTTCTACAACAAAAAAATTCCCAGAAGTGCGTATTTTTCAATATAATTTTAAACGTAGAATTATACCGCCACGGAATACGTCATTCACAGCCAGCATTCTTTGATTGGCTGCTATAGTTGTATCACGTCCACTAATCCATAGATAAAAAGAATAAAGTACACTGATTTGCTTATGTACAGTTGACAGGTCGGCAGTGAGAACTTAGGTTAGGTTCTTCACGAGTTACGACTAACGACGAAGTATTCCTCTCTTTCCATAGACATACCTCTCTTTATCTATGCGTGGACGTATGTCTGGCTTCATTGGTCTGGATTTTACGTCATCATTTATGGCGGCTAAGCTCAACCGTTTGAAATAAACACATTTTTTTTAATTCTTGTTTGCAATTAAGAGGAAGGATATAAGAACAAAAAAGTTGGTTTACATTATTTGTTTATGTATGAGGATTAACATACACTGTTCAAAATTATCAAATTTTGATTCGTGAGACGACCCTATTGTTTTATAATTTAATTTAGTTGAAGCACCGACTGGTCTCATCATTTTGTCCTTAAAAATATAATTAACTGAAAATTTACGTGACAGTTGAGCAAGTTTTGAGATTGGAAGCGAAAATGAAGGGTTGATAAAATTTTAATCATATTACAGATAATTAGTTTTTGTTATTAAAATATTCGTTAAGCTTTTTAGATCACGGATTGTCCAGTAATTTGTTTTTAATATTATAAAGCATGAAATGAAATTTTATCAGTCTTCATATTTTCAATATTATAATTACCTCAGAACAGAGATAACTATAGAAACAGCATATTATCACGTCGCGTGTGAAGCCACAACTATAATACACTAAAGAACGACCTGTCAGGTACATTATGATCATTCGTTGCTTGTATTCCGTAGTGTTAAATTATTCTTTATGTCGTGTTGTGTGTCTGGATGTTACAATAAAGGTTCCAAAGCGCTTATGAAAAATCAAGGTGTATCCTTATCCTCAGTACTTAAAAATATTTTGTTATATTTTCAACGTGACTTATTTTTGCCAGCCCATCTCTACTCGCTTCAATTGTACATACAAGATGTGAATGCTCCGTCTATAGCGATCTTTGTTCTGAGATAATTACGTTTAAGCCATTGGTTTCCAAGGATACACGACTTCCAAGCCCTTTTTCTGGCCATATCGTTCCACCTACTTATTATAAAAATAGTTTTAATTTTTGGCTATTAACATTAACATTAACATTAACATTAACATTGACATTAACATTAACATTAACATTAACATTAATTGAAAACCATTTTAGCACCGAATTTCAAAATAGTTAGAAATTACCATTCGAAAAGATAAAACTTTTTGAAGTTATAGCGAGATTAATGAATCGGAAAAATAAAACATAAACCGACATAATAAACCTACTCAAAAATTACGGACTCAAAAATTACGGACTCAAAAATTACGGACTCAAAAATTACGGACTCAAAAATTAATGAAACGCTGACGGGGACTGCAGGGACACAGTCCATTTTTAGTGTTTTGTGCACTTGGAATCACTTCGGTATTCGTCCGTCCGCGTCTGTCACAGGCGATTTTTTTAATTAATATTTGTTATTCTGAATTTATAAAATTGGCCTAATTCTATTAAAGTTCGTTCTGTAGTAATGTTCTCTAAAAATATCCATAAAAAAATGAAACTACTTCTCTGAAAAATGTTTTCATTTTTTGGCGTAGCGATTCATTAGTACTGTTGGCAGAATCTTAAATGGAACGAAGGTCATATATTTTCTTTCTTTATGATACTGTATAATATTTCACTCAGAAATACAAAAATATGCGTCCTATTTTTTTGTATATATCATGTAGACCACATAGGAACTATTCAATTATATAACGAAACATTATTCATTCTGAAATAGTAAATTCAGAATATTCATTTTTCGTCATCTAGTCATTGACAAATCACACGAAATGTTTTTTTCTTAGAAGGGGAAAAGCAAAAATGAAAATGAATGAAGTATAACTTCGACCGTGCCCTTATGTCAGTGAGACATATATCGTTATTTTTTGGTTCAGTAATAAACAATCAGATTCGAATACGTTGATACATATAACCTCAAAAAAATTTGACAGTTGACCAAGGAGGTTAGAATAAAGAATGCGCTTTGACAGAGACTGTAGAACTACTCGAAGGAACGCTGCCGAAATGTTAAATAAATAGCAATACTTAACATCAGCATTGCGTTTTTATTTTGATCCTGACGCCACACGAAGACTTTGTCTTCGAACCATCATCTAATTATTCCGGATCCCAGCTCAACAAATATATTGTAGTGCAGTTTATTACAAATTTAATAACAATTACGGGGGATTGAGAATGGCCGAGCGTGTAGCAATGCAGTTGTTTACATACGGCGTTGCTATGGTTCTTCTATTACAAGTCCCCAGTTCCCAGGTCCTATAGCCCGAGAGCTGATAAAAGTGTCAATTGGATTTTCAATTTATTATTAAAAAAAAAATAATGAATTGAATATATGAATTGGTGCTAGGCCCAAATAATCTTAGCTGTTGGTGGTCTTTGAAACACGCACACACTCGAATAACAATTACGCATTAAATATTGTAAAAAAGAGCGCCGAATAACCGAGAGTATACTATATCAGAAAAAAACAAAAAACAGAGAAACAAAAAAAAAAACGTAAAAAACAAAAGAAAGAAATCAATCATAATATTGTTTTATCCAAGTGAATTTCTTCATTTATTTTGTAACAAATGTGTCCGTCTTATAAGTGATGAGACATTTTGTTCCACATCTTGTTCCATTCTGGTCGACAGTTTGTGTGAATACTCCTCGAACCATGACACGTCGTTTTCTCTATTTGTATGTTTTCGACAACAATGATGGATCTGTGAACGGTCAAATGTCCGCGAAGGCTGTGACGCAGCTTATGGAAGCACTTATATAACGATAAGTCTTCGGCGCGCCGTTGCCAGATCAGATATAAAGGTCGATTTATATTTTCCGGTCAGACACGGCGCGGGAACGTAGCGTTTCCGACAAGACAAATATTTTTACATGCATTTCAAATATGAATATTTATACTTATAGCGGATTCCGTCCGTTCAGACACGTATCAATACTCGTATTTGAAATGCATGTAAAAATGTTTGTCTTGCCGGAAACGCTACGTTCCCGCGCCGTGTCTGACCGGATAATATAAATCGAGCTTTATGTTTCTCGCCGGAGATTTCGAATTAAAAAGTCTCTATACTATATTAACTTTCAAGACGAAGTAATAACGGGTCTTTCAACAAGAGGTGTCATTTTAAATTAACAAAAAAATGCAATGTTTTCGTGAAAGGTGGTGATATTTTTATTTCAATCCAAAGTACAAACTCTCAGGTTTAGTATTGGAACACAATATCTGCCAAATGTCCGCCTCGGTTCTTCTTACAAATGGTCATTCTTTTTTTTCATCACGTTTTCTATCGACTGTATTTCACCAATAACAGCTGTAATATTGTCAGCCAATGGGATGCGTTACATCTCCGCGTTCCAAGGCCGCGTTCGTGACGTTTTTTATATTTTAGGTCTCCATGCCAACCGTGCGTTAAGAAGCATAGTTTTAAAAACAAAAAACTAATGTTTTTCATGATAAAAAGCATTTAATGTAATAAAATCCGCCAGAAAATGCTCTAAATTTAGATACAGGAATTCTTTGCATAGAAATTGTTATATGGTGGAAGTAACACCCGTTACTCCCACCACATTTAAATTTCACAAAGGATTTTTTTAGCGTAAAAGAAGTTTGTAATGTAAATGAGGTAATACATTATGATGTAGATTCGAAACCTACATGTTTTAGCACCTTTATTCGAAGTTTTATTTTCCATTTAACTATGTAAACTGTTGGGTTTTATAACCAAACTAAAAGACGTATCCATAAAAAGTGTCGAAATAAAAAAAAAAGTGAGTTCCCGGTGCTTTCACAAGATGTGTAAACATTCAAGTTTGAATACGATGACAGCTAACCTCAAAAAATGTTAACAGATGACTAAGGAGGATAAAATATACGCTACACACTTCCGTGACATTTCATCAAGTCTTTTTAGCAGAAATTTGGAGGAGGAGACACCAATAAAGATGTTTACAAATCAAACACATTTTGTGTAATTGTAAATAAGTATAAGGCACAGACAAAATGGGAATGGCTCTTTTTTCAAAATATAGTGGAGACTGGAGATTAAGAAAAATATGGTATCTTAATTATTTTAAAATTAGTTTTGTTCATGTATTGTAGATTATAGACGCTCCACAACAGAGGTCATTAGCGTTTTGTTCATGTAAGCTGAAAGTTTTATTTTGCAAAAAATCGTTCAATTAAATTTCAAATTTCGGCAATTAATTTTTCGGCTTTATATAAATCAATTTTGGTTCCCTGTTTTTAAAATTATAATTATTAAAAAGTTCAATCGTTTAGTCAATAAACTATGTGAAAAGGTATGTTTGACCTAAGTTGTCGACGCGTCTATAATTTACAATAAATAAATAAAAGAAAAGAAAAGAAAAGGTATGTTAATATATTTTTTAATGACTAGTATTCAATTTAACGTTACATAGACCATAGTAAAGCAATAAAAGAACAATTCGGAATATTTTAAAAGCACTTGGAAAAGCAGTAGGTACTTGACTTGAGAATTGGAATATAATGCTCCATCAAGTGTACTAACAAGATGATATAAAGGCAACCCATCAAACTATTATCTCTGAAATATATTGGAAATCACCTATTGAAGAGAATACAACAAAACGTCTATTATACCGGGTGTGGCTAAGAAACCAACTTTTTGATTGTTATATCGTTCTTCTTATTAATTGCAAACAAGAATTAAATAACCCGCCATATGATGACGTAGAAGACAGTTACACTTCTTTATCTATAAAAAGAAATGTATATAAATTATCTTTCTTGTTATTTGCTTTCAATTTGACAGATCAGTGGGCGTGACAGATTTAGTAATGGCCAATCACAGACTGAATGTTATCTACGTCATTTCCGTAGCGGCGTAACTCTGTGTTTAAAATTCCATTGAAAAATGCACACTTTTGGGATTTTTTTATTATAGAAAAACCTTCTGAAAAAATTGTAATATATTCTATTTGTAATGTAGATTTCAATAAAAAAAATGTGGGTCGCCCCCATTGAATAATACATTTATAAGATAGTCAACATTAATTTCAAATATATATTGTGCACCCGTCTTTAGTAGAACCTCTTTAAAACTCGTATTTTATTCATTTGAACAATCCAAGTTTCACTGTATTCGAAACAAAAAGAAATATGAACAATAATGTGACAAGAGAAATTCTAGACAAAACTTTTGTTCGATCGAAATATATATTGGATTCTTTTATACATCATAATATGATGGGAGACTGGGAGCCAATTTATTACCTGCTACGTCAAATAAAAAAAGAATAAACCGTCAATCGGAAAAAGTTAAGACCAAACGGAAATTTCGAGTACAAATATTAAGGCTGCCTGAGTGGCAGCAATGTAATATAATTTTTGATGAAAAAATATGTTTTGTTATACCCACTATAAAATAGCTGCTTGTATGAACGTAAAGTGACTTTTTTTATTCTTGTTTTAAATCAGGCGTGACAATTAAATTGATTAAATTGTAGCAACTCCTACCCTGGAACTGGCACTGCCATATTATAACATCTAGAATTCATTTATATTTTTTTTTACCTATGTTAATACGTGACATTGAGAACGTTTTTTTTAATATCTCAGGATACACTGAACTGATTTGACTCAAAATCTAATCAGATCTAAGTTAAAGGCTGATAAACACAATAGAACAATCGGCATGCCCGTATGTTGTTCCGTTTTTACGATATCGAAGGCGAAAAATTGACCACATACACACACACACACATACAGACATTAGTCAGAAAATGATCTTAAACGATTGCTAGGGTCTCAAAACGTGAAGATCTGTTAAAATCTCGAAATGTTTTTTTCGGACTAAATCCATTACTTCCCTACCATAGAGGTGGGAAGTAAAAATGAGATTATAAATAAATAGATAAATAAAAAAAATAAATTGATTAATTATTTTTTGAGCAAGATCAATTTAAATTTCTATAGATTTTCTGATAATGCTTTCTGTAACCCAGCGTACGTCCAACACATAATACCCCTGTTTTTGGTTCGGGGGTTAAAAAGTAGTGTGCTGCATTCTTTGCACGTGAGACATAATTTAAAAATGGGTGTGTGCAGCTTATGACCACACGATAGAAGGGAAAACTTCAGATTTTCTAATTTTTGGTGTCATCTATTATAGCGCATTTATGTACTAAAAATAATTTATTACTAAAATACTAAAATTGCATTTTTAATTAATTCCACCTTGGTTTCAAAAAAATTATAATTATATCGTCAAAGAAAGAATATAACAAAAATTAAAAAATATATAAATAAATATCATGTAGAATTAAAAAAAAATTCAAAAATTCTACGGTGCCATCACGTTTCGAAACCGAGGTTCCTATGCATACAACGCAAAGACGATGTTTACTTAGCTATCGGTGCAACTGTGTAGCGTGCCGCGTTTTTATGATATAAGTATGTCAGCCGGGCACAGTTTTAAGAGAGTGACCAGTCAGTACTCAGACGTGTATTAATAGCATACTGCAAATACGTGTTCGTGTTTGAGTCGAATAACCCCGATTCAGCGAATCTCACCGTCAGGTTGCAAATGCGAACGTGCGAACGCGAACGTGCAAACTCGAACGGTTCACTTTATTTCACTACCCAGGCAAAATGTGTCTAACACGCTTAAGGAAGTTTTCAATTCAAAAATAAATTGATTAATTATCTTTCGAGCAAGATCGATTTAAAATTCTATATAAATTTTCTGATAATACTTTCTGTATCCCAACGTAGGTCCAACACATAATACTCCTGTTTTTGTTTCGGGGGTTAAAAAGTAGTATGCTGCATTCTTATTTGTTTATTTATTTATTGTAAATTATAGACGCGTCGACAGCTTAGGTCATTAGCGTCTTGATTACATTAAATAATATAACTCACTTAAAACTAAATGACATCACAAAACATCCCCATGAGCGAAGGCGGGATTCGAACCCACGACAGTTTGATCCAGAGGTCGCGACGCTAACCACTGGACCACATTGGCCTCGTGCTGCATTCTTTGCACGTGAGACATAATTTATATTTTAAAGAGAATATACTTCCATAAAAAAGCCAACAAATATACTTTGAAGGTAATAACTATCTCTTAATCTTTTTTAAATTAACAGCGCCCTAATATACAGCCAACATAATAAACAGTAAATCGTAATTTGCTTGTAACAAAATATATTAATTTATATGATAGGCTATAATAAATAATATTGTATGTACAAGAAACAAGATCCCCTTTCAGGTTCATAAATAACATTTTAATTCCACGACGTCAACTTCATAAGGAAGTTTTATGATGCACGCGTGAAAGAAAATGTCGTGTTCAATTTACCGTCTCATTTTTACTAGTCTGTTATTATTAGAGCTTGATTTTCTTGTTTAAAACAGGCCTGGCTTATGATGGGAAAAATACAGTTAGTTATTTTGTTCTACATGTATGTGGACGATTATAATGAGTAATACTCATTAATCGTCCACATACATACACACTCACACTTCCATTTCATCTACCTACTATATAAATCATAAAATCTCGAAATTTAAATCAGTACTTCATAATCCACAACATAATAGACATTTGCTTAGTATCATAATATTATATCGTGTTACGAATACTCAATGTGTGTTTTATATTATAAAAAAATAACCACACCTGAAGATGGCAACTCGTTGCTGAAACGCGTCGTGTGAACAACACATGAGGTCACAAAACGGACACAAGATATTTTTAATACTTCTTATTAAACTTTTTTAGTTGCGATGAGAGTAATTTCGTTTAGCAATGTAACGAAAAAATGATACAGTCAAGAGCTGCTAGCGAGTAACCGATCGGGATTGGTTGCCAGGTAGTGCATTGAGGGGGAAACTAGATCGACACGTCCCTCTCTGTTCACATAGTAGAAAAGAGAGTAACTTCGTTTAGCACTGCATAAAAAAATGAAAAATCAGAAGTGGAGGAAATGAAATGAGCTGCTAGCGGGGAACCGATCGGAATTGGCTGCCAGTGAGTTGAAGGGAAAACTCGATCGACACGCCCCGTTCTGTTCGCATAGTAGAAAAGAGAGTAGCTTCGTTTAGCACTGCAACGAAAAAATCAAAAATCAGGAGTGGATGAAATGAAATGAGCTGCTAGCGGGGAACCGATCGGAATTGGCTGCCAGTGAGTTGAAGGGAGAACTCGATCGACACGCCTCGTTCTGTTCGCATAGTAGAAAAGAGAGTAACTTCATTTAGCACTGCAACGAAAAAATCAAAAATCAGGAGTGGAGGAAATGAAATGAGCTGCTAGCGGAGAACCGATCGGAATTGGCTGCCAGTGAGTTGAAGGGAAAACTCGATCGACACGCCCCGTTCTGTTCGCATAGTAGAAAAGAGAGTAGCTTCGTTTAGCACTGCAACGAAAAAATCAAAAATCAGGAGTGGTGGAAATGAAATAAGCTGCTAGCGGGGAACCGATCGGAATTGGCTGCCAGTGAGTTGAAGGGAAAACTCGATCGACACGCCCCGTTCTGTTCGCATAGTAGAAAAGAGAGTAACTTCGTTTAACACTGCAACGAAAAAATCAAAAATCAGGAGTGGAGGAAATGAAATGAGCTGCTAGCGGGGAACCGATCGGGATTGGCTGCCAGGTAGTACGTTGAAAGGAAAACTCGATCGACACGCCCCGTTCTGTTCGCATAGTAGAAATAATACCCAGGGCTGTAGCGAGACGCCAAGAGTATATAGTAACTCTGGTTGGACTTAAAAAAAGCTTGCCTAAATTGGCACTAGATACCCTTTTGTAATTTTTCAGTTATTCTCCACTCGCACTTTGCTATTAACATAATTAAGTATGCGGCAATGTGAAGAACAGTACGTTATTTAATTTTTTGAATTTAAAACTTCTTAGGCCGCACTGCCTCGACGATTTGAAGGGTAAAATGCTCGATCGATGAAACGAAAATGGGTGAGAAAAATGGTTTAACGCGAATTACCATAACAACCCTAAATAAATCAATAATTAATGCAGTCATGGCTCATTCTGATCCGTTCAATTTATATTATTCATACATAAGAAGTTTCACTTCGGTCGTGGTTGCTGCGACACATGCAGCTCTTTTTTATTTTCTTTCTAAAATCATTGACCGCGATATTTGTTCCTAAATAATTTTTTTCTTTATTTTTAATAGAAAATAGATTACTTTTTCGCTATATTTAGGCCCATAATCTAATCAACAATAAAAATTAGACAAAAATTTGTACCGAACAAACAAACAGACAGACAGACAAGAAAGCGAGTTAATATTGCATTGTCATCCAGTTCTGAGCTATGTTTAAAGTTTCAAGTCTCTAGCTCATCGGGAAGTTAATTTAAAATCAATCGCAAAATTTGTACCGAACAGACAAACCGACAGACAGACAAGAAAGCGAGTTAATATTGCATTGTCATCCAGTTCTGAGCTATGTTTAAAGTTTCAAGTCTCTAGCTCATCGAGAAGTTAGTTTAAATCGATCGCAAAATTTGTACCGAACAGACAAACCGACAGACAGACAAGAAAGCGAGTTAATATTGCATTGTAATCCAGTTATGAGCTATGTTTAAAGTTTCAGGTCTCTAGCTCATCGGGAAGTTAGTTTAAAATCGATCGCAAAATTTGTACCGAACAGACAAACAGACAGACAGACAGACAGACAAGAAAGCGAGTTAATATTGCATTGTCATCCAGTTCTGAGCTATGTTTAAAGTTTCAAGTCTCTAGCTCATCGGGAAGTTAATTTAAAATCGATCGCAAAATTTGTACCGAACAGACACAGACAGACAGACAGACAGACAGACAGACAGACAAGAAAGCGAGTTAATATTGCATTGTCATCCAGTTCTGAGCTATGTTTAAAGTTTCTGGTCTCTTGCTCATCGGGAAGTTAATTTAAAATCGATCGCAAAATTTGTACCGAACAGACAAACAGATAGACAGACAGACAAGAAAGCGAGTTAATATTGCATTGTCATCCAGTTCTGAGCTATGTTTAAAGTTTCAAGTGTCTAGTTCATCGGGAAGTTAGTTTAAAATCGATTGCAAAATTTGTACCGAACAGACAAAGAGACAAGAAAGCGAGTTAATATTGCGTTGTCATCCAGTTCTGAGCTATGTTTAAAGTTTCAGGTCTCTAGCTCATCGGGAAGTTAATTTAAAATCGATCGCAAAATTTGTACCGAACAGATAAACAGACAGACACAAGAAAACGAGTTAATAAAAACGTGGCAAAATCACGTACGGTTATTTTCTTGTCGCGGGAGATATTTAACTAAGAACTGCGTACCTATATAATTTTCTAGAATACCTTGAGGTACAACCCTAATAATACCTAATATAAATTTACATAACTTGGGCAGTTTGTTTACATTATAGATAGATGCGGGATAATGCAATCGTTGCTTGTATGCATATATACGGGGTGAGTAATACAATATAAATGTGACCAAATAGATAGGAAAGGAGCGTAGCCCGAGGTGTGATGAAGTCAGGAAGTCGAGAGCCATTATAGCCAAAGTACAGAGATGCTATCATTAACGATTTGGGCTATTTTATGGCCGCTGTTAATGGAGCACGTATCGCTGGTAAATTTAAACTTATGCAAGATCTTTTATGTTCAAGAAATCTGTGGAATGGGAACATCGTATACTGCATTTAGTGTATCCTGTGCAGAAATCAGGGGATGACAAATATTTTTTAAGAGTGAACAAGAGTTATTTGGAACGAAAAAATGTATCTATAGTAAATAGTTACAAGCAAAATCAGCTAATTAAGCTTAAACACAATAATAATATAATAGAAACCGCCTCACGAATTTTTATTAGACCAATCCCGTTGAAAATATCTTAGAAATGAAAGAAATAATTGTAGGTAATCTAAAAATCAGTTAAGATTTTATTGGATGAGCAACCAAATTACATAATTGATTCCTGCAATACCGGAAAAAATCATTTTACTAACCATAGTCACAGTCAGGAATCTAACCTGAACCTTTCTACTATCGCGGCGGAATGAGCTTACAATACTCAACCGTGACATGGTTACCAATCTAACATTCCATTATATAAAAATGAATATTTGTATGTTTGTCCCGTATGCGTTCCTATATACAATTCGTCCGATTGCGATGAAACTTTGGTGAGTTGTTGTGCTCACTACCGGGACGGTTTCTATAGGTTCATAAATCCTTAGCACCCGGGCGAAGCCGGGCGGCACCGCTAGATTAGTGTGCATGGTGGAAGTACGTGTATATACGGCGAAGGGGCGGGTGTTTAATCTTTATTATAATATACAAATTGTTAGCACCCGGGCGAAGCCGGGCGGTACCGCTAGTTGTTTATATTATTCTAAAGAAACAAATTATTCTGATTGTTTAAAAACAAAATATCTCGTTTCTCAAGATATAATGCAGATTCAAATTCAATTTATAAATATTATACTAATTTATGTTTTTTAAATAAAATATTTATGAAAATGGTTCGAAGAATTTAATTTATTTAAAAGTGTTTTATACATTTATAATAGGAATCTACGCTCGATTTATTATAAAGTATAAACACTATAATAGTAGACTATATTTATAGTTGCGTAATGAGGCATATTACTGACGAGTAATGACAGTATGTTAAAACGAGCGATTAAACGTCATAATATCATTACGAACGAGATATTGTACATACCTACATAATTATGGTATTTTTTGTCATACACCCTATAAAATAGCTGCTTTTCGCTTCATTTCCAGTATTTTCAAAAAATTTTAACAGTTCATTTTGTGTCGCCAACTTCACTTCTATAGTAGGTCGTGAGTAGTTGTCAATATAGGTATTAACAGCGGGCGGATCAGGGCGAATAAACATAAATCACAGTGGAAATGGTTTGCTTTCCCACACCACTGACACCAGTGTGGGAAAGATACGTTCCCACAGACCGACCTGTCAAAAGTCACTTTACATGCATACATACACATGCATGTAAAACAGCTATTTTATAGGGGGTATGGCAATTTTTTTTTTTTTTAATTTAAATTCAATGCAAGTTTTGGTAAAAACATTGAACAACTCAAAAAAGTATTACTTTAATTCCTTTTATTTTTTTAAATGTATAATTAGTTGTTCATTGACAATGGACACAATATAAAAGTATTGTTAGAACTGCTTTTAAGTGTCACAAAATAGAACTGTTTGACGACCACTGGTTTAATGTAGAAGGAAAAGCGACCCTTTCTCATGTTTTCGCTTTCAACTTAGAAAGGTTATCACGTTTCCTGTGTTATATTAAAGGATTCCAAAACGCAAATATTTGTAATTTAGA
Organism: Mongoloraphidia duomilia; assembly: GCA_039654895.1. Classification (NCBI taxonomy): domain Eukaryota; kingdom Metazoa; phylum Arthropoda; class Insecta; order Raphidioptera; family Raphidiidae; genus Mongoloraphidia; species Mongoloraphidia duomilia. The sequence goes on from CM077520.1 coordinate 14,388,680, forward strand.
ATCGTGGTTTTGTGCAAATAAAAGTGGCATCTAAAAATAATTAAAATATACTGCAAAACACAATTTAAAACCGAACACATATTTCTGTCTTTATTTTACAAAATTAACTTTTAACACTCTGAAATAAATTTATTTCTGGTTTTTATGGTTGTCTTTAGCAAACTGCAGCAATTCAGGATAAACATTGTAGACAACTTTTTGGTGTTATTTATTTAAGGCCTTATTTTTGTAAAGATGTTGAGGGAGGCATATTTAAGTGCCCTGAGTAAGGGATTTTGCTAGATAGCGGTATAGGAGGGATGCAGACCGCCCCCAACATGTAACAAAAATAATGGTTACAATTATTATGGTTACAATTATTATTAGCTTGTCGGTGACCTAATAATGCCATTATAATATTTGCAGATCGATTGGTCGGTATTAAAGGGGTGGCAGATCACCCTAAACATGTCATGTACCTCACGAAATTTATATTTTTAGTTCAAGGTTCAAATTTTAATATGTTGTTACGGCAACTGTTTTAAGCATATATTTCAATTTGCAGAACAAAATGTCGGTATTAACCCCCTTGCAGAACGATATAAACACCTAGGCGAGCAAGTTTCCCTTTAAGAGAGGGAGTTAATACCGACATTTTGTTCTGCAAAAAATTGTCACTAGCTCCTCAGTCTATTACGCTATACATTTCTAATAAAAGCAGTACTATTAAATAAAATTACGTAAGCCTTAAAGTCCTTAAAAATACCTCTACATATACCTTATGGTATTATTTGTACATGATTAATGATGATTTTAGATTGGTGACATCATTTTAACGAGAATATTGAATAATGTTAAAATGTCTATACTGGGGTGGCATTTTAGAAATAGTAGATGTAACGGAAATAGTTGGAAATGGTTGACATGTGAAACAAAACAGCATGTATAACTATGTTAAGGTCTTAGACACAGTAAGCCATGGTGGCCATACGGAAACGTATGAGTTGTAGACTCATACGTAGGTACAAACGGCAAGTCCAGGTTCGAATCCTGGAGGCTTTTAATGTTTTATTTTATTTTTTTTAAATGAAAATAATATACAGGTATTGGATAACAATTTAAAATACATATAAAAAATTGAAATTATATTTGTTTTATTTAATATGGATATTTTACGAATATTTAATTTTATAAGATAAACAACAGTGCAGAATGTATTTCTTTCCATGACAACGAATACAATTATTTGTGTTTAACGATTTTCAAGTCATCTGTCTGTACCCGCGATACAAACATACCCATTTTTTGTACCTATTTTATTTTTGATACACAAGAGTTTAAAGTAACACCTCAAAACTATAGTGCAATTGTGTGTTCTTGATCTTTTATTCTCTTGATTTATTTTATTTATTGTAGATTATAGACGCGTCGACATCTAAGGTCATTAGCGTCTTTCAACTACACTAAATAACAACTAACTTAAAACTAAATAACATTACAAAACATCCATGAGCGCAGGTGGGATTCGAACCCACGGCAGTCCAGTCTAGAGGTTGCGCCGTCAAGCATGCTACCATCTAGGCTATACTGCCATCTATTCTCTTGATAATCATCAATTGTTTTTTTCGGCCGATAGATTTCGAGATATGACGTAAAGCAATACCAACGATAATAAAACACCCAGTACATATATTATTTCGAAACATTTTATTCTCAAAAACGAGAATATTAAGTTTTAAAAATTCAACACGCGTTTCGCTAACAAAGTTAGCATCATTAAACGAAGGGTATGAGTATAATTATCTCTTGACCTTTAAAGCTCACAGGTAAAGCGAATTTGAAACTGTGTATACTGGGTGTCCTAGATGCGTGAAATGCATGGGGATTAAATAAAATAGTATCGCCTGTAGTCGAAATTCGACCAATTGTGTTAAAGTAACGAAATTCAAATTGGATTTTATATAACATCAACATAACTGTACTGTCAACGAAGAAATCCAACAAAACGATACCCTCTACATATTGAGAGAGGTCTCAAATTACACCAAACAGCAAGAGAAACAACGCTATGTATTTGCATGGAATATTCTCCCGTGTAGAGAAACTTTATTTTACCTGCCTTAACGGCAACATTCACACCTGATTTTTTTGTTCACATCTAAGGCACAGTACCTTTCGAATTATATAAGTTTCATTCCCCTCCTTTCGTAATAAATAGTAAAAAAGGTACCACAATTTTTGGTGTTCACGTATTTTAGTGATGGGCGATACGATATATTTTTACAATCGAAACAATTATTGCAATCGTTCATAATAACAATCGAGTCCACAATCGACTCGAAGTTTGATTTTATAATCGAAATGATTGATTGTTCAAGTCGATTATTTGCCACATAGGTTATAGCAATAGCAGTGAATGAGAATACATATAATCGCGATTAAAGGTTAAATGCTAGTCGACTGACGTTCACGCGACTCGTTGATTGTTCACTGCTCACACTGTTTAGTCGGTACTCACTACTCTGTGATCTCTTCACTATTGAATTCGTATTACGCGATTACTGCACAATCGACCATCGACTTGACCACAATTATTTAGTGATGAACGATTGTATATTATGTGGCTCTCGACAGTGTACGATTCACTACTATGCGAACTATGTGAACTATGAAACAACAACAATCGAGTCCAAGTGACAACCATCGAGAGTCATTGAGATGTTTGAACAATCGAGACAATCGACTAAAACATCTCGTATTCGCGCATCACTAACGTATTTTAATATATAGATATGAATATTAAATAAAAATATTGTCAAAATATTATGTCAAATATAATTAAAATTTGTAATTGTTTCACGATTAAGTTTTAATCGAAATGTCTGAGAGCCCATCACGTCCAATTTTCATCTAAAGTTTACAAAGATAATTACTAAGAGCATTATTTAATTATATACTTGGCTTATCTTACAGGAAGCAGGCTTTCCCTCGGATGAAATGAAAATCGAATAACTAAAATCAATATACAGACCAAACAAGAGCACTTTTCAAACTTCTAAAAAGTTTTTAATTTACATCAACAATTTTTCCAATTTTATATAGAAATGCTATTAACAGTTCTGAAATTTATTCACTTAAATTTTATCAAATTTTATTTTTTGATTGTATACACCACCGGAATCCGTTTTCAAAAACAGTAACACTTTTGGGAATTTTTAAAATTCTCGCTTGCATCGACTGTTTTTTACTGTATTTTTTTATATAATATTTATATAGTGTACACATCACAATAAAGAAAGTTTTCAACAAAAACGTTTAATGTTGAAGTCGGCTATTACTAAAATAAAATATTAGTAAAAAAACTTTTTAAAGACGCATTTATTTAAATGTACTAAAAAGGAAAAAAATAAGTTTCAATAATTTATTATGAAGTAAGTATTAGAAATACCTTGTATTATGTTCGTCTTGTGACTACTTGTGAATTTACACTACGCGTTTCAGCAACGAGTTGCCATCTTCAGGTGTGGTTGATTATTTTTTAAAAAATACACATTGAGTATTCGTAACACTATATAATATTATGATGCTAAGCACTTTGTATTATGTCGTGGTTTGCGAAGTACTGATTTAAATTTCGAGATTTTATGATTTATATAGTAGGTAGACGGAATGGAAATGTATGTGTGTGTATTTGTGTAGACGATTACTGAGTATTGGGTGTTTGTGTGTTGTTAATTATTGTATCGTATATTATGTTCGATTTTAGTGTTAGTTTGTCATTAAGAATGTTAGTATTGTCGAATTTTGTGGCTTTATATATTTCTTAAGACGGATATAATACAAGGTTGTAAACTCTACGATATTTTATTAGTCACGACCCACGCTTTTATAATAATATGAAACTAAATTATTAAAACTTATTTTTTTCCTTTTTAGTACATTTAAATAAAAGCGTGTCTAAAAAGTTTTTTTTTACTAATATTTTATTTTGTTCCTTTTAGTCGTTCAAATGTTTATCCCCCTTTGACTCCCGTAGGAATTGAATTTCGAAAAATCCCTTCATATAGTGGGTGCTTAGGTCACAAAAGAAACCTACTGTCCAAATTCCAAGTTTCTAGCTTTAGCGGTTCGGCCTAGGCGTTGAATAGTCAAAAAACCCTACTCTCTCGTTTGACCCCCTTAGGAATTGAATTTAATTCTAAAAACGATTGATTCATGTATTGTCATCGGGAATGCATATGTGTACCAAATTTTAAATCGATCGGATACGTGGAAGTCGTTCAAAATTGACATGCAAGATTTGACCTAAACAAACAAACTAACATACAAACATTGCAAGTTAAATAAAAGCTTGTAAAAATATAGAGGGAGTGATATCTACTCTTCAGACATCACTCCCTCTATATTTTTCCATTAAACGTTTGTGTTGAAAACCTGAAACCGTGTAGAGTATTAAATCATTGTTTTTGACAGATTCAAGTGTGTACCATAATAGGTAGACAACGTTCAGAAAAGTCTTATTGGTTATTGCGTGAATTTGGGAATGATTTCAAAGAACACTAGGTACCTACTCTAATCTGTAAGAAAACAATGATTTATTACTGTAGACCAGCGGTTCCCAACCCATGGGCCCACTTGTGGGCCGTGGGCAGCGTGGTACTGGGCCGTGGATGCTTGTCGAGAGTCTAAGCCAAGATAAATATTATCGGAGCTTCAAGGGTAGAGATGGGAACAATCGAGTGAAAACAATCGAGTCAATTGATTGTTAGCAACAATCGAATTATTCGATTGGTTTGTTGTTCAGAGGTTTTTACTTGTACATTTAGTTAGTGGGCCTCAAATTTTTTTTCAAAATTGGTGGTCCACACAACTAAAAAGGATGGGAACCGCTGCTCTAGACTATTTCAGGAAGGACTATAGTTAGTTTATTTGTTACTATTAATTTGGTCAAAGAAGAATATTTCTTAAAATAGGTTTCTTTTTTAGAAAATTGTGACAAATGTCCCTAATTGACAGGCTTTGAACTTATTTGGCGTTATGGACAATACTAATGGAATGGATGAATGCACCCACCAGAGAACGACCGTTACAAATGCTACATTAATGTACAGAGTCATCAAAAATTTACACGAACGAATACACACAGAGCGTATATACATGCTGTTCAAAAATATCTGACATTATGTAATTTACACGTTCACGGTTTTTCTTTTTATAAAGAAAGTTAACAAAACATAACTTATGGGAAATAAGTGCAGCCGACAAGGACAATAAAATAATATTATGCGTATATCTCATATAATAAAAAACGTATTTGCACTCTTCCGACCTTACTTTGAAGTTGAGAATCCGTTCTGATCTCAAATTAAATAATGCACAGGCTCTTTTTTAGAAATTCTGAAAAGCTTTTTCAATAGAGCTGACATAAAACCATCTAGTGTATTCAGAAAAACGTGCGTTCTCCGAAGTTAACATTTTCAAAATTCGCCTTGTAACCAAAAAGAAGTCACTCGCTTTAATTAAAATTATGAGCGGTTCCAAAATACGATCGTGCAATAAAAATTTCAGCAACAGAGAGGAAGATAAGATCTTTATTAGTTTTGACGCAAAAAAATATATCAGCGGATCAAAAATACTATCGAGACCGTGTAATAAAAAACTCGGGTCGCAGTGCCAAACCCTGCCGACAATATAGTGTATTTGCTAATACAGAACTTGTGGCTTTAATACGTAAACTTAGTTTGTTTTTGGACAAAATAAAAAATTTAACCCCTTAATACATCCCTTAAAATATTATTTTTTTTTTTAATTTCAATATTATTATCAATGCAACCTCTGTACCAAATTAAATACACCCTTCAGTAAGTAAATCACTATCCGCAAACTAGTGTTTTCATAAAATTTGTAAGTCCGGTCCTGTCGGGCCGATTTTATTAAAATTTTAGCAGCACATTTTGATCTTTACTAAATGGTTAAATTTCAATTTTAAAACATTTCTGAAAATTTTTTCGGTATTTTCGGGCCCAAAAACTTTTGTCAACCCCTAAAAACCACCCTTAAAATAGTCCAATTGGGCCCATTTTAAATAGGTTCCGTGCGGTGATGGATTCCAACGTGTGTACCAAATTTCGTTCAAATCAATTAAGTCTTTCGAGAGTTATGCTGCGAACACATATATATATATAAATATATATATATATAAATATATATATATATACATATATATATAAACATTTCCAAAAATGGTGCCAAATTGTTCAGGAGGCTATGAAACGTCGACAAATTTTGGTCCGACCCCTAGGTCCCGCCATCCGACCGACGCCAATAGTGTATGTGCCATATGGCAAATACACTAAAAATGGCGACAGGAAGGACAGCAATGGTCTCGTACTAAATTACTCTAAAACCTAACACATGGTATTTAAACCCAATTGTGTTAAGTTTGATTGCAGTAATAGCGTGTCTTTAGAGCAGAGAGGAGTAATTAAATTTTTGAGAATATTCCTTGATGCTAATTTATCTTGGGAATATCACATAAATAAATTAGTAAATCAATTGGCATCAAAAAACTTCTGCATTAGGAACTTTTCCAGTTTGAAAACCTTATACTAACTTACTAACTACAGTTGTGTCTATTCTCATCTGTCTTATTGAATATTATGCTGCGGATATTCTTCTTATATTCAAAGGGTGTTTGTATGCCAAAAAAGGATCATTCACACTGCGAATGATCCTTTTTTGGCAAAATACTGCGAATTTCGCAGTATTTTTAACTTAAATTCAACTGTCTCGTGTCGGCCTTTTTTTATCAAAAACAAAATTTTAACTCTGTTTTGTATTTATATTTTACAATGTGCTTTACTTGTGAGAAGAAATATTCCCTTGAAAAAGTATCGGATGTGAATATGTAGTTATAAAACGAGAAATGCACAAAATCTTTACGTGCCACAATATAGACTAACCCAAGTAGCAAAAGGTCCAAAAATAACCTCTATAAGAGTATATAACAAACTCCCAAGTTACATTAAAATTGAACGCAGCTTCAATCAATTTAAAAGATCTGTGACATCTTATTTACGAAAGAATATATTTTATTCTTATACCGAATTTTTTAATATGTGATGTTTTTTAACTTGTTAGTTTTAAGGTTGACATTTTCTACACTATAAAATCTACGAAATAAATTATTATTATTAATAAGATCTTTGTTAAAATGACTATTTGAAAGGAAAAAGATTGCTCTTCGCTGCTGTAGAGCAATCTTTCAAAGTTCAGTTAAGGTTGCTTTTTGGAAACTCTGTACAATAAAGCCTACATCATTTTAACATTGATCGAACATCCTCTTTTATTACCCTGTGAGTAATACATGTGAAATACGTTGAGTTATTATGTCCAACTAAGGTTGTACACCTCGCTAGATTAGCACTGGAGTTGAATTTGTGTCATGTGGTTTTTAGAAAAATATGATTAATTTTTTCAAAATTTTTATCATCCTGGAAAATATATTTACTTCACAAAAACTTAGCATATTATAATTATTGTTCACTTGCCTTGTATCCCGTTTTCCTAAAAAAATATAATATTAGGTGGGGCAAGTGCAATTTCTGCCATTTTCTGCCGTCTTGGGCAAGTGGAGAAGTCTGCGGTTTCCGAGCATGCCCTGCAGGACGGCCACGATATTGAGTTTGAAAAAACTGACATCCTGCACACCATACGCCACTACTACACCAGGCTGAACCACGAAGCCATAGAGATATACAAACATCACAATAGCTTCAATAGAAAGGAAGAAACTACAAGGATAGACAAACATGGAATTCAGCACTACGGCAATGCCTCACAAAGCCCAGTTTACCTCGGACCCATCAGTTGGTATCTGTTCCGACCCAAGCCAACCAGAGCCTACCTGACCCAGCCCCGACGCATACCTACTAGCCACCCCTTATAAATACAGACACCGCAAACAGTGCCTCAGTCACCAGTCGACCGGCAAGAAGATCGAATCGTATTGCCAATCGCCGCTGAAGATGCCCAACGGAGCTTTGGGCGAAACGTACGGAGTAAAATCCATTGGACCACGGCTACTTAGCCCGGAAACATTTGCTACCAAGATGTGGTCTACCGGCCGTGAAAGCATGAAACTCCAATATTTCACATACTTGCGTATATTGCACTGTCATCTGTGAATTAGACATCTAACTACTAACTAGTATATTCTTCCACAGTTTATTCACTGATGATGTTCAGTTGCATTATTATTCCTCATTTTTTTGGGTTGCACTTGCCCCATCTTACTGTAATGAAATTAATCTTTCAAACATATTCTTAATTCTTATGCAAAAACATTGATCTTGTTGTACATATTGATGTATACGATATTTAAGAAATAAGCGCAGTTAATTACACGAAAAAATGTTGTAACATAAATTATCAGTTAAAAAATGGTGTAAAAAACAAATACAGTAGAATCCCACTAATCCGCGTACTGCCAGTAATCCGGCGTTTTTTTCCAGCAGCTACTCTATAATCTAGCATTTAGGCCTGATTCACACTATAGTGCCGGTCACGGTTCGGTCTCGGTCCAGTCTCGGTTCGGTAAACGATTCCTAAACAAGAAACAATGAGCGTATTCATACTATCAGCACCGCTCAAGTTCGGATCCAATCACGCTCCGGCACCGATCCGTTTAGAAGAATATTTTGCTGGAGCGTGATCGGACTTCATCAAGAAGAATATAGCTATAACAGCTAATTCTTCAATTGAAAAATCGAACGACATTGTCAGTCAACTAGAAAAATTGTACTTTAATAAATGAAATAAAGTAAAATTGCATTGCAAAGGAAATACATCCGACTTCGACCATCAACGATTTTATACTGAACCAGAGGCAAATCGAGATTGAACCGTGATCGAACCCAGATGGTAGTGTGGATACAGTAAGATTTTACCGAACCGAGAGCGAATCGTGACCGGAACTATAGTGTGTATTGAGCCTTACAGTACTGCGAGGTCTGCTGTAATCCGTGATTTTTTTTTTATCTTTCCAGTAATCGAGTAGTGCCCCGGAACAGAAGTCACAAAAGTAGTAAAATTCTAATCTAAATGCTAGTTATGAATAACTAAAATACTCCAACTACTCGTTCAGAAAACGTATTTCAATTAACCACTTTTTTGTTTTATTAGTGTATTTGCCATATGGCACATACACTATTGGCGTCGGTCGGATGGCGGGACCTAGGAGTCGGACCAAAATTTCTCGACGTTTCATAGCCTCCTGAACATTTTGGCACCATTTTTGGAAATGTCTATTTATATATATATATATATATTTATATATATATATGTGTACGGGCTATAACTTTCGAAAGAGTTAATTGATTTTGACGAAATTGGGTAGGCACGTTGCAATCCATAACCGCACGAAGCCTATTTAAAATGGACCCATTCGGACCATTTTAAGGGTGGTTTTTAGGGGTTGAAAAATGTTTTTGGGCCCAAAAATACCGAAAAAATTCTCAGAATTGTTTCAAAATTGAAATTTAACCCTTTAGTGAAAATTAAAATGTGCTGCTAAAATTTTAATAAAATCTCCCCGACAGGTCCGGACTTATAAATTTTATGAAAACACTAGTTTGCGGATAGTGATTTACTTACTGAAGGGTGTATTTAATTTGGTACAGAGGTTGCATTGATAATAATATTGAAATTAAGAAAAAAAATATTATTTTAAGGGATGTATTAAGGGGTTAAATTTTTTATTTTGTCCAAAAACCAACTTATGTTCACATAATAACAGCACAATGCCTGTATTAGCAAATACACTATATTGTCGGCAGGGTTTTGGCACTGCGACCCGAGTTTTTTTTATTATTTAGACCAATAGCTAATAATCTAAAAACTTCCAAACGAATTGATAGTTTCCTCCCTCCTTTTATGCAAAGTGCTAGTGTGTTTTCTATTCGGTCGTAGTCCTACTACGACCGAACAGAGAACAGACTGGCAGGACTACGACCGAACAGAGAACAGACTGGCAGGACTACGACTGAACAGAGAACACACTGGCACTTAGCATAAAAGAAGGAGGGCACTTTTTCCGCTGCCACACCGCCTTAGAAGATATCTACCGCAGTTGTAGACGAAACGTCAAGTAGATAAATCATCGAACCACGGTCTCAAACCCGGAAACTAAGAAGATTTGGAACAATGCCGGCCGTGAAAGCTTACACACTTGGATAATCTGATAACTAATGAAATTATCAGACCTTGTGTTGGAACTCGACGCTAGTTCGGTATGCGATCTCCTTACATTCTATACGTAGGACGATACTGCATTAATGCGTTGACACGTACATTTTCTTGTGTCGTTAGACTTTCGCTCGGAATCCTTTTATGGTTTACTATAGCTCAAAAGAAAAAAAGCTCTGGACTTACTTGTAAGGAAATGTAACTAAACACGTTATAATGTCCGGTAGTGAAAAAAATTCTTTACTGTAATTGGATCCTCTCAGTCTATTTTTATACAAAAATTTTCTCTTTCCATTGCTTTTTGTTTCTAGAGTAATTATTATTATTATCTACTGACAATTTATATTAGAAATCGTGTCCATCGTGATTATAATAAAATTAAGAAAACTCGGGTCGCAGTGCCAAACCCTGCCGACAATATAGTGTATTTGCTAATGCAGGCCTTGTGGCTTTATTATGTAAACTTAAGTTTGTTTTTGGACAAAATAAAAAATTTAACCCCTTAATACATCCCTTAAAATAATATTTTTTTTCTTAATTTCAATAATATTATCAATGCAACCTTTGTACCAAATTAAATACTCCCTTCGGTAAGTAAATCACTATCCGCAAACCAGTGTTTTCATAAAATTTTTGTAAGTCCGGTCCTGTCGGGCCGATTTTATTAAAATTTTAACAGCACATTTTAATCTTTACTAAAGGGTTAAATTTCAATTTTGAAACGATTCTGAGAATTTTTTCGGTATTTTTGGGCCCAAAAACATTTTTCAACCCCTAAATACTACCCTTAAAATGGTCCGATCGGGCCCATTTTAAATAGGCTTCGTGCGGTAATGGGTTCCAATGTGTGTACCAAATTTCGTTTAAATCGATTAAGTCTGTGGAGAGTTATCGTGTACACACATATATATATAAATATATATATAAATATATATATAAATATATATATAAATATATATATAAATTTATATATATATATATATATATACATACATATATACATAAACATTTTCAAAAATGGTGGCAAACTGTTCAGGAGGCTATGAAACGTCGAGAAATTTTGGTCCGACCTCTAGGTCCCGCCATCCGACCGACGCCAATAGTGTATGTGCCATATGGCAAATACACTAAAAAATCGCAGGATAGTGGACAAAATATTTGATTTATTAAATTATTTTTATTTTGTTATTTTATTTTGTATAGTGGACAAAATATTTGATTTAATAAATTACATTTAATTTAATAAATCAAATATTTTGTCCACTATCCTGCGATTTTTCTTAATTAACACGCTTTTATTAGCTTCACCTGTATGTTTGTTTGCTTGCTTGCTTGCTTGCTTGTTTGTCAGTTTGTAACCGACTTCTTTGAACTTGATTTTGACCAACTTTGAACGGTCAGATTTAGTTTAAACTTTGTGGACTTATCAAGGACCGACGACAATACAATAATTCAATAAGTTTGTCCCATTATCCTGACCAGGATCTCCAGGACTAAAAAAAAAAAAAGCAAAAAACTTCAGATTGAACTGAAACTTTGCACACTTATCAAGGACCGATGACAATACAATAATTCAATAAGTTTGTCCCATTATCCTGACCAGGATCTCCAGGACTAAAAAATAGCAAAGAACTTCAGATTGAACTGAAACTTTGCACACTTATCAAGGACCGATTACAATACAATAATTCCATAAGTTTGTCCCATTATCCTGACCAGGATCTCCAGGACTAAAAAGCAAAAATAAATTATAATTTAAAAAAACTAAAAAACACGCTTTAATGAACTAAAAAGTAAAAAATAATTAATTTTATTGTAAAAAGGCGTTGGGTGCTTTGTATCATATTTTCATACCACCCCACGCTTTTTTACAATAAAATTAATTATTTTTTACTTTTTAGTTCATTAAAGCGTGTTTTTTAGTTTTTTTAAATTATATTTTTTTATCATAATCACGATTAAATTAAATGTAATTTAATAAATCAAATATTTTGTCCACTCTCCTGCAATTTTTCTTAATTTTATTATCTACTGACGTTTCAACATTTCTTCGCTCTGTAACGTTAGTGAAATATCGTACCTCCGAGCGGAACCCTATTACTGAGCCTACGATGTCTGTCCGTCTGTCACAAGGTTCTATCTTACAAACGGTAATTAGAGGTAGCTAATTGAAATTTTCACAGATTGTGTGCTGTTATGGCATGAATCCTGGCTAATAATAATTAGAATTAAATAATCAATTAAATATACTGAAAAGTGAAGTGGCGTCATGAAATGGGGTGGTCTGTCTGACTAATTTTTGCGAGGGGAGGGGAATTAACAATATATGCAGAATTTTTTATTACTGGGCATAAAAAAAATCTAAATATACGTGAGCGGAGCTATACGGGTGATCGCTATTAAATCATAATTTCATACTACCCGGGCGAATCTGGACGGATGCCGCTAGTAATTAAGTAATTTTAATCTAGCTTGTACAGCTAAAACCCGAAAAATTAAATATACACATTACATGCGAGTGAAGCTCGTGGATAAAAAATTACACAGTAACTTTTAGACTCTAGAGGATATATCTTGTGGTACCTTTTTTACTATTTATTATAAAAGGAGGAGAATGAAACTTATATCATTCGAAAGGTCCTGTGCCATAGATATGCACAAAAAAAATCATGTGTGTATCTTGCCGTTAAGGCAGGTAAAATAAAATGAACATTCACATGATTTCCCCACACTTTAACCACAAATACGTTGTTTCTCTCGCTGTTTACAGACCTCTGGTGACACACCACGGAGATTTACTGAACTATCAATATTCATGTTTAAAGATGACGGCTTGTTTTGATTAATGTTGGAATAAGGTTGACGGGAATGAAGCCAGTATGTTATTTTTAAAAAAATGTTCTTTATTAAAATGTCGACAGTTTCGCAAGAATTTCTTACATCCTCAGGACCTGAGTAAAATATATAAATGAAAACAAATTTGTTAAAAAAAAAACCGAAAAACATGAATGAAATTTTGATGCTTACCCTTAATGTGAAACTATCAATATTGTTGGATTGCTTCGTTGTCGGTACAGTTATGTTGAATTTATGTTTATGCAACAAATAAATATGGAACTTTTCAGACACAATTGGTCGAATTTCGACCACATGCGATTATAGTTTTATTTTTATAATAATATACAAACCGTTGTCGAACGTGCTTTCATTTACAGTATTTTACGTTAGGTAATAACAAACTGGTTTTCAATAAATATTATGTCATAAAACTTGACATGCATTATGAATGAAGCTTCAGACGTTGAATATAATATTTTCTATCGAGTTTTTATAATAACTGTATATATGTGAATGACAAAGAAGGAGCCATGTCTGATGCATTGGACGTTTATTGACAACGGAGCTCAACTGCTTTGAATTTATTTCGAACATTTTGAAAATGGTTTTATGCTTTTTCAAATGAAAACTTTGTCTCGATACAAACAGTGACATAAATAGCAGTACAATGGACTAACAACAGTGGCGGACTGCGGTTCGCCCCGGGCCTCTGATCCTGGGGGGCCTCCAAATCTCGATAAGTCCTTCTTAATCAAATCCCAAACAAGGACAAAATATGTTAAGTAAGTAAGAGGCAGTTTGGAGTTGGAGGCCCCGTACGTATACAAAATATAAACGTAGGTCCTTTATTATAAAAATTTGATTTTTTTTCAGTCATTACATCTATATTATTCATTTTTTACGAAATTTACACAACAAATACATCAATTTCTAAGCAGACCTGGGGCTTCATTTAGTTCTGCCGCCGCGGGCCTCCGACGGACTTAGTCCGCCATTGACTAAGAACACGTTCATTAAAAACAATGCTCCTTTGATTTCAGGATGCTAGAAAAAAATGCCGGAATACTGGAAGTACGAGATTACTGACGGTCGAATTAGTAAGAGTCATAATATCATTTTGCCATACCCGCTTCATTTTCGGTATTTTCAAAGTATAGCTGTCAGTAGGTAATAACGGACGGATCAGGGCGAATAAACTTAAATCACTGTGGAAATGATTTGCTTTCCACACTAGTATCCACACACCAGCCTGTTAAGTGATCCATTACAGGCCGGTATAGGTACATGCATGTGTAGCAGCTATTTTATAGTGAGTATGGCAAAAATATATTTCTGAACTGTTCTACAGTTTAGCAAAAATCTATTAAATGGAAATCGTATTTGATACCGAAATGCCTACACGTGACATGTGACTTTGAAAATACTTGTTTTATGAATCGACGACGATTCGATGGACCAGTTATTGAGCAACACTGGTTTACAGATTGTTGCGAATATAAAATATACATAAAATATGATAGGTAGATTCGATTTAGGAACAAGGATAGCTGCTTTACATTACTTTACATGAGAACAAGTTAGATTCTGAAGAATTTATTATTTGAATCGTGGAGACGAAAAAAACTGTCTTTGATTTTAAATTGGCTTGAATACAAATCATATATGCGAATACATTTTATACAATAATTTCTTTTATTGTCAAAGATGTTACATTTTTATATTTAAGTACATTCTTGAAATATACAAGGTGTTTCTATAATAGTTAATCAACGTTTGAGAGAATATAAAACAAGAAAAATACAGACGAAAATAATCAATAAAATTTTTTGAAAAAGTGTATACTAAGGAAGCAAATTAACCTTTCGCACTGCTCGTTAGAGACACCTCTAGATAAGTTTTTTTAATAATTTAAATTTCATCTGATAAAATATGACAAAGATATTATCTATACCGAATTTTATCATTTTATCACGTATGATTTCCGAGATATTTAATTAAAATAATCTTTAGAAGCTGACAGTTAAGGGGCTGTATCTCCCTTAGTATACACTTTTTCAAAATATTTTATTGGTGATTTTTGTCTTTATTTTTCTTGTTTTATACGCTCTCAAACGTTGACTAACTATTATAGAAACACCTTGTATATAATACTGTGCAAGTAATTAACACGTTGACTATACGACAAAGGAGATGAACAATGCCAAATCTCGCGACCGATCGACAAATTTCGTATAACTGAGTAATCATCAAATCGCTATTCAGTCGCGACACAGTTGTTTAATAGCGCGTTTTCGGTACAAAAAATCGCTAACCCTAGTTTATTTTATATTATTATTATTTGCAGAACCGTTTTAATTAAACAGGAAAAAAGGCTATATGAATATATATTATTTTTTTAAAAAATTGAACAAAGAGCCGACGTTTCGGACCACATTAGTCCTTAATCATGACCTACAAAAATGTTACATAAATTTTAGAATACAATTTTATGAATAAAACAATAGGAAAATGAAAATTCTATGTATCATACAAATTAGCTGCAAAAAAAACTTCCTGAGAAATATTCCTAAGGTATTACCTAAAAAGGTTATGTAGAAAATGATATTGATATTTGAAAATAACAATTTATTTTGTTGTTTAATTTTTTCTTTAAAAAACAGTAAGTTTTCAAGTTTTATGACTTTAACAGGGAAAAAATCTTTTGCAGCCATCTTGCATGTAAAATATTATTACATTACCTTATTGTTATTTTTAAACATCGTCAAAATGAGCCATATAAGTAAAAATTATAAATTACTATTGTTATAATTAAATGAAAGTATTGTAACAAAACTCGTTGGTAACTTTGGTAAATATTTTTATTTATCTATTCTTTCACAACAGTGACAACCGTTTACATGCTTTGGACAATTATTGTTCCTCACTTTATTCACTGTTCGCTTTTTGTCTATTTTTCCGTTGGTCAGTTTTGCTTGACCGTTGGTCAATTTTTGTTGACCAACACTTCGTTACTACTTGACCACTGCTTGACCACTATGTGTCCACCATATGTCTGTGGCAAGTATATTGTTCACTGGGTCCACTATATGTCTGTGGTGGTAGTATTTATTTGCCACCTGCAGATATCTTCCACACTGTCTGTCACTTTGCACCAGAAGATTATCTGCACTTAATCACTCGAAGATCTCGTCTGTCACTTTCAAATATCTTCCACACTGTTTGTCACTTGGCACTGGAAGATTATTTGCACTAGGTCACTCGAAGAACTTTTAACTCGCTGGTGGTCTATTTATTTCTTGTCGCACTTTTCACGTCTGCTCTCGTTGAGAATGTATACGTGACTCTCCGGTGTTTCATACTTGCTCTTGCCTATATGAACTTTCCTGGTCATTTTATATCCATGGTGGCGGGTTTTCTTATTGTTGTCAACCAGAATATTTCTTCGCGCTCAAGGCTGCGTGATCCATGTTAAGCCAACGAATCATGGCTGCAACCAGCCTGCTTAGATTCGTTACATTGCCTCCCTCTTAGACCTGTCCTGTCCCAGGACAGATTACAAGCACGAAAGAAGGGGTCATGTCGATAGTGGCATCTCTCGCCTCGGCTGCATGTTCCTCTTGGGTAGAAATAGCAGTCTACACTCTTCTGTTGGCTCATGTGCGTTTTCAGCCCGAAACTGCATACCAGGATGTTCACTTCAGTATCTTGAAAGATTACTTCCAGCATGTTTCGTATGACTCTCCAATCCAAATGATCGAGCCCACAGCCCAGCTTAGGGACCGCTAATTTCTTGACACCGTCATGAAGTAGGTTGGCCTTTAACTCCATTAGGGTGTTCCACAGATCCACGTATGTAGGTTTCTGGTAGACCAATCGTTTCGTCACCAAATAGTAGATAGGGCGGCACTGTTCTAGCAGCCGTAGTACCCTACCGACCGCAGGGACTTGTCTCCATAGTTCCTCTTGGCAACCAAATCGTCGTCGGAACTCACCCGCAATCCCTCTGGACATGCGCAGGTCCGCAGAGACACAGTGAGCGAGTGAGTAGCTGTCGGAGACACCAAAAAGGTCCTGTCGTTCTTCCTTGGTTACACCAAAACGGGCCTTTCTGGTCCCAGAGAAGTCGGCCATGAAATTTTCAAACTTCTGTCGGTCGTCCTTGATCGTTGTTTGCCCGACGATTCTTCTGGCCTGGTGGTCTGGCTCAGCCGTCATGGCATAGTCTCCTTCGTAAGGCGCTAGTCGATTGGAATGCACTACTCTTGGTTTCCCTTGTGGCAACTTCCGCACACGATAGACGACATCGTTTATTCGCTTCATTACTTGATATGGGCCTTTCCAATCTTGTTGTAGCTTTGGCGACAGGCCACGTCGTCTCCGTGGATCATACAACCAGACCAAATCTTCTGCTTGAAATCCACCATCTTGCGCTCGCACGTCGTACCGACTCTTCATTCGATCACTGGCCAGTTGGCTGTTCTTGCGGACCCGTTGATGTATATCGTCCAGCTTCTGTTTCAGTTTTGCGGCGTAGCTGTCTCCTACGACTTCTTCTTCCACAGGTGGTCGTCCAAACTCTAAGTCGCAAGGCAGTCGCAGTTCACGTCCAAGCATCACGCTGGCCGGTGTTTGATCGGTAGTCTCGTGAACTGACGCGCGATAAGCCATCAGAAACAGATGCAAGTACCGGTCCCAGTCTCGTTGGTGATCGGAAACAACTTTAGCTAGGTACTTTCCCATCGTCCTATTCATGCGTTCCACCATTCCATCAGACTGTGGGTGCAGCGGCGTAGTTCGTGTTTTGCGAATTCCAAGCAACCGGCACACGTCACCGAAGAGGGCGGATTCAAAGTTTCGGCCCTGATCTGAATGCAGTTCCATTGGCACTCCAAACCGACTGAAGAATTCTTTGACAAGCACCTCTGCCACAGTCGTCGCTTCTTGGTTCGGGAGCGCATATGCTTCCACCCATTTAGTGAAGTAGTCCATCGCCACCAGGATGTATTTATTTCCATCGTCGCTCTCGGGGAATGGTCCGGCTACGTCTATTGCCACTCTCTCCATTGGACTCCCCACGTTGTATTGCCTCATGGGTGCTCTCCTCTTTCCCAAGGGTCCATTTCCGGCGGCACACAATCGACATTTGCGGCACCATTCTTTGACGTCCTCTTTGCAGTTGACCCAATAGAACCTCTCTCGGACTTTTTCCAGGGTCTTCTTCACGCCGAAATGGCCTCCCGAGGCCCCATCGTGAAGTTGTCGCAGCACATCCGGCACTCGGCTTCTCGGTATTACCAATTGAGACCTTACGCTCGTGCCGTCTTCATTTTCCAGTCTTCTCTTCAAGAGACCGTCCTCCACCTCCAGCGAGTTCAATTGGGCCCAATATGCCTTCAGCACTCTACTGGACGAACTGACGGCCTCCCAGGCTGGTCTTCTCACGTTCCTTTTCCACTCTAGCACTATCTTCAGTTCCGGATCCGCTTCTTGTTCCCGCCTAACTTCATTGGGCAACCACTCGTCGTTTACCAGGGTGGTTCTTGAAATGCAGCAAGTCTTCACTTCTTGGCGAGAACAATGTTGACAATTTTCTGGACACGGTCTTCTTGAGAGGGCATCGGCATTCCGGTGGATGGTGCCCGCTCGATGTTCGGTGTCGAAGTCGTATCCCTGCAACCGCTCGATCCATCTGGCAACCTGTCCCTCGGGGTTTTTAAATTGCAGGAGCCACTTCAACGCAGCATGATCTGTTCTCAACAAGAATCTTCGGCCATATAAATACTTGTGGAAGTGTTCTACTGACTTGACTACTGCCAGCAACTCTTTCCTAGTTACGCAATAATTTCTTTCAGCCTTTGACAGGACTTTGCTGAAATAGCCAATGACTTTCTCGTGCCCGTCTTGAATCTGGGACAGCACACTACCAATAGCCAGATTACTTGCGTCGGTATCCAGTATGAACTTCTCTTCTGTGCGTGGATAGCTCAGTATCGGTGCCGTTACCAGAGCGCGTTGCAGGTGTCGGAAAGCTTCTTCGCACTCGTTGTTCCAGACGTATTCCCGTCCATCTTCAGTCAATCTTGTCAAGGGCTTTGCAATGTTCGCAAAGCCAGGGACGAAACGTCGGTAGTACGTGCATAGTCCAAGAAAGCTCCGAACTTGGTGCTTGTCTTTCGGTGTTGGCCACTCTTGCACGGCTTTAATCTTCTCAGGGTCGGCTTCCACTCCTTCTCGAGATACAACATGTCCAAGATATTTCACTTTCGTCCGGAATATGTGGCACTTCTTCGAACTCAACTTCAGGTTGGCTCCACGTAGTCTTCGGAACACCTCTTCCAAGTTCTTTAGGTGTTCTCCGAACGTGCGACCAACCACAATTACATCGTCGAGGTATACCAAACAGGTCTTCCATGACAGACCCCTCAAAATGGTCTCCATCAGGCGCTCAAAGGTAGCCGGTGCGTTACACAACCCGAAGGGCATGACCGTGAATTGCCATAACCCTGTGCCGATTGTGAACGCTGTCTTCTCGCGGTCTTGAGGGTCCATTTCGACCTGCCAGTAGCCGCTCTTCAGATCTAAGGTCGAGAACCACTGAGATCCTGACAACGTATCTAGTGTGTCATCGATACGGGGAAGTGGGTAGCTGTCTTTCTTGGTCACGTCGTTAAGGCGCCGATAGTCCACACAAAATCGGGTTGAGCCGTCCTTCTTGCCGACCAGAACCACCGGTGATGCCCATGGGCTGCTTGATGGCTCTATGACTCCCTGCTTCTCCATGTCCGTGACGATCGTCTCAGCTTCATCTCGTCTCGTCAATGGAAGACGTCTCGGTCGTTGTCGTATCGGCCTGGCATCTCCCGTGTCAATTTTATGACGTACCACATCGGTTCGCCCTTGTTGCTCATCGTCGAGTGCGAAAACGTCCGAATAGCTGTGGATTAATCTTCGCACTTCTCTTGACTGTGCAATGTCAAGGTTCTCACACGAGCCGATAATCATGGTCGCCAATTTTTCCATGTTTCTTGCGACGGTTGGCCGTGGTACGTCCTCTACACATCTGGAAATTCGGGAGGCTTGCACACACTGTCCCAGCAGGGTGTTCTTCTTCAGGGTCACCGGTGTCGAGTTAACGTTCATAATTCTCACCTGTACCGTCTCTCCAACCCTGACTAGTGTTTTTCCCACTAGCACGCCGTTACGAACCGACTTGTCGTAGACAGGTTCAACTACTCGCACACTTCCTGCCCGAAGATCTCCATCCAGACCGGCTCGTATCATCATATCGCTTCGTTCTGGCAGTGTGACGTCTTCCTGGAGCCAGACTCTGGCCACCGAGTCCTCCCCGGGATGTAGGGGAAGTTTCTCGTCACCAACTCTCAGGACACCTTCTTTCAGGTCTAGTGCAAAACCAAATTTCCGCAGGAGATCCATACCTAGGATGAAATCGTCGGAGATGTCAGCCACCAGTACTTCATGGTCGAGCTTCTGGTTTCCAATGCCGATAGTCATCGTCGTCGATCCATGCGTCGAGATCCTGTCACCGGTCGCTGTCTTGAGCATAACTGTCGCTGGCAATAGCCTCGTGGCTTTGTGTACAACACCAGGACGTATAATTGATTTCATCGCACCTGTGTCCACCAGTAACTGGATGGTCTGGCCAGCGACGTTCCCATCGACGAATATGCTGGCCGCGCGGTCTTGAGGTGACACGGCATGGATAGTAATCTCCGGAGCATACTTTCTCCAGGTCGACGTTCGCTCCTTCTCGTCAACCTTCTTTAGTTTTCCGGCTTCTGTTTTTCACCGGTTTTCGGGCAGTTGCGCCGTATGTGGCCTCGTTCACCGCAGTTCCAACAACGGGGTCGCCACGGTTCTTGGGGATTCTTTTGGCGGCCGGTCTCCCGGAGAATTCTTCGCACCAACTCTGTCATGCGATCTTCGGAGCTCTCGGTTTCTTCCGCCACAGTCCGGACACGTTCGTGACCTCGCGATGCTTGCTTGGCGGCTTCAAATTCCATGGCATGGGCAAGCGCGTCATCTATGGTCTTCGATCGCGCCAGCCTCAAGCCCTGCTGAGTTTCGCCGTCTCGTAAACCATCAATGAATGTTTGTACCGCCAATTGCTCTAGGAACGACTCAGGTGCTGTCGGATACGCCAATCGTATTAAGCGCGCAACATCGGCTTGGAACTGTTGAAGCGTTTCTCCGTTCTTCTGGTTACGGTTCCTCAGCTGTGCGTGGTATACTTGCTGGAGGTGAGCATCACCGTACCGTAACTCCAATCGGGAGACCAACAGGTGGTAGTCGTTTTGTTGACTTGCTGGGATTGCCTGCAGAATGTTTAAGGCATCCCCGCGCAAGGCTACCACCAGAGAGATGACTTTGTCGCTCTCAGACCATCCGTTGGCTCTTGCAGCCGCCTCAAATTGTTTGTAGTAGGTCGACCAGGCCACGTTTCCGTCAAACGTCGGAGGTTTGACTCTCATGCTGGAGGTGGTTGTCTCTCTCTCTATCTCGGTTGCACTTCTGACTTCAACAACCGGAACAGAACGTCTTCCTTCTAGCATTTCCATTCGTTCTTCTAGGGTGTCGAGTCGTCCATCGAGCACCCCCATCTTTTCTTCTATTATACTAGAATTTCCGCACACCGTTTCTAGTATTGTCTCTTCCATCTTTCTGGTATTTTCTTCTTGCTTTTTGGCGTTTTCTTCTTGCTTTTCTTCCATCCTTCTGGCGTTTTCTTCTTGCTTTTCTTCCATCCTCTGCATCATTGTCATCATCAGCGTGAGTGCATTATCATCGACTCCGCTGTCCGACACAGCGAACAGAAAGCTTTCTGGGTCTTCGTCCTCCGCCACTAGCGCCTCTCTGAGCCGCTTTCGCAATACATCGTTCGTTCCTGATGTTTCCATGCTTCTTTTCTCCAGCTCGCGTTTGAGGTCCGCCTTTACCAAATCCTTCAACAGTTTTGTCGTCATCGTTACACCCCACACCTGACACCAGTGTAACAAAACTCGTTGGTAACTTTGGTAAATATTTTTATTTATCTATTCTTTCACAACAGTGACAACCGTTTACATGCTTTGGACAATTATTGTTCCTCACTTTATTCACTGTTCGCTTTTTGTCTATTTTTCCGTTGGTCAGTTTTGCTTGACCGTTGGTCAATTTTTGTTGACCAAAACTTCGTTACTACTTGACCACTGCTTGACCACTATGTGTCCACCATATGTCTGTGGCAAGTATATTGTTCACTGGGTCCACTATATGTCTGTGGTGGTAGTATTTATTTGCCACCTGCAGATATCTTCCACACTGTCTGTCACTTTGCACCAGAAGATTATCTGCACTTAATCACTCGAAGATCTCGTCTGTCACTTTCAAATATCTTCCACACTGTTTGTCACTTGGTACTGGAAGATTATTTGCACTAGGTCACTCGAAGAACTTTTAACTCGCTGGTGGTCTATTTATTTCTTGTCGCACTTTTCACGTCTGCTCTCGTTGAGAATGTATACGTGACTCTCCGGTGTTTCATACTTGCTCTTGCCTATATGAACTTTCCTGGTCATTTTATATCCATGGTGGCGGGTTTTCTTATTGTTGTCAACCAGAATATTTCTTCGCGCTCAAGGCTGCGTGATCCATGTTAAGCCAACGAATCATGGCTGCAACCAGCCTGCTTAGATTCGTTACAGTATAATATGCTGTTAGATGCATCACAATAAAAGTTTTTTTTATATACTGGTTGATATGAAAAATAGATTTGACACAATATACCATTATTATTATAATATAATATTATTATAATATAATATTATAATAAATTGAAAAGGAAAAGGAAGCCTTTCCCGATCCAGAAAAATGTATTAATCAGCTATATAAAAAAAGCTTACAATGTATACACAACGTTTCGATCTTAATAAGACATCATTATCAAGTGTAAACTTTAGGCTCTACAATTTGATAAAATTCGTACATAACCTACAATATCGTTAATGAATGATAGTCCAAAAAAGTTAAAAACCTACCTTTTATTAATCTTCATCAACAGTATATCACTAAATCAAAATACAGAATAACTGTAGGTTTTTTTACGGTATTATAATTAATCAAGAAATTATTAGTTCTATCCGTAAATAAATTCACATATTAGTAAATAACACAATATATCAGACGACATATTTTCGCCATGATATTTAATAGAAGGTTCAAGTCCCGACAGTGGCATTTACGTTTTTCTTATATTATAGACTTCTATTAAAAATCATGGCGATAATATGTCGTCTGATAAATTGTGTTATTCACTAATATGTGAATTTATTTACGGATAGGACTAATAATTTCTTGATTAAGTATATCATTAAGTTGTTACTTATAAGTCATAATCTTTCTTTGATTTGTGAAAATGTATGAAAATTAAAAACTTTAATTGAAATATTTTAAAACTGTCACGATGTAGTTCATAGACCATTATGTTAATAGATTATGAATACAGAATTATTTATCGGTGAAGACTTTCTTTTCAATTTATTATTATACTTAAACCGATTCTCACATTTTCAAAATTATTATTGAAGCAAAAACTTCCTTAGACGCGCTTTGCCTGGGCTGTTAACAACAGTGATGTGAAACGCACCCGACGGTGACAATCGCGGCTACTCGGCTCAAACACGAACACGTATTTGCAATATGCTGGTAATAGTGTGTAGTTCATAAGTGTGCTAATAGATGACACTAAAAACTTAATACGAGTAAAAAGTCATTTGTAGTTCACAAGTGCGCTAACAGATGACACTAAAACATATATTTTGTAGTTCACAAGTGCGCTCACATGACACTAAAACTTAATATTATCGTTAAGGTATTATATTCATTAAATTTAATTGTATTGGCCGATTTTAATATATTTATGATTAAACTGTGTGATTAAAAAATTATTTATATACAGGGTGATTCATAAAGAATGGGAAATGACGCAAACATGCCTGATCCGAATGTTGATAGTTTCGGATATACAGGGTGTTTAAAGTTAAAATTTTAATTCGTTTTTTTGCCATAATTCCGAAAATATCTGGGGTAGAAACTTGAAAACTTTTGAAGTTATGTTTTTATAGGTGACGAATAAGATACGTATTGCAATTTCCGTGTTGCTCATAGAGGGCGCCACTTACGACCAATTTCACATACATTTAGGTAAATAACTTTTCACCCTGTACATCAAACATAAAATTTCATTCAAAATCTGAAAGAGCAATCATTTCTACATAAATAATATATTCTTGTTTCATTTCGATATCACGTTCCGATTTCGAGAAAAATGGATTTAACGAATCCAATGTTTGGATTAAATGCAAAATTAAAAGGGGGAAGCAAGCCAAGAAGATTTTCGTTTTCAAATAATTATTGCAACGATAAAACAAATGAAATGTTCTAACAATTATTTAAAGCAATTGTTCAAAGTGCCCGCCATTGACACTGATATACTTTACACAGCGTTTTGTCTCCGACTTTGAACACCCTGTATATCCGAAACTATCATTCGGATCAGGCATGTTTGCGTAAATGGCCACCATTTCACGTGTAGTATTTCCAGTTCCGGATTTCCCATTCTTTATGAACCACCCTGTATATATATTTTAAAATTAGAAAATCTGAAGTTTTCACTTCTGTATATGTGGTCATAAGCACACACCCATTTTTTTAATTATTATATTATTATTATCCCCAGTATATGCTTTAGAAGTGAATGTAAACAAAGTTGGTAGGGTAAAGGAATATTTTATGAAGTTTAATTAGATTACAAATATTTTTCATGCAGTATATCTTCATTACATAGAGAGTAAGGTAAATGTGAGTAAAATGTCATATGATAAATGATCATTTTCAAGGTTCAGATAATATTTTCATTTTCCAACAGGACAATTTTTCAGCTTAAAGTAAAGAGAAGGTATGCTATTTTTACCAGTCATGTAAATCCTTTATATACGAGAATGAGAAAATATTTTGCCTGTTTTCATCACACAGGTGTGAAAAGATTACATAATAATGTGTGACAGGTCATATAATACAAGAAACAAAAGCTGCTTTTGGCTAGAAATACCGTGTGTTCCTCAGAACACAGATAGCTATAGAAGTGGCATATCACAGCTTGTAGGTATGTACAACTGAAGGTCGAGAGGTCCAGGGAACAATTTAAACAATCGAAAATATAATAAAGTATTTTTATTTATTGATTTTTTATATTTTATTTATTGTAGATTATAGACGCGTCGACAACTTAGGTCATAAGCGTCTTAAATACATTAAATAACAATTTTCTTAAAACTAAATGACGTCACAAAACATCCATGAGCGGAAGTGGGATTCGAATCCACGACTGTGCGATCCATTGATTTTTTATAAGCGCTTTGGAACCTTTATTGTAACATCCAGACACACAACACGACATAAAGAGTAATTAACACTACAAAATACAAGCAACGAATGATCATAATGTACCTGACAGGTCGTTTTTTAGTGTATAGTTGTGGATTCACAAGCGACGTGATATGATGTTTCTATAGCTATCTCTGTTCTGAGGTGTGTTCAAATAAAACCGTAGCATAGCTGAATTATAAGAATTTTTATAGTCATAAACCGTAATTAAAATTAAAAAAAAATTGAAACAAGCTTTTCTAAAATGTACTAAAAAAAATAATGTGTAAATTCCTCGCTAAGTTAAACAAAATGAGCATAATCACTGAAGGCATACTGTTCACCATCCAGAGGTTCCAATAAAGATATCTATACCCGTTCTCTTTTTTTATTTTATTTATAGTAAATTATAGACGCGTCGACAACTTAGGTCATTAGCGTCTTGATTATATTAAATAACAACTCACTTAAAACTAAATTGCATCACAAAACATCCATGAGCGGAGGCGGGATTCGAACCCACGACAGTCTGATATATATTATAAATAAGTATAAACGTAGGTAGGTCGTTTATTATAAATATTTGATTTTTTTGTCAGCCATTCCATCTATATTATTAATTTTTTACGAAATTTACGCTACAAATACATCAATTTCTAAGCAGACCGGGGGCCTCATTTAGTTCTGCCGCCCCGGGCCTCATTTATTTCTGCCGCCCCGGGCCTCCGACGAGCTTAGTCCGCATCTGGTCACACGAGTCATAATATCATTATACACGAGATATATATGTATATGGTATTTGTTGTCATACCCATTATAAAAACGCTACTTTTCACTTCATTTTCAGTATTTTCAAAAGTTTTTGACCGTTCATTTTGTATCGCCAACTTCACGTCTATAGTAGGCCGAGAATAGCTGTCAGTAGATAGCTGGCGAACTAGGGCGAATAAACATAAATCATTATGAAAATTGTTTGCTTTCCCACAATAATGTGGGAAAGGTACGTTGATCCCGTATACCGACCTGTCAAAAGTCACTTTACATGCATGTAAAGCAGCTATTTTATAGTGGGTATGGCAAAAAATAAATAAAATGCTTGTAATAAATTTTATATATTGTAAAATATAGACGCGTCGACAATTTATAGGTCATTAGCGTCTTGACTACATTAAATAACAACACACTTAAAACTAAATGACATCACAAAACATCCATGAGCGGAGGCGGGATTCGAACCCACGACATTCTGATCCAGTGGCCGCGCCGCTAACACTGGACTACACTGTCCTCTCTTGTAATAAAGGAGTAATTCAATTTTGATTAAGATAGGATCAGTTCTGTTCCAAACAAAACAAATACTCGTAATACATAATATAAAGAACGCGTGTCGGCAGTTATCAGCCATTTTATTATACGAATCTTTTGTGAATGCGTATGTAAAACTAGTTAAATTCAACAAACAAAATATTCCATTAAAATCTCTGCGCTGTTTAATTTGTAACATTGCCAAGAATGTTTCATTTTCTATGTTCAGTGGTTTGTCTCTGAAAGAACAGAACAAGACCACGTCCGTTTTTCAAGGAGTGAAATTTACAAAAAAAGTCACATATTAAAGGTTCATGTCTAGAACTTATCCTAGAAACTAGCGGCCCGATCCGGCTTCGCCCGGCTGCTATGAATTTATGATTTATTAATACATTATTCACTCGCTTCGCTCGCTCGCTCCAGTTATTATAGCCTATGTCCTAAAGCAAAGTATCGAACAGTGAAAAAAAATTGAAATCGGTTCAGTAATTTTTGAGATTACCCCCGATTTTTACCCAGGCGAAGCCGGGCCGGCCAGTTTCAATTATACATTTAAATTTTCCTCGTGAATCAATCTATTTAATCGTGAAAATCGGAACAAAATCCGTTCAGCAGTTACGGAGAAATCGGTCTTCTGAGATTACTCTCAATTTTCACCCGGGCGAAGCCGGGCTGGCCAGTTTCAATTATACATTTAATTCTTCCTCGTGAATCAATCTATCTAATCGTGAAAATCGGAAAAAAATCCGTTCAACAGTTACGGAGAAATCGGTCTTTTGAGATTACTCTCGATTTTCACCCGGGCGAAGCCGGACAGGCCAGTTTCAATTATACATCTAAACCTTTCTTGTGAATCAATCTATCTAATCGTGAAAACCGGAACGTAATCTGTTCAGTAGATAGTGTTGCTATCTAGACAAGACAAGACAAGACTTTCAAAGTCTTGTCTTGTCTTGAAATACCAAAACTTCACTAAGTCTAAGTCTAGATTAAAAAACTCTTGTCTTGTCTAATCTCAAGACTCTAGATTATTTTCAAGAGTCTAGATTAACCGAGTGGTTCACTTTACCTACTACTGCTTACTTTATCTAGACTCTTGAAAATTGTCTAGAGTTTTGGCAAGAGTCTTGATCTAGATAAAGCAAGTCTTGTCTTGTCTTGTCTTGAAAATTTCTAGACAAGACTTTTGCAAGTCTTGTCTTGAAAATCTAGACAAGACAAGAGTCTAGAAAGTCTAAATCTAGACGGCAACACCTCTACTGTGGCAAAAGTACAGACAGACACACAGACGCGGCGGGGGACTTTGTTTTATAATATGTATCGATAGTCTTCTTGTAGTTTAAAGCTGGACATAAATGAGTTCAGAGACCAAAAGCAATTTGTATATTTCCAGTAAGACTCGTGCATACATAACCGTACTTTCTGAACACAAATCTCTTCCCTATTTACTGAAATGTCTCCAGTAAATGATGCAAATTTTTTTGTATGCATATTGTGGAAGCTTTTTGCTAATCTGAATAATGTTTATTATAAACCAGAATCTTTCTTAACAATATAAGCCCTGGCGCCGACAAACTACTATAACAGTAGAGATTATTTAAAAAAAACCAGAACGGCAATAAAACGTGCAACAAAGTAAAGTTACAACTTTTAATCATCTTTCTTAAACACACCATAGGCAAGAAATCCTAAAGTATCCACCCACAAAAGGTGGGTACCTTTTCTTTTTTGTACGTTTTATTGCCGTTCTGGTATTTCTAAAAAATCTCTATTATAGTTGTTAATTTAATTCATATTCAATAATAATTTAATGTTTTCCAATTTATTATTACTTCCCACCTCTACTATGGTAGGGAAGTAATGGATTTAGTCCGAAAAAAATATTTTGAGATTTTAACAGATTTTCACGTTTTGAGACCCTAGCAATCGTTTAAGATCATTTTCTGACTGATGTCTGTATGTGTGTGTGTGTATGTGTGTGGTCAATTTTTCGCCTTCGATATCTTAAGAACGGAACAACATACGACCATGCCGATTGTTCTATTGTGTTTATCAGCCTTTAACTTAGATCTGATTAGATTTTGAGTCAAATCGGTTCAGTGGATCCTGAGATATTCAAAAAAACGTCCTCAA
Organism: Mongoloraphidia duomilia; assembly: GCA_039654895.1. Classification (NCBI taxonomy): domain Eukaryota; kingdom Metazoa; phylum Arthropoda; class Insecta; order Raphidioptera; family Raphidiidae; genus Mongoloraphidia; species Mongoloraphidia duomilia. The sequence goes on from CM077520.1 coordinate 14,417,600, forward strand.
TGTCACGTATTAACATAGGTAAAAAAAAATATAAATGAATTCTAGATGTTATAATATGAAAAAAATGTAAATATTTTTTCTCTCTAAAATGTATTGTTTTCGAGAAAAAAAATATTTTACTAAAAAAAATAAAAATTGTACGTAAATCAAGGTAACCATGATTTTTGCAATATTAAGCTAGCCATCAGTAGCTCACCAAACAAAAAAGAGGGCCATGCTTTTTTCAAAGAATAAAAATTAAATTGTGTTTTAAAGACCACCAACAGCTAAGGTTATTTGGGCCTAGTCAAAGAATAAAAAAAAAAAGCGTTTATTTTTTGCAAATATTTACTAGGTGGGAAGTATAGGACTGGTCATCAGTCGAATTATTTTTAATATTAAATAAAGAAAAATCAAATATTACATATTCTCCTATAGCTATGGTCTCGAACCCTCATACCTTGTAGAGTTCATATCGCATGACGCCTTTATTCACACGGCTACTGACTGCCTTGTAGAGACAGCTTAGCAATCACTACCTATACATGGCTACATATTCGTGCCTATAACAAGTGTGATGTGATTATGAACTGTCAAAAATTTTGAAATTGAAGTGAAAAGTATAGCAATTTTATAGTGGGTATGGCAAAAAATAGCGTATATATATCTCGTGCGTAATGATATTATGACTCGTGTAACTATTAAAACGCGCTGTGCTCGTTTTAACATACTGTCACTAGCTCGTCAGTAATATAGCCTATTACGCATGTAGATATACAATTAGGGTTTTTGTTAGGCTTTTTAGCGATGAAGTAGAGGACGCGTACATATGCTGGTTGGTTTATCTATATTTATGAAACAGGAATATATACATACGTTTAGGTTAGGTTGTGATCTCGCAAAAAACTGACTGTAATTGATCATTAAAAGGTTGATCTCGCAAAAAACTGACTGTAATTGATTAATAATAAACGATTGAAAATGCCCAACTGACTCTATTTCTATTTAAAAATTTAGGGCAAAATGTCCGGCTAAATATAACGCCGAGTTCAGATTTTCTATTTTTGAATCTGGCAACCCTATATACAATCTACTCTGTAAAAAATGGATGTAAAAATACTTTGAAAGTTAAGGTAGAATTCACTCGATTTTCTAAGTGATTTTACATTATTATTTATTTTTACACAGAAAACTTCATAAAAACTTGGACTTTTACTGTAAAGTTATTTTTTTTACATAAAGTAAATTAAAATTACATAATTTGTGTAATATTTCAATAAAGTGTGTAAAAATTACAAAATAAAATGTATAGTTACATATATAAAATGGATGAATACAAAACAAATTTTATGTAAAATTAGTAGCCACGCATGCGCAATGTGTTTTTATGGAATCTACGCGATGTGCAGGCGATATCTGTTTGCGACGCCATTGTATCTTTGTGTGCCCATTACCAGATTAATCGCTGGCTACAAATGGACCATCGATAATCTATGTAATCGGCCTTGTCATTTCTTACAGTGTACTATTTCCAGTATTAATTCAACTTTTTTCCTAAGGAAATGGCCACAGGTTATAATAAAAAACTGGCCCCTTTTTTGAGGCGCGCCGCCACTGCGAATTTTATACACCAACGCGAACAATATATTATTTTCCTTTTTTGTTTATTTTGCCAAAGTCCGTAGTATAGTATATTTATTTTATTAGAGCAAGGTGTACACAACAGAAAATTGGAAAGTAAAATATTTATATAAGTTCAATAAAATTGTGTGTAAAGAAAGAATGTGAAGAAGGTAAACACAAGTAAAGTTTGTGTTTCATATTGCAAACTTTTATCAAAAGAAAATATAACTACCCTAGTTCATCAGTTTTCACAGTCCATGAGAGAAAACACCTGATAATAAGATATAAAGAAAAAGTTTTTCTTCCTTGTAGTTCGCAAAGTATGTTAATAAAAATATTTTTGTAATACATGCAATGAGAATGCATTTTTACCTACTTGTTTTCAGGGACGAAAGTTGGCTTTTGCATGCCAATAACATAAAATAAATGTCGCGCATTCGCAAATCAACAGCAAAGTGTTTTCGTCTCTAGGGAAAATCTTTTTTGGTCGAAAATATACGAAAGCCGCGCTATCCTACGCGATGATTGTAAACTTTATCCCCTTTACGCGTGATGAAGTAACAATCCTTCGGGAACTACTGAATCAACCGGGATAAAAAGTAGCCTATATGTTAGTCCGGGTCATAAATTACCTGCGTGCAAAATTTCATTCTAACGCGCTATGTGATACGAGGAAAATCGAAATAAAATATTAGAAAAAAAAACTTTTTAGAGACAAGTTTTTATTTAAATGCACTGAAAAGGAAAAAAGTAATTTTTAATAATTTAGGTTCATAATTAATAAAAGCGTGGGTCGTGAACTCTATGATAGTTTATTAGTCACGACCCACGCTTTTATTATTTATAAACCTAAATTATTAAAAATTATTTTTTCCTTTTTAGTGCATTTAAATAAAAGCTTGTCTCTAAAAAGTTTTTTTTACTAATATTTTATTTTGTTCATTTTAGTCTTTCTAAATTTTACCCTCCTTTGACACCCATAGGGGTTGAATTTCGAAAAATCCTTTCTTAGTGGATGCTTACGTCAGAAAAGGAACCAACTGTCTAAATTTCAAGTTTCTAGCTTCAGCGATTTGACCTGGGCGTTGATTAGTCAAAAAAACCCCACATCCCCGTTTGAACCCCTCGGGGGTTGAATTTATTTCTAAAAACGATTTATTCATGTATGGTCATCGGGAATACATATGTGTACAAAATTTCAAATCGATCGGATACGTGGAAGTCGTTCAAAATTGACTTGCAAGATTTGACCTAAACAAACACACAAACTAACATACATTGCAAGTTAAATAAAAGCTTGTAAAAATCGTGCGCTTTTTGACGATTTTGCCGTCTGGGTGAGCCTTTATATTTGAAAGTAATTTTATGACACTTTTAAAACTTTAAATATCTCGTAACAGCCGGCATCTTAATTACAATCCGGCTATTATTATACACTCTGTATAATGATGATCATACTCTAGCATATTTTGTTTTCACGAAATTAATTAACTGATGGTTAATTAATTTTCAAGGATATTACAGTGTATATTAAAGTGTACTTAAAATTAACATACGGATGCTATTAAAATAATTAACAACTAATTCTTTTTTGGTATTTTATTACGTCTCCTTTAATTATCTAAAACATTACACGAAGGGTTAGTTATTAAAAGTAATGAAGAGTTGCTATTTTATTAGGTACATTTTTTATTAATTAAAAGATACTAATTGCCGTCAGTATAAAAAGAAATATTTTTGCATTTTACTAATTTTCGTTTTGCTCTTCCAGCTCAAAAAGTGAGGAGCGGCACTAAAGGTACGTGCAGTACGCAGCTGGGATTCTAGATATGGTAGCATGTATGGTAGACGGTGGCTAAAATTATAAGAGCTTATAGGTTTGCACAACGAAGCTTTGATACAAGCTATGTTGCGTTTGAAATGTCAGATAACGAAGACGAATATTTGTGTTTTTCTGCTACAAAGTGGTATATTTTAAACACAAATTTGGGTAGGAGCTATCATGTCCATCCTTTTAATAGAAAACGATCTAAACATGGCGAATTTCATCATTTATACCAAGAATTAAAATTTTACTCAAACCGGTTTTTTGAATAGTTACCTATGAAACCTCACTTTTAAATACGTCTTAGAAAAAACTCAAAACAAATTAAATAAAAACTGGCAAAATTTCACTTATTAAACTAGTTACATCCATTGCGAAACTTTTTACGGCCATTTGACAGTTGTCACACGTTGATTGTAGTAGTCAGCGCGCTGAAAGAATGGTGAGATACATTCTTGTATCTACCAGCTCTTGTAACAGTGCTTATACCTGCTACACTCACTGCTTCGTTGTGTACGCTCGCATATATAACAATGCATTAATTTAAGCAAGCCCTGCTGTTATCTACGCTACCATCTAGAATCTCAGCTCCATACTGCACGTACCTTAATTTAGGCAAAAACGTACTTGTAAAATTTGCATCCTGGGCAAAGATAATTTGCCGCCTCCTTTCAGTTACATATTTTCTGCGTTTTACACATTGCTTCCGCCGTTCTCTTAAGTTTGCCAACCTGGGCAAGTGCTCCTTTCGCCATGAGGTAAATACGTCCCTAACTTGAGGGTCAAAATTCGCGTTTCACAATTTTGCAATATTTTTCCTAGTACTTAAGGCTGGAGTACAAAAAAACGTGGTTTGGCAAGCGATTTCAATCAAACGACTAAGAAACCAAATTATGGTAGGATGTTTGACACGTATTTAGGTATATTTAGGAATATTAGGGTCGTCCAATTGGCTGGAAAAAAAACAAAATTCATTTCCTAAATGCGGATTGTCAAGAAAGTAAAGCTAAATGTCGCTACGTAAAATAACATATAGTAAATAAATCGTCTTCCATCTCACAAAGTGACGTATCTACAAAAATTGTGATTTTGAGAATACAATGTATTTTAAAACCACATAATATTACACAAAACTTTAAATAACTCTTTTGTAAAATAAGAAACAATAAGATAGGCCACTTTATGAGATTGACGACGAAATATCGTAGTTTGCTCATCCTTTGTGTTGATCTTTGGTAGAAACTTTGCGGCACGTATTGTTGAAGATGACACATTTGAAATAATTTAACCCTCATGATTGTGATATTCCAGTGTGAACATCAGGTATGTCTAACTTGAGAAATAACATAAACTGTACTTATATGAAAATGTTCAATGAAAGAGCAGCCAATTACATAATTGATTCCTGCAAATATCGGAAAAAATCATTTTGACACATAGTCACAGTCAGGACTCTAACTCAACCGTGACATGATTACCAATCTAACATTCTCCATACATGCATACTGTCACTTTGTGACTCGAAATTCTTCAATTTCGCGCTGGATTCATTAACTACACTACAAAACCGACAGGAAGCAAAAAATGATTCCCAGGTACTGCATTAAATCCGGACTCCGGTAAGTGACTATCGATTGCTTCCATCATAAAAAATGCCCCATGGATTGGACGACGTATTTTTTCAAATTCAATGAATTCAATTTTATTTTATACCGTCTCGTACCACTTTTCCACATTTCCTCGTGAATAGTTACTTTTATGTATTAATTAAAACACTAATATTTTTAATGAAAAAAATTTACTAAAAATAAACCCTTTACCTACACCACATATACCCGTTTGTCCACCACATTATTCTTTATCGTTGAAGGTAACCTCTAAGCACACTAGTAAATGATTTTCTAAGAATGTAAATAAATTATAACCAACAACTCTAGGCCATAAAAATGGAACAATAATGTCTTTCATTCAACATTAAGAGTATTTGATACCGGAAGTAATACCCATACCCTTCATCTCAAATCCTTACCTTTCGTCTAAAAACGGTTACCGCTCTCTCGACGCTATTTTTAAAGCTAAAGGGTTCGGGTGAACGCCAAATGAAGGACCGAGAATCACACTATGCAGATCCTACAAGCAATTTTTTGAAAAAAAGTTTTGACTACGTGTGAAAGATTACGTAATTTTTTAAAAGTTGCAAGTTTTTAAAACGAAGTCATTTAAAGGTTTGTGAGAAAAATTTGATTATAAACGTTTATAAAAGTTAATAATTAGCGAATTCTAAAATACTTCTGCTGATCAAATGTATTTCATTACTTTACATAATGCCGACCCTGTACAGTGATTACGCGGGAAGCGCGTGATCACTCTATCTTAGAAACGAATAGACTATAGTTGTGATTTGGACATGTCGACTTGATTAAATCAAATTTTATTGTGCTTTATTTATTTATTTTTATTTTATATTTTTATTTTATATAAAGATCAATAGATTTATACGGCTGGTTTGCAATTAAAAATTTTTGTTTGAAAGCAGCCAATTATATAATTGATTCTAAACATATCGGAAAAAATCATTTTACCGACCATAGTCACAGTGAGGATTCTAACCTGAACCTTTCCACTTTCGCGGCGGAATGGGCTTACATTACTCAACCGTGACATCCTTACTAATCTAACATTCTCCTTATATGCTTCGGAATCAATTGATTTTCATTACATACGAGTGTTAATTCATTATAGCTAGGTTGTAGATGTGAATCTTCGTATTAGCGACAGCTCATCATCAAAGTGAAAACCAACGATACTATTTAATATCATCAAATTGATCTTTAAATATTATAATATATTTTCTAACATATTAAAGGTTGTCCAAACCTGTCACTATGAACAAAGTTTCTATTCAGATTGTTGGAAGGAGATAGTTTAAACTTCTGTAAATTCCCGCTAATCTACGACCCTGGATGTAGAATATTCACATCACACAATTTACCGATAAGTCTTCGCACCCGCCACCCAACTATCTACAAGTTCTGTTACCAGCTGAGTTTGAAGCAGACAAATTGTAGTTGTACCGTCACACATATGAGAGCCGTTATGATGTTCGAGCTACTTACAGCCGATAATCAATAAAACTTATGTTCTTTCTTTTTAAAGCATGATTCACATTTTTTTTATTTTTGACATAATATATGATGATAATTTATAAAATTTCCCTTAAGCCTGCTTACAATATTACAATATTTTGAAATTTAAAAAATTTAGTTTTCAAAATTAAAAAATCTATGAGAAACGAATTTTTCCCGGAATGAGACCATCTATATCGATTTTTTGCCCCCCAAAACTCCTTTTCAGTAAATTTCAGCTAGAACCGTTTTATCCCTGTCAGCGTTTCATTAATATTTGAGTCGGTTTATTAATCTGTCGGTTTATGTTTTGTTTTTCAGATTCACTATCCCCGATAAAGGAGTATACGTCCAATAAAATAAATATTGTTTTCACTGCACTGACAAAAAGAAAATGAAGATGGAAAAGAAATGTTGCTGATATGACACTGGACGGTCAAAAAAAAAATTAAGTGAGTCGCTAGGTCGACAAGCGAAAAACGTAAGCAAAGTTCAGTTCATGTCGTATGATTTATGATCTAGCCAACATTTCGGAATGTTTCTTTCGTAAACACACTGTGATTGAAAAATGCCGCCGACACTTTTTAGAGTTCTTAGTTTTTTTTAAACACTAGCTTTCAGTTTTGCTCTCGTGCTATCTAGCAAAATAAGAAGCCGCAATTTATTGTTATGGATAATACTTGATTTTGAGTAAAACATATAAGGAATATTGAATAACTTGTGGATAACAAATTATAATTAATGTTTATAGCTCTCTTTCCACAATACGAATTCACATTCATTAGTGAATTTTGACGTAAAAGTAAAACACAAACATAAAATATTAAAACATATAACAATATAAAATACACCCAATATATCAATAGTGCATAAGTGCAAAAAGTGTAGGGTTTTTTTTTGTATATTTTTCCCTCATAACAAATTATAATATAGTAATTTCATTATTCTTTTATTGTAATAGCGTGTAAGAGTTATATACCAATAGGTCTGGAATCTTGTACAACAATTGTAAACTTTTTACTGTTTTGACGAATTTAAATAAATAAACTTCGAAATTATTAGTGAATTACAGTTTCTAGACAACTATGTTGTCATCAACGTTACCAAGCCCATATAAAAAAAATGGTGACAGTCAGACACCAAATTGATTCCATAAGTGTTCCATTTTTATCAAATTGTAGTTCGGAATATAAAAAAAATTGTAAATTTTTGATGTAAAACTTTTTAAATCACGATTATCGTAAATCAGTGTAACTAAAAAAACAAACAAAAAACGACAATGTCAGAAGCGAAAGAAATGAAATGAGCGGAGTACCGATCGGGATTGACTGTCAGGTAGTGCTTTGAGGGGGAAACTCGATCGACACGCCCATTTCTGTTCGCACAGTAGAAATAATACACAGGGAGCAGGGCTGAACAGCGCGACGCCGAAAATATAGTATAGCCTCCTATGATAATTAGATCGACTATATATACGTAATGTATATAGTTAAGATCAAAACCAGCATATATTAGTGTTTAATTGGTATTTACAAAAAGTACAAATGTTCACCCATAAAGTTTAACTTCAGACACGTGTGATTTACACATATCCAGTTTCTTTAATTCAAGAAATGAACTTTCAAGTTTAATTTAATATTTAAAAATTCACAGATTTCGCAATCCTTGCAACCATCGAGGACATTGGAAATGATAACAGCATATATGAAACATTATTATACACACAATATTTATCAATGCACTGTTTAGTTTTGTCAGGAATAACCCTATTATTCTTCTGTTATATACGCGTTCACTTTTGCTTGATTACTTAACTTTTAAATGGATTTTTCTACAGTATTTATTAACATTTGCTCAAAAATAACACCGCAGATCGTCGTAAATACCTCTCAATTAACTAGACATGATATAAAACACATTTCGAAAAAATTGCACTTGTTCAATTTTGCATGATTGCTCCTCACTTGATCGCGACACCGTTGTCTTTTGGCCTTGAACGAAAACTCGTAACTCTGCCCCCATATACGAACATAAACATTTCCAATGTTAAAATTGATAAAATCTGTAAGTTTAGAGATTTTTATGGAACAGCAATGTTTTTTGAGTCATAGCATATATTACATAACAACCAGAGCGAATCTCTACAGTACAAAAAGTACAAGCCAGACAATACTGTTATTTATGGTTATTATTATCAACACCACATTTTTTGTTGCATGTATCTTTCTGCGCGAATCTAAAAAAAATAATTGCTTTTCAGAAATTTTGCTTTCATGATAAATATTGTACATATATCTTGCTAATATACTTTTTTTTACAAGTATATCTGCAAATAGAAGACATTTTGTGTATTTATTGTAAATTATAGACGCGTCGGCAACTTAGGTCATTAGAGTCTTGATTACATTAAATAACAACTCACTTAAAACTAAATGACATCACAAAACATCCATGAGCGGAGGCGGGATTCGAACCCACGCCAGTCTAATCCAGAGGCCGCGACACTAACCTCTGGACCACACTTTTTTCAGAAATTTTGTGTAACCTGGTACTAATTTATACGTTAGTTCCCGGGTTCTAGCTCGAGAGCTGGTAAAAGTGTCAGTTGGATTTTCAATTTATTATTAAAAAAAAAAATAATTAATTGAAAATATGAATTGGTGCTAGGCCCAAATAACCTTAGCTGTTGGTGGTCTTTAAAACACACAACTTGAGTTTAATGAGATTAAAAACCATATAATATTATTTTTGAATCATTTATTATTGAATTAGGTATATGTAAGTAAAACCAAATATTAAAAGTACATAAAGGTCTGGTGTTGACAGGGCAAATTTTATTTGCACAATCGTCGGTTAACCCACAAATACCCCAGTAAATTATAGGTTTTAGACGCTCTTCAACAGAGTTCATAAGCGTTATCCAAGTAAATGATTCACAACTATTTAATCGTTGTTATTTAATAGTTGTAACTAAACAATTGACCGATTAAAAAATGTCTGTAAGAGCCTAAATAAATATATTATTACGCTTCTGCCAGTTGTAACTTCATCCTATTATTATAGTATGAATAAAAATAAATAAGGATGGCGTATACCAAGTCAGAGATCAACTCGACAAAAACTTGCTCAACATAGGATGACGTGCCAAGTTAGCATAAAATTCATCGTCTGTTATTGTCCCCTGTTTGAGGTCACCAACAGCAGTTCATAGTATAGTGTGTATAGAATAAGAATTTAAAATAATAAATCGTTGACAATGCCGATGAGCTGTGTTTACCAATGTCCAAATCATAGACGTTTTGTATTTCCAGAGGATCTGGAACTGAAAAGAAGTGTTTGCATGCTATCAGAGGGAATTAAAAATAGGTGAAAGATTTTTTAAATTAAACGGTTTTATTTTAAATCATCAACTGTACTAAAAACTAGAAAATAATTAGGACACAAACCAAAGGGCACTTTGTGTCGCGGAATAAGTAATATAAACGTGGGGCGCATTTGAAATATTTCTGCTGCTGGGCTTGGAAACACATTTTCTAGACAAGTGTCCTTATTTAATAATTATACTTACAGTCGTTATACAGGTTTCTATGCGCCCACGTTTTTCTTACTTATTCCGTTGACGCAGAAACACAAAGTGCCCTTTGGTTTGTGTCCTATTTATTTTCTAGTTTTTGGTACAGCTGATGATTTAAAATAAAACCGTTTAACTTAAAAGTTTTTTTACCTATTTTTATTTTCTAGTTTTTAGTTTGATTTCTGGCCCGTATCATTATGCAAACTCCTCATCCTTTCAACTGTCCACCTCCTGATTCCATCATCAGATCCCCGTTACCAAGTTGAAATCATCATAATATTGTATTGTCATGGGAACTCAATGTGTGTGCAAAGTTTCATAAGAATCGGTTAAGTAGAAGAAGTTGAAAAAACTTTCACAAGATTTGAAACAAAGATAGTAACCAACAAACAATCAAAGAAATATACGGGGCCAAGCTGAATAAAACCGTTTAAAAACTTGATTTCTCTCGCGTTCCATGAAAATCAATGATAACTTAGGTGGCTATAAAGTATAAACCTGCTGCCATCTATATTTACGTTTCTCATGTGCCCATCTCCATTGGCCTCGTGTAAATTCACCATTAGTCTGATTCATCGGGTATGTATCTGGATTAACTTTAGCTATATAGTCTACATGTTTCAATTTCTAGTCAACTTCAACAACTTCTACTCTCACAGGGGGCTAACTTCTCAGAATCGTACCTGTCACTGTTTTGCAAGACAGATTAACGTTTTCACTTGGAGGCAGTCGCAACACGCAATCAGACGTGAGAACAATACCCAATATTATTTTCGTCTCTGTTTACCTTTCTCTATCTACCTACAGATGATATTCTGGAAGCCAATTTTGTTTAATGTAGATATATATGCAAATGTCACAATGTTTTAGTGACAAATTTATTGTTTTTTAGGGTTCCGCACCTTGCCGAACAGAACCCTATTACTGATTCTACGATGTCTGCCCGTCCATCCTTCCGTCACAAAGCTCTATCTCACAAACGGTAAGAGATAGCTAAGTAGTATGGTAATTAAGAGGGATTCTAATCCACTCAGGAACCTAAGGAATTTCTAATCTATACGCAGGAATCTCAACCATAGGAATTCGAACAGACACCGAACTGACACCGAACAGACATCGAACAAACACCGAACAAACACTGAACAGCTACCGAACAGATTCCTGAGTAGATTAGAATCCTCTTACCATACTACATAGCTAGTTAAAATTTTCACAGATTGTGTGTTATTGCGACATGAATCATGGCAAATAATAATTAGAATTAAATAATCAATTAATTTTAATAAATTAATGTATTTTATTTTACTACAACACCGACTCCAGCCGTACCTCTATACTGTACTATATTATAGAGTATAGAGCGTGTAACAACATAATTCAGAAAAGGACAGTTTCCTGTGAGCTTACTAAAATCTTTCCAAATATTTTTTCGGGTTATTCGTGGTAACCACATGAAAATCAGTTGAATAGTTTCCGTGGTTCTATCGTGTTTAATCAGACGTCGAAACTTACTATCTGTGAGTCGCAATTAATATGCATATAGTTTGTATTCCTTTGTCGGGTTTTATAATAATGAATAGATTTAATTAAAAAAGTTCTGTAAGCACATTTTATTTAATTATTTTCCTATATTAAAGCTGCATTAAACTGTTCTCATTTAATAATGAATAGAGTTGGGATGGTAGTCGTCTAGTCCATCGTTTCTAGTAAGTACTTCACATAATTGCGATAGCAGAAAGAATAGGTTAAGAACACGACTATTCAATCTCTATGAATTAATTATCTATTTATTCAGTCCTTGTTTCTCATAAATCATAATGTGCCGAAGAATATTTTTTAAATAAAATCAAAACTTCAGCTTTGCTTTCAGTTGTGGAATTGTACTTTTAAAAATTAAAATACATCGACATTTATAAATAATAGAAGAAATTCGTATCATATAGCATCAAAATAAAGCAATAGTCAATACTGATTGTTAAAACTGCATTTATTATATACTGACGTTTCGACAATCTTTTTGTCATCTTTGGAGTATCAAATGCTATCAAAATTTAAACAGTATTTTGTTATAAAGATAGTATGAAATTAACTGTATAAATTACCTAAGATCAGAACACCTGGAGTATAATGAGACTCAAAGAATATAGTATAGTTATCTGTGATAATTAATATATAATTAACTATATAAATTATCTAAGATTAGATAATATAGCCCCGAAGTAGTCCCGAAATTGTCCCGGAATAACTCCGAAATGGCCCCGGAATAGCCCCGAAATGACCCCGGAATAGTCCCGAAATGGCCTCTAAATAGCCCCAGAATAACACCGGAACAGCCCCGAAATAGCCTTGGAATAGCCCCGAAATTGCCCCGAAATAGTCCCGGAATAGTCCCAAAATTGCCCCGGAATAGCCTCGAAATGGCCCCGAAATAACCTCGAAATTTACATATAATATAAATGTTTACCCATCACAAACAATAAAACTTATTCACTGGGTTTGAAAATTTTACTCCCATCGCGCATGCTCAGTTCGAAGATTCACTTCAGACGCCTGAAATTTTAAATCACTTCAAATATTTATTTATAAGTAAACATAAAGAAAGCGAGTTAATAAAAACGCGGTAAAAAAATGAATTCTGGAAATTTATTCAAATTTGATAAATATACTGTGTGTGGGGATAGAAAAGGTAACAGGGAAAATAACATTGAGAACAGTTACAATTTTGTAGTAGGCTATGAGCCATAAGATCTAATGTAAATATTTAGACTGTTGCTATGGAAAAATTTTAAATTATTCACTGTAAAGTTTCATAGCATTCTCGGAATCTGCCTAAAATGCACTTGTACCTATACTATTTTTCCTATATTACCTTTTCTAAGCTACACCCGGTGTGTAACAGTTAAGAGTGGAATATAAATCTGATCAAAAAGTTATACTTTTTCAAAATAAGTTTAGCAATAACGCCCAATGTTGAATACAATAAATATAAATTATAAATACAAACTCAATCCCTGAGGACAAAAGATATTAACGGTGTGACATTTGTTAATTACAAAACAAAAAATTCTAAAGTCGTCTAGAATATGCGAATGAAAGATAAAGCAAAGAAAAACAATGTCAAATTACAGCCATTAATTAAAAAAAAGTATCGCGAGAACACCGAATAAATTATCCGTAACTTCTCCAAAACATATGGCGGAGGACTTGTTTTGTTTTTTGTTTGTACGAGCTGAGAGATAACACACTGTGACAAAACTTTGTACCTATAATAATAAAAAAAGTTTTTTTTGCAATAAAAACAACTAACTTTGTGCGTTATTAGTTACATAAATTTTATATTGTTGTTGAACAAGATTTTTTATGGCGTTATTGCAATTATACATTCATAATTTGTGTCTCATAATTGCAAAATTGCAAATGTTTTTATAAAAACATAAGAAATTATTTAAATTTGTAATACAAAGAAAAGCGTAATTAAATTTTTTTGCCATATTCACTGTAAAATAGCTGCTTTACATGCATGTATTTATATGCTTGTAAAGTGACTTTTGAAAGGCGGGTGTGCGGGAATGTATCTTTCCCACGCTAGTGTAGGAAAGCAAACCGTTTCCATAGTGATTTATGTATATTCGTCCTAATCCGCTCGCTATTCTTTGGGAGTCCCAGTTAATTACTTATATTGAATTTGACCTTATTTGTTATTTTTTTAAATATAACAAAGAGAAATATTATTATTATTATTACCTGATCGGTCTACTATAGAAGTGAAGTTTTCGACACAAAATGAACTGTCAAATTTTTTTTGAAATACTGAAAATTAAGTGAAATGCAACTGTTTTATAGTGGGTAGTACGGCACAAAATATATACCTATATATCTCGTGCGTAATGATATTTCGTGTGACTGTTAAAACTCGCTATCGCTCATTTTAACATACTGTCACTACTCGTCAGTAATATACCTCATTACGTCATAGATATACAATCTACTATTATTTGATGGTTAAACAAAGATCTACAGGGTTCTGAATCGTTTTGCGGGTAATAGGGATTTAACCCGTAAAATCAAACTTTTGCGATTTCCTGCTTTCCTAATTATTTTAGGAAAAATATCTTCCAATAAAAGTTTTAGAACATAAAATTCTGCATCTAAATCATTAAACAAAATTAATTTTGCATGCTTTGTAACGGCAGAAATTTGATATGAAAATGTCAAAATTATCTAAAAAACAGATAGCGATAGCCATGGAACTTGAACAAAATGATGACGTTTTAGCTGTCAGAATAATTTCTAATCATTTTGTTCAAGTTCCATGGCTATCGCTATCTGTTTTTGAGGTAATTTTGACACTTTCATATCAAATTTCTGCCGTCACAAAGCATGCAAAATTAATTTTGTTTAATGATTTAGATGCAGAATTTTGTGTTCTAAAACTTTTATTCGAAGATATTTCTCCTAAAATAATTAGGGAAGCAGGAAATCGCAAAAGTTTTATTTTACGGGTTAAATCCCTATTACCCACAAAACGATTTAGCACCCTGTATAATAATTGCTAATTATAGTTTGTAAATTACCGGTGAGAATAGGAAATTTGAATGATTTTTTAAATGGTTTACATTTGCTGTATGGCTGGAATTTGAAAACGTGACAATTTTCGGGTTAAAAGTAAAAAAAATCCAGCCTACAATTGGGGCGACGGAACCATTCCAGCTCCAAAAATACTGACATTTGACGTATAATAATAGGTATAATAATTCGTTTTTCATTTTCATGATTAATTATGACTACACATGTAAAAATTAACGAAAGCTTGTTTGTCAGTTAACTCATTTCATTTTGATAAATCAATAAAACGTGTATTTACTTAAAACAAAAAACAGCAGTTTTTTTGTTTTCAAAATTTTCCTTTTCAGAACTTTATTTGCTTGCTCAGGTTATTCATTGTATTATAGGATTTTATTCATCATGTTGAATTTTTTCCTACATAATTAGTGTTATTATTTCACACTTTACATGCTTTTAAAGGTTGAGAAAATAAAAGGTATTTTAATCAATTTTATTTATGTACATAAATTTTAAAATGCTTTATAAAAATAACCGTCAAGAATGCTAATGACTTTTGAAGCTTTTTTTAAACTTCTATGGATTTCTAGTCTTATTCTCTCTGAATTGGAAGAAAATATATTTCTATTTTTTTTAAATTTAACAGTAGGTACATGTTTTTCTTTCAAAATGTTTATTTTCGCTGTAAGATAGGGCAAGTGCGACCCAAAAAATGAAAAATCCCTTACTCCGGACACATTAATATGCCTCCCTCAACATATTCACAAAAATAGGGCCTTGAATAAATAACACCTGAAAATTGTCCCTACTTCTCGGTCTATAAGTCGAACAGCTTTAAAACGCTCTGCTGCAGTACAACAATCGAAAACAACAGAAACATTAAAAAAACTGGTCAACTTCTCATGGTTTCAAATAATAAAAGCTTACAATAGCATTGCACATGTGCAAATAATAGACTTTAACGTACATTTTAAAAATTTTATGAGCCACGCTTTTTATTGTACTACAGTTAAACTTGCGGCGGATGAGAAACTGTAGCAGTTCAACAGAAAAAAAACCCTTCAGACTCGCGCGCCGCCGGTTTCGTACAATAATAAAAATAAGAAGTTCGGTAGGGGTAAAAAAGTAACAGGTTTATTTATTTAAGCTGGTTTTTATAGTTTTTTTTTAATTTATACTTTATTTTGTTCAATTTAATTTTCCAAATTTTTCTGCATAAAATTAAATAAAATTAATTTTTAAAATTAAAAAAAATATATTAACAGAATATTTAAGGAATAAAGAATGCAAAAAATATTGTAATCCGGGATCGAACCAGCGACCTTTCGATCTTCAGTCGAACGGTGATGTTAGACGCTCTATACTGTCTATAGTACAGTTTATAAGTACGGCTAGAGTCAGTGTTGTAGTAAAATAAAATACATTAATTTATTAAAACTAATTAATTATTTAATTCTAATTATTATTTGCCAGGATTCATGCCACAACACACAATTTCTGTGAAAATTTCAACTAGCTACCTCTTACCGTTTGTGACATAGAGCCTTGTGAGAGACGGTCGGACAGACATCGTAGGCGCAATATCCTAAAAATGATTTTCTCAGTGCTTTATTTTATTTTGATCTCTAGAAAACCTTGAAATATTTTAGAAAAACAATAACATCTTATCATCAGTAAGAAAAAATATTCTATTATATTTTCAATTGTTTCAATTGTTCCACGCGCGTCACGACTGGCTTCAGTTAATGTACATACCTACAAGCTGTGATATGCCACTTCTATAGCTATCTCTATTCTGAGATTAAAAGTATATTTCGGATACTTCTATGTACAGGGTGGCACATCTTAAACAATGCCGTGAAATATCTCGTAAACGGTACAAACCATAAAAAATGTTTTATACAAAAGTTATAGAGTGTCAAGGGGGACAGAAGACTGTGATATCAGATTTAACATAGGTGGTGTTGTGAAGGTCAGGCGAAGGTCAGCTTCGATTTTTTAATTGTAACAGTGCATTTTGATTCCAGAATACGATACAGTATTTATTAGTGAATAGTAAATCATTAAGGTACATATCAGCTAAAGTTAATAAATATTGAGATATTTATAAATTAAATAAAGGCCAAAATGAACGACAATTAGATAAATTATGGCATAGCAGATAGCCATGATATTACGCAGCGACATTCTTGGCTTAAATTCAATTCATAAAATAACCGAATTGACAAATTAAATTTGCTATTTAATTTGTAAATATCTCAATATTTATTAACTTTAGCTCATATGTATCTTAATAATTTACTGTTCATTATTAAATATTGTATCGTATTCTGGAATCAAAATGCACTGTTGCAATTAAAAAATCGAAGCTGACCTTTGCCTGACCTTCGCAGCACCACCTATGTTAAATCTGATATCATAGTCTTCTGTCCCCCTTGACACTCTATAACTTTTGTATAAAACATTTTTTTATGGTTTGTACCATTTACGAGATATTTCACTGCATTGTTTAAGATGTGCCACCCTGTATATATTATGGAAACAGTTTTCGGACGTGTAATATTTTCGCAGGTTTCACTGTACTTATGTGTGTTAAAAATTATTTAAATCACTACGCAGGCTGAGTTTTATTAGTGAAATTACAAATATACGTACATATTATAATTTAATTGTTTTGGATATTAAAACACACCTACGTACAAAAACGTATACAAATCACAGAAAAATGGTTTTGAAATATTACTACAATTGCGGAAGGGATTATTTTCATTGGCGTCCTATTTAATAGAACACCATAAGTACCCTGTTTTTAGGGTTCCGTGCCTCCGAACGGAACCCTATTACTGAACCTACTATGTCCGTCCGTCTGCCACAAAGTTCTATCTCTGCACAAACGATAAATGGTAGAGCTAGAGCTAGTTGAAATTTTCACAGATTTTGTCTTGTTGTGGAATGAATCCTGGTAAATAATAATTAAAATTAAATTATAAATTAATTTTTTTTTATATATTTTAAAATATTTCGTAAATATAATTCTCTCATGGGTTTGAATAGTGACACAACTCAAAAAAATGAGTCAAAACGACAGCAAGAAGTGAGTCCTAAGAAAAATTAAAAAATTAAAAAAATAAACTTATATAAATTATTATTCACTGAACTCTTATTAGTTTAGTCAATGAGTGCTCACAAGGGGAATGTGGATGGAAAAGTCGAAAGCAGAAAATTTGACTTAGGAACTTTGTTTGGACTAGTTAGGAGATAAACATACTAAAAGTCCTTACCCCTCCGAAGTACGCCCGAGGGGGGCGGGCACAAAGAAGGTCCCGTTTTTTGGTTTTTTGCTTTTATCTCGAAAACGGTGCGTCGTACGAAATTTTGTTGTACTACATAATGAAAGCTGATAAAATTCTCTACAGCTTTAACTTTCACACTTTTTATCTATCTCCATTCTTTGCCTAGCTATGAGCTTCGAAAAACGACCGATTTTCAAAAATGTGTTAAATTCTCTGTAGCACACTGTAACAATACGAATTTTCCAAAATCATTTCTTATTGCTCATCCACCTTATTAAAAAATGAATTATTTAATTCACCGCCTATTTGGGCGTGACGGGCCTGGTTGTGGTTCCTCAGCGTTTGCCTCTTCTTCTTTCTCCTCATCTATCGAATCTACGGCTTAATTTCTTAGATATAAACTAATTAATAATTAATTTTTATATTTTTATTTTTTAGCTCGATTCTGAAGAAAATCCAAATCCGGATTGAAACGTCAATTATTTGAATTATTTGTTGTAATTTTTTGTTAATACATTGTCTGAAAAATTGGTCGAGAATTTTATTCATTGATATTATTGGGAGTTTTATCCAGTTTAAAAGTAAACTGTTTCCGCCTTCACCGCGTGGAGGTACTCCCAGCTTGTTATTTTTTAATAGTGTGTGGGTGTTTTTAATAGTGTGGATGAGCAATAAGAAATGATTTTGGCAAATTCGTATTGTTACAATGTGCTACAGAGAATTTAACACATTTTTGAAAATCGGCCGTTTTTCGAAGCTCATAGCTAGGCAAAGAATGGAGATAAATAAAAAGTGTGAAAGTTAAAGATGTAGAGAATTTTATCATCTTTCATTATGTAGTACAACAAAATTTCGTACGACGCACCGTTTTCGAGATAAAAGCAAAAAACCAAAAAACGGGACCTTCTTTGTGCCCCCCCCCCCTCGGGCGTACCTCGGAGGGGTAAGGACTTTTAGTATGTTTATCTCTTAACTAGTCCAAACAAAGTTCCTAAGTTAAACGTTCTGCTTTCGACTTTTCCATCCACAAATTATTCGTTGCTTAAGCTATATGAAAATAATTCATTAATGCTTAATTAAATTTAAAGCATGCTTTTCGTGCTTCCATAATAACGGAATATTTAAATCAATTTATAACGCTAATGGCAACGTAGTTGTCTAGAAACTAAAGTGAATTCGTATTGTGGAAAGAGATTGAGAAAAATATAAGATTATAAACTGACAAGTTAGATAATATATTGAATTTTAAACGAATTTTGACACGCCACTGTCAGAAATTGTTATTCGAAAAACACTGGTTAAAATCTCCCAGGATTTATAAAAGCGACAACTGACTGAAATAAAGCTTAAATGTAATTACGACTCACGTATCTAAAAAAAGAAGATAAATTCAAATATAAAATATTGACGGTAAAAAAAATATTTTTTTAAAATGGTTTTAAAAACCAGACCTCAAATACTAATATTTTATTGACTGAATCGTTTTCTTTATAGAGGATGTGGCTCTGCTATCTGTTTAAATGTTATAAACGTTTATTTGTTTTGGTGAAAAAAACCTCATGTTTACATTTTTCGCACAAAATAAAAGTTAGATAGTATTCGCTGTGAGCAAATGCATGGAGGGGATTTCAGAGTGACTGTTAGCGCGCAACAACGGATAAATGCAATTTTTGTTTTGTAAGGTGGAGAATTTTTGAGACTGCTATATAAAGAGTGGATATTTTATATGACAGAAAATGAAATTTACATAAAAAAGTAATAAATTTATTGTGTTTCATCTTTTGTATATCTCCGGTATAGTATAGAGAAAGACCAACGCGATGTACGCAATATCACATGATTGTGTATACACTATACACACACACACACACACACACACAATATGCTCGGATGAAAACTCATAATGCTGCAGACATTTTCAGGGGAAAATTGACATGATCATTTTAAATAGCTGAAACATTCATCCATATATCATAAATTTGAATTTGAAATGTTCATTTTTATTTATTGTAGATTATAGAATATGCATCGACAACTTAGGCCATTAGCGTCTTAATTACATCAAATAACATCATCATTTAAAACTAAACGACATCACAAAACATTCATGAGCGAAGTGGGATTCGAACCCACGACAGCTTGCTGCAAAGGCTAGCTCGCTGACAATTACACCAAGCTGTCTTCGTTAAATGTTCAAGCGATCAACTTTCGCAAACTATTAAAATACAAATAAAATGCTTTTTAGATTGTGCAGTACCAAATAGTTTTAAAAATTATATTTAGTCATAAGCACTTTCGGAGAACCATTTATTTACCTTCATCAGATGATGGAAAACAATTACTGGTTGTCCCAGAGCGCTTATGATAACTATGTATTTGGTACCTACTCTATTATCTTCTTGAATATTATAAAATAATGGTTATTAAGTTAAATAAATAAAATGCTGCGTGTTTTTTTAAATTTAAAATGTATAATATTAATTTACATCAAGTAATAGACCGAGAGCTAGTGACAATTTTTTGGTGTTATTTATTCAAGGCCTTATTTTTGTGAAGATATTGAGGGAGGCATATTAAAGTGCCCTGAGTAAGGGATTTTGCTAGATAGCGGTATGGGAGGGATGCAGACCGCCCCCAACATGTAACAAAAAAATGGTCACAATTATTATTGCTTCAAGGTTTAAATTGTTTGTATAACTTGTCGGTGACCAAATAATGCCTTTGTAATATTTGCAGATCGATTGATCAGTATTAAAGGGGGCCGCAGATCACCCTAAACGTGTCATGTACCCCACGAAATTTATATTATTAGTTCAAGGTTCAAATTTTAATATGTTGTTACGGCGACTGTTTTAAGCATATATTTCAATTTGCAGAACAAAATGTCGATATTAACCCACTCTTTTAGAGGGAAACTTGCTCGCCTAGGTGTTTGTATCGTTCTGCAAGGGGGTTAATACCGACATTTTATTCTGCAAATTGAAATATATGCTTAACACAGTCACCGTAACAACATATGAAAATTTGAACTTTGAACTAATAATATAAATTGTCACTAGCTCTAATATGAAGCCCAAATATGAAGTTTATTTAGTTTAGGAGAACGGGTTAAAAGCACTTTGTTCGAAGTTCTCCTAAACTAAAAAGTTATACTCCTCTTTCCCGACACTACGCCTGTAGGTATAACAACCTCACCACTATGATTTGTAGTATTTGTCACGGTATAACTTTTTGACTTACAAGACGGGTGGAAACTCGAGGTTTTTCAGGTAATTTTTTTATTTTGTCCGAAAACAAGTTATATAACGAAATACTACAATTCATGTATTAGGGAATACACGATTTTCCTGTCAAAATTTGGCACTGCGGCCCGTTTTTTTAAGACAACTTTACCTCAATAATGTAATATCGCACCGCATATTATATTGGTTGAATTGCCGAATAAGAAGAGCTAAGGATACGATATATTAAAGGACTTTGAGAAATACATTCAGTAAATTATTTGAATCTCTCAAAATCATTTTAAAAATATGTACATAAGTTAATATTTGCAAGCTACTTCTGATTTTGACCAACGAATTCAAATATTTCAAATTAAAAAAATTTCATTGCTTAAAAAAATATTTTTTAAATTGTTTGTTTCATATAGACATTGCAATTAGCTTGATTTTTTAGGAAACGTCTGTATTTTTATATTTTCATATTGTCTGATTTTGATCCAAATATTGCCCAGCGTAAACATGAGTGGGGATTCGAAAGATCTTGTCATAAATATAACAACTTTTTCTATTGCACCAAAATTACTTATCCTAAACTCTAGAGGAACAGAAACAGACCTTAATTCATTTTAATGTTAATAAGTAAGTTAAACTATTAAATTAATTATAGCTAAGCTGTTGAAATATGATAATCATTTTTATAAGAAACATATTGAAGTAGAATTCACTTGTGGGCAACATTTGGAACAAATCCCCTAGTAAAATGATAAAAACATTGTACTTCGTAGTGAGGACAGTGTGGTCCAGTGGTTAGCGTCGCAGCCTCTGGATCAGACTGTTGTGGGTTCGAATCCCGCCTCCGCTCATGAATGTTTTGTGATGTCATTTAGTTTTAAGTTAATTGTTATTTAATGTAATCAAGACGCTAATAACGTAAGCTGTCGACGCATCTATAATTTACAATAAATAAATGCACTCCACAATCAGGTAATTTTATTAAAATTTCCCTACATATATAGGGTATAAAATATATGCAAGATTGCCTGAAACTGTTAGAAAAGAAAATAATTTAAAGAAATTCCAAAAAGAATTAAAAAAATATCTTCTAAAATCTGTACCTTATGATCTCTGTGAACTGATGTAATTTTGAATTTTGTACCCATTTATTAGCAGTGCAAATAAATACCTATATGTATTAAGTATTATTATTTAAAAAATAGGCATACAATACTTTGCCTTGTGACCAAAAATACAATGCAAATTTTGTTTGCAACTTGGACACTTTTGCGAAATAGGCCCCTGCGGTATGATTTAAAAGACAATATAAAAAGCAATATTTGTTTGGAAAGATTGTGAACGTGAGGGGGTTTTCGACGAATGAGACTCTTCTTTTTTAGAAAATGTCATTTTTTAGATCTTGTTTGGCCAGTATTTTATGTCGGACTATAAGCCATAAATTCAACGACATGAAAAGTCACGGAATAGCTTCGTCTCACACGGAACACTACACAAGCATGTACACCGTACGGTACCTACTACTACTATACAGGGTGTCCCAGGCATGACTCTCCAAACCTGTATCTCGATTATTTTTGAAGATACCCCATCAAAGCCTATTATATATTCGGAAATGGGATGAAGTTCTCTACAACTCGGCGGTAAATTATCGCTGTATATAAGCTAAAGAGATAACTGTAAACTTTTTTTCTTGAATAGGACCCTAGGAATTTTTTAATTATTTTGATAGATTATGGTTATAACGCTCCGTCGTAGTATTAATAATAGTCTTTAACACAGTCACTCGGAGCAACGGAATAGCAATACTAATATAAAATTACTACAAACAACCTTTCGAACTTCTATGAGGTTCTTTTCAGGTTTTTTTCTACAAAAATATTGCAGACGATTGACTAATTATTGTAACAGTTACGGTTGACAATTAGCTTGAGAATAGCGGAGCGTGTAGCAATGCTGTTGTTTACATTGCGTTGCTATGGTTCCTCTATTACAAGTCCCCAGTTCCCGGGTTCTAGCCCGAAAGCTGGTAAAAGTGTCAATTGGATTTTCAATTTATTATTAAAAAAAAATAATGAATTGGAAATATGAATTGGTGCTAGGCCCAAATAGCCTTAGCTGTTGGTGGTCTTTAAAACACAATCACACAATCGACAATTAGTCAATCCTCCGCACACATTTTTGTAGAAAAAACCTGAAGAGGACCTCATAGAAGGTCGAAAGCTTGTTTGGAGTAATATTTTATTAGTATTGTTATCCGTTGCTCCGAGTGACCGTGTTAAGGACTATTATTTATTTTGTTAGAGCTTTTTATTCTCTTTTCAAACATGTAATAAAATATCAGTGTTACATTATAAAATTATCGAGATAAATGCAATTAAACTTTACATACAATGCATAGGTTACTTGATTTGAGCGTCTATAATCCACAGTTCATTTCGACTACTTGATTTTATTATCAAGTAGGTAGTACGTACAAAGTCGGCTCCAGACAACATATGCCAATGTTGGCGAATGTATTGCCGGCCAATGTTGAGCATGTGTGATCATTTGAATATGTCGAGTATCCACATTCCACACGACAGGATTCTGTGTTTAGTACACTCAATGTTTAGCGAAACACCAACATTAAACAAAATCAATAGCGAAGATGACGCAATTATTGCGAGTGCTACAGAAGTACTAATTTCTTGTGCCCAGCTCTTATTACATGTTTCATGCAACTCATATATCACAATAATATACACACACTGACAAATACCGCGTAGTAAAAGCTGTCCAGACGTCTGGATGAAAACAAAGTCATATTTGCAAGTCGAGACCAGCGTTGGGCAATTCCTTTGATGTGTATTCAAAAAATCGCCCTCAAAACGATTTTTTTTCCAAATTGCCCTCAAAGCGAATGTCTTCCAATGCCAGCGTTTGTAACTGTTTGTCAAATATGAAAACTATCCACACGGCATAGCAATTGCCCGAATGTCAACATTGGTCGACATTTGACATGTTATCTGGAGCCGGCTTAATTTTAAAATGTAAAATAAAATACCTATAATATATTATGGTCCTATTTAAGAAAAAAAATCGACTGTTGCCTTTTTATTACAAGCATTTATTTAACTTGCAATGTATGTTAGTTAGTTTGTGTGTTTGTTTAGGTCAAAACTTGCAAGTCAATTTTGAACGACTTCCACGTATCCGATCGATTTGAAATTTTGTACATAATATATGTACTCCCGATGACAATACACGAATAAATCGTTTTTAGAAATAAATTCAACCCCTAAGAGGTTCAAACGGGGATGTAGGGTTTTTTTGACTAATCAACGCCCAGGCCAAATCGCTGAAGCTAGAAACTTGAAATTTGGACAGTTGGTTCCTTTTCTGACGTAATCATCCACTAAGAAAGGATTTTTCGAAATTCAACCCCTACGGGTGTCAAATTTTAAAAGACTAAAATGAACAAAATAAATATTAGTAAAAAAAACTTTTTAGAGACAAGATTTTATTTAAATGCACTAAAAAGGAAAAAATTATTTTTAATAATTTAGGTTCATAATTATAAAAGCGTGGGTCGTGACTAATTAACTATCATAGAGTTCACGACCGAAGCTTTTATAATTATGAATCTAAATCATTAAAATAATTTTTTTCCTTTTTAGTACATTTCAACAAAAGCTTGTCACTAAAAAGTTTTTTTTACTAATATTTATTTTGTTCATTTTAGTCTTTTAAAATTTGACACCCTTAGGGGTTGAATTTCGAAAAATCCTTTCTTAGTGGATGCCTACGTCAGAAAAGAAACCAACTGTCCAAATTTCAAGTTTCTAGCTTCAGCAATTTGGCCTGGGCGTTGATTAATCAAAAAAACCTACATCCCCGTTTGAACCCCTTAGGGGTTGAATTTATTTCTAAAAACGATTTATTCATGTATTGTCATCGGGAATACATATGTGTACAAAATTTCAAATCGATCGGATACGTGGAAGTCGTTCAAAATTGACTTGCAAGTTTTGACCTAAAGAAACACACAATCCCACAAAACCACAAACACACAAACTAACATACATTGCAAGTTAAATAAAAGCTTGTAAAAATAATCGAGATACAGGCCTGGGGAGTGGGGAGTCATGTCTGGAACACCGTGTATATACAAATTTCAGCTGTAAACAGAAGTTGTAAGTTTGAGGGAAACGCTGCTATGTTTTCGCCATCAGTATCTACCGTACCAACATCGAACCAACGACGATCACGTGACTCGAATAATAACACACTCACCTCTCTTACGGTACGTTCGTATATCTACCTATCTGCATACAGGATGTACCTATTAATACGAAACTTAGGGTTCTGCGAAGCAAACTGAACTGGTAAAAGCATCTGTTCGATTTTCAATTCATTATTATTAATTAAACTTTTTGTAGAAAAAATTGAGCCGTGAAAAGTCATTAAAAAGACAAAAATAATTAATTTTTGAGGTCGGCGCCAATTTAATTACTCAAACTTTTTTATGTAGTTTTATTAGCGCTGACCTCAAAATTTAATTATTTTTTTTCTTTTTAATGAGTGAAAAGTCATTAAAAAGACAAAAATAATTAAATTTTTTCTATAAAATGTTTTATTAATAATAATGAATTGAAAATCAAACAGATATTTTTATCAGTTCAGTTTTTTGAGATCTGCGCCAATTTTATTACTCAAACTTTTTTAACACGCTTATATTAGCTTCACCTGTATGTTTGCATGCTTGCTTGCGGGCTTGTGTGTTTGTCAGTTTGTAACCAACTTCTTTGAACTTGATTTTGACCAACTTTGAACGGTCAGATTTAGTTTAAACTTTGCACACTTATCAAGGACCGATTACAATACAATAATTCCATAAGTTTGTCCCATTATCCTGACCAGGAACTCTAGGACTAAAAAGCAAAAATAAATTATAATTTAAAAAAACTAAAAAACACGCTTTAATGAACTAAAAAGTAAAAAATAATTCATTTTATTGTAATAAAGCGTGGGGTAGTATGAAAATATGATACAAAGCACCCCACGCTTTTTTACAATAAAATTAATTTTTTTTTTATATTTTAGTTCATTAAAGCGTGTTTTTTAGTTTTTTTAAATTATAATTTATTATATAGTTTTAGGTATTAAATTAGCGCTGACCTTAAAATTTAATTATTTATAAAAAGTTTTATTTTTCACTTTTTAGTGGCTTTGCAATACGTAATTTGCATTATCAGTTCTCAGTAGGTACTTGAACGAGCGAGGGTTTAATAGACGAGTGATGATATTGCGCTACTTATAGTGTATTTGAGACAGTGAGTCATGCACTTAGACTTCACTATTTATGTAAGCGGCGCAGTTTTTATGCATGTGACGCGTATGCTTTTCCGCTCCATTAACCTTGTTACGAATTATACATGACTAACTATCTTAAATATTGGAACTTGACTATAATAAACATTAGTAAAAAAACTTTTTAGAGACAAGCTTTTATTTAAATGCACTAAAAAAGAAAAAAATAATTTTTAATAATTTAGATTTATAACGTTTATAGTTATAAAAGCGTGAATCGTGACTAATAAACTGTCAGAGTTCACGACCCATGCTTTTATAATTATGAACCTAAATTATAACAAATTATTTGTTCCTTTGTAGTGCATTTAAATAAAAGCTTGGCTCTAAAAAAGTTTTTTACTAATATTTATTTTGTTCATTTTAGACTTTCAAAATTTTACCCCCCTTTGACATCCGTAGGGGTTGAATTTTTGAAAAATCCTTTCTTAATGAATGCTTACGTCAGAAAACGAATCAACTGTCCAAATTTCAAGTTTCTAGCTTCAGCGATTTAGCCTGGGCGTTGATAAGTCAAAAAATTCTTAAATCCCCGTTTGAACCCCTTAGGCATTGAATTTATTTCTAAAAACGATTTATTCATGTATTGTCATCGGGAATACATATGTGTACAAAATTTCAAATCAATCGGATACGTGAAAGTCGTTCAAAATTGACTTGCAAGATTTGACCTAAACAAACACAAACAAAAAACATACATTGCAAGTTAAATAAAAGCTTGTAAAAACGATATATTTCTTTGAGTACCTGCCAGAGGTATATCTCACGTGCAAATTTCTTGCAAGTTGAAAGATTTAGCGTTCACAATATGCCTGGTTTCAGGTAATCTAATTATATGATTTTGTCGTCTCGCCGTAGGATAATTGTAAAACCAATTTATATTAATTAAAACATCGCTTTGATGATTAAAATATGTCGAGCGCGTACTATTTCTCTCAAATCTATTCTCTTTACCAATAATCTAAAATTATTACAATTGCATGTTACTGAGGGAAGACCGCAGCAAAATTAGTAACTTTGTGAGTTGGAAAGATTATTCGCTGTGAGCAGCAGATGTATGGTCCTGCCGTCTGGTGAGTGATAGCGTAAATCGGCGGTGCCAAAGTTACAATTTAATCATTCAAAGATTCTGTTGAATTCAAAAATAACAACGTGAAAAGTGCGTTTTTTTAAAATCTGTGAACAATATAAATCATAAACCTTCTTTTCAACCGACTTCAAAAAAGGAGGAGCTTCTCAATTCGGTTGTATTTTTTTACGTTTCGCAATGCAATTTCAATAAAACTTTATCCAATCTACGCGAAACCGAAATCTCAGATGTCAATTATTTAGTATTAGAACATTAATATAAAATGTGTAGTTAAATTACATCTAACAAATTGTTTTATAATTATTAAATAATTTAAAAAAATAATAATAAGTTGTTATAAAAAATTTAAACGAAAATGAATTTTTTTTTCTGCATAAAAATTCAAACATTTTATTAAGAAGTGTCACTTTCACGGCCCATTTTATATTTTATTATTTACTATGACGTATTTATGTTTAGCGGTTACCATAGAGGGGGGAGATAGGTACCCACCGAATGTTTCTCTATTTATCCGTTGTTGGGAGCTAACAGTCACTCTGAAATCCCCTCCATGCATCTGCTTACAGCGAATATAACTATGTTATGGAATTATTTAAGGAAACTATAAAAAACCTCAATTAAACTAGGCAGTATAAAAATAACCGTTTTTCGACATAAAAAAAGAAAATCCTGAGTCACATATTTTATTCACGTCACGATCTTAAACTTCCTATCTCGATGCTTATTGCTAATAAGAAGTAAGCCACAAATCAAGTGAAATATAGAGTTCTAACACCATTGGAAACAACATTTAAAGGCCAATGGGGTCGTCCCTCGTATCAAAATTTGATAATTTTGAACAGTGTGTGTTATTCCTCATACATAAATAATGTAAACCAAATTTTTTGTTCTTATATCCTGCCTCTTAAATGTAAACAAGAGTTAAAAAAATGTGTTCATTTCAAACGAATGAGCTTAGCCGCCATAATGATGACGTAAAAGCCAGAGCAATGAAGCCAGACATACGTTCACGAATAGATAAAGAGGGGTATGTCTATGGAAAGAGAGCAATACTTCCTCGTCAGTCGAACTCGTGAAGAACCTAACCTAAGTTCCAACCCGGCCTGTCAACTGTGCATAAACAAATCAGTGTATTATGTATATTTTCTCTTTATCTTTGGATCGGTGGGCGTGATTCAACTACAGCAGCCAATCAGAGAAGGCTGGCTGTGAATGACGCATTCCGTGGCGATATAATTCTATATGTTCAAAATTACATTGAAAAATACGCACTTTTGGAAATTTTTTTCATGTGAAAAAAGCTTCCGAAAAATTCTCTTTTTTTTTTAAAGACTACAAACAGCTAAGGTTATTTGGGCCTGGCACCAATCCATTTTTTCAATTCATTATTTATTTTTTTTTATAATAAATTGAAAATCCAATTGACACTTTTACCAGCTCTTGGACTAGAACCCGGGAACTGGGGACTTGTAATAGAGGAACCATAGCAACGCCATGTAAACAACAGCATTACTACACTTTCGGCTATTCTCAAGCCCCGAAAAATTCTCAATTCCCAATGTGTTGCGCCCGTGTCGAGCTGAACCGAGACGATTTAGTGCGCGTCTTGCTTTACGGAACACAGTCCTGTTAGTTATGAGACGTCTGTATATATGGATGCAGATACAACGGAAGGTAAGGTGTGCGAATGCCCTTTTCACTGCTGATCAAGAGTGACTAACCGAATTTGACGTGAGAAAATCAACGGTGCGTGCGGCAAGTCAACTCAAATGTTAACTAGGTATATGCAGAACTATGACCCGTTTGACTGTACCTTACTAAATAATAATTTAAACCTTTAAAATCAAATTGACAGTCCACAATGTGCCTTGAAATGCAACAAAAAAAACTATATTTTAAACCGAACTTCAAAAAAGGAGGTTCTCACTGCAGGGCCGGATTAGCCATGTCGGGGCCCCTAGGCAATGCAATACTCGGGGCCCCTTTTCGACGCATGCTGTCAGTTGATGAAATACTTCATACTTACAGAACAGAACCATCTAGTATCGAGTAGTAGAACTAATAATATGGATACGTTACGTAGCGTATTGTATGATTCGTACAATACGCTACATAACGCATCCATATTATTAGTTTTACGATACTAGATGGTTCTGTTCTGTAAGTATGAAGTATGACAGCATGCGTCGAAAAAAAGCAATAATACTAATTATTGTCATTGAGGATACAAATTTTCCGATTAAATTTTCACTCTATGAAACATTTTCAATTTCTTTTGTGCGCGCGCGGGACCCCTAGCCAATGCGGGGCCCCTAGGCAGTTGCCTACTCTGCCTAATGGTTAATCCGGCCCTGGTTCTCAGTTCGACTGTATTTTTGTGTGTGTGTGTGTATGTTACGCGATTTCTCCTGCATTTGTGAACCGATTTTGATGATTATTGTTTTATTTAATAGGGCATACCTTCGGATTCGTCCCATATAAATTTTACTCAAATCGGTTCAGTAGATTGACTGATTTATAAAAAAGTGAGTAACACTGTCACGGTAAATGTCAAATATCAAGACAGAAGTCGGTTAATAACGTGCAAACTACGTATTGTAAAGTCACTAAAAAGTAAAAACAAAAAACTTTTTAACCAAAAAAACCTCCTACAAAAAATCCACTAAAAAGAGGAAAATAATAAAATTTTGAGTTCGGCGCCAATTTAATAAGATATGAAATCTGTTAAAAGTTTAGTAGCTTTACAATACGTAGTTTGCACGTTATTAACTGACTATTCTCGGGCTTGAGAATGGCCGAGCGTGTAGCAGTGCTGTTGTTTACAGGGCGTTGCTATGGTTCCTCTATTACAAGTCCCCAGTTTCCGGGTTCGGATTCTAGCCCGAGAGCTGGTAAAAGTGTCAGTTGGATTTTCAATTTATTATTAAAAAAAATAATGAATTAAAAATATGAATTGCTGCTATCTCCAAATAACCTTAGCTGTTGGTGGTGTTTAAAACACAACTGACTATTCTCTTGATATTTGATTACTAATCAAATTTATTAACCATAAGCTTTTACAGCGGGTGTCGTCACAAATAATAAAATAGAGACATATCGTTAAAAATCATCAACTGAGTAGATGCAAAGTTCAGAAAGAAAAAGTTTTAATTTTACATTAAATTTTGTTAAAGGTAACATGGAAATATCTATGAAATGGGATATCTGCATGCTTAATGGCGAGTTTCTAGAAAAATGTTACTTAAATATTTAACTCACAAAGAGACTGTGAGCTACTTTAATCTGACGGTAACATTTCTGTTAAATAGAAACGCATCATAATTGCAACGGGGTTTCCCCTGTTCCTCATCCATTGATACTGGGCAACAGATTGTCGACCGCTGGAAATTAGAAAAAACATAAAATATTTTACACGAAAGACATCCGATGCTCACATAAAAAAGGCCATTTACCAGAAACTGTCTCTTCAAAGCCTTGATACGGTTTGTTAACTCAGACATTTTATTTTGCACAATTCTATAAAATAGAGGGATGGCTAAAAATATGTTCTATCTTTAAGGTGATATACTCTAAAAATTTGTTAACACAATTAAAATAGAAATTTGAAATAGTTAAATTTATAGGTAACTTTTAAAATGTCAACTGTATATCAAAATATAAAATTGTGTTAGGCCATCCATAGCTAAGGTTATTTAGGTCCAGTTAGAACCTGGGAACTCAAGTCTTTATTTAATTCCAAAATAAATATTTATCCTCAAACGAAAAAAATTATCCAGTCGAGTATATGCACTTTTCGTTTGAGATGCATCCACTATTTTTTGTGCGATCTATTAAAATTTAAAATAATACGCAATGACATTTCAGAATAATGAGCCATTTTCCTGAGAGTAGTTCCTTTAGTTCCTTCAATTATCCACGAGAGGCAGCACTTGTGGTAGGTACAAACATTATTTATTCCCCATTAGTGTCGTGTCATTTTAGTGGTATAACTTAATTATTTAATTAATTTAATAATAATAATAATTTAATAATTAAGTTATACCACTAAAATGACACGACACTAATGAAGAATAAATAATGTTTGTACTTTGTACCTACCAAAAGTGCTGCCTTTCGTGGATAATTGAATGAAAATGGCTCATTCAATCTCATCACTTTATAAAGTCAATTACAATCAAATAATGTTTTGCTTTTTGTTAGATTTTTCATATATTTTTAGAAATTGAATCTAGATTTTTACAAATCGCCGGTAACAAGAAAGTTTAGATATGACCGGCATCTGAAAAGTTTTTAAAGTTGGAAGTTAAAGTCAGAAGTCGTTTGGAAAGAGATTTTTTAATATATGTATCTTTTTTATTATTTTAAAAGTCAATTTATCTTCTTTTTTATAGTGCTGAGTTCGAAAACATACAAATATAAAGTTTAAAACTTAAATCGAAGTGTAAATTTAAATGAAATCTTAAAATCAATGACGAGCCTCCATCCTTTTTACAGATCCGCATTCATTGCTGTATTTTTAACAGTCTTCAAAACAAATTAGGTACATAATTATAAAAGCGTGGGTCGTGAACTCTATGAAAGTTTATTAGTCACGACCCACGCTTTTATTATGAACCTAAATATTATTAAAAATTATTTTTTCCTTTTTAGTGCATTTAAATAAAAGGTTGTCTCTAAAAAGTTTTTCTTACTAAAATTTTATTTTGTTCACTTTAGTCTTTCAAAATTTTACCCCCCTTTGACATCCGTAGAGGTTGATTTTCAAAAAATCCTTTCTTAGTGGATGCTTACGTCAGAAAAGGAACCAACTGTCCAACTTTCAAGTTTCTAGCTTCAGCGATTTGGCCTGGGCGTTGAAACCCTACATCCCCGTTTGAACCCCTTAGGGGTTGAATTTATTTCTAAAAACGATTAATTCGTGTAGCTATATAGATGAAATTTTCACAGATTGTGTGTTGTTATGGCATGAAACCTGACAAATAATAATTAGAATTATTAAATTATCAATTAATTTTAATAAATTAATGTTTTTCATACTGATAAGTAGAAGTGGGGTCATCGTAAGCGATGATTATCTGAATTAATATTATAAAAAGAAAAGATTTGATTTTTTGTATGTTTGTTTGTTTGTAATGGATAAACTCAAAAACTATACTTCACTGATTTTAAAAATTCTTTCACCTATAGGAAGCTACATTATCAGCGAGTAGCATGGGTTTTTTTTAAATAATGGAACCCAAGGGTACTCGCGGGGGGGGGGGGTATTAAATCATAAATTCTTATCTCTGGAACTACTAAACCGATTCTAAAAATTCTTTCACTAATAGAATGTACGAAAGGGTACTCGCGGGGGGGGGGGGGTAATAAATAATAAATTCTTATCTCTGGAACTACTAAACCGATTCTAAAAATTCTTTCACTAATAGAATGTACGAAAGGGTACTCGCGGGGGGGGGGGTAATAAATAATAAATTCTTATCTCTGGAACTACTAAACCGATTCTAAAAATTCTTTCACTAATGGAAAGCTACGCAGGAGGAGAGATTCTCGCGAGGGGGTACTCGCGGTGGGGGGGGGGGGTAATAAATCATAAATTCTTACCTCTGGAACTACTAAACTGATTCTAAAAATTCTTTCACTAATAGAAAGCTACACAGGGGGGAGATTCTCGCGGGGGATAACAAATTAACAATATACTAAATATAGATACGTGAGCGGAGCAATGGGTGACCGCTATTAAATCCTAATTTCATACCACCCGGGTCCGCTATAAATCATAAATTCATAGCACCCGGGCGAAGCCAGACCGGGCCGCTAGTAAATTATATTATGTATTAATAACTGTCAACAGAGAGGTTTGAGCTTACACTATGTTTTTTAACATAGACACATCTTTACACTAATTAAGTAACGGTACGGAACCCTCGTGGCGCGAGTTCTACTCGCACTTGACTGGTTTTTTATTTTCTTTGTCAAATTACCACTTTCATTTGACAGCTTTTCTAAATTTCTAACCGTAATAAAAGTTGTAAACGAATATTCTGACATTTTCAGGAACGCACGTTCTGAGAGACGTACAAATGCCAGGACGACGTCTCTTACCTGGTTAATGCCAAGTTCACGCAGGGCGCAGAAGCCTGAGAGTGATAAAATATGTCGGTTTGCCTCGAGGAAAATACGAAACGTATTTTTTAGTTGCTTCACATACGTGCGCTTTTCCTCTAAACTTGGTTTATTTATACATTCCACATCCAGAGAATACATATAAAGAAGCCACCGATGTACAGTGTACAAAATAAAATGATAGGGTTGGGAAATTTATCCTACACTCCACGCTATTTATGTCTTAAAAATACATAAGTCTACTACTTAAATTTTCTCTATATTGAAGTCGAGTTGTCGCTGTAATCACCGCGATCGGTCCTGCCAGTGCCGTCTGGTGAGTGATAGCGTAAATCGGGGGTACTAAAGTTAAACTGTAATCATTCAATGATTCTGTTGAATTCAATAAATTATAATTTAAAAAAACTAAAAAACACGCTTTAATGAACTAAAAAGTAAAAAATAATTAATTTTATTGTAAAAAAGCGTGGGGTAGTATGAAAATATGATACAAAGCACCCCACGCTTTTTTACAATAAAATTAATTATTTTTTACTTTTTAGTTCATTAAAGTGTGTTTTTTAGTTTTTTTAAATTATAATTTATTTTTGCCTTTTAGTCCTGGAGATCCTGGTCAGGATAATGGGACAAACTTATGGAATTATTGTATTGTAATCGGTTCTTGATAAGTCTGCAAAGTTTCAGTTCAATCTGAAGTTTTTTGCTTTTTTTTAGTCCTGGAGATCCTGGTCAGGATAATGGGACAAACTTATGGAATTATTGTATTGTCATCGGTCCTTGATAAGTGTGCAAAGTTTCAGATCAATCTGAAGTTTTTTGCTTTTTTTTTTTTAGTCCTGGAGATCCTGGTCAGGATAATGGGACAAACTTATTGAATTATTGTATTGTCATCGGTCCTTGATAAGTGTGCAAAGTTTCAGTTCAATCTGAAGTTTTTTGCTTTTTTTTTTAGTCCTGGAGATCCTGGTCAGGATAATGGGACAAACTTATTGAATTATTGTATTGTCGTCGGTCCTTGATAAGTGTGCAAAGTTTAAACTAAATCTGACCGTTCAAAGTTGGTCAAAATCAAGTTCAAAGAAGTCGGTTACAAACTGACAAACAAGCAAGCAAGCAAGCAAACATACTGTAGGTGAAGCTAATAAAAGCGTGTTAAAAATAGCAACGTGAAAAGTGTGTTTTGTGAAATTCTGTGAACAATATAAATCATAAACCTTCTTTTTCATGATTCACAAAGCATAAAAATTAATAAACAAACACTTGAAAAATTCTACACATTTATTTATCTCAACGATCATTTCGGGTTTCTAGCCCATCATCAGGAGTTGAGATGAATAAATGTATAGAATTTTTTAAGTGTTTGTTTATTAATTTTTATTCAATCATGTTCTACCAAGTGCCTAGCGATAATTCTATAGAATTTATATTCGCAAAGCAATTTCGGTAAGTATATTTTATTAAATCTACGCGCAAAATCGAAATCTCAGCTGTCAATTTATTTTATTGTAGATTATAGACGCGTCGACATCTAAGGTCATTAGCGTCTTTCAACTACACTAAATAACAACTAACTTAAAACTAAATAACATCACAAAACATCCATGAGCGCAGGTGGGATTCGAACCCACGGCAGTCCAGTCTAGAGGTTGCGGCGCCAAGCACGCTAACATCTAGGCTATCTGCCCTCTCTCAGCTGTCAAATTAGAGCATTGATGTCAAATAACATGCAGTAAATTACGTCCAAAAATTATATTATAATTAGGAAGTTTCCATTGGACGAAAATACTAATAATGATACTGTCACATCATTATAATAAAGATAACTTTGAAAATTCTGAAAGAATTATTTTGATATCTTTAATTTCAACGGAGATATTCAATTTCTTGTACGTGGGGTCACAAACGAAACTGATTTTTGAATATGACGTCACGCGGTACAAGTTTGCTGTTTTTTAGCTTTGTGAGTAATTAAAACCTAAGTTACTTAGTAACTATTTTGTTGTAATACAGACTTTTCTATTTATATTAAATTAAAATTAACTGTCAAAAATTTAAATATGTCAATATTTTCCGTCATCAACTGGTTTGTTTTTAGTGTTTCCATAACAATTTACGAGTTTATAGAAAGAGATTTATCGGAAGTTACCATGTTAAATTACCACACATACAAACTGAAAATAACTTTTAAAAATATCGTGCCGCGTGACGTCACCCGGACTGAAAACGGAATTTCTTGGAGAACTGTCAATTCAAACTTTGAAGTAGCATAACTTTGTTGTTTTTAAAGATATTTCAAAAATTCTTCCGCCATTAATTTTATAATTTTTAGAACTATGATTTAGACCAAAAAAATAAAAAAGGGAAACTTCCTAATTATTAAATAATTTAAAAATAATAATAAGTTATGTTATAATAAATTAAAAAGCATGAGAATTTGCGTAATAAATTTTTTCTGTATAAAAATTCCAACTTTATTTTGATAAGAAGTGTCACTTTCACGGCTCATTTTATATATTATTTATGATGTATTTATGCTTAGCAGTTATCATAGAGAAGGGAGTTAGGTACTACCTCATGTTTCTCTATTTATCCGCTGTTGCGCGCTAACAGTCAGCCTGAAATTCCCTCCATGCATCTGCTCACACCGAATAAGGTCAAGGCTTAACAATAGCCCAGCCTGTAGAGTTGTTATTTTCCCAGGAAAAAATCGTTTCCTTATAGATTCAATTTTGCTAAAAACTTCAAAGGAACGTGTTCTAATGAAAAATATGTGAAGGCTTGAAAATGGCCGAGCGTGTAGCAATGCTGTTGTTTCCATGGCGTTGCTATGGTTCTTCTAATACAAGTCCCCAGTTCCCGGGTTCTAGCCCGAGAACTGGTAAAAGTGTCAATTGGATTTTCAATTTATAATTAAAAAAAAAATAATGAATTGAAAATATGAATTGGTGCTAGGCCCAAATAACCTTAGCTGTTGGTGGTCTTTAAAACACAAAAAAAATATGTGAAGTATAATTTCGACAGATGTGCTTAAGGCACAAAAATGTAATAATAACAATAATTCGAGTGATTGGTTTAGAATGCCTTATGCCTGTTCGATGCTAACACATACTTGAAGAGAAAGCTAAATCTTTAGATTTTATTGGATAAAAACAGCAATGCACTCTAAACAATTTAAGATGGGACCGGTTTGAGTTCACGAAGTGAATTCCAAACCGTCGGCAGACATCCGTTTGGTGATGGAGGAGCAGCGTCTCATCCCCAAAGAGCTGGGGGGCGAACTGCACATTTGTAAGTTCAGCAGCACTGACAGCCGACAAGGCACATCCTCCTGACGGCGACGATCACACGCTTACCTCAACTGTATTTGAAACCTTTCACTATAACAGTAAACTAATATACTTTACGTTTAGGCTTCACCGTGTGTACAGCTTCCTTCATCGTATAATATGACGATATACCGGGGACGTCGGAACGTATTAATTTTAGAAAACGGGTACCCGAATCAAATACCCGGTTTTTACCTAGTGCTTCCTAAACCTGGGTAAATTACTCAAAATCGAGTGAAAGCAGGTTTTCTTTGTGTAACGATACGCATTAAAAAATTGGAAGAGCTCAACTCTGATTGCTTTCTGTAGGACCACGTCATTTGAAAAAAGTACAAACATTTTGATATTTAAATTTAGTAAAGCGAAGTTAGTTGCGTATACTCGTGAACGTGTCCTACGTCAAAATTACTTCAAAAATATAGAAGAAGAAATGCAACGAAGAAAGTGATCAACAGAACTGGGCCAAGTACAATGAAAATGTACTTGAAGTACCAAGTACTTTGGCATTTCACCCAATAAGTACAAAGTACTAAGTACAATTTTAAATGAGTCCAAGTAAGTACATGAACTGAGTACAAGTCTTGGATTTTACAAGTACTTTATACATAATATGATATACTACCAAGTAGTTAATAATAGTAGTATCTAGTCTACTTACTTTACTCAGTCTCAGCAAACCAAATTTGTGGTACAAACAAACCCTACAAGCTCGATTATTTATCAAATTAAAATACACACACAGTGACGGGGATTGGCGATCTAGTGTTGGGATTTGCGATCTAGTGTCGGGGATTGACGATCTAGTGTCGGGAATTTGCGATCTAGTGTCTTGGTCCACCCCTTGGCCCACCCTGGATTAATCCCCAATCTCTAGGTTATCTTTAAATACATTTTTAACCCTCAAAATTTTAACAATTTTTCTTGTAAATTGTATACCTAGCAAGTAGGTAACCTGGGTTAAAATTTTATCGAGCACTGAAATTTTGGGAATAAATGTTATTGAGCCACCTTCAGATCACCATGCCCAATACTGGCCCACCCTAGAAAAAAGCACTAACGCCGCTACTGGCGATAAAAGACTCCTTATATACCCAGATCCGAAATCTCAGATCCCTAGCAACCCTGCTTTTAACTCAAATAGCTACAACGGTATATTTTATTTATTGTAGATTATAGACGCGTCGACAACTTAGGTCATTAGTGTCTTAAATACATTAACTAACATAAATGACATCACAAAACAATCACGAGCAGAGGTGAGATTCGAATCCACAACAGTGTAGACAGTATAGAATAACGAATATTATTATTGGTATACCGAAGGTTTCAGAATAAAGTACCCGTGAATTTGTCGTCATCCTTAGTTTAAACCTCACCATGTATATAAACAGTTTCCCTCATAGCATAATATGACGATATCTCCTTCTTCATCCTCGTTACGTAACTATTTCTATATATATATTTTGCCTTAGTCTCACCATTGTTTTTAGTACATAAACAACACATGATAATTACCACCTTTACTTTTGTTTTAAACAAAAGCGAATTAGTTACGAATTTTATTTTTTTTTCTCTTAAAGCTTATAGCTGCTCAACCCTCATAAATAATTTTCTTGTATCGCTATTTTTAACACTGTATTTAACAATGCAGGTACGTGTTTTCTTTGATATACCTACAATTTTAATAAATACAACGTTATGTTATTCTTTATTATTAATTTTTGGAAAGCACGTTCTGTGTGG
Source organism: Mongoloraphidia duomilia (assembly GCA_039654895.1). Lineage (NCBI taxonomy): Eukaryota > Metazoa > Arthropoda > Insecta > Raphidioptera > Raphidiidae > Mongoloraphidia > Mongoloraphidia duomilia. The sequence goes on from CM077520.1 coordinate 14,456,449, forward strand.
CTGTAAAATTTGGTAAAACAATGTTTCATTAACTCAGCGATTCAAGAGAAACCTGGAAGTTTCTTTTATCTAAAAAAAATTTGTATATTTTTCAAGTCAAGATTTGTAGTAGATACTAATTTATATTTTCAATTTATTAATACATAAAGGTTCAACCTGTCTAGGAAAATGAAGAGTATTCTCTATCGGAAGTTACCCCCTGCACTCTTCATCTCAAATCCTTTCCCCTCACCTTAAAATGGTTATAGCTATCCCAACGCTCTTTTTAAAGTTAAAGGGCTCGGGTAAACTCTAAATGAAGGACCAAGAATCACACTACAGATTCTATAAGCAAAAAATTGAAAAAAAAATTTCCTGGAAAAACACAACTTTTTAAAAATTGCGTTATCTTTCACATGTATATAGCCTACAGGCGAATTTTTTGACAAAAATGTTTGGCTATAGTGTGAAAGATTACGCAATTTTTAAAATGTTGTAAGTTTTTCTAGGAAAATGTTTTTCAATTTGTCGCCTCAAGGATCTGTCGTGTGATTCTTGGTCTTTCAATTGGTGTTTACTCGAATCCTTTAGCTTTAAAAATAACGTCGGGAGAGCTTTAACAGTTTTTGGGAGGGGGAAGGATTTGAGACGAAGAGTGCAGAGGGTAACTTTCGTAGTACTCTGAAAAAGGCATGTATTTATTTAAATCACGAAATGAGTTCCTCTAGTGATGAAGTATTTGCCTTGGAAAGTAAAAAAAAAAATAAACGAAAGAAAAGAAAATATTGGTTACATTAGATGGAGGATTATTACCCGACTGCAACGCAAAGGAGTGTAATGTGTTTATCAGCCTATGTATGTATGTGGGTATGTATGTTTGTATGTTCCTTTGAAGCACTATACAGACCAAACGCCTGGGCCGATTTTTATGATTCACACGTCAATCGATTCCCCTTAGTCCGGCGAGTGTCACTAAAGACATGACGTTAGTGAAAATTCAATATGGAGACTACAGGACGCCATATTGTGAAAATGAAAAAAATGAAATGTTCCTTTGAAGCACTATACAGACCAAACGCCTGAGCCGATTTTTATGATTCACACGTCAATCGATTCCCCTTAGTCCGGCGAGTGTCACTAAAGACATGACGTTAGTGAAAATTCAATATGGCGACTACAGGACGCCATATTGTGAAAATGAAAAAAATGAAAGTCAACAAACTATGTCAAGTGGGGTATCGTTGAATAGGTATTTAAAAATCATTTTTAGTTTTCCCTCAACATTTTTCGATTCGACTAACCGTTTAGGATCTATATCAATTTATTTTTAATTAAAAACATTTGAAAAAATCACATAATTTAAACTTAAATTCCAGTGCAATTGTGATGTAGTACTGATGCTGATAGGAAATTCAGTCTGGTAAATAGCTAGCTAGCTACTCATAACTAAAAAGTATAAAATAAAAAAAAATAATTTAAAAAATCAAAAAACCCGACTGCGTAAAACTGAAAAGAAAAAAACAAGCACTTAGATGTCCGGTGGTCAACTGAACAGTCGGGATCCATTATTCGACAGCCAATCAAATTTTTCAATGGATCCGAATGTTCAGTTGACCACCGGACATCTAAGTGCTTGTTTTTTTCTTTTCAGTTTTACGCAGTCGGGTTTTTTGATTTTTTAAATTATTTTTTTTATTTCCATTTATTGTAACGCGGTAAAAAAAACAAAAAACTTGTAGCCCCATATTTTATAAAATCACTCGAAGCGGCAAATAACTATTTCGGAAGCTTTGAATTTTGTCGCGTCGCGCTGTTGCTGCGACGCGCCACGTTTGTGAGAATTGGTGCATTTGAAAAATGAAAACACATAAAATTTTTGGAAGCAACGTTTTATCGCATCGCACCGCGTCGAGACGTCAAAATGAATTTTAAGTGATATTCTGTTTTATTATCGGCTAACATTCGTTTTTCTGTACCGAGTCACGCCTTGACCTGTTCCAATTTTAATGCACGTTTCGAAAACAAGTAAAACATTTAAAGAGTAAAATCTGAAATTTTCTCCTTGAATTGGAATTGATTTGATTTTCACGTGATCTGGTTTGTAGAACTTCACATAGGTACTGTGTCAGCGTACGTACCTACTGTAAACTCAAGTTGAATATGTGATGAAAACGTGTTTTGGTATAAATTTATGTGACTAAAAGGTCCTTGTCCACACTTGAACTCTTTTCAGTCGTGACAAACATCAGTTATGTTAAACCCTATCGCCAAAATAGTGTAATTGATTCAGGGCCGTAGCTAGAGCTGAATTCAAGATAGGGCACTCTAAGTTTAAAGTAGGGCTGAAGCAAAATACTACAATTTTTTAATTGGATTGCTCACCTCATCTGGTGATATCAAATTACAAAAGCAAAAAAACGGTGAATTACAATTTAATCAAAAAAAAAAAAAATACAGAACTTGACATGTTATCAAATTTCCGAAGAACTTCATTTAGATCCAACGAATTTAATCTTGTTTTTCCAAATGCCAGATAGATCAAGTCTGTCATTCTGTCGTGACAGTATTTGCGACTTGTTTATAATTCCTTAAAGTAGGGCACTGGATGTTTTAAGGTAGGGCATTGCCCCTTAATGTCCCCCCCCCCCCTAGCTACGGCCCTGTATTGATTATGTACTGATTTTTGTAGAGGTAAAAAAATAATGGATTGAAAACTGTATAAATAGTGCAAACTACATAATTTTCAATGCAGCATTTTTGCCAACTTAGAGGTTGCCTTCCTAAATTCAAGAGTATTTAATGAGTTAAGAGGACGAAATTTGTTAGAATTTTGTGAGGCGTTTTTATTTTAGGTCCCCCAGGGGAAACATTGGAATGTAGTTGTTCTCGCAATTGCATTCCAATGTTCTTTGGGAATTGGCGTTCCCAGGAGCCCGAGCTCATACCAGTCGGTTTGTGTATGCCGACTGGCAGATTGTAATACACAAATGTATTATTAATCGTTGTTGTGTTGAAGACGCTAATGACTTGAGTTGTCGTCGCGTCTATGATCTACAATAATAATAATTATTTTATTTTAGGAATTATATTCAAATGTCTGGTACAAGCGGAGAGGCCCTGCAGTCAGGGTCCATTCTGATCGATCGAATATCCCATCTTGATGTCGTTTGACACACATGGACACACCTAAACGAACGTAACAACTAACTAGTGAACTCTGCATACTAAAATGGATAGTTGATAGCGATTAAAATTAATGTTCACAAAAAAATAAAAAATTTATAAAAAAACAAAAAACCCGACTGCGTAAAAATTGAACTTAAAAGATGGAAACAAGATCAAATGATAACATGCAGTCGGAGGCATAGTAGTAACAAATTGAACAGAAATACCTCCGACTGCATGTTATCATTTGATCTTGTTTCCATCTTTTAAGTTCGATTTTTACGCAGTCGAGTTTTTTGTTTTTTAATAAATTTTTTATTTCAAATGTTTTTAGTTAAAAATAAATCGATATAGATCCTAAACGGTCAGTCGAATAGAAAAATGTTGAGGGAAAACTAAAAATGATTTTTAAATACCTATTCAACGATACCCCACTTGACATAGTTTGTTGACTTTCATTTTTTTCATTTTCACAATATGGCGTCCTGTAGTCGCCATATTGAATTTTCACTAACATCATGTCTTTAGTGACACTCGCCGGACTAAGGGGAATCAATTGACGTGTGAATCATAAAAATCGGCCCAGGCGTTTGGTCTGTGTAGTGCTTCAAAGGAACATACAAACATACATAGGCTGATAAACACAATACCACTTCTTTGCGTGCGCAGTCGGGTAATTAGAATGAACACTTCAGGTAAGGCTTGTAATCTAATTCTTTTTATAAAAGTCGATCAATTTTTTGACATTTCAAATTAAAACCTAATGTAATATTATTATTTGAGATATTAGGATGTCCAAAATTTATACAATAACAGTGTTCTTGAGAAATTGGATTAGAAAAATAAATTTTAATTAAGTTTTATTTTGAAATGTCAGAAAAGTAATCGACTTTTATAGAAAGAATTAGATTACAAGCCTTACCAGAACTTTTCATTCTAATTTTGTGAACATTAATGCCTGTCTTGAAGAATATGTGTTCGAACATTCTCCACATACAAAAGCCATTTTTTAATCGCTATCAATTATTCATATTAGTATACAGAGTTCACGAGTTAGTTGTTACATTCGTTTAGGTGTGTCTGTGTGTGTGTCAAACGACATCAAGATAGGGTATTCGACCAATCAGAATGGACCCTGACTGCAGAGCCTAGTCGCTTGTTACTTCCCACCTCTACTATGGTAGGGAAGTAATGGATTTAGTCCGAAAAAAATATTTGGAGATTTTAACAGATTTTAACGTTTTGAGACCCTAGCAATCGTTTAAGATCATTTTCTGACTGATATCTGTATGTATGTGTGTGTATGTGTGTGTGTGTGTGTATGTGGTCAATTTTTCGCCTTCGATATCTTAAGAACGGAACAACATACGGTCATGCCGATTATTCTATTGTGTTTATCAGCCTTTAACTTAGATCTGATTAGATTTTGAGTCAAATCGGTTCAGCGGATCCTGAGATATTCAAAAAAACGTTCTCAATGTCACGTATTAACATAGGTAAAAAAAAATATAAATGAATTGTAGATGTTATAATATGAAAAAAATGTAAATATTTTTTTTCTCTAAAATGTATAGTTTTCGAGAAAAAAAATATTTTACTAAAAAAAATAAAAATTGTACGTAAATCAAGGTAACCATGATTTTTGCTATATTAAGCTAGCCATCAGTAGATCACCAAACAAAAAAGAGGGCCATGCTTTTTTCAAAGAATAAAAATTAAATTGTGTTTTAAAGACCACCAACAGCTAAGGTTATTTGGGCCTAGTCAAAGAATAAAAAAAAAGAGTTTATTTTTTGCAAATATTTACTAGGTGGGAAGTATAGGACTGGTCATCAGTCGAATTTTCTTGTGAGTTGGAAACACTAGTGTAGACATACACAAATTATATTCCAACAGAAAAACGTTACGATGCCAGAGATTAACTATTTTAATTGCTCCTGAAGAACGGTGCAGCGTTACAGATTGTGCTAATTCATCTCGTATACTTTCATATTACGTGTTGGGAATATGTAATTTTCTTAGCAACTATCAAAAAAAGTCACCCTAAATGTAAAACGAATTCGTTTTCCCTATCCTTGGATTTATTCTCTTATTTTTACGTTTTTTGTTATTTTAATCTTTATCAATTAATTTTCTAACAGTATTCTTGAACTTTGAAATTAATTTTAAAATTGTTTATGTATCGTTTGTTTCTTCTATGTGATATGGAAAAAAAATCGATCAATTGCAAGGAGAACTCGCGCAACGAAGGTTCCTTACCGTTAGAAGAATTTAATTAGTGTACACTGTGTCTATATGTTAAAAAGCACAGTGTAAGCTCCAATATAAATAATATAACTGTCCAAGTGGCGCCATTACATGCGATGACCATAGACCATACGGTTTAATTCCAATATAAATAATATATTTTATAATCATAGCGCAAGATGACGCAACTCCACTTGTCAGTATAAAAAACATTCATTTATTAAAATTAATTGATTATTAACTTCCCACTGGAAGTTATTGTAATGGGTCCGAAAATCGAAATCAAAATGTAACAAATTTTTATGTTTCAAGGTCACTACACTATTTTTACACTATTTTTAGAAATAAGACTGTGTGTGTAAGTACATACGTACGTACGTACGTACGTATGTGTCCATTTCTTTCTAAGACAAAATCTAGAGAATGAAAAATGATATCGACTACGTTAGGGTGCCAATCGACGCGTATTAACGTAAATATGATCTGAAATCGGTTCAGCCGTTCTTTTTTATTAACCAAATAGACTCCAAAAAAGTAGACTTTACACAATATCTAGCGAATAAAAAATTATATTGACTTCGTAAAGGTGTCAATCGAGGCGTGTTAATGTCATTTTGATCCGACATAAATTTTATAAAAATCGATTCAGCCGTTTTTTTTTTTTTTAATTATTGTTAAAAATAAATAATAATTATGTTTTAACGATTAAAATGATTACTTTTCTGTATAATATCTAATTTAATTATTATTATTATTAAATATTTATCAAACTGGGAAGTTCGTCGTGTGGACCTCAAGGGTCGCACTTTAGTCCTAATAAACGACCCACCTCACCGCTTGTTTATTATTTCATTCTAATTAATATTTTCCAGGATTCATGCCACAACAACGCACAATTTGTGAAAATTTCATCTAGCTACCTCTTACCATTTGTGAGATAGACCCCTGTGACAGACGACAGACATCGTAGGCAGGGTAATAGGGTACCATACGGAGTTACGGAACTCAACAATTGAATTCTTCAAAGACGTCGTTCCAGACGATAATTAATATTAATAATAACCCCATTACGACACTAGTAAATGCAATCTACCATTCCGCTTCTTTGACAGCTGGACTATCATAAATAAATATTAGTAAAAAAAACTTTTTAGAGACAAGCTCTTATTTGAATGCACTAAAAAGGAAAAAATAATTTTTAATAATTTAGGTTCATAATTATAAAAGCGTGAGTCGTGAACTCTATGATAGTTTGTTAGTCATGACCCACGCTTTTGTAATAAATTATGAACCTAAATAATTATTAAAAATTATTTTTTTCTTTTTTAGTGCATTCAAATAAAAGCTTGTCTCTAAAAAGTTTTTTTTACTAATATTTATTTTGTTCATTTTAGTCTTTCAAAATTGTACCCCTCTTTGACACCCGTAGGGGTTGAATTTCAAAACATCATTTCTTAGTGGATGCTTATGTCAGAAAAGGACCCAACTGTCCAAATTTCAAGTTTCTAGCTTCAGCGATTTGGCCTGGGCGTTGATTAGTAAAAAAAAACCCTGCATCCCCGTTTGAACCCTTTAGGGGTTGAATTTATTTCTAAAAACGATTTATTCATGTATTGTCATCGGGAATACATATGAATACAAAATTTCAAATCGATCGGATACGTGGACGTCGTTCAAAATTGACTTGCAAGTTTTGACCTAAACAAACAAACACACAAACAAACAAACAAACACACAAACACACAAACTAACATACATTGTAAGTTAAATAAAAGCTTGTAAAAATTAAGGTATCGTTCAAATTATGAGCAAAATCATTTCATATAAAACAATACGTGAACCGATCATCATGTAAGTTTAGTACAAATTCCAAGTATATCCCCAGCAGACTCTTTCATACCTCGATAGGTACAAATATACCACCTAGCGGGTATAATACAGAATCTGCGCAGTACAGTAAATTACTTTTATGTTCTATTTGTGTTGTCTGCAGGAATCAGTAGAGTGTATCTCCATTCAAAATAAATCCTGCCGGGAGTTAACCCCACATTTGCTGGCTCCAACGCAATTCCCTATCCTTGTAAATAGCGTTCCAAAAGACGACTATAGAATTACGTTGCCCTTGAACGCCATTAACCCGTCAGTTCAAAGTGCAACTAACATGTTCAAAAACAATTTTATGTAACTACTGTTATGCATAACTTTATGACTATTATTTAAAAATAATTAGTCCCTTAGGGCATTTAAATAATTTGATTATTACTAACTATTTAATACTGTTATCCACAGTTACTCAAACCCTGTATATCTATTTGATTATAAATGGCTTGAGGCTTCCCGGCAAAAATAATATTTTAGCATTCTAGGTTTTATATTATAATTTATAACTTAGAATGCTAAAATAATAATAACACAACATTGAGTTGAGTTTTTGTGGTTATAATATAATAATTAATAAATAGACAGTAGCCATTGCACAAGCAAATACTTTTCTTAACGTAATCAGTCGGCAACCATGCCATCGTGATGTTAAACGTCAAACAATTAAAATATACAAGGAAAAAATGTCCTGACAGTGGTCTTTGATTTTTTCCTTGTATATCTTAATTGTTTGACGTTTAACATCACGATGGCATGGTTGCCGACTGATTACGTTAAGAAAAGTATTTGCTTGTGGAATGGCTACTGTCTATTTAATAATTATTATAATAATAACAGTCTAGCAGACATAATTTATATATAGCAATTTTAACGACGGAACGCTTTGCATACGAGAGCTGATTTTTAAGTTATATATTATAACTTAAAAATTAGCTCTCGCATGCTGAGCGGTTCGTCGTTAAAATTGCTATATAAATTATGTCTGATAGACTTGTTATTCACTATATTGTTAAGTGAAATGGTATGTTATGGATATTCGGGGTTTAAAATCGTTTGATTATTATTAACTATTAAACCCCAAATACTAGCTAATCTCAAAATATTAGCCTTTACAAAATTCTTGCAATTTTTGACCACGAGCTCTCATTTATTTATTTATTGTAGATTATAGACGCGTCGACATCTCAGGTCATTAGCTCTTTCAACTATACTAAATAACAACTCTCTTAAAACTAAATGACATCACAAAACATCCATGAGCGCAGGTGGGATTCGAGCCCACGATCGTCTGATCTAGAAGCCGACGTGCTAACTACTATACCAAACGGTCGCCACTTCGAGCTCTTGGACTAGTACCACCTACAAAGATAATAAGGATCTAATATGTACCTACCTAGATGTAGTTTGATAGATACCATATACGTTCAATTACACACATAACACTGATTTGATTAATTATACAAATCTCACTGTGGAATTTACCTGTATACAGTTGATTTAATACAGAAACAAATTAATTAATCACAACACAAGTGCTCACACTAAATCATTACCTCTAATTAACAAAGTATATTAATTATGCAAAGCAAATCGATATTAATGAGAGGACTTGAGAATGGCCGAGCGTGTAGCAATGCTGTTGTTTACATGGTGTTGCTATGGTTTCTCTATTACAAGTTCCCGGGTTCTGGCCCGAGAGCTGGTAAAAGTGTCAATATTGGATTTTCAGTTCATTATTAAAAAGAAAATAATGAATTGAAAATATGAATTGGTGCTAGGCCCAAATAACCTTAACTGTTGGTGGTCTTTAAAACACACTATATTAATGAGTATAATCCACTAAATTAATAACCATATTCCTTGTAAATAAATGTGTATCAATATATTTAAAAACATTTTGAAATTCGAAAATTTACTAAATTATCCGTTAAAAAAATTGCCTTAGGTTATCAAAATTAAAAAACAAACATCCCAGATATAAAAACTGTGCTACTTATATTACATTGTGAAGTGTGTATGAATCACTGACTGTTATTTTCGAACCGTACTATAGGTAGTTACCTTCAATTTAAAAAAAAACATTGAGTTCTGGTACGCTCAAGAGATGTATAAACATTCAGACTACAATAATAATATTTACACCCAATAATTTTTTTCAAGATAAAAGCCTATATTTTAGAATTTTGATGTGTAATTTTTTTTTTGATCGTATTTTTTAAGTTTATCAGACACATTTTTACGAATAGACCAAACGGGTATTGATCAGGGCGGGGAACTGTTGGGGGTGATGACTGTTTGAAAAAAACTACTTTTTTTACAAAAAAACAAAGAAAAAATACTATTATATAATATCTTGGGTGCCTACGTCTTCTCGAAGCAATTCGTCTTATTTTTACAAGAATTGTTAGTGGTGGTAGTTTTTTACAAGCTTTTATTTAACTTTCAATGTATGTTAGTTAGTTTGTTTGTGTGTTTGTTTGTTTAGGTCAAAATTTGCAAGTCAATTTTGAACGACTTCAACGTATCCGATCGATTTGAAATTTTGTACACATATGTATTCCCGATGAAAATACATGAATAAATCGTTTTTAGAAATAAATTCAACCCCTAAGAGGTTCAAACGGGGATGTAGGGTTTTTTGACTAATCAACGCCCAGGCCAAATCGCTGAAGCTAGAGACTTGAAATTTGAACAGTTGGTTCCTTTCCTGACGTAAGTATCCACTAAGAAAGGATTTTTCGAAATTCAACCCCTACGGGTGTCAAAGGGGGGTAAAATTTTAAAAGACTAAAATGTACAAAATAAAATATTAGTAAAAAAAAACTTTTTAGAGACAAGCTTTTGTTGAAATGTACTAAAAAGGAAAAAATAATATTTAATAATTTTGGTTCATAATTATTATAAAAGCGGGGGTTGCGACTAATAAACTATCATAGAGATTACAACCCCCGCTTTCATAATAATTATGAACCAAAATTATTAAATATTATTTTTTCCTTTTTAGTACATTTCAATAAAAGCTTGTTTCTAAAAAGTTTTTTTTGCTAATATTTTGTTCCTGATGTAGCTTTTTTAAAAAATTGACATAAAACACCGAAAACTATTTTTGGAAAAGAAATAGTGAAACAATTGCATTCCACTACTCGTTTTCTCAAAGCAGATTTTGTCTTGTGTGAGAAAGAGATTTTATATTATATTATAAACGCTCAGCAACTGGGGTCATTAGCCATTTTTGCTTTTAATAAAATCTAGAGATATAAAATTCCATTATCTGAAAGACGATTGTGACCGTTTATATAATTTACTATATCTATCAAACCCTTATATTGTATCCATCTATGCTTGCAATTTAAAATGTTTCGGCATTTATCAATGTTTTTCTTCCGGCACTTTAGTATACTAAATTTCAATTTTCGGGTAAATTGTCATAAAAATATGGCTTACGGTCGCTTTAAATAATATTTAAGCACGGGTATAGCATATTTTACATATAATATTCGTGTTTGCAGTACCTAAATGTATAATTTATGCTAGAAAATAAACGGTAACAGCTGCGAAAACCAATGTACAAACATAAACACAGTAAAATGCGAACTTTGGAAGTGTTTATTATTGGAAGAGGACAGGGCGTAGTTTATTTACGTACATAAAAAGCGAATGTTATGCTATTACCGACCGTAGGGCTGCTGGGACCCCGAAAAGGCAAAATTTTGACTGTGATAAAAAATGTTTGAAACATCTGATTTGATAATGACCTTAGATTGTGATCATATCAATACAGTTTTTATACATGCAGGTACAGTCTAATATCGTAGAAAAACTCACTGTCATGTAGATTGTAGAACATTAGATTGAACTAAACAAACAAATGATTGATCAACAGAGAAAAATATCGTTTTTTATGGCACGCCGTTTTACTATTTAATCGTAAAATATTTTACAAAATATATGAAAATATTTAACACTTTCAATTTCAGAAAACATTTTTTGAGTGAATATTTTTTATGTACTGACATAATAAAAATACAATTTTATTATGTCCTGACATAAAATTAAATGCTTAAATAATATTATGTACATAATATTATTTCTTGAATTTTTATTGTTGAATTAAAATTATGTACCTACATAATTTTAATTCTGCATCTCTTTCTACAGCATAGTGTAACATACTGTAGAAAGAGATGGAGAATTAAAATTATGTACATAATTTTAAATCGAGAATAAAAATTCAAGAAATAAAATTATGTACATAATAATAATTCGGAAAAAACGACGAATTATAATTATATTGCGACATAATTATAATTATTTAGGATTCTTCTCTTGGAAAAATAAAAATATTTTTATTATCTTGTGACATAAAAATAATTGAAAATAATTTTATTATGTATAGAAATAATAAATATTTTTTTAACTAAAAATATCCTAACGAAAAATAATAAAATTATGCCCCTACATAATAATAAATCAGTTAATTTACTATAAACCAATACAAAAAATGAATAATTTAAATTTCCAGAATTAATATTATGTACATAATTTTATTTCTTGAATTTTTATTGTTGAATTAAAATTATGTACCTACATAATTTTAATTCTTCATCTCTTTCTACAGTATAGTGTAACATACTGTAGAAAGAAATGGAGAATTAAAATTATGTACATAATATTAATTCGGAAATTTTGTTTTATTATAATTAAAATGTTTCCAAAAAAAATTTATTTCTGTTTTGACTTTTTAAATTTCAGATAATTTTGCTTCTACTATTAGATAGTAAAACGGCGTGCCATAGTTTTTCAAGCTAAATTTTGATTAAAATGCGTAGAAAAATGTTGTTTCAAAATGGAAATTGCACAAAAAACTATTTTAAATACACGAATACACAGTTTAAAAAAATAATCTTTTCAATTGATCAATTATTTTTTTAACAACATCGATTTGAAATTCTACAATGCTTTTATTATGGAGAAATAGGTGTATATGGACACAATCTAAGGTCATTGTCCAGTAAGATTTTGTGACAATGCTTTCTGCAACTCAGCAATAATGAATTTAAATCCCCCTTTAGGCGTGATAAAGTAACAAACAGAAATTAAAGTTTTGTCTTATCCCCCGGGAACTACAGAATCTACCGGGATAAAAATCAGCCTATGTATTAATCTGGATCATAAATTACTTGCATGCAAAATTTCATTCACATTCATTGTGTCGTCAAAGCGTGATTGAGTAATAAACATGCAAACATACATACAGTTTTTCACATTTTTAATATAGGTTAGAATACACGTCTATACTCAATCTCCATCTTATTAATATAAATTATTATTTGTTTAGGTTTTTTTATTGAACTTTTCCACAACTTTATTTTTGTTAATTTTCTTTCTATTTTAACAGCTGGCAAATTATATGGAGCGCTGCAACACATTTTTATTTGTACATATTTGTAAATTTAATTGTAAAAAAACTTTTATTTATTAATTATTTACCAGTTATTATTAATAACTTTGTTTGATATAAAAAATGAGTCAACGACTTATCAGTGATATCATTAAGATTCCAAACGATTTTTCACTGACAGCTCTGAGACAAATCTATTCAAAATATATAAACGTCCGCTTGGAATGAATGAATGAATTGTGAATTAAGGTCGATTTATATTATCCGGTCAGACACGGTACGGGAATGTAGCGTTTCCGGCTAGACAAACATTTTTACATGCATTTCAAATACGAATATTTATACTTAGCGGATCCCGTTCGTTCAGACACGTATCAATACTCGTTTTTGAAATGCATGTAAAATTGTTTGTCTTGCCGGAAACGCTACGTTCTCGTGCCGTATCTGACCGGATAATATAAATCGAGCTTTATAGACCCGTCCGCTTGGAAGGATCTATCGCTATTTTGTGCCCGGCCTCTACTAATTTTAATACTACTCTGCCCACAGAAAAACGAATTTAATCGCCGAAATGTTGTGTTTAAACTGTAACAATATTGAAGTAAATTTTTTAAATGTTGCAATCGACACTGTGAGAGCAATTATCTGTTATTTTAGAAATAGAAAATGTATTTATAGACAAATGCCGCAAAGCACAAAGTCCTCTCAAAAATAACAAACTGCAGCTTACCTACAGGGGCGCCACTAGAAAAAATTTCCAAGAGGAGACAAAAATTCAATTTCTTCAGCAATTTTTAAAAAGAATTTATTTTATCCTGGTACTTTATTACAAGAAAAATACTAAAATGAGTTGTAAAAAAAAAATAATTTAGAATGCTACTTAAAATTACAATGTTACGTTCCCCTATCGATTATTTAACCCTCAAAAGTTTCCAACTTTTAACTCAAAAGGCAAAACAACGAAATAAGTGAAACATTTTCGAGTGGACATTGGACACGTTGGTGTGAATTTTAAATAAATTATAATTTAAAAAAACTAAAAAACGCGCTTTAATGAACTAAAAAGTAAAAAATAATTAATTTTATTGTAAAAAAGCGTGGGGTGCTTTGTATCATATTTTCATACTACCCCACGCTTTTTTACAATAAAATTAATTATTTTTTACTTTTTAGTTCAGTGTTTTTTAGTTTTTTTAAATTATAATTTATTTTTGCTTTTTAGTCCTGGAGATCCTGGTCAGGATAATGGGACAAACTTATGGAATTATTGTATTGTCATCGGTCCTTGATAAGTGTGCAAAGTTTCAGTTCAATCTGAAGTTTTTTGCTTTTTTTTTTAGTTCTGGAGATCCTGGTCAGGATAATGGGACAAACTTATTGAATTATTGTATTGTCGTCGGTCCTTGATAAGTCGACAAAGTTTAAACTAAATCTGACCGTTCAAAGTTGATCAAAATCAAGTTCAAAGAAGTCGGTTACAAACTGACAAACAAGCAAGCCCGCAAACATACAGGTGAAGCTAATATAAGCGTGTTAAAAAAGATAAGAAAATATAGAAACTGTTTGATGTAATATTATTATTCTTAAGTTGATTTTTTCTTGGCATCGATATTCAAATATTCAGTACAAAGTCTGTTTGGCAAATTAATTCATGAAAAAAAAGCAGCTGTTCTATTTTTATTGTGACACTTTGCAATGTCGTTTATTATAACAATTGTAAACAAATATTTTAACCTTTAAATGTTATTTGTTTTGATATATTGTACTACTACAACAAATGAACAAAAATTAAGTTTATCACAAAACGATTTCCGTCATTACTCGATTGCGTGTGTCATCATTCGATCAATATCTTATTAATTACAGAATTACAGTCCGCCCTTCCTAAAAACACGCTCGCTAGAAACGACAAACATTGTTGTTTGTCGTGTCTATTCCCCCCAGGGGGACATTGGGATGTAGTTGTTATCGCAATCGCATTCCAATGTTCTTTGGCAATTAGCGCTCCCAGGGACCCGAGCTCGTACCAGTCGGTTTGTGTATGCCGGCTGGCGGATTTTAATACACAAATATGTTATTTGTTGTGCTGAAGACGCTAATGACCTGAGTTGTCGACGCGTCTATAATCTACAATAAATAAAATAAATAAGTCGTGTCTATTGAGCGTGTTTTTAGGTTCTGTAATTATATTATATTTAATATCTCTCAGGTCATCTTATTTATAAAGAAAGCACAGTGGGGTAAACATTATTAAAAAAAACAACAATTCAGTCACTTCTTGACCGAGATCGTTTTATCCGGATTCGTGTTTTACCGAGGTTACATCTAATTTTTTCCTCGAGCGTCCATAATTTACAATATTTATCTATCTAATTTTTTCTCCCCGTATTAACCGAGCCTTCGTGCGCAAAAGCCCGGATTAACTGAGTAGTTATGCGATTTTTTTGATGATTGACATAAATATTTTAATGAGTAAATGTTGATTTTGTCATAGAAATATGCAGCCTTAATTTTTTAATCTTTAAAAAGACCGTATTATGCGGTTTTTCGACCAATCGGTCCACAATAGTTCGTATAATCAAGATTCTACTGTATTTCTATAATGTAAAAACTTTTCAAATAATGTAGAATCAAAATATTAGCATAACCAGAAAAAGGTGTTTTTGTCTCTTTTATTTACAGAATAAACTCTTTTTTCCTTTTTTAACACGTTTTATTCTTTGTCTTTCCAATACTTAATTAAAGTGTACTATATTTTTATTAATTTTCAAGTAGTTTTCCATTCATAATAAATAATTCTAAAACTCGTTCCTTATAAAAAAATGTCAGATTTGTTGCTTTGATCTTTACTATTTTAATTAAATTAAAATAATATAATTAAAAAAAAACATACCGACTGCTGTGGCAACACCCCAAAATCTTGTAACGGGCACAATACACTCCCAAAAACACGAACATTTCGAGTCCCTTCGATAACCGGGAGATGACATTTTGACATTCACTTTTCAAAGTATTTTCAAAATCACACAAAACACTTTTATTTACTAATTTTACACAAAGTTTCCCACATCATAAAAACTATTAGTTAAATATATTCCTATTGAATTTAAAATCAATTAAAATCATAATATAATTTCCTATAAGATAGTAAATAATTTATATCTTTAAAGTAGTAAACATTGAAATTCACAATTTCACGCGCAACAAGAAACACATCGTTAAGCTTTTCTAAGCTTACTGCGATCGACGCCTGCAGACGAAGCTTGCAGGAGAACAAATGCCTGTGAATTATTGTAAAGGGTAACAAAAACAGTTGAAGCATGCGCACTTGTTAAAAAATTTCATCTCGACGTTTTTGATAAATATCATTTACGTAAATGTTATTAAAAATATAGCTGTCCTTGATCTAAACTTGTTTTTAATTTCAGCGGATATTTTAAATGTCTATTTATTTACGTTATACAACTATTTATGTAGCAAGTCTGTAATTCAAAATAATATATATTTTGATATTTTCATTAATTTAATTAAAAATTCTTAAAAAAACTTTATTTACGAGTTCATCATAATATAAATTTAATGAAACAGTGGTACTAAATTTAATGACACAATATTTTATTAAATCGGTATGTGTTATCAAAGTAGTCGGTCCACACAAATTTATTTTATTTTATTTATTGTGAAAGACGCGTCAACAACTTAGGCCATTAGCGTCTTGATTACATTAAATAACAATTCACTTAAAACTAAATGACATCACAAAACACCCACGACAGTTTGATCCAGAGGCCGCGACGCTAACCATTGGACCACACTGTCCTCCGAACTAAATTAAATTGCTCGAAAAACTATCTTTGCTTTTGCTTATATCCTCGGAACCTGATGAGATAAATAAAAATTTACAATTACATTGTCTTACGCACTTACTAAATTATTATGCTATCAATAATCTTGTTTAAATAAATTTTAATTTTATTTACGATTTGTATTGTAAATGAATCATAATATTTAAAACAGTCTTCTAGAATCGTTAAAAAGCATTGAAACTGGCAAACTGCGTCTTCAAGTTCATAACTGTATTCGATCTGAATTACGTAAGAGGTCAGATGTAACAGATTAAACAAAATATTAAATGCTTGTTGAGTTGAATAATTTGTATAAAGTCAGGGAATAGAATTTAAATTATTATACATGAAATTATTTTTAATCAAATTATGTGTAACTAGCTGCTCGGCCCGACTTCGTCCGGAGCGTCTGACTAACTTACTCTAACATAAATGAGGAAGTTGATAATCTGCTTTTAAAAAACAGAAGCTGTAGTGATCCTGATGATATTTTAATAATTTCTTAGAGACAAACGACTCAATGTGACCCATGCTGTGCTCACTCTTATAGAAAAGCTCAGACCATGTTAGTTCTGACTGCAAAAACCGAAGTTATTGGCGCTGCTAACTTTTGAATATTAATGATCACAATATCTTAGGTAACGCAGTATAATATTATTAAATGAATGCATAATGACTGCGGCATCATAACATAGCTGACTACAGCATTATGTTACGTCATTGTCAAAATGGGTGTTTCATTGTATACTGATGCAGTCATTATATTCGTGTTTTGTAAAAGTGAAAAAAATGGTTTTTAAGTGCTGTGTTCTGAATTTCAATAATGCTAATAGTGGGAAGATTACATTTTATTCATTTCCTAAGGAAACTGAGGTAAGAATAAGTTATTTATCTATGACTATGACATGAGTAAGATATTATAACTTAAAAATCATATAATCACGTTGTTATATTTTGTTTGAATTAAATAATAATATTTACAGATGTTTAAAATATTAAAAATCTGGGATTGACAAGTGTTTAAAATACTTTAAATAATGTTTTAATTACAGAGATTTCATCAGTGGATTTTTGCTATCAATCGTAGGGATTTCCTTGATAGTCCTATGAATCGAGTCCGAAAAAATGTCCGAGTGTGTGAAGCTTATTTCTCTGAAGATTGCAAATATGAAGCCGTGAAAATCAATATTAATATTATGAAACAATTCTGAAAACTATATTATTAATATTTTATTGTATTATTTTATATTTACATGACCTGATAATATTATAATAATTTAGTTTAGTGACTTATTTTGTATTCAAATGTTATTTTTTTTAATGTTAATATAGTTTGTTATTATGAAAAATTGTAATAAAACTGGAAAAAAACATTTCTTTTATTTTTTAATTAACCTTTTCAATTTGTACGTCATTTCTAGGAAAATTAAATTAGATACGAGTAAAATATTTGAAAATACCGCTTCTTTCATTGTTGCACACTAGCGCCATACTCCATAGTGGCAGTAATCGGTACTAAAAGGATAGAGTGGGATATCTATACTACTCTATCTATGGTTGCACACTAGCGCCATAAGTTTTTGCAGTCAGTACTAAAAGGGTCAGAGCATTCATGATAGAGTGGGCTATCTATATAACTCTCTTATCTATGAT
Organism: Mongoloraphidia duomilia; assembly: GCA_039654895.1. Classification (NCBI taxonomy): domain Eukaryota; kingdom Metazoa; phylum Arthropoda; class Insecta; order Raphidioptera; family Raphidiidae; genus Mongoloraphidia; species Mongoloraphidia duomilia. Next base: position 14,474,620 of record CM077520.1, read on the forward strand.
GTGACCTAAGGATTCAATTGAAATGCAATTAATTTTTAAATTTTACAATTATTGGGTTTTAACAGAGCTCTGAAGATGTAATTATATAATACGAAACGTTAGCTAATAAATGCATTAAAAACAGTAATTGCATTTTAATTGAACCTTAAGCCAAATTGAGTCGTTTTTCTCTAGGAATTGAATTGTGTGGATTATAGACGCTCGACAACAGGAGTTGTCTCTAAGAAATTATTGTAATAAATGAGGACGGGAACGACGCGACGCGACCGTGACGTAGCGAGCTAAAAATAGTCACTTTCATCCGGAATTGCCAAGAACCATAAACTGTGTAAATATCATGACGCCAAGGGCTCACCGTTGGAGAGTTTTTGTGTGACGAACAGAGAACAGTGTGGTGTAACGGTTAGCGTAGCCGACGTTTGAATCACACTGTCGTGGGCTCGAATCCCACCTCCGCTCATGGATGTTTTGTGATGTAATTTAGTTTTAAGGAAGATGTTATTTAATGTAATCAAGACGCTAATGTCCTAAGTTTTCGACGCGTCTATAATCTACAATAAATAAATAAATAAATTGTGTGGCGAACAGATATGAGTATTTTCTATTATACGTCACTTTATTGAGTAGGTACTTATTTGTTTATTGTAAATTATAGACGCGTCGACAACTTAGGTCATGTCTTGATTGCAAACAACTCACTTAAAACTAAATGACATCACAAAACATCCATTAGCGGAAGTGGGATTCGAACCCACGACAGTCTGATCCAGAGGCCGCGACGCTAACCACTGGACCACACTGTCCTCTTGTTGAGTACGCGCACTACTTTTAAACTATAGTACATTTAAATAATCTTTTATTTTATGTATTTCCACTTTCAAGTACTTGCTTTATATTTCACACTAACACTTTACTCATAACGCGCGCCCTATCCTAGTTTTAATTATTTAAAAAAATACGATTTCGAAATAAAAATTTATTTTCAATAAGAGACATTCATCTCCGGGGTTCACTGTACTCTGCAGACAGTATGATAAGGTCACGAAATAGTAGTGTCCTTACGTAACTTCTGTTTATATTATGTCACCACAATCACATAGGCGTGTCAAATATAATTTATTAACAAAAATGAATTAGTTTCGTTTATGAATTTTGTATAATGATCATTAATACGAAAAAATGCTTTTGTTAAGTTCGTTTACGTCAGTGGCGTAGATATATTATGTTTCTTGAACAACTAAAATTGGCTGCAGCCTCGAGGGTGAGGAATTTTTTTATTCCAGGTGTACATATTTTTTTAAATAATTGTATTTTATTGAAATGTTGCTTTTATTGGTTACTTTCGCCTCGTTATTAATTTTTGAGTTTGAATATAATTATTATGTTCTAAGGTCCTATTTTCTGTAAGTTAATAGCAATAATCGAAAAATGAAAATAATTTGATACGTTGCTGCTACCTGCTGACCATTGTTCGGAATTTGAGATGCAGTAAAGTTTCACACCATTTTGCAAAATATACTAGCGTTTGGCTGCGGCATTATGCCAGTTTAGATAGAAGCTTTTCTTACCTGGTCGATGACATCTAGGAGGCGATCTTCAAAATAGTATGCATCATTGATATCTTGGAGTCAGTGGCTGAAATCTTATATTATTACATCGGTTATTGGCAGCAAGATGTCAAGAATAACTTTCGGTCGTGCTAAAAAATTAAGGATGCTGTTTATGCTAGCGTAGCTGTGCTCAGGGCCTTAGCTTGAATCAAATTTTAGATAGGGAACAAAAATGACAAAGGGCGGAATATTACTATCTATATGTTGACTATTTTTATTAAGGTAGGAATTGACTTTTTTAAGTTAGGACATAACTTTTCTATGCCCCCTTTAGCTACGGCCCTGGTTATGTCGACAGCAGCAAAATCAAAATTGTATTATTGTATATATAGTACAGTAAATAGAGACACAAAAATCGCGTTTACTAAAAAAAAATACTTAATGGCTGAAATTTTGAGGAGGTTTTCGGGAGCATGTCTTGAGTCTAAAACCGAGTTTTCGTATTCGAGGGGGTGGGGGAAGTTACATCCCCCGGTCAATATAGGGGTAAGTTTGTTTTAACTTTTTATCTTCGTTGCTGTTGCCCGTACAGTCAAGTCCAAGAAATCAAACTTGTAGGAAATGAAATTATCTATCCAATGATAATAAAATCAAGGCCATAGGTCGATCAGGTCAATCACAATGGCTGGTAAAAGGTCAAAAGTGAGGGGTAGTTTTATTTATTAATGTTCGCAAAATTAGAATGAAAACTTCAGGTAAGGCTTGTAATCTAATTCTTTCTATAAAGTCGATCAATTTTCTGACATTTCAAAATAAAACTTAATAAAAATTTATTTTTCTATTCCAATTTCTCAAGAACACTGTTATTGTATAAATTTTGGACATCCTAATATCTCAAATAATAACATTATACTAGGTTTTATTTTGAAATGTCAGAAAATTGATCGACTTTTATAGAAAGAATTAGATTACAAGTCTTATCTGAAGTTTTCATTCTAATTTTGTGAACATTAATAAATAAAACTACCCCTCACTTTTGACCTTTTACCGGCCATTGTGATTGACCTGATCGACCTATGACCTTGATTTTATTATCATTGGATAGATAATTTCATTTCCTACAAGTTTGATCTCTTGGACTTGACTGTACGGGCAACAGCAACGAAGATAAAAAATTAAAACAAACTTAGCCCTATATTGACCGGGGGATGTAACTTCCCCCACCCCATCGAATACGAAAACTCGGTTTTAGACTCAGGATATGCCCCCGAACACCCCCTCAAAATTTCAGCCATTAAGTTTTTTTTTTTTAGTAAAATATACCGTTTTACTGTACTAATAACTGATTTTCAAAATTGATTGTATAACCAAACGTTGCCAGGTATTGCTGAGAGAGAAACGAACATGCTATGCGACGCAAATCGGACAAAGAAGGAGAAGATTTTTACACAATATACTCTCTCGGCCGGTTTCGACTTTTGATGTCGAGCGCGCTCTTTTTGATTTAGCGACGGACGAAATCCGTTCGGATTTCATAATCAGTTTGAATAGACGGCTAGGCCGGAGTCCCTCACCTGAAGCTTCCTAGAAGCTGCTGGACGTAAGGAGGAAAACAAAAACTATCGGTGAAATTTTAGTGAGAAATTTTAATTATCAATACAGCTAAAGCATGGTGAAAGGATATGCTTACCTCCATAACGCTAAGTATGTTTAACAAGCTAAAAACATGTTCTGAATGGCTATGTGAATTATTTTAAAATAGAAATCCATCCATTTTTGCATATAAAAAGTCACAAATCAAATAGTAACATGGTAGTCATTCAAAATCAATCTGTTAGAGATCAGTGATAGCCCGATAGCTTAAAGTATTTACCACTGGTTGGTAAAATGATTTTTTCCAATATGTTTCGAAACAATTATATAATTGGCTGCTTTCCAACGAAAAATTTTTCAATTGCATTTCAGCCGTATAAAACTATTATTTATCATAAAGTATTTACTTGAGAGATTTCACCCCAGTAAGTTCTATTTAAATTTGTTTATAGTAATAACTAATCCAGCCGCTAGGAACAGTATTCTGTTTGGAGCTTGAGAATAGCCGAGCGTGAGCAATGCCGTTGTTTATATGACGTTTTCATTACAAACCCCCAGTTCCCAACCGAGAATTGAAAAAGTGGTAACTATATTTTCAATTCCAAGTCTTCATGGTTTCCGGGTTTGTAGGCCGTGGTCCGGTGGTATTTCTACCTGACGTTTCGTCTACAACAGCGATGTGGCAGCGGTCGAAGTGTCCTCCTTGGCGACTCACAGGTCAGTGTGTCAGTGACTGGTGTCGTCCCTTCTTTTATGCCTAGTACCAGGGTGTTCTCTGTTCGGTCGTAGTTCGTCTCTCTGTAATTGGTCAACTGCGCCTTTGAGAATGTCTACCGCAGTTGTAGACGAAACGTCAGGTAGAAATACCACCAAACCACGGCCTACAAGCCCGGAAACCATTAAAACTTGGAACAATGCCGGCCGTGAAAGCTTACACACCTGAATATATTTTCAATTTATTATTAATAAATAATAAATTGACAATAAGAATTGGCGCTAAATTCAAATAACCGTAACTCACAGCACTCACAGAGGTATCTATCGGATGGGGTACTATATTAATTTTTAAAGGTCATTCCAAATATCTGTCTTATACTCTTATTTGGTCAATTGATGATAGCTATCTAAAACTAGGGTTTTGATATTTGGCAGACATATAACGATGGGATTTTGGAATTAATAAAACAAACACCGTGTACTGTAAATTGATATACTGATTTTATTCTTAGTACATTTTACAATAACAGACATCTAGCCCGTTTAAAATTGATAACATACTATGATATTATTATGGTTGTAAATTAGCAAAGTCAGTTTTTAACGGAAATTGGTTTATTTGATTTCTTTATAGTTACAATAAATAAATTTATTTAAAGATGGTATTTATTTGTTTAAATAGAAATGTGATGATTTATTTTAACTACATGAATAAAAATGGCAAGATAATTTAATTGACAAAATAAAATATGAATTTTGATGCAAAAATAAATATATACTTTTATTCAATACTGAATTATTGGCATACCATTTTAATTCTCTATCAAGTTAACAATACTTGAAAGAAAATTAATCTTGAGATAATATTTCATTATAAGCTTTATTATTTTTATGTATGAATGATTTTAATAATATAACAATAATTTAATTTTATACATTTTTATATTGTTTTAAAAACAGGTTTTCTATAAATTAGGAAATTAAAAAAATCTTAAATTTTATTTTCGCAATGGAACCTAGCAACTGGAGGGCCACCAAATTCTTTTATAATGACCCTTGTTTTCTGAGATACCGAATTTTGGAAATGTCGAGAATTTATACAATTAAGCGTAACGTACGCATTGTTTACAAGTTAATTCCATATCTTACCAGTAGAGGTCCATTAGATCGAAAAGTTGAGAACACAATATCCGGGTCGCAGAGAACGAAGGGCAATTAAGTGCCTCACGTCCCCTGTAAAATCTATCAATCTAATCTATCTAGGCTTTATAGCTTATTCTAAAAAAATATTTTAAAGTACGCCCCCCCCCCCAGCAGTACAACCTGCTGTCAATAAAATAAGGCTTTTAGTTAAATAACCAAATAAACATTTTTTGTATTTAAAAATCTATATAGGTAGTAACTTTTTCTAAATCACAAAATATTGCACAATAAATGAAAAATATATTCACAAATAGTTTAAAAAAGGGAATATAGCCTGATTCCGAAAACATAAAATATTACCTACTTAAAAACGATTCATAATAAAAAATGGACCCTAAATGCGATATATTTGTATGTACATAAAAAAATGCATCAAAATAAAAAAAAACAATTACAATGAGATCAGTAAAATTTTAGTAAATTATTTACAAATGAAATTTTATTAAAATGTAAGTTAACATTTACATTAACATAATTACATTTTCAAAGTAGATGCAAAGAAAATTGCTTACAAAATCAATATTTTCAAAAAAATAAACCCTAATGTTAAGCACACTTCTATTTTTTTTGCGAGGAATTGAAAAAAGGGCATAACTGTATCGTCGGTTTATATCGGACAGTGAATTTTTGAACACACTGTATATAATTATTACAAAAAATGTTATTTTGAATTTTTAATCATTTTATTTTTACAGGTATACAAAGTTAATCAATTCTTTGCATCGACTTTCGATTTTAATCGTTAGTGCTTAACTAACTCATTTTTTTCCCTGAAAAATGATGTCAGTTTGCGCTAAACAATTAACTCACAAAAGACAAATATTAAGTACAGTACTATCATAATTACATTATAATATAGTAACTGGACATCTCAACAATGATCTGAATGCAGCCTTTTGCGCATCTGGCAAGCTTAACAATAATAAATAAATTGTTCAAAAAATACATCATTATTATTTACACCACAAAATTTATAACTTGTATAAAACGATCAACCATTTTGAAGTTTAATTAATGACAGTTAATGGCAGAGTGAAAATGTTTATTTCGTTTTTAAGATAATAAGAATAATTAAGAGCACTGTGGTTTAATTTAATAATAAAGAGTTTAGTCACGTCTAACCACAATAATTTTATTAATGAATGTACATTTCAAGAGCTATGCTCCCATCTTCAGCAAATATTGGTATTTGCTGAAGCTGGGAGCATAGTTCTTGAAATGTACATTCATTAACAAAATTATTGTGGTTAGACGTGACTAAACTCTTTATTATTTTAAGATAATAGCTGTTGCCCGTGTCTCCCATTACTTTACGTGATGATACTGACCCTAAAACGCTTCCAGGATAATGCTCTATATACAATCGTGAAAATCAAACTGAAAGGAGACTATGTAACAGAAGAGTTATCAATTCTTACTATGACGCATGTCAGTAGGTACTAAGCGAACTTGATAGTTGGGCCCCCAAGCCCAAAAAAAAAGGAAAAAATGGAATTGGATCGAAATTTAACAAAAAGAAGTCGATAATTGGGTTATCTTAGAAATTTTTTGGGCTTTTTTTTCTTTAATTTCCATCTCCGCCCTGGCCGGGGCCCCCTTGTCGGCTGGGTCCCTAGGCCGGTGCCTTGTTGGCCTAGGCAAAAATCCGGGCCTGACTAAGCGGCGTTTTGTATACGCGACCTCGACATCCCGTTTTTTGAGGTCTCGCATTATCTCAAACAAAATGTCTACCTGCAGAAACATCGAGACGTCTAACTTGTCAAATAGTTGCTGGCAAGTTGCTTTCAATATTATATCGTCGTGGTAGCGTCAAAGTCGCGCATTGCTGGTGGGTGAGTGGCTAAGAACTTGCCACGATTTCTGATAGAACAATTTTTTCTTGAAAATTAAAAGTACTCTTACATTAAAATAAATCATTATTAAAACTTCTTATGTACATAAATTTAAACAATCTATTTATTATAGTTATTCAGGCTATATTACACAGTGCCGTGTTAACTTCGTTGCAACTGATATTCTTAAAAAAAACAAATCTCTCGTTTTTAAAATAATTTTGAAATCATGAAATGCTAACATTTTAGAACATTTTCAGAGCGTTAAAAGTGGTACACCATATTCATAACTGAAAATTATTAGTTTAAAAAACACCTCCCTCTTGATACAAAAACCTTGCACGTAATCTGGTATGGTTTCGAGTACATGGGAATCATTTTTGTGGAAGCATCGGTTTTCTGAGCGTCGGATGACACAAATTGGAAAATTAATAATTTTATATTTACTCATTTTTTATATGTTTATCAGACACCTCTGGAAATGTTCAATAAAATGTATATTTGATTGACCGAAGATCCTTGAGTTTGTTTAGTTGGCTTGCAACAGTTGTATAAACTATGTAAATCAACAAACTTTTAAAGAAAGAAAATATATTCACTTGTCTTTGGCATAAAACGTCATAGCAGACTGCGTCCCACTTTTGGAAAGTAAATATCCGAAACATTGGTTAGCACGGCTCTGAATATTTAAACTGCCGACGAAAAGCAAGTTCTGTTTGCGTTGCCAGTGTAGGAACAGACCAATGGACTTGCCATCATCTCAATAATTTCCAGCCATTTGTTCCTTTCGACGTTGCATTACGATATAATGACTTTATGTAAATTAGTACAGGAATGGGTTAATAGATTGAAATTTCAACCATCACACCAATAACGCTAAGCCATTGAAACATTTCTAGTGCTAAACTAGTTTTGTGTTGCTATTCCCGTGTAGGAATGAACCAATGGATTAACGCCATAATTACACCAATTCTAGCATCTCCCTGGGCCACAGACGTATCGGCATTAAAAAGCCATTTTATTTGGATCTCTACACATCGATGTTGCACAAAATTAAATCAAAGAATCTGACAAATTTTTAATCTTAATATCAATGATTTCATTACCAAAAAAATCCAACTTCTGATAGTTTAAACGAGTGATAGCAATCAAGGTTTTGAATTTAATTTCTCCTTCTTTTATATCATAATTCGATTTCTTTTGTTTGATATTTATTTCATTAAAGAATTGACCCTTGCAGTTTCGTAGGCCTAGGCTCTTAAGTCAATACTAACTATTCAATTTCAATATTTTTCACACTACACTCGCAGCGCAGACAAAAGTTATTGGCAAAGCTAACGCTATCAATAAATGTTATTTTGATGTTTGTGAGAGTCCAATAAATGAAGAAGGAATATCATCGTTATGATGTGAAGAAGCACGTCCTTTGCTGTGCGATCGTTTAGGTATAGATGAATTTACCGTCAGCCTGGAACATTGTTCTGATGCACCAGGTTTCCGGTACATTCGTAGACTTGGCACTTTACTACTGCTATTACTGCTGCTATTGTTGTTTGTGTTGTGATTGTTGTTGGGAATCCCGTTCAGCGTTACAGCTGGATTATACTCTGATAATGACGGCGGGCGAAGTCTTTTTGACGGTTCAGTCACACTGAAAATAAATATATGATCACAAAAATGTGCTAAGTGAACCAGAAACTGGTGCTATCGTTGCTAATGTTCTGGACGACATACGCTTTACCGTTGCTATAATGTTTGCAACATATCGTCCCTTATAAAAATAAAAATAAAAATAGGAAGAAATCCTTTCCAAAAATTTTTTAAAATCATTTATTAAGCGCTTTCGGAACTTAGTCCATCTTCAGAATAACAAGATTTTTAAAATCTTGTTATTCTGAAGATGGACTAAGTTCCGAAAGCGCTTAATAAATGATTTTAAAAATTTTTTGGAAAGGATTTCTTCCTATTTTTATTTTTATCTTGATTATTCCAAATTTATGTGCGTAATAGAATAGTTATATCGTCCCTTATCTCACGTAAAGAAGTAACTGAGAAAAAGTGAGATACGTCAGCGAACAACCGTCCTTAAGCCTGACTTTCTTCTCACGAAGTGGCGTAACTTGTAAATGGAAGATACGTCTTTACGTGAGATGAACGACGATATTATTTTAGATTACTGTAGTACTTGATGCCCAGGTCGATTTCCCGAGCTTCCGGTAGCCAAGCAGCTCCCAGGAAAACGTTAACACATAGGAAATTCTAGCATTGATCGAATTTATGATTTTTGATCAGGCTACACTAGACCGGCTACACTAGACCTAGCCTTTCGAAACTTGCGACTGCATTTATTAGCGCTCGACGCAAGCGCAGACGCTAATCAATATCGAATTCAATTCAATTTAATTTAATCACTGCTTTTGAGATCTGTCACTGTCGCGTATTTATGTCGCGTGTCGCTGTCTCCCGTCACAGTCTCAAATTTCGAAAGGCTACCTTTAATGGTGGGAGGAGATCCACCTAATTTGACGATTATTAAAGCTTCATACTTACATTATTACCTACCCCAAAAGGCTGTACATAGCAGCATGTAACATGGTTTTAATCTATTACAAGTTTCGTAGGCTAGAGTACCTACTACAACCATTTGTACGAATGCACAAGAACGATTTTATGTCGACCGACTGTTTCAATCGATAAATAAGAATTTATTTACGACAGACCGCCATTTAGACACAGGGTGTTTTTTGTTTCATTTGTTGAAGTGCATATAACAATTCAAACAATTAAAGATAACTGATTCGCAGATAATGATTGATAGATGCTCGAAAACTAAGATCGTAAGTGTTGGTACTAAAAGCGGTTGATGGGAAGAGAGAGTAGCGGAAAGTAATGCAGTCAACACAATTAGCGAATTTTAGAATAATATATTGTAAATATTTTAAACTGCTTTTTGATAATGTTCTGTTTTGAAGTTAAGGTACAACAAATTATACAAATGAAGTGTTTGGTACAATAAGTTGACTGAAACTTTCGTATGCTTGGAAACTTCATCTCATAGTTTCAAGAACATCTCGGTTATGATAATGGGATTGTGAAACGCCTTTGTGACTGAAAACTTCACAAATTTAATGTCTCTCAATTCATATTATGCCAATTAGAAAGTCTGAGCAGAAGAGTGAATAGGAGAAAACAGCAAATAAAGAACTCTTCGTTACCAGCCAAGTATGCTAACAGTACGCTCTCCGCCTTGCGGTATGTGTGACCATTTACATTTGTTATCATTGAATTGTATGCTCTACTCCCATCAGCGGTCCGTCGCCAGCACTTTGTATGACGGCTGTACTAATTTTCAGTCGATTTGATTGGTATAAAAACCGCTTGTGCAAAAGCGTACTTAAATACTATTATATGGTATTTTTTGCCATACCCATTATAAAATAGCTACTTTTCACTTCATTTTCAGTATTTTCAAATATTTTTGACAGTTCATTTGTGTCGCTAACTTCACTTTTATAGTAGGCCGCACAGTAACATTAAACATAAATTGTTTTAATTTCCACACTAGTATGTTTTGAAAACATTTTCAACACACCTGCCTGTTAAGTGTTAACTGACCCATTCCATGCATAGGTACATACACGTCTGTAAAGAAGCTATTTTATAGTGGGTATGGCAAAAAGTATATTAATGAAAGTTTTAATTAAAAAGAAAATAATCTAATATGAAACCAATTAATATAAAGGCACTATTAAATACAATCCAAAACTGAAATTTGATGCCATTGTTTTATAATGAAAAAAGTCGCTAATTTATAAAAATAATGTTAATATTATAAATATTTCAAAAATAATTTCCCAATTTTTAACCAGTATTAACAGCTATGTAAATACTTATATTTTCTTATATACTTTACTAACAATTAAAATACACATATTTTATTGTCGCTGGGACATTGTTATATTTTGATAAAATTCTTTATAATATATTATATTTTATTTCATAAGTCTTACTTTTTACAATAAGCGTTTTCAAAAATTTATATTATCTTAACACATTCAAGCGAATTTACGGAAAACACAGAGGCAGTTGGTAGCCTATCAAAGATACTTTTAATAACCGTTGAATGGACAGAATAGTGATATCCCAGTCATTCATTTTTATGATAAATTCAAGCTTTTTACTATCAATAATACCACTGTTGACCTGGAGTCAGATTGCGTCACGTCAAGTACCAAAAATTATTGTTTGAAATAAGAATGTAATTTTAATGATTTAACCTCACATAAAATTGTGATTTTCTTCTACCTTATCATGTATGTTAAACTGTATCTTAGCCAAGAAAGAATGACTGGGGTGCTAGGCGCTGGAACGTCCCGGACTCCCTGAGTGGGAGAAGGCTTGGGCCCTCCCATTTCCCAATCCCAAATTACTCAAGTCTCTCCCTCGGGCCCCTAAAATTTTAGCGTCCCTTAAAAAATATAGCCAGTCCGCACCTGGTGGGACGGTCCCATTATTTATAAGCGACTGCTTTTCAATTTACGCCCTTGAAATCGTAATTCAAATCTGCGCCCCACTTTATAAGAATAGGAAAAATATCACTACTAAATTAAAATTTCAATTTTAACACGCCCGATATAATATAAATGCTATAAAACCGATTTAATTAAAATGAGATAAATTCAATATACAAGGTGTCTCATAGACTTTTGCAATTTTATTATCTACAGCATTAATGCCTGTTGAGATATAATTGCCTGATTTTTGCAATGAGTAATTCAAGCCCTGGAAATTTAATGTCAAAATTGATATATGTCACAATTGAATGGTTTGATGTTCAACAACACATCAAATACCGCATTAGAAGTGACATCAACTGGCCCCCAAGAAGCTCGGACTTGCCCCCAAATATTGTTTGTGGGGCTATCTTAATAATCGAGTTTATAATAATGCTCCAGCAAATTTGATTCAGCTTAAAAATCATATTCAGGAAGATATTGGGGCAGTTACTCCTGATTTATGCACAAGCGTAATGGAAAATCTAAGGCATCGATTGGAAGAGTGCCAGCGGTGAAATGGGTGACTCATGATAACTGAGCAAAATCAGAAAGATAAGTGTAAAGCTCTCTGAGGCACCTTGTACTTTAATATTAATTGTTGGACTCGGATTAACTAGATTAAAAACTAATAAGTCAGCAATCGTCTGTATGACCATAATAACAAGAAGTACATGAGTAAAGAAGATGAAGATAGCACAGTAAGTTGATAGCACACAACACACATAAACCTAACAATAGATCAGCACACTCTACCTTCCCAATCCTGAAGCTATATCGTGACATCAAAGAAGTTATCCAAAGTTATCCGAACGCAGCATAAGAAAGAAAATTACCAACAGAATTAATAAAACATCACAACAGATTAATGGACGTGACTACATTGGAAAGAGGCACCACTGCTGACCACATACACTCCTGGTCAAGAATAGCGCATCACATTTTTGTATTAAAGGAATAATCGGGCAGGAAGCATGTTTTGTGTTTTGATGAAACCAGGGTAGATTTGAAACCACCAGATGGACATGAACGAGTAAGGCAAAGTCCTGGAGAAAGTTTTGCTGTCTGCAATATCTTTGCAGCTCTGTGCGAACGTCGAAGAAACATCCTTCCTTGAACACCAAATATTTCAATATCTCGGCAAAGGAAGATGTTCTGGGGAAGAATTTGCTTCCACGTCCGCACAGACTTGCAGAAATATTGCAGACATATCCACGTCTGTTAAAAATCGAAACAGAAGATCAACATTGGCAGGATCATTTCCTAAAACAACTGATGACGTCCATTTAAGGCTATCAGTGGTAAAATATCAATTAAAAATAATGCTTACCTAACTAAAGGTCCTCCTTTTCCACCTTCAGCAGGAAAAGATTGAAATAAAGATGGTCCTGCCGAGACTGGACGTATCTAAAACAGAATACAAAGTTTAAATTAATTTTTAAAAAGAACAAAACTTATTTGGGAATTATTACAGACAGTAGTCCGTTTGAGAAATAAATATGGTTGCTTATAAATTTCAGCCCATTTTAATTTTTTCATTTTCTAGTCTCCAGACGCTGATGATCTCAGTTGTTAAGTGTCTACAAGCTTTATCTATCTATCTTCTAGTCTATAGATTTTCTTTTTTTTTTGTATTTTTTGTTCTATAATTTCTGGTGGTATGGTGGTACCTATTGATAATATTTTTATTAATACCAAATTGAAAACCCGATAAAAACTTTGTATAAATCTAAAACTAAAATGTAGGAACTGGGTTTACAATAGATGAGTCACAGTAACAATACACAAACGATACTTTAACGACCTTGGCTATAATCTCAAGCACAATTACTTTTTTATTCATCAACATTGACACAAAAGTTTTAATGACAATGTGACTATGAAAAACCGTTAGAAATGCCGCAAATATCAGAGCAATATAGAAATTAAATTGTCTACATAATAAAAATCTGTGATTTACTAGCTGCACGACCGGGCTTCGTTCGGATTACTCTAAAATGAATCGGAAGGTAACAATGGAGCGAGCTGAGAATAGTCACTATCATCCGGATTTCATGACGCCAAGGCTCACCGCTAGAGGTTTTTATGTGACGGGCATGAACCTGAAACGAGCATTTTATCTGTTACCCTTAAGCCGCCTCTACACGTTGGGCCAGCATGTTGGGTCAACGTTACAGGCCCACTTGGCGTATTTTGGTCGTTGGCGACCAACACTGGCCGGCCAGCCGAATATTGTCGGTTTTCGTGCACACATCAAAGGATCTTGGCGCGCAGTGTTCACACGTTGGTACTTTGGCCCAACACGCTGGCCCAACGTGTAGAGGCGGCTTTACACAATATGTTATTGGCCAGTAGCCAAGCTTGTATTTTCTATTTTATATAACTTGTGCTGTAATTCAATTTTGAAAATATATACATGTGATTCGGAAGGATGCAACAATATTTCAATTCAAGAACGTATTTTGAGGGGTCAGTACAAATAAAAATATCTGTTTCTCAGTTGCGAGTTGATGCAAACTCACCTTATCATCGCATGAGGAATATTTCCGTCAACTCAAAACTTGTATAGTTTTGTATAAAAAATTAATTTTGCCTTTAAAATTTAAGTACTGACCCTTTCGGTTTGTGTAGCAGCATTGCAGGTTTCAGCAGTAGTTTCGCATATTGACGTCGGCGCTGACGAGCTGGCCGTATCACCGGATGCTATGAGCTGGTTTCGTAACTGTTGGACCATGCGCTCTTGATCCTCGAGCTGGGATTGAAGGAACAAAACTTGACGTCTGAGATCGACCAGCTCAAACCTGTCGGCAGCGACTCCATCGCTATCATCTGTCGTGTTGGCATCGCTGTTGGTTACGCCATTGAAGCTCCCATTCTTAATCGGTGACGGACTATCGAATGGGTTGAGAGTTTCAGACTGAAAAATTTCAAAGTAGGTATGTTGATATTAGTATACAATAATGAACCTATTGAAAATTTTTGTTGGAAAGCAGTCAATTACCTATATAATTGATTCCAAATATATCGGAAAAAATCATTTTACCAATCATAGTCACAGTCAGAATTCTAACCTGAACCTTTCCACTTTCGCGGCGAAATGAGCTTACAATTACTCAACCGTGACATGATTACTAATCTAACATTCTCCTTATATGCTTCGGAATCAATTAATAATCTATAAATTTATGTTATAATGGACCTATCTCTCGTAATAAAAGCGAGAGATCGTTATTGCTTGTTCTGCAAGAAAAAGAGAGAAAAATGTGGTTGCGCACGCATAACGTGTTCTGTTACCTAGCCAGCAGCAGTCGGTAACAAACGATATAGACAGGACTATTGCCTAGTTACCGGATCATCTGTGGACACGATATCCAGGTAAAAATGATAAGTGGATTTTGAATTTTTCAATAGTTATCAAAAGAATAGAAGCGTTCCAAAAACAATTTTTCAAATGCGACAAGGACTTCGCTTTAATTTCAGAAATGTACGCAATTCTGTGCATATCTCAAGGGTGGATGCAGGATTTAATCGAGGTGGGGGAAGCAAAACCATCCGAACTAGCCTAACCTAAAAAAGCAAGAGTTTATACCGGTGACATTAGCGTTACCCGATGTGTAGTGCATCTAGGAGAGGTTGTACGCTCGGATTTTGCACATCATAGCCCTGAAAAGGGCCGATTTAAGGGCTTGAGGTGTGTTTTTCTATTTGAGGGGGGGGGGGCACCTGGATCCACCCTTGGCATATCTTAGTATCTGTAACAATACTATCTGGCAAATTCTATATTAAATTTAATTTCATATTAAAAATGATGGTACATTATTGAGACTCGTGTTTTCCATACCGACACTTAGCTGCCGGCCTATATTGCATTTGTAGTGTGCCGCTCTATGCTACGCATGGTATCTAAGCTACCAGAAAAAGGCCCTACTGAATTAAATTACTACTGTAACAGTCAACTTATTAGCTGAAATCGAAGATGTAAAAAGATGTATATGATACTTTTATCGCAAACTAAAAAGAATATCAAAATAAAATGTTCACAACTAAATCTTTCAGAATTCTAAGCCTATTGAACAAACTTAGTTAGAATTTTATTATAAAATCTACAAGCGGTTTAAAAAAATAATGAATTGAAAATATGAATTGGTGCTAGGCCCAAATAACCTTAGCTGTTGGTGGTCTTTAAAAACACAATTACAAGCGGTTTTTCGGATAAAGTGTGACTTTTTGATAAAATCCTTTTTGGTTCTAAAATTAACTGTTTATGAATAATTTACAAATAACTACTTTTTTGTCTTTGCGACCATCTGGAAACTTATGCAACCCCCTTCAAAAGGGGAAGTGAGTTTTAAACACCAAACTTCAGTAAAAAAATGCAGTTCAACATTTATTTCTAAGCAGATTTTCTTGCGACTGGTGACTAAACGTGTCAATGAAATTATCATAACAAAAGTAGGTAATAATATTTGTTATAATTTTTCTAGCCATGGATTTTATTTACATAAATAAAAAATTGTATGCACATAAATACACGTACCTACTATTGAATTACCTACTACATACCTACTATTAAATTTATTCTAATCATCAAAATTTTAAATACTTACTAGCAAAGAAATTCTAATTTCACGTTTTGAAAAATCAAGTAAGGTTTAAAAATAAACTTACTACAGTTTAAATAAAAACAAACTAATATTATAATTGTCAATCTACGGAATCTAAATTATTCGATCAACTGTACTAGCATTTTATACGTGTCAGCTACATTTTGTTTTTTTTACAGTAGCAAATATGTTTTCTAACAATGCTTCATGTGTTTTAATGAATGAGTAACGAACAATACAGTCTTCTAACAATACGCATGCAACAAACAATAACAGTTTTTTTAGTTTCTACAAACACAATAAAACTAAAATTATCATGCAATAATAGCTAATGACACGGATGAATCGATTTTTTCACCTTTGAAGGTTTAAAAATGGAACTTACCCTCATCAATGAATCTTCTTCTGGCTGCATTTGTAGATGTAGGAGGAAACACGAATTTGAAAAATAAACAAACAAAACAATAACACATGAGAATCAAGCGCAAAAATGAATCAGCCATTAAACAAAAACCTGATTTTTGATAAAACATTCTTTTAAAAACTTTATACAGTTGAACTTCTCGAAGTCGAATCACTGCAAGGGATATAAAAAAATTCGAGTTACGGGAAATTGAAGCACTGAAAATTCGAATTACAGAAACTATATTACTTTGTCTTTCGTAGCATCGTTGATTTTTTGTGCTAACCAGCAAGCACAAGCAAAGGATGTTTTGTTCAACGATGATGAACCTTGTAAAATTTCTGAAATTTCGAACTCTGCATTGAATATTAGTTCGAGATACAGAAATTATCGAGTTACGTAAATTCGAATTATGGAGTAAAATACATATAAAATAAATCCAAACGTCATGATAAAAATTCGACTTAGAGAAAATTCGAGTAATGGAGATTCGAGTTAGAGAAGTTCAACTGTAATTTCAAAATAAATTGCAGCCAACAATGTCGCTTTATTACAGCAATAAAAATGTTTACAAGACCATTCACTCATTCACAGTTAAACATTAATCAATACCAACCAGATTCACAGTATCTGCTAAAAAATATTCGTTTTTACAAAAAATGAAAAAAATGGACAAGTCTCACTACAAGGATCCCTAATAGACCGAGAGCTAGTGACAATTTTTTGGTGTTATTTATTCAAGGCCTTATTTTTGTGAAGATGTTGAGGGAGGCATATTAAAGTGCACTGAGTAAGGGATTTTGTTAGATAGCGGTATGGGAGGGATGCAGACCGCCCCCAACTTGTAACAAAAAAATGGTGACAATTATTATTGCTTCAAAGCTGAAATTATTTGTATAGCTCGTCGGTGATCCAATAATGCCATTATAATATTTGCAGATCGATTGATCAGTATTAAAGAGGTGACAGATCACCCTAAACGTGTCATGTACCCGACGAAATTTATATTATTAGTTCAAGGTTCAAATTTCAATATGTTCTTACGGAGATTGTTTTAAGCATATGGTTCAATTTGCAGAACAAAATGTCGGTATTAACCCCCTTGCAGAACGATATAAATACCTAGGCGAGCAAGTTTCCCTCTAAGAGAGGGGGTTAATACCGACATTTTGTTCTGCAAATTGAAATATATGCTTAAAACAATCGCCGTAACAACATATTAAAATTTGAATCTTGAACTAATATTATAAATTTCGTCGGATACATGCCACGTTTAGGGTGATCTGCCATCCCTTTAATACTGACCAATCGATCTGCAAATA
Organism: Mongoloraphidia duomilia; assembly: GCA_039654895.1. Lineage (NCBI taxonomy): Eukaryota > Metazoa > Arthropoda > Insecta > Raphidioptera > Raphidiidae > Mongoloraphidia > Mongoloraphidia duomilia. Next base: position 14,492,397 of record CM077520.1, read on the forward strand.
TTATAATGGCATTATTGGATCATCGACAAGCTTTACAAATAATTTCAGCCTTGAAGCAATAATAATTGTGACCATTTTTTTTTATATGCTAGATCGCGGTATGGGAGGGATGCAGACCGCCATCCCTCCCATACCGCGATCTAGCAAAATCTCTTACTCAGGGCACATTAATATGCCTCCCTCAACATCTTCACAAAAATAAGGCCTTGAATAAATAACACCAAAAAATTGTCACTAGCTCTCGATCTATAATGTATCATGATAAATTTCGAGTAGGTACCTAGCTGGGTAACCGTCAAATTGCGATATTATATAGTATACTAAATCGCGTGTTTTCGATACAAAAAGTACGATAGCTCTAATAAGAAAAATTAAGAAAACAGTCACTATCGAAATTAGAAGCTCGAATGATTCAGTATTGCGTTGGATAAGCTAATGGTTTTTAGGGTTCCATATTAAAATGCCAAAAAACGGAATACTCCGTTGTCTGTCCGTCTGTCTGTCAAAGGTCTATAACTTTTAAATTGTTGAACTTAGAAACTTGAAATTTGGTATACAGATTGTATCAAATTAAACCTGTGCTGCATAAGGCATTCTGTGTGTAAGACAGATTGATACATAAAGCAAGAAGTAAGAATGAGTTAAATGATCGCTAAGAGGATGTTACGTGGTTACTGTAAATAAATAATATTTATACAACCTAATAGCGTCATCTTTGTTTTTTCGCTCCTTCTATGCTATTTTCAAAGGCAGCTACAAATAATTTTATTATGTCGGCGGTTGAATTACCACCATAAAACTATTTAATTATTTGAATTTTTTCTCGAACAGTATAAATTGCCATTTTATCAATAATTTCAGTAGTGACTATTTTTACTGTAGAAAACAACGATGACAGTTGTTCGTTATTACATATTTATTTACAGTAACCACGTAACATCGTATTAGCAATCATTTATCTCATTCTTACTTATTGCTTTATGTATCAATCTCTGTCTTACACGCAGAATGTCCTATGCACAGGTTTAATTTGATACAATCTGTATACCGAGAGTCTAGAACCTTAGGTAGTACAGCCAGCAGATATTTTGGTTTTCTAAGGCCAGTAAAGTGAAAATTGGAAAAAATGTATTTATTTAGCATAATATGGCATTTTGTTGGAATGAATGAAAAGGTTCGTCAACCCAGGTCTATAAAAATAAATAACAATATACATAAAACAGACACAACTCGTGCAATTACTATCTTTTATTCCATACTTTCCTTGTTATTTTTATTAAACTTTTACTTTGTTAATTACATAGTTTTAGTAAGAGGTGAAATGAAGGTAAAATTTGAATGAGAAGGCAATTTTGGTAATGTTTTCGGTGATATCTTTATAAAAAACTATTTAAATTTCGATATAGAATTATCTACGAACCACAGAATTAAGAGGATCGGTACAAATTATAGGTAAAGGGGGAAATAATAGAAAAAATTTAACGGGAAAATGGATGATCAAATTATCCTAATAACTCCACGAGCAGAAAAAAATTGAAATGAAAATTATGGGATTTATTCAGTGAAAATAAATTACTAAACATAATTTATTCTCCGAAGCACCTAGTGATTTAAATTTTAGAGACTTCATCTATATATATAAAACAGTTCCGTTACTGACTGACTGACTGACTGATTGACTGACAGACAACGCCCAGGTCAAACCGCTGAAGATATAAACTTGAAATTTGGACAGTAGGTTCCTTTTGTGACGTAGGCACCCACTAAGAAAGGATTTTTTTAAATTCAACCCCTAAGGGGGTTAAATAGGGGATGAAAGTTTGTATGGAAATTCGTCATTTTTGAAGTTAGAAGCATGAAATTTTGCACAAAAGTTTCTTATATAACGTAGGTGAGCACTAAGAAATTTTTTTTTGAAAATTCATCCCTTAAGGGGGCTAAAAAGGGGATGAAAGTTTGCATGGAAGTTCGTCATTTTTGAAGTTAGAAGCATGACATTTTGCATAGGAGTTCCTTATATTACGTAGGTGAGCAATAAGAAAAGATTTTTGAAAATTCATCCCCTAGGGGGGCTAAATAGGGGATGAAAGTTTGTATGGAAATTCGTCATTTTTGAAGTTAGAAGCATGAAATTTTGCACAGAAGTTTCTTATATAACGTAGGTGTGCACTAAGAAATTTTTTTTTGAAAATTCATCCCCTAAGGGGGCTAAAAAGGGGATGAAAGTTGGAATGGAAGTTCGTCATTTTTGAAGTTAGAAGCATGACATTTTGCACAGGAGTTCCTTATATTACGTAGGTGAACAATAAGAAAGGATTTTTCGAAATTCAACCCCCGAGGGGGTTAAATAGGGGATGGACGTTTGTATGGAAATTCGTAATTTTTGAAGTTAGAAGCATGAAATTTTGCACAAACGTTTCTTATATAACGTAGGTGAGCACTAAGAAATTTTTTTTTGAAAATTCATCCCCTAAGGGGGCTAAAAAGGGGATGAAAGTTTGCATGGAAGTTCGTCATTTTTGAAGTTAGAAGCATGACATTTTGCATAGGAGTTCCTTATATTACGTAGGTGAGCAATAAGAAAGGATTTTTGAAAATTCATCCCCTGGGCTAAATAGGGGATGAAATTTCGTATGGAAATTCGTCATTTTTGAACGGATCTGGATGAAATTTGGCACAGAGATAGATTATAGACTGGAATAGGCTACTTTTTATTCCGGAAAAATGTACGGTTCCCGTGGGATAGTTTTGTTTTTGTTTTTCACAGAGCAAGGGATCAACATGATTTTTTGCATAGTGGTAGTTTAGGGGTCAGATAATGTTAAAGGCTACTTTTTATCCCGGAAAAATATACGGTTCCCGTGGGATAGGTTTGTTTTTGTTTTATCTTTAGAACTACTAAACCGATTTTAAAAATTCTTTCACTAATAGAAAGCTACGGAGGGGGGCAGATTCTCGCGGGGGATAACGAATTAGGGGGAAGATTCACGCGGGGGATAACAAATTAGAGGGGAAGATTCTAGCGGGGGGATAACAAATTCGGGGGAAGATTCACGCGGGGGGATAACAAATTTAGGGGGGAGATTCTCGCGGGGGGATAACAAATTTAGGGGGGAGATTCTCGCGGGGGGATAACAAATGTAATGTATTATTAATATTCGAGCGAACGAGCGAAGCGAGTGAGTAATGTATTAATAAAATTCGAGCGAACGAGCGAAGCGAGTAAGTATTGTATTATTAATATTCAAACGAACGAGCGAAGCGAGTGAGTCATGTATTAATAAAATCCGAGCGAACGAGCGAAGCGAGTAAGTATTGTATTATTAATATTCAAACGAACGAGCGAAGCGAGTGAGTCATGTATTAATAAAATCCGAGCGAACGAGCGAAGCGAGTAAGTATTGTATTATTAATATTCAAACGAACGAGCGAAGCGAGTGAGTCATGTATTAATAAAATCCGAGCGAACGAGCGAAGCGAATGAGTTATGTATTATAAAATTCGAGCGAATAAACACGACCAACCCGGCTTCGCTTCGCAGGAGGAGAATTTTTCGCGGGGGGGATAATAAATTGTAATCGTAAAATACGTGGGCGAAGCCACGGGTAACGGCTAGTAAAAGAATAAAATAATTGAATTCGACACTGACAAATCTAAAATCTACAATAATTTATTAGTCAATTTATGAGATAAATTGTTTGAACCAGTTTTGGAGCCTCTTGTTTGAAACGAACTTTTCGTAAAGGAAGAATAAAATAATTGAATTCGACACTGACAAATCAAAAATCCACAATAATTTATTACTCAATTTATGGGATAAATTGTCTGAACCAGTTTTGGAGCCTCTTGTCTGAAACAAACTTTTAGTAAAGGTGGATTGAAACTAAAAATAAAACCGGCTTGGGGTCGATGATTTTTTCGTGCAAAACGTTTTTATATATCACATTTTTGTTAAAAAGTCATGCAGCCAAAAAATAAAAACTTGCCTTTGGACACAAACGTTATACAAAAAATATATCAATCCAACAAGAAATAAACATTATTTTTAGATAATATTCGCACCTCTTGTAAAACTCTTTTAAGTTTAAGAAGCATAGTTTTAAGACCAACAATATCTTGCATCATGGAGCTATGCGTGGCTCGGTCGACTCTAACGGAATCGTCCGAGTCATACGCATGACTCCCAGCAGGCGATGAGCCATGGTGGTGATGGCGGGACGACGACAAACGCAGCGGACTGTGGGTGTTCGACGATGGAAGTCGCGACCTGGTGCTGCTATTGGTGTGGTGGCTGTCAAGTGATCTTGGGGAATCCGGTGTTCCGAGAGGTATGGTCGGTCGAGATCGAAGTAAACGGGAAGTGCGGGTGCTTGTTGACGGCAAACTGAAATACAAAAAAAAAATGAAAAGATTTGTTAAACTGCTGTAGTGCTCAACTTGTGTCAAATGTGCCATTTTTGGCACTTCGTGGTTCCAATTTTTTTTAATTCAAATTCAATTGTCATTGTTTTCTTTACCGCCAATTCAACAAAAGTCAATTTACTTTTTGGTCAACGGTGGCTGAAGCACTTTTTGGCCAACGGTGGCTGAAGCACTTTTTGGCCAGGCAATGACGCTAGAAGTTCGCGCTTATATAGGAATGGGTTTCAAAAAACCAAAAATAAAATCAGATTTTATTGAAGATGTACAGATTTTAAAGGGATGCCGCAAAATTCTTAATCCGCTACTTCTTTTCATCGCAATTACATAGGGCTAATGACCTTAGTTGTCGATCGTCTATAATGTACAGTAAAATATTTCTCTCACAACTTACTATATAGTAGAATACCATAAAATGAAAAAAGCAATTTGGTAATAATATTTTTTAATTAACAGTTTACAAATTATACAAAATTATATACTAAAAGATTTTTTAACCGCAAAGAGTTATATTTGAACGGAAGTTAACCGCATGCAACGAAGAGAAAATATTTATACCACTTCGGTCACATAGCAATAATAATAATATAATAATAAATTCACATGTCTTTGTACTGCAAAAAACGTCTGGTATTTCTCAATATATGGGATATGGCCTAGCAAATTGTTGACAACTAAACTATTGTGGGTCATTATTCACAATTACAGCACGCAATGTCAGAAAGGTTAGTTTAAATACCTCTTGCGATCTTTACTCAATTAGGTCGACTGCATTATCGGCAACTGCATTATCGGCAACTGCCTTTTAGATTACTGCAGATGTTGTATAGACATTTGCCGCAAAATGAAATATTTCTTTGATAAAAGACATACAATATCAAATCAAAGAATTATTTGTCATCTTCTTTATGTTGATTCTTATAGCCATAAGCTATGGTTAGTTTAATTAATAACATTTCAAAAGATTACAGAGGTGATGATCAGTCGTCTGCCAGAAAATGAAATATTTCTGTGATAAAAATACAATACGAATCATTTGATAATATCTCCTTTATGTTGGCAATCGTAAGTTGGATTCTAATTATGTAAGTTATCATTAACCTTTCAAACTATTTTAGAGGTGCTGATCAACCATTTACTAGAAAAAAATATTTTGCAATTAAAATACAGATATACAGGGGCGGCGACCGCATGGGTGCACGGGGTCAGTTGCACCCGGTTGCACCCAAAGAAAAATTGTTTGGGGTGCGATTTTCAGATCGCAGCCGCTTCTCGCAATGCAAAACAAATGACGAAATGACAACAAATGGTTTCAGTTTTCGGTAATTAATTTTGTATCTACTTTCTAACTTCTTGTTTTTGGAGAAAATAAATATATTTACAATTTTTCAGTTTACGTAAAGTTGTATTAGGTATTATTATTATTAAAATCCCCACGTTGCACCCCACGAAAAATGCAAAACCCGCCGCCCCTGCAGATATATCAAATCAGAAAATCATTTGAAATCTGAAATCTCTTTTACGCTGACAATGAGCCATTTTCCTGAGAGTACTTCTTTCAATTATCCACGAGAGGCAGCACTTGTGGTAGGTACAAACATTAATTATTCCCCATTAGTGCCGTGTCATTTTAGTGGTATATAACTTAATTATTTAATTAATTTAATAATAATAATTAGTTATACCACTAAAATGACACGACACTAATGGGGAATAAAATATAATGTTTGTACCTACCACAAGTGCTGCTTCTCGTAGTAATTGAAAGAAGTACCTACTCTCAGGAAAATGGCTCATTATACACATATATGGGTTACTTTTCAATTCTGCAAGTAACCTCAGATTATTTTAGGGTCACTATACATTGTTACAAATTATTTAATTTTAGTTTTAAATTAAAAACAAATTATATTACTTCTGAGGCAATATTAGATTTTTTTCGCCCTGTCACTACCTTTTTTAGGTTTACATCCCTGCCCTACGTAGGATTACTTTTATTATGTTCTCCTATGTAAAAATTAGATGTAACGCCAGATTTGATTCTCATATTGGCTTGTTTGAACATTTTAATAACTCAGCCACCGCGAAAGTGGAAATTTCGGGTTAGAGTCCCGACGGTGACATAGGTTTGAAAAATGAATTTTTTCATTGTTGCATCATATTGTTACGTCATTTTCGATGGGTGTTTCTAGCACAAATGCAAACTTTGCATTCATTAGTATATTTTAATAAAGGTGTAATAATAATATGCAGTCATAAATGTGAATTTAATTATGAGATGCTTTTAGACAGAACACACTAAAATTAATTTATTCAGGACAGTAAACCGCAGGTCGTATTACCACGTCTCGTTGGAATCAATACGCAATTTACTGTGTAATATATTTACATATTAATTTGTCTATACATAGTATAGAGACACCTGCACTATTGGCGTTGCTCGAATGGTAGGTTCCAAAAAGACAATTTCAGTTTATAGTAGATTGTATTTCTAGTGCCGTAATGAGGTATATTAGTGACGTGTAGTGACAACATGTTAAAACGAGCAATTTAGCGAGTTTTAACAGTCACACGAGTCATAAAATCAATATGTGGTATTTTTTGTCATATCTACTATAAAATAGTTACTTCTCAGTTAATTTTCAGAATTTTCAAAAAATTTTGACAGCTCATTTGCGTCGGCAACTTCACTTTTTTAGTATGCCGTGAGTAGCTGTCGCAGTGCACACCGCGCACAGTAAATAAATCAATGTTTACTTACCACGTTAGTGTGTTTTAAAAACACTTTCAAGACACTTGCCTGTTAACTGACCCATTCCATGCATACATACACGCTATTTTGTAGTGGGTATAGCAAAAAATAATTTTACGATATCTACATGGATCAATTTATGTAAAAACAATGTGACCCGTAAACCATTTATTTGTTCGAATTTTCGCACGACTTCAAAGGGAGCGGTGCGGGCCCCTTCATTAAAAAAAATCAATGGGTGTCTGAGTCCCTGTGCCCTCATGTATCCGGCGCCTCTGAGTAACAAAAATGAACAAAATATTTGTAAAAAAAACTTTTTAGAGACAAGCTTTTATTTAAATGCACTAAAAAGGAAAAAATAATTTTTAATAATTTAGGTCCATAATTATAAAAGCGTGGGTCGTGAACTCTATGATAGTTTATTAGTCACGAGCCACGCTTTTATAATTATGAACCTAAGTTATTAAAAATTATTTTTTTCTTTTTAGTGCATTTAAATAAAAGCTTGTCTCTAAAAAGTTTTTTTACTAATATTTATTTTGTTCATTTAGTCTTTCAAAATTTTACCCCCCTTTGAATTTCGAGAAATCCTTTCTTGGTGGATGCTTTCGTCAGAAAAGGAACCAACTGTCCAAATTTCAAGTTTCTAGTTTCAGCGATTTGGCCTGGGCGTTGATTAGTCAAAAAAACCCTACATCCCCGTTTGAACCCCTTAGGGGTTGAATTTATTTCTAAAAACGATTTATTCATATATTGTCATCGGGAATAAATATATGTGAACAAAATTTCAAATCGATCGGATACGTGGAAGTCGTTCAAAATTGACTTGCAAGTTTTGACTTAAACAAACACACAAACCAACATACATTGCAAGTTAAATAAAAGCTTGTAAAAAATAAACCCAAGTATGAGAGAGTATGGTTAATGAACGATGATAGAACGTTTAATTATTTAAATATGTACAACACTGACAGTTGGCTACCTTCTGTGATTGTTTTGCACTGAATTCGTTGGCGATATTCTGATGGCTCTAGCCGGAAGTGGGGAACCGGAAGGTGACAAATGTTGTTTACACGTGATGGCATCCTGAAGATCAGTTTTCACACGTCTAGCTCCAAGCGGAGAACCTAACATAACTACTGACAATACGATTTTAAACAAGGTTCCTTCGGCTAAATGTAATTATGTGTATAATTTAATAGAGTAATCGTCATTAAATTAGTATTAATTAATGTCACTTGGTCGTCTTAAATAAATGTTGGAAAAAAATGTTACTAAAGTAAATTTAGCATTGCAAAAGCTAAAAATTATAGTATACAAAAAACATATATTCAATTATAAATCATATACCGGTTAGTTTTTTTTTTTGTAAAAATTATGTTTTTGTGATAAAATTATTTTAAATACGTGTATAAATTTAAAACTATAATTATTTTATAGTAACTGTATTAAATACTGCGGGACGGTTGGTAATATTTTAGATGAACATATATTTTATTTTGACAACTCGTTGCTTAAAAATATCTACTTATTTATAAATTATATGTTACGAAATTGAATAAACGCGGTGTTTTAAATTTCTTCACAGTAAACTACTTATCTCAAAATAGATATTAAAGTTATTTATTTATATATTATTATTGATGATATAAGGAAACAAATATCGATATATTAAATTAGGTATTGTAATTAGGCACAATGTGATCACAACGTTTAAAAAAATAATAAATTTACGCGAGACACTGTAAAGGAAGCAACAGATAAAAAATATAGAACTTAAGCACGCTTTTGACTAAAATAATTCAATTTTAAATTTTCCTTGTATTTTTTTCTTAAATTTCAAGTTATCGTAAAGTAAAATAATTGAGGTTATTTATCAAGTATTAAAATCATTTTTCAGACGTCGCGGCGCGATTCTTTGACGTCAGTCCGTGTCAAAGTGTCAACCCATATAAAACTACCCTAACATTTAAGTGATGTAGTAACTGTCGTATTTCAGACGAACGCGGCCGTATCAAGAAGCTTATGAGTAGTTTGGAATGAAATGAGTAAGTAGATATTCCGCTGCATATAAATAGCGGGCAGATGTTTAGTGCTTTACAGAGCTTGCGCTTCATATTGAGCTTTTGTGCGCAGCGCCAGCAATGCGGCTCGATAAAAGCTCACTATCTAAAGCCGGGGTCCCACGCGTGGCGAGCTTGGTCCGAGTTACCTCGCGCCGTGCGGGTACGTAAATCTCGTGGGTACGTAAATCTCGCGAATAAAAAATTATATCGACTTCGTAAGGGTGTCAATCGAGGTGTGTCAACGTCATTTTGATCCGAAATAAATTTTATAAAAATCGGTTCAACCGTTTTTTTAACTGCCCATTGGAAGTTATTGTAATGGGTCCGAAAATCGAAATCAAAATGTATAACAAATTTTTATGTTTCAAGGTAACTACACTATTTTTAGAAAGATGTCTGTGTGTGTATATATGTGTGTGTGTACGTATGTACGTACGTATGTGTCCATTTCTTTCTAAGACGAAATCTCGAGAATGAAAAATGATATTGACTACGTTAGGGTGCCAATCGACGCGTATTAACGTAAAAATGATCTGAAAGAAATTTTTTCGAAATCGGTTCAGCCGTTATTTTTTCTTAACCAAATAGACTCCAAAAAAGTAGATTTTACACAATATCTCGCGAATAAAAAATTATATCGACTTCGTAAGGGTGTCAGTCGAGGCGTGTTAACGTCATTTTGATCCAACATAAATTTTATAAAAATCGGTTCAGCCGTTTTTTTTTTTTTAATTATTGTTAAAAATAAATAATAATTATGTTTTAATGATTAAAATGATTACTTTTCTGTGTAATATTTAATTTAATTATTATTATTAAATATTTATCAAACTGGGAAGTTCGTCGTGTGGACCTCAAGGGTCGCACTTTGGTCCTAATAAGCGACCCACCTCACGGCTTGTTATTGCTCGAGGTGACTTAAAAGTTAAAATGTCGGTACATGCATGTGCCTTGGTGTGCCCGGTTCAACGTTTGTCGTGAGAACGTAAAGACTCGTTGATGTGACTTGGGGTGGCTCGACTTTTCCCGTGAAATGTCTGTAAATGCTCAGACATCAAAGGCTTGTGGATCGACGGATCACACGCTTCGATATGGCTCGTGCACTGTTCCCAATGTCTGTTGTGGTCTGTTGTAGATTGTAAAGTGTAATTTTGCAGTTTTCAACTATATTGGAAAGAATGTCTGGAAATGTTCGGGTCCACTCGAGATTTGCCAAGTCACGGTACGCGCCGTGGGAACGAAGCGAGGTCGGAATTCGACTGAACTTCGATGACAAGTCACACGCCGTAGGACCTCGGCTTAAAGCTTGTCGTAGATGTAAAGCGACAAAGATGCGTAAATGAATGACAAAAGAAAAATTCAAGCATTTCATCAACAATGATACAATATAGCATTTAATTTGCTCGCAATGAAAAACTTAGTTGCATGTTCATATTTAATTGATAAAGCTTGCCACAGACGCAAATTTACTGAAGAGTAGTCAAAAAAAGATGGACAAACGGTTCCGTACGGATAAAACAATTTAACAAAAATTCTTTGTTCAATAACCATACGCGAAGACTGGATTTTATTTATTTATTGTAAATTATAGACCGCGCGTCGACAACCTAGGTCATTAGCGTCTTAATTACATTAAATAACAACTCACTTAAAACTAAATGACATCACAAAACATTCATGAGCGAAGGCGAGATTCGAACTCAGGACAGTCTGATCCAGAGGTCGTGACGCTAACCACTGGACCAGACTGTCCTCACGCGAAAACTGAAAAGTTGCCATACACATTACTTAGTTTTAAAACCAGATGAAGTTCGGCCATTTTGAAAATAATTTACATTTTTGAGTTGTTTCTTTGTACAGCTGTTAATGGCCGGCCTCTGTATGAACCAAATACCGATTTTAAGACTGTTTCTGTTGCTGGTTTAGATTTTAAGACTGGTCGGTGACGAAAAACTGCAAAAAATGGTAAAAAAAACTTTACGGAAGCTGATTTTGGCATGGAAATGACTTTATAATGTAGTAAAATCAGTCTACCTATACAACGAAAATGAAATTCTGCGGCACCGACTCCAGTCGTTTCTGAGGGTAATCAACGGCCCCTAAAGTTTTCAAAAAATTTATAAAAAAAAACTGATCGGTTTTAACAGAAACTTTAACTAAACACGCAAGCGTATAGCTGCGAATAAAAAGTAGGTATACCCTATACTTTCCGTTTGGGCACCAACTGATAGTGTTTCATTGAAATCGATTCAGCCGTTCCTAATTAATGCTGATACAGATAGACAAACAGACTGACAAAAATTCTAGGAACATGTTTTCTTGTCTATATCAAAAACTGAGAAGAAAACTTACAGACAAAAATCCCGTTACAATTTTGTATATAATTATGTTTTAACACTGGTGTATTAAGGTAATTTTCAGATACATGGATGTATGTAACGTTACAACGTATTAAGTAATATTCGAGCGAAGGAGCAAATCGAGTGCACTCGGGCGAAGCAGGACAAGGATTCTAAAATATCATAATTCTATGACATACTGTATATTATTTTCTTTATTTAATTTTTGGGTAATAGGTTGTTTTTTAAAACTGTATTAAAAGCAATATCAATATTATTTTTATAAGTTGAAATTTTCCATACGCAACGTCCGATTGTATAATCGATTAAAATAATATTGGAAAACAAACAATGGTAGACTAAATTATCAAAAAGATAACAGAAGATCCAGTGGCAGTGTTAGAGGGTGGGCCATGGCCCACCCTGTAATAATCCCCAATCTCTAGTATATCTTTTAAATACGTTTTTAACTTTTGAAATTTCAACAATTTTTCTTGTAAATTCTATAGCAAGTAATCTGGGTTAAAATTTTGACGAGCACTGAAATTTTGAGAACAATCATGTTATTAGCCCACCTTCAGAACACAATGTCCAAATCTGGCCCACTCTAACAAAAAATCCTAGCGCTGCCACTGAGAAGATCTAGAAGACCCTTAATATGAGGTGGCAAAAAAATGTGATTTTAGAGTAAATATGAACTAAAATGACTCTAGAGTATATAACTTACTATAGTATACGTCTACATAAGTTATAAGTCAAAATAAAGTGATATTTTATGTCTCCTCTATATTCTACCTACTTTGCGTAGAAGTTCCGTTGATACGCTTATCTGTGCATGATGATACTTTTTATCACTATAAACATGAAGCTACATACATATATATTTCGAGCTTAATTACGAAAGTTTGGAGTTGTCATTATTGAAAGAGAAATTTTACATTAGAATAATTATTCATTCGTAATTTTATTTATTGGTAGATAATCCACAACTTTCGTAAACACGACATTTTATAGGGTTATATACACTTGACTTGGGCCCATAGCCCAGAAAATAAAGATTTTATGTAGCAAATAAGTCCCATAAAGCTGAATTTTTCACAGATGTAGAACACCTTTAGACATGACTTTTGTAAAATGACTTTTGTAAAAATACATTGTATTTTTACAAAAGTCCAGGCTTTTCCCCCTTGTGCTTCCACCGTAACCCCCTCTTAAATATAATTTTGCAAGCCTTTCGGAAAACGCTAATATCTCCTTAACCACTGAATGAAACCAGACGATTTTTCTTAACACGCACAGGAGTATGTAATAGCGGGCGGATCGGGCGAATAAAACTTAAATCACCTATGGAAATTATTTGCTTTCCGACACTAGTGTGGAAAAGATACGTTCTCGGACATACCGGCCTGTAAAAAATCACTTTACATGCATGTCAAGCCACTATTTAATAGTGGGTATTGCAAAAAGAATTATTTGGCACAATTCGTTTAAACCTTGAGGATATTATGAAGTATTAGAAATACCTTGTATTTTTTGATGTCCGTCTTGTGACTTCCCGTGTTTTAACACGACGCGTTTCAGCAACGAGTTGCTATCTTCAGAGGTGGTTAAATTTTTTTAAAATTTACACATTGAATACACGTTATAATATTAAGCACATGCGTATTATGTAGTGGATTGTGGAGTACCGATTTAAATTTCGAAATTTTATGATTTATATAGTAGGTAGATGAAATGGACGTGTGAGTGTGTGTGTATTTAGGTAGACGATTAATGAGTATTGGGTGTTTGTGTGTTGTTAATTATTCTGTCGTATATTATGTTCGATTTTAACGTTAGTTTGTCATTAAGATTGTAGGTATTGTCGAATTTTGTGGCTTTTTATATTTCATATACTCCACAATCCACTACATAATACGCATGTGCTTAATATTATAACGTGTTACGGATACTCAATGTGTAATTTAAAAAAAAAAAATTAACCACGCCTGAAGAAAGCAACTCGTTGCTGAAACGCGTCGTGTTAAAACACAGGAAGTCACAAGATGGACATAAAAAATACAAGGTATTTCTAATACTTCATAGTATTCATATAGTGACTTGGAGATCCAACACTCTAAAAATGTATCCCCTTGAGGATAATTAAATCGACTGCGATTTCAATTTGAAATTAATACATGGGATCACTTTGACTTTTTTAACCTTGAACAAGAAAAAAACTTGAACTTACGTCAAGTGAGAATCATCGTTAAACCACATAAACATTGGTTGTAATTAAATATTAAAGTTATTAATATAATAATTTATATTTCTTTATAACCGCATAATAGAATATCTGATTCACGCAATTACTTGACTCTGTCGATTTTATGCAGTGATGAGCATTTGAATCAAATTAATTAAGTTATATTTCATTACAACTATTTTATAATTACCTGATTAATATTGTTTATAACTTTTTGCCATACCCACTAAAAAAACAGCTACTTTATATGCGTGTATGTATGCATGTAATGGGTCAGTTAACAGGTGTATTGAAAGTGTTTTCAAAACACACTATAGCGTAAAATCGAATAATTTAAAATGTAAGATTGTTACGGAACAAAAGTCAAAATCTTATCTTCAAAAACATTCGGCAATTGTTTAACAAAGGTCATAAAAAAAGCAAATACCAATAAATATTATCTTTAAAATTAACGACGTTCCAATAATCAATTTGGCATTGTTTTTCTTATCACGTCGCCGTATTGTTATCAAACATGAATCACAAAAAGATTTCATTTGTCAAAAATTGAAGTACCTATAGGTACAAGAAAAGTTTTATACTAAAAAAATTAGAAGTATAAATTACGGAACACATAAAAAACAAGCCGTGAGGTGGGTCGTTTATTAGGACTAAAGTGCGACCCTTGAGGTCCACACGACGAACTTCCCAGTTTGATAAATATTTAATAATAATAATTAAATTAGATATTACACAGAAAATTAATCATTTTAATCATCAAAACATAATTTTTATTTATTTTTAACAATAATTAAAAAAAAAAACGGCTGAACCGATTTTTATAAAATTTATGTCGGATCAAAATGACGTTAACACGCCTCGATTGACACCCTTACGAAGTCGATATAATTTTTTATTCGCGAGATATTGTGTAAAATCTACTTTTTTGGAGTCTATTTGGTTAAAGAAAAAAGAACAAATGAACCGATTTTGAAAAAATTTCTTTCAGATCATATTTACGTTAATACGCGTCGACTGGCACCCTAACGTAGTCGATATCATTTTTCATTCTCGAGATTTCGTCTTAGAAAGAAATGGACACATACGTACGTACGTACACAAACACACACACACAGACATCTTTCTAAAAATAGTGTAAAAATAGTGTAGTGACCTTGAAACATAAAAATTTGTTATACATTTTGATTTCGATTTTCGGACCCATTACAATAACTTCCAATGGGAAGTTAAAAACGAAAATACCTAGTGCTTTTTCAAGTTATTTTGGAAAATAAATTTTTGTAAATTTTGTTGGAAAGCGGCCAATTATATAATTGATTCCAAACATATCGGAAAAAAATCATTTTACCAACCATACTCATTTTCATGATGAGCTCTCGCTAGTATGAAGATTCACTTCTACAACCTAGCTATATTGAATTAACACTCGCATGTAGTGAAAATCTATTTATTCCGAAGCATATAAGGAGAATGATAGATTAGTAATCATGTCACGATTGAGTAATTATAAGCTCATTCCGCCGCGAAAGTGGAAAGGTTCAAGTTAGAGTCTTGACTGTGACTATGGTTGGTAAAATGATTTTTTCCGATATGTTTGGAATCAATTATATAATTGGCTGCTTTCCAACAAAATTTTCAATTGCAATTCAGCCGTATAAAAAAATCTATTATTTTATAAATTTTTATAATACTCACTATAAAATAGTGGCTTTACATACATGTAATATGTATGCATGTAATGAATGAATTGTGAATTATAGGCGCTCGACAACTGATGCCATTAGCGTCTGAAAAAATGTATGCACGTAAAGTGATTTTTGACAGGCAAGTGTGCGGGAAAGTATCTTTCCCACTATTTTAAATTGTTTCAAATGCTGCTTCTAAAGCTATCTCTGTTCTGAGAAGGAAACATATATTATTTATTTCCTTTTATATTCTTTGAATAGCTCTTTCACCATTTTAGAAAAAAGTAGCTCGCACAAAAATAAGCTTGAAATTTCAATTCGCCGGAAAATAGAAAAACTCATTCCATGTTATTCTGCAGACTTTACGTGTTTTTTTATGTTTACGATCTTCTTTTATGTGGTTCTAGAGTGATACAGTAATAATGTAGTTTTCAACCCTTTGTGATACGGATTTAACATACTATGTATTTAGACTTTGGTCTCCTTTTCAGCTAAAAATAAATTATTATTATATAGAATTTAAGCCTTACAGTAGTTGATGTACCGCAGTTTTAAATTTCGGCGAAACCAGGGCATGGTTTGCACAAAAAAAGGCAGTAACTATTCAACCGATTCTCATGTGGTTTTCACCAATATCGAGATAAAATATGTGGGAAGCATTACATTATTATAACAACTAAATGCTAATTTTTCTAATTTAGGAGCCCTCGTAATCGTGCATCGAAAATGGGATTAAAATTTTTGAAGATAGTCATATGCAGTGTCTTCAATCGAGTAGAGTAAGAACATTTTTTTTCTTTTTTTTAATCCAAAATGGCGACGTTCCCGTAACGTTGCAAACTTTGGTACAATATTGAGTCAGGTTGCATTTGAAAAGTTATTTGACCTATAGGAACATGAAATTTGTATAATAAGAAGTATTAGAAATACCTTGTATTTTTGATGTCCGTCTTGTAACTTCATGTGTTGTTAACACGACGCGTTTCAGCAACTCGTTGTCGAAACGCGTCGTGTTAACAACACATGAAGTCACAAGACGGACATCAAAAATACAAGGTATTTCTAATACTTCTTATTATTCATATAGTGACTTGGAGACCTAACACTGTATCATGAAATTTGTATTGGCAAAAAAGTTTCATTGAAATCGGTTTCGCGGTTTCTGAGATAGGTATAAGCTCCTCAGAAACTCGTGATTACAAACAGATAGGATTATTTGGTCTATAGTATCAATTCATATTAGATATTTATTATTTTTTAACAATAAGTTGAAAATTCAATTCTTAGCAGTTTCTCAAAAACACCTTGTTGAAAGTTGTTACATATAAATCGAGATTCAAGGCTACAGAAATGACAATCTTACTTGCTAACTACCTTTAATAAAAAACCAATTGATACTTTTATCAGTTCTCGGATTAAAACCTGGGAACTGGGGGCTTGTAATAGTAGAGTCATGGAAACGCTAAATAAACAACGGAATCGCTACACGCTCGACTATTCTCAATTCCGCGGTCGTACAATTTGAAAAACGATTAGAATGTCAGTTTAGAAATCTAGTCCTTCAATTCACCGTGTAATTGGGAGAGATTATTACATAATATTAATAATTGCTGTACGTAATATACTTGGAATACAAGTGATATTTGAACGTTCACTGACAGCAAAAATAAATTGCACATTCCAAATTGGGATGTGAGTTGGCGTTGACATAACTGTTATAAGATTTTTTTATAAGGTTAACATTAAACGGGATAAACTATCTGTATTGTGATTGATGAAGTCATTTATAAAAAAAATAAAAGTAATATGATCTGTCCAGCGTAATATAATGTTGTTAATCTTATACAAATGATTTATTTTTCTAAATATTTAAACAAAGTACAACGAGCTCTTTTTAAAACGACACTCCTTTAACTCGAATTTTAGATTATGCACTTCGTACGTTGAACAACGTTTTTCTGTAAGTAGCATTCATACCCAATGTTTCCGATGTTTGGGGGAAAATATATACAATAATTAATGTCCCCGCTAGGATTAGGCGCCGGTCTGTATGTCTGTTGGACTGATTTTGATGCGTTTTCCACTATCATATAGAATAATAGATCAATTTATTTGCATGGCCAAAAATTTGAATACACAATGTCAAGAAATACAATATCAAACAAAATATATACCTAATACAAATTGAAAATCACAATTTAAAAATTCATTTGCACTATAAAAACAATGTTTAATTAGGAGCGTTTTGACTAATTTTTAGAGCGTCTTTCGAGGAAGGTTTAGGTGTATTAAACAGTTATCTTGAAATAAATTTATAGTTAGAAAAAATTTAAAAAAACACGCTTATATTAATGCACTAAAAAGTAGAAAATAAATTTCTTGTTCTTATGTAACGTTTATAAGCGTGGGACACTCACTTTACCTACATTTCATTTAATTCATCGTCTGCCCCACGCTTATAAACGTTATTGAAGAGAAAGAAATTTACTTTCTACTTTTTAGTGCATTTATAAGCGTGTTTTTAAGATTTTTTTAAAACTATATTTGTTTTGATATAAGTGCGATTTGCACCCGGGCGAAAGCCGGGCCAGTCAGCTAGTTAGCGTAATATTGTATTGTCATCGGAACTATACATGTGTGCAAAATTTCAACTCAATCGATTAACGGAAAGTACGTAAAAATCGAGTTGCAAGATTTTTTTACAGACAACATACAAAAGAAGCTAACACAAGCATGTTAAAAAGGAGACAAACACTTAAGAATGTCGACGAAAAAGCGGCCGTTAGAGCGCTTTTTTGGTTTATGCTCTTTTAAACCGTTAAATATAATATATTATTTAAACAACGTAAGTATGTAAGAATAATTTATTAAGCATAAAACGTTCTACAAAAACGTCAGCGACAGTATATTTTTAAAAAGACAGTCCACAATAACCGTGCGAAGCCGGGGCGGATCGCTAGTAAAATGATAATGTACCTATACTGTAGTTGCTTTTTTTTAAGAGTGTTGCGAACATAATGAAATACTTTCATTAAATGTAAACAACTATTAAATAATTAAATCTAATTATGTTTTAGAAATTATCAACGTTGTCATTTACACATTGTTACACGACAAAAAATGTTACATTTTTATAATAATAATATCATAACTTTTACTTTGTTATTACCTAATCCATATTATGAACGGTAGGAACTAAACGTAGGCGCTCCGCAAAAACAAATGACTTCTAAGTGACCATAACTCTCAGTCTCTAGGTAAACCAATATGGCGTCGATAAAACTCGCTCACCTATATCAAGGTTCTCTAAGCTCTTTATTTTTCTACCCACGAACTACAATTTACCGTTGATTAATGTTTAGTCAGGTCAATAAAATCTGATATATTTATTTTGTATTGAAATATTATGCATTTAAAAATAAATTTCAACTTTAATCAATTGTAGTTCTGACAACCGTTAGCTTGCGATTTAGCTGGAAATTTAAGGCGATCGTTTTCGGCGAGACATTTTATTTATTATTTTTGGGTAGGTAATTTTTTAATTTTTAAAAGTTAAACAACAAAAGTTTAACTATCCGGCGTTATTAACGGAGAATTTAAGGCAGTCGTTTTCGGCGCTGCAAATTTTTATCTATTGTTTTTGAGTTTTCTTTTTAAAAAGTTAATACGAGTCAATAAAATTTTTAGATCCAGCGTTAAACTTCCCGAGCGCGCATAAGCTACACTTCAATTAAATAATTATATTTTTCGCAGAATCGGTCCATGTCCATTTCAATATTAACGAGATCATCAAAATCTCACGGGTGTAATAGACCGAGAGCTAGTGACATTTTTTTGGTGTTATTTATTCAAGGCCTTATTTTTGTGAAGATGTTGAGGGAGACATATTAAAGTGCCCTGAGTAAGGGATTTTGCTAGATAGCGGTATGGGAGGGATGCAGACCGTACCCGACATGTAACAAAAAAATGGTCACAATTATTATTGCTTCAAGGCTGAAATTGTTTTTATAGCTTATCGGTGACCCAATAATGCCGTTATAATAAGTATTTTAGATCGATTGGTCAGTACTAAAGGGCGATTACCCTACGAAATTTTTGTTATTAGTTCAAGATTCAAATTTTAATATGTTGTTACGGCGACTGTTTTAAGCATACCTATATTTCAATTTGCAGAACAAAATGTCGGTATTGTTACTCTTGCAGAACGATATAAACACCTAGGCGAGAGAGGAGGTTAATAGTAATACCGACATTAAAAAAAGTTATTTATTCATGAGAGCTTTCGGAAAACGCTCATGAATAAATAACTTTTTTTTAAAAACTATTTTGCACTGTATTTATCTTCTTTAATATTAGTATGTACTTAAATCTTATTTACAACCAGGCGCGGATTTAGAAATTTGCCGCCCCTAGACAGTTTGCGAAAATTGCCGCCCCCCACCCCCCTCTAAACTTCTTCAATGGTGGAATAACTTTGGTACGAAAAGTTTTTCAATAAATAAAATGCACCTTTCTGAGAGCAAATATTTTATTTTATTATGGAGTACCTATCCTTATAATCATGAAGTATATAAATCGATGCTTTTCTCGATTCGGGCATTGTCCACTTATAATGTTGGTACGCGTGCCAACGAAATAGGCAGGAAATTCAATTCCCACGAATATAACAAGTTTTCAAAGTTTCCGTCAAAATTTGCCGCCCTTCAATTCTTGCCGCCCTAGGCAACTGCCTTACTCTGCCTGCATGGTAAATCCGGGCCTGTTTAGAACCAAAATACTAGCTTATCTCTAAATATTAGCTTTTACAAAATTTCTGCTGCAATTTTTGACCGTACGACCTCTAGGACTATTAAAGAAGAATTCGTTGTATAAAGGAATGCAGCCTCTGTTAAAATGTTCCATAATCCACACAAAGAGTCAATGATCTTCATACCTCCATTTCTATTATTCACAGCAATGCGCGATGGTGAGTCATCACCAGCCTCATCATCAACAGACATCGAGCGAATCCACAATAAAAAGAATAACATTCTATAGTAGATCAACTTCTGTTGACTCATATACACTCACTCATTCTAAAATTACGAGGTATTTGTACTGAAAGGGGAACTACCGAACTATTTAGAAATATATTTGGACTGTGATACATCCACAGATTCCACTAATAGGAAAACATATTCATAAAAAGTGAAGTGTCGTTAAAATCAATTCAGGCGTTTTAGAATGATTCCATTTATTTATTTATTGTAAATTATAAATGCGTTGACAACTTAGGTCATTAGCGTCTTGATTATATTAAATAACAACTCACTTAAAACTAAATGACATCACAAAACATCCATGAGCGGAGGTGGGATTCGAACTCACGACAGTCTGATCCAGAGGCCGCGACGCTAACCACTGGACCACACTATACTCTAGAATGATTTCAGTGCAGACAAAAAATTTGGAAACGCGTTCTTTCTTTTATGTACCCATACTACTAAACCCCGAAAAAACTAAATCAGAGATAGAGCTGTCCCGTTGTACCTAATTTTATTTATATCGTCTCTCATCTCACGTATAAAGACGTAACTGACAAAAATTGAAAAGTGAGATACGCCATCGAGCAACCGCCCTTAAGCCTGACTTTCTTCTCACGAACTAGCGTAACTGTGCTCTAAATGGTAGATACGTCTACATATCGTCCCTCATCTCAACGTAAAGACGTAACTGACAAAAATTGAAAAAGTGAGATACGCCATCGAGCAATCGCCATTAAACTTGACTTTCTTCTTACGAAGTGGCGTAATTGTGGTGTAAATGGCAGATACGTCTATATATCGTCCCTCATCTCGCGTAAGGACGTAACTGACAAAAATTGAAAAAGTGAGATACGCCATCGAGCAACCGCCCTTAAGCCTGACTTTCTTCTTACGAACTGGCGTAACTGTGCTCTAAATGGCAGATACGTCTACATATCGACTATCATCTCAACGTAAAGACGTAACTGACAAAAATTGAAAAAGTAAATACGCCATCGAGCAATCGCCATTAAACTTGACTTTCTTCATACAAAGTGGCGTAATTGTGGTGTAAATGGCAGATACGTCTATATATCGTCCCTCATCTCGCGTAAGGACGTAACTGACAATAATTGAAAAAGTGAGATACGCCATCGAGCAACCGCCCTTAAGCCTGACTTTCTTCTTACGAACTGGCGTACCTGTGCTCTAAATGGCAGATACGTCTACATATCGACTCTCATCTCAACGTAAAGACGTAACTGACAAAAATTGAAAAAGTGAGATACGCCATCGAGGAACCGCCCTTAAGCCTGACATTCTTCTCACGAACTAGCGTAACTGTGCTCTTAATGGCAGATACGTCTACATATCGTCCCTCATCTCAACGTAAACACGTAACTGACAAAAATTGAAAAAGTGAGATACGCCATTGAGCAACCGCCCTTAAGCCTGACTTTCTTCTCACGAACTAGCGTAACTGTGCTCTTAATGGCAGATACGTCTACATATCGTCCCTCATCTCAACGTAAACACGTAACTGACAAAAATTGAAAAAGTGAGATACGCCATTGAGCAACCGCCCTTAAGCCTGACTTTCTTCTCACGAACTAGCGTAACTGTGCTCTAAATGGCAGATACGTCTACATGTCGTCCCTCATCTCAACGTAAAGGCGTAACTGACAAAAATTGAAAAAAGTGAGATACGCCATCGAGGAACCGCCCTTAAGCCTGACTTTCTTCTTACGAACTGGCGTAACTGTGCTCTAAATGGCAGATACGTCTACATATCGTCCCTCATCTCAACGTAAAGACGTAACTGACAAAAATTGAAAAAGTGAGATACGCCATCGAGCAATCGCCATTAAACTTGACTTTCTTCTCACGAAGTGGCGTAATTGTGGTGTAAATGGCAGATACGCCTGTGTATCGTCCCTTATCTCAACGTAAAGACGTAACTGACAAAAATTGAAAAAATGAGATACGCCATCGAGCAACCGCCCTTAAGCCTGACTTTCTTCTTACGAACTGGCGTAACTGTGCTCTGAATGGCAGATACGTCTACATATCGTCCCTCATCTCAACGTAAAGACGTAACTGACAAAAATTGAAAAAAGTGATATACGCCATCGAGCAACCGCCCTTAAGTCTGACTTTCTTCTCACGAACTGGCCTAACTGTGCTCTAAATGGCAGATACGTCTACAAATCGTCCCTCATCTCAACGTAAAGACGTAACTGACAAAAATTAAAAAAGTGAGATACGCCATCGAGCAACCGCCCTTACGCCTGACTTTCTTCTGTGGGATCATGAATGACGAACGATATGTATTGATGCTTGCTCGAAGTTGATTAATAAATTGTAGTTAAAATTTAATAGGAGATAGCTAAGTACAATTAGGTAGCGTTGAAAATTGCGAACTAGAATACCAGACACGCAACAACGATGTGCATAAATGCATAGAACAATATCGCATATAGCATAATTTGCATAAAAGATATTTAAATTTGCCTATCGCAAAATAAAATATGTACCTCTATTGTTATGTTATAATAAAATGTATAACTCGTACATTTGATTAGAAACACTGATTACTTTTATGCCGTACACCGAATTTCGTAACCCAACACAATATGCGAGTTTCTAAGTTTCCAATAGACGCTGCAAATTGAAATATATGCTTAAAACAGTCGCCGTAACAACATATTAAAATTTGAATCTTGAACTAATAATATAAACTTCGTCGGGTACATGACACGTTTAGGGTGATCAGCCAACCCTTTAATACTGATCAATCGATCTGCAAATATTATATTGCCATTATTGGGTCACCGACAAGCTATACAAACAATTTCAGCCTTGAAGCAATAATAATTGTGACCATTTTTTTGTTAAATGTTGGGGGCGGTCTGCATCCCTCCCATATCGCTATTTAGCAAAATCCCTTACGCAGGGTACTTTAATATGTCTCCCTCAACTTCTTCACAAAAATAAGACCTTGAATAAATAACACCAAAAAATTGTCACTAGCTCTCGGTCTATCAGCTGTTGAGCGTCTAAAATCTACAATCTTCTTCCAAGTTTCCAATCGTTTTTTCGAAATTTAAAGATTGAAATGTTATTAAGTTATTCAGAAGACTAAAACATTTATTGACCAATCTATACAGTTAAAAGAATTACCGCATTTTGTGTTTTAGGGTTCCGTACCAGAAAGGAACCCTATTGCTGCCTGTCTGTCTGTCACAAGCCTCTAACTTCTAAACGAAATGGTTTATTTAAGGGGGGGGGGGGCGCCCATACATGCAAACGGGGGTAAATTTTTTTTTTGTATCTTGTGGAGTATCGTTGAAAAAGGCCTTTTGAGTAGATTATAAATGTGTATTTTTTTATTTTATCAAAATGGTAGGTTTTAGAGACCGTCAAAGTTACAATTTATAGACCATATATTTTGTTACCAGATCTATCTTAACAAAGCCATTACCTACAAAGCTGTAATTCACGTCAAGTATCACTCATATATCCTCTAGTTAATGTACAAATACTAAAAACAGAAAAAAAGAAAGCGCCCATACTAGCAAACGGGGGGCAAAACATTTTTTTTTGTACCTATTCTTGTGTGGTATCGTTAAAAAAGGCCTTTTGAGTAGATTATGAATGTGTCTTTATTTTATTTATTTTATCAAAATTGTGGGTTTAGCATAACTTATACATGGTACGGAACCCTACTCTTTGCGTGGCTCGACACACACTTGGCTGTTTATTGTATAAATATTAAAGAAGCGGAATTTAAAACATACACAAAATTTGTGAAAAAAAACGTTTTTCTATTCTATTTCTGTCATCCAGTTTCTAGAACAGTTGTTTAATTGCAACAATAATCTATTAGCATCGATTTATTGTTACTGGAAACCGCAAAAAGAGAAATTGCGGTTTGAAATTTATCATTCAATACTATCATTTACGTTTAACATACTAAAAAGCTACATCCTATATCCATTCTAAAAAAGCAACAGCTGTTATGAAGTGAAGTTAATGGGGAGGAAGTCTATGATTTATAAAGCTTCAAAAATATGTAGAAAAATTTCCAATTTTTAAATTTCCAATTTTTCTACGCCAAAACAACATATTATAATATAACTAGCGGCCCGTCTCGGCTACGCCCGGGTGGTATGAAATTATGATTAGAATATATACACAAACCTTCCTCGTTTATCGCTTTTTCTATTAGTGAAAACCGTTTCAAAATCCGTTGCGTGGTTTAGAAGAAGTCAGCGGAGAAACAGACAGCGACTTTGTTTTATACTATTTAGAGATAGAGAAGAGAAGAGATGTAGAGCCTATCTCTAAAATAAATATAAGGACTGTAACCACTATCTCCATTGCCGAAAAGTGTTGCTCAAATTACATTATTTATACTGAACCAAGGTGAGATTCACAAAAAACACAGAGAAGAAAATGACGTGGGGACGGTATTTCCGAATTTCATAACAAGATACGATTTTATTTTCGGGCCAGGACTTTCAACAACATTTGCTATGCCTAAACTATTATTGGATTTGAGCTTTAAATAATGGTTTAAAAAAAATTCAAAAAGCCACTAAAAAGAAAAAAATAATAAAATTTTGAGGTCTGCGCCAATTTAATAAAATGAAGTCGGTTAAAAAGAATGGTATAGTGATTAATATTTTCTTTTTAACCGACTTCATATTTTATTAAATTGGCGCAGACCTCAAAATTTCATTATTTTCCTCTTTTTAGTGGCTTTTTGAAGGAGGTTTTTTTTTTGTTAAAAAGTTTTTTATTTTTTACTTTTTATGTAGTTTCAAAAAGTGACACCTTAAAGGAATCATACGCCGTTACTCACTTTTTATTAAACCGACTTTCTTACGCTGTATGATGTGTCAAAAAGTGACATTTACCTTAAGGAATCTCACGCCGTTATTCAGTTTTATTAAAATCAGCCGAACTACTGAACCGATTTTGATGAAATTTGTATGGGACCAATCTGAAAGTATATCCTTTCAAATAAAAAAAAAATCCAAATTGGTTTATAAATGACGGAGTTCTGAGGTAACAAACATAAAAAAATACAACCGAATTGAGAGCCACCTCCTTTTTTTGAAGTCGGTTAAAAACATAATAATAATAATAATAATTTTATTGCTCCAAAGACATAATATACATGTATAGGAGAAGTCAGTACAACAGCGTCAGGTGTATCATATTATTATTCTAGATATTTTTTCAAGTTATAATTTGTTTCTTTGACTAAGAGAGTTCTTTTAATTTCTTTTTTAGATTAAACCCTGCTTTTATATTTTCAGGTACTTTATTATGTATCCGAATCATAGCGTTGCGGACACCTCTCTGAACTACAGCTAGCCAAGATGCTACCGTTTTAAAATTATTTTTGTTTCTTGTCGAGTAGTTATGATCAAAATTATTCTCGTTAAAAAGAGATGAATTGTTTTCTACAAAAAGTACGTATTCTAAATAACGTAAGTAACGTGCAAATTAATCTGAACATTTTCGGGTCAATCTATGCAAAACTGAAAATCATTATTTTTAAGTGTAGGAGTATTTCCAAAAAAAATGCAATAACCATAATTACTCCATGTTTGTTTTTAGTAGAATATGTAGGTATCATTACTTGGATTATGCATGGGAATTATAAAGTACTCTATGTGAATACTATCATTACTCCAAGTATAAATAGTATCAAACAAATCGAAATTACCATATATTAAAACAAATTAAAATAAACTGTACATATAATTTGATGCATAGTTAAATAAAATAAAATGTTATTCTTTATAATTATACGCCAATCGATTTTAACAAACTAATAAAGCTTTCATTTTTTTGTTTTACTTAATTTGAAGGCATGAAAGTGTTTTCGCTACGGCATAATTGATCAAATACTGTACAAAAAGAATAAATTTAGTTTTTGATACTTCATTCTACAGTATGTACCAAAAACGCGGAATAAATTTAAGGACAATTTGTGATAATAGTTTTATTTAAATCGGCTGACTTCAGACGCTAATGATCTCTGTTATCGAGCGTCTATAATCAATAATTCAATTCAAATCGGCTGACTGTGCTTCTATCCAAACTAATCTATATATATACAAATTTCTGGTGTCTGTCTGTCTGTTCCGGCTAATTTCCGAAACGGCTTAACCGATTGCAATGAAATTTTGCATACACATGGAGGGCATTGTCCGTAAGGTCATAGGCTACTTTTTTTCAAGTTAATTGTTTATAAAAATTGAATTTGTTATAAACAATCGAAAACGGGATCTATGCAATGAATTCGAGTTTTTTCAATGGAGACCCGTTTCTTCGACTGAAATAACGTTACTAACAATAAAATCCAAGCGAACGAGCGAAGCTAGTGAGTAATGTATTAATAATATTCGGGCGAACGAGCGAAGCGAGTGAGTTATGTATTCAAAATAAAACCAGCCCGGTTTCGCTTCGCATAAGGTGGAGAATTTCTCACGGGGGGATAATAAATCATAAATCGAAATATACGTGGGCGAAGCCACGGGTAACGGCTAGTCTTATATAAATGTGAAAGTGTGTCTGTTTGTCTGTTACCTCTTCAAGGCTTAACCACTGAACCGATTTCGACGAAAACTGGCAAAGCGATTTCTTGAAACCCGACAAAGAACATAGGCTACTTTTCATCTCGGAAAATTGTTCCCGAGGAAGAGCATTCAAGCCATGGATCCACTCTTTCACACTACTGTACATACTTAAATTATTTCACTGTTCAACGGTGCACGTGTACAGTTTAAAGGTCACAATGTGCATATTCGCAGCTTCGCACGTAAAACTTTGACAGTTCAAAACGTGGATTTTTTTCTAAATTTTTAGACGACATTCAAAGAACTGAAAAGATATGTTTAAAAAATCTGTTCTTCTATTCTACAGGATATCCCGGGAGGAATCTGCCAAACTTTAGGAGCTTGTTATTTAAGTAACTTTAAACAAAAAAAGTTATATCAACATAGGTCCGATTTAAAAAAGTTATCGAGTTACAATTTTGCGACCAAGGTTCACAATTATTTTAAATGTTTTGGCCTTTCTTCAACAAGCCATCAAGCGATAACTTTTTCGAATTATTATTATATTATTATTATTATTATGTTGATATAACTTTTTTTGTGAAATAAGAAGTTCCTGAAGTTTGGCAGATTCCTCCCGGGACATCCTGTATAGCAATAGACAGTTTGTCCAAAAATTTACCAAAATGTTTATTAGACGCTAATGGTATTAGTTGTCGAGCGTCTATAATCTCCAACATAAAATATTTACCTAGTAGGAGCTGTGTATCCATTATAACTGCTAGCCGGTATAGCGGCCATTAATTCCTTATCTCTCATTTTGTACCGCAACTGATTTACCAATCACTCTGTAGATAAAATACTGAGTCAGTTGATGTGGGTGACACATAAAGATTGCACCCCAATGAGGAACTCAACCCCGCACAAAATCAATAATACTATATACGTAGACACAGCACCCTCTCTTTTGTATTTTGTTATATTATAGGAACATATTATTTAAGTTCGCGTTTGAAATAACAATAGTTCAACAATTACACTATAACTGCATTATTTTTACACCATTTTCACAGAAAATAAATAGAGCGCAACTTGTCAAAATATTATAAAAAATTAAACAGTTTTTGTGGTACAAATTTTACTGTTAATTATTATTTTATTCCAATCAACTAAGCGCTTGTTTCATTTTAAAATCATTTTGTGTTATGCAACTAATATTATTTAATATACTGATAAAGCATTTGGCAGGCGCTGTTCTTAGTTCAATAAAATATTAGAAACAATTGACCTTGGCAAAAAATTAAATTTATTTTTAAAGTTTTTTTATTAATAAAACATTGCACAAAAACAATAGAAAACTAAACCAATCACGAAACAGTACTGTCAAACAACTGAAGCACGAGAATGTTGTTACACTACTGGCAACGTAAACTACAATTCTCTCATAGATAGACCATACACGCGCACAAATGGAACTAATACAAGTACACTATGTTTTATATACGTGTATGTACACCAGCCTTTAGTAAAAAAATTGCCACACTGATTTTTATCTCAAAAGAATCGATATTACGTAATTTTTTTCTCATTTTATTATTATTATATTATTATTGTAAATTATTGACGCGCCGACAGCTCAGGTCATTACCGTCTTCAACACAACAATTAATAACCCGTTTGTGTATTCGAATCTGCCAGCCGGCATACACAAACCGACTGGTACGAGCTCGGGCTCCTGGGTACGCCAATTCTCAAAGAACAGTGTAAAGCAATTGAGAGAACAACTACATTCTAATGTTCCCTCTAGGGGATCGTTTTTATTAAGAACTGGTTGTTTACACCGGCGTTGCCTGTACCCCATTTTAAAATGGCAAATGTCAAAATATACTTGTAGACCAACGACTTCCAATACCTATATATCCCTGGTCATCATATCTTCGGAACCGTTTGAGATATCACGATTAAACACGATTAATCACGATTAAACAAAGACTAAGTTTATTAAGTTATTAAAACTTAAAAAATGTTAACTCTCGCATGTATAATGATTCGACTGTTTAATAGCTGTACTATGCTTTGCAGTTTATTTAAATAGTCGACTCTCGCATGTAGTGTGTTTTCAACGTGAAATTGCTATATGTAAGAAGAGATCGGTTTCCACTCTCGGGCACTGTGGAGAAATCGGTAACTCACCTAGCCGGAAACTGGGGGTTTCGGGTTCGAATCCCGACAGTGGTCATTTGATTTTTTCTTAGATATAGCTCAAAAATCATGGCAGCATAGCTGTCTGAGATATTTATTATTTTCACCTCTAATTGTTATGTGAATAATATGGTGTGGATATAAGGGGTTTTAAATCGATTGATTTTATCATTTACCAATTAAAGACTAAGTTGTTCCCGAGGTTACTATATTTTAATTTTATTTATTGTAAATTATAGACGCGTCGACAACTTAGGTCATTATCGTCTTGATTACATTAAATAGCAACAACTAAATGACACCAAAAAACATTCATGAGCGGAGGCGGGATTCGAACCCACGACAGTCGGATCCAGAGGCTGCGACGCTAACCACTGAACTACACTGTCCGGGGTTACTATATCTATATCCTGTGTCATCTTGAGCTAGGTAAAAGATATTCTATGATATACTCCATTTTTCTGCCATTTGATATCGTGCCAAGTTTTTTGAAGTAAAACTTTTTAGACGG
Source organism: Mongoloraphidia duomilia (assembly GCA_039654895.1). Lineage (NCBI taxonomy): Eukaryota > Metazoa > Arthropoda > Insecta > Raphidioptera > Raphidiidae > Mongoloraphidia > Mongoloraphidia duomilia. The sequence goes on from CM077520.1 coordinate 14,522,191, forward strand.
AATTGTCTTGAAGGGTAAATCCTGGATCAATGAAACGAAAATGGGTGACAAAAATGGTATGACGAAAATTACCTTAGCAACCCTAAATAAATCAATAATTATTGTAGTCATGGCTCATTCTGATCCGTTCTGATCCCTTCATTTTAAATTATTCATAGTTCATACATAAGAAGTTTTACGGCGGTCTGTTGTCGAGCGTCTATAATCCACAATTCATTCATTCATTTACTTCGGCCGTGTGTGTCGCGATATATGCCTTTTTTAAAATCGATTCAGTCATATTCGAGTGATGCCGGTAAAAACAGACAGATAGACAGACAAAATTCTTGAAAAGTATGCCAGAAAATGTAATTACAAACAGAAATTCTGTTTTTATATAATTTTTTGAAAAAATTATAACATTATTCATTCCGTGTGTCAGACACAAAATTGTATTTATTTGTGATGAATTTAAACGAGTTCGTGAACTTATCATCAGTGCGGCTAATTTTTAAAGTAGTGACAGCCTGTACGCATACATACAAGGTGTACGATTACACTTTTTTAAGTCACTGACCAATGCCACCAGTGAGTAGACCACTAGGTTTTGTTATTAAAAGTGAATTACGATTAGTATAATTATATATAATTGTTGTCATTTTGAAATTACTTTCATTATTGTACTATTGCATGACTTTCGGATTATAAAGAAGACAATTTCGTATTTACAGTAATGTAAACAATATTACAAAATAATAACATAGGAAATAATCACCGGTTGCAGACCTAAACGGGATTTTGTGTGTGTGTTTTAAAGACCACCAACAGCGAAGATTATTTGGGCCTAGCACCAATTCATATTTTCAATTCATTATTTTTTTTAATAATAAATTGAAAATCCAATTGACACTTTTACCAGCTCTCGGGCTAGAACCCGGGAACTGGGGATTTGTAATAGAGGAACCATATAGTAACGCCATATAAACAACAGCACTACTACACGCTCGGCCAATTTCAAGCCCAATCAGTTAAGAAAAGCAAATTGTTAGAATCTCATCCGGGGCGCTGGAATAGCTAAGGCTGCCACTGATTTATTTACTACCAATAATTTCCCACATTCCACGGTACTGAGGTTTCTTATCGGACGTATGTTCAGTGACTATAGTCTATAGCCGCAGGTACAGACACTATAATATAAGAACTATACAGGTACAAAAGTAAACAGTAACTTCATAAACCTGTGTTTCTTCTATATCAGGTAAATGGTACAGGTGCACAATAAGCTACAACAGCGGTTCCCAATCCATGGGCCGCGACCTACTTGTGAGCCGCGGGCAGCGCGGTACTGGGCCCTGGACGCAGGTCGAGAGTCTATAAATCAGGATAAATATTATCGGAGCTTCAGGGTAGATATGGGAACAATCGAGAAAAAAAATTGTGTTTTAAAGACAACAGCGAAGGTTATTTGGGCCTACCACCAATTCATATTTTGAATTCATTATTTTTTTTTTATAATAAATTGAAAATCCAATTGACACTTTTACCAGCTCTCGGGCTAGAACCCGGGAACTGGGGACTTGTAATATCAAGGAACAATAGCAACGCCATGTAAACAACAGCATTGCTATACGCTCGGCTATTCTCAAGCCCGGGAACAATCGAGTCACTCGCTTGTTAGCAACAGTCGAGTTATTCGATTGGTTTGTTGTTCTGGGGTTTTTATTTGTATATTTAGTTAGTGAGCCTCAAAGTTTTTTTTACAAAATTTGTGGTCCGCACAACTAAAAAGGTTGGGAACCGCTGAGCTACAAAATATAAACATGGAATGCTGGCTTACATAATAATCCCAAGAGCATTTAACTCTTGAATTGTTTTTGATTCCGGATAATAAATGCAAAACATATTATATTTTCTAGTAGTTCTTTAGTGACTTGACATAATCATCTATAATCTATATAATAAAAATCAATTGCTGTTCGTTAGTCTCGCTAAAATTCAAAAACGGCTTGTCCGATTTGAATAATTTTTTTTTGTTTTGTTCGCTCTAATACAGGGGTGGTTTAAAAAAAATAGGGAAAACCCAAAGGAACAGCTAAAAAATCGAACAATTCAAAATTGGTAATTTTGTATGGGAATCGCCCCTTCGGATTACTTTTAATAGATGGCATTCGAGCGAAGCGAGTGAGTAATGTATTAATAATAGTCAAGCAAACGAGCGAAGGAAGTGAATAGTGTATTAATAAAATTCGAGCGAACGAGAGTAGCGAGTAAGAAATGTATTAATAATATTCGAGCGAAGTGAGTGAGTAATGTATTAATAATATTCAAGCGAACGAGCGAAGCGAGTGAGTAGTGTATTAATAAAATTCGAGCGAACGAGAGTAGCGAGAGAGAAATGTATTAATTGTATTAATAATTCAAGCGAACGAGCGAAGAGAGTGAGCAGTGTATTAATAAAATTCGAGCGAACGAGCGTAGCGAGTGAGTTATGTATTAATAAAATCAGCCCGGCTATTAATATATAAATTCTTAGCACCCGGGCCGAGTCCGCTAGTTATTAATAATTTGGAACAGATTTTTTTATATTTATTTTAAACGCTCTATGTCCATATTACTGCGCTGAAGTATTGACGACTCACCTTTTCAAATTCTGACCAAAAGGCCAAGGTTTCAACACCAACGTATCTTATTTAGGAGTTCATATTTTATTTATTGTAAATTAAAGGAGCGTCGACAACTTAGGTCTTTAGTTCTTGATTACATTTAATTAGAACTCACTTAAAACTAAATGACGTCACAAAACATCCATGAGCGGAGGCGGGAATCGAACCCACGACAGTCTAATCCAGAGGCCGCGACATTAACCACTAAACCATACTGTCTCCTTATTCAGGAGTCAGGACCTTAAAAATTAGCAAATATCCTGAAGAAGTTACAATTAGTGATGAAACGTTGACCAAAAAATTTAGCAAATAAATATTTTGCCTTGTATGTGTAGGTATCCCGTTCTCCAAAAGTAAATAAATTTCTAACAAGGTATTTTATTAAAATTAATATTAAATAATTAATGTTTTTGATCAAAATAAAAAATAAGCAGTCACTACGAAAATTTAAAATATCAAAAGAAAAAACTTAAATATACATGAATTCAAATACACCGGGTATTTTCATAGTACTCCAGTAATTTTAGATATTAAAATCACCCACCTGCAGAAAAATTCCCAGTTAGCTGATTTTTTTTTATTCACCTTCGTTATGGTGTTTTGAAAAACGTGTAAAAAGTCCCCATCGATATCATGCCGGCGTTGCCAGATATTCGAGGTTCAAGTTCACGATAGACGGTTTTTTGCGAATTTCTCGGTTCCGTTCCATTTTTTGTAAAAAATGGTTATTATCAATCTTGTAGAGGACGGAATTATCTACAACTTTTGTATAAACATTTTTTGTCTACGATTTATAGTTTTTCTTATTTAAGTACCCGCGGCTTCCTCCCCCTCGATTTTACATAACGGGATTATGCTGCTTCTCGAGGGCCTAACATAATGATTTGTACCATTATTTTAAGTTGAACTTAAAGCTAACGATTAATTATAATTTTATCGAAATTAATGCAGTAGTTCTCTACTTATAAGCAACCAAACATACAAATCGACAGCGCTCAAACAGACAGACAGACAGACAGACAATTTTTTTTCGAAAATACGATATTTATACTTGACATCAATTATAAAGACCATTCGTAAAGTAATTTTTTAAAAAAAATTTACAAGGGTTGAGAGAGTGCGGATTAAGTACGAGTATGCATTTGCATACCGTATAACGCACTCTGGTAATAATAGCCACATTTTTAATTTTTTTTACTACATTCCTTTACGAATAGTCTTTATAACAATTATAATGAGTATTCGTAAAGGAATTTTGAAAAAAAAATTAAAAATATGGCTACTCCGAGCTATTCTTAGTAGAGTGCGTTATACGGTATGCAAATGCATACTCGTACTTTATCCGCACTCTCTCAACCCCTGTAATTTTTTTTTTAAAAATTACTTTACGAATGGTCTTTATAATTGATGTCAAGTATAAATATCGTATTTTCGAAAAAAAATTGTCTGTCTGTCTGTCTGTTTGAGCGCTGTCGATTTGTATGTTTGGTTGCTTATAAGTAGAGAACTACTGCATTAATTTCGATAAAATTATAATTAATCGTTAGCTTTAAGTTCAACTTAAAATAATGGTACAAATCATTATGTTAGGCCCTCGGGAAGCAGCATAATCCCGTTATGTAAAATCGAGGGGGAGGAAGCCGCGGGTACTTAAATAAGAAAAACTATAAATCGTAGACAAAAAATGTTTATACAAAAGTTGTAGATAATTCCGTCCTCTACAAGATTGATAATAACCATTTTTTACAAAAAATGGAACGGAACCGAGAAATTCGCAAAAAACCGTCTATCGTGAACTTGAACCTCGAATATCTGGCAACGCCGGCATGATATCGATGGGGACTTTTTACACGTTTTTCAAAACACCATAACGAAGGTGAATAAAAAAAAATCAGCTAACTGGGAATTTTTCTGCAGTGGAAATCTAAAATTACTGGACTATAGTGCATACTATTTGATTATATAATGTTATCAAAATATTATAAATTCAGTTTTTATCGATAATATATCAGTAAATTGTGATAACACCTCGAGTACCTATAAATCCAATACAGCCGGTATTACACTATCAAAGATCTTTTAAAAAACTGTCAAATCTTTTATAAAATATATCAAATTATTAGGTTACATTTTAGACTCGTACTTTACCGAAAGGCCATCATGGCTTACAATTTCTGAGATCTTAACATAGTATACATGTTAACCACTTCCGACCATTTCCGTTACATCTGTTATTTCTAAAATGCCACCCCAGTATGCATTAGACGTTATTCATATAAAAAAAGAGTGTGTGTGTGTGTACTTATATAGGCACGTCAGAAGTTATACTTCTTTGGCGTAACAAAACAAAAATAACTCCAAAAATTTTTATCCCGCGTGCCAGTACTATACGTTTGTAAAAAAGACGATAAAATAAACATATTAATAATACAATTGATGAAGGTTTAATTGATTAATTTAATTTAATAAATTATTAATTTATTAAATATATTTATTTATTATACCTATTCGTATCTAATTATTTAATAAAAAAAAAGCATGTTTGTGTTGAGATTCGAACCCGAGACCTATTGCGTATGACGCGGCGGTGCTATCCGTTACGCTACGTACATCTTACTTAGCAGTGCTATATAATAGGGTATTATAATCATGAACTTCCGACTAACTTCATGGTGTCAAATTTTCCATAACGCGCCAAAAGAAGTATAACTTAAAAAAAATTAAGAAAACGACGTTACAGAGTTACAGAGTTTTATATTTTTATTGAAGTTTTGATATAGGCGACCCGTTGCTTTCTTTTTTAATTATTATGAAAAACGATCTGGTACCAGTTAAGAAAATGGATATTGAAAATTTTGCGTTTTAAATATATGCAAATTTTAGTTAAAAGCTTTCTTAAAGCAATCTTCAGTTTCTGTTAGCTCACGTTTGTTGATTCTTGATAAAAGATTAAAAGATGAAGTTGATAAATTACCCTAAAGAAGCAGGGAAACACAATTTTAATTTATTGGTACCACTTACATTAGCCGAGAACCTATTCACAAACGCGTAGTACCTAAGTTCAAAGATATTGATTTACCGTCTGAGTTTTTAAATATGTCAAATATTTTTGAATGGAACAGTTTTACACAACTCGCCAAAAAAAAAACTCGGGTCGCAGTGCCATAACCCTGCCGACAATATAGTGTATTTGCTAAAACAGGCCTTGTGGCTTTATTATGTGAACTTAAGTTGGTTTTTGGACAAAATGAAAAATTTAACCCCTTAATACATTCCTTAAAATAATATTTTTTTTCCTAATTTCAATATTATTATCAATGCAACCTCCGTACCAAATTAAATACACCCGTCAGCAAATAAATCACTATCCGTAAACTAGTGTTTTCATAAAATTTGTAAGTCCGGTCCTGTCGTTCCGATTTTGTTAAAATTTTAGCAACACATTTTAATCTCTACTAAAGGGTTAAATTCCAATTTTTAAACAATTCTGAGATTTTTTTCGGTATTTTTGGGCCCAAAAACTTTTTTCAACCCCTAAAAACTACCCTTAAAATGGTCCGATTGGGCCCATTTTAAATAGGTTCCGTGCGGTGATGGATTCCAACATGTCTACCAAATTTCGTTCAAATCAATTAAGTCTTTCGAGAGTTATGCCGCGAACACACACACACATATAATATATTATATATACATATATATATATACATATATATATATACATTTCCAAAAATGGTGCCAAATTGTTTAGGAGGCTATGAAACGTCGAGAAATTTTGGTCCCACCCCTAGGTCCCGCCATCCGACCGACGCCAATAGTGTATGTGCCATATGGCAAATACACTAAAAATGGGTGAGCCACTGAGCACATCTCTGGTTGCACCGCAGTGTTTCCCGTAAGACTAATGCTGGGTTTATCGTACAATTTTAACAGCCTGTTTTTTATCACGCTGTTACATTTTGATTGCTATATGTTCATTGGTTGCTGCGTTTTCATTTTGGCAAACTGTTGATCGTTGCCATAGCAACCGTCATTTAGCAGCGTGATTAAAAAATAAAATTGTACGGTAAACCCAGCATAAGACTTGAAAATAAGGTTTTATTAATATCTTATATTAATTGCTCGAGATCTAGGGCTTGAGAATAGCCGAGCGTGTAGCAGTGCTGTTGTTTACATGGCGTTGCTATGGTTCCTCTATTACAAGTCCCCAGTTCCCGGGTTCTAGCCCGAGAGCTGGTAAAAGTCTCAATTGGATTTTCAATTTATTATTAAAAAAAAAATATAATGAATTGAAAATATGAATTGGTGCTAGGCCCAAATAACCTTAGCTGTTGGTGGTCTTTAAAACACAATTTTTTTTGATCGAGATCTATTTAATGGCATAAAAAATATGCTTGTATTTAAATATAATTTCAGTGGTAATTTGGGTTGCTTTTTTTCGATTTTTTTGAAATTTGCATGCTAAATAAAGTAACAAACGTACATTAGACATTTTGAATAATAATTGAATGAGGCTTCTTTGGCTTTCCAATGACTCTGAAGCATCGTTATATCTTTATGTTTAACAAAGTTATAGCGATTTTGTCTGTTTCATAAAAAGCTTGGAAGAGTAAGTCGAAGTGGGTGGCGTATACCCCGTAGTCCTACGTCAATATAACATCTGCATACAACGCGAACCTGATTCACCATTCACCGTATTCACCAACATGTTTAATCAAAACGCATAATTATTTTTATGCACGCGTGAGATAATTGTTTCCACAACAATTAACAATAATTAATATGTAAATACAGTAGGTATAACTCATAAGTTATATGCGAATTTAAACATTCATTTTGTTCTCTATATAAATGTACACTATTAGTCATAAATAATAAGAATGTTTCAAGTTTCAAAATTGTAATCCCTATTTAACATTGGGTAAGTTCGATTTTGCGCTCAAATCGATCTGAGCGCTTTGATGCGTTCGAATTTACATTAATTTTACATTATTTCAAAAACAAATACTTCATAATATTTTATATTCCTTGAAAGATCTCTATCCTGCGCTCGGATCGATCTGAGTACAAAACCGAACTTCTCCATTATATAAAAATGAAAATTGTTATATTCGTTGCTCAATCACGCCCTAACTACTGAACGGATTGACTTGACATTTTTTTACTCTTCAGCTGTTTACAAGGTAGTTATTTTTCGAGCAGGATCGATTTAAAGCTTTATAATACTTTTCTTATGGAGAAATATGTGTGGTCACAATCAAAAGTCATTGTCAAATCAGATTTTCTGACAATGCTTTCTGCAGCCCAGCATAAGTAAATTAGGGAATGCTAAATTTTAAGGGGTTTCGGCTGCAAATTTTAATACGCAATTGCAGATCTATTCCAAATTATAAATTCTTATAGTGGTGCTTCAATACATTAAAATCTTCATAGGACCGGAACCTTTCTGTGGCTATTCTAAAAGTCATGTTAAAATGGAGATTCGCAAATGGGAGGATGAAAACAAAAGCTCTCGCTGGAATTCTACTCCAGGACTCAAGCAATCAAAGAGTTTCTTCTCATACTCAACTAAAAGGACTAAAGAACTCTTTATTCTTAGCAAAGCAAAGCTGAGAATACTGACAGGACTCTTCACTGGCCACTGTGGTCTGCGTCCTCTGAGGTACCACCTCTCAAAGATGGGTAAGACTCAGGATGATAAATGTATTTTCCACAAAGAACCAAAGAAACTGCTGAACACATCTTTTGTGCATGTGAAGCAGTTTTCTCCAAGAGGCTGCAACACCTGAACAGACCTTTTCTAGAACCTGATGATGATTGGGGGGCAGCCCCCAGCAAAGTAGTAAGGTTTATTAAAAGCCTCCTACCCGATTGGGAATAAATACTAGGGGATTAAACAAAAAATCTTTTAGGACAATTGCACACTGATCAAACGAAAACGTTGTCAAACAAAACGTTTTGTTGCATTCAAAAACATTTTGTAATGTTGAACAAATTGTTGGGCGTCAATGTCAACTGATTAAACAAAATGTCTTTGAACCTAACATTTTGTTGGTAGGTGTTTGCAAGTGTTATATTCTGTTTTAAGGCGTTGTTTGATCAGTTCAAACAAAAACGTTTTGTTTGACAACGTTTTTGTTTGATCAGAGTGCAATGGGCCTTAGGTCGCAGTGATTGTGAGGTAAAATTTTGCCCAGCGCTCCATGTAAAATCTAATCTAATACTTTTGGCCAGTACATGCAAATACTTAAAGAACAATACGAGAAAATAATGGAACCGTGAAACACAAGTAAGAAAGAAAGGAAGTTTTGTGTTCAGAGAGAAAATATAATGCTGGTGACATTTTTGATCAGTCGTCCGTGACAGCGTAACAAAGACAAAAGAGAGACAGTACAAACGTGATTCAGCTGTCGGATTTCTTGACAAACAAACGAATTAACGAAACTAACGGCATATTTAGAGAACTTTGTTACGCTGCAACATTAATTAAGCGGAAACATCTAAGTAAATACTTAATTAATTAACGTTTGACGAATAACTCATATTGAAGCAATTAAATTTACGTTAATAGCTGAATGAATAAAACTATATCAAGAGACAATTATATTTTATATTCCGAGAAATGAAATTACACATGTATCTGATAAGATTTTCACTTTTTTAATTTTCCACATGCTATAATTAAAATTTTAATAGTCCCAACAACTATATACAAGGTGTTTTACGTACCTATCGAAGTTGTTGATTTTAAAATGAAACTGTTTTTGGTGTTCTGTACCAAAATAACATTGAGAACATTTACAATCTTGTAGTAGGCTGTGTGCAGGAGCGGACTAGGCTAGAGGCGGCATATTAACTAATTTTCTAATCTTTTTTTAGATAAGATTAACTATAGATATCTTTGAAACTAAAAGTGCGAGGTGTTGGAGTCGATTCAGCGTTATTTTTTCTATAAATAGACTTAATATCAAACGAATCGGGTCGAATTTATTTTTCAAAAATTTCGCAAATTTGTACAAAGAGGGGGGGTCTTCTTACTTTTGGAATTTTAAGAAAACTCAAAAATATCTCAGGTGCTGTTTATATCTTTGAAACTAAAAATGCGGGGTGTTGGAGTCGATTCAGCGTTATTTTTTCTATAAATAGACTTAATATCAAACGAATCGGGTCGAATTTATTTTTCAAAAATTTCGCAAATTTGTACAAAGAGGGGGTTCTTCTTACTTTTGGCATTTTTAAGAAAACTCAAAAATCTCTCAGATGCTGTTTATATCTTTGAAAATAAAAGTGTGGGGTGTTGGAGTCGAATCAGCGTTATTTTTTCTATAAATAGACTTATAATATCAAACGAATCGGATCGTATTTGTACAAAGAGGGGGGTCTTCTGCTAGTATAAATATATGTGTACATAAAATGAAGCAATAAAATGAAAGATTTACTACCGCAAATAAAAAAAGACAAAAAATATTAAACGGCTTCCTTTCTTGAAAAATAATAACAGACGTGTAAAGGAAATTCCACATTAATAACGCTTCGAAAGCAATACTCTAATTAAAAATGAAACTGGTTTTCTAATTGATTAAAATAAAACTCTTGCAGAAAAATGTACGTATAAGAAATTTATTTTATTGATGAAGTATTGCTTCCCTTTGAGCGAACTTTGCAATTTAAAAGATCCAAAAATAATTTAAAAACAGCTACTTCCTGTTTTTGCGAAGCATTAATGATGGCAAAAAAAACTCGGGTCGCAGTGCCAAACCCTGCCGAACATATAGTCTATTTGCTAATAGGCATTGTGGTTTTAGTGAACTTTTTATTTTTAGACAAAATAAAAAATTTAACCCCTTGATACACCTCCTAAAATAACAATTATTATCAATCCAACATCTGCACCCAAATAAATACACCCTTCAGGAAGTAAATCCGTATCCGCAAACTAGTGTTTTCATAAAATTTGTAAGTCCGGTCCTGTCTGGCCACTTTTATTAAAAATTTAGCAGCATATTTTAATCTTTACTAAATGGTTAAATTTCAATTTTGAAACGATTCTGAAAATTTTTTGGGCCCAAAAAACATTTAACCCCTAAAAACCACCCTTACAATGGCCCATTTTAAATAAGGTTCGTGCGGTGATGGATTCCAACCACGTGGACCAAATTTCGTTAAAATTTCAAAAAATGGTGCAAGCTGTTCAGAATAATGTGAAACGTCGAGAAATTTTGGTCCGACCCCTAGGTCCAGCCATCCGACCGACGCCAATAGTGTATGCGCCATATGGCAAATACACTGATGAAGTCAGTAATAATAAATTCACTTATTTGATGAGATATATTAAACCCGAAAATTCGCTAATGATATCCATCTACCGTAGAACTCGAATTAACCGATCTCGATTTACCGAGATATCTATTTTTTTCTCCCCGTATTAAACAGAACCTTAGCGCATAAGAACCCGGGCAAAGCGACATTTTAATGAGTTGAATTTGTCCAAATTTTGTCATAGAAATATTAAACTTTTTTAAATTTTAAAAAGTTCGGATTATCCAAGTTTTTTTTTTTTTTGATCGGGGTAGGGTCCGTACACAATAGTTCGTATAATAGAGGTTCTATTGTAGTGTTTTAATTAAACATTAAAATATTGTTGTTAGAGAGTAGAGCTGCCATCTACTGGAGGTATGTTGCATTAGTTCTAATTAGAAAATAAAAAATACTCACAGCAACTGCAGCTGTTCGTAGATCTGAACCATTACAACAGGTGGAGGCGGACATATGCCGGTGTATATCTGTACTATTTTATAAAAGAGTATGTTTGTATCTATGTTATATTAAAAACTCAAAAACCACTCAACCGAATTGAAAAATTCTTTTACTGTTTGTAAGACTTCCCCTTGCCGAATAGCATAGGCTACATATTATTACGCTGCGATAAAAAGGGATGAGCTGTGAGCGAAAATAGCGATGTGCACTCGGGCGAGGCCACACTGAGCAGATCGTAGAAGTTATAGATATAGAAATCTGAGGATGTAGTATAAATTGTCACTTTAGACGAGGGGGGAAGCGATTCAGGGGAGGGTGCATGCCTGTCTTATGGACATGTCCATTTTATGCATGTGCTCACGTTCTATTGGCCGCTTCTTTGCGGATACTTAATTGCGCCAGATGCAGTCGTTCGCGTCTTTGCGCATTCCCAATTGCTTGTACAGCGCTTGCGCAACTGAAGCGACCAATAGAATGTGGGCACACTTGCTTCCCCTTAACAACAACCATACCACTCGCTTGTACTACGTCCCTAGATTTCTATGTCTATGGTAGAAGTATAAACAGTAACAAATATTTGTAGACATTACAGTAAAAATATGGCAATCTGAATTTTCTGGAACCGTCACTGGCTGGCCTTAATCAATAAAAAAAGAATTATAAAAATGTTCTTTACCTTTTCTGCGAGTGGTTGGTGAGAAGAGACGACCATTCCCGTAAGACTTCGCCACCTTTTGCCGCAAGTTCTGAACGTATAGCATCCTCGTTTAATGAATGAAGGGCACTATTGTCTCTGCAATCCAATCTGCCAATAAATAAAATACTAATGTTCTTAAGTTAGTAATATTTGTCATCTTCAAGAGTTTATGGTACACTGGATTTTTCCTCAAAATCTTTGTCGCGAATCTAGATCCACCAATAGAAATGAATTATTTTTATTGTTAAAGCTCAGTTTTACTTTTTGAAAATACTTGGAGAAAATAGACCGAGAGCTAGTGACAATTTCTTGATGTTATTTATTCAAGGGTTTATTTTTGTGAAGATGTTGAGGGAGGCATATTAAAGTGCCCTGAGTAAGGTATTTTGCTAGATAGCGGTTTGGGAGGGATGCAGACCGCCCCCAACATGCAACAAAATAAATAGTCACAATTATTATTGCTTCAAGGCTGAAATTGTTTGTATAGCTTGTCGGTGACCCAATAATGCCATTATAATATTTACAGATTGATTGGTCAGTATTAAAGGGGTGGCTGATCACCCTAAACGTGTCATGTACCCGACGAAATTTATATTGTTAGTTCAAATTTTAATATGCTGTTACGGTGACTGTTTTAAGCATATATTTCAATTTGCAAATCAAAATGTCGATATTAACACCCTCTCTTAGAGGGAAACTTGTTCGCTAAGGTGTTTATATCGTTCTGCAAGGGAGTTAATAGTTAATACCAACATTTTGTTCTGCATATTGAAATATATGCTTAAAACAGTCGCCGTAACAACATATTAAAATTTGAACCTTGAACTAATAATATAAATTTCGTCGGGTACATGACACGTTTAGGGTGATCTGCCACCCATTTAATAGTGATCAATCGATCTGCAAATATTATAATGGCATTATTGGGTCGCTGGCAAGCTATACAAACAATTTCTGCCTTGAAGCAATAATAATTGTGACAATTTTTTTGTTATATGTTGGGGGCGGTCTGTATCCCTCCCATACCGCTATATACCAAAATCCCTTACTCAGGGCACTTTAATATGCGTCTCTCAACACACCTTCACAAAAATAAGACCTTGAATAAATAACACCAAAAAATTGTCACTATAGCTCTCGGTCTAAAACGGTGTAGATTATTTTGTAGTAAAATATTTCTTGCCTGAACAACTTTTACTTAAAAGCGTTTTCCTTCAAATAAAATCAATGTAAAACTGGTGGGACGAAAAGAAAAATTTGTTTCAGGTGAGGGATTTAGGTACTACCAGAGTGTACCATATACTCTCATTTTATTATTTTCCTTAACAAAAAGTAAATAACGAAATTAAGATATTTCGAAATTGTAGAAAACTAGCAGTAATATATTTCGTGCAATTGAGAAGCTGTGTTATTCGCAACGTAACTGGGGTTTATTTAATTTAAAAAATAGATATTTACAACCATCGTTAGTTACCTTTAACGCTAAAATATTATATAATAAAATTATAGCGTACATAAAGTAGGTGAAATAAAATTAATAGCTAATAAGTTAAGCTCTAAGTTTTAATGTTACGTTTTGCACGTCTCTTTGTAGAAAAAAAATAATATTTTAAAAATGTTAAGTTGGTATTATCTTTAATGCTGATATTATTTTGTAGTACCTATCATGTTTTTTTCGAGCATCTTTACATTTAAATGCGAATGCAGTGCCGGCTTTAGAGTAAAAAATAGAGTCTGGTAAGTAAACATAACTCACAAAAAGAGCCGAATCTGCCTTAGAGCTAACGGGAACCAGAACTTCAAATCCGCCCTTTCAAATGTATGAATTAGAACGGAATTTGCGAAAAATAGTTAATGTAATTTTACAACTAATTATTTATAAATTTATATAAATAAAAAAATTAGGAAATCACTACTGAAAATTATATTTGTTCAACACCCGCAAGAAATATGTAATTTCGTGGCTCTACTGAGAGTGGGCGAAATAATGAATTCTCTGACTGTAGACGTAAAGAGTGGGCGATATGCCATTTCGCCCATTAGTGGGCGAAATAGCATTTCGTTCACGCTCATTACGGGGAACGTTTACGCAAGTGTTGATAGTTTCGTCAATCAATCAGGTCACCCATTATTTGGCTCACGCTCAGCAGAGCCACGAAATGACATATTTCTTGCGGTAGTTGAACAAAATATTGTGTGCGACTATTGGTCGAAAGAGGAGATTCCACGAGTGTGTTTTACCGCACTCGCTACGCTCGTGCGGCAAAAGCCACACTCGAGGAATCTCCTCTTTCTCCCACTAGTCGCACAATATACTATTTCTAACTGATTAAATCGTTTTCTTGCCTGGAAAGCAAACTATCTACATTTTAATAGCAGACATCCAACCAAAAATGTGTTTAAATAATTTCTGAATTAAAATGAAAAAAATATTTTACCTGTCAGTTGATTCGTCGAGTCCACTACTTTGGCTTTGATCATAGTCCATCATCAGATCGTCAGATGCTATACTTTCGCATGGCGATAAAGTATCTAAAGATCCAGCTCTGTTTAACAACGGCAGTCTAGCTTTTGCCGGTCTTGGACTTTCCGAAGGACACGTTCCAGATCCAATAATACGCTCCAAATGTTTAGATACACTATCGACAACTGTATTTTCAGTTACACTCATTACATCTCCTGCATCATTCGCCGTATCATCAAAAACTAATCCTGGCTGATCAGCTATTTCATCATCGAAGTAATCACGTCCATCAGATAAAGATAACGACGCATTAGTAGGCGTCCCAGGACTCGTTAAACTCGGCGATTTTTCATTGATATCCTTCGACGTAGATTCAGCCATTTTATTATTTTTAGATTTGGCTTTACCAATGCCCAATTCCTCTGAATTGGAATCAGTACAACTACTTATCAAACTATCAACCGGTGATGTTTCATCTTCCAATAAATTTCCTGGACTAGCTGCAGCCGCCATTGCTGCAAATTTCGGATCTTCTATGGTCAGTAAAACATTTCGAGGTGGCTGTTTTGGTAATGCGCCTCGTAAAGACGCTGTCATTAAGTTTTGTAAAGCTGGCGTAATACTGCTAGTCATTATACCGTGAACTGCTATTGGCGAATGTTCTTTCTCCCTACTTTCATCACTGGAGCTAAAGCTGTAGTTGTATTCTTCAGCCATCGCTTCACCAGCATAACCCCAATCATGTTCATCCGAACTCGCAGGACTTGATTGTTTCCCAGAATTGTTCCCACCGTTGTAACGTTGGTTTGTCGACGTTGACATCGTTTTTTCATTTCTAGTACGATCCTTAAACATCTTTTCTTCTTCTCCAATAAAATCTTCATGATATCCTTCCGAAGAAGTGATAGACGTTTTGCCACGTTCGTCGCCATAACTATCTGAAGATATTGTCGACATGGAAGCATTTCTCAAACGTTCTCGTTCAATTTGTCTTTGGTATTCTAACGCACGCTCTCGCACGATTCCAGTGGCCTGATTATTTTGAAAAACGCTCGGTAATCGAGGTAAAGCTATAACTGCATTATCTGTTATTACTGTACTATGTTGACTAGGCTCGACTTCTCTCAAATTAAAATTTTTACCGGAAACAACCATTTCTAAGTTTCTTTGCCGCCTGTTATATCGTCGATGAGTCGGTGAACTGTCTAAAATTTCAATACCGTGCAAAGTATCAGTCTCTCCGTTTCCAACATGGCCACTAGTGTTACTTCCAACTCCCGAATCTTCAGTAAATGAACCTTCCTTTGAAGAATATTCTTCTCCCATCGCGGCTACTTTTCGACTATTATTCACAGCTGTCTTTGTTACTTTACTATCACTCAATTTGACTGGAACTTGTGGCTTGGGCAACTGAGTTGACTGCAATTTAAAACGAGTTGCCGGTGCACTGTGAGGATGTGGAATGTTTGTTTTAGGAATCGTTCTATTTTTATTACTATCAGCAGCTACAATCGTAGTAGTTACAGGTTTTGGATACGGTGTCGCGGTAGTTGTGACTGTTATTTTTCCTCTTTCAATTGTTCCACCGCCTTTAGCGCGAGGTTTTTCTATATTATTATTCTTATTTTCTATATTGTGACTAATAACTTGTAACTGTTGTACGTCAGATACTTTATTCGTTGCCTTTGGAATGTTATTTTGTCTAAAACCGAATCGATTGGTTCGAACTGCTCCAGCCGCTTCTTTTTTCGGCGGAGCAAGACGCGGTGTCGTTCGTCCCGATGTTACTGGACTGTCACTTGTCGCTAAAGATTCGACTGATCCACCGTCCCCATTCCCGTTCGTGTCCATAGGCTTTACATTGTCCTGTTGAATTACCGCCGGTGCTGTTGTCGGCCGTTTCCGGAAACCGAAGGACATTGCTGTTCCACGAGTGATACGTTTTGTGGCGCCTTTGGTTTCGTCGCTACCCTGGAAACAATAAAATAGCGTTTTAGTCCCATTTTAGCAATCTTATTTATTGAGATACAAAACAAAGGTAGAAAATTAACTTTTAAGCCATTTCAAGAAGTCACGACGTGTAATATAATATTTTCATCCTAATCTACGAGGAAATGAAATAATAATAATAATAATAATAATAATAATAATAATAATATTTATTAGCCACATTGACAAAAAAGTATATGACAAGTCAAGAGTAACTATTTATTAGACTACACATTTAAAATATTCATGAAGATTATAAAATTCTTTGTTTACCAGATGACTCTTTAACTTCCTTTTAAAAGCTGGAAGTGGCAATGACTTCGTATCATGCGACAGATGATTGTAAAATTTTACACAGTTATAAAGTGCTCCTTTTTCAAAAGTAGTTAAAGAGTGATCCGGCAAACGAAAGTCGCTATTTCCCCTAGTGTTGTGTGCATGTAACATTTGATGACAAGTAAAATATTTAAAATGTTCTTTCACAAAACACAAGCATTCATAAATGTAAACGCAAGGCAGTGTCATGAGCCCATTGGCAGAAAAAGATCCTCTGCACGTCTCTCTGATATTTAATTTAGCTAATATTCGAATAAAACTTTTTTGAGCTTTAAAAATCAGTTCTGTATTTACAGCTCCCCAAAAAATAATTCCGTACTTCATTTTTGAATAAAAATTGCCAAAGTACATAGTTTTTACAGTGTCGTAATTAGCAAATTTTGAAATATGACGTATAGCGTATATGCACTTTCCAAGTTGCCCCGCCAACCCATCGATATGCTTGCACCATCTGATATGCTGATCAATGAAAATGCCCAGAAAACTGACATCAGCTGAGAAAAGTACTTTGATATTGTTAAGATATAAACAGTCAGGAGTTACAACGTTACTTTGTTTAGTTTTGAATAATAATAGTTTAGTTTTGTTTGTATTCAATACCAATTTATTGCTGGAAAACCAGTTATTTATCTTCGAAAACATTTCTACCGCTTTATCAAGTACTTCAAGTGCATTTGAACCTGTGATTAACAAATTTGTGTCATCAGCATAGCAGGTGGTAAAAGCATCTGCGACGCAACTTGGTAAGTCATTTATATACAGATTGAATAACAATGGGCCCAAGATACTGCCTTGAGGTACACCGACATTTAAAAATTTACAATTAGATTTTAGGTGCTCTCCATTTGAAGTATTTATTTTTACATATTGAGATCGGTTATCAAGATAAGAGTTCAACCAATTCCACGCCTCTCCTCTTATGCCATAACTATACAGCTTATCCATTAGAATCGAATGATCTACACAGTCGAAGGCCTTTGACAAGTCAAGGAAGACCCCTAGAGGATTCTTCTGGTCATCAAGAGCCTGTATCGTCTTTTCCAGGAATTCAAAAATTGCAGTATTAGTCGAATGTAACTTTCTGAAGCCGTGTTGGTTCTTTGATAAAATATCCATTTTATTTGTAAAGCAAATAATTCTGTTATGCATGACATATTCATAGATTTTTGAAAAGTAGGAAAGTACGCTTATAGGCCTATAGTTAGAAACCATTTTTGGATCTCCATTTTTAAAAATTGGAGTAATGACCGCTAATTTTAGCGCATTAGGGAAGATTCCTTGGTCTAATGATGCATTTATGGCATGGACAAGAGGATCCAATATATAAAGATAAACAGATTTTATTAGAGTGCTTGTTACCTCGTCATAGCCTGATGATTTTTTATTTTTTGTTTTATTAATTATGTTTGTAATCTCATCTGCGTTACAGGGAGATATAAATATTGTTTTTTCTTTACATGGTATACTTTGGTATGGAACGTATTGAATAGAATTTACTAAATTACTGGCAGCATTAGTAAAAGAATCATTAAAAATATTTACAGTTTCCGTTGCCGATTTTACAATTTTATTGTCATCTTTTATTTCAATCAAGCTGTCATTATTATTTTTACATTTTTTTTCATTAATTATATTCCACATAGTTTTTGTTTTGTTTACACTATTTGAGATTAAATTTTCATAAAAAGTTTTTTTTGTTGATCTAAGTTCATTCACATATTCCAGTTTTAGTTTATTATAATAATTTTTAAATATTGGGAATTTTAAAGAGATGTCCAACATACCTTGCAGCTTTTGTTTAAGTACTCTCAATTCAGGTGTAATCCATTTACATTTATGTTTTTTTGCTTTACTTAGCCTAGTTTTAGTAACAGGGAAACAGTCGTTAAAAAGTTTAATAAAAGTATTATGAAAATTGTTGAATTTTTCATCAGCACTTATGGCTTGATATACTGCAGACCAGTCTGCATACTGCAATGCAAGAGAAAATCTTTCAACATTTTCTTCATTAAAATTCCTTTTGTACACATGTTTATGGTTGTCTTCATGCTTGTCCACTTTTAATGTGATAATTTGTGCCTTGTGATCTGATATGTTCGTTTCTAGTACTTCCGAAGTATATTCAGTATCTTCAAGAATCAATATATTGTCAATGCAACTGCTAGAGTCAGAAGTTATACGAGTTGGTTGTAATATTGTAGGTTTCATCCCATAGCTACTCAGTAATAAATTAAATTCACTGATGAACTTCTGGTCACAGCTTTTCTTAGACATTAAGTTGACATTGAAGTCACCCGTAATAATCGCTGCACAATTTGTAACCTGCACTTTTTCTAAAAGCAAATTCATTTTGTACAATATCCATTCTATTTTTTGACCTGGTGGAATATACAGGGTCACGACCAAGAATTTGGATTTTTTAAATGTTAGCTCTGCAGCTGCGCATTCAAATTTGTAGCATTCAGCTATTGAATTTATTTCATAATTTATGGTGTACGAGATGTCAGACCGGGCGTAAATTACACAACCACCATGTGAATTTTTTTGCGGTCGGCAGAAGGAAGTTACTAAGTTATGACCATTGAAGATATAGTTTTTTAAGCGCTCTTCCGTCTGCCAATGTTCTGTAAGACAGAGAACGTGGTGCGTTTCAAAAAGTATCTCGAGTATCGAGTATCGAGTATCGAGTATCGATGTCATTAAACCCAATCGTCCTAAACAAAACACCCTAAATATTTAAATTTAAAACTTATAGACCGAGAGCTAGTGACAATTTTGTGGTGTTATTTATTCAAGGCCTTATTTTTGTGAAGATGTTGAGGGAGGCATATTAAAGTGTCCTGAGTAAGGGATTTTGCTGGATAGCGGTATGGGAGTGGTGCAGATCGCCCCCAACATGTAACAAAAAAAAATTGTCACAATTATTATTGTTTGAAGGCTGAAATTGTTTGTATAGCTTGTCGGTGACCCAATAATGTCATTATAATATTTGCAGATCGATTGGTCAACATCAACATCTTCACAAAAATAAGTCCTTGAATAAATAACACCAAAAAATTGTCACTAGCTCTCGGTATATTATAAACGTTTAAAAATAAGAAACTTAAAATGCGTATATCTCCAAAATTTAATGAGATACAGAACTGCGCGTGCGCCCATTAGATTCAGCGTGGCGTAATTTATAAAGTTCCTTAAAATATCAATCCGTTTTGAGAGATTTAATTGTTTATAAAAGAACTGCGGATAGTCGCAATGGATTCAGCGTGATTTTTTCTATAAATATGGTTAATATTATATCGGAAAGTTTTTAAAAAAATCTCTGATTTGCAAAATATAGAAAAACTTACACAATAAATTATGATTTTTGAGAAAATAAAAAATCTTTCAAATATCATATCCCTCGGCCTCAAGTTGACTTTATTGAAGAAAGTACGCTGATTCGAATGGACATAAACACAAATCGGGCTTGAGAATAGCCGAGCGTGTAGCAATGCTGTTGTTTACATGGCGTTGCTATGGTTCCTCTATTACAAGTCCCCAGTTCACGGGTTCTAGCCCGAGAGCTGGTAAACGTGTCAATTGGATTTTCAAAGAAAAGATCGATTTCCACTCTCGGGCACTGTGGAGAAATCGGTAACTTTCCTAGCCGGAAACTGGAAGTTTCGGGTTCAAGTCCCGACAGTGGTCATTTGATTTTTTCTTAGATATAGCTTACAAATCATGGCAGCCTTGCTGCCTGAGATATTTATTATTTTCACCTCTAATTGTTATGTGAATAATATTGTGTGAATATAAGGGGGGTTTTAAAAATCGATTGATTTTATCATACACCAATTTCAATTTATTATTAAAAAAAAAATGAATTGAAAATATGAATTGGTGCTAGGCCCAAATAACTTTAGCTGTTGGTGGTCTTTTAAACACAATTTTTTAAACAAAAATCGGTATCCCTTTATAAGTATAAAAGCCTACAAACACGAATAAGCAATTAATAATATAATTAGTCAATAAATACGCAAGAAGGCGATAAATCATTCTTTACGTTTATATGACGTCACATTCGCAAGTTTTTTCCCATGGTATTCTAGATCAAAACATGATAAACTAACGATCGTCACGCAATCAGAAAGTTTTTCCCATTTTAATTTAGTATAATTTCTTTGTTGCAAGTTTCTTTCTGCAATTTCCCGTTAGAGCCTAACTAAAAGTTCAAGTCGTGTTGGCATTATTGGACACACGCAAGAGTTGATCACGAATCTTGATTTGTGAATAGGAAATACGTTATGTAAGACAAAATTACAGCGATATTTCTATCTTTTGAAGAATATGCAGCACTGGATTTACACTAGGGGCTTGTGCCCAGGGCGACAAATTTTCAGGGGCGGCAAAATTTGGAACATGAAAACATTCATAAATTAAAATAAAATACTTTTCCTCATTATTAAGAATGTGTGTAGCAATTTTATTTACAAAATTGTGAAAACAACTTCAGTGTGAGGCGGCATTTTTCACGGTGCCCCAGGGCGGCACTTCGGGTAAATCCGGCCCTGAGAATGCGGTACCATCGAAGGTGATCCGCAATAGTCATAGTCGAGCTTGAGAATAGCTGAGAGTGTAGCAATGCTGTTGTTTACATGGCGTTGCTATGGCTCCTCTATTACACAAGTTCCTAGTTCCCGGGTTCTAGCCCGAGAGCTGGTAAAAGTGTCAATTGGATTTTCAATTTATTATTAAAAAAAAATAATGAATTGAAAATATGAATTGGTGCTAGTCCCTATCATAACCTTAGCTGTTGGTGGTCTTTAAAACACACACAAAGTAGTCATAGTTCAAAAACTCGTGGTAAAAATGGTAAGATTTTCAGTGAAATTTTTCCCGTTCGGTTACGCATGTTGAGATCACGTCACGTCCAATCGAAGAATCACGTATATATCCCAACACTATTGCAGAACACTGCGTAATCCAAACAGACAACTTGGTATATCATAAATATAACAGTACACACAACGGAATGCGTAGCGTAGGGGTATCGCAGTTGCTTTATACGCAGTAGGTTACTGGTTCCAACCCGGGAGGCACTATTATTTATTTTAATATTTCACTATCATACACTGCCAAACTTAGCGGGTGTGCAGTGTGCACTTTTAGCTTCGCAGAGTTTAAACCAAATTATATATTTTCGGCGCTTTCGGGTTAAAAGCGTTTAGAGTTACGGCAGAAAGTTTCTCTTGCACCATGGTCCATGGTTTCACAAAACAGTATCCTAGTTTTTGTAAAGGCTAATATTTTGTGATTACCTTTTATTTAGAGCAGCGGTTCGCAACCAATAGCGGACTAAGGGGGGAAGGGGGCGGCTCGCCTCGGGTCTCTGATCCTGGGGAGTCTCCAAATTTAGAGCAGTCCTTCTTAATCAAATCCCAAACAAGGCCAAAATTGTTAGTAAGTAAGAGGCAGTTTGAAGTTGGAGGCCCCGGGTACGTATACAAAATATAAATGTAGGTAGGTAGGTCGTTTATTATAAATATTTGATTTTTTTTGTCAGCCATTACATCTATATTATTCATTTCTTACGAAATTTACACTACAAATACATCAATTTCTAAGCAGACCGGGGGCCTCATTTAGTTCTGCCGCCCCGAGCCTTCGCCGGGCTTAGTCCGCCACTGTTCCCAACCTATGGACCGCGGGCAGCGTGGTATACTGAGCCGTAGAGTGTAAGTCAAGATAAATATTGTTACGGATCACCCTGTATATAAACGGCAGGCAAGAGTTCTGAGAAACGGGGTCTGCTTACTGTAACAACTAGTATACCTGCGCGAAAGTTCTTGAGAAAGCGAGAACACACTAGGCTTAGGCCACGCAGCATATATAAACAGCCAGTGCGAGTGACTGAATGAATCAGTCAACGGTGAGCCACGCAGTCAAGTCTACGGTGGATCAGTAATATAAATAGTGCCGTGATATAAATAAATAGATTGATAAAATAAATACTAGTGTAGTGGAAATAATTACGAGTTACTAGTTAAATGCTATTTATTGTTTTGTTTTGCTTTGTTTAAGAATTACTGTTTAGTTATTGTTTACTTGTGTTGATTGATAGAACTGAATTTTCGTTGTTGCATTCATTATTATTGTGTTTTTAATTATTGTAAATAAATATTTATTCCGCCAACTCAGAAAACAGTTTTGTAACAATATTATCGGAGCTTCAGTGTGTGTTTGTTGTTCAGGGGTTTTTACTTGTAAATTTAGTTAGTAGACCTCAATTTTTTTTACAAAATTGGTGGTCCGCACAACTAAAAAGGTTGGGAGCCGCTGATTTAGAGGGTAAATAAATATATTAGTCAGCAAGTCACTTGTGAGATCAGAACTAGTGGGCGCTTTTTTCGATATATCGATAAACACATCGATATACGATATGGTTTAAAATATATCGTATACAGGGTGTCACAGAATAACTATTCCTAATTTTCAGAAATGATAGAGGATACTTAAAAAAACATTTTTTATTAATAAACTAGTGTCCGGAAATATTCATGCACGTCCGCAGTTATTTCGAAGAATTCGGCAGTCGATTACACATCGTTATAACTTATGTATCGAAATTGGTGTCGAACAATTTTTATAAAGTTTGATGCAGTATTTCCGGACACTAGTTTGTTAATAAAAAATGTTTATTTAAGTATCCTCTATCATATCTGAAAATTAGGAATAGTTATTCTGTGACACCCATAGGTACAAAGTTAACGATAATCCCAGTTGTTTTTAACACGCTTATATTAGCTTCACCTGTATGTTTGCGTGCTTGCTTGTTTGTCAGTTTGTAACCGACTTCTTTGAACTTGATTTTGACCAACTTTGAACGGTCAGATTTAGTTTAAACTTTGCACACTTATCAAGGACCGACGACAATACAATAATTCCATAAGTTTGTCCCATTATCCTGACCAGGATCTCCAGGACTAAAAAAAAAAAGCAAAAAACTTCAGATTGAACTGAAACTTTGCACACATATCAAGGACCGATTACAATACAATAATTCCATAAGTTTGTCCCATTATCCTGACCAGGATCTCCAGGACTAAAAAGCAAAAATAAATTATAATTTAAAAAAATTAAAAAACACGCTTTAATGAACTAAAAAGTAAAAAATAATTAATTTTATTGTAAAAAAGCGTGGGGTGTTTGTATCATATTTTCATACTACCCCACGCTTTTTTACAATAAAATTAATTATTTTTTACTTTTTAGTTCATTAAAGCGTGTTTTTTAGTTTTTTTAAATTATAATTTATTAAAAATTTTCGAGATTTATGCCACAATTGTAACCCTATATTTTCATCGAAAATAAGATACCATCGCTAAACAAAGTGATTATGATTTAAGTTTTTTAATAGAATTGTCTCTTTAAACTATACAGGGTGTATCACAGAATTGAGAACATATAGAGAAAACACTGTGGTGAAAATCATTAAGTATCAAAGCTCTTTTAAAGCTCAAAAACCATGATAATTTATGTAATTAGTTAGCCATGGTTGCATTGCCGAGTTACTCATTTGTCTTCCTTGTTATACGCATTATTTTTCTATGTTCTCAATTCTGTGATACACCTGTATATAAATCGATGCGTTGAAATTTCGAACTCATGTACTATAAAGTATGTACATTGTACATTTCAGCAATGAAGTATATAAGATTTACATATATATTTGTATTCATGTATTTTATACGCAAATAGCTGAAATGTCAAGGTGAAAAGTACGATAGTTCATGATGTAGCTTGTGAAAAGAGCTGAGGAATAAAGCTTTTTAGAAAAGACATATCGGAGCCAATTTTAGAATATAGAAATGAAAGACCGGTGAAGTACGAGTGTAACTCGCGCACAGCGAGTTCCGCACAACTAACAAACGATTAAATGTACGTGTACCTATAATATATTAAATTAAATTACATTTATTTTTATTTATTGTAAATTATAGACGCGTCGACAACTTAGGCCATTAGCGTCTTGATTATACATTAAATAACAACACACTTAAAACTAAATGACATCACAAAACATCCATGAGCGGAGGTGGGATAAATTAAATTACATTTCACTTGAACTCAATCTTCGCTTAGGCACTTGTAGAACATGATTATAATAAAATATAGAAAAACACTGCACACTTGGAATTGAGAATAAATGTTGACCCTTAACCTTACCCTTCATCAATTATTACAAATATGGAGGACAGTTTGGCTCAGTTGGTAGCGTCGCGGCCTCTGAATCAGACTGTCGTGGGTTCGAATCCCACCTCTGCTCATGGATGTTTTGTGATGTTATTTAGTTTTAAGTGTTATATGATATTTGTTGTATTTAAGACGCTAATGACCTGAGTTGTCGACGCGTCTATAATCCACAATAAATAAATAAAATATTACAAATATGGACCCTAACCAAAATAAATTTTTTAAGATTTTTTTTCCGAAATTGGGATTACGATCGACATTTTGCCAATCCCCTGGTCTAAATATTGCGTTACTGATGAAGCAGAAATATTTTAGAGTAATTTATTTTATATTTAATTTTATTCCATTTTTTGAATTCTACAAATTTTGTTTGCTTTCAACTTCAACAAACACTATATGCATGTATAGTGTTTGTTGAAGATGAAAGCATAGCTTTCGAAATGTACATCCATCAATAAAACTGTTGTGGTAAGAAGTAACTATCTTTATTTTTGTAATTATAAGTTTGTTGGTAATAGCTTTTTATTCTTGAATACAGAATCATTATTGCTTGAAAAGGGTCTCTTAAACAGATCGAAACGTAGTACTGAAAAATAAAGAAAGACAGCAATAGTCAATTTTTGTGTGTTTTATTTATTAAAGGTTTTTATTCTTTTATTTCGAAAACTATAATTGTGTTAGTGACATCTTTACTAGACCTATCAGTGAGAATATTTTGAAATTTGTTGGCTTATAAAATTCGGATATAAAAAGTGGGGGGGCATAGTTTTAAACGAAATATAACCACGGTGAATATATTTATCTATAAATCGGGCCCAACAAATACTTTTTCCCTGGATCAGTTTACATGTGCCGTGTGCGACTTTAAGCAAATATTAAATAATTTAATGAATTGATAGCAATATTGTCGTACACCGTGTTCTAAGAACGATGTCAAGGTGACGTTTGACAGCACTTTTTACATTATGTCAATAAGTAAATAATAAAAAGCACGTGTATTAGACATACCCCGGTTTGGTAGTAAAAGCCTGCTTACTGACCCGTAGCGGTAAAGGACCACTGCCTCTATTTTTAAAAAAATTGTCTGGGGGCAGTTTTAATGTATTGTGACTGCGGCTCTGTTTTATCTGCGCTCAAACCCGATTCAAATATTAACTAAACATGACTAATAGGTAATAAATATCTACTTTGCTGATATCATGATTTCAGTTTGTTATAATAAAATCAAAGACACGCCTGTGCAGGGCCGGCACGTGCGCCTGGTCGGACAGGCGATCGCCTTACGGCGCCATATTTTTAGGGCGGCATATTTTTGTAGCAGCGGTATTCTACTTTTTAAAAATGATTATATTGTTCAAGTTTTCACCGATTCTTAGTTCTACTTTCTACTACTAGATAAAAGATGTCGCATGTCGCCCAGCCGCTCGGCGTAAATACCATAAGTTGTAAAGGGGGTATTTACAAATTACAGGCAGCCAGGCAGCGTTTATTCGTGCGCTGTGTACGTATAGAATTACATTTGTTTTTTATTTGTTAAGTAAATAAAATATATCATCGGTTTATTAATTTTTTTTAAATGTGGGGGGGGGGCGGCAAAAGTTGTATTCGCCTTAGGCGGCATATTTTGACGCGCCGGCCCTGCGCCTGTGCATTTTTTACCTTTAATCTTGGAAGAGGGGAATAAATGATCCTCACACAATCACTGCACAAAATTCACTAGTTATATTTTTCACACGATATAAATATTTTAAATTATAAGCGCTCGACAACAGAGGTCATAAGCGTCTGACACACACAATATATTATATAAAACTCGACAATATTGTAGAACTATTAAGTAGTCATTGAATAGACTTATTCATCGTTAATGTAGAGAAATTTAGCACATATAAATAGCACAGAATTAAACTATCTATATATAGGATCAGACTTGATGTCAGCAACATGTGAACTGAACTAAACCATAGTCCATAGACATAAAGACTGCACATTTAGAGATAATTAAATGAAATACTAGCGTTAATTGACACTCTGACTCCATAAATAATGTGTGTGTCGCATGACGTCATTTACTATTCTGTATCAAAAACTGTTCATATCATTTTTAGGGTTCAGTATTTCAACGGGTAGGTATATATACCTATTCCCTATTGACATTTCACTATACTGGCCCGTTTTTAAGTATAAGTGCTACAATAATGAAATTGGTGTGCAAGCTTTCACGGCCGGCATTGTTTCAAGTCTTCATGGTTTCCGGGCTTGTGAGCCGTGGTCCGGTGGTATTTCTACCTGACGTTTCGTCCACAACTGCGACGGAATACGACCGAGTAGAGAACTCACCCCCACCACTACACACTGCGCAGTTGACCAATTACAGAGAGACGGACTACGACCGAACAGAGAACACACTGGTACTAGGCATAAATGAAGGGAGGACACCAGTCACTGACACACTGACCTGTGAGCCGCCAAGGAGTACACTTCGACCTCTGCCACATCGCCTTTGAGAATGTCTACCGCAGTTGTAGACGAAACGTTTGTAGACGAAACGTCAGGTGAGGACAGTATGGCTCAGTTGGTAGCGTCGCGACCTCTGAATCAGACTGTCGTGGGTTCGAATCCCACCTCTGCTCATGGATGTTTTGTGATGTTATTTAGTTTTAAGTGATATATGATATTTGTTGTATTTAAGACGCTAATGACCTAAGTTGTCGACGCGTCTATAATCCACAATAAATAAATAGAAACGTCAGGTAGAAATACCACCGGACCACGGCCTACAAGCCCGGAAACCATGAAGACTTGGAATAATGAAATTGACATAATTTTATTATGTAAGTTGATGACACAAACACAATGTCAGATCGGCAATATTATTGTAGGTATATCTAGTGTCGTAATGGGAGTTTTTATAGTCAGACGAGTCATAACTCATAATATCATTACGCACGAGATATAAGGTGTTTCAAAAACGTCTGCCAAAATTTCAAGGACGTATAGTACATCAAAAAATAAGTGCAGTTTATTCTATAAAACTATTTCCGAAAATGCACCCTCAGGGATCTACAGCCCCTAGAAAACTATTTCCGAAAATGCACCCCCAGGGAGCTGCAGCCCCTAGAAGAAGACTCTCAAAAATGTTTTTTGGCATTTTCTTGAAGATTCTAACAAATTGGTAATATTTCTCATAAAAAACTACGCCACTGTGCCAAATTTCATTAAGTTACCTTTAACAGTTTTGAAGAAAATGCCAAAAAACTATTTTTGAGAGTCTTCTTCTAAGGTTCTAGGGGCTGTATCTCCCTGGGGGTGCATTTTCAGAAACAGTTTTATAGAGTAAACTACACTTATTTTTTGATGTACTATACGTCCTAGACATTTTGGCAGGCATTTTTGATAGTATATGGTATTTTTTGCCATATCCACTATAAAATAGCTGCTTTTCACTTCATTTTCAGTGTTTTCAAAATTTTTCACAGTTCATTTTATGTCGCCTACTTCACTCTAATGTAGACTGAGAGTATAGCTGTCAGTATAATATGTAATAGCGGGCGGATCAGGGAGAATAAAGATTTAAATCACTATAATATGGAAATGCATATTTACTTTCTACACTAGTGTGGAATATACTTTTCCACACACCAGCCTGTCCTATTATCTTTCACTACGATTATAATTGCATAATAATTAAAATATGTGCATCATCATTTATATTTTGCGATTAACATTAACCGATAAAAAATGTAAGTATATATTTTATTATCGCAAAAATACAAATCACATCTAATTATAATATAACTTAAGGAAATATGTACTTAATAGAATAAGTATTATAATGAATAATAATATATCTATAGAAGAAGGACGCGGCTAATTATATAAGTAAGCGTAGAAGCCAAAAACTACGTATATATAGCAAGCAAATAAATACTTAAATTAGTTATATCAATTATTAAAATACTCATTAATTAATTTATATTTTGAATAAACATAATATTCATAAAAAGTTTAACAACTAAGGAAACAAAATATTTGATAAGATATCACAGACAATAGTTGTGCAAACGTTATATTCTTGATACCACAATATGTGGTTTAACCATACTTGTACTAAACAGGGCTGTAATAAGCGATTTTAAATTCGAAGAATTAAAAATTTTAACGCGGTAATTAATTAACTCTTTAATCGTGTAAAATTCCATACTCATTTATGGTTTAGAGCAAAGATACGTAAACTGGGAAGCGCGCCCCAAAAGGAGGGGCGCAAACTTTCCCAAGGGGAACGCAGAATGACTCTTCTGGTATAAATATTATATTTAATTAATCTGCAATACACTGATTGACAGTGATTGACAGAATTTTCAAAAAATCGTGAGAAAGTCACCGTGCAGCCGTTAAATCAATAAATAATTTGAGATTTCCCACAAAATCTTACCGTAAGAAGGGCTGACAAGTAATCAGAAATCAGAGGAGGTAATTTTGAATATCATTACAATATAATATATTAAAATACAGGCTGTTAAAAAAAGTGTTCGGAAATTTTAAGAGCGTAGTATAGACCAAAATAAGCGAATAAAACCTACTAAACATGGGTCTGCAAACTGACCGTTTCAAAGATATGAGCTTTTATAAAAAAACAAGTGGCTAATGCATCATGGAGCTCCACCACATTTTTCTGTTATGGTTAGGGAGCACTTAAATCAAAGGTACAATAGAAGATGGATAGGACGAGGAGGCACAGTGGCATGGCCCCCCAGGTATCTTGACTTAACGCCCTTGGACTTCTTTGCTTGGGGATATTTAAAGTGTTTAGTTTATTCTATAACTCCAATTAATAATGTAGCGCACTTACAAGAACGAATAGAACATACCTGTGAGATAATTCGAGTAAAACAGGGAATTTTTGAAAAGGTGCGAAACTCGTTTATAGGAAGATGTGAATCATGTGTTGAGATGGAAGGGGGACATGTAGAACACCTATTGTAAAATGGCTTAAATAAAATGTGTAAATTTGATATCACACAGTTTTCTTATTTTCTTAGATAGTACATTTCTGAAAATAGCTCATATCTTTGAAACGGTTAGTTTGCGAACCCATATGTTTATTAGGCGTTTTTCACTTATTTTGATCTATACGCCCTTAAAAATTCCGAACACTTTTTTAACACCCTGTATATAGTAACAGGAGCTCTATGTGTATAATGTGACCAACGAAAGAACGTCGGTCAAGAGAGAGAGATTGTAAATAATAGTTTTACGTTATTCCTGTAAATTTTATAACCTAATAAACAGGAGATATTTGATCTTATAATAAGTGGTATACAGAGCAATGTTTTCCTACATTGTTAATGGACAGCTGAAAAATTGTACCATAATATAATTATTTTTATGTTTTGAACATTGTGTATTATCGCGATACATACATATTTGTACAATCAACGTTTGAATCAAGGAAATGACGCAAGAAATACAAAATAATCCAAATTGGATGAACACTTTAATCTGACAGTGTAAGTACCTACCTTAGTACCTATACTAATCCTCATGAATAATTTAGAATTAATAAATATAAAATCACTTAAAAAAGAAAGTAAAAAGTTATTAAGTGAATATAATTTAAAAAGCTACACATAAGAACCACAAATCTCTAAATCAGATAGAAAAGATTTGATCTGAAAAGGAGAAGAGAATTTTTTACTATTTATATGCAAACTTGTAGATATTTTTAAATACATATTCGATAGACATATTCACCCCAGGGGGGAAATTGGAATGTAGTTGTTATCGCAATTGCATTCCAATGTTCTTTGGGAATTAGCGCTCCCAGGGACCCGTGCTCGTACCAGTCGGTTTGTGTATTCCGGCTGGCGGATTTTAATACACAAATATGTTATTTGTTGTGTTGAAGACGTTAATGACTTGAGTTGTCGACGCGTTTATAATCTACAATAAATAAAAGATAGACGTATTTATTTATTAAATGGGTTACCTACTTATTTCTTTACATATATTAAACATATTATAGATATTAAAAGTTGCTCAAGAATTTAATTACGGATAATTGGTGATATTTTGTTTAAAAATGTTACATGTAATAACAGTATTCTTGCATCAAAGGTATTGTTTATTTTTTTTCTCATAATAAATTATTATGTACAGTATCAATGAAATGTACAGTAATAGACCACGCCTATTTTTTTTTTGCAAATACAACATCAGACAATATAACATAATATGTCATTTTTTCGGTCATTGACTCAAAAATTTACACATGGCAGAAATGTGCTTAATCAAGCAGGGTAGCTTAATTAAAATTAAGGAGTGTTAATTTGTTTGTAGGTAGATATAATCATACTAACAGATATAAAAAAATGTAAAGGCGGGGGAATGTTTGTCTTTCTGTTTGTATCGGGATGACTCTGAAGTTTGAACCCATAAAACTGTAATTTGGATCTGTTAATGCAATTATTAAACCCCATTTTATTGAACGACGCTAAATATAAAAAAGTGGGTCATTGACGCAAGGAACAAGTCATCTAACAACAATAATAAGTGGGAACTGATGTACTTTCTGTACTAAAAATAGATTATAATTCTATTTTTATGTTTTTTAAAACAGTGTTTCTAAACTAGTTAAATTAGGGATAGAGATTGAATTTCATAAAGTTTTTTCCTTAATATTCTTCATTTAAAGACTATCTCTAAAAAAACCTCTCCCAGGGGGAACATTGGAATGTAGTTGTTCTCGCAATTGCATTCCAATGTTCTTTGAAAATTGGCGTTCCCAGGAGTCCGAGCTCGTACCAGTCGGTTTGTATGTATGCCGGCTGACAGATTCTAATACACAAATGGATTATTAATTGTTGCGTTGAAGACACTAATGACCTGAATTGTCGACGCGTCTATAATCTACAATAATTATAATAATCTAAAAAAACCGGCCAAGTGCGACTCAGACCCGCACACCGAGGGTTCCGTACAATAATAAAAATAGGGAGTTAGGTACGGGGATTTATTTATTTAAGCTTGTTTTTAAAAAGTTTTTTTCCCTTAAATGTTATTTTGTTCTTTTTAGTGTTCAAATTTTTTCCGTTTCATATTTAAATAAATAAATTTGATCTAAAGACCAGCACGCTAATCATTACACCAAGGTGTTCTCTTTACCCTATTAAAAGCACAAACCTGAAATCATACTAATTTCACATTTTTGTTCGTTGTATTGAATATAAACTATCATTCATATTATTGTTTTGTTAATATATTAATTAAAATGTAAAACGTTGGTCAACACTGATTTTGTTAAATTCACGCTAACCGGTTAATTTATGCAGCGGAACGAACACTTCGTATGTAAAATCCCTGATATGTCTATGCATTTTTGCGCAATGAAATACAATATGGGTGCATAATGCTGTAAGGTAAAGGTGGGCTGCGATGCGCAAATGTTACCTACACTTTTTATTGATGTGTTCCGGAACTATCTCGGTACAAACTAAATTACAGTATTCGTTATGGACGGAGATCCCACCGTCAGATTTCCTATGCATCGCATTGGGACAGACAAACCGGGAGTCACAATCGAGATGGGCAGTGGGCACTGCCTAACTTGACCGCCAGGGGCGCGAGCTATATAACTACCGTGGTCTATGGACAGATTATATAGTAGTGTGTATAGTGTTGCCGTCTAGATCTAGATTTTCTAGACTCTTGTCTTGTCTTGTCTAGATTTTCAAGACAAGACTTGCAAAAGTCTTGTCTAGAAATTTTCAAGACAAGACAAGACTTAGTGAAGTCTTGTCTTGATATTTCAAGACAAGATAAGACGTTGAAAGTCTTGTCTTGTCTTGTCTAGACGGCAACACTAAGTGTGTACAGAATAAGTTTATTTAAAATAATAAATCATTGATAATGCCGATGTGCCGTCCCAAATGGCTAACTCCCCTCTGTTTTCTATGTGTAATTCTGCAAATGACTTAAATATTGATATTTTCTGTGTAACGTTAAATCAATTGAAAAAGATTTTATTTTAATTTTATGTATTAATTGTGAGCATTGTTATTTTGTACAACTTTTGGAACTTTAGTTCCGTCGTTGTTTCTGAATTTAAATAAATAAATGTACCAATAAACAACGTTTGAGTTTCTGTGGATAGTAATTAATTGGTACAGTGGTCATTTGATTTTTTCTTAGATATAGCTCAAAAATCATGGCAGCCTAGCTGTCTGAGATATTTATTATTTTCACCTCTAATTGTTACGTGAATAATATGGTGTGGATATAAGGGGTTTTAAATCGATTGATTTTATCATATACCAATTAAATGTACCAATGTTCAGATCATATAGGTTTTGTATTTTCAAAGGATTCGAAACTGAAAGGAAGAAAAGAAGTGGTTGCATGCTATCAAAAGGGAAATAACTTGATTTCTCGCGCGTTTTTCTATGAAAACCAATGATAACTTACGTAGTTATATACCTGCTGCCATCTATATTATGTTTCTCATGTGCCCATCCCCATTCAGCTCGATTTATATTATCCGATCAGACGCGGCGCGGGAACGTAACGTTTCCGACAAGACAAACATTTTTACATGCATTTCAAATACGTGATACGTGTCTGAACGGACAGGATCCGTTTAAAGTATAAATATTAAATATTCGTATTTGAAATGCATGTAAAAATGTTTGTCTTGCTGGAAACGCTACGTTCCCGCGCTGTGTCTGACCGGATAATATAAATCGACATTTATTATTATTATTTTTATTCTGCCGGATCATGGGATACTGACATCACTTCCGGTTATTTTTGGATTGTTTGGACCAGATAAATAAAATTATTGACGCATCGAAAAGTGGTCGACAAGAGTGAGAGAGATGGGGCGTGTGACGGTCAGTTTGTATCTCTTTTCTACCTTGTGCCTCTATTATAGAAGTTGGCTGACGTACGCGCTATTTTTCTTCCATTTTTGATGGCCACTTTTAATAGATTGTTAAGATAAAGATGGCGCTAACCATGCCTTATGTCTATTCTCAAATCCTTCAATTATGTAGAATGTAGTGCTGTACCAGACAATTTATTGCAAGTATTCAGGCTGAGATCCAATTTTGTGATAGAAAGTATGAAAGGCTTTCTACGAATCATTTACTGGCAAGTAAAAAATGCGTTGATAAATCAATTATGAAAATATATTAATGTACAATTGCGGCCGTTCATATTATCACGTTTATATTAAATGTTTTCAAACTAAAATCGAATTGTTTGTAAGAATAAACTTAGGTAAATGATAAAATCAAACGATTTTTTAACCCCTTATATCCACAACAATATTATTCACATAACAATTAGAGGTGAAGCTGCCAAGCTTTGTAAGCTATATCTAAGAAAAAATCAAATGACCACTGTCGGAACATGGCAGCTTGGCTTTCTGACATATATTATTTTCACCTCTAATTGTTATGTGAATAATATTGTTGTGGATATAAGGGATTAAAAAATCGTTTGATTTTATCATTTACCTAATATATTAATTTATTTTGATAATATAAAAAATACAAAAATTATTACAAAATATGTGGAAAGTGTAGTATCATTTACAATAGGAAATATATAATTGACAATAATATGTAATCTACTATGCACCGTCCCCGTGGTCACCATTTTTCCCAGAGGGCGGCCATTGGGACGGTGCACACAGCAGGACCACTGCAAAGGGCACAACTAGTTGTGCCCCCCGCAGTGGGAGTTGTGCCCCCCGCAGTGAACTCACACCTTTGTTTATTTAAGAATAAACTTCTCAATTGGTTGTTAAATGAAATTGAAAAAAGATTTGAGAAAAAATAATAAATTTTGATTTATTTTTGATCAAATTCAGAAATTTCACTTCACATGAAGAAAACTTTGTTCGAAAATAAACTTTTCAGTCATGTTTTTGTTTCAGTGAAATGCAAGTTGTTTGACAAAAGACATTCGGAAATTACTTTGAACTTACAATAGGTAAACAAATTGACAAAATTCTGTTTTGAAACATCTGCAGCAGTTTAATATATATGTATATAAATAAACACAACAGATTTTTTTGATATATTTTAAACAAACAAAACATTTTGTTCAACACCCGCAAGAAATATGTAATTTCGTGGCTCTACTGAGAGTGGGCGAAATGCCATTTCGCCCACGCTCATTACGGGGAACGTTTACGCAAGTGTTGATAGTTTCGTCAATCAATCAGGTCACCCATTATTTCGCCCTCGCTCAGCAGAGCCACGAAATGCCATATTTCTTGCGGTATAGTTGAACAAAATATTGTGTGCGACTATTGGTCAAAAGGGGAGATTCCACTCGTGTGTTTTACCGCACTCGCTACGCTCGTGCAGCAAAATCCACACTCGAGGAATCTCCTCTTTCTCCCACTAGTCGCACAATATACAATAAACCAACCGTTTGGAAATTATTTATATTTTTCGCGAGGAAATTTAGAAAACACTTTTATAATCATTTACTAACGATTTAATAAAAATAACCACAAAACACTAATATACTAAATAATATAATCATCTCCTGATGATGCTACAATAGATAGCGAAACGTAAGTACGTCGAGAAGAAATAAGTGGTTTTGTAATTATTTTTAATATTCGGTGTTTTCACACCATAGATTCCATGAACAATAATAAAATTGTATTTGATTGCATTCAAAATTACGGATAATTTACACAGAGCTGCGGGGAATATTATTATTATTATTGTAGATCATAGACGCGTCGACAACTCAGGTCATTAGCGTCTTCAACACAACAATTAACAATCCATTTGTGTATCAGAATCTGCCAGCCGGCATACACAAACCGACTGGTACGAGCTCGGGCTCCTGGGATCGCCAAT
This sequence comes from Mongoloraphidia duomilia, assembly GCA_039654895.1. Lineage (NCBI taxonomy): Eukaryota > Metazoa > Arthropoda > Insecta > Raphidioptera > Raphidiidae > Mongoloraphidia > Mongoloraphidia duomilia. The sequence continues at coordinate 14,558,185 of CM077520.1, forward strand.
TCTCAAAGAACATTGGAATTCAATTGCGAGAACAACTATATTCCAATGTTCCCCCTGGGGGAGGAATATCTTATACTTATCTAAGATAAAAGTATCTTATATACCTTGTATCCAAAAATGAAGAGATTTGTGAAAAATATCTGGATATCTAAGATAGTTTTGAAAGATTTAAGATACTTCTGAAATATCTAATAGCCTGGTTAATTGCTGGGTCAAAGCAAAAGGCCATTACTTTAAAAAATATATAGTTTTAAAAGCAGCTTGTAGATAAATATATTATTTTAGATACTTTACTTTAAAGTTTAGAGTATATGTCGTCAGAAAGTATCTTAGATAGTATTGTATCTTTTTTTATTTAAATACTTTCATACAAGATATCTTGTATTTTTACAAGCTTTTATTTAACTTGCGATATATGTTAGTTAGTTAATTGTTTGTGTGTTTGTTTGTTTAGGTCAAATCTTGCAAATCAATTTTGAACGATTTCCACGTATCCGATCAATTTGAAATTTTGTACACAGTTGTATTTCCGATGACAATACATGAATAAATCATTTTTAAAATTAAATTCAACCCCTAAGGGGTCCAAACGAGGGTGTAGGGTTTTTTTGACTAATTAACGTCCTGGTCAAATCGCTGAAGCTAGAAACTTGAAATTTGGACAGTAGATTCCTTTTCTGACGTAAGTATCCACTAAGCAGAGATTTCTCGAAATTCAGCCCCGAGGGGGACCAAAAGGAGATAAAATTTTGAAAGACTAAAATGAACAAAATAAAATATTAATAGTAAAAAAACCTTTTTAGAGACAAGTTTTTATTTAATGTACTGAAAAGGAAAAAATAATATTTAATAATTTTGGTTCATAATTATTATAAAAGCGGGGGTTGCGATTAATAAACTATTATAGAGATTGCAACCCCCGCTTGTCTCTAAAAAGTTTTTTTTACTAATATTTTATTAATCTTTCGGAGTATCATAGAGAGGTATTTTTTTAATAACCTCAGGTTTCTAGCGTCTATAATATACAATATCTATCTAAATAGGTAATATAAATTTAAAATTATTTATTTTATTTGGACGAAATTTCGAATTATTATAAATATTGTTTTCACCGACTTTACAGGCTGAAAATGTATTTTTGTTGAGTGTATCAAAATAAACTTTTCAACTCGCGATTAAGTGACAGTGCACGTGTCGCTTTGAGCCGGAAGATTTGCCTCTGGGTTATTTTTAATGAACTGAGAGAAGGCACTACTTGAAAACTGATTTAACACTTTCACTACATATGGCACCTTACGTTACACAAATATAACGTACCGCGGTAAAAATAAAAACAAAATAATTAACACTATACATGGAGTCTGACAGCTTTGTTTATTTAATCTACAGGTTACAGAAAGTATAATCATTAAAAGTTTTATTATCTTTTAGAGCCGTTCTTTCAACATTTATAGTTTGCAAAGCCTACTTATTTCTCATATGTTAGAAAATATTAGGATGCGCCCCTGGTGATCTATACCTACCACTATTTCTACTACGCATTAGTCTCAAGGACTATATTATGAGGATAAGATTTGTTTTATGTTTGATGTTTATTTTAAAATACTTAAGTTTGACACTTCTAATAATTAATGGGGGTTGGCACAGATTCGTGTGACCGCAATGAAATGTAACACATTATGTATTGTACCCTTGTATGGTGAACATCATATATTTCTCTTCAATAGATATTTGTTAAATTAAATTAATATAATATTATTCATTTTCTTATCATTTTCATTCCTTTTAAATCAGAAGTGGGATCGCCTACCGCCACACATTTTTTGAATTGTTTTCTGTTGAGAGTGAGAATCGTGTTATGGAACGTATAAGTACTACGCCGCCGGTTCCGTCGTCAAATTCGATGGTGACGCATATTAAATTTCGGCTGTCCAATGAGTTGATCCTGATAGCAGTGTAAAAAGTTTATTAGCTAGGTGTGATTACGCTCTGAGTTTAAAAAACTGAATTTTTGTGGTGACTGATTACGAAGTTACGTAATGATGAACCTTTGCGTCATTGCACGATGAAAAATTAAGTTCTATGTCTATATGTGTGTGTTGTATTAACTGTTTTCTTACGTTGCGTTAATGTTTAATGATAAACGGGGTAACGATGGAAATGATAAAGATAAATAGGAAAATGTAGTGAGAAAATTACAAAGATACGTGGTAGAAGATGGCAATTGGTGCTAAATTCTTAAAAAGTTATGATGATTTACGAAATTGAGTGTTGTAACGAACGTGTAGATGTTGAATCTAATGTATTTGTTGTTTTCGTTGAAAAAAAAATAAAACTAAAATAGTGTAAACGGTAGAGTTCAGTTTTCTAAGATTGGTCTTCAGAGTGACCGTGAAACAAATTTAAAGTGATAAAAATTGAAAGTTATTATAATAATAATTTATGTAATAAAGAAAACTGAAGTTGTTGTGTTAAATAAGAAAACAAAATATTTTTCGAATTGTGAGACGTTGTGTAAAGAGATGTCAAAATGTAATGAATACAGTGTGTAATTGAAGTTTTGGTTATCGTGAAAAGCGACGACGTTTTGAAAATTTGTCGTTTTTAACCGAAGTTATATAATTACTGAAGTTCAGTTAAAATATGTGGTTGGAGATTACACTCGCAGTATGAAGAGATGTGATCGCAACCGAACTGCTTCAAAATGTTGAAATTGTGTGTGATGTGTTCGGACTGTCCAATGTCGGATACTGTCGTACAGTGCAGTAAATAAGATGCGAACTCACATAATATGATTGTTGAGTCAGGAAAGACGAACGATATATTAATAAATCGGTTGATAAAGTGTTTAAAGCTTTAGCGATTGTATTAATTCAAATTTGACATGGTTACGTCATGTAATGAAAGATATAATTGATCGATTGTCTGAAAGTTATTAGTAATGATTACTAACTGAAATTTTGTATGATTGAGAATTGAGATTGTTGACTGAAATTGAAAATACTTTAGTAGAATTACTTGGTTAAGAGTTTAGACCCTGGTAATGGTCGAGACAACTGTTATGTATTGATTTTTATAGTAGTTGACTTTCCTGGATCAGGGATGGCGAAAGTTGGAAGAATTCCTTTATAGGGTTGCACGTGAATGTTAACGAGTATTGTAGGCAGCCGATATAAATGGCTCATTTATACAGGCTGTCTATAAACGTGTTATAACCTCGAATTATCTACAATTTAATGTTTCAAACAGTCAGTATAATGTTACGGTGTGTCCGTAAATGGAGTTTATGGTGAGTCCGTAAGTGTTGTTCCGCATTATGTTGTGTACTAAATGCGAATATTATGGTGTGTCCGTAATAGAGTTGAAAGGAGATCATTGTATTATTAGGGTTGAGAGAATGTTTGTGAACAATGGTTTAGAAATGCCATGTTGCGGTATGATGGACTGAATAATCAACTAATTACGATGATAATATAATGTATAGTTTGAACTATGAATACTCATACGCGTTTTATGACAGGAAATGTTGATGACTGCTGGAATCTGACTGAGAACCTCACGTATTGGCAAACGCACGGATCTGACAAATCCGATGGAACAATATAAACTCTATGGAATTGTAACAGTTATAACTGTAATCAGTTTATGATGTATAAAGTTTGTTCTATTTGAATTGTGGTTTAACACAGCCCTGACTTGTGTGAGGTCGGATATGTTAACAGAAAATATTTTGTCAGACGCAGGGGTTCAAGTCAAGTTTAAGAGTGTAAATTTCAAGGACTTATGAATACTGAGAATTGAAATTTTTAATTTCATAAAATCAAAGCTGAATTAGTTTATGGAACTGATATTGAAAAGTAAATTTGATTATTGTAAGTTAGTGCAGTGTTTTGCTAGAATAATAAAATTGGAGCTTTATCAAATTTTGAATTTAGACTTGCCATGATATTAGTATGATTGTTATATCGTATTACGATTGAATGATTAATTCTTTGCGAATCAATAATTTTGCAAGAATCATTGGAAATGATTAACCGAAAGTTATTTTTCAAATAGCTTTAGACGTTTCAATTACGTCACGGACAACAAATGTCAAAAGGATTCACTAATGTTTATTGTAGTACGGTACAAAAGTTCTTAGTATATTTTTATACGTTTTATAAAATTTTGGATAGCGAACCTGATAAAATAATTGAAAGAGATCGCTGCATGAGTATGAATGTGTTGTGATTGAGAATAAAGTAATGAGAAAGATTAAATTACTGACTAAATTATGAATTTTGAAACTGATATTTGAACTGGCTAATGTTCTTGTGTTTTCTGTACGTATGGGTGGCACTTAGCAGTTTGGTACAGGTCAGGTATATTGACAGGTTAAGTTTGCTGCCACAAGTCCAGTGAGCCTATAAGATGAAAATCAGTTTGAATGACTATGTCGACCAGTGTGTCGTAACGTTGGAGAAGCCATGTGGTATTGCAACGTTGGCCCAAGAGGAATAGTCCAGTGTACTATTCATGAGCAGTGGTCAAATGAACCATACAGAAGTCCAAAGAATTTTGGTAATTCGTAAGAATCTGTGTATAGAAACAGTATACGGGCAAAAGGCCAAATCGAAAGGTATACCATCGTACCATTTTGATGCCCTTGGGCTATTTACTCAAGGAGAATGACGAAATCAAATGGGATAAGTATATTGAAACATACAGGCTGATTTAAATGCTAACTGTAACGGAGTTACAGGGAGATCGGCAATTGTATTGTTGTTAGACTGTAAAGCCAAAACTAGTGGTGCTAGTTGCTTGACACATGTATGTGCGAAAGTTCACTGATAGTGAATTTAAGAAGTTGGATCTTGTTGAGATGAGATCCAAAGTTAAAGAACTGAATTTGATATGTGCTGAGCAGAAACAGCAAAAAGTGAAATTTGACAAAACTATTGTCAAAGCAAGGAAATATCAGGTCGGTGACTTGGTGTTAGTGCTGAGAACCACTCAGCCCAGCACTGGAGAAAGTCGTAAACTGATCGCCAAGTTCATGGGTCCGTTCCGAATAATCAAAATTTTGTTTAATAACAGGTACGACATCGAAGATGTAAGAGAGGGTGTCAAGAGGTCTGGCCGAACCGTAATAGCGGTAGACAAGATGAAATCTTAGATTATCTGATAAGGTAAAGACACCACGATCATTAAACAATATGGAAGCGAGTAAGATGGATATATTTCAAGTATCAGGCTTACCACTTCGTAAAATGAGTAAGATGGATATCGTTTTTAAGATATCAGGCTTACTATTTTACAAAAACATTACGGAAGCGAGTAAGATGGATATATTTCAAGTATCAGGCTTACCACTTCGTAAAATGAGTAAGATGGATATCATTTTTAAGATATCAGGCTTACCATTTTACAAAATAATATGGAAATGAGTAAAATGGATATCAATAAGTTATCAGGTTTACCATTTCGTAAAATGAAATAAGATGGATATCGTTTTTAAGATATCAGGCTTACCATTTTACAAAATAATATGGAAATGAGTAAAATGGATATCAATAAGTTATCAGGTTTACCATTTCGTAAAATGAAATAAGATGGATATCGTTTTTAAGATATCAGGCTTACCATTTTACAAAATGATATGGAAATGAGTAAAATGGATACTACTAAGTTATCAGGTTTACCATTTCGTAAAATGAGTGAGATGGGTATCGTTTCTAAGATATCAGGCTTACCATTTTACAATATGGTAACAATGAACTCGTTAATATAGTAATGAGTGAGAGTTAAATGAGTACTGCTTTGGAGTATCAATTTAGAACGCAAAAAAATAATAAGTTCACCAAAGCTATGAATCAAATTTCATAATTCGACTATAAAGTCGCTATGTGACTTACTCAAGTTTGACTAATTTTCATTATTATATTGTTATTACAATGAATTATTTTTACAGAATAATAAATGTCCAGTCTGGGGATAGCCTGGAGGTCGTCAGGATGGTCGAGTGTTAGAAAATATTAGGATGCGCCCCTGGTGATCTATACCTACCACTATTTCTACTACGCATTAGTCTCAAGGACTATATTATGAGGATAAGATTTGTTTTATGTTTGATGTTTATTTTAAAATACTTAAGTTTGACACTTCTAATAATTAATGGGGGTTGGCACAGATTTGTGTGACCGCAATGAAATGTAACACATTATGTATTGTACCCTTGTATGGTGAACATCATATATTTCTCTTCAATAGATATTTGTTAAATTAAATTAATATAATATTATTCATTATTCGTTTTTCATTTTCTTATCATTTTCATTCCTTTTACATACAATTTCAAAAATAGAAATTTAAATCCGAGGTTATTGAGGGACTCAAAATGAACAAAAAGACAAGGTGTAATATTTTATTACTACGCAGAAAAAGTGGATAAATCAACTAGTAAAATTATTTCTGTCTAAAACTGATGTAATGAATAATTGTTTAATTAAAAAAATCCAGCCAATTGGACGACGCGATGGAACTATTCCAACTCCAAAAATACTGACATTTGACTAATAAAATAAACTTTCTATTAACGCGGGTAACGGCTAGTAATAAACATTTATAATAATATGTAATGGAGTTTCACACGCAAAAATTAACGAAAGCATGATTGTCAGTTGATTGATCAATTATTTAAAAACAAAAAAACAGCTGACTTTTATTTTCAAAATATTTACGAAATATATTATAGAATGGGTGCTTACTTGATATAAATTAATATTAAACATTTTGAATAATAATAAAACACGAAGTTTTTAAATTTACTACATCTCTTTTATTATATTCATGTTTCCTGTCAGTTTTTAGCCCGATTTTTAATCCTGCCAATAGAGTAATTAAATTAGTAAATTTAAAAACTTCGTGTTTTATTATTATTCAAAATGTTTAATATTTACGAAACTACAAAGTTATAGAAAAAAAACTTTTTTTAAAAACTTTCTTGTAAAAATGAGAAGAATAATAAATCATTATGAAAAGTATATACCGTTATAATGGAAAGAAAGACAAGTTATATAGAACATAATATCTGTGCATACGTTGATTTTTTTTACGTGTCAAACACCAAAATTTGGTTTTGACCGCCCAACCCTTTCGATCGCAATTATTATTGAATCAATAAGGACACATTTCTGATTTTTTATTTTTTTCGCTGTACTGTCTACAAAGATATATTGTGATGCACGTTTTGTAACAGTTTGCAAGACCATTTCAACATGATTTTGACAGAATGAGATCGCATGTAAATTAATACCTGGTTATTTAAGAATATTCTATGTAAAATGGATCAGATAAAATGCAGACCATCATTCAATTGTCTTTTGTTCTCACATTTACTTTGATATTTCAATGAAGAACAACAAAGTAATTTTTTTAAATTTCTAAAGGAAAACATTTATGCTTATAAGGCGAAAAGTTTGTACAGGCCCTGGTTTAAGTATTTTATAGCAGCTGCAGCTCCTGGATGGAAAAAATATGGTATATCTACACCTATAGTCTATTTAATTAAAAAATTTCGGCCCTTGAAATAAATTTTATATTAGAATTTCTAATTTTTAATGGATTAAATAGTTTAGTTATTAGTGTATTTGCCATAATATGGCACATACACTATTGGCGTCGGTCGGATGGCGGGACCTAGGGGTCGGACCAAAATTTCTCGACATTTCATAGCCTCCTGAACAATTTGGCACCATTTTTGAAAATGTTTATATATATATGTATGTATATATTTATATATATATATATATATTTATTTATTTATATATATATTTATATATATATATATGTGTGTACACGATAACTCTCGACAGACTTAATCGATTGAAACGAAATTTGGTACACATATTGGGACCCATCACCGCAAGAAGCCTATTTAAAATGGGCCCGATCGGACCATTTTCAGGGTTGTATTTAGAGGTTCCAAAAAGTTTTTGGGCCCAAAAATACCGAAAAATTTGTCAGAATCGTTTCAAAATTGAAATTTAACTCTTTAGTAAAGATTAAAACGTGCTGCTAAAATTTTAATAAAATCGGCCCGACAGGACCGGACTTTCAAATTTTATGAAAACACTAGTTTGTTGATACGGATTTACTTATGGAAGGGTGTATTTAATGTGGTACAGAGGTTGCATTGATAATAATATTGAAATTAAGAAAAAAATATTATTTTAAGGGATGTATTAAGGGGTTAAATTTTTTATTTTGTCCAAAAACAAACTTAAGTTCACGTATTAAAGCCACAAGGCCTGTATTAGCAAATACACTATATTGTCGGCAGGGTTTGGCACTGCGACCCGAGTTTTTTTTTAAATAAGATTATTTTTGAGATTTTTTAAACGGTTTTATTTAGCTTGACCCCGTATAATTGTTTGTTTCTTTGTTTGTTACTATCTTTTGTTTCAAATCTTGCGACAGCTTTTTTAACTACTTCTACTTAATTGGTAAATGATAAAATCAATCGATTTAAAACCCCTTATGTCCACACCATATTATTCACATAACAATTAGAGGTGAAAATAATAAATATCTCAGACAGCTATGCTGCCATGATTTTTGAGCTATATCTAAGAAAAAATCAAATGACCACTTTTGGGATTCGAACCCGAAACCCCCAGTTTCCGGCTAGGTGAGTTACCGATTTCTCCACAGTGCCCGAGAGTGGAAAACGATCTCTTCTTATATATAGCAATTTCACGTTGAAAACACACTACATGCGAGAGTCGACTATTTAAATAAACTGCAAAGCATAGTACAGCTATTAAACAGTCGAATCATTATACATGCGAGAGTTAACATTTTATAAGTTTTAACAACTTAATAAACTCGTTAGGCCGGGAAGCCTTAGGTTTTACCTATAGATAAACAACGTTTTGAGTTTCTGTGGACAGTAATTAATTGGTAAATGATAAAATCAATCGATTTAAAACCCCTTATGTCCACACCATATTATTCACATAACAATTAGAGGTGAAAATAATAAATATCTCAGAGCTATGCTGCCATGATTTTTGAGCTATATCTAAGAAAAAATCAAATGACCACTTTCGGGATTCGAACCCGAAACCCCCCGTTTCCGGCTAGGTGAGTTACCGATTTCTCCACAGTGCCCGAGAGTGGAAAACGATCTCTTCTTATATATAGCAATTTCACGTTGAAGACACTTCTACTTAACCGATTCTTATGAAACTTTGCACACACATTGAGTTCCCGCGACAATACAATATTATGATAATTTCAACTTGGTAACGAGGGTCTGACGATGGAATCAGGAGGTGGACAGTTGAAAGGATGGGGAGTTTGCATAATGACACGGGCCAGAAATCAAACCAAAATCTAGAAAATAAAAATAGGTAAAAAAACCTTTAAGTTAAACGGTTTTATTTTAAATCATCAACTGCAGTATCAAAAACTAGAAAATAATTAGGATACAAACCAATGGGCACTTTGTGTCGCTGCGTCAGCGGAATAAGTAAGAAAATCATGGGGCGCATAAAAATCTGTATAACGACTGTATAATTATTAAATAAGAACGGCTTGTCTAGAAAAATGTTTCCAAGCCCACCAAAAGAAATATTTCAAATGCGTCCCACGTTATTATTTTAGTCTGTTAAAAGTCCTAGATTATTACTTATTCCGCTGACACAGCGACACAAAGTGCCCCTTGGTTTGTGTCCTAATTATTTTCTAGTTTTTTGTACAGCTGGTGATTTAAAATAAAACCGTAAAACTTAGTTTTTTTACCTATTTTTTTATATCGATCCCTTACAATAACTTTTTATATTTATCTTATTTTTTCAAAAAATTTAAATTGCGGTTTTTATTCGATCATACTGTACATAACAGTCTTTAATCTTTTTCGTGCAGATTAAAGAATTACGAAATGTGAAAATATAAATTAGTCTAGGTATTTGAAATGTGTTAAAAATGCATTTATTTAGCGAAGTATCAAGCAAGGTCACCAATGTCACACAAATCTCACCAATTAAATGTATACAATGACCGCCATTACATGAAAATACTTTTTTTCCGTTTTCCGTTATAAAAACCAAATGCAGAAAATAACATTTTTCAAAAATATGCTGAACTTTAACATTAGAATACATAAATGATAAATAAATGCGGAAATCTTATGTAAAATGATCAACAATTATTTAACTTAAGCATCAGAGAAAAATATACAAAGTAAAAATGTTTAAATAAATGAATTGGTCCTACTCACCTGACTTGCCCCAATGGGACAATCTTCATATGTTAAATTATTACTGTCCATATTAATTACACGAAACAAAAAAATCTTTTAAATCAAAATTAAAAATAATATTTCACATTTTAAAACCAAGACACAGACAGTTTATCAGATTATTTTTAATTACCGTTAGGAAATGTTATTCTATCAAACAGCATGTTAATTAACAATCTAATAGAAATTTTCACGAATTTCACAATTTATTGAATGTAGACAGAAACAAGACTATTCTGTTCGTATGTTGGAAAACCCATGTTGAATTGATCGGTTGGACGCTAGTAGACGACGCTAGGTCTACTGCGGCGGCGTCAAGGCGCCATCTAGTGAGGCGCCGACATAAAATGGGATCCTGTACTTCCTGATATTATGTGTCGAATCAGTGTAATTCAATTTTACTTCAGTACAGGGATTGTCAGTTTTTATTTTATTTTATTACTAGCGGTACCCGCCCGGCTTCACCCGGGTGCTAAGAAAGCCCGGGTGCAATACACTACTCACTCGCTTCGCTCGTTCGCTTGAATATTGTAGTTACGAACAAATTTAATTACCATAAAAAAGTTATAGTGAGTCAACCTTAAAAGATAGACATATGCTGTCGCGGATTTTTTTTAGAACTTTTAAAGGGGAACAATTCCGTCATACATGATTTTTGCGTAACTTTAACCGTTTACGCAGCGGACGCAACGGAAGTTCTCAAATAGAATCATTTTTCCCGTTTTTGCAAACATTTTTCATTGATGCTCCGCTCCTATTGGTCGTAGCGTGATATATAACATATAGTTTTCCTCAATAAATGGGCTATCTAACAAAAAAAAAATTTTCAAATCGGACTGGTAGTTCCTGAGATTAGCGCGTTCAACCAAACAAACAAACAAACAAAAAAACAAACTTTTCAGCTTTATAATATTATAGTATAGATAATTTGAAGAATAATATTTAAGTATTCTATGCGTTTCTTGTAACTAAATATACGAAATAGTCATTTATTAAACAAAATATTAATAAATAAAAGGATATTACTCTAGATATGGTATAGCTGTACCTGCTACCTCGTTCGCGCGGCGTTTTGAAATTTAATAGCACGTTCAATCACTCTAAAATTTTAACAGCTGTTAGACATTACACTGTTTTCTATAAGATATTCAAATTTGATTAAATTCTTGAATGAAAAGTGAACCACATTACGCACGTTATGAAATACTCGTCGCGACATCTATTTGTAAGTAGCAGAAATATTATTTGCGATATATTATATATTAGTGAGTACTACCTAAAAGAAACATGAATAAAAACATGAAGGTTTATTTTATTCCATGAGTTATCCGGAGATATAGTTTTTGACTACCCCGCGGGAACTACTTTTTTGCCGGGATAAAAAGTATTCTATATGTTGACCCAGACATAGTATAGATAATGATCGTCTTTCTCAGGGTCTATGAAGGAGTTAGGTTTCCACTGATGTCTACATTTTTAAATTTAATAAATAATTAAATGAAAAAGATCGTTTTAATAATAAACGCTAAAAATAGTTTTCATTTCTGCCACCACGAGCGCGATCTGTCAGCTACCCGTGTACACAGTCTATAGTTATCTACAAATACAACAAAAATGATATATTGTACCCGCAAATGTGAATGTTATGAGTATGCTAACGAAATATTGCTAAACTGGAACAAAGGAAGGAAACTCCTTTTCATTTTTTTTACTGGTACCATCTGTTAGCGAGTTAACTAATTCCTTTCGCCTTAACCCGCCCTCCATACTTCCACGTCATCCGTCACGCTTTATCCATATCCGATCCGAATCCCTTATACATACCGCGCCTAAAGAAGTGTCACTTCAGAACCATAAATTTGAAAACGCAAAAGGCAGCCGAACCTTTTCAGTCACATAATTTCAGTAAAAACAGACGTACAGACAAAGCGAGCGTATAGGCCTTTTCTAGCTATAGATACTTAGGTCGCGCCTAAAAAAACTGTTTCATTATATATATATTTGACGTTATTTGGTCAAAAAAATAAGCTTCTTTTGAATAATAATAAATAATAAATACGAAATTCCGTTAAAAAACATATGTTTATGCCGTATCTTGTAAACGAAGCTTTATATGAAAAATCCGTTAGTTCAAAAAAATTTCTTATATAAAATGCTTTAATTTTGGTAACCTTTAAATTTTCAGCATTTTTCATAATAGCCGAGTTAAGTGATAAAATATATATTAACACTGAAATCTGTATGGACAGGAAGACTTCAACGATTAAGCGGGTTACCCAAAATAATTGAATCGGTTATAGCAGTATCGCAGTACTTGAAAACGCAAGTGGCATTTAAATTTTAAACCATGTGCCTTCCATGTCTATAAACACTAAGTGAAAACTACTGACAGAGAGACGTCAAACGATGCTTACTACCCCTAGTAGCAGTGGGGTGAATTTCCCGTGCGATCAATAATAAGACACACAGCTGTGGGTGTATGTCCTATGGAAGAAGAACAGAGCGATACATAAAATAAATATACAGGTTGTCCGATTATTATACTACATAGAATTAATTTTAGAATATTACTTTGCATTGCACGACAGATCACATTTAATTTTTAACAGACTTCAAAAAAGGAGCTATCAATTCGACGAGTATCTATAATTTTTTTTATGTTTGCTCAGTCTTATTTTTTCAATGGGTTAACCGATTTGAATAATTTCGATACCGTTGTGTTTAGGAAGATCACGGAAAGGTCCCATATAATTTTTACTTAAATCGGGTCAGTAGTTTTTTTTACTAATTAATTTTTTTCAAATACAAAATTAAAATCGTTGGCAAACAAAAGTGTACACCCTCGACACTAGGAGAAAGTGAAACTTCTTACTGTAGAATCCGGAAGCGAACAAGCGAAGCGAATGAGTAATGTATTAATAAATCATAATTTCATTGCACCCGGGTGAAGCCGGACCGGGCCGCTAGTATATAATAAAAATAAAATATATTAATTGAAATCTCTATGTACCAAGGGTAAAACAATCAGTCTGTACATTGTTTGTGAAAAAAAGGACAGAGTTATACGTACACCGAATAAATAAGAAGGACAGATGCATGTTACATGACTTGTTACATAATATTTAAAGTGCGCCCATCTAAAAACTTAGCAAACTGGAACAGATTTTTATCTCTGATTCGTGAGAATGTTTAGAAGGTGAATTTTCTCTCGATGACATGAAAGTAAAAAAATAGGGTGATTTTATAATATCAAAGTTGTCCAAGGTAAAATCTAAACAATTAACCTAAAATATTATAAAGTGAAAAGCAATGTACACGATTTATGAACATTTGACGATCGAATATTGAATATTATGAAAGCAAACGAACAGAATTATTTGGATTTTTGCGCGCTCTCTTATTAAATAAAATAATTTAATATATTTATTTATCAAATTTCTAGTTGTTAGGCCGATATTACACCGTCAAAGATATGTTATAAACTAGTCAAATCTCTTATAAGAGTAATATTATTATAAAAATACAGCTGCAAAAATTCTTCTAAAAAATATCTTTGTCAAAGATATTTGATAGTGTAATACCAGCCTTAGAAGAATTCTTCTTAAATACAAACAAAAATTTAGCTTCTAACTATTCCCCTGTTTTAGCCTTAAAACATTTATTTTTTTTTTGAAAATAGTACCTTGAAGATGATGTTGAAACAGCTCTGAGGATGTGAATATAGTTCACGAAACGTCAGCTAATAAATGCGAAATTCACTACAGATGTTTGTTAACTCAGAACTCCGTCATTTATAAACCGATTTGGAAAATTCTTTTTTTATTGGATAGGGTATACCTCGAAGTTGGTCCCATATAAATTTTAATTAAATCGGTTCAGCAGTTCAGCTGATTTTAATAAAAGTGAGTGGCGGCGTGTGAATCCTTTAAGGTAAATGTCACTTTTTGACACATCACACAGCGTAAGAAACCGGTTTAATATAAACTAAAAAGCTTGCTAAAAAGTAAAAAATAAAAAACTTTTTAACAAAAAAAAAACCTCCTTCAAAAAGCCACTAAACAGAGGAAAATAATGAAATTTTGAGATCTGCGCCAATTTAATAAAATATGAAGTCGGCTAAAAAGTATAGTATAGTCATTGGTTAACATATTACTAGAAGATTTTGTACCTTAGCAGCGTAAATGAGGCCACTTTTAATAGAGGCAGCTAGACGTCGCACTATTGGCCATCTGTTGACTAGCATCCTAAGTTTTATTATTTAATCTTCGAGTACAGAATAATTGTAGAGTTTTCAGAAGTGAGTTGTGTTGATAATCGTTAGGCCATCTGGTGACTAGCATTTTAATTTTATTTAAGACAATCTTGCGTCATTGGTTCATATTGCATAATATTTCGCGGTTACTATTAATAGACAACCCCTAACGTTCTTTCGAAACGCCTCTTTTTTGAGATGTTTATATTCACGAGGAATATTATTATAAGTATATAGAGGCAGAACCATAAATAAAAGATTTTTTATAAAAATTTGTTTCATGCAAGTTTATTGACAATGTTGTATCTTGTGACATCGTATTTTTATTATGATAATCTGATAAATATTTTAAATTGCCATTTAGATAATCTGGCTGGCCGGTTGTGATCAAGTTGCCTACGAAGTATGCGATATGTAAATTTATGTTGTATACAATATATCTGAAGCATGTATTTTAAAATTTTTGGATAAGCTGCGATGTTGACTGATTTATACATGGTCCGTACACAATATCACAATAATTAAAAAATGATAAAATGAGCGATTCCACTAAGTATTTGTCTATGTATAATCCTAAATTTTTGCAATAGTCTACAGAATCAGTTTGATGACCAGACAGCGTTACAGCACTTTAGCCAACTGATTCCGGCTTTCTATAGACATAGACATATTGAATTTAATTGGATTTAATATTAGGGCAAGACTTTTGGACCATTCTGATATTTTATTTAATTCTAAACTTAATAATGTTAATCATTATTATGTCAAACTAAAAATATTCATACATAAGAAAATTAGATAATCAAATTCATTAAAGGGGCCTACACACGATCAGTTTAACTGCGCAGTTTAACCCTTGTGGCGTCATGTCTGAGCGATAAACTGAGATAACTGCATAGTTCCGACAAATTTTAACGCAGGCTTTTGGCCTGCGCATTTGACTCTACTTTGCACCGATAAACTGCGCAGTCAGCTCAGTTAATTGAACAGTTGGCACAGTCTTGTGTAGTCTTTGGGTAAGTTCGGTTTTGCGCTCACATCTATCTGAGCACAAAACCGAACTTCCCTTTCTAGTCGTGTCTAGCCACGCACGTCAGCTCTTCAAACTGAGAGAACTAAGAACAACTGAGGAGAAAACTGAAGTAGCCCACACACCGTACAGTTCACACAACTGTGCAGTTTGACTGCACAGATAAACTGCGAAGTTAAACTGATCGTGTGTAGGCCCCTAACGATTGGAAAAATTGTGAAAGATTTATTTTAAATTCTTTTATTTAACAACAAATTTTACAATCTTAATGAATTTGATTATCTAATTCTCTTAAACTGCTTGCTTTTGTTACCATAATTAGTATAAGTTGCTATGATAGACTAAGAGCTGATAACACTTTTTTATGTGTTTTTAGAAGACTTGGAACTTTTTTTAAAAGTTAACTTTTAAATATCTCTACATTCAAAGAAATGAAACGTAAGCGGGCAGCTATAGTATATTTTTCAGTACATGGATCACTATCTTCCGATATAATATGTTAATCAATGGTATTAGTGATTAATATCTTCTTTTTAACTGACTTGGTATTTTATTAGATTAGCGCAGATCTCAAAATTTCATTATTTTCCACTTTTTAGTGCCTTTTTGAAGGTTTTTTTTGTTAAAAACATTTTTATCTTCTGGATCCTTCAGCCAATTTGAAGACATCAGCTTCAACGACAATTTTCTCATCTAATCTCCGGATAGCCCTGCCTGTTTCAGAGCAGATATTTCATGAACCGGAAATAAACTTCAAACACGGAATAAGTTCATTTCTCCGTAAACAGACTTCATTTGTCATAGTTCTAGTTTGGTTCTAGACGTCCTACTGCATGGAAAAACGAATTTCAACCTTGTGACAAGAGTCGATAGATGTTTTATACTGCGATTATAAATCTTGTATGACGTGAAATATATCGCATAACATAAAAAACGATGACTCATCTTTTTATTGAGCTTGTCACAATGTCAATTTTACCGATTTTTCTCCAAAGAAATACAATAATAAAATATATCCGGAAATATTTTGAAACTAACAAGCTGATGTAGATTCATATTTCCTACGTAATAAATTTATCTTTAACTAGCCCGTTTTTAAGCGTTGACTAAAATAAAAATAATAATAGTAGATTGTATACCTGTCAGTAGGTATAAGCGGGCGGATCAGGGCGAATAAACATAATCACTATGGTAATGGTTTGCTTTCCCACACTAGCCTGACAAAAGTTACTTTACATGCATACACACATGCATGTAAAGCAGTCATTTTATAGTGGGTATGGCAAAAAATAACTTTTTTATACGAAATCGATCATACATTCTAAATACAAATAATTATGTAGCTTTCTATATGATATATTTATTTATTTATACTGTAAAATTACCGGTTATTTCTTGAGAAAATCAGAAAGCAAAAGAAAACAATTGATTGAATACGTGATTCGATCTTCCACATTATTATCAAACTAATTAAAATGAAGCTACACTGACGTCCGGTTTCTTCATAGGGTATAGTTTTGAATAACTTTATCTTCCTATCCTACAAATATCTGGCAAATATTTATATAAATTCCCTTTGTGCATTTATAACCTCAAACTGCATTAATTATAACCTAAAAAGTAAAAGGAGTGTGCGCGTTGTACTCCTATTTGTTAAATGGAATTATTAGCGCGAGATGTTCCCTCCAACAAAAATGAAGAATTTTGTTCTTAATCTGTAGAGGCGTTCGATACGGCTGGATTTGTATAAGATGAAGATATTTAATATTTTAGGTCATAGTAATGTTAAATACAAAAATGAACACCGTATACCTATCACAATTAACTATGTTGTGCTTAAATCTTAAAAAAACCGGTCAAGTGCGAGTCGGACTCGCGTAGAGAGGGTTCCGTACTATTCCGTTTCTCGTAGGAATTTAATGACTTAGAATTTTCGTTCAGATTTTTTTGTAAACTATGAGTGAGGCACTATATTCCCTATTTTTTCAAAATTTTAGGCTTAGTAGTTTCGAAGAATAAGGGGGGAATGCTCAATTTTCGTATATTCAAAATTAACCCCCAAAATCAGAATTCGTTTATTTACGATATAAGTACGTGATTGGGTCATCTAACTCTATATATGTACCAAATTTCAACTTTTTTCGTCCAGTAGATTCGGAGAAAATAAGTTGTGACAGACGGGCAGACAAACACGATTGATCCTATAAGGGTTCCGTTTTTTTCATCGGATGTACGGATAACGGAACCCTAAAAATTATTAGAAACAGATGAAGTCCTAAACATCTATCGAAGATCTTTATATAAAATTATTAATAATAAATAAAACACAACAAAATTTGATATAATCAAGACGAGTCTAAAATATGTCTTGATCACAACGAAATTATAATTTTGATTAGCTAGTTTGTTTCAAAAGCGTAGCTCATAGAAATTTCCAAAACAAAACGTGGTCGTTGTGGTCGACAATGTAGCGGAGTATTAATGTTGACTCAAAAAGACACAACACATCTGACGAATATACATTATACCGGGTGGTGAACTGCTCAGGTGCATATATGGATTTAACACGTAAAATCATTAATTTGCAGTTTCCTGCTCTCCTGATTTTTTTAGAACAAAAATTCATTAAACTAAAAATAATCACTGTTAAATTATCTACATGATATGTCACTTAGTTACAACGAAAATAATTTTTATACAGCGTGGTTACAAAAAATGCATATTTTTGACCTTTTGACTATTATTAATTTGTCAGAAAAAATTATTCTTGATAAAAATTTATTTATGCTCTAAAACCTAAAAAGAGATAATTAGAATCGATATAACTCTTCTCGTGTACAGGGAGGATCTGAAAGTTTGATTTGGTCTAAGAATAGAAAGATCTAGTTGACACACCTTTAAACGGATTGAAACCAAATTTAAAACTTAAGATTTTTAGAGGATTCCTTAAGTAGATTTTTCTCATTTCCTCCCTACTCCCTTAAACAGGGGTAGTTTATTGATGTACAAAAATAGAAAATTGCGATATTCTCCCATTCTGAATTTTTACCAAACAAATGATTGAAGGCATATTGCACAGTTATTAACGACGTAACGATTTATGAAATATGATGGAAATCGTTTGAGCCGTTTTCGAGAATATTGCAATTTTCTATTTTTGTTCGTTAATAAACTACCTTTATTTAGGGGAGTAGGAAAGAAATAAGAAAAATCTACTTGAGGAATCCCCTAAAAACCTTAAGTTTTAAATTTGGTTTCAATCTGTTTAAAGGTGTGTCAACTAGGTCTTTCTATTCTTAGACCAAATCAAACTTTCAGGTCCTCCCTGTACACGAGAAGAGTTATATTGATTCTAATTATCTCCTTTTAGGTTTTAGAGCATAAAAAAACTTTTATCAAGAATATTTTTTTCTGACAAATTAATAATTGTCAAAAGGTCAAAAATATGCATTTTTTGTAACCACACTGTATAAAAATTATTTTCGTTGTAACTAAGTGACATATCATGTAGATAATTTAACAGTGATCATTTTTAGTTTAATGAATTTTTGCTCTAAAAAAATCTGGAGAGCAGGAAACTGCACATTTATGATTTTACGTGTTAAATCCCTATATACACCTGAGCAGTTCACCACCCGGTATATATATTACCTATATTATATCATATAACTGGATGTCTCAATAAATAACAGACTAAGCTATAGTAATTTATTAAAATCCATAAATCACACATTATTGGCTAAAAAGAATGCTACCAAGAATTATAATTTGTAAGTGACGATCCATGGTATGTAATTTAGGTAATGGCAAATTGCTAATCATCCCACTAGACTCGCCTATAGCTTGCAGCACCTGGATTTTAAAGCAGTTTAGTCTAGAATTAATGTACAGTTACCATGCAATCTCTGTAAAGTCAGATTCACAATTCATTTTGAGCGTTTATAACGGTAGACAAGATAACGATTAATGAAGTCTCATCCATATAGACCGAGAGCTAGTGACAATTTTTTGGTGTTATTTATTCAAGGCCTTATTTATATATTTATATATTTCAATTTGCAGAAAAAAATGTCGGTATTAACCCCCCTCTCTAAGAGGGAAATTTGCTCGCCTAGGTGTTTATATCGTTTTGCAAGGGGGTTATTACCGACATTTTGTTCTGCAAATTGAAATATATATGCTTAAAACAGTCGCCGTAACAACATATTAAAATTTGAACCTTGAACTAATAATATAAATTTCGTCGGGTACATGACACGTTTAGGGTGATTTGCCATAATGGCATTATTGGGTCACCGACAAGCTATACAAATAATTTCAGCCTTGAAGCAATAATAATTGTGACAATTTTTTTTGTTACATGTTGGGGGCAGTCTGCATCCCTCTCATACCGCTATCTAGCAAAATCCCTTACTCAGGGCACTTAAATATGCCTCCCTCAACATCTTCACAAAAATAAGGCCTTGAATAAATAACACCAAAAAGTTATCATTATAGTTCTCGGTATGATCCATAGTTTTAATATAATTAACAGATCACAGTAAAAATTGGACTATAATTTGTTTATTTATTACTACAAACAATTTTTACTGTGATCTGTTAATTATATTGTAGACAAGATGCTTCAAAATTTAAGAGGGGTCTAGCCCCTTTTGATAGACTAAAATTTATGGTGGTAATCAAGAGTTAGGAGAGACGGGCTAGACCCCTCTTTTTGAAATAACTTGTCCACGTTTACATGTTCCCTATCGTAGTTTTGATCCGAGAATACATTTTTTATACGTCAAATTGACGTTAATATTGTCCCCTCTTGGGATTGTTACCGAGGAGTGATGACAGTGTGTTAAGACGAGCGATAGCGAGTTTCAACAGTCACACCAGTCATAATATCATTACACATGAGAAATATATGTTTCTTTTTTGCATATCCACTATAAAATAGCTGCTTGTTACTTTATTTTCAGAATTTTCAAAAAATGTTGACAGTTCATTTTGCGTCGTCAACTTCACGTCTATATAGTAAGCCGAGAGTATTTATTTATTGTAAATTATAGACGCGTCGACAACTTAGGTCATTAGCGTCTTGATTAAATTAAATAACAATTAACTTAAAACTAAATGACATCACATAACATCCATGAGCAGAGCCGGGATTCGAACCCACGACAGTCTGATCCAGAGGCCGCGACGCTAACCACTGGACCACACTGTCCTCCAGGTCGAGAGTAGCTGTCAGTTAGGTAATAGCGGACGGATCAAGGCGAATAAACATAAATCACTCTGGAAATGGTTTGCTTTCCCACACTAGTGTGAGAAAGATACGTTCCCGTACACCGGTCTATCAAAAGTCACTTTACATACATGCATGTCAAGCAACTATTTTATGGTGAGTATGGCAAAAATATATTTTTCTTCACAATTCAATTGATTTTAAAAATCAATGCAAATCGAACTGTAAAACAAAACAAGAAATCCATTGATAATCAGCAGGCTGTAAAAGACATGATGAACCATAAAAGAGATCAATTCAAATGATTAGTCATGCCAACCTAAAGAATTTATTTAAGTACATTCGCCGTGCTTATTAATCTAACTCAACAAAACGTGTTTCAAGAACACCTTTAGTATTGACATTTGTTGTTGATTTAAAAGATTAATCAAATCTGCATTCCGCTATATTCTCAGTAATCAAGATCAACATCCGGGCCCACGGTATACGTTTTATATAATATGTGAGTTGACTTGTTTGGTCAGCGACTTAACTGAGCATTTAAATATTTTAATATGATCCATTGATTTTTTACAAAATAGGCTAATGTACTATAATTTATAATCACGGAATTTAATCCGCGAATATTTTTGCTTTAAAGATCTGCCAATCACGTTATGTTGTGATCGTTCGCGTGTTTGTTTATACAAAATATATATTTTCAACTCAATTCGATGATCGACTCCTTTTACAACTCAATCTTGTTCCGAGCGAAGAATCATTCGTTTTTCGTCCCGAAACTAATGCTGGATTCTTAATACGATTTTCAGTTTTAAATCTACATTGAATAATATGAAAAAATATTAGTAAAAATAACCTTTCCAGAGACAAGCTTTTATTGAAATGTACTAAAAAGGAAAAACTAATAATTAATAATTTTGGTTCATAATTATTATAAAAGCGGGGGTTGCGACTAATAAACTGTCATAGAGATTACAACCCCCGCTTTTATAATAATTATGAACCAAAATTATTAAATATTATTTTTTCCTTCTTAGTACATTTCAATAAAAGCTTGTCTCTAAAAAGTTTTTTTTTACTAATATTTTATTTTGTTCATTTCAGTCTTTAAAAATTTTATCCTCCTTTGACACCCGTAGGCGTTGAATTTCGAAAAATCCTTTCTTAGTGGATGCTTACGTCAGAAAATGAACCAACTGTCCAAATTTCAAGTTTCTAGCTTCAGCGATTTGGCCTGGGCGTTGATTATTCAAAAAAACCCTACATCCCCGTTTGAACCCCTTAGAGGTTGAATTTATTTCTAAAAACGATTTATTCAAGTATTGTCATCGGGAATACATATGTGTACAAAATTTCAAATCGATCGAATACGTGGAAGTCGTTAAAAATTGACTTGCAAGATTTGACCTAAACAAACACACAAACTAACATACATTGTAAGTGAAATAAAAGCTTGTAAAAACCATTAAGAGCGTGCGAATTTCGAGAACTCCCGTAATGAACGAGGATCTCTTAAAAACTAGCTAATACACTTTATCAACCAGTTTTTTTTAATTCATAATTTATTTATATTTTTCTGAAATAAGCTCAGAACAGAGATAGCTATAGAAACATCATATCACGGCGCTTGTGAAGCCACAACTATACACTAAAGTACGACATGTCAGGTACATTATGACCAATCGTTGCTTGTGTTCCGTAGTGTTAATTACTCTTTATGTCGTGTTGTGTGCATGGATGTTACAATAAAGGTTCCAAAGCGCTTATGAAAAATCAAAGTATATCTTATCAGTAAATATTTTATTATATTTTCGATTATTTCAATTGTTTCCCGCGCGTCGCGACTGGCTTTATAGTTAATGTAGGTATACATACCTACAAACTGTGATATGCTACTTCTATACTGTCTCTGTCCTGAGGAAATAAATAATAATTCGTTACCTTGACGACATTAGCGGCCCCCGATGACTTATGCATACTGAAGGTAGCGTTGCGACGTCGATGTTGAGGCGACAGTGGCGCCGACGAGCGGTGGGACGCGGCGAGAGCGCCGGCGGCCTTACGGGATACGCATTGCCCCATATGAATCTACGGTTATTGCTGATTGCCTGTTGCTTGTTAGTGAATGTTGATCTGTAATATTAATTAATTCAATATATCAATAACCAATTTAATCTACAAATATACAACACAACGTCTCTCTGTCTGTCTGTCCATTGGTAAGCTTATAAACTCGAGAACCACTAATTCAATTTACATATATGGATTTTTTTTCTACCTGAAACTACTCCCTGAACTTTTCATCTCAAATCCTGTCCCCTCGCCTATAAAGATTACAGCTCTCCCGACGTCATTTTTAAAGCTAATGGGCTCGAGTATAAACACCAAATGAAGGATCAAAAATTACAGTACTGATCCTTAAGGCGAATTTATACTAAATAAACGTGAGTGGAGCCACGGGCAACTGCTAGTTAAAAATATAATGATTTGCCGAGACGCTCAAAAGCGAAGCCATGCTATTAAACTATGAAAATGAAACTTATTTTAATTAACCTGACAAATAGAAATGTTATTTTAATTAACCTGACATCAGAAAAAAATGAAATCATTTACGATATTTTAATTATAGGTATAGGTATATTTTTTATAATAAAATAACATTTCTATTTGTCCCAAATGTAAAAATGTCTATGTGTAAAAAATGAGAGGAGAGAAAGTGGTAGCAATAATTGCAGATGTTACTTATTATAATAAATATTATACGAATTGTTACAAAATGAACTAATAATATAATTCAAGGACATAATAATAGGAAGGTATCTTGGAAGGAGTGAAAAGAAGATCGCAGTGGTAGGTACGATCATGTAGACTTGTAAAAACATGGATGTCGAAAGTACTCCAACGACGATTCATAAAGAACTCGCGAAACTTCTAAAAGAATTCATGGGTTTCGTTAAATTGTCATTTAAGACACTTATGACCTACGTTGTCGAGCGTCTTTAATCTACAATGACCAACTAAATTGTCTTATCACAACTGCTAAAAAGTTTATCAACCTAATGGTAAAAATTTCATAATCATATGAGAACCACCACGGTGCGGTTAAGACATTTCTGGGTATATATTTATAGGATCACAGCTTTTCATTGACGAACGAGTTCCAAAATTGAAGGTCGTATCCAAAACGGTTCTCCCAATATGACGATGACAATGTGTAATTTGTGCAACTTGGACACCCTGACAGACGGCAATAGCAACCGTTTTAGCATGGCAGACGGTTGTTTTTGTCATCTGCAGAGGTTGAACTGTTATATGCAATATAATTTTTTTATCAGCAATGATCTTGAAATTCTGTCACTTTCAAAAATCGATAGGGGCGGAACGCAACCACTTAGAACCAACTGACCAGGGTTACATTATGTACTCGGTATCCTCTATTTGTTCCCCTAAAACGGTGCATCAGCAGTATGACGTATGAAAATCATCACTGGCTCCCGTACTATAAGTACCTACCTATATAAACAAAACGTTGTGTTTTATTTAATTTAAAATGTATGTCGAAAAGAATTATTTTAAAGCCATACAGAAGTGTGTGAGAGAGACAGAGAGAGAGAGTGAGATCGTAAATTATAAACGCTCGATACAGAATTAACCATATCCGATCTAGCATTGCATTTTCTATCAACATAAATTTGATAATGATTCTATTTTAAAAATGAAAAATTGTATCTATTAGTATTTTAATTAGTATAAATTTATTTTGAAACATTCAATATAACTTTATTACCCAGAGTTGGTAAAAAATACATTTAAATAATGTAAATTAGATGCTAATATATAAAAATCGAACAGTTGGCCAAAATGAGTGAAAATATATGAATTTCAAATATTTAGAATTTAGATGTACAGATGTCTTCATTTTGACAATAATCAAGTTTTAAAAACTTATTTATACGTACAGATGGGTTCTATGGATCTTTTCTTGGCTACAAAGAATGATTATATTTAGATGTACCTACCTATTATTTTTTTTTTTTACTTCCCACCTCTACTATGGTAGGGGAGTAATTGATTTAGTCCGAAAAAAATATTTCGAGATTTTAACAAATCTTCACGTTTTGAGACCCTAGCAATCGTTTAAGATCATTTTCTGACTGATGTCTGTATGTGTGTGTGTATGTGTGTGTGTGTGTGTGTGTGGTCAATTTTTCGCCTTCGATATCTTAAGAACGGAACAACATACGGGCATGCCGATTGTTCTATTGTATTTATCAGCCTTTAACTTAGATCTGATTAGATTTTAAGTCAAATCGGTTCAGTGGATCCTGATATATTCAAGAAAACGTCCTCAATGTCACGTATTAACATAGGTAAAAAAAAAAATATAAATGAATTCTAGATGTTATAATATGAAAAAAATGTAAATATTTTTTTTCTCTAAAATGTATAGTTTTCGAGAAAAAAAATATTTTACTAAAAAAAATAAAAATTGTACGTAAATCAAGGTAACCATGATTTTTGCTATATTAAGTTAGCCATCGGTAGATCACCAAACAAAAAAGAGGGCCATGCTTTTTTCAAAGAATAAAAATTAAATTGTGTTTTAAAGACCACCAACAGCTAAGGTTATTTGGGCCTAGTCAAAGAATAAAAAAAAAAAAAGTTTATTTTTTGCAAATATTTACTAGGTGGGAAGTATAGGACTGGTCATCAGTCGAATTTTTTATTTTTAAGACGCGCAGCAACTAGGCTATATGCGCCGTTATGTGATTATAAACTTTAGTTTAATCAATTTTGTTATTTGCAGTATTTAAAGGTAAGTAAAGGTTGCTATTATTTTTTCAAATATGCACACTGGAATGTTATACTGCTTGTATTTTTTATGAAGAAATAAATTCATTTCAATTTCAATATTATGAGTTATGATTCTTTAAACTAGTTTTACTTCTAATTCATGATATTTGTTTTTGTTTTTACGATTATTTACTATTATTAGGTCTAATACCACTTCACATTGTAAATTTATTATTATTTTTAATAATAAATTTTATATATTTATAACAAACTACTGACAGAACAACTGGGATAGTAATTTCTCTTTTAGTATATTTTCAATTTTATCATTTTTTAATGTAATTTTTTATGGGTTACGTACGTTTTTTATGTGCAATAAACATTCATTCATTCGTTGATTCATTCATTTAATATTTTCATTAGCTGTTCGAGATTCTAACCTAGGAACTGAAGGCTTGCAATAGGCGAAACATTGAATTATTATTGAGAAATGTGCAAGCCATGCCAATATTAAAATCTGTTACATACCTATACTAGTACTTCCTGAAGAAAAAAATGTATAGCTACAAAATAATATTTTTTCTTTCATTTCTTAAAATTCTTATCAATGAAACTTCTACATGAAAGAATCTTCAATCATAATTTCTTAGCAATTGCTTCTTTGGTTGTTTTTTAATCTCTGCATCACGCATGACTAAATTATTGCATGTAAGTATTTTTAAAGATCTGTTCACACAGAAACCGCTATACGCGGTAGCTTTAATAAGTTTAACGCTCGGCTCACGAATTGTAGATTATAGACGTTCGACAGTTGAGATCATTAGTGTCTTCGATTAAATGGGTCATTGGTTAATCGGGGTAGATGTTAAAAAAAAGATCGAAAGAAACGCAACATATAATGGTTGCGGGAGAAACTGATATTGTAAACAAGAAATGGAAACAAATAAAAATCCACAACCAATAGCGCAGAAAGAAAGCCCGAAGCAGGAGAGGCATGTTATATCAAGAGCAAAGCTTCTGATGGAGTTAAAGAAATTTATTATTTTTTAATTATAATTTTTGTGTAGAGGCCTTAATACCGGATGTAATTAAAAAAATATGTAAAATAATTGAATTGTCGTTTATAGTATATCAAAAGATAATTCCAAATGTAAATTAAATCATTCTGTCGGAATGACTTACCAACAAAATAAAAGAAAAAAAATCTAAAATTCAAATCAAAACTTAACACTTTGTTACTAATTTATATAATGAGTTGAATGTTTTATGTAACCTAAGTAGTAAGTAGGCACGAAACAAATCATAAAAGTTTATTACGTAGGTAATTTAATTACGTTACAATTTTGATTCATTCATAAAACTGATTTCTACAACACGCAGTGTCTTCCTTATGTGATTGTGATTTTTTGAATGAGACTAAACATCTTGTAACAACAATGAACAATGAAACAATAACAGTGCAGAAATGGTTTTCGTAAAAATATTAAAAGGAATGTATTAAGAATTTAATCTTTTTACATGACATTGTTTAAAACTAGACTAGCTGTTCTACCCGGCTTCGCCCGGGTGAAGGTCAGCGTTTTCATTATATAGTGATTCTTAATACGATTTCCAAAAACCCACCCTCTCGCCGTTTACTCTTTTTCTCAGGAACTGCTAGAGGTACCAAGATGAAATTGATATTAAATACTATAAGGTTCACAGCCCCATAGTCCTGTAAAAAATCAGGCTTCTAACTGAATACAATAAAAGATACGGCCTTTCAAAAATCACTAAAGCAGCATAATCCCGCGTTATGTAAAATCGAGGAAGAGGAAGCCGCGGGTACTTTAATAAGAAAAACAATAAATCGTAGACAAAAAATGTTTATACAAAAGTTGTAGATAATTTCGTCCTCTACAAGATTGATAATAACCATTTTTTACAAAAAATGGAACGGAACCGAGAAATTCGCTAAAAACCGTCTATCGTGAACTTGAACCTCGAATATCTGGCAACGCCGGCACGATATCAATGGGGACTTTTTACACGTTTTTTAAAACACCATAACGAAGGTAAATAAAAAAATCAGCTAACTGGGAATTTTTCTGCAGTGGAAATCTAAAATTACTGGACTAATATAATTATAGGGTATTTCCCGTTAACCTAGAAATTTGGATGAAGGAAGGTCTCATAGCACAAGTAAACGAACAAATCCGAATATCATTAATTCCATGTAGAATTATTGCGTGATAAACTTAATTTTTATTAAATTGTTATAACCGTACGGAACCCTCAGGGCGCGAGTTCTACTCAAACTTGTCCGTCTTTTTTTATTAAAAATATAGTGTTGTCAAAAAGTGAAAGTGCTAAAATAAAATAAATCGCATTTCTCAATTATATGCAAAAACAATTTTCAATAGAATGTTAGATATAGCACTTAAATTGTTGTTTTTGAATTGACACGTTCATGCAAATTGTTGTTAATCAGTTGTTTTTACTGTTCATTACAGTTGCATAAACATGCATATAGGTAACTAATTAGTGGCTTCGTCAGTAGTAGTAATTTAAGATGTTTGACAAAACCATTTCCACTATGTTGTGTGAAACAATTATTGTTCTTAAAGATAAATAAATTAAAATGCCGTTTTATTTCATTTAATTAAAATTATTGTTCCTGACAACCAAGGTTATTAGCGTCTAATTACATCATATGACATCAAATTAAATTAAAAGACTTCACAAAATCCCGAGCAGCACCCTTAAAATAATCTGGATCTCGAGATTTCAGTATCTCGAGACTTTGGGATTGGAAGGTCCAATTGGACCTTATAGAAACAGGGCCTACTGTAATAATAATAATAATTTTATTTGGCTATACGTAATAAAAAATTACAATACCATTGTCAACATAGAGATCATTTCTAAGGAATGTACAAACTCATGAAAAGTTACAATAAAAAGTTACAAATAAAAGTTACAATAAAATGGAGATTGGCAGATGAGAAACGTAATATAGATGGCAGCAGGTTTGTAGCCACCTAAGTTATCATTGGTTTTCATAGAAAAACGCGCGAAAAATCAAGTTTTTTCTCTTCTGATAGTATGCAACCATTTCTTTTCAGTTCCGGATTCCTTGGAAACACAAAACCTCTATATGATTTCAACATTGGTAATCACAGCACATCGGCATTGTCAACGATTTATTATTTTAAATGAACTTATTCTGGATGTTTTTATGACAATTGATAATGTTATGTACGCTTTGTATGGAACGACAGCAATATATTACTTTACTTTACTTTATACACTATATACTATGAACTACCCACAGAACAAGGTGGTTACATAGCTGGCGTCCCTAGCGGTCAAGTTTGGCAGTGTCCATCTCCATTGAAAAATGTGTGTAACATTTATTAAAATCGATTACAAATCAATTTTTATCCAATTCAGAATAACGAAGTCAATCTTACATTAAAAACTAATTATATGACACTGCAAAGATAATTGACAGTTTTGTAATGAGATTATTATAATAAAATCACTGCGAAATAAATTATTTATATATAGGTATAACGGTGCAGCTTCAGTTTCGTTCTGGATGAATGGAATATTACATTATATTAAACTGACAATGGAAGACTCGTGTTGTAGTACTGTTACATTATTAACTCTACAACATGTAGGTACACTATGTTCATATAAATGGTTCAATTAAATTACCTAGTTATACACAAGCGACTAGGCCCTGCAGTCAGGATCCATTCTGTTTGGTCGAATACCCCATCTTGATGTCGTTTGACACACACATACACACCTAAACGAACGTAACAACTACTAGTGAATTCTGTATACTAATTTGGATAGTTAATAGCGATTAAAAAATGGGTTTTGTATGTGGAGAATGTTCAAATACATATGCTTCAAGACAAGCATTAATGTTCACAAAATTAGAATAAAAACTTCAGGTAAGGCTTGTAATCTAATTCTTTCTCTAAAAGTCGATTAATTTTCTAACATTTCAAAATAAAACTTAATAAAAATTTATTTTTCTATTCCAATTTCTCAAGAACACTGTTATTGTATAAATTTTGGCCATTCCTAATATCTCAAATAATAATATTAAATTAGGTTTAATTTTGAAATATCAAAAAATTGATCGACTTTTATAGAAAAAATTGGATTACAAGCCTTACCTGAAGATTTCATTTTAATTTTGTGAACATTCATGCTGTCTTGAAGAAAATGTATTTGAACATTCTCCACATACAAAACCCATTTTTTAATCGCTATCAACTATCCATATTAGTATACAGAGTTCACTAGTTAGTTGTTACGTTCGTTTAGGTGTTTATGTGTGTGTCAAACGACATCAAGATGGGGTATATCCAACCAATCAGAATGGACCCTGACGTCAGGGCTTAGTCGCTTGTTAGGTATACTATTGCTACTTGCATACATTTACTACTTTACACTTAAAAAGAAACTTGGTGTGTGGGTAAAACCACATTGCTAACTTCCCATTGGGTGCCCTTAAGGTACGTACAGTATGGAGCTGTCGGGCATCTATAATTTACAATTCATTCATTCATACAGTATGGAGCTGGGATTCTAGATGGTAGCGTAGATCATAGCAGGGCTTGCTTAAATTAATGCATTGTTATATATGCGAGCGTACACAACGAAGCAGTGAGTGTAGCAGGTATAAGCGCTGTTACAAGAGCTGGTAGATACAAGAATGTCTCTCACCATTCTTTCAGCCCGCTGACTACTACAATCAACGTGTGACAACTGTCAAATGGCCGTTACAAGTTTCACAATGGATGTGACTAGTTTAATAAGTGAAATTTTGCTAGTTTTTATTTAATTTGTTTTTAGTTTTTTCTAAGATGTATTTAAAAGCGTTAGGTTCCATACGTAAATATTCAAAAAATCGGTTTGGGTAAAATTTTAATTCTTGGTATAAATGACGAAATTCGCCATGTTTAGATCATTTTCTATTAATAGGGTGGACATGATAGCTCCTACTATAATTTGTATTTAAAATATACCACTTTGTAGCAGAAGAACACAAATATTCGTCTTCGCTATCTGACATTTCAAACGCGATTTAAGCTTGTATCAAAGCTTCATTGTGCAAACCTATAAGCGTTAATAATTTCAGCCACCATCTAGCATACATGCTACCATCTAGAATCCCAGCTGCGTACTGCATGTACCTTTAGAGATTAGAGACCCAGTCTACCGTGTAGAGAAACTATTGCTTTTACGAACACATAGTACACATATTATTACAGAGGTACTATGTTATATTGTGTCAGTAAGATAAAAATCGTGAGTTTATAATGGGATAGGCCAGTCATATTATAATACATACGTTACATTACATTCTCCTGTACACTGAGAAAGAATAACGCCGTACATGGAGTACGCGAAATGTAAGGTAAGGTAGGTGGACTGTGAACTTGTAGCCTGGAGGAATTAATTATTACACCGATGGAACCGTTTACAACAACTTGCCCCGTTCGCTTATTAAGCAACGTTCACCACAACCAAAAACTATCAAAAGCCACTTCCCATTTTTACCGACATCAAAAAAGGAGGAGGTTCTATATTCAGAGGCGTACTTCCCACCTTTACTATGGTAGGGAAGTAATGGATTTAGTCCGAAAAAAATATTTCGAGATTTTAACAGATCTTCACGTTTTTGAGACCCTAGCAATCGTTTAAGATCATTTTCTGACTGATGTCTGTATGTGGTCAATTTTTCGCCTTCGATATCGTAAAAACGGAACAACATACGGCCATGCCGATTGTTCTATTGTGTTTATCAGCCTTTAACTTAGATCTGATTAGATTTTGAGTCAAATCGGTTCAGTGGATCCTAAGATATTCAAGAAAACGTTCTTAATGTCACGTATTAACATGGGTAAAAAAAAATATAACTGAATTCTAGATGTTATAATATGAAATAAATGTAAATATTTTTTTTCTCTAAAATGTACAGTTTTCGAGAAAAAAAATATTTTACTAAAAAAAATAAAAATTGTACGTAAATCAAGGTAACCATGATTTTTGCTATATTAAGCTAGCCATCAGTAGATCACTAAGCAAAAAAGAGGGCCATGCTTTTTTTCAAAGAATAAAAAAAGAGTGTTTATTTTTTGCAAATATTTACTAGGTGGGAAGTATAGGACTGGTTATCAGTCGAATTTTTTTTATGTATGTTCACCGATTTCTCCTGCATTTGTAAATCGATTTTGATGATTATTGTTTTATTTAATAGGGCATACCTTCGGGGTGGTCCTATATAAATTTTATTTAAATCCGTTCAGTAGTCCGACCGATTTTTTGTTATATATTTTTTTATGTATGCTATATATGTATGTTATGTATGTATGTCACCTCATATCTCCTGCATTTGTGAACCGATTTTGATTCTTCTTGTTTTATTAAATAGGACATACCTTCAGAGTGGTTCCACATATATTTTACTAAAATCGGTTCAGTGGTTTTCTAATATTAGTTTAGTAATCAAACATTAAAACAGTAAGTCGGTTAATAACGTGCAAACTACGTATCGTAAAGTTACTAAAAAGTAAAAAAAAATAAAAAACTTTTTAACAAAAAAAACTTCAAAAAAGTCACTAAAAAGAGGAAAATAATAGTTGTCGAGCGTCTATAATTTGCAATAATTTTATTATATCATTCATTACTGAATTTTAACGTGTTCTGCTATGCTAAAGTCTTAATTCGAGCGCAAAAATATATTACAATAAACATGATTTTTTTTTAAATCAATTAGCGCCAAAAACCACCACCGAATTCAAAGTCACGGAATATGCTAGATCAAAGGTGTTTGTCGCTTTTGTGTGCCATAACCAACCAAAACCATTTGTGTAAAGTGTAAACCAATATGCTCTTGTAGATGCGTACTTCTTGTAAACGAAGCTTTACAATAAAATAATGCTGCCAAACAAGTACCTTTAAACATGTACAGTTTCATTAATCTACCTTGTCAGCCGTGGTTTTTTCTAGAACCAAACAAAACTAATAAAATATACCTAACCAGCTGTTTATACTTTATTTATTTATCTTAAAACACTTTTTGGATTTTTATTTTCTACTCTATATATAATAATTCAAAAAAGCATTGAATTGAGCGTTCCAAATTCATTAGATTGGCTTGAGAATAGCCGAGTTCGTAGAACGCTGTTGTTTATATGACGTTTCCATGGCTCGTCTAATACAAACCCCCAGTTCCCGGGTGAAATTGTAACTGGATTTTCAATTTATTATTAAAAATAATAATAAATTGAAAATATAAACTGGCATTAGACCTTCAAATAAATAAATAGAAATGCTGTTCTTTATAAACGCAGTTTTTTTGTTACAACGCGTATCTATATTGCACGAATTTGTTCATACGCAGAAGATATACTATAACGCGAAGTCGTGGTATCTCACATATGTGATTTTTAACAAGGTGCAAAATGCTACCCAATGAGGGTGTAAAAAACTGATATATGACTGTTTCCTATTAGAAATCATTGCCGGAAACACATTTGCGTTTATTTCATTTCAATACGTCCAGTATTTACGGAGATACAAATTTTTAAATTTTCACAGCATGCTTACGTCACAACACCCGCGAGGCGGACTTTATAATCTTTGCAACCATGCCTCGTAAGATCGATTGCACCGTTGATATCAATCAACTATTAAAATGGGATATGTATTAAATGTATGTGCTGTCGACTGTAGAGCAGGCCGTGATATTCGGGGCATGTGACGTCAGCCGCGATCGAAAGGAACAACAAAGATGTGGTCAGTTTAACCAACTTTAAAAATGTATTGTGAAGCCGTTTTAAGTGCTGGACAAAAAAATTCAACGGCATTATTTAAGTTAGACGGGGCTCTTTCTAATGACATAATAAAAAAATGACGTTTACAGGCTCATTGATCGTATAGTGACATGATAGTGACCCGCGTGGATAAATTCATTAAACACACTAATTTCTTCTTAAGGATGATTATGTTCTTCATTCATCGCCTCCTCTATAATTAAGAAGCCACATTTCTAGACCAATAGGTCTGGAATCGTGTTCAACAATTGTAAACTTTTAACTGTTTTGACGAATTTAAATAAATAAAATACTAAAGCAAGCCACATTTCATCACACCCACTTGAACTAAACCAACTTTTTTAGTCAAGGTAAAGTACCACATTTATGGTAATTAATGTTGTATTTTATATTTATTAAAATTTTAAGATGCTTAATACTTGTCAGTATAGGGATGGGTTTATTACTGTTTTTATAATGCACTTACAAGATTGCACATGTTTTTAATGTTCTGCCTCTAATATCCTATTTTACCCATTCAACTTATTATTTTTATTACACCAAATTCCATTTAACGCAGAAGTTTTGAAGTTACGGAAGTAACGGTTGTGTTTAATTTGATCTTTCGGTTATTTTACTGTTGCCAACACAAATATATTAATAAAACTGTACACATGACTAAATAATATTTTGTGGTGGTACTCACTGAGCACCAGATGGTAGGATACTGTTGATGTATTGCCGGTTCCTGACCCTGTTTCCTATTGGCCACGTGAGAAAGTGCGTCGCTGTAAAAAAAAACAATTGTTTCTTTTTTTCTGAATTGCTATTAATATTCATGTCTTAAGTTCTTCATATTACGTGAGATTCTGAATTTATTGTTTAAGATGGCTTCATTAAGTCAACGATTCTGTTCTCATTTTAAAAAGTTAACACGTTAGCGGCCACGCTTAAATTTTCTCATAACGCTGCTAAACTGTTTTTATACGGTTTCATGAACCGTTATTCACCTGTCCTATGCTGTCTTGACTGTTTCAAGAACCGTACAAGTAACCTGTCGATTCTCTACAAAAAGGACTTTATTTTGGTCAACTTCTGGGTCTTAAGTCGAACGAACAATTCGGCTTTGAGATAGTTAAGTCATATAGAAAACGTTAAGTTTATAATATATTGATTTGATAATGTATTTTAGTTATTATTTACACCTAACGGTATTTAAAATAGTAATTTGCAACTAGTGTCTTAAATGACGGATTTTATGACAGTCGCGATTTTGCGATACGAGCCAAAGGTTATGTTGCATTTATACCAGAACGAGTGTGTGTTTACCGCGCGAGCCAAAGGAGAGTGCGGTAATCACACGAGTTCTGGTATAAATGCAACATAACCTTAAGAGAGTATTGTAAAATCGCGACTGTCAGATTCGTCACTTTAGACACACGTTACATACAATATTTTTTGCAACAACTGCTTCAAAAGTTCAATTTTAAGCAAATAAACACAATTTGGATACATATTTTATTAGTGACATTATAGCAAAGTAATCTATAAAGTACTTTATTAGGCACGTGTGTTATAAAGTAAAATAAAACAGTATATTACTTTATAGAACGGAGTGCGTTAAAATTTACTTTAAACACTACCATTTGAACGCATTATAGAAGCTTCCATAAAGAATCACTTTTCAAACGGTACACAGCCATCTAAAATTGTACTTTTGATGCAAGTGTTGCAAAAAAAATATTATGGTATACCTACCTAATAAGTTTTGAAGATTTTAACCGGCTAAGTCAAGGCAAATGAAAATTATTATATTATGTATTATATTGATTTTACAATGTACTATTTTGTTATTACTTGACTTGTTGTACACCTATAACGGTATTTAAAAAAGATAAATATTACTTATTATATATTATTGTTACATACTTTTGAAAATTTCAACTGGCTATTGCTAGGTTGCACTGTCAGGAAATCTGATTTGGCAAAGATCTTAGATTGTGATCATATAATTACACTTTTTATAAATACAGAAACAGTCTAATGTCGTTGTTAAGCTCTCTGTCATGTAAAACATTTGATTGTACTCACACAAAAACAAATGATTGATCTAGATAGAAAAAGATTGCTTTTCAAGCTAAATTTTTAACAAAATGCGTAGAAAAATGTTGTTTCGAAGTAGAAATTGTGAAAAAAACTGTGTTAAATACATATATTCACCGTTTAAAAAAATATCACTTCAATAGCTCAATAATTTTTCCAGCAGGATATATATGTTATAGATATATATTTCTCCATAAGAGAAGCATTGTAGAATTTTTAAAAAACGTCTTCTTGCAAAAATCGGTGCCTTTGAATATACGAGTACAAACAAAAGCTCTCTTTGGTGTTAAGTCCAAGGACTGCCAGTATAAAAAATGGACCAATTGACTTGACATTATTGATACGAACGCTGTCATAAAAATGCCACATCATTGGTTCATTTTTTACGCTGACATGTCAGATAAAACAAAAATATTCCAAATATTATTTTTAACCAGTTCTAATTGCAAAAATTGAATGTCTTTTGTTTGATTAAAATATAAAAAAAATCTTTCAATAGCGTTATAAATAAAATATGAACAACAGCGATTCATTATTTCAACTTTACATTGTCATTGCAAAATCGACTTTTGTGGTTATTGTGCAATATTTGAATATTTGACGCTGAATTATTTGCACTTTTAACACCTGTTTTCTCACAGAAGTCAAGGTCAACTGAATCTGATTAATGATTATATTAAAACGTTACGACTGATTTACTGCAACGGTAAGAACAATATAACTCTGGAAATTATTTTACTATAGCATTAAGACATTATTTAATATACTTGCATTATAATAAAATTATGCACACTTAAGGTCGATTTATATTATCCGGTCAGACACGACGCGGGAACGTAGCGTTTCCGACAAGACAAACATTTTTACATGCATTTCAAATACGAATATTTATACTTAGCGGATCCCGTCCGTTCAGACACGTATCAATACTCGTATTTGAAATGCATGTAAAAATGTTTGTCTTGCCGGAAACGCTACGTTCCCGCGTCGTGTCTGACCGGATAATATAAATCCACCTTAACTTAAATAATGTCATTGGATTTTTTTGTCTTAAGGTCGATTTATATTATACGCTCAGACATGGCGCGGGAACGTAGCGTTTCCGGTAAGACAAACATTTTTATATACATTTCAAATATGAACATTTATACTTAGCAGATCTCGAGTCTGTTCAGACACGTATCAATACACGTATTTGAAATGCATGTAAAAATGTTTGTCTTGCCGGAAACGCTACGTTCCCGCGCCGTGTCTGGTCGGATAATATAAATCGACCTTAATTCAGCCAATAAAAAAAACCACGCGTTGAAATTCATTTCGGTTAATAATATTTGAAGCCTGAGCCATGTTTATAGAATAAAATTAAAATTGGAAGTTCATCTACATAAAAAACCGGTCAAGTGCGAGTCAGACACGCGCACCGAGGGTTCCGTACAACAATAAAAATAATAAATTAGGTAGGGGTAAAAAATCAGATTTTATAATTGTAGCTTGTTTTAAAAAGTTTTTTTTATATACATTTTATTTTGTTCTTTTTAGTGTTCCAAATTTTTTTCGTTTCAAATTTAATTGAATTAATTTTTAAAATAAAAAATAACAGAATATTTGATGAACAAAATAATCAAAAATATTGAGATTCGAAACCCGAGATCGAATCAGGTACCCTTTAAATCTTCAGTCTAACACTTTACCACTGAGCTAGTCGAACGATGTTTAACACCATCTTTCCAACGGCTCACTTGGTACAGGTCTATACCTATACAATACAATATAGAAGTACGGGTGGAGTCAGTATATAGTAATAAAATAAAAACATTAATTTATTAAAATTAATTGATTATTTAATTATAATTATTATTTGCCATGATTCATGTCGCAACAACATACAGTCTGTGAAAATTTCAACTAGCTACCTCTACCCGTTTGTGACAGACGGACGGACGGACGGACAGACATCGTAAGTTCAGTAATAAGGTTCCGTTCGGAGGTACGGAACCCTAAAAATGGCACTGGCTCTACTTTTGAGTCTCTGCTATACTTTTCAATACTTACAAAAAAAAATTGTAATATCTGCCCACACTTATCCTTATAGCGGTTTCAAATCCAGTGTGCGTCTAATATACCTACTTCATATACAGTTATGTGAGGTTTATACAAATCACTATAAATTCTTTTAGACCTACACATTACGTTAAGTAATTTACGTCTGTCGTAAATTTCATGTAAAATTCCGATTGTAATACGAAATTACATTTGTTTTTGGTGAATTTTATTTTGTATTTTTAGTTTGGTATATTTTAGAGTCGATAAAACATCAAATAAATTTTAAAAGTAGAAATTTAAGCATAAACTGTTCTAGCATGCTCACAATATATAAATCAGTCGCATTTTTGATTATTATATGTTTTTTTTCTATATATCTATAGGTAGGTACCTATATATAATTAATTTGATTTTCATTATTTTTTGGTCCATCCCTGTTTAATTGATTTAGATACAACTTATTTCCTTTAACCATACCTATTAATATTTAAAAAATAATGCTGTTAATGAATATCGGATGATATAGGTAAGTAGTACTTATTTTCTTAATTTCATTTAAAAAACGCACTTTTATGGCCTATTTTGTAAACGCAGCTTTATACAAAAAAATGTGTTAGTAGTGTTCGTTATACCTATCAAAAAATA
This sequence comes from Mongoloraphidia duomilia, assembly GCA_039654895.1. Lineage (NCBI taxonomy): Eukaryota > Metazoa > Arthropoda > Insecta > Raphidioptera > Raphidiidae > Mongoloraphidia > Mongoloraphidia duomilia. The sequence goes on from CM077520.1 coordinate 14,596,387, forward strand.
TATCTAATTATGCCGTATCGTATCGATTTTCATGTATTTTTGAAAATAAGTGCAGTATTCGCAGGAAGCGACATACAGAAAATACGTGGAGATTTCAATGATCGATAAAATAAGAAAATTCGAAAAAAAATTATGATTTCGCACAGTCTTTGGTGGTAATCATGTAGGTAAGTTTTTTTTTTGTCAACAGAAATAAATTGTTGCAATGTTAAAAATATTACGATAGCATCTGTTTTGCGTAATTTTAGTAACAGTTGACTGTCAAGTACCATTTAGAAATATCTCGCGGCACATCTCTGACAAACGTGGCAAAGGTTACTGCCCTTATCTACCATATAATAAATGGTATAGTAAACGCATAAAAAATTCTACAATTTAAATTAGAACAATTCTGAATGTGAAAAATAATAAGGTGTAGAAATAATCTGTCAAATTTTTAGAAAATAATATTTTAACAAACCAATTTTGAAATGCAGCTTTTAAATTAGAATTTGGAAATTTTGAGTCTATTGATTTCATTGCTCCCCTTAATTCAAGTTCGTTAATCTAGTCATCAGATTGTGTCCCGTTTTTGTTTTTTCCTTTCAGGGATTAAGATGCTGGCACATGGATCACCTGAAGGGGCCAAAAAAAGAGAAGTCTTTATGTTATCATAATAATTGACGTATATTCTTGGTTCATTTTAAAATATTTTTTTTTTCATCAATTTTTTAATATTTGCCCCCGTGGAAAAATGTTTTGTCAGAGCCCATGCGCAGAAATCAAATATCTTTACATATATCTACTTATATACCTACTACCTAGGACTTGAGAATAGCCGAGCGTGCAGTAGCAATGCTGTTGTTTACATGGCGTTGCTATGGTTCCTCTATTACAAGTCCCCAGTTCCCGGGTTCTAGCCCGAGAGCTGGTAAAAGTGTCAATTGGATTTTCAATTTATTAAAAAAAAATACTTAATGAATTGAAAATATGAATTGGTGCTGGGCCCAAATAACCTTAGCTGTTGGTGGTTTTTAAAACACACACACACTTATACCTATAGGTAATATCGGGCTAAAAAATGTCTTTTTAAAGGCGTCTATGTAAAAAAATACTGAAAATGCAATATTACCCACTTTGCCTTGTGAATAAGTTAACAAAAAATGTAGAATTTTAATTGAACAGCTGTTCAAGTAGGTAGGTACATGATAAATACTAAATAAGTTAGAATGTTTATTTATACTGATATTAATATTATACAGGTGTCAACGATTTACAGTTATTTTAACTTTTATCAGTAAATATTTAATTAGATATTAAGCCAAACGTGAAGACAAAATTACTCTCACAATTCCAGACGTTGCAATAAATATATTATTTTGAAATATTTATACAGAGTGTCCACGATAGTCGATACGAGGTTCCTATACTTCGTACACATGAGACGAATTTTATTGGTGCTTATTACACAAGTATAAGTATATATAGTTACTATTAACCAAAATAAATTATTTTTGGCAAGGATAAGTTGCTATAAAATTTAAACAGATAGGTGTGGTATTTCATTTTTCCATATCAACAGATCTTTTCACAAGCTTTTATAAGAAAAGATCGGTTTCCACTCTCGGGCACTGTGGAGAAATCGGTAACTCGCTTAGCCGGAAACTGAGAGTTTCGGGTTCAAGTCCCGACAGTGGTCATTTGAATTTTTCTTAGATATAGCTCAAAAATCATGGCAGCCTAGCTGTCTGAGATATTTATTATTTTCACCTCTAATTGTTATGTCAATAATATGGTGTGGATATAAGGGGTTTTAAATCGATTGATTTTATCATATACCAATTAATTTAAGCTTTTATGTGTGTTTGTTTAGGTCAAATCTTGCAAGTCAATTTTGAACGACTTCCACGTATTCGACCGATTTGAAATTTTGTACACATATGTATTCCCGATGACAATACATGAATAATCGTTTTTAGAAATAAATTCAACCCCTAAGGGGTTCAAACGGGGATGTAGGGTATTTTTGACTAATCAACGCCCACGCCAAATCGCTGAAGCTAGAAACTTGAAATTTGGACAGTTGGTTCCTTTTCTGACGTAAGCATCCACCAAGAAAGGATTTTTCGAAATTCAACCCCTATACGGGTGTCAAAGAGGGGTATTATTTTGAAAGACTAAAATGAACAAAATAAAATATTAGTAAAAAAACTTTTTAGAGACAAGCTATTATTCAAATGTACTAAAAAGAAAAAAATAAATTTTAATAATTTAGGTTCATAATTATAAAAGCGTGGGTCGTGACTAATAAACTATCATAGAATTCACGACCCACGCTTTTATAATTATGAACCTAAATTAATAAAATTTATTATTTCCTTTTTAGTGCATTTACTTAAATAAAAGCTTGTCTCTAAAAAGTTTTTTTTACTAATATTTTTTTCTTGTTCACTTACTTACTAAGGTTCCACTTACATTTGACTCATATTAAGTGGATTAACGATTTATCTTTTTTAAGATTAAGACCAGGGACGTAATCAGTCAGAAATTGAAATTGGGTGTTGCATTATTTTTTTTTTTTAAAAGGAGTTTTCTTAAACTAAACCACCTAGAGTAGTGCAGTGATTTAATTTTTTATCACTGAAACAGCAGACACAACGGTATTACATTCAAAGGCCTTCTTGGCCCAGTAGCGGCGTTAGGTTTTTTTAGGGTGGACTAGTTTTAGGCATGGTGATCTGAAGGTGAGCCAATAACATTTATTCCCAAAATTTCAGTGCTCGATAAAATTTTAACCCACGTTATTTGCTTTAGAATTTACAAGAAAAATTGTTGAAATTTCAAGGGTTAAAAACGTATTTAAAAGATAACCTAGAGAGATTGGGGGTTATGCCACGGTGGGCCAAGACAGTTTACGGTGGGCCATGATTCACTCTGATGCCGACACTGCTTGGGCCCTCCTGACCACACCATGTTAATATAACAATGCATTATATAGGTAAGTAAGTTTTGCTTTTGTTAAAATTCATAGGTTTTTTGGTTAATTCTTAAGCGAATCGACTATACCCCTTGCTATAGAACAGTTAAAGTACTAATTTCCCTTTGAAAAAAGCCCTAAATTAAAGTTTACATTAAAAAATTAACCAAAAAAGTGTAATATGGGTAGAATTTTACCTTGCTTTTAAAGCATTATGTCAGGGGTTCCCAAAATCGGGTTCGCGATCCCAAGTAGGGTCGTGGGCTGATTTTTAGGGTCACAGCTGCCTGTTTCCGTGATTATAGAATTTATGACTCTCGTGATTATACCATTAAATTCGAATAATAGAAAAAAACACTAAATAAGAACACGAAATCAAATAAAAATGGAGTGAAGAGGCGAGAGGGGGGTCTCTGGGGTAATAAAGAGAGAGTGAACCCTCCCACCCGCCTCCTGGCGCCCCCTTCTGAAAAATTTTTTTTATAGACTATTTTATACATTGTGGGGAAAAAATTTTTTAGGGTCGCGAAGGCTTTTGCAATTTTAAATTAGTCATGATCAAAAAAGTTTGAGAACCCCTGCATTATGTGGATAAATTGTTTATTAACATACCAAAATAATTTCACGCTCAATATAATTTGTCTTTAAACTAAGAAAGATACAATTTTTAATGTTTGTCATTTTTTATTACATATTCAAATTTCATAGCAAGGACAGTCTTGGTATGTTTAACTGAATGTCTGAATAAATATACATAATTATTAGCAGAGATTAATATACGTAATATCTATATAAAGATATTTTCTACGTCATTGTTCTATCTCGTTATATGTGATAATAGCAACATTTTTTGTCATTAGTCTATTGTTTATTTTTGCAACAACAAAAAAATATAATTTCTAAGTAAATAAACTATCCAGTTTGACTTGACCGTATTTCATAATATGTCTTGTAAGACCAGATGTGACATGTTTAATATTCATTTTTAATTCCCTAACAAGATAATTTGTCTCAATCCAAATAAAATTGCTTCACGAAGGAACACCCACAAATCTTCCCCTAAGTACTCAAATATTATGCCACCACTCCCAGGTAACTATAAGTATATAAGGGATGTTTGGCGAACGATGAGAAAGATTAATTTCATAAAATAATAAAATAAACGAAACTCATATTTTATTAAAATAAATCGGCAAATTGCAAAGAAAAATATTAATGAATCGTTAAAAACACATGGTTATAGCATGTATCTATGCATTCTATTATAATTAATTAATCAAAATTATATATATACCTTTCAAAAAGTCTCGATAACAAAAATATGAATTGGGATATATTTCGGCACACATATTCACAAAAAAATCACTTTAAAAAATTTAAAAATTCACAGAATCATTTAAAAACATCATTTTTATACATGAGTAATATTTTTTTTGAGCAAGGGATTTAAAACACAAAGAACTTTTATACACTTAAAAAAATCAACACGTTTTATACACTGCGAGGTACTTATTGATGAATTTCGGGAAGTATCACCTGTCACGTTTATTTTTTTTTTAATTTTTTAAGCCGCTGAGTCGTCGTTCGTATTTTCTATACAACACGCATTACATGCTCTGACGTACATAATGTGCCTATCTACTCTAGAATAGTAGGTATATGAAATATGAATATATAATATATAGCCGTGCGTACATAACATTGTATGTAACCAGCTGATATAAAGGAGTGGGTGCACGCAGTCGAACCTAGTTCAATAATCTACAAGCCAAATACTAAAATACACAGCCGTTTTTCCATCTGTCATGCAGAAGCAGAACTAAACTGTCATCTACATTTTTCAGACAATAATTTCCTTTTGAAAATTTAATTTATAACGTTTATTTAATAACCGTTTATTTAGTAACAAAATTTAAACAAGTCTCCGATTTTATATGTATTTGATATGGGAAATAAAAAACTCGGGTCGCAGTGCCAAAACCCTGCCGACAATATAGTGTATTTGCTAATACTGGCATTGTGGCTTTATTATGTGAACTTAAGTTTGTTTTTGAACAAAATAAAAAATTTAACCCCTTAATACATCCCTTAAAATAATATTTTTTTTCTTAATTTCAATATTTTTATCAATGCAACCTCGGTACCAAATTAAATACACCCTTCAGTAAGTAAAGCACTATCCGCAAACTAGTGTTTTCATAAAATTTGTAAGTCCGGTCCTGTCGGGCCGATTTTATTAAAATTTTAGCAGCACATTTTAATCGTTACTAAGGAGTTAAATTTCATCATTTTTATACATGAGTAATATTTTTTTTGAGCAAGGGATTTAAAACACAAAGAACTTTTATACACTTAAAAAAATCAACACGTTTTATACACTGCGAGGTACTTATTGATGAATTTCGGGAAGTATCACCTGTCACGTTTATTTTTTTTTTAATTTTTTAAGCCGCTGAGTCGTCGTTCGTATTTTCTATACAACACGCATTACATGCTCTGACGTACATAATGTGCCTATCTACTCTAGAATAGTAGGTATATGAAATATGAATATATAATATATAGCCGTGCGTACATAACATTGTATGTAACCAGCTGATATAAAGGAGTGGGTGCACGCAGTCGAACCTAGTTCAATAATCTACAAGCCAAATACTAAAATACACAGCCGTTTTTCCATCTGTCATGCAGAAGCAGAACTAAACTGTCATCTACATTTTTCAGACAATAATTTCCTTTTGAAAATTTAATTTATAACGTTTATTTAATAACCGTTTATTTAGTAACAAAATTTAAACAAGTCTCCGATTTTATATGTATTTGATATGGGAAATAATAATGTTTTTTGTACTAAATGTACTGTTAAACTCTCATTTATATTGTTAGTAACAGATGGCGCATTAAAAGGTTTAGCTAAGAACTGAACAACATTTTTATAGAATGATTGTCATGAAAATTGTTTATTTGTCAAATAAGTGTCAAAATCAGTAATGTTTACAGTGAAATAATATTTAATAATTTATTTTATACATTATTTTTAAAATGTGTTTCAGTCCCTTTAATAGAGTATTTCACTGGGGACCTTTCACAGCTCTAGGTATTTTATAACTGTTATTTTAGTACAAGAACAGTATAATTTGTAGGTTATAAAACTAAAGAAATTTATTTTTAGCTATCATAAAATGTATTACTGGAATGACTGTACATTGCAGCAGTATGTGGTGGCCTCCAGAAAATTCATTAGGAGGTTTAATTAATTTTTGTTGTTTTATGTCACTTTCGGGACTGACATTATTCAATTTTATGTCTGCAATATTTCATGGTCCAGGATTTCTACCTCTCAAATGGAGACCAGTGAGTTTTAAGCAAAACGGCAACTTTAAAAGAAATAATATGTCATTTTCTATTAATTTTTTTTAGGCATGCGGCGATGATTGCAAATATTTACAGTGGTGCGCTGTATGCCAAGGATATAAGGCACCGAGATCTCATCACTGTCGAAAATGTAAAGCAACTTTTGTATTGTATTTGATAGATATATTGTAGATTATAGACGCTCAACAACCGAGGTCATCAGTGTCTATTTTTGTATTTGAAATTTCTTTATAATTATTAAAAAACAAGGATCCATATAACGTGTTAGTGACTTGATTTTGAAGCAGTAACTTTAATTTATAAAATCGTAAAAACAGTGTGCCGGAACATGTTTTTTACAATATTGTTTCGTTTTGATTATGTGATGATGCTGTGGCTTTTAATAATGTGTGCAATCTTTTAAAATGATTAATGAAATTTGTTTGTTTACATATTTAAAAAATAGTATAAACTTTGCGAATCGATTGACAAAATCCAGAATTAACCGCAATGAACTAAATTTAACATAACATTGAATCGTGCGAATTTAAACTGCAGACAATTTTAAAACAATTCTATAACACATTTTAAATATTGCAATGAAATCACAGGTCAAGTTAAAGGTTTTTTCAAAATCAACATCCTTAACGTTTTCTTCCTAATTTAAAATGTTGACTATATATTTGCTGGAAATGGGTGTTTTTGAAATGTTTTATTATTAGATTGATTGTTTTTCTAGGTGGAAGATGCGTTTTAAAAATGGACCATCACTGTCCTTGGATAAATGGCTGTGTGGGTTGGGCTAATCACGCTCATTTTACGGCATTTCTAGCATTTGCCGTGTTGGGATGCATGCATTCGACAATAATTCTTTCATGTTCCTTATATCGCGCTGTGAACAGAGTCTGGTATCTGTATTATGGAACGGGCACTGAACCTATCGTAAATTTGGGAATTTATGGAATTATTTTTTGCGTATTTTCGTTGGGGCTCGCAATTGGAGTTGTTTTGGCTGTTGGAATGTTGTTATTCTTCCAGGTATAATTATTTATATAATTAAATGACAGGACTTGAGAATTGCAGAGCGTGTAGCAATGCCATTATTTATAGTAGCTCCTCTATTACAAGCCCCTATCTATGGACTATGATCTTTAACAAGCCCCCAGTTTTCAAGATCTATTCCAAGAACTGATAAAAGTATCAATCTACTATTAAAAAATAATAATTTGAAATATGATTTGGTATCTACTTGGAAATCGGCGTAAACAAGGTTTCTCTTGCGGAATGTTTTATAGGGTAATAATGGACTTGCTTGATCACATAATCTGGATTCCATACATTTTTTTTACAAAATGACTACCAACATTTATAATAGCAATCAACGCTCCTAATTTTGTCCTAAAATCGACTTTAAGACAAAAATTGTAGATACGAATTTTTTTAGAATATTATTTTGAGCAAATTATGCCTTAAAGTTTACTGATTTTAATAAAATTTTTAAAAAATTATCAAAAATTTAGTACTTTTCTTTGAAGGTTTTGTCAATAAGCCCATTATTAATGTTAAATTTATATATTTACAATATGAATAACACTGTTTTTCTTATTACTTGCAATTTTAAAATTTTCGTATTAGGTCTTTCCGCTATTTTGATAATTTTACATTGAAATATTATTATGTACGTTTTTCCAAAAAGTCGTTAGTTGAGACTACAATTTTTATTTTATTTTTGTACAATAATGATCCTTTTTCAGATCCGTGCGATTATACGCAATAGAACTGGAATCGAGGACTGGATTTTAGAAAAAGCGATTCATCGTAGATATAACAATAAAGAAATATTTATTTTTCCATACAATTTAGGTGTATGGAAGAATATTAGACAGGTATTAAATTTGACTTGTCAACCAATTGGAAATGGCATTTACTGGGAAGTTTTGGAAAAATGCGACCAATATACCCTAACTGTAAGTTTATTTTTAATTTAATTTTTTCAATTGAATAAATAAATGAAATAAAATGTTACCTGGTCAAAAACTTTTACGAACCGACTAAGTTTTTCCTCATCCTTTAAAATAGAATTGTAGTTTGATCAGCCCTGATTTACGAGTGTAGTGGTTTGCACATATTATTATGTGAATGGAATACGTATGAATTTATGCAGTTGGCCAATAAAGTTGAAGATTTCCACCTCCATAACATTCTTACGTCTTTAGCTGTTATATGCATTTGCAATGATATATTTCTTATTGGTTTGGTAGTATATAATATAATTCTAGTCCAATTAGATTCAAATAATAAACAGTTACCTAGCTTAAAGTATTAGTAAAGAAAATTTTTTAGAGACAAGCTTTTATTGAAATGTACTAAAAGGGAAAAAATAATATGTAATTGAAAATTATTTCGTTGGAAAGCAGCCAATTATATAATTGATTCGAAACATATTGGAAAAAATCATTTTACCAACCATAGTCATAGTCAGGACTCTAACCTGAACCTTTCCACTTTTGCGGCGGAATGATCTTACATTTACTCAACCGTGACAAGGTTACTAATCTAACATTCCCCTTATATGCTTCGGAATCAATTGATTTTCACAACATGCGAGAGTTAATTTATTAATATAGCTAGATAGTAGGTTTCGAATCAATTATACAATTGACTGCTTTCCAACGAAAAATTTTCAATTGCAATTCAGCCGTATAAATCTATTAATTTATAATATGTAATAATTTTGGTTCATAATTATTATAAAAGCGGGGATTGTAATCTCTATGATAGTTTATTAGTCGCAATCCCCGCTTTTATAATAATAAATTATTATGAACCAAAATTATTAAATAGGTATTATTTTTTCCTTTTTAGTACATTTCAACAAAAGCTTGTCTCTAAAAAGTTTTTTTTACTAATATTTTATTTTGTGCATTTTAGTCTTTTAAAATTTTACCCCCCTAATTGACACCCGTAGGGGTTGAATTTCGAGAAATCCTTTCTTAGTGGATGCTTACGTCAGAAAAGGAACCAACTGTCCAAATTTCAAGTTTCTAGATTCAGCGATTTGGCGTTGATTAGTCAAAAAAAACTGCATCCCCGTTTGAACCCCTTAGGGGTTGAATTTATTTCTAAAAACGATTTATTCATGTATTGTCATCGGGAATACTTATGTGTACAACATTTCAAATCGATCGGATACATGGATACATGCAAGTTTTGCGACCTAAACAAACACACAAACAAGCTAACTAACATACATTGCAAGTTAAATAAAAGCTTGTAAAAATATACCGCGTTTTGAAGTTCTGAATTTTTAACATAATTTTGACTATTACCTATTATTGTTTCATATAAAAAAAACACGCTTTCAGTCGGAGACTAATTTGAATAGAGGTCCGCGAAAGAACATTTATAAGAAACTGTTGCTTTATGGTTCTATATTTTATTATAACCTAGATGTTTTAGTTTATAAATATTCTCGCAAAACTGAATGTCAGGGAATTTAAAAAATGTGCCTTGATAAATATCTTAGGTACATTATTAATTATTATGTGTACTTACAATATATTTTTACAGAGGGAGCAAATAGAACAAAAAAGTGAGAAAAGACAAAGAACCAAAACGTACACAATAATAAAACCGGTGTCGGGATCTTGGTTTCCAATCACCCAGGGTTGGCGGGTATGTTTACAGCCGCCTTGTACGGACGAACCTCGGATAAAATTAACCCCTGGCGACATTGTACAAGTAACCAGATGGAGAAAGTGAGTATACATGGTGTATCACAGGATTGGGAACATAGGGAAACACTGTCGCGAAAATCATCGAATAAAAGTTTAAACCATGATAATTAATTTAATTTAGATATACCTATAGCTCATGAGTGCAAATTCTATCTTTGTCGCGCTATTCATTTTGTTTATGTCTTTCTTGTTGCGCTCACGTGAATGTCGGTTTTTTGCTAAATGCTCAACACTTTCAGTAAAAAGGCGATGTGCAATTTTTGGGTAGTGATGGGCGAATGCGAGATGTTTTTACAATCGTTCATAATCGTGTATAATAACAATCGAGTCCACAGTCGACTCAGAGTTTGATTTTACAATCGAAATATTGATTGTTCAAGGCGGTTATTTGCCACATTATAGGTTATGGCAATAGCAGTGAATGAGAATACATATAATCGCGATTCAAGGTTATATGCTAGTCGACTGACGTTCACGCGACTCGTTGATGGTTCACTGTTCACACTGATTAGTCGTACAGCGTACTCTGTGATCTCTTCACTATTGAATTCGTATCGGGTATGCAGTACTGTACGGTTCAGTCTCGGTGAAGTATGAAACAACAACAATCGAGTCCAAGTGACAACCATCGAGAGTCATCGAGGTATTTGAACAATCGAGACAATCGACTAAAACATCTCGTATCGCGCATCACTATTTTTGGGTCTCTCAAAAATGTAATGTTTTTTAAAGACACTAAAAATAAAATATACTATAAGTATTTTTATTTTTCGTTATTTGAGACTGCGAGAGAGAAATATTGTGGATTGTAGACGCTCGACAACTTGACGCATTATGATACTTACTTCTTGCGCCTGTGCGGATAAAAAAATATTTGTTTCACTTTTAGACAATGGCTTTTTGGTGAAAAAGTACAAAATATAACTGAAAGTGGGTCACCAGCGCCCAGATTACGAGGCTGGTTTCCTAGAAGATGTGCCGTAGAAATGACAGAAAATAATGTAACGTCCAATCAAAAGAGCTTATCGGATAAGAAACGTAATTAAGGTAGACGTCTAATAAATAATAGACTTACTTTTATTTTATATTTATAGTCCCAGAGTCGACCGTCGGGTTTCCCATATATATATATATCGTACACAGACAAAGTCTTTGTGGGGGGGCAGACAAATAGGGTGCCACAATTACTATTATTATTTTTATTCTGTCGGAAATTGAAAAATTAGGGTAGCTAAGGGGTTGCGTCAGAATGAACTCTGACACCCCATGAAAAATACGAAAGTACCTATATACTCGGTGGTACCAACATTTTGATGTCAATTTTATTTAGGTAGTCGATGACATATAAGTAGGAAATTCAAAAAAAAAAATGGCCAGAAGTGACGCCAGTATTCCATGGTAGAATAAAAATAATTGGAGATTTGTCTGTCCCAAATGCTATAATTCACATAGACAAAGTCTGTGTATTCGAAAATCTGACGGTGTGCTCTCTGTCTATTAGCTCGTAGGTTCATGTGTTATAAGACTTATTTTTTAATTAAACATTCTTTCAGATTTCATATACAGGGTGTATATAAACAACCACAACCGTAATATTAAATTGTAGTGGGTTTTAAACAAATACAACCAGCGAATATAAATTGAGAGATTTTTTTTGTATAGCGGAAAGTTCTTTTAAATTTACCGTAGTTTTTCTATAAAAATATGTTAAACAATAAAATAATAAATGTTTAGAACCCCCTTTCTACAATACGAATGAGCCATTTTCCTGAAAGTACTTCTTTCAATTATCCATGAGAGGCATCACTTGTGGTGGGGACAAACATTATTTATTCCCCATTAGTGTCGTGTCATTTTAGTGGAATAACTTAATTATTAAATTATTATTATTATTAAATTAAATTATTAAATAATTAAGTTATACCACTAAAATGACACGACACTATAATGGGGAATAAATAATGTTTGTACCTACCACAAGTGCTGCCTCTCGTGGATAATTGAAAGAAGTATTCTCAGAAAAATGGCTCATTCACTTCAATTATCGAAATACAATGGAGGTGAGCACAGGAGAAACGTAATATAGAATATATAGATGGCAGCAGGTATATAACCACCTAAGTTATCATTGGTTTTCATAGAAAAACGCGTGAGTTTTTTCCCTTCTGATAGCATGCAACCACTTCTTTTTAGTTCCAGATCCTTTGGAAATACACAACCTCTAAGATTTGTACATTGGTAAACACAGCACATCGGTATTGTCAACGATTAATTATTTTAAATAAAGTTATTCTGTACACACTACACTATGAACTGCCCACAGACCGAGGTGGTTACATACCTGGCGCCTCTAGCGGCAGTGACCATCTCGATTGTATTAATTGTCGCTGCCGGAACTCGAACCCGAAAACAATTTTATTATAAATAAACATTTATTAAGTTATCCACAAATTACTCAAAATTCTTATTTAAATAAATCAATATCTTATAGTTTGCAAAGTTAGTATAAATACATTCTAGGGATGGAGGACACGCATGTACCCTTACATCTAGGTTACGCCATTAAACTAATGAATTACAATAGCGTCCCATCTAAACCCAAATTCTCTCCAATGGGAACATTTTCCTGTGCCAAAATTCCTATAGAAAATGTATTTTGGAATAAAGGACGATGGTGGAATTAAATATAGCAAACAAGGCACTTATATTATTCCAAAAATATATAGAACCACAAAATAAGAAATATTTCTTTGTTGGTTGGGGGGGAATTTTTTTCCTCGAATGTTGAAATACCTATAGTCCCAGCTATGATCAAAAACACAGTTTAATAATTCCTATGAGCAGGACCCTGGAACGTGGGATTCGACTGGAATCATTTTTCCTGGAGCCCCTGGACTTAGCAGCTATGATTTATATTATAACCTGAAAAATTTCTTCCATTGGTTTAAAAATACCTATCTACTTCCTTTCTATAGATATAGTTTTGAAAATGATGAAGATTGTGAGGGGCTCCTAAAAGTGCAGGATCCAAATGCCCGATCCATTTTATTGTTTATTGTGTAGATTATAGACGCATCGACAACTTAGGTCATTAGCGTCTTAATTACAGTAAATAACAATTCACTTAAAACTAAATGACATCACAAAACATCCATGAGCGGAGGTGGGATTTGAACCTACGACAGTGTGATCCAAAGGTCGCTACGCTAACCGTTACACCACACTGTCCTGAATATTCGATCTCATACTTCAATGCACTCCTATAGGAAGTCTCCTCTCATATGCTGGGCTTGAGAATGGCCGAGCGTGTAGCAGTGCTCTTGTTTATATGGCGTTGCTATGGTTTCTCTATTACAAGTCGTAAGTTCCCGGGTTCTAGCCCGAGAGCTGGTAAAAGTGTCAATTGGATTTTCAATTTATTATTAAAAAAAAATAATGAATTGGTGCTAGGCCCAAATAACCTTAGCTGTTGGTGGTCTTTAAAACACAATTTTCCTCTCATATGCTCGGATTTTTTTCTCGGGAAAGAAATAAAATATTTCAGAGCAAATTTAGACACCAAAATTTATTCCATATAACAATGAAACTACGTGATCAGCATCAGCTGATTGGTCGCTTAAAAGTTGAAACTCCACACAGAAGAGCAACCAATCAGACTAGCTAAGCGCTGTTCACGTGATAACTAAGTATATCTTTTGGTGGGATTGTGGGATTTGAGAAAGACTATCAATAAATAAATAATTTATTTTAATAATACAAAATATTACAACTAAATACAAATAAGTCTTCGGAGTTTAGAATTAACCTGGCCAGTGCTACGGTAAAGTGTAGACACAAACATAGGGAGGGCTTGAGAATAGCCGAGCGTATAGCAATGCTGTTGTTTATGTGGCGTTGCTATGGTTTCTCTATTACAAGTCGCCAGTTCCCGGGTTCTAGCCCGAGTGCTGGTAAAAGTGTCAATTGGATTTTCAATTTATTATTAAAAAAAAAATATTGAATTGAAAATATGAATTGGTGCTAGGCCCAAATAACCTTAGCTGTTGGTGGTCTTTAAAAACACACACACAAACATAGGGTGCTACTACTTCCATAAAAAAATCAACAGTTTTTTGACTAGAAAAAATCTCTAGCGACAGGAACTAGTAGTCTAGTAGATTGTATGTCTAGATGCGTAATGAGATATATTACTGACGAGTAGCAAACAATATCGCTCGTTTCACACGAGTGATTATATCATTACGCACGAGATATTATATTATATTTTTTGCCATCCACTAAAACATGGCTACTTTTCACTTCATTTTCAGCATTTTCAAAAATTTTAACAGTTTATTTGCGTCGCCAACTTCACATTGATAGCAGGCCGTGAGTATAGGTATAATAGCGGGCGGATCAGAGCGAATAAACATAAATCACAATAAATACAAATTTTAACACGAACGTCGTGAACAAATACATAATTAAATGAATGCATAATGACTGCAAACAGTATATGAAACACCTGTTGTAAAGAACAATGACGTAACACAATGCTGTAATCAGGAAAAATTCTTTAGGGAGAAAGTCGATCGTTTGAAAATGTGTCACTGTGTGAGTAATGTCAACTCAGTCCGCCGCGATTAGGGGTCGCCAAATTCTTGAAAATTTCAAGATCTTGTCTTGATCTTGTCTTGATTTCAAGACAAGATCAAGACAAGAAGTAATTTTAGATTTCAAGACAAGACAAGAAATGTTATGTCAATACCAAGATTTCTTGTCAAGAAAACAAGAAATCTTGAAATATCTTGACTAACAATGAAAACGCTAAAACGTATATTTATTTGTGAAAAAGATAACATATTTTAACATAACATAACGTATTATTTTAATTTATTGAACACATTTTTTGCTAGACCGATTCACAAAAATGTAAATTAAAAACAATAAAAACTCGGGTCGCAGTGCCAAACCCTGCCGACAATATAGTGTATTTGCTAATACAGGCCTTGTGGCTTTAATACGTGAACTTAAGTTTGTTTTTGGACAAAATAAAAAATTTAACCCCTTAATACATCCCTTAAAATAATATTTTTTTCTTAATTTCAATATTATTATCAATGCAACCTCTGTACCACATTAAATGCACCCTTCCATAAGTAAATCCGTATCAACAAACTAGTGTTTTCATAAAATTTGAAAGTCCGGTCCTGTCGGGCCGATTTTATTAAAATTTTAGCAGCACGTTTTAATCTTTACTAAAGAGTTAAATTTCAATTTTGAAACGATTCTGACAAATTTTTCGGTATTTTTGGGCCCAAAAACTTTTTGGAACCCCTAAATACAACCCTGAAAATGGTCCGATCGGGCCCATTTTAAATAGGCTTCTTGCGGTGATGGGTCCCAATATGTGTACCAAATTTCGTTTCAATCGATTAAGTCTGTCGAGAGTTATCGTGTACACACATATATATATATATAAATATATATATAAATAAATATATATATATATATATATATATATATATATATATATATATATATATATATATATATATATATATATATACATACATATATATATAAACATTTTTAAAAATAGTGCCAAAGTGTTCAGGAGGCTATGAAACGTCGAGAAATTTTGGTCCGACCCCTAGGTCCCGCCATCCGACCGAC
Organism: Mongoloraphidia duomilia; assembly: GCA_039654895.1. Lineage (NCBI taxonomy): Eukaryota > Metazoa > Arthropoda > Insecta > Raphidioptera > Raphidiidae > Mongoloraphidia > Mongoloraphidia duomilia. The sequence continues at coordinate 14,612,089 of CM077520.1, forward strand.
GCCAATAGTGTATGTGCCATATTATGGCAAATACACTAATAAATGAAAAAACTCGGGTCGCAGTGCCAAACCCTGCCGACAATAATATAGTGTATTTGCTAATAAGGTGTTGTGGCTTTATTATGTGAACTTAAGTTTGTTTTTGGACAAAATCAAAAAATTTAACCCCTTAATACATCCCTTAAAATAATATTATTTTTCTTAATTTCAATATTATTATCAATGCAACCTCTGTACCAAATTAAATACACCCGTCAGCAAATAAATCACTATCCGCGAACTAGTGTTTTCATAAAATTTGTAAGTCCGGTCCTGTTGTGCCGATTTTGTTAAAATTTTAGCAACACATTTTAATCTCTACCAAAAGGTTAATTCCAATTTTGAAACAATTCTGAGATTTTTTTCGGTATTTTTGGGCCCAAAAACTTTTTTCAACTCCTAAAAACTACCCTTAAAATGGCCCGATCGGGCCCATTTTAAATAGGCTTCGTGCGGTGATGGGTTCCAATGTGTGTACCAAATTTCGTTTAAATCGATTAAGTCTGTCGAGAGTTATCGTGTACACACACACACACACACATATACAGTGTGTCCACAGACTCATCCTCAACATGGAGATCTCCGTTGTTATGGGAGATAGAGATTTGGTTAAATGAGACAAAATTTGCAGAATCTCCAGTACTACTACCCTGCGTAGTCAAACTTTCCATATTTTGCTTGGTTCGCGACCGACAGTTGAAAAACGAGATTTACCCATTTTCGTTTTTTGTTTATAACTCGCTTATTAAGTAAGTTAGAAAAAAAATATTTTCACTTTCTCAAGGCCCTTTTTTATGAAAATTTCAAATTTCTTTTCAAATTTTTATTTACTTTTATAGTTTTAGAGATACTTGTATCAACTTTGTTTTTTTAAATACACGTCAAAGATAGCCATGACACCATTCGAAAGAGGTTTTTTTTCTCTTTAATTTGATATCAGGGTTGATGGATTTATTTTCAAAAATAACAGAGTTATACGTAAAACACTGATTTTTAATAGTAGGCTATGCTAAATTAATTGATAAAACAACAGAAGGCTTAACAAACAGTTGAAATTCACGTTGGCTTAGTAAACGGCTGTTTTGTTTTAGCTGTCAAAGTGTATTTGTTGCTAATTTGTCAGTTTACTAAGTGATTCATTAAATTTTCTTTTGTTATCATGGAACCATTTTGTAACAATGAAAAATTTGAAATGTTATCTTTTTACATTCCTATGTCACAAAAATTCCACCAGAGCTGCAGAAATGTACTTCGATCAGTATCCAGAACGAAGACAACCTCATTCGTCAATTTACAGAAACTTAGGAGTAAATTTAATAAACTATGGATCATTTAAAAAGCCGTTTACTAAGTCGACGCGAATAAGTGAAGAAGACAAAACTACTGTTTTACGATCAATTGTTGAAAATCGCTTATTTTTCATTGTTACAAAATGCTTCCATGATAACAAAAGTAAATTTAATAAATCACTTAGTAAACTGACAAATTAGCAACAAACTACTCTTTGACCGCTAAAACAAAACAGCCGTTTACTAAGCCAACGTGAATTTCAACTGTTTGCTAAGCCTTCTGTTGTTTTATCAATTAATTTAGCATAGCCTACTATTAAAAATCAGTGTTTTACGTATAACTCTGTTATTTTTGAAAATAAATCCATCAACCCTGATATCAAATTAAAGAGAAAAAAAACCTCTTTCGAATGGTGTCATGGCCATCTTTGACGTGTATTTAAAAAAACAAAGTTGATACAAGTATCTCTAAAACTATAAAAGTAAATAAAAATTTGAAGAGATTTGAAATCTTCATAAAAAAGGGCCTTGAGAAAGTGAAAATATTTTTTTTCTAACTTACTTAATAAGCGAGTTATAAACAAAAAACGAAAATGGGTAAATCTCGTTTTTCAACTGTCGGTCGCGAACCAAGCAAAATATGGAAAATTTGACTACGCAGGGTAGTAGTACTGGAGATTCTGCACATTTTGTCTCATTTAACCAAATCTCTATCTCCCATAACAACGGAGATCCCCATGTTGAGGATGAGTCTGTGGACACACTGTATATGCCATGAATTAAGGCACATAAGACTTCTTATGGAGTCAACGCCTAGCCGATTTCTTGGCTTTGTTATTGCTAAAGCTGGTCTTGAAAATAGCCTTTCCGCAGGTACCTACAAATGTAAGATGTTGCTGGCGTTCCGAGAAAATCCTTGGCCATTTTCGATAACGACGGGTAGATATTTTCGTGTCTTCTCCACCAATCAAGTATATTCTCAGAATTTTCTGTCCTAGGCTCATTTAAGTATTTTTCAATTTCATACTTCCAAGATACTGAGTTATTTGCGTTCGTCAGAAAACAAATAAAGATCGGGGAACCACCAGATTGCCGTGTTAGCACGCAACGCAATAAAATGTTCGCCGGCGAGGAATCACCATGTACGGTGTCACCGGTTATCAAGAAATTTCAAGATCTTGAAATTTCTTGAGTCAAGACAAGACATAAGATGTCAAGAAAACGTCAAGACAAGATTTTTTAAAATTTCTTGATTTTTTTTCAAGACAAGACAAGAAGTTATTGTCAAGACAAGAATTCTTGTCTTGTCGACCCCTAGCCGCGATAGTGGAAAGTTTAGGGTTAAAATCCCTATGGTGACATAGGTTTGAATTAATGAATTTTTCCTGATTACAGCATTGTATTGTTCTTTACAATAGGTGTTTCATATACTGTTTGCAGTCATTATGCATTCATTTAATTAATAATAAATCACAATGGTTGGTTTATTTTCCATATCTAGTGTGTTTTGAAAACACTTTCAACACACCTTTCTGTTAACTGACCCATTCCATGCATACATACAATCATCTAAAGTAGCTATTTTGTAGTGGGTATGGCAAAAAAAGTATTTTCTTTGACTTGAATTTTTATATTAATTTCGTCCAGCAGGTTGTGGTTGATTGACAATTTGTGATGTGTTATCTTCGATGTAAGAATTAAATAAGAAAATGTACTCGTATTCATAATCTTTTGTGTCCTTGTTATAATGCAATTAAGAATTTAATGAAATTAATAAAATTTAAGCTAGAAATTTTGAAAGAATTACAAAATGTCTCATTTTTTTATGTACAGGTATCGAATATTTTTTGAATTTTATTTTTAATTTAAAATCACAAAGTTTTTATTTTGTTATTTAATTTATAAGTACTCAATTTTGTACTTGTTCTTAAATAAGTATTTTTCGTATGATTATTGACCTAAACTGTGTTCTATTGTGAATAATAAAGTCTGTTTTAAATTCATTTGTTTTTGTTTTAATTTTTTTTTTTTAATTATGAAATTTTATTTTATTTATTGTAGATTACAGACGCGTCGACAACTCACGTCATTACCGTCTTCAACACAACAATTAATCCATTTGTGTATAAAGAATCCGCCAGCCGGCATACACAAACCGACTGGTACGAGCTCGGGTCCCTGGGAGAGCTAATTCCCACAAAGCATTGGAATGCAAACTACATTCCAATGTTGCCCCTGAAGTATAAATTTATGAAAAGTATTTAATTGTCTCAGTGCTAAATTTTACAATCAGGAGCGCATTTACAGGGGGGCTTAAGAGTAATAGCCCAGGGCGCCAAGTTTGTAGGGGCGGCAAAAAAGAAGAAAGTAGTGTTTAATTTACGATATTTGTTATAGAGAATGGAAGGAGGTTTGGGAGAGAAATTGGGAAAAAATTGGGAAGGGTAAGATAGGATGAGTGAGAAATTAATGAAGGAGGCGGCAAAAATCTAAATCCGCCCCTGTTTACAATGCTCACCGAATTTAGTTCATCGTCTTTTTATAAAAAGGTAGGTTATTACAGATATCTAAGGTTTTTTCAAAACAATTAATTAAATATAGCAGCGGCCTTACCCATCCGGGCGCCCCGGACGAGATATTCTTCAGCCCCCTTTAATTCTTATTATTAACTAGCATTTTATATATAAATACTTACTCAAGGATACGTCGTTTATAACAGGCTCATTGAGTCATTGAGTAAAGTGCCCTATTATCGGACATTTGCCTAATTTGGGACACCGCTGTTACAACAGTTCTAAAAGGAAGATGTCGCAATCAACCATTTAAGGTGCATCCAGCAGTCAAACCTTTACTATAGAATAATCTTTTATTATCATCACTTGCACACAGGATGTCAATATAGGCATTTGAAGAAAAATCGAACATCCGAAAATTTGACATCTTACTTTGAAGTGCGTATATATTTTCACAGAATCTGTAATTTGTAATTAAATGACTCATCTGATGAGTCATTTAATTACAAATTTTAGTTTAAGTTAACCTGCAGAAAGTGTAGTTTGATTACTACTATTCAATTTTTTAAAATTACCTTATCAGTGTTATATTTCAGTTTTTAACCTAGAAGTAAACTAACTGGGAATATCGGACAGTAATGACGTCGTAATATCGGGTAACCGATATTAGGTAATTTGTTGGTGTTATTATGAAATGATCATTTCTGTTACAGATTTGTTACAGATATTGATAATATTAAAGCATAAAAAAATTATAAAAGCTTGTATAAAACATTTTTCTAATATCGGATATACTATCCGATATTAGGATTACATTTTGACAAGACAGAAAAATGAGACTTTTTATAAATTTGAATTTTTTGTTCATTTTTGTTCGCTTAAAACTTTCCATATTTTTGGACGTTGTTAACGACACTATATTGTTTATTGTATGTCCAAGAAATTTCATTTTATGTAATGAGTTAAAAAATATGGACACTTTTCAAAAGCTGTCCAATATTAGGGCACTTTACTCTAATATTAAAAAAAAACTAAAATCTGTGTATTTAACACTTTATTTGTGCATATTTTTTCATTACAATTATTAGATCACAACATTAATTATATTAGTTTTTAGTAATAAATTAATTATTAAATATTAATTTAAGCTCGGAAGTAACGACTATTAATACAATATGGCGATACAAAAAGTATAATATAATAAAATTGCGTTGTTAAGAAAGCACTACCTACTACTTAATTGGTTCTAAAATAATATTTATCATATTATTTAATTATTATTTATCGCTTAGTTATATTCTCGGTTATATATTATTGGTTTTAAAAGCACTTTTTTTAATATTTGAAAACGATTTTCGAAAATCCTCGAAAGACTTTTTAATTATCGAAATAGTCTGGACGGTTTTTTTTAATATTCGTCACCTTCGTCGACCTCCCCTTCGACAGAGTCAACTCCCACCTCTTCGTAATCTTTTTCGAGTGCAGCAAGATCCTCCCTAGCTTCACTGAATTCACCTTCTTCCATTCCTTCGCCAACGTACCAATGAACAAAGGCACGTTTAGCGTACATCAAATCGAATTTATGATCCAGTCTGTAAAATAAAAAACAAAACACATATTTAGGTGATACATTTCTAGTGTTGGGTCTCCAAGTCTCTGTATGAATATTATGAGGTATTAGAAATACCTTGTATTATGTGTTTCGTCTACCTAGGTCCTACTATATAAATCATAAAATCTCGAAATTTAAATCAGTACTTCACAATCCACGACATAATACACAGTACTTAGCATCATAATATTATGTAGTGTTACGAATACTCAATGTGTATTTTTTTAAAAATAATTAATCACACCTGAAGATGGCAACTCGTTGCTGAAACGCGTGGTGATAAATCACAAGAAGTCAAAAGCGCGGACATAATACAAGGTATTTCTAGTACTTCATAACATTTTTAGGGTTCCATACTTTAAAAGGAAAAAAAACGGAATGCTTTTTGGATCACTCGTTTAGCCGCCTGTCAGTATAATGTTACAAAGTTTTCGATATTTTTCTGAAAACATTTTTCGAAAACGGATCCCTTATCTATGTCCAAATTTTTTTCTTTTAGATGAGACTTGTGCTCTAAGAAATGTCTATAAGCGATCAAACATGAGGAGCCCCGAATATGCACGAAGTAGTACCTTTTGCATAACGGTAAGTACAGTTTACAGGTTAATACATTCCTTGTTATACTATAAAAACTGCTCTATTGCAACTGCTTCGTATCCAGAAGGTCGCTGGTTCAATTCCGATCGGAACCATACATTTATTTTTGTCTTTTTACAACTATTCCATATTTTACACTTGATATTTATTTATACATTTTTTCTATTCTTTTTTTATATTGCCTCTTCTATTTTTTATAATACAATCAAACTTACAGGGGTGTGCACTTTTGGTTTTGATTTTTAAGACGAATTCTCGCGGCATAGTTTCTCGCAGGGAAAGAGTTTTTCGCGAGAGGTTTGGTGCGATGGCATTTTTTGCGGAGCGAAGTCTGGTGATGCGGGGGGGAGTTCTCAAAAAACGTAAGCGGGGGTGTTTGGTGCGATGTAGTGTTGTTAGAGGGGTAAAAAGGGTGGTGATACAGGGGGCGTTCCCAAAAAACGTAAGTGGGGGGTTGGTGCGATGTGGCGTTGTTTACGGGGTGAAAAGGGTGGTGGTGCAGGGGGAGTTTTCCCCAAAAAACGTACGCGGGGTGAGGATTCAGTGAATTATTCCCAAGGCACACCATCGTGCGAGCAATCGTGCATCTTCGGGCTCCTCATGGTTTGATTCTTAGACTATTGTTGTGCTGTAAGTCTAAAATACTTTACCTGGCCCAAGCTTCTGCAATGGCCGTGGTGTTACTCAACATACAAACGGCTCTTTGTACTTTAGCAAGGTCACCTCCTGGAACCACAGTCGGTGGTTGGTAATTGATACCAACTTTGAATCCTGTTGGACACCAATCAACGAATTGGATTGTACGTTTGGTTTTGATTGTTGCAATTGCAGCATTTACATCTTTTGGTACGACGTCACCTCTGGAAAATTAATATATTGTCGTATTTTCATTTATTAACATACATTATCTACGCCCTTCACATTATTTAATTTTTAATAGTGTTTTTAAGCAACGGTATCGTTCGAAATTGCATTTAAGAGTGCTTATTTTTTGACGTCATTTAGCGATTACATTTTTCATTTATTCAACAAGAAATTGAAAAAATACACCATGGAACCCCTAGAACTACACAAAGAATGAATAAATAAAAACAAAACCAAAAAAATATATTCCTAAATCTTGTTATGATAATGCTTAAATTTATGTGGATTTCGTTGCTTATTAGTTATTACAATCAGTTTTAAACTTTCAGAAATACTATAATATATTTAGGTAAATTTAAAAAATAAATAAATACTGACCTGTAGAGCATACAGCAAGCCATGTACTTTCCGTGCCTGGGATCGCATTTTACCATCTGATTTGCCGGTTCGAAACAGGCATTTGTTATTTCAGCAACTGTCAATTGTTCGTGGTAAGCTTTTTCGGCTGAAATAACCGGCGCATATGTGGCCAGTGGAAAATGGATTCTAGGATAAGGCACCAAGTTGGTTTGAAATTCTGTTAAGTCAACGTTCAACGCACCATCAAAACGTAATGAAGCAGTTATTGAAGACACTATCTAAAATGACAAGAAAAAGATGAAATTCTAAGTATACATTATCGATTATTATCTAAAATATAAAAGTAACTTTATATAGTATCAAAGACTTCAATACTAATAAATAAAAATAAATTATTTAAAAAAACAAAACAAAAACCCGACTGCGTAAAACTCGAATTTAAAAGATGGAAACGATCAAATGATAACATGCAGTCGGAGGCATCAGATATTTCTGTTCAACTTGTTACTACTATGCCTTCGACTGCATGTTATGATTTGATCTTGTTTCCCATCTTTTAAAATCGATTTTTACGCAGTCGCGTTTTTTTATTTTATTTTAATAATCATGTTTTACCAAGGGCCTAGCGAAGAATCAATTCAAGTGACACCACTAAGTATTAGGAATCTAAATTTTTTTCTTTTAGAATTAATAGCTTACAGCATATTCGTAAAAAATAAAAAAAATATTTACCTGGCCAATAAGGCGATTCAAATTTGTATAAGTTGGACGTTCGATGTCCAAATTTCTTCTGCAAATATCGTAAATGGCTTCGTTATCAACCATAAAAGCACAATCGGAATGTTCTAAAGTGGTATGTGTTGTTAAAATGGAATTGTAAGGCTCAACAACAGCTGTGGAAACCTACAAAAATTTAAAAAAAATTAGATTAGTCGATTAGTAATCGGAATGATCTTGAATATTAAAAAGTCACCACAAATCATCAAACAATTTACATGTACGTTTCGCTATAAACCATATTAGCATCTAGAGTTGATTAAAATTTTTAATCATCTCTTGATGATGGTATGGATGTAAGTAGTTCGGTGTTTTGTGGTGATTTCCAATATTCCATCACTCTTCAAGACATTTATGGAAGCGAAATGATATAATAGTTTACCTGAGGAGCCGGATAAATAGAAAATTCCAGTTTTGATTTCTTTCCATAATCGACACTAAGTCGTTCCATAAGCAAGGACGTAAATCCAGATCCAGTACCGCCGCCAAAGGAATGGAAAACCAGGAATCCTTGAAGACCGGTGCATTGATCGGCAAGTTTACGAAGTCGATCCAAGACAACATCCACAATTTCTTTGCCGATAGTATAATGGCCACGGGCATAGTTATTTGCGGCATCTTCTTTACCTGTAATTAACTGTTCCGGATGGAAGAGTTGACGATAAGTTCCGGTTCTTACTTCGTCTGAAAGAAACGAATTGCGGTCATAATATTTACAAAACAATATGGATGGATCTTCGCGGGAGTCAGAGGTTCGTTTTTTCTTTTTTTTGTGGCCACCAACAGCTAGGGTTATTTAGGTCTAGCACCAATTTTATATTTTTTAATAATAAATTGAAACTTTTACCAGTTTTCGTATTAGGACTTGGCAGATGGGGGTTTGTAATAGAGCATGGAAATGCCATATAACGGTATTGTTACACGCTCTACTTTTCTGTAGCCCACCGAAGCCCATGCATGTTTTTTTATGTAACAAATATAAAAAATAAATCTAGTTATACGACATGACGTATTCTCAAACAATGAAACTAAAAATTTGTAAGATCCATTGGTTCCAACAACATTAATTAATTTAGTGTAATATTAATATTCGCAATGTGCAATCTTTCGGTTGTCGAGCGTCTATAGTCTACAATCTCTCATGAAACTTTGATGTTGGTATGTTTATTGTTTATAGCTTAAATAATCTTATTCAGATTATTGAAACCGACTTAGATAAAGTAGTAATGATTTGAAAATAGGCCCGGTGACAAGATTCTCGGGCCCTTGGGCAACTAAGGGGTGCGGGCCCTTCTCCCCTCTCCTCTACTTCCTCCTCCGTACTCATTAATTCAAAATAGCGCTCATAAGGTGGAGAAATTCTTGGTCAAAATTTTTTTCTCGACCAAATTTATCGAGTGGGGTATCAAATGAATAAACATTTTGTGGCGATTCTAAAAATATATAATTTTTATGATCATAAAAAACTGAAATAAAATTAAAAAGTTAAAAAAACTAAAACTTGCCGATGAGAGGCGAGTTTTGGAAGGGAGGAAGAAGAGGGGGGGCAGAGCGCCGTCGCTTCACGCGCCGTGCCTATACGCGTACAACGTCGTACATCGTATCCGCCAGCCTTTTTTTATTCGTCTACGCGTTTCCTATTTTTTATTATTTTTTTTATTATTATAGTTTTTTTCTTGGTTCGGGCCCAGGCATTTGCCCCTGCTGTCCTGTGCACCCCTGTCGCCGGCCCAGCTGTTTGAAATGATATTGATTTAGGTTATTACTAGGTAAATGTAGATATTTATATAAAAAGAATTTTACATAAAAACTTATTATTAATGTATTATTAATTAACATGTCAAGCAACACGCAATATTAAAAAGTAGTCTACATGAAAATTAACAAAAAAAGTGTTAAATAATAAATACTTATACTATTATATTCGTGGGTGGGCATCTGTTAAGACTTTTTGCACTAGGTATAATTTAACTGTATTTGATAAGCGATTAAATTGTCAAAATTGACGCTATGAAGTTATAAAAAAAGAATACAGTCCGCTTAGCCTAATAATTCATAAATAAACCTCTTTTTTACGGTTTAAACAATTTAAAAACGTTTTATAGCACATTCGTCCATTTTATGTGAGTTTTGTAACAATTTACAGATAAACTCTTAAATTTTCGATTGAAAAAACAACAACAAAAATATTTCTGTTATGAATTTCTAACAATAATTTCAGTTTCATGTTCAATTTTCTCTGTATTTAAATATTTTTAATTGCCTGTATGTCAGCAACTAATTTACACATTATGATTAATCAATCATTTATTGTATTGTTCTGATTATATTATAATTTTTGTCTGACCTAGTTTGTCCACATCTGTTCTATCTACAACATTTTTTAAATTATATTTAAAGAAATATACAATCGATTATTAAGCCGAGTTCATACGGTGGTGATATTCAGGACATTACAGATAATAGTGTCATGGTGTGAACAGTGATTCAAGAACATTATATTGTCTTCAGAGACAGCCCTAATTTCTATCCCACAAGACACTATCCATCATTGTTATCCTGTACTAGCATCAAAACTTGTTCACGAAGCATATAGGCAGCGCCGGCCCGAGCAAACTTGGCGCCCTAGGCGAAAGATTTTGATGGCGCCCCTTTAAATCAAAATTTTTGCAACTAAATAAAATAAAGCGTCGAGTCACATATACCATAAGGGATGCTTGCTTTACACATATTCGGGCCGGCACAGTTCAGCCAGATTCGACGTGTATATACACATATTTGGGTGGGCTTGTTTTTCGGTCGCACCGCACTTGACTCACCGCAACCGTGGGCTCGCCGTCTCTTAAATTTGAGCGCCCTAGGCCGTCGCCTTATTCACCTATATCGACGGGCCGGCCCTGCATATAGGACTATACAATATATTTTGCCATGGATATTGTCTCCGTGTGAACCCGCCTTTAGTTAAAAACTCGCACCGAAAAGTCTCAAAATAAAATAGTTATTACATTGCAAATTAATTAATAAATAAATTAACAAAACAAATAGAATTACTTACTATTTTATTAAAATCAAAATCAAGTACCTATAATAAAATTATTATAGTTGAATCAAACAATTTCCAAAAATGGACAAAATGATATAAAATTAAAATATCATTACTCGAAATGCAAGATATTAAATACGCATTACGGAATAATTGCATTTTTTTACAGTTTAAAATATAATAACGTGGCATAGGTAGGTACAATTAGTACTTATTTTCTCACTTATATTTTACAAGTTGCATGTTTTGGGTGGCATTTATCTCGAAATTATTGCTTTTTTATCCGTTGTCTATTTTTAAGAAAATGTATTTTTTCCCGACTACGGCAAATTCAAGGACGGTAGTCGGTAATGTATGTGTGTAAAGAAAGTTGTCAATTTCTGTAAACAATTGAAACTGCTCTCTCAGTGGCAATCGTTTCTGGTATAAATCTATCATATAGGTATAGTATTAAAATCTTGCCTTTAGAAACACAAATTACTAAACACTAGTCAGAACCAAAAAAAAAAACTAACAAAATGATTGTGTATTTTGGCCATCACGCAAATATGGAATAATTAACTGAATCAGGAAATTATTTTGCAAATTCTAATTTTTCCTGTCACCAAGCGTCCGGTGTTATTAGTAACTTTATAACGTTATTATACTAAGACATCTCAATTTTATTTTCTGAATCAGGTCTACCACACGTTGATACCAGAAAAATTAAGAAAAGATTAATGCTAATGTAACAATGTCGCCGGTGTCAAGCATAAGCCTCTTGATTTTTATTTAGGGTTCCGTATCAGAAAGGAACCCTATTGTTGTGCCAACGATGTTTGTCTGCCTGTCTTCTAAACGAAATGAGGTAGCGACTTGAAATGCACACATAATATGTATTACCGCTGTCCAAAGATAGAGAGAACAACAAAAGATTAAAAAGGGTTATTTAAGGGGAGCGCTCATATATGCAAACGGGAGTAAAAAAAAACTATATTCTTGTGGGGTATCATTGAAAAGGGCCTTTTGAGTAGATTATGATTTATGAATATGTTTTTATTTTTATTTATTTTATCAAAATTGTAGGTTGTAGATATTGTCAAAGTTGCAATTTTTAGATCTATTTTATTACTAGGTCTATCTTAACAACGCCATTTCCTATAAAGCAGTAATTCGGGTCAAGTATCACTTATATCCTCTAGTTAATCAAAAAATACTAAAAACAGAAAAAAGCGCCCATACATGCCAACGGGGGGGGGGGAGCAAAAAATGTTTTGTACCTATATTCTTGTGAGATATCGTTGATAAGGGCTTTTTGAGTAGATTATGACTCTGTTTATATTTTATTTATTTTATCAAAATTGAATGTTTAGCATAATTTACATAGTATGGAACCCTACTCTTTGCGTGGCTCGACACGAACTTGGCCGTTTATTTTAGGTTAGGCTAGTTCGGATGGTTTTACGACCCCTCCTCGCATAAATTCTTGATCCACCCTTATAGTCAGTATCCCATAATCCAGTAGAATAAAAGTAATAATAATTGTGGCTGTCCATATTTGTCTACCTCAATGTTAGGTCACAAGGCCTTTGTCTGTGTATTCGGGAATTATTCTGACGGTTAGCAGTCTTGAAATGGTCCGCCGAACAAAATTCAAGAAATGAGCTTCCCCAATTCCCATCTCGGTTTGTAGTTCTTTCGATATTGTTGGGACACACTGTATCTAGTTTTTGGTGCTCGATGAAAAAGTTTTTAAACAGTATGAGCACGGAATTTTAGTCAGTACTCGTCGTCACGAGATCACGGGTTCGAACATAGATAATGTTATGCTTCTGTACACATCGCCGAACATTGCTAAGGTTAATAATATTATGCAATATCTAGCATACGATAAATGTGAACAAAACAACTCGGGATCTATTATCAAGATGTTAAATAAATAAGTTTTTGCAACATTTACATCAAAAGTACAATTTTAGATGGCTGTGTACCACTGTACCGTTTGAAAAGTGATTCTTTATGGAGCTTCTACTGCATTCGAACGGTAGTGTTTAAAGTAAATTTTAACGCACTCCGATCTATAAAGTAATGCTGTTTTGTTTTACTTTATAACACACTTGCGTAAAATAATACTTTATAGATTACTTTGTTATAATGTCACTAATAAAATATTTATCTAAATTGTGTTTTATTTGCTTAAAATTTAACTTTTGAAGGAGTTGTTGCAAAAAATATTGTATGTAACGCGTGACTAAAGTGACGACTGACGAATCTGACAGTCGTGATTTTACAATACTCTCCTAAGATTATGTTGCATTTATACCCGAACGAGTGTGTGTTTACCGCGCGACCCGAAAAAAATGTCTGGCTACGAGCTTGGTGGACACCTGTATATGGAAACCAATCAAGCATTTTAATTGCCAAGATAAGATATATTATCTTTTATTAAGTTCGATAAGATTTAAGTAATTATTTGTTTCCTTTCAATAATAAGCTCTATAGCGCGGGTATCATTTTTCAATGACAGTTTTTATTTGGTTAAATCGTCGCATGATTGAATACGACTTGTCATATTTTTTAGAGCATGATAAATTAAACGGGAGTTTCAGGTTTATAAATTACAGAAATTTGTAATTTTATTCACCATCTCATAGCTAGATTGAATTAAAATTTATTAAAAAATGCGTTTGGATATTTTACCCATTGGTAGGTACCCATCTTCTGAAAGAACTGGTACGTAATTTCGCAACAGTACCGATGCTGTTACCATAGTTTTTATGAATAGTAACTATGGTCGCGAATTCTTGTATTTGTCTCAGAAGTCTGGTATTATAGCTGTAATGAAAACAAACAAAAAAATCTTAATTAAGAGTGACCTGCAAACAGCGTCGTACCAACCGCGGCCCGCGTCGGGCGCTAATCCCGGAGAGGGCGCCATCAGCAAAATCAGCGATACGAATATGATTATTTTCAAGCAAATAGCGCGAAATCAGAATTTTGCCTTGGGCGCCGATGCCTCTAGTTACGATGCTGTCCGCAAATTAACTGTTTCAGAAATATAGTCAACCTCGTATTTGCACGGTGCATTTCCTTGAGGGGGTAAATGTTTCCAGGGTCGGCGCCGGCTCCGGGTAAGAGTTCTCAGGCCACTGTATCCTCCAAAAAAAATTTTACTCCAAAATTTGTTTTTTTTTTTTTGGAAATAGAAAATTTTAATACAAAAAATCAAATAATGTTTTTTTTTGTTGGGAAAATGTTTTAATGCTCGCAGTTTTAAACACGGTAGTTACATATAATAGGTAATCCATGTGCCGGCGGGCCCCCTTCGGGGGCCCGGATCCGGAGTACCTTAGACTCGCTTACCCCCCCCCTAACGCCGGTCCTGAATGTATCAACCATAGGTGCAACTTACATCTGTGGTTGCTGCAAGATAAAAGGGATTATCTACTAGATATTTTCATCGTGTTTTTTTATAGTTTGACAGGCATTTTCAGTGCATATCTAGATTATTCTTAGGTCTTGAATAAACTAATAACTTTAAATATTCCCAAGTGAAAAAGTCTAGTGTATCCAAATCCGGAGATCTAAAGAAAGACATATTAAAAAAGTGGGTGCGGGGACTTATGTACGCGCGTTAGAAGTTATACTTCTTTGGCGTGATTAAAAACTAATTTTTAATATTTTGCATGCAAATAAATTATTGAAATAAAATAATTAAAGACAAGATGTGTTTATATGGTAACTATGTAAATCAATCCTGTAGTTAATTTTGATGTCACAGTTTTTGAAAAATTCTCTCATCATTTTTTCATATAACGCGCCTAAAGAAGTATAACTTCAAAAATATCTCATAAAAGTTAATTAACATTTAAAATTACTGGACCATAAATATTATGGACGGAACGTAACAATTAGAATCTGGAATATAGTTTCATCAATGTACTCACATTCTTGTAATACTATATCCGCCCATGCGCTATTTACGTAGATATAAAATTAAAACAAATGAAGTTACAAGGTGTAATTACAGTTATTCGATACTTATGTTTTTGTACAATTAAACTTTCATTATTTAATTACTTGTATTTTGTCTAGATATACAGCATGTCCCACGATTTTATATACCAAATTTTTTTTTCCAATAACACATTTTCTTATTTTTTTATTTATTGTAAATTAATAATAATAATAATAATAATAATGCGTTTAACGTCCGTTTCTCGACATTATGTCATAACAGACGCCATTCGCACCATTACTATTTTTCCATTTTTTCCACTCTCCGTTGTTTTCTACATTTTTAAACTTCAACTCTTTTTTTTTATTAATAGCAATGTGCGAATGGAGGAATTATAGGAAATTAGGACAAGGTAGGCAATTTTGGGAGCATTATAGGAGTTTGACAGGTAATCGGCCATGGCCTTGAATAAGGAACCATCTCGATATTCATCTGGAATAATTGAGGGAAACCATGGAAAACCTCAAACAAGATGGCCGGTACAGGAATTACCGTTTCTCGACGTGAGACAGTAGGAAAAAGTCCTAGTCACATCTGCCCCCGCCGGGAATCGAACCCAGTACCTTCCCAATGCGAGTCTAGTGCTGTACCACTAAGCTACATCGCTGGGTCTATTTATTGTAAATTATAGCCGCGGCGACAACTTAGGTCATTAGCGTCTTGATTACATTAAATAACAATTAACTTAACACTAAATGACATCACAAAACATCCATGAGCGGAGGCGGGATTCAAACCCACGACAGTCTGATTCAGAGGCCGCAACGCTAACCACTGGACCACACTGTCCTCTTTCATATTTGTTTCAGTAATTTGATTAGTCCATGAGAGCCCTTTATGGAGTCAGCTGATAAAATCTCCTTACATAATACATAGCCTTTTGCAAAAATTAAGTAGATCATGATATGACTGCTTATAGTTAGATAGAGAGATTGTAGATTATATAGACGCTCAATAGCTTGGGTCATCAGTCTATTGACATCTATGGGCTGTTATAACAGATACTTATATGTGCGTTGATACTTGATAGGGTAAAATAACTTGCGAATTGTACACTTTGGATTTTGATCAGTAATTCAAAAAAAAAATCTAGACTTTCGCCGTCCCTTCAGGCCTGGTACTGCTTGTGACAACATAATTCATGAAAAATTAATAAATAACTGCCATTATACCTGGTCAATAGTTCATGAGCATGCTAGGTACATATATTATGATTTGATCATAAATTATTGGGGTAGAACGTCTGCTGGCAGGTCTTGGGGTTAGTTCCCAGTTTGGTCGATATTTTTTTTACACTTTAGGTAATTTGGTTTTACCTATTACATCTATATAGTTTGATACCTTGGAATTTGGAGTGCATTAAAAAAGGGTTTTCTGGATTAAAAATAGACTTGTCTTATATTTACCATCGAGTTTATAGTTATCTATTACAAATAACATCTGTAGTATATACTTATAACCTTAAATATTTATGTAAACATGATTCAAATATAAACATTAGAGTCTACCTACGGCCACGAATTTAATAAATATAGTAGCTATTTCTGGTTTTACATATAAGTTTATATATGATGTTAAGTTTTGTCTGTTTAGATTCATTTTAGAACTGAAAACTAAATTAACTTTAAAAATAAAAAGTGTAGTGATAACGGTTGTTTGGAAACAAAAATAACTTACTTTCCGAGAAAAACGCGTTTAAAAAAGTTTCACCATGCTAGAATTATGATATATCTTTCATATTTACAGTACATGTGGTTACTTAGCCACAGAGAACTGTGTTTTCTTTAAAAATACAAACTCATACAAAATTTTAAGTTATTTTCGTGTATATTATGCTATAGAATCTACCTAGAGCTATGGGTATCTTCAGAAATGCAATGAGCCAAGTATCATAGAACTTTGTGTATCAAAATCTCAGTTTCCGAAAAATTGTAACATTATAAAGCGAGAGCTAGTGACAATTTTTTGGTGCTATTTTTTCAAGGCCTCATTTTTGTGAAGATGTTGAGTGAGGCATATTAAGGTGCCCTGAGTAGGGGATTTTGCTAAATAGCGGTATGGGAGGGATGCAGACTGTCCCCAACATGTAACAAAAAAAATGGTCACAATTATTATTGCTCCAAGGCTGAAATTGTTTGTATAGTTTGTCGGTGACCCAACAATGCCATAATAATATTTGCAGATCGATTGGTCAGTCTTAAAGGGGTGGAAGATCACCCTAAACGTTTCATGTACCCGACGAAATTTATATTATTAGTTCAAGGTTCAATAGACGCTAATGACCTCAGTTGTCGGGCGTCTATAATTTACAATTCATTCATTCATTCAAGGTTCAAATTATAAGATATTGTTCCGGCGACTGTTATATTTCAATTTGCAGAACGAAATGTCAGCGAGCAAGTTTCTCTCATTTCCGACATTGTCCTGCTAATTGAAATACTGCATATATGCTTAAACAGTCGCCGTAACGACATATTAAAATTTGATAATAATATAAATTTCGTCGGGTACATGACACGTTTAGGGTAATCTACCACCCCTTTAATACTGACCAATCGATCTGCAAATATTATAATGGCATTATTGGGTCACCGACAAGCTATACAAACAATTTCAGCCTTGAAGCAATAATAATAGTGCCCTTTTTTTTACATGTTGGGGACAGTCTGCATCCCTCCCATACCGCTATCTAGGAAAATCCCTTACACAGGGCACTTTAGTATGCTTCCCTCAACATCTTCACAAAAATAAGGCCATGAATAAAAAATACCAAAAAAATGTCACTAGTTCTTGGTCTATTATAGTACCCTATAATTCCAAGAAAGCGATAACCGTAATTTAAATAAATAATTAATTATATATAAAAACATTAGAAAAGGGAAAAAAATGAAAAAGTGGCACTGCAGGGCAGGACACGTCATGAGGCTGAAGCAAGACAGATGGACAAGAAATCTACAGAGTGGCACTCTATGGAAGGAACGTAGGAAGGCAAAGAAACGGGTGGAGAGATGAGATCGACAGTTTGGCTGGTTAAACTCCGGCACAAAACCGCATCCGATAGGATCTCATGGAGAACTGAAGGGAAGACCTTTGCCCAGCAGTGGGATTAACGGTTAATTATTATTATTATGCAAGCCTACAAGAAGAAGAACTACAGTAAAATAATATCAGAGAATCTCACCAACAACAGTTGGTTCCAAGTCTATGAACACGGCTCTTGGCACGTGTTTACCAGCTCCCGTTTCGCTGAAGAAAGTGTTAAACGAATCATCGCCGCCGCCGATCGTTTTGTCGGAAGGCATTTGACCGTCAGGTTGGATGCCATGCTCCAAACAGTACAGTTCCCAGCAAGCATTGCCAATCTGAACGCCGGCTTGGCCGATATGCACAGAAATACATTCCCTCTGTAATATAAAAACAAACATTGTAGATTTACAGTACATCTAACCCTAAATGTAGGACCTCCAATGTCGTATCAACCTCAATTTCGGAACTGGTTTTGATATTTTGTTTTGAGTTCCGAAATTCCGGAACTAAATCCGATATCGAGAAAGGTCTACAAGAAATACTGTATCTAAAAGAAACATGTCTCTTTTTACTAATCGAAATATTTTTGACATAAAAAATGTTGAATTAACTTTAAGTCTGTTTGCGAACAAACAAAAAAATCAACATTATTAATTAAGCTTAAAAAAACTTAGGTATACAGGGTGGTGACCGTGACTGCTGCACATAGGTATCTAACCCGTAAAATCAAACTTTTGCGATTTTCTGCTCCCCTAATTATTTTAGGAAAAATATCTTCAAATAATAGTTTTAGAACATAAAATTCTGCACCTAAATCTTTAAACAAAATTAATTTTGCATGCTTTGTAACGGCAGAAATTCGATATAAAAATGTCAAAATTATCTCAAAAACAGATAGCGATAGCCATGGAACTTAAACAAAATGATTAGAAATTATTCTGACAGCTAAAATGTCATCATTTTATTCAAGTTACATGGCTATCGCTATCTGTTTTTGAGATAATTTTGAAATTTTCATATTAAATTTCTGCCGTTGCAAAGCATGCAAAATTAATTTTGTTTAATAATTTAGATGCAGAATTTTATGTCCTAAAACTTTTATTTGAAGATATTTTTCCTAAAATAATTAGGGAAACAAGAAATCGCGAAAGTTTGATTTTACGGGTTAAATCCCTGTGTGCAGCAGTCACGGTCACCACCCTGTATAATAACTCAAGACTCTAGAGAGATCATCGCAGCCATTTGTAAAAAAACCTATATTAAAAATTTGTTAATTTTTCAATCTTTTCATTAATTCCTGAATTCCAATATTAGTTTCTTCAGTTTCGGAATTAATATTTAAAAATGTTGTCCGAAACTGTGAAATTTTGGAATTCCGGTAATCAAACCTTACCTAAAAGTATGTAATGTTTGAAGAATGAAATTGTAATTTATATTTCAGTTTAAAAGAACCAGTCGAAAGAAATTATTTGAACGACCATCGAGATCATAAATTATAATCTAAATAGTAAATTTCCGCCAAAACTGTATCTACTGACCGGTAATCAGAATCTAGTGGGCGAGCGGATTTTGAAATCCTGTACGGCGTACCGCTAAATATGTGTATTATGTCATTGAATAAATTAGCACGGCTATTAGGTATAATTATGTGTCATTATATTCTGACTTTTACGTGTGCTTGACGTCGAATTGTAGATTATATAATCCAACAGCTAGATATAAAAATCTAGACGCGCACCAAGGTAACAATTTCCGATAGGTTATGTTTTCAAAATATAGTCAAAGCCAAATTACTAAATTGCGCATATACTATTGTATATAGAATATAGATGTTACCAAAATAGGTAACCAAACTATTTAAGACAAGCCATGAGGCGGGTCTTTATTAGGACTAAAGTGACTTTTAATTGGGACTCACAAGTGCGACCCTTGAGGTCCACACGACGAACATCCCAGTTTGATAAATATTTAATAATAATAATTAAATTAGATATTACACAGAAAAGTAATAATTTTAATCATTAAAACATAATTATTATTTATTTTTAACAATAAATTACAAAAAAAAACCGCTGGACCGATTTTTATAAAATTTATGTCGGATCGTAGTGGCGTTAACATGCTTTGATAGACACCTCAACGAAGTTGATAACCTTTTTTTTGGGCGAGATTTCGTATAAAATCTATTTTTTTGCAGTCGTTTTATTTAAACAGAAAAAAACGGCTTGATCGATTTTGATAAAATTTCTTTCGGGTCTTGTTGATGCTAATATGCTTTTATTTGCACCCTAACAAAGTCGATATCATTTTTTATTCGCGAGATTTCGTGTAAAATCCACTTTTGGCAGTATTTTTCTTTAAACAAAAGAACAGTTGGGCCGATTTTGATAAAATTTCTTTCGGATCAAAATGACGTTAACACGCTTCGATTGACATCCTTACGAAGTCGTTATAATTTTTTATTCGCGAGATATTGTATAAAATCTACTTTTTTGGAGTCTATTTGGTTAAGAAAAAAGAACGGCTGGACCGATTTTGAAAAAATTTCTTTCAGATCATATTTAGTTAATAGGTATGCGTCGATTGGCACCCTAACGTAGTTGATATAGTTTGTCATCCTCGAGACTTCGTCTTAGAAAGAAATGACCACATACGTACGTACACACACACACAGACATCTTTTCAAAAATAGTGTTAAAATAGTGTAGTGACCTTCACACATAAAAATTTGTTCCTTACATTTTGATTTCGATTTTTGGACCCATTACAATAACTTCCCAATGAAATGGGAAGTTAATAAAATATGAGTTACAAATCCCACGTAATTTTTGCATATATACAAGGTGGTGACTTTTTCGATGTTCACCATTGGTATCTTGGGAAAGATTAAAGATACAAGGTCGGTTAAAATAGAGAAATATAAGTAAAAAATAGCTATTTTATGGAGGGTATGGAAAAAATACCATATATGTCTCGAGCTTATTATATATGATTCGTGTGACTGTTAAAACTCGCTATCGCTCGTTTTTACATACTGTCACTACTCGTCAGTAATATACCTCATTACGCTACTAGACATACAATCTACTATTGATGTTTTCTTTTAATATTTACGAGGTTTGTGTTATCGTAGTAGGGCAAAAATCCTTTTTAATCAATTCGTGTAAGAATAACAGCTAAAGTAAAGGAAGTATCGCGGCATACGTGCGGAACATCTGCATTTTAAAACGACGCTTTGGTGTTACAATATGTGGGTGCCGTGTTATCAAACAATCCATTAGAACTTCCGTAACAAATTCATGTTACACATTATGCTACACAAGCATTATTCAAATTGCCACATTGTACATCGTGACGTCATAGTGGTAAATGTCAGTGGCGCCAGATAAACTACTTTTCAGACTACATAAATATTTTTTCGAATTCGTAAATAATTAAAAATTTATATTTATCAAAAACAACAAATACCTAGTAATTTCGAAAGGGCTACGCAATAAAAACAATAGAAAAATGAAGGAACTACTTAACATTCTGTTTGCATGACGAATCTTAAAAAACAGGGTGTTGAAAAAAAGGGTTAAATATTTTAGGGGCATATAGTATAACCCAAAATAAGCCGAAAAATTTTAATAAATATAGGTCCGCAAACGAACCGTTAGTTACTTATGTATGCAATAGCGCAAGTTACTTATCGTCCATTTAATAAAAAACTTTTTAACAAAAAAAAAACCTCTTTCAAAAAGGCACTAAAAAGAGGAAAATAATGAAATTTTGAGGTCTGTGCCAATTAAAATATGAAGTCGGTTAAAAAGTATAGTACGTATAGTGATTAATATCTTCATTTTAACAAACTTCATATTTTAATTGGTACAGACCTCAAAATTTCATTATTTTCCCCTTTTTAGTGCCTTTTTGAAGGAAGTTTTTTTTTTTTGTTAAAAAGTTTTTTATTTTTTACTTTTTAGTGTCAAAAAGTAACATTTACCTTAAAGAATCACACGCCGTTACTTACTTTTATTAAAATCAGCCGAACTACTGAACCGATTTTGATGAAATTTCTATGGGACCAATCTGAAAGTATATCCTTTCAAATAAAAAAAAAATTTTCAAAATCGGTTCATAAACGACGAAGTTATCCGCGACCACACATAAAACATAAATAAAAAATATATACGGTCGAATTGAGAAACCTCCTTTTTTTGAAGTCGCTTAATAAAAGAAACATTCTTTTTAAATTTAATTTGGTTTATTTTATTTTATTTTTATTTTATCTATGCAGAAGATGTTCAAAATGCCCACCTTCTATGTTCACGCAGGCGGTGCATCTTCGTAAGAAAGAATTGCGTACCTTCTCAAAAATACCAGACTGTGCCCTAACTGCGTGGCAAGCTTGTTCTATGCGCTGCTGTAATTGTTCAGAGCAATTGAAGATGCAAATAGCCTACTATTTCGTTAAAGCTGCGAGATCAGAGCAATTGAAAAATAATTAGTTATTCCGGTTGAAAATACAGTTAAATCATAAAATTATAAAATAGGTATATTCCAGATTCCTTTTAAAATTAAAAATCAAATTTTTGTAACTATTCGAAATAATGACAAATTTTAATGCCAACTTGTAACAACTAAATAAACTGTAACAGTCTAGTAAAACACTTTTTATTATCATATTGATGCTAGTCTATATATTATATATGACTATCATTTTTCAAATATTATAGAGCGTCACGCGATTGTTTAGTAGGTACCAAAAATATATTCATTTCGGTAGCCTTATCGTCTGGACTACATAATATGGACGTCGTAAGGGTCAAAAGCACTTGAGTGAATTTATTGTTGCAATGCAATATATGTATGCCTTCTACTTTACGATCCTTAAATAGTATTAAAGATAAGAAAATATGTCTGGTTCATAAATTAAAGAATCCGTCATTAGCCGGCTACTTGGGAGCTCCAGTGATTGTACAATCATGAGATGTTTGTGTGTGGGTGTTCCGCTCTAATCTAAAAATATTTCTAAAACAAAAAAAATTCGACTGATGACCAGTCCTATACTTCCCACCTAGTAAATATTTGCAAAAAATAAACACTCTTTTTTTTATTCTTTGACTAGGCCCAAATAACCTTAGCTGTTGGTGGTCTTTAAAACACAATTTAATTTTTATTCTTTGAAAAAAGCATGGCCCTCTTTTTTGTTTGGTGATCTATTGATGGCTAGCTTAATATAGCAAAAATCATGGTTACCTTGATTTACGTACAATTTTTATTTTTTTTAGTAAAATATTTTTTTTCTCGAAAACTATACATTTTAGAGAAAAAAAATATTTACATTTTTTTCATATTATAACATCTAGAATTCATTTATATTTTTTTTTACCTATGTTAATACTTGACATTGAGGACGTTTTTTTGAATATCTCAGGATCCACTAAAACCTATTTGACTCAAAATCTAATCAGATCTAAGTTAAAGGCTGATAAACACAATAGAACAATCGGCATGCCCGTATGTTGTTCCGTTCTTAAGATATCGAAGGCGAAAAATTGACCACATACACACACACACATACACACATACACACACACACACATACAGACATCAGTCAGAAAATGATCTTAAACGATTGCTAGGGTCTCAAAACGTGAAAATCTGTTAAAATCTCGAAATATTGTTTTCGGACTGAATCCATTACTTCCCTACCATAGTAGAGGTGGGAAGTAAAAATGGGTATGTGATGACCACACGACAGAAGTGAAAACTTCAGATTTTCTAATTTTTGGTGTCATCTATTTTAGCGCATTTATAAACTAAAGATAATTTATTACTAAAATACTAAAATTGTATTTTTAATTAATTCCACCTTGGTTTCAAAAAAATTATATTTATTATTGTCAAAGAAAGAATATAACAAAAATAAAAAAATATATAAATAAATATCATGTAGAATTTAGAAAAAAAACCGCAAAAAATTCTACGTTGCCATCAGGTCTCGAACTGAGGTTCCTATGCAAAGACGTTACCAACTGCGCTATGGGTGGAAGAGTGGAAACAGCCGTTTTTATGATATAAGTATGTTGCGAATTCTTACAGAAGGAGTTGCGAACGCTTCACATTTTTTCAGTACCCAGGCAAAGAGTGTCTAACGCGCCTAAGGAAGTATTCACTTCAAAAATAACAATTTTATTTACTTTGGGAGAACGGAATACATCGGGAATACAAGACAAAAGAGAAATAATTGCCCGGATTTCTAATTGAATGTTTGTAGGGTAGGGAAGATGATTATAAAACTAATAGCAAAATTATTTTATCCTTTTTAGAAGCATTTTGATTTCTTTTGACGTAGAACTATGTCTTTTCCGGGGGTATGTAAGGGGGTAAAATGAGACGAGACGAAAAATGTGTGACGCGAACTACTATAGTTACGCCATTGTTTGTGTTTTGTATCATGTATTCGTATGTCATGTTAATATTTTAAGATTACAGAAGTAGTTCTACGCCTTCGGTTGCGGCACAGCCGTAATTACTGTGCCCCTTGTCATTTTTTGGTCAGATTGGTTTTAAAATTTTTTTTATTGAAAGCTTATGCTACTGATAACTACATAGAATTTGAAGGAATATAAAACCACATGAGTAAAATGTTTTTGTGTAAATTACACACACTTGCGTGTTTCAATTCTAGAAACCAAACATTTAAATCGGTTTCCTGGAAACAAACCGCAAAATTACAAGTAAACTTTTTTGGTCATCGATTCGACCACAAAAAAACATTTAGTTCAACGTTTTTTAACCTTTTTTCATCGTGGACCCTTTTTGTATGAACAATAGAAATAGCGGACCCCTTAGAAAATAAACCTTTAAAAATTTGCGTTACCTATAGGTAGTAGGTAAATAGAACTTAAAAAAAAAATGGGTGTGTGCTTATGACCACATGACAGAAGTGAAAACTTTAGATTTTCAAATTTTCAAATATATATATAATTTTTTTAATCACACAGTTTAATCATAAATATATTACTTGTAAACTACAAATATATATTTTAGTGTCATCTGTTAACGCACTTGTGAACTACAAATGACTTTTTACTCGTATTAAGTTTTTAGTGTCATCTATTAGCACATTTATGAACTACACGCTATTACCAGCATATTGCAAATACGTGTTCGTGTTTGAGCCGAGTAGCCCCGATTGTCACCGTCGGGTGCGTTTCACATCACCGTTGTTAACAGCCCAGGTAAAGCGCGCCTAAGGAAGTTTTCACTTCAAAAATTATTGGATGGAAAGTGAAGCGAGAGATTATTGAAAAACAAAAAGTCCTGCCTTATCGATTTTTAAATTACAATTGTGTATCAAAATTTAATTTCGATAAAAATTTATCAGGTTAAGAAACGCTGATTTAGTTGATTTGTTTGATATTTAATATATCTACAATAAGAAGTATATTGATAATTCCGTGATACCGGGAAATTAAATTTAACATCATTGAAATCAATACTAGGAAAACGTTTTACTAGGAAAAGTGCTTTGTTTACAACAAGGGGTGCTACAGTTTTACAGGTGGCAACCCTTTATATCCGGTGATCATCACCGCTTATACCGGATGAATCAGGAAATAATACTGATACAACTTGGTCGGTGATTGTTTAGGTTCTGAGAACATACTGATTTATGAAATTTGGATAAAACTATCGTCGTTTTAGAGAAAATCGTAATTTTTTATTTTTGTTCATCAGTTATTTGGCAGGGGGTAGAGGGAAAAGCGAAAAACCCTTGGGGATTCCCCTAAAAAAACGAAAATCCAAAGTTTAAGGTGGGTTTTCGATCGCTGTGTCTGCCAGAACACATACGCTTTTTGGATATGTAAGGAAAATGTCTAAATCAGTCGAAATATCGAATTGGTTTTTTTTTTTGTCAATAGAAGACTTTCTTCGCAGTTATTAATATAGTATTCGATACCGGAAGTTACCCCTTGCACCTTTCATCTCAAATCCTTTCCGCTCGCCTAAAAACGGTTACCGCTCTCCCGAAGCTATTTTTAAAACTGAAGGGTTCGAGTAAACGCCAAATGAAAGACCGAGAATCACACTTCAGATTCTACAGGCGAAAAATTGAAATATATTTTCCTGGAAAAAATTACAACTTTTTAAAAATTACGTAATCGTTCACACGTACCCAAAACTTCTCTAAAAAAATTCACCTAGATCTGTAGTGTGAGTATTGGCCCTTCATTTGGCGTTTACTTGAACCCTTTAGCTTTAAAAATAGCGTCAAGAGAGCTGTAACCGTTTTTATGCGAGAGAAAGGATTTGAGATGAAGAGTAAGGGGTAACTTCCGGTAGAGAATACTCTTAAAAGAGGTCGTTAAAAATTGTTCTTAAAAGAAGTTAATAAAATTTAATGCAGACTAAGTATAACACTATATTATATTATATAATATGTATTGCATAGTTAAAATCATATCAGCATTCAGCTATAGGTCTCAACCTAAGGACATGGGTCGATTGTCCCAGTGGTGGGGCCTCAGGTTGAACTAGAAAAAGCGGCCCTAAATTTTTATCCACAATCTTCTCTAACTTAAAAAAATGTTCATTCGCAAAAATTAAGGTCAAATTTGAAGTGTTATAGGTTCAGGTATTAGGATAAAAAACAAATTACGCATGTAATATACTCAGATTCATAATTCTAGGTATTTCAGTATTAAAATATAATAAGAATTAAATAAATTTTGGGAGCTCTCAACCATTAATCCAGTTTGCATAGAGATCAGTGATATTATGTACGTGTTTCTAGCGTGATATTCAACTGTTAATTTCATTTTTGATTTAAACCTTTCTCCTTTCAAGTCTTAAAGTAAAGAAAGGGGAATATTTACATAGAAGTATTAACAAGCATTGTGGAGTTTACACTACGTTAGTAGCTATTGATAGTAGCTATCTATTGTTTAAGCTACTGTCATGAAAAGTGTTTATATGCGCGTGGCAGGAGTGGATCCAGGTTCTCGCTCAAGGGGGGGGGGGGGCAATTTTTATAAGAGCTACCTACCTTCCAGTAGATTCGTTCTGATTTTGTGATTTATATCTATAAATCAAGGGTACGACAATGTACGAGACCGGGGTCTTATAGCTACAGCGCCGCGCGTGATGTTTTTGCGAACCCTTACCGTCATCGATTTTCGGGACATGCTTTTCGCATTGCGGTCTCCTTTCTCTCTATCCTTCATGGCATCAACAATGACATAAAAATATTTGCATTTGTCGGTAATACACGAAAAAATTCCTAAACATTTTCAAGCTAAGATAAGAAACTATAGATATTTTTATTGTTTTAACCTCAGAACAGAGATAGCTATATAGAGACAACATATCACGTCAGTTGTGAAGTCACAACTATACACTAAAGTACGACCAATCAGGTACCTACATTATAATCATTTGTTGCTTGTATTCCGTAGGGTTAATTACCTTTATTTAATAAATTTATGTTTTATTAATGAAAAAAATATGGTGTCGTGTTATGTGCCTGGATGTTACAACAAAGGTTCCAAAACGCTTATGAAAAATCAAGTTGTTTAAAATGGAGTTGAAATTATGTGACCTCAATGTGACTTTTTGTTCCCCGCACGTCTCGACTGGCTTCAATTATACTTCAGTTGTGATATTCTCCTTCTATAGCTATCTCTGTTCTGAGGTTTTGGCTATGAAAGTAGAGCGTATTTGAATTTTCTAAAATCATTTTTCATGTGAACCGGACATTATTGTTATCTTGAATCAAGCAAGCTATGTAAACTATAATATTCGTGTGCAGCAACTGGTTGAATAAGTAATAGATTCGTGATTATGTAACTTTGGCGGTGTTTGAACTATGCAATATGCATCAATCCAGTAGCTAAACTAATAATTGCACTCTCCAGAGAAGTAGAAACAGAATTTCAGTGCATTATAGAAGGAGAGCTGGAGACGGTTTTTCTCAAGTGTCTATACGTAAGGCAAAATAATATTAACAAGCCGTGAGGTGGGTCGTTTATAAGGACTAAAGTGCGACCCCTGAGGTCCACACGACGAACTTCCCAGTTTGATAAATATTTAATAATAATAATTAAATTAGATATTACACAGAAAAGTAATCATTTTAATCATTAAAACATAATCATTATTTATTTTTAACAATAATTTAAAAAAAAAAACGGCTGAACCGATTTTTATAAAATTTATGTCGGATAAAAATGACGTTAACACGCTTCGATTGACATCCTTACGAAGGCGATATAATTTTTTATTCGCGAGATATTGTGTAAAATCTACTTTTTTGGAGTCTATTTGGTTAAAAAAAAAGAACGGCTGAACCGATTTTGAAAAAAATTTCTTTTAGATCATATTTACGCTAATACGCGTCGATTGGCACTAGTGTTGCCAGGTGTCCCGATTTGCGCGGGACGTCCCGATTTTCAGGGGTATGTGGACACGTCCCGATTCACCCTTGATGGGGACGCTGAATGTCCCGATTTAGGGTCAATCGGTAATTATAAAAGGTTCAAACTTCACACATATTGTTTTGTGACTGCGAATAGCGCGATAACGTATCGCGCTCTCCCGTTCTTTTCTGCCGTCGCGTACGATCCAAAGATTATGATGACATTATTTTGATGATATTATATAAAGACATTATTTTCACCACTTAATAATAAAAATAAATGTTCATTTATGAACACCTTGTTTTTTTTAGTTGTCCCGATTTCAGAACCAAAATCCCGATTTTTTAGCCTTCTGTCCCGAAATTTGGCAAACTGGATCTGGCAACACTAATTGGCACCCTAACGTAGTCGATATCATTTTTCATTCTCGAGATTTCGTCTTAGAATGAAATGGACACATACGTACGTACGTACGTACACACACATACACACACAGACATCTTTCTAAAAATAGTGTAAAAATACTCGTAGTGACCTTGAAACATAAAAATTTGTTATACATTTTGATTTCGATTTTCGGACCCATTACAATAACTTCCAATGGGAAGTTAAAAATACCTGTATGTGTTCCCTATTTGAGGCAGCCTTTCTCCTTTGCGTTTTATGTCGCAGATAGACATTAGATAGGTAAAGTATGAATTTTTCTTGTATTTAATAATGCAAGACTTTTTTAAATTATTATAATAATTTAGAATACATAAAATAACTTTGCCTGCTCGGTTTGTGATTCTTATATCATGTCATTAAACTTATTTATAATTAGTTATTTAAGTTTAAAAAAAATTATTAATTTTTTATTTTTTTCTAATAATTTAACATAAATAATATTGAAAATCGAAAAGGAAAATTTTTTTAAAGCTATAGATAAATTACTAAAAATTAATTAAAATGTATAAAAATTTAAAAAATATCACGTGACTTCAAAACGCGCCAGGAATGTTTGTGACGTCGTTATGTTAAAATGTGTCTGCATTTGTTGGTATTTGTGTATAATATGTATTATAGGTCGAGAGGCAGGCGTAAATTTATATAGCTCATTTGTGACAGGATGAAATTTTCAGGGACGGTAGAATCTAGTATGACAAAGAATAAGTGCTAGGGTTGCCTCGTCAAATCCTGGTGCGAAGGCCGGGAGGAGCTCACTTCCGGTGCAAAATACACATATTTCATTAGCTCATAATTATCTTTCGTCATTATATGACAGCATACAATTGACGCCATATTGTAGATCTCGAAGAGCTGTATTGAAATACATAGGGTTGCCTAAGGAAATTTTGGGTAACACATTGAAAACTTATAAATTATATTTGTTTTTTTGACATTTTTAAAGCTGTCAAATAACATTATGTATATATGTATACTTATATATTGTAACCGTTCTGAAATGAGTTATCGGCCTTGTGTTTGGCAAACATTCATACGTATGTCTAGTTATTTATAGCTTTATGTTTTCAACGCATTTGGTTTCTAACTCATATTCGTATAATTACGCAGGAATTGCCTGAATCTGGGTTTGACAATTTTCCCAAGAATTTATGTATTTTAGGGTAGCAATTTCTTATTTTTATTTTTCAACGTAATTCAACGTGCACCTCTTATATAAATTAGTATAAATTACTTACTTGAAGGTCGTAGTAACCTGTAATAAAAGTTTTAAAAAAGGTGGTTTGGAGTTTGTTTCGAAAAGAGAAAAAAGGTTGATTTTTGTTTGTGATTTTAAATTTGGTTTCACATTAAAAACTAATTGAAGCATTTGACTTTACTGAACCTCGATTAATATTTTTTCTTGAAATTCAACTTAATCAGACGCAGGTATAAAGTAAACTAAGCGAATATAAAACCAAAATAACTATAATGAAAAAATGGAAAATAATAATAATTTACTATAATAAAAGAAAAAACCGATTGATTTGTGAGTCAGAATTAGGAAGTTTCCCTTTTTTATTTGTTTGGTCTAAATCATAGTTCTAAAAATTATAAAATTAATGACGGAAGAATTTTTTAAATATCTTTAAAAACAACAAAGTTATGCTACTTCAATCTTTGAATTGACAATTCTCCAAGAAATTCCGTTTTCAGTCCGGGTGACGTCACGCGGCACGATATTTTTAAGAGTTATTTTCAGTTTATATGTGTGGTAATTCAACATGGTAACTTCCGATAAATCTCTTTCTATAAACTCGTAAAATGTTATGGAAACACTAAAAACAAACCAGTTGATGACGGAAAATATTGACATATTTAAATTTTTGACAGTCAATTTTAATTTAATATAAATAGAAAAGTCTGTATTACAACAAAATAGTTACTAAGTAACTTCGGTTCTAATTACTCACAAAGCTAAAAAACAGCAAACTTGTACCGCGTGACGTCATATTCAAAAATCAGTTTCGTTTGCGACCCCACGTACAAGAAATTGAATATCTCCGTTGAAATTAAAGATATCAAAATAATTCTTTCAGAATTTTTAAAGTTATCTTTATTATAATGATGTGACAGTATCATAATTAGTATTTTCGTCCAATGGAAACTTCCTAATTGTCAATCTTTATTATGGCAACTTTTCAGCAACTATTTTGTCGCCTTCTTCAAGCCTAAAATTACATTATTAAAATTATGTAATTTTAGGCCTGAAGAAGGCAAACATTGCCAATTATTGACAATTCTGATTCACAAATCAACCGGTTTTTTAATTTTATTATATTACATACGTGAGTGATCGACATGAGTTTCAATATAGTTTACTATACATTAAACTATTCAAAAATGTTCCGAACAAAGGCAATAACATTTTATGAATTATTATTAAATTACCTATTCTAAGCATACTTATATTAACGTGCTATTAAAATATTTATTTTTTTTTTTACAATAATATGTAACATTTTTAAACAAAACGTAGTTTAAGGTAGTTGCTTTGAAAAAAAGTCAAGAAAATCATGAAATAAAAATTATATATATTTTTTTTAATAAAGGTATCTCTTTATGCTAGTTAAATTAGAAAATAATGCGAGATATTTTTTGTTGAAAATTGAATTTTTAACATTTTTAATATAGGTAAGGTGCTAAAAAATATCACATTAATAATTTTTCAATAAGAAAAAAAACAATACATAATAATCTATCTGTTTTTTTAATAAAAAAAAAAAAAAAAAAAAAAAAACGATGCATGACACATTACCGCTGATAATGTTAGTAAAAAAACTATAATTATTGACCACGTAGTTTCAAAATGCAATAACAAATGACATTTGGCGACGTTCCATTCAAACGACTTTACACCGGTACCTAAAGATGTTTCACATCAAAAATTTAAATTTTTGCATATACTGATACTACTTTACAAAATGTATAACTTTTCTTTTCCGTGATACAGAATTTAACTATTATATTTTATCCAATTTTGAGCAGTTATTAACAATTTATAATTTTCGAAATGTCATTTTCTTAAAAACTATGGTTACCATGCTGGACTAAGGGCCACTTTGTAATTTTGAGCTGTTTGAATTTATACATATATACATATACATATAAAAATTGACATTTTGCACCGGAAGTGGCTTATCCCGGCCGTCGCACCAGGATTTGACTAGGCAACCCTAGCGCTTTTTCTTTGTCATAATAAATACTACCTTCCCTGAAAATTTCATCCTGTCACAAATGAGCTTCATATATTAACGCCCGCCTCTTGGTCTATTACACATACTATCAAAAATAATAAATTTTTAACTTGGTAACCATGGATACAAAGACCATAGATAACATAATGACGTCACACGCGTTCGGATTCTTTCGGCGCGTTATCGGAACTAAGTTTAAAAATTAATTTTTATTTAAATATAACTTTTTAATTAGTAAGCAAAAAAATAAAATAAAAACAGTTTTGCTATAAAACTTGTATGTGGTCCTTCCATTTAAGTAAAAAAAAAATTCACTTAAAAACCCAATTATTAAAAAGTTTTTTTTTCATGTATCTACGCGAGTATCTACGTAAGGTCTAGCATATTTTTTTACATAAAGGATGACACGTATATTTCTAAAATTCCAGACCAAAACTATTGAAAATCCACTATTTCTATAATAAAAAAATATAACAAACGAAATTTAGATAGGTAAGTACCGTGGTGACGAAATTTTGAAGATTACAACATTGACTCAATGATACAATTAAATAATTAAAAAAATAGTGCTACATTATTGCATGAAAAATTTGTCTAATTTCTACCTGCCACCTAAAACGCAAGGGAGAAAGGCTGCCAGACTTACAGATTCTCAAATGGGGAACACTAATAAAGCCGGGTTAATGTAGAGATTATTTTGCCTTACATAGACACTTAAGAAAATCCGTCGCTGCCTCTTAGAGACTTAGACTTAGACTATATTATTAAATACAGTATAATTTATTTAATATTATTAAATTAGCGGCATGAGTTGTCCCAAATAAGACAGGCAATTTTTGGTTATTTTATCGATTTTTATTTTGTTCTTCAAGATTTGTCCCTCCCCGGGTTTGAGAATAGCCGGGCGTGTAGCAGTGTCATGACTCATGGCTTCTCTATTACAAGCCCAGGCTCTAATACGAAAGCTGGTAACCTTAACTCTTGGTGGCCAAAAAAAAAAACGGATGCCTCAATTAACGGGTAGCTGACTTTAATCTAAATCTATTGTAGGTACTTTAAAAATTTTATAAAACATAACGTTTTAAGTTAAGAACTTCATTTCTTACAATTTTTTAGCACAGTGGCTTCATTAAACAAAAGTCGTTGTCTGACGAAGCCACTGAGTTATGTGTAAAACAATTTAATAATTATTAATTAATTCAACAATGAATTTTTAATCCTGATTGCATCCACTAGGTAGTGAATAGTATTTCTTAACATATCAGTCAGCATATTATGCCATCATGATTGTTAAACGTCAAACGATTGTTATAACAATCGTTTGACGTTTAACAATCATGATGGCATAATATGCTGACTGATATGTTAAGAAATACTATTCACTACCTAGTGGATGCCTTGTGGATTAAAAATTTATTGTTGAATTAATTAATAATTATTATATTGTTGTCCACAATTACCTAACTCATATATTCTTATTTATGTAAAACAATTGTTATAAAATAAAAATTCTTAAAAATAAGTTAAACCGCTGTGTTTTATTAAATTAAAATGTTAATTTACATCAAGTAATGGCTGAATCATATATGTAACATTTAATTGTATTTATGTTATTTAATTACTTTTCTTGGAAATTAAAAAAAAGTTTTTATTAATTGGATTACATTTCCAAACTAAATAATTAATAAATGATAAAAGAAACAGTTTTTCTACCTATAGGTACGTGTACAAAATTGAATTGATATTATGTAGACAGTGACTCATCAGTTATCGATTTGTATTTTCGATACTGCAATATTAATATTAATGTACGAAATAATATTATATCTGAAAAGATCAGTTAAAATATCTAGGTCAATACAAATCGAAATTCAATATATCAAATATGTTTAATATTTAATTATTAGCAGACTGATGTTCCTCGTTTGATGACCATTTATGTCTTTGTACACTAATTTCAAAACTTTGTAATTACCTACTATTAACAAAAAATAACTCTCACTACAATAAGACATAAAGAAATAAATCGAAGACCTCTGAGTAGAATTTTATTTATTTATTTTTTAAGACTACCAACAGTTATTGTTATTATATTCATATTTTTAATTTATTATTTTTGAAGCGAAGCTTTTTTACCGACGCTGCGCGCTTGGCCGCAGGGGAGTAAACCGAGAAAAAACGTGATCGTCACCGTCAGCGTACCATCGTCACTGTCAGCGTATCGTTTCTGTCAGCGCACCGTTACCGTTACCTTTGTTGTGCTCTCTCTTTGTAAAATAATATCTGGGTGCCGAGCTTTGCTCGGATGAGTTCAATAAAAATAGTACTTGTATGCTGTGGGATATTATTTTCTCAGAATATTATTCCGAAACGAATTTATTTCTGAAACATAATTTAAAATAATTGTTTCTGTTAAATATTTTAAATACCTATGTGTATTTTTAAGCGTAAAAACTAAGTATCAATCCTGTAAATATTACTTAGGTCGCCATTTTCAAATCTACCGCCGTTATTGTTTTGTTGACTGAAGAACTCGCAAAAACCGATTTTCAGAGATTGAATATCTTGTAAAAATGTTCGAATCAGATGAAATTTTGCTTGCCCGTTGCCGTTTTAATAATCCATTTTTAAACATTGATACCAAATATCAACTTTATCGAAGTACTTTTTCTCTGTGATGTCATCTTAGCAACTTCCAGTAAATTTCAAATATTTTTTTTGCATAGGAGGTACCTACTGAAAAACTCACAAAAATCGATTTTCGAAGAAATAGAATTCTTATTATATCTTTTAATAACAAACGTCAGACTATAAACCTGCGCAAAACTTTTTTGCGTGCATCTTCACCATAGTTTTTAAAAATCGATGTGTTTTGATATACTGCATGCCTGCGGCGCTAGAAGTGCGGCCCTTCGGGCCGCCGTGCAAATTTTTAGGCAAAACTTTTTTGTATGTATATCTTAACAATAGTTTTCAAAAATCGATGTATTTTTACAGACTCGCGGCACCAGAAGTGCGGCCCTTCGGGCCGCCGGTTTGTCATTATTTACATATTGTGCAAGACACTTCTTATATTAGTGTTCATTTACAGTTTTAACTCTTGTGATATATCATATAAAATCTATGTAGAAATAGGCTTCGAATCGATCTGACAATTGACCGAGTTATAAGCAAAAAACCCCTTTTTTTAATTGCTCCCCTCTGGGACCAAAATTCCTACCTAGATCGATTTCTCGCCCCAAAAAATCCTCATTCTGTAAATTTCATCAAAATCGTTAGCCGTTTTTGAGAAAAAAAAGTCTAGGTAAGATTATACGTCATACTATATTTAACGTACATATACATATTTTATATAGGTAATATAAAAATAACATACTTACCTATTTATTTAAATATTAGTTAAAACTACTTACATAATTATGTTTAGTTTTTATTGTTGTTTTTTTTTTTACTATACAAATAGTTCACGGATTATTTTAATAAGTTAAAAATTCTGTCAGAGTATTTTGACATATAAATAATGAAAGTAGTTTGTTTTCTCCAAAGCCTACTCACGATATTACAATGTTTTGAAAGGTTAAAAATCCGTTTTTAAAAATGATAAAATCGATGGGAAAACGAATTTTTCCAGGGATGAGACCTAGCTAAATCGATTTTTTGCCCCCCGACACCCCTTTTCGGTAAATTTGATTAAAATCGTTAGAGCCGTTTTCGAGAAAATATTTATATAGGTACATAGATACATAGAAACATAGAAACATATATACAAGATTTACTCGTTTAATAATATAGGGGGATTTACGTAGAAAAAGTTTCGCTTCTGTCGGGCATCCTCCAACTCCACCCGTTTTTAAGCTTTTATTTAACTTGCAATATATGTTAGTTTGTTTGTTTATTGTTTGTTTGGTCAAAACTTGCAAGTCAATTTTAAACGACTTCTACGTATCCGATCGATTTGAAATTTTGTACACATATGTAGACCCAATGACAATACATGAATAAATCGTTTTTAGAAATAAATTCAACCTCTAAGGGGTTTAAACGGGGATGTAGGTTTTTTTTTGACTAATCAACGCCCAAGCCAAATGGCTGAAGCTAGAAACTTGAAATTTGGACAGTTAGTTCCTTTTCTGACGTAAGCAGCCACTAAGAAAGGATTTTTCGAAATTCAACCCCTACGGGTGTCAAAGAGGGGTAAAATTTTGAAAGACTAAAATGAACAAAATAAAATATTCGTAAAAAAAAGTTTTTAAAGACAAGCAGAAATAGAAATGTTCTACAAAAGAAAAAATAATATTTTATAATTTAGGTTCACTATTATTATAAAAGCGGGGGTTGCGACTAATAAACTATCATAGAGATTACAACCCCCGCTTTTATAATAATTATGAACCAAAATAATTAAATATTATTTTTTCCTTTTTAGTACATTTCAATAAAAGCTTGTCTCCAAAAAGTTTTTTTTTACTAATAGGTATTTTATTTTATAATAAATATTTAACTGAACTATTGATCTGAAAACAACTATCCATGAAGAGTGATAGAATTCCCTTGGTGTCAAGATACAAAATATTAAAAATATAACCACATAACACCAAAAAGTTTAACAATGTTTAAACATGTTGGCATCATCAGGAGATTATTAAGACAAGTAAAGGCCTAGGATTCAATGGACCGGTAAGTTTTCTGTAAATAGGATGTAATTTATAATATAGTTTTAATCGCAAGGTAATCTATAAATAGGTAGGTAATACATTTTAGTCTTAAGTTTTAATCATCTCCTGATGATGCTAACATGGTCTAGACTCTAGACGAAACGTACGTAGAGAATTGTTAAACGTTTTGGTGTTTTGTGGTTATCTATACTAATATTATAAAGCTGAAGAGTTAGTTTGTTTGGTTGAACGCGCTAATCTCAGGAACTACTGGTTCGAATTGAAAAATTATTTTTGTGTTGGATAGTCCATTTATCGAGGAAGGCTATATAGGATCACGCTACGACCAATAGGAGCGGAGCATCAATGAAAAATGTTGCAAAAACGGGAAAAATTATTCCTTTTGAGAGCTTCCGTTGCGTGCGCTGCGTAAACAGTTAAAGTTACGCAAAAATCATGTATGACGGAATTGTTCCCGGAAGGTTTATATATTATATAGCGAACGAGCGAAGCGAATGAGTAATGTAATTCCTAAACCATGCAACGGATTTTGATGCGGTTTTCACCATCAGTTAGATAATTTTTCACGGAAGGTTTATATATATATATATAGCGAACGAGCGAAGCGAGTGAGTAATGTAATTATAATATTCAAGCGAGTGAGTAGTGTATTTATATAATATTCAAGCGAACGAGCGAAGCGAGTGAGTAGTGTATTGCACCTGGGCTTTCTTAGCACCCGGGCGAAGCCGGACGGGTACCGTTAGTTTTTTGAAAACAGTTACTAATACTCAGTGTATTCATGAAATAAAAAAGCTAAATTTTGTCATTTATTATGGAGTATAATTTAAAGTAGGTACATAAAAATAGGCCGAATGTCCCCACGTTCCTATTTTAAAACTTATAAATATTCAAAAGCAATTTTCCGCACGCGAAATTTGTACGAGAAAAATGTCAATTATTTTTCATGCTGTCTCGTTTAACAACAACGGGAAAACTTCCGTTAATAAAAACGTTAAATGGAAAAAACACGGAAGCATTTTCTTTGTAACATGAAAATAATATCCGGCCACATTTATGACATGTTCGTAAATATACTTACACATACTATTGGGGGCTACGACCTGTAACGAGAGACGGCAAGGAAAACACCCTTAAAAGGCGGGTACAGAGTTGAACGCATATGTGGTGAATCAATGCTAGATTTCCGAAAAACAGTTTCAAAGATGGAACGAACATGAAACGTTATAATTAGCGGAAACATGTCCGCGGAACTATCTAGTTTCATCGATGCCTTTGCGTTGAAGTAAAGAAAGTCGAAACATATGTAGGCATAACAACAACGAGTTGTAGATGTCCGTAAAGCGCAGAGTTTAACTCTCTCGACACACAGTGATCGTTGGTGACAGATTTCGTGAAGAAATCGAAGCTATTATAGTCTATACTCTATTCATTTTCAAGATAGAGTGATCTGTGTGCGTGATCAGCTCGTGTGCCTTTGTTTCTTGAGTTGTGATTGGCCAGTCGGGAGAATTTCAAATTTTGCAAATATACTGGACCGTATTTACTTGAATATATTTTCTTGTAAGCTGTAGGTAAATGTGACACTGTTGGAATAGACAATTATAGGGAAATGTAGGAAACGTCTGCGACTGCAAACATAGTTCCTGGAACTATACACATGTCCGGAACTACCCAAGTCTATAAATCAGGGCACATCAATTCTAATCTGAACGGTGCATTCGCAATCTACCTGCGTACACGTGACTAATGCTGCCAATAGTCGAAAGTTGACTTCTTTACTAGATGGGGAACAGAAATCTATAAATTCCATTAGTATTAAACAGCTTAGTGACTTTAATCTAGGGTCATAAAATTTGGTAGGTAGATGGAGTCCCGCATTATGAAATGACCATTTAAAAAAATAATAAAAATTTGATAATCGTGTTTTTGCTAGTGCTCCCTGACGATTAAATAATGTTCCGAAACGTAATGAAATTAGTTCCAGAACTTCTCCAACTCAGTGTCTGTTATTCATGCATCATTTAAAAAATGTGTTACCAAGTGGCAAGCGAAATATAGAACTCAAATAGATAGAAACAAAATAAAAAACAACAGTTTTATTGATGGATGTACATCCATCAATAAAACTGTTGTGGTAAGAAGTAACTATATTTTATTAACTTCCCATTGGAAGTTATTGTAATGGGTCCGAAAATCGAAATCAAAAAGGAAAAAAAATTTTTATATTTCAAGGTCACTACACTATTTTTACACTACTTTTAGAAAGATGTCTGTGTGTGTGTATGTGTGTGTACGTATGTGTCCATTTCTTTCTGAGACGAAATCTCGAGAATGAAAAATGATATCGACTACGTTGAGGTGCCAATCGACGCGTATTAACGTAAATATGATCTGAAAGAAATTTTTTCAAAATCGGTTCAGCCGTTCTTTTTTCTTAACCAAATAACCTCCAAAAAAGTAGATTTTATACAATATCTCGCGAATAAAAAATTATATCGACTTCGTAAGGGTGTCAATCGAGGCGTGTTAACGTCATTTTGATCCGACATAAATTTTATAAAAATCGGTTCAGCCGTTTTTTTTTTAATTATTGTTAAAAATAAATAATAATTATGTTTTAATGAATAAAATGATTACTTTTCTGTGTAATATCTAATTTAATTATTATTATTAAATATTTATCAAACTGGGAAGTTCGTCGTGTGGACCTCAAGGGTCGCACTTTAGTCCTAACAAACGACCCACCTCACGGCTTGTTTTGTTTTTATTCCAACCACAGTGCTCATATATATTTTTATCAAATAGATAGGTATAGAAAAATACTAAATAGGTATATAGTTCTAGTTATAAGTATAATAGAAGGGGGGACATTTTTTTAATGTAATATAATTTATTCAACTGACACAGTTTAAGAATTGTGTCCCATACACGCAATTCAGTATAGTCTAAAGATTTTTATCATCACAGGATATATTTATTTTGATCAGCATTATTATTCACACATCATTTTCACAAATATCGATGAATTGTATGAATAATATATTATCTTTTGAATCATCGCAGGATCAAAAAAGGAATACTGATTATTTTTACTAACTGCTAAAAACTGTTTAGAGAATCTTAACTTCATTTTTGCTTTGTTTATCAGATGGGCAAACAAATTACCATTACAACTGACTTACAAAAAAAATTCACAGATTTCACAATCCTTGCAACCATCGAGGACATCGAGCATATATGAAACATAATTAACTGTTTATTATACACACAATATTTATCAATGCACTGTTTAGTTTTGTCAGGAATAACCGTATTATTCTTCTGTTATATACGCGTTCACTTTTGCTTGATTACTTAACTTTTAAATAGATTTTTCTACAGTATTTATTAACATTTGCTCAAAAATAACATCGCAGATCGTCGCAAATACCTCTCAATTAACTAGACATGATATAAAACACATTTCGAAAAAATTGCACTTGTTCAATTTTGCATGATTGCTCCTCACTTGATCGCGACACCGTTGTCTTTTGGCCTTGAACAAAAACTCGTAACTCTACCCCCATATACGAACATAAACATTTCCAATGTTAAAAATCTCCTGCATACTATTCTATTCTACGTTAAATTATATTTTTTACACAAAGTTGCATCTCCCTATTCAACCGAATTTAAATTGAAATGTATAAAAAATTGACACACAAAAATACAGCGCTGATTGCCCAATTTTACAATGCCTTATAAGGCATATAGTGTGATCCAGCAAAAAAAAATATTTCATTATTCGAACGGTGATTTGTTCAGATTCTATTGATTAAAATAAAATAGAATAGAATAAACTTTGACTTAAGTCAGTCACATAAAAGTGTCAAACTAATACAAAAGTTGGGTTTCACGGCAGTTTTACCTTGACATCCGACTCACGTCAATCAGTCATTTTTCATGTCTTTCTTGGAGTTTTCACACTAATAATAATTATATAGCAACTAGACACTATTTTGTACTGTTAAAATTGCAAGGGGCTGAGGACTGTGTGTCTAGTGGTTAGTGTCGCGGCCTCTGGATCAGATTGTCGTGGGTTCGAATCCCTCCTCCGCTCATGGATGTTTTGTGATGTCATTTAATTTTAAGTGAGTTATGTTATTTAATGTAATCAAAACGCTAATGATCTAAGTTGTCGACGCGTCTATAATTTACAATACAAAAAAATTAAATTGGAAGAGGCTATTAGGTACATAATTCAGTTTGCACAAAAATTACTTCAAGTAAAAACCATGTTCTTCGTTATACTTTTTAAATAATGTTTTTAATTTTCAGAAGATTTTGCATTTTCTTCGGAATTTTAAATTAAAACATGTTCTGAAGCTATAAATCAAAAAGGTACAAAATGTACCGAAACATAAGCAATTAATAAATTATAATTTAAAAAAACTAAAAAACACGCTTTAATGAACTAAAAAGTAAAAAATAATTAATTTTATTGTAAAATAGCGTGGGGTAGTATGAAAATATGATATAAAGCACCCCACGCTTTTTTACAATAAAATTAATTATTTTTTACTTTTTAGTTCATTAAAGCGTGTTTTTTAGTTTTTTTAAATTATAATTTATTTTTGCTTTTTAGTCCTGGAGATCCTGGTCAGGATAATGGGACAAACTTATGGAATTATTGTATTGCCATCGGTCCTTGATAAGTGTGCAAAGTTTCAGTTCAATCTGAAGTTTTTTGTTGTTTTTTTTTAGTCCTGGAGATCCTGGTCAGGATAATGGGACAAACTTATGGAATTATTGTATTGTAATCGGTCCTTGATAAGTCTGCAAAGTTTCGGTTCAATCTGAAGTTTTTTGCTTTTTTTTAGTCCTGGAGATCCTGGTTAGGATAATGGGACAAACTTATTGAATTATTGTATTGTCGTCGGTCCTTGATAAGTCGACAAAGTTTAAACTAAATCTGACCGTTCAAAGTTGGTCAAAATCAAGTTCAAAAAAGTCGGTTACAAACTGACAAACAAGCAAGCAAGCAAGCAAGCACGCAAACATACAGGTGAAGCTAATATAAGCGTGTTAAAAACCTCATTTAAAAAAGTATCTCGTCTTTTTTCCTTTTACCTAATACCATCTTTTAACCCCCGACGAAAAAAAGGGGGTGTTATAAGTTTGAAACCTTTGTCTGTCTGTGTATCTGTCTGTGGCATTGTAGCTCCCAAACAGATGGACCGCTTTCAATATGTGGTTTTGTTTGTGTTTGGAAGCTGGAATTTGAGAGATGGTTCTTAGCCATGTTTGGTTAAAATCGATTCAGTCGTTTCCAAGATCTTCAGCTCTCATCACAGATTGTATAGAAATCTCGGCCAGTATATTACAGCTAGAACTTCGAGTTTGAGCTCAAATATTCAATGTTTTATTAGTTAATTTAAAAAGTATGAAACAAAAATTAAATTAAAAATTTAAAAAACCCCCGACGCAAAAAAAGCAAACCTTTAAAAAGTAATAAAATAATTAATATCTACTATATCTGGCCCGATGTACCGTCTATTTCTTCGTTTAGATGAAATATGTAATTCATAAATGCATCGGGAACCACTGTAAAATGACAAAAATATCAATGGGTCAGCGGTCCCCGACACATTTATGGATAAAATATTTCATCTAAACGAAGAAATAGATGGTGCATCGGGCCAGTTATAGTAGATATTAATTATTATCTCACTTTTTAAAGGTTTGCTTTTTTGCCTCAGGGTTTTTTGAAATTTTCAATTTAATTTTTTTATGTCATTAATTAAATCTTAAACTTACATAGATAAAAATTGCTTTTAATTATAAAACAGTTGACTCTTAAGTTCAAAAGAAGCCATCAGAAATACAGATGATAAAGTTATAGGGATTGCTATATATTTTTGTCAGAGTCCATTTGGTTTACTTCTCTGTGCAAATGAAGCCACGCTTTGGTCTCTTCCAATAATACTTTTTTATATAGTAATGTAGCAGAGTCAGTGGACTGGAGTTGAAATCAGGTCGCGTCAAAGGGGATGATTACAACGAACGGTGACTCACGTCGGCATTGCAGATATAGCTAACCTGACGGGGTCCTCTTTGCACTCTGCCCTGGTGCTTCATACAATAACTGCTAGTTGTACACACGTGTGACTGTGAATATGCACACCTCTTTTATCCTTTTCTCGGCTTCCTGCATAGGAAATTGC
Source organism: Mongoloraphidia duomilia (assembly GCA_039654895.1). Lineage (NCBI taxonomy): Eukaryota > Metazoa > Arthropoda > Insecta > Raphidioptera > Raphidiidae > Mongoloraphidia > Mongoloraphidia duomilia. Next base: position 14,655,175 of record CM077520.1, read on the forward strand.
GTATCTGATATCACTGACGAAAAATTAAACTCGTGTACACCAACACCGAAATTTGCGTCGTTTCGAAATTATATCTTTAAAAAATAATATGTCGTTTTTCCACTATCAATATGCAACTGCAACGCAACCGTGATAATGTCTAAATGCGAGTAGCTAGATAGTAATTAATAGACCCGGCTACTGGGCTAAGTGGTACAGGTCTCCAGTTGGAAGAGACCATTATCGTTAAATGTCAACTTTATACATTTCCCATAACTAAATTATAAAGGGTTCGGCAATCATTACTGGTGGCTTTAAACCACCTCGTATGGTTATTGTTGAAATGTGAGAAATAACAACGACTTTCTTTTTAATTACGGTATCTGCAATTTAATAATTTACGCTATTTTTTGAAAATAACATCTCTTAAGTGAGTGCCATTGCAGTTTAAACATTCTTGGCCTCTTTCTAGAAAGTTTTCCATTACCTACTCTTCGTAATAAATCAAATCCAATATTTCTAATTTCATCTCGAATTACGCTTTTCAGATCTTAAAATGCATGCGTGGACGATACCATGCACTCGAAACTGACCCACCCAGTTCAAAATTGTGTCCCATTTTGGTATTCTTCCAATGCCTGGCAACTTCAAATTCGCACCTAAAATTTCTTTGAGTCGGCACAATGCTCTGTGTTCGAATAAAATTTTCAACGACGAAAGCTCGCTAATTTACTGGAAAATTCCCCATAACTGGACAAATTGCATAAAATAAGTTTAACAATTACGAGCAACTGACAGTCGTACATCAATTATTTTTCATTTCATAGGCTACTCGAATCTGCCGGTACTGATTGCCGGACCCTATACAATGAAATTATTGAAATAGTCAAGGTGGGAAGTAAAAATATGTCTAGTTTTATAGTTTTTCATGAGCATATTTTTATTCATGAAAAATTAATCAAAATAATTGAATATTTTATACGAAAAGCCTGCCTTTGAAATGTTTAATTTTTAAAGAAAAACTGTTCTTCTAGTTTAAAGTATTTATGTATTTTCTCAAATATTCTTAATAGGTGCCTCGAATCTGGCAAGCACTCCCTTCGTCTGCGTCTATGGTATACTGTATGTATTAGGGTGGGTCAAAAAAATAAATTATTTTTTTTTTCAAGTGACATGGAAAAATAGGTTGCTAGACACCTTAAAAAAATTGTCACCAAATATGAGCTCTTAATTTTAATAGGAGATCCTCCGCATCACAGTTTTTTATTTTTTTCTCAGTCCAATAGAAAAAAATTCATACCTCATCATTAATTGATTGTACAGAAAAATGTTTTAAGAGAATTTTGTAGGAAATTTAATGCTCTATAAAAAAGGTAACTTATATTTTTTCCGCAAACCTCACCATTTGAAAGATATTGAAGATTTAAGTTTGATTATTTTAAGACAAATTTCATTTTTGTTTATGAATTTTATAACTCGACAATAAATGACTATTATAAATCTTCAATATCTTTCAAATGGTGAGGTTTGCGGAAAAAATATAAGATATCTTTTTTGTAGAGCATTAAATTTCCTACAAAATTCTCTTAAAACATTTTTCTGTACAATCAATTAATGATGAGGTATGAATTTTCTTCTATTGGACTGAGAAAAAAATAAAAAACTGTGATGCGGAGGATCTTCCTATTAAAATTAAGAACTCATATTTGGTGAGAATTTTTTTAAGGTGTTTAGCAACCCATTTTTCCGTGTCACTTATAAAAAAAAAAATGATTTTTTTGACCCACCCTAGTATGTATAATGTATATCCATATTATGATACGTCGATATTTCGTGTCACCCTATCAACAAAATCATATCTAGGACAAACGTATTGTGTCCTACGATTAATGCAACTGTATTATTGGAACAGCTGCATAATTAAAAAAAAAATAGGTAAAAAAAACTTTTGAGTTAAGCGGTTTTATTTTAAATCGTCAGCTGTACCAAAAACTAGAACATAATTAGGATACAAACCAAGGGGCATTTTGTGTCGCTGCGTCACCGGAATAAGTAATAATCTGGGACAGACTAAAATAATAACGTGGGGCGCATTTGAAATATTTCTGTTGGTGGGTTTGAAAACACATTTTTCTAGACAAACCGTTCTTATTTAATAATTATACAGTCGTTATACAGATTTTTATGCGCCCCACGTTTTTATTTTATTCTGTTAAAAGTTCCAGATTATTACTTATTCCGCTGACGCAGCGACACAAAGTGCCCCTTGGTTTGTGTCCTAATTATTTTCTAGTTTTTGGTACAGCTGATGATTTAAAATAAAACCATTTAACTTAAAAGTTATTTAATTTTTTACCTATTTTTATTTTTTAGTTTTTAGTTTGATTTCTGGTTCGTATCATAATGCAAACTTCTCATCCTTTCAAATGTCCACCTCCTGATTTCATCATCAGACCTCTTACCAAGTTGAAATTATCATAATATTGTATTGTCACGGGAACTCAATGTGTGTGCAAAGTTTCATAAGAATCGGTTAAGTAGAAGTAGTTGAAATAGCTGTCGCAAGATTTGAAACAAAGATAGTAACAAACAAATATACGGGGTCAAGCTAAATAAAACCGTTTAAAAAACCGGCAAAGTGTGAGTCAAACTCGCGCATCGAGGGTTCCGTCTAATAATAAAAGTGTAAAAAGTGGGTGAAAATTCGATTGCAAGATTTGATTGTTAGTTAGGTAGCAATGAAACTAAACAAAAGCATTTAATAATAAACTTACTTTCGAATCAGTTTTCAGTAAAATCAACAAAAGAACATTCGACGTTTAAAGTAGAGCAATTTGTTGGGAAATTGCTTTCCTATTGTGATAAAAGCTATTAGCCTAAATAAATAGTACAGAATAATATAACTTTTGAACTATAAGTTTGATTATTTATAAATGTGTATGCATTTAAAATTTTCAATTAAATTTTCAATCAAAATATTATGACTGTTGAAACCATTAATATTCAGTGTCAATTTTCTTATCATCTAGACACACGGCAGGGTGTCAGCCAAGTTCACAAAAGAAGGCGATGCACCAGCAGTGTGTAATATTACACGAACCATTTGGAGTTACTTTCGAACCCCCCATAACTAAAAAAATTCGACTGATGACCAGTCCTATACTTCCCACCTAGTAAATATTTGCAAAAAATAAACACTCGTTTTTTATTCTTTGAAAAAAAGCATGGCTTTCTTTTTTGTTTGGTGATTTTTGCTATATTACTAGCCATCAGTAGGCTAGTAATAGCAAAAATCATGGTTACCTTGATTTACTAAGAATAATTAAGAGCACTGTGGTTTAATTTAATAATAAAGAGTTTAGTCACGTCTAACAACAATAATTTTATTAATGAATGTACATTTCAAGAGCTATATGCTTTTTGTATTTGCTGAAGATGGGAGCATAGCTCTTGAAATGTACATTCATTAATAAAATTATTGTGCTTAGACGTGACTAAACTCTTTATTATTACCTTGATTTACGTACAATTTTCTTTTTTTAGTAAAATATTTTTTTTCTTGAAAACTATACATTTTTAGAGAAAAAAATATTTACATTTTTTTCATATTATAACATCTAGAATTCATTTATATTTTTTTTACCTATGTTAATACGTGACATTGAGAACGTTTTTTGAATATCTCAGGATCCACTGAACCGATTTGACTCAAAATCTAATCAGATCTAAGTTAAAGGCTGATAAACACAACAGAACAATCGGCATGGCCGTATGTTGTTCCGTTTTTACGATATCGAAGGCGAAAAATTGACCACATATACACACACACATACAGACATCAGTCAGAAAATGATCTTAAACGATTGCTAGGGTCTCAAAACGTGAAGATCTGTTAAAATCTCGAAATATTTTTTTCGGACTAAATCCATTACTTCCCTACCATAGTAGAGGTGGGAAGTAAAAATATTAGACCTAAACACTTGCAATTTTTAGGGTTCCGTACCTCAATGGTTTTCTGGTTAGCGCTACTCAAGCTTACAACTCTCTACCAAGAGAAATAAAGAAAATTAACGATGCTGTGAAGAAATTTTTACGATTTAAAGTGATTTATAAAGTGTCCGAATTTATTATTATATAATCTGCTTCTCTCTGACTTGTCATATATCTACTGTGTAGTCAAAATGATTAATAAATCTTTATTATTATTATTATAATAAGAAAAAAGCGGAACCCTTATAGGATCACTCGTTTTCTGTTTGTTTGGTTGGGTGTCCGTCTGTCAAGACCCATTTTCTCAGGAACGGATAGAGATATCAAGTTGAAATTAATATTAAATACTAAGGTCTACGGTCCCTTGGAGGTGTAAAAAATTCAAGCTTCTAAGTCAACGCAATCAAAAGATACGGCCATTTTGTCACCTATTTTGATACTCGCAAACTCACTCATCAAAAACTTATTACTTCCCGTTGACCTAGAATCATGAAATTTGGCAAAAAGCAAGGTCTCGCAGCACAGTTTAAGGGAAAAATCCGAAAATCACAAAAAGTTAAAATTAAAGGGCGTCCTATTATTCTATAGGTACCTATTTTGATATTCGCAAACTCACTCATTAAAAACCTAAAGGGTACTTCGCGTTGACCTAGAATCATGAAATTTGGCGAAAAGCAAAATCTCGGAGCACAAGTAAAGGGAAAAATCCGAAAATTACAAAAAGTAAAAATTAAAGGGGGTCCCAGACAAAAAACGGAAAAACCTTTTAAAGGCTTCATCTTTGGAACTGTAACATGTAAACGATTGAAATTTTCACAGAATATTATGTCTACATAATTTAATAATTGTTGTAACGGGACGGAACCCTCGTGGCGCGAGTTCCACACGCACTTGACCGCTTTTGTTTCCTATCTAATAAGGCCCTCTTGAACACCTACTCATAGAATCTCAAATTTCATGAATAAACCTATTATAGTTCTTCAGACTGTTATTAAGGTTTGAAGAGTGCTGTTTTTATCACTCACTCAGTTGTCAAAAATTTTCTGTCATGTAGAACAAAGATGGCGAACCAATGGCACGCGTGCCATAGTTGGCACGTGACGGAGTATTGTCGGCACAAATTATTGATATACATAGAAAAAGATCGCTTTTCAAGCAAAATTTGGATCAAAATTTGTAGAAAAATATTGTCTCGAAGTGGAAATTGTACAAAAAACGATGTTAAATACACGCATACACAGTTTTTAAAAAAGTATCTTTTCAATCGATCAATTGTTTTTCGAGAAAGATCGATTTGAAATTCTACAATGCTTTTCTTATGAAGAAAACAAATGTGTGGTCACAATTGTCAAATCATATTTTCTGACAACGCTTTCTGCAACCCAGCATAAAATAGTTTGAACTGATGCAAATATATAGTGAGAACGTGCCTTTAGAGATAACAGCGGTTTCAGACGAGTGTCTCGGCTTTAATAAGTGAAGTCTAGCCACATTACGTCAGATAGACTTGGTTAGGAACGCGTTTGTTGTGTGATTCATACTATGCGCTATTATTATTTAAAAAAATAGACATATTTGGGCAAATTATTCCATATAATTACGATAATGTATTGTGTACAGTTTACATAACCAAACCTACTACAAAATAGTCATTAAAGTCTACTCAAATGACGAATCAATTAATGCAATAAACAATCTACTAATTTAAGTACAGACATCCCCCGCTAAAACATGGTTAGTTCAACGCTGTTTCGCTATAGCGTATTTTAAAATTAATCTATAAGTAATCTATATAAAAATCAATTGCTGTTCGTTAGTCTCGCTAAAACTCAAAAACGATTTGACCGATTTGAATATTTTTTTTGTTTTGTTCAGTGGTGGTTTAAAAAAAAATTAAAAGTCTTAGCGAAACTAACAGCTATAATAACTGGAGCGAGCAAGCGAAGCGAGTGAGTAATGTATTAATAAATCATACATTCATACCATCTGGGAGCGAACGAGCGAAGCGAGTGAGTAATTAATTAATAAATCATATATCCGTAGCACCCGGGAGCGAACGAGCGAAGCGAGTGAGTAATGTATTAATAAATCATAAATTCATACCACCCGGGAGCGAACGAACGAAGCGAGTGATTAATTTATTAATAAATCATATATATCCGTAGCACCCGGGAGAGAACGAGCGAAGCGAGTGGGTAATCTATTAATAAATCATAATTTCATTACACCCAGGCGAAGCCGGACCAGGCCGCTAGTACTATATAAAAATGAATGTTTGCTTGTTTGTTTGTCCCGCATGCGTTCCTAAACCATTCATCCGATTGCGATGAAACTTTGGTGAGTTCTTTTGCGCACGCCCACGACGGTGTCTGTAGGTTCATAAATTCTTAGCACCCGGGCGAAGCCGAACGGGACCGCTAGTAGCGTATAATCGCTATAGCGTTTATAAAATTCGCTATAGCATTGTTTTCGAGAATTTACCGCATCATAACCACAAAAGAGGAATGTATACAAGGACAATAAAAAGTGTGAAATAAAAATACGAACTAGAAGTATTGAATCGATTTAAAAAATTAAGCGGTCAATTGCGAATAGAACCCGTGCCATAAGGGTTCCGTACCGTGTATAACTTAATATAAAGTACTCTTAATATTAATCCAATCTGTCATTTTAAAAACGTCAAATATCATTGAGTCGAGACCAACGTTGGCCAATCCCTTTGATGTGTTTCATAAAACCGCCCTTTAATCGAATGTCTTCCAATGCTAACGTTGGTTAAATATTGCCCATAATATACAAAAACTATCCAAACAGCATGGCAATTGTTCGAATGCCAACATTGGTCGACATTTGCCATGCTGTCTGGAGCCGGCTTTAGAATAAATTTTGCCGGCGCCCATGACGTAAATATTGTGTTTATTCGTTCTGTCTGCGCTTAAAATCTAGCTCCAGTCATGTCTGGATCATATAATGTTTGACCATTTAAACTGTACTTTATATTTGGCAAACCATGCGTGTAGAAGCACATATAAATGCTTTCATGTAGGTAATTAGTTTTGTGAGAAGTCAGTCACTAAGAATAATCACGAATAATATGTCTTAAAACATTGTATTAAACTATTGAAACGTGACTCAATCTTTGAGCAGAATTAAAGGCGTTCCGAAAATTAATATAGTCATTGTTTTGTTATGTAACTACGTGGTGACTACATTGTAAGGATAGGTCACTGAGGTAAAAGATATTGTTGTGTCTGTTTGAGTCAACATTAATACTCTACATTGTCGACCACAACATTGTTTTGTTTTGGCAGTTTCTAAGAGCTTTTGAAACAAACAAAGTATTCAAAATTATAATTTCGTTGTGATCAGACCTATTTTAGACTCGTCTTGATTAAATCAAATTTGCTTGTTTTATTTATTTATTATTTATTTTATATAAAGATCTACGATAATATTGAATATCACCAAAATTCAAATCAAATTTTGTTGTGTTTTATTTATTTATTATTTATTTTATATAAAGATCTACGATAATATTAAATATCACCAAAAAGATCTTTATAATTGGTGACCCCGACGTGAAGGTTGCGTGTTCAAATCACGTCGGGGTCACCAATTATAAAGATCTTTTTGGTGATATTCAATATTATCGTAGATCTTTATATAAAATAAATAATAAATAAATAAAACAACCAAATTTGATTTAATCAAGACGAGTCTAAAATAGGTCTGATCACAACGAAATTATAATTTTGAATACTTTGTTTGTTTCAAAAGCGTAGCTCTTAGAAACTGCCAAATCAAAGCAATGTTGTGGTCGACAATGTAGAGTATTAATGTTGACTCAAACAGACACAACAATATTGTAGAGGAGACGTACTGCTTATACAAAATTGAAGCCAGGTTTGACGTCACAGGGCCGAGTAAACATGGCGGCAAAACAGGGGATGGATTGAGAACAGCGTCGGACTAGGCCTAAGGGACCCAGGTGGCATAATGACTTTAAGGGCCCGCCGCCCGCCTAGTATCAGGGCAGAAAAAAAGTTCAATTAACTTATTGTTTTAATGTTTCATTTCTCTCCGTGTATGCACTATTTTTGGTGTAGGTAGTAAGCCTGGGGGGCCCGCGCAAGCTAGGGCCCGGATGGCAAACGCCACCCTGACTCTATGGTTAGTCCGACACTGATTGGGAATATTATTCTCTTCTTCTTCTTTTTCTCACATATAAAATGAGGGCCGAGTTACAATGGCGACTGGCTTCACTTTTAAATGTTATACTTCCTCCATACTCTATAGGAGGAGTTCCCTAACTGTGCGGTAAGTAAATTTGAATGAGCGTGAAACTTTATAATATATATGAATAAATATATTATTATTTTTTTATATTATAATATATATTTCATTCATAATGTATTCAGAAGCCGCACCCTTTCATCATGTAATTATTTCTACCCTTTACACTTACTATTGCACGATATGGGGTATACAGAATGTACGGTAAACATACAAAAATTTTGAAGTGTGTTCGAGTATTAAGATGAATTAAAAGGAAGCTAGGTATATACTTTCAAAAATTGCACGATCTCAGAAATTCGAATATTTTTTTAGATATATTCAGATTGTTTATACTTAGAATGAGCTTACATTTAAAAGAGTTTAATAGTCCAAGCTCTGACCGTACAAAAGTCTACAGGACAACGCTACTAAAATTTTATTATTGAATTTAACAGATATAATATTATGATGAGAAACATCATATCGGTGAGAGACTAATTCAAATTTAATCGTTTTTTGTTGTCAGGATCTCGAAGGAATGAATTAATTGTGAATTATAGACACTCGACAACTGAGTCAGGATCTCGAATACGGCCCAACACTACTTGATGAAATTTATACAAATTATAGAGAAGTAGTATCAATTATTTACAATTATCCTTGCCTTGCAATGTTTTTTGCATTTACCTGGCAGACCTCATACTGAATGATACATTTTTAGAGTGTTAGGTCTCCAAGTCACTATATGAATAATACCTACTTATTATATAAATCATAAATTCTCGAAATTTAAATCAGTACTTCACAATTCACAACATAATAGACATGTGCTTATAGCATCATAATATTATAACGTGTTACGAATACTCAATGTGTGTTTTATAAAAATTAACCACACCTGAAGATGGCAACTCGTTGCTGAAACGCGTCGTGTTAACAACACGACACAAGACGGACACAAAAAAAAAGGTATTTCTAACACTTCTTATTACCCATACTGAACATTTATCCATTAGGAGAGAGGTCTAGCAGATATGCAAAAAAACTGCAAGGCAGACGATGATAATTGTGAAGAACTGATGCTTCTTTATAATCTGTGCTATAAATTTCATCAAATAGTTAAAAGTAGTTTAAAAAAAATTGATTTATCTTACCAACAATTTGATGTTTTTCATCATATCGTCTGTTAAATTCAATAATAAAATTTATAGAATGTCCATTGTCCAGTAAACCTTTGTACGGTCAGAGGTTAGGATATAACCTGCATCAAGATTTTGTACAGATCGATATGTTTCTTAAACATTCTGTATAATAATAATATAGAAATAAAGTTAACGTGTGTTATACTAATGAAATGTTATGTCATCTCTCGTTAAATTAATTATTTCTTAGTTCATTAAAGCTTAAGATAATCATCTTGATATACAGTGCGCGATATCTATCGACCGAAAGAAAATGTTTTCACCATTTTTATTTATTTATTTATTTATTGTATATTATAGACGCTCAACAGCTAAGGTCATTGGCGTCTAATTACGTCAAATTACATTACACTACATCACATTAAAAATAATTTGATCTAATATTTATTACATAAAATTGAAAGTTATTTAGGTATATACTTAAAATATCAAAAATTAAATTTCACAATAAATTTTGGAAAAAAGTTTAGTGATGTTATAGTCTAACAGACAGCGACGGATTTTCTTAAGTGTCAACGTAAGGCAAAATAATCTCAACATTCCATGTTTGAGTGTTCCCGATTTGAGAATCTGTAAGTGTAGCAGCCTTTCTTCCTTGCGTTGTAGGTTTTTTCATGTAGGTAATAATGTAACACTATTTCGCCAGTTCTCTGTCTATTAGGCTTTGATTAATTCTCAAATTGCCACAATACTATCTTATAACCAGGTTACAAATATTACTTAACACAAGCTTAAAAAAAAACTAAACACTATCCTTAACTGGTTCTTAAAATTAAATAGGTAGGTAATAAATTTATTTGAAAAAAGAACTTTTTAAGATTATTTGATAGATACGACGGGGAGTTTTGGAAATACATATCAATCGATTATGATGTGAAGACCCGTTCCAAAATTTTACATGATTTATGAAATGAAAATGTTTTAAGATTCGAATTATTCTTCAAAATACACATTTTAATTGTGTTTTAAAGACCACCAACAGCTAAGGTTATTTGGGCCTAGCACCAATTCATATTTTCAATTCATTATTTTTTTTTAAATAATAAATTGAAAATCCAATTGACACTTTTACCAGCTCTCGGGCTAGAACCCGGGAACTGGGGACTTGTAATAGAGGAACCATAGCAACGCCATGTAAACAACAGCATTGCTACACGCTCGACTATTCTCAAGCCCTACACATTTTAAAGTCCGAACTGTCAAAAGTAATTTTACCGGTAAATTTAAACAGGTTCATAACACGAAATGTAGTAAACATAATATAAAATCACTCACCATTTTTTATAAAAGATGAAAAAACACGGGTCACAAAAAATATGCACAAAATTTACGAAAAAATATTACGAATAGTTTTTGAAGACGCCGCTTACGCCACTGCCTGCCAATGTGTCAGCAAGGAGACACCTCGGAGACGAATGCAAGTAGCGTTTAGATAAGCGGAGCTTATATAAGCGCTCTGTTAGGTCGACTACTGTTCGACTTGAAACTATCGATTGTGTCTGTGGATGGGATTCTTGAAACAAATTAAGCTTTGTATTATTACAACTTCTTTTGTCAAATTAATTTATAATTGTAGATTATAGACGCGTCGACAAGTCAGGTCATTAGCGTCTTCAACACAACAAATAATCCATTTGTGTATTAGAATCCGTCAGCTGGCATACACAAACCGAGTGGTACGAGCTCGGGTCCCTGGGAGCACTAATTCCCAGAGAACATTGGAATGCAATTTGTGATATAGCAACCACATTCCAATGTCCCCCCCTGGGGGGGGGAGTTATTTTATCAATCTACGACAGTGGTCATTAATTAGCGGTTCGCGGGTCAGATTCGACCCTCGAAGCTCTTCCTTCTCGCCTTGCGGACCAGAAGGAAGAATAATCGGTCATTACCTTCTACTTTAGATTATTATTATTATTGTAAATTATAGACGTGTCGACAGCATAGGTCATTAGCGTCTTAAAAATTAAATTGTGTTTTAAAGACCACCAACAGCTATTAAGGTTATTTGGGCCTAGCACCAATTCATATTTTCAATTAATAATTTTTTTTTTAATAATAAATTGAAAATTCAATTGACACTTTTACCAGCTTTCGGGCTAGAATCCGGGAACCGGGGACTTGTAAGTTGTAATAGAGGAACCATAGCAATGCCATGTAAACAACAGCATTGCTACATGCTCGGCTATTCTCAAGCCCCATTAGCGTCTTGATTACATTAAATAACAATTAACTTAAAACTAAATGACATCACAAAACATCCATGACCGGAGGCGGGATTCTAACCCACGACAGTTTGATTCAGAGGCCGCGACGCTAACCACTGGACCACACTGTCCTCTTTCTACTTTAGAATAGTACTATCATAACTGTCCCTTGAACGGACGCTCTCTTGAGCTGACGCGGACATTATTTCTCAATATTTTGACGACAATATTATGTTCTCTTGTGCGGACACCTAACCTAACTTAACCAGTGCCTGAAGCTTTGGTGAATCTCCGCTAATGACGACATGGTATAATTTGACGCTGCGAACGACATACGTACATACATAATAATATGGACGCGTCTACGTACATTGGTATTTAAATTTAATTTTCCGTTGGACGGACGAATCTACGACAAAAGGACGCGGCAATCGGGACGCGGGACAAAAGGACGCGGTCATTTAGACGCGAGACAAAAAGTCGCAAGGGACAAAAGGACGCGGAGAAATTTGGACGCAAGACATTAGGTCGCCTTCCAGTTGGATGCAAATGGCGAGGTTGGTAGTCAAAAATAGATTATAATACCTGGAAACAATTAAAATAAAATCTAACCTTTTCCGAACATTTTAAATTATCCTACACTAATATAAAAACATAAAAATTTGTTCATCTAGACTCTAGAGTAATCGTTGATATTTGGCAGGATATCTGAAAAAGTCAGATACTTAGCCCGAAAAAAACGTTAATTAAATGCGAAAGGTATCATCGTTTAGACACGGTAAGGCAAAATCTAAATTCATTTATTATCTAGAGGGCACCCAAGTGAAAGAAATATGCGTCGTGAGACACCCGACAGAAGTGAACACTGCAAACTGAATCGAATTTAAAAAATATTACAGTAACTCCAAAAAAACAGATAACTGGCTTACATCTAAAAATATTATCAACTTTTCTCCCTCGATGCTAAAGCCACAATTATATCAGATAGTAAAATAGTAAGGGAGACACTGTATATATAATAATAAAAATGCGTCTTTTGAGTCCAACTGGAAGGCGACCTAATGTCTTGCGTCCAAATTTCTCCGCGTCCTTTTCTCCCTTGCGACTTTTTGTCTCGCGTCCAAATGACTGCGTCCTTTTGTCCCGCGTCCAAATTGACGCGTCCTTTTGTCGTGATACCTGGGCGGACACGCTTTGATGGTCCCCTTAGTGGTCCAAGAGAGACTTCACTGTATTTTCTAAATTTCAATATTGGATTAGATTTAAACCTCAAGAACATGTCGACCAATCGGGTTTCACTTCAGTGTATGCTATGTCCAATCCAGATTACTTAAGATAGAGATCAATGGTTTTTAACGACAAAATATTAGATGGTCAACTATCCAACAATGTAGTGTGCAGTGTATAACAAAGGAAATGTTTTTTGTGCTGTTAGTAGTTCTAAAAACTCGGGTCGCAGTGCCAAACCCTGCCGACAATATAGTGTATTTGCTAATTGGCATTGTGGCTTTATTATGTGAACTTAAGTTTGTTTTTGGACAAAATAAAAAATTTAACCCCTTAATACATCCCTTAAAATAATATTTTTTTTCTTAATTTCAAAATTTTTATCAATGCAACCTCGGTACCAAATTAAATACACCCTTCAGTAAGTAAAGCACTATCCGTAAACTAGTGTTTTCATAAAATTTGTAACTCCGGTCCTGTCGGGCCGATTTTATTAAAATTTTAGCAGAACATTTTAATCGTTACTAAAGGGTTAAATTTCAATTTTGAAACGATTCTGAGAATTTTTTCGGCATTTTTGGGCCCAAAAACATTTTTCAACCCCTAAAAACCACCCTTAAAATAGTCCGATTTGGCCCATTTTAAATAGGCTTCGTGCGGTGATGGATTTTAACGTGCCTACCAAATTTCGTCAAAATCAATTAACTCTTTCGAAAGTTATAGCCCGCACATATATATATATATATACATATATAAACAGACTTTTCCAAAAATGGTGCCAAAGTGTTCAGGAGGTTATGAAACGTCGAGAAATTTTGTTCCGACCCCTAGGTCCCGCCATCCGACCGACGCCAATAGTGTATGTGCCATATGGCAAATACACTAATAATTCAAATGTGTATAGATATAATAATTATATTACAAATGCATAATTGCGTGATTGTTTCGTATTTAAGAATAAGAGATTCACCTATATATGATTATAATATCATTTTGTTCATCTTATAATTTACAATAAAATTACAATCGGACCATTTATGGACCATACCTTTTCCGGTTGTCACGCTAATAGGCCAGCCTAACAGGCATAGTTAATTATGGACAATGAGGATTTGATTTTTAGTGTGTGTTGCAATTTCTGTACCAATTTCTATATATTTTTAGTGTATTTGCCATATGGCACATACACTATTGGCGTCGGTCGGATGGCGGGACCTAGGGGCCGGACCAAAATTTCTCGACGTTTCATAGCCTCCTGAACATTTTGGCACCATTTTTGGAAATGTCTATTTATATATGTATATATATTTATATATATATGTGTACGGGCTATAACTTTCGAAAGAGTTAATTGATTTTGACGAAATTGGGTAGGCACGTTGGAATCCATTACCGCACGAAGCCTATTTAAAATGGGCCCAATCGGACCATTTTAAGGGTGGTTTTTAGGGGTTGAAAAATGTTTTTGGGCCCAAAAATGCCGAAAAAATTCTTAGAATCGTTTCAAAATTGGAATCTAACCTTTTAGTAACGATTAAAATGTGCTGCTAAAATTTTAATAAAATCGACCCGAAAGGACCGGACTTACAAATTTTATGAAAACACTAGTTTGCGGAAAGTGCTTTACTTACTGAAGGGTGTATTTAATTTGGTACCGAGGTTGCATTGATAAAAATATTGAAATTAAGAAAAAAAATATTATTTTAAGGGATGTATTAAGGGGTTAAATTTTTTATTTTGTTCAAAAACAAACTTAAAGTTCACATAATAAAGCCACAATTATCAGCAAATACACTATATTGTCGGCAGGGTTTTGGCACTGCGACCCGAGTTTTTTTATGCATGTAAAGTGTAAACAATACACCTGGCGGCATTTTAAGGATTTCGACTTTAGATGTAACTTGATTTGTGCACGCAGATGACCTCAGTTGTCGAACGTCTGCAATATACAATCTTGATTTGTGTATTAAAAAAAAATGGGTTTATCTGTATCGCGGATACAGACAGATGACGTGAATATCGTTGTATTCCGTATTAAAATGTTCTTCCCGCTTTATTCCTAAACCTCAGGAAAAACCACTCGTCTAGTCCTGGATGCCTTTAAACACAAATAATTGTATTCATTGTCATGGAAAGAAATATAAATATACTAGCGGACCCGTCCCGGCTTCGCTCGGGTGGTATGAAATTATGATTTAATAGCGGTCACCCATTACTCCGCTCACGTATATTTAGTATAGCTGATCCGGCAAACGTTGTTAATAATTTCTAGGAATAATTACATTACTCACTCGCTTCGCTCGTTCGCTTGAATATTATAAATACACTACTCACTCGCTTCGCTCGTTCGCCATATATGTATTTTTTAAAGCTTAATATAAAAATCGCGATTAAAAATCAGGGGTTGGTCGTATAAGGGTGAAAATTTAGAGTTGTATGTATTTTTCAATGCTGAATCATGAAAAAATTTAAAAAAAAAATTTTGTCCAAAAAATAAAAAAAAAAAATTTGGGGTGGACCACCCTTAACATTTAGGGGGATGAAAAATGGATGTTGCCCGATTATCCACCTACCCGATAAGCACACAAAATTTCATCAAAATCGGTCCAGTCGTTTCGGAGGAGTATAATAACGTACACCGCGACACGAGAATTTTATATATAAGATTTATCTTATAAAATCAAATGTCCGTAAAATATAATTTAAAAAATTGTAAGAAATTTTATTTTTTAACTTCCCATTGTAAGTTATTGTAATGGGTCCGAAAATCGAAATCAAAAAGGAAAAAAAAATTTTATGTTTCAAGGTCACTATTTTTACACAACTTTTAGAAAGATGTCTGTGTGTGTGTGTGTACGTATGTACGTACGTACGTACGTACGTATGTATGTGTCCATTTCTTTCTAAGACGAAATCTCGAGAATGAAAAATGAAAAATTTTTTCAAAATCGCTTCAGCCGTTCTTTTTACTTAACCAAATAGACTCCAAAAAAGTAGATTTTACACAATATCTCGCGAATAAAAAATTATATCGACTTCGTAAGGGTATCAATCGAGGCGTGTTAACGTCATTTTGATCCGACATAAATTTTATAAAAATCGGTTCAGCCGTTTTTTTTTTGTTTTTTTTAATTATTGTTAAAAATAAATAATAATTATGTTTTAATGATTAAAATGATTACTTCAGCCGTTTTTTTTTTGTTTTTTTTAATTATTGTTAAAAATAAATAATAATTATGTTTTAATGATTAAAATGATTACTTTTCTGTGTAATATCTAATTTAATTATTATTATTAAACATTTATCAAACTGGGTAGTTCGTCGTGTGGACCTCAAGGGTCGCACTTTAGTCCTAATAATTAAACGACCCACCTCACGGCTTGTTTATATTTCAAGTTGCTATCCAATAAGTACTTAGGCAGGTATATATTTTAATTAAAAAACAAATATTAAAAGTCTTCGGGATTCGAACCTGGGTTGGTGTTTGTATCCATCGGTAGACTTGTACTTTTCCTTGCGGCCACCATGGCTTCTCAGTAAGTCATGTTGTCTGAGACTTTAACATAGTTATACATGTTGTGTTTTGTTTTACATAATATGTCAACCACTTCCAACTATTTCCGTTACAGCTAATATTTCTAAAATGCCACCCCAGTATGAGACTTTAGAAGTTATTCACGTCAAAGTAAAGTTCATTTTATCACAAAATATGTTCCATTTTACTTGTAATTCCATTTTATTTCAAATCCCCGTTGAAGAAAATAAGTTTATGATTGATCTTTGACATGAATGAGTTGCAACCCTATTTTATTTAGTTTTTCATTGTTCGACATAGAATATTACGAAAAAAAAATCGGGTCGCAGTGCCAAACCCTGCCGGCAACATAATGTATTTGCTAATACAGGGCATTGTGGCTTTATTTGTTTTTGGACATGTGTAGTTGTGTATGTACCTATGTATGTATGTATGATTGTATGATTTCTTGATGAAATTTTTTTTAAATGTTTCTTATGATTCCAGAAGTGCTATAAGCTATGTTTTATTCAACTTTTTTAATAATTAATTATTTTTAGGGTTCCGTTTCTCAATAAGAAAGAACGGAACCATTTTAGGATCACTCGTTTGTCCGGCTGGCTGGCTGGTTTAATAAATTTTTGAGTTGATTAATTAAATTTTGATTGGTTTTCTACTACTAATGAAACGTGAAATTCTTTTGCATTTTAGCGTATTAGGCTATTAGCGGAATCCTTTTAACACCAGGCTGACTTCGCTTCAAAGGGGGAGAGATTCTCGCGGATGGGGGGGGGGTAATAAATCATAAATTCTGATCTCTGGAACTACTGAACCGATTCTAAAAATTCTTTCATTAATACAAACTACACTCCCTGAGTGATATAGGCTATATTTTATTTTGATAAATTTCTCGCGGGGAGGGATAATTCCTGTGGGTTAGTAACAAAACGTAACTCTGACATTCTTTTGCATTGCTGGGGTTCCATTTTGAACGCTGGGGTTTCATTTTGAATCCCTTGGTTTCATTTCGAGTGCTGCGGGGTTTCATTTTAAATACTAGGGTTTCATTTTGAATGCTTAAGTTTCGATTACTGGGGTTTCATTTATTAAAAAAAAATTAGGGTGGCATTTTTTTTGTGTGTGTTTTAAAGACCACCAACAGCTAAGGTTATTTGAGCCTAGCACCATAATTCATATTTTCAATTCATTATTTTATAATAAATTGAAAATCCAATTGACACTTTTACCTGCTCTCGGGCTAGAACCCGGGAACTGGGAACTTATAATAGAGGAACCATAGCAACGCCATGTAAACAACAGCATAGCTACACGCTCGGCCATTTTCAAGCCCGCAGATTTTTTTTTAATATATTGTATATAATATATAAATGGACATTTCCAAAAACGGTACCAAAATGTTCTAGGAAGGTATGAAACGTCGAGAAATTTTGGTCCGACGTCGACCCCTAGGTCCTGTCAACCGACCGACGCCAATAGTGTATGTGCCATACTAATAATAATATAAATTACTATCTGATTTCGGTTTTACAGACAACGGATGTTATATCACAGCATGGCACCACAAAAAATCGAATTACCTATACAAAATGTCGTCACGCGTAGGTTTCAATAATTCCAACACGCATTTCGTAGGTCGCATGTGATGTCTCCTTAAAAGTTTTTTTTTCTTGTAATTTAATGAAGATTAATTAATCCCGATTTTTTTTTCGTATAAACTTTCAGCACATCTGCTTTCTAGTTAATTGACGACTCGTTAGACTAAATTGTTAAATTAGAGGTTCTTATTAATAATCGATTAAATTTAATTTGTTTGTATAATAAATAAGACATTTTTTTTGTTAATCTTAAACTGTAGACATGTGTGTCATCGCAGTACGCCAAATATAATGGATTCTCAGCTAAGGACCAATTTTTCGATTAAAAACAATTTTTTTCGAAGAGAAAAATATATTCTGCATGTAAAACAACGTCAATATTTTACTTAATTAGTAGTATAAAAAAATGCGTGTGTGCTTATAATCACAAGACAGAAGTGAAAACTTCAGATTTTCTAATTTTAAAATATATATATAATTTTTTAACACGTTTAATGCCGATGTCACATACCGTGTGCCATCGACTATTATTGTTAAGGGCCGATGTCACACCATGTGTGCCACAGGTATAAGTAGCTAGTACAGCTCAGTACTGTGTCAGCTATTAACAGAGAGTGTTGTGTTTACTTCGGCCTCTTAAGAACGTCATACTGCATATCAGTACATTATCGGTTTCGACATTTTTTATATTTAGGTGCCGCTATGGAGCATGACGCTCAAATACTGCAATATTTCAAAGTTCTGATGCCGGCTACTGACGTGCGCCCTGCAAAAGTGGCCGGCAGTGAACGTGTTAATCGCACAGTTTAATCATAAATATATTAAAATCGGCCTATACAATTAAATTTAATGAATAGATATAATACCTTAACGATAATATTAAGTCTTAGTGTCATCTGTTAGCGCACTTGTGAACTACAAATGACTTTTTACTCGTATTAAGTTTTTAGTGTCATCTATTAGCACACTTATGAACTACACACTATTACAAGCATATTGCAAATACGTGTTCGTGTTTGAGCCGTGTAAACCCAATTGTCACCGTCGGGTGCGTTTCACATCACTGTTGTTAACTGCCCAGGCAAAGCTCGCCTAAGGAAGTTTTCATTTCAAAAACATGGTATAAATAGCATAATAAGTCTATAATATTTATTGACTTTCTCTCTCAGGAAAACTTCCTTAGGCGCGCTTTGCCTGGGCAGTTAACAACAGTGATGTGAAATAAAGAGGTCATCCCGCTTATTGCATTGCCTATGCTGCCATCTATACTTCGATTCAATCGCGAATAGAAATAAGATATTCCTACAAATAAATTGAGATAAATGAGGCCACTAGTGACATCTTTCATCTTAACTGTAAAGTGACTACTGTAATGCGTAGGAGTGTTTCTCTGAAACAGTGTAAAAATGGTGTAAAATCACGTAAAAATATTGTTATATTGCATATAAAACCGTAAATATAACATAACTCAATAAACCGGTGTTAGATAATTGTTTATTAATTAATTTAAAATTTATTTAGGCAAAAAATGTTACAATAAACTGTAAATTACGTTCGTTTTTCCACTTTTTACTTGTCATTCGTGGTTAGGATTTCGGAGATGTCACATTGACAATAAATATAACCTATAAAAGACAAAAGTTAAATTTCACTCTCAAGTGTGTTTAAATCATTTAAAATATATAACTAAAATGTTGCCTATTTATAATAAACATTTTAGATTAATGCCGAGTTTGTATAGGTATTTTATTTTAGAGAAAATCAATAAAACTGTAAACAAATGTATTGTTATAAAACGATATCCGTACAAGTCTGTGACTGATACCCGTAATCATAATAATTGTTTAATTGTGACACCCAGTTCGATATTCAGGACATTTTGCAGCGAAGTGTCGAGTCCTTTATTTGAAAGAGCTTGTGATGAAACGCTAGAATCTTTATGTGATTTCTTTGAAGATTTAATTGAAGAATCGCCTCATTTAAAATCGGCTGATGTCCTCTACGGGGTATTATACATTTTTTATAATATATAATTTGCATAGTACTATGTAGTGATTCTTAGCTACACTTGGTAGTACTTGATTAAATGATAAATTAAAAACATAAACATTTCGATAAGTTCTACAAATAATTTAATTTAATTATACTCAATGCACGTTTCGCAGTTATATTTCAAGTTTATGCTGCTAATGATTGAAATGTATCCCGAAACGTCCGTTGAGTAAAATTTATATAAATTATTAATATAGTTCATACGGATTCACTGGCCTTTTTTAACACGCTTTTATTAGCTTCACTTGTATGTTTGCTTGCTTGTTTGTCAGTTTGTAACCGACTTCTTTGAACTTGATTTTGACCAACTTTGAACGGTCAGATTTAGTTTAAACGTTGTCGACTTATCAAGGACCGACGACAATAGAATAATTCAATAAGTTTGTCCCATTATCCTGACCAGGATCTCCAGGACTAAAAAAAAAAAGCAAAAAACTTCAGATTGAACTGAAACTTTGCACACTTATCAAGGACCGATGACAATACAATAATTCAATAAGTTTGTCCCATTATCCTAACCAGGATCTCCAGGACTAAAAAAAAAGCAAAAAACTTCAGATTGAACTGAAACTTTGCACACTTATCAAGGACCGATGACAATACAATAATTCCATAAGTTTGTCCCATTATCCTGACCAGGATCTCCAGGACTAAAAAGCAAAAATAAATTATAATTTAAAAAAACTAAAAAACACGCTTTAATGATCTAAAAAGTAAAAAATAATTAATTTTATTGTAAAAAAGCGTGGGGTGCTTTGTATCATATTTTCATACTACCCCACGCTTTTTTACAATAAAATTAATTATTTTTTACTTTTTAGTTCATTAAAGCGTGTTTTTTAGTTTTTTTAAATTATAATTTTTTTTGAAATTATTAGCATTAAATTTTTTTGCGGAATCGTGTTTAGGACAAAGCATGTTGCCGCCCGGTAACCCGGTCCGGTAGTGTCTGAATCGACATTGTTTATACCAGAGGTTCCCTGAATGTGCGCCGCGACGCCCTGGGGCATCGCGGCGTTCAGTAGGATCCCACCAAAAACATAAATGTGAAAAAGAGGCTAAGTTCGGTACAAAGAAAACAGTTTCGCCGAAAAAAGAATTGAGATCTAAGTGGGTGCCAAGTTTTCACACATGATTCATTTGTTTATAATATAAAACATGAAAACTTGCCAAGTGATTGGCACCCACTTAGATCTCAATTATTTTTTCGGCGAAGCTGTTCTTTGTACCGAACTTGGCCTCTTTTTCACATTTATGTTTTTTGTGGTTTTCTACTTTCTGAGACACTGTGATGTGCTTGCGATAACCTGTTACTGTTTAGTAACAGTTACTAAAAATAATTTAATAACGTTATTTTGTTTCTTTGCAGGATGGCGTACTAACAGTACAGTTCGGTGAACCATATGGCACGTACGTGATAAATCGTCAATCACCAAACAAACAAATTTGGTTGAGTTCGCCAACAACAGGTCCAAAACGTTATGATTTCGTATCCAAAGGTGACAGTGATGGATACTGGGTCTATAAACACGACGGATTTTCACTGCACCAATTATTAAAACAAGAAATCAAAGAAATTGCTAAAAAAGAAGTAGATTTATCTAATTGTTCTTATGTTTTGTTGTAGTTGTTATTGTATTTTTATTTTTAGTTAATTTAATAATAAAATTTCAGATTTTTCGTTTTATTTTATTTTATTTATTTTTTTGTTTACCATTTTTTTGAAAGAATTTTATTTATTTTTTTTACTGTTATTAAATAAAAACACCATGGAGGTTATGGAAGAAGGAAATTTGATGGACAGAGTCCGTATTTTGATACAAAGAGATCTGCAATATTATGAGGTAGGTAGGCATAATAAAGAGGAATAGAAAAGAAATGTATAGTTAGTTGTTCTGTATTTCTGACTGAGAACTCGGGTTAGCGAATAACGAGTTACTGACGCAACAAATATTGTAAACTAGCGGCCCAGTCCGTCTTCGCCCGTGTGCTAAAATTTATAATTTATTAATACATTACTCACTCGTTTTCCTCGTTCACTCCAGTTATTATAGCCTATGTCTTAAACCAAAGTATCACCTATCGAACAGTGAACAAAAATTTGAAATCGGTTCACTAGTTTCTGAGATGATTTCCGATTTTCACCCGGGCAAAGCCGGGCCGGCCAGTTATAGCCAATGTCCTAAAACAAAGTATCACCTATCGAACATTGAACAAAAATTTTAAATCGGTTCAGTACTTTCCGAGATTATTTCGATTTTCACCCGGGTGAATCCGGGCCGGCCAGTTATAGCTTATGTGACTATGTCCTATCGAATAGTGAAAAAAATTTCGAAATCGGTCTTTTGAGATTACCCCCGGGCGAAGTTGGGTCGACCAGTTTACATTATCTAAACCTTCCTCGTGAATCATTAATCGTGAAAACCGGAACAAAATCCGTTCAGTAGTTACGGAGAAATTGGTCTTCTGAGATTACTTTCGATTTTCACCCGGGCGAAGCCGGGCCGGCCAGTTATTATAGACTATGTTCATTTCTATTGCGGAATTGCGATGAAAAATGAACGAGGCAAAATAGTAAAAAAAGTTTCCTGTTTTCAGGACAAACAAACGATTTTACAAGAATCATTATGTCCTGCAGTAGTTGGTGGTAAGTTAGATTTTCCGAGGAATGCTTCATTTGCCGCCGTAAAGTTGGTATTATGGTGGGAAGAAGAATACATTGCGGCATATCGAAAAGGGTCTGGCTTGATGCAAGGATCTACGAATAGTCAGGACATAGATGAAGCATCTGGAGGATGTGGAGGAATAGTAAAGTCATCGGATCCTGAAAAATTTGTTTCGATGGTTACAAAATGTGCTGACCAACTTTTAGGTGAAAATTCCGCGATCAGATTATTTCAAACAGAATTTTAAACCCCAATCAAAACCTTAAGATTTCATGACAATTTTCAAAAATAATTGCACACAATTATACCGGGTGTTCAACATATTGAATGAACATTTTTTCATGTAAAATTAATGAGTGAAGAAAATGAGTAACGTATTCATTTATATAAATTCTAGCAAAGGAGATAATCAAGTACACCCGGGTGAAGCCGAAAGGGGCGTCTAGACTATCATAATCCTATGGACACACTGTATATTATCTTATTTATTTTTAATTTTTGAGTGACAATAATGCCGCAAGAAATAGTATAAATCGATAGATATTGGTTTTAGAGAAAAAAATATCATCAAAATAGAAGTGTTTCGTACATATTTTCGAAACTATAGTCATTAAATTTCATTTTAGCAATAAAATTAATGAAAGAAAAGTAGTTTTTTTTTAATTTTTGGGAAACTTTAAACACATTGTCACAGGCCAATTTTCCCGTAGAAATATTCTTTACCCCATGTGGTTAGACTAAACAGTAGCTCGTGAGCTTTGTGGGTTGCCTATAACCCAGGTTATTTGTAATACTAGAAGAGGTATGTAGTACCTTACAGACGTTTGCTTGGTTCATTGGAATCAGCGTTTCATTTTCTACGAGATAAGTATGAAAAAGTTCTGAGAGCTTTCGATTTCGTAAAAAATCCGCGTTTTTAAAGATGGCTTAAAACATCGCATGAATCGGAATCTTTCATGTATTTCTAAAATTGAAAATATTTATAGAACAAGCTGCGATGATTTCAATAAGCTTGATATCAGATATTGTCAATGAAAAAAACTGATTAATAAAAAAGCTCGACATTAACGCGAGTAAAGCTGCGTATAAAGTATAGTTTTGTGTAAAAATCAACAGAAATTTAAAATTTGAAATGTAGTTTTAGAGCAATATTATTTTTTCCATATAAGACAATGTGTTTAATTCAACACCCGGTATAGTAATATTGCGTAAATAACTGATTTAATACGAATACCTATTACTGGCAAAATTTTCTGCCTCTATCTTGTAACTGAAATCTTCCTAATATAATAATATAAAAAATTACATATAAGGGTTCCGTTTTTGCCATTTGGCTGCGCAACCCTAATAATATAATCCTAGTAGGTGTAACATGTTTCAAACCTGTTATAAAGACCCTAGAGCTAGACCCTATACGTTTTTTCAAACGTACTGTTAACAACGACATTTTCTTATTATTCTTTGTTTTGCATTACACTGTTAAAATGGAGATTTTCTTGCAAACTCAGTTTCTTCAATTACTTTCTAGAACATCTACATGTTCTCAGTCAAGAAGCATTAGATCATGCAGACTTGACTGTACTTACTGGTACACTCGGTGCAGCAGCCTTAATTAAAAATTGCATGTGGTGTTATATTCAATCGTCAGGTGGTACACCAATAATATCAGATTCTGGTACTCTCCAAAAAAGCTACAAAGAATACCAAGAAATGGATGAAGCTTTAGCAGAACGTGTTCTAGATTTGCATTGTCGCCTTATGTCACTCTATGTACTTCAAGATGCTGAATCATTGGACTGGGAAAACAAACAACCATTTTTTGAATCTGAACGTGGATCGTTTGTAATCCAAATGTGGTGGTTTTATATGCAAGGTAAATAAATCAAAATCCTGGCTTTAGATTTATGGATAAATATGTACCTATGGGACGTGTGTCCAAGATAAGCATGAATAAACCGAGAGCTAGTGACAATTTTTAGGGTTAATTATTCAAGGTCTTATTTTTGTGAAGATGTTGAGGGAGACATATTGAAGTGCCCTGCGTAAGGGATTTTGCTAGATAGCGGTATGGGTGGGATGCAGACCGCCCCCAACATTTAACAAAAAAATGGTCACAATTATTATTGCTCTAAGGCTGAAATTGTTTGTATAACTGGTCGGTGACCCAATAATGCCATTATAATATTTGCAGATCGATTGGTCAGTATTAAAGGGGTGGCTAGATCACCCTAAACGTGTCATGTATCCGACGAAATTTATATTATTAGTTCAAGGTTCAAATTTTAATATGTTGTTACGGCGACTGTTTTAAGCATATATTTCAATTTGCAGAACAAAATGTCGGTATTAACCCCCTTGCAGAACGATATAAACACCTAGGCGAGCAAGTTTCCCTCTAAGAGAGGGGGTTAATACCGACATTTTGCTCTGCAAATTGAATTATATGCTTAAAACAATCGCCGTAACAACATATTAAAATTTGAAACTTGAACTAATAATAAAAAATGCGTCGGGTACATGACACGTTTAGGGTAATCTTCCACCCCTGTAATACTGAGCAATCGATCTGCAAATATTATAATGGCATTATTGGGTCACCGACAAGCTATACAAACAATTTCAGCCTTGAAGCAATAATGATTGTGACCATTTTTTTGTTACATGTTGAGGGCGGTCTGCATCCCTCCCATACCGCTATCTAGCAAAAGCAGGGCACTTTAAAATGTCTCCCTCAACATCTTCACAAAAATAAGGCCTTGAATAAATAACACCAAAAAATTGTCACTAGCTCTCTGTCTAGAAATGCATTCGTTATTTAGCCACCTTTTCTGTGAAACTATATCGATTTTAATTTTTAGGTACAAGAGATGATCTTTGGAATACAGTGCCCCCGAAGATCGCTCAAAGAATATTTTCAGGAATGTTAAATGAGTCTTTAACGATATTAACTGTTCGCTATATGCAGGTATAGGTACTTACGTTCACATAAAATATAAATGGCTATTTCAAAAATAAATAAGTCAACTTTATTTAGGCTAAGCCAAGTGAAGCAAGGAGCCCTTTATTGGTAGTGGACATCAGCAATCTATTGCTATGTGTTACACAATTATTACCAGCCATTTGCAACAATGCAGAAGAGTTGGCTGGATTATCTTTGAACACCCAAAGTAAAATGCTACGTGATATTCACGCTAAATGTCACAAATTATTAATGTGTTTCATTTTACGAGGTGCTCCTCTTGAAATGTTTCATAAGGTAAATAAACAACGCTAAACATCTGAGACCATCAGTGATGAATGTTTAATATTTATACGTTTGATATTATAGCAATTTTAACAAAATCAAATGTTCTTAGGTTTTCAAAAAAGGCACAGATAATGTTGGAATGTTGAAGCCGCGTCTTGCAACTCCAAGTCCTTGGTTAGTTTTGACATCACCGGAATTGTTTCCGAATAATTCTCATACAGTCACTAAACTAGAAGATTTAGATGCTAATTGCGCACTTGCGTTGGAATTACGGGTATTACTTGCCCAGCCGCAACCAAACTGGCCAATTCTGTTAAAGGTATGGTGAAATCTAATTAGTGTTGCCGTCTAGACAAGACAAAACAAGATTTTCAAAGTCTTGTCTTGTCTTGAAATATCAAGACTTCACTAAGTCTAAGTCTAGATTAAAGAACTCTTGTCTTGTCTTGTCTAATATCAAGACTCTAGATTATTTTCAAGAGTCTAGATTACCCGAGTGGTTTACTTTATCTATACTACTTAGTTTATCTAGACTCTTGAAAATTGTTTTGGCAAGAGTCTTGATTTAGATAAAGCAAGTCTTGTCTTGAAAAATGAAAATCTAGACAAGACAAGACAAAAGTCTAGATAGTCTAGATTTAGACGGCAACACTAAATCTAATGCAGATTTGATTTCATTTTATGAATCTCCGATACTCCGAAGAGTTAATTTTTAAAATTTTTCCATAACATGTATTAACGTATGAGACATAAGTTTTGAGAAATGTTGGCTGAGTTTGGGGAAAAGCAGTGGATGCTGAGCTTATACTCAAAGATGTTTACCGAAATGCTGAATTTTTATATAATATTTTGGCCTGATCTTGCTTCGTATCATTATGCCAGGAAGACTTGGAAATGGTTGGAGTTGAATAACGTCACTTATGTATCGAGATAAGCTAACCCCCCAAATGTTCCTCAAGCTCGGCCAATAGAAGAATTTTGGTCTTTCGAAAGGTTGGGAGGCCCAAAATGAATGACAATTGCGGGCAAGAAATTAAAAAAAAATCAGAAAGTGGACCTGAACATCTTCCAAAGGAAGATGAGACAAGTCTTAGCCAAATTGCGTGCCATTGATGACCCAAGGTCTTCTATCAGTTTTGTACATTTGTTTTCATGTTGTCATAAGTTGTAAAATTAACCATTAATACTTAAGTTGATATTTTTCTCAAAACTTATGTCCCATACGTTGTATACTGAAGCTGACAAACTGGAGATAGGACGATGATTTTGGTCAGTTTTTGTTTCCTACGTCAAATTATGATCCAATGATCCAATGACTCGTGACTATAAGTAAATGTTTCAGATAATTTTAATGAGAGATTGTAAAATATCGGCATTGATTCTTCAATACACCATGAAGAAAGTTTTTGAAACTAGTAATTTTAATCAAATGCAACCGCCAACGGACGAAACAGTAACTTGTGGGGGTTTTATGTGTTCCGGAGATGGTATTTGTAAATATCCTTCAGTTCCTGCTAATTTCTTTTACGATATTGTGGCGGCCATAACTCACATTGTCATTTCTATCGAAAGCGAAGCGAATATTCGACATACTATTTTACCATCGTTAGAAAGCTGCGGTCGGAGTTGGGCAGTTTGTTTAGACAGACAACAGGTAATTATAAACAATAATAATCGTTAATTCCCAATTAATTAAAAAAATTATTGTCTATTAAATTTGATTATCTACGAATTGTAAATTTATGCTTGTTTTTATACAAGAAAATTGATAGCAAACCCGATGCTAAACTTGAGGAATATGAGGACAAAATATTCTTTTTGCCATACCCACCATAAAATAGCTGCTTTACATGCATGTATGTATGTATGCAATATGCATGTTAAGTGACTTTTGACAAGTCGGTGTTAAGACTTAAGTCGTGTCGGAACTTATCTTTTCCACACTAGTGGTGCCCTGATCCGCTCGCTATTACATACTGACAGCTACTCTCGGCCTGCTATAGAAGTGAAGTTGGCGACATAAATGAACTGTCAAAAAATTTTGAAAATACTGAAAATGAAGTGAAAAGCAACTATTTTGTTGTAGGTGTGGTAAAAATACCAAATATATATTATCGTGCGTAATTGTTAGAATTGTATTTTAAAGACCACCAACATCTAAGGTTATTTGGGCCTAGCACCAATTCATATTTTCAATTCATTATTATTTTTATTTTTTTTTAATAATAAATTGAAAATCCAATTGACACTTTTACCAGCTCTCGGGCTAGAACCCGAGAACTGGGGACTTGTAATAGAGGAACCATAGCAACGCCATGTAAACAACAGCGTCGCTACACTCTCGGCTATTCTCAAGCCCTATCGTGCGTAATGATATTATGACTCGTGTGATTGTTAAAACTCGCTATGCTCGTTTCAACATGTCACAACCCATCAGTAGTACACCTCATTATACCACTAGATATGCAATCTACTATTATGTAACTTTAAAATATTTTTAAGGTATGGAACCAAACGAAACCTCCATGGCTGAAAGCAATTTTATGGTCAATAAAACCATATTTACCACCAATAGTGACAACATTAATATCAGCTGTTCAAACTGGGGCTAGTATGTACCAAACAATGTCCTTGACAATTGCCTGTTTCAGTCAACTTTGGGATTGTATTCCTCAATACGTTACGCGCATAGCCAAACTACTCAACGAAATTTTACCAGCTGATGTTCAACCAGTAGCCAATTCAGTCATTTTACAGCTATTGATTTCTGCCCTTTACACTGCACTGTATGAAAAAGCACACGAAGAAAATAAAAGTATTTCGAGCCGAATAAAACTTAATTCAGTGCAGTCGTCCGCAAGCAAAGGAAATAGTAAACCTGAAATTAAAATTGATTCTACATTGGTACATAAAAATTCGCAGATTAGTTTCGATGGTACAGCTAGTGATTCACAATCAATTTCTTTAGCTTTAGCAGAAGCATTGTGTAGTATTGATAAAGATAATAAACACACAGAACAGATCGATGAATTTTTAGAATGTGTTGAGAGTGAATATAGTTTGTATGGACAGACTCCTTCAGGACAGTCTGATTTATTAGAACAAACTGGACATTTGGCTGAAGTTCTTGCCAGTGATATATTGATGACTACAGAAGGGAAATTAAGTCTGAAGGTAAACTTATTTCTATTTGCTTGGGATATAGACCTAAAAAATAATTAAATGAATGCATCAGTACATATGAAACACCCATTTTGACAATGACGTAACATAATGCTGTAGTCAGGAAAAATTCATTATTTCAAACCTGTGTCACCGTAGGGATTCTAACCCTAAACTTTCCACTATCGCGGCGGACTGAGTTGACAATTACTCACACAGCCATGCCTCCTCACACAATCGGCCATGATGGGCAATCACAGAATGGGCCATGATTGTCACCATCATTGCGCATCTGTCCACACAATCGTGCCATTTGTGAATTGTCATCTGTCCGACATGGATATCGAAACAAATATGAACTGAGTGATCGACGAACGTATGGAAACACGCGCAATCATGGCCAAAAAATCCATACAGAGGCGATCACGCTCCATCATGGGCAATCATGGCCAATTACAGGCGTTTATGCCCTCCACACAATCGTGATGGCCTGTAATCGCCCATCATGGCCGATTGTGTGGAGGCACCATAACACATTTTCAAACGATCAACTCTTTCACTTTAATGCACTCTGTCACTGAAAAAATGGGTGTTCATGCATTCATTCAATTGTGTATTTAGTCACGACGCCTCGTGTAAAACTTGTATATATTTCTAAAAAATAATAATTGAAGTGACATAATACGTCATACTTATCGGCTAAACAACTGTTTTTAGAACTTTAGTCTGTCTGTCGGGAATATTCTTAGAAACGGGAACATTAAACGCACAAATTTTAAGTGTTTTAATTCATTAAATACATAGGTATAAATAGTTGCGCTATACATCAACAATAATATCTAAAAGAATTTGGTTTTTGTTTAAGGTCTTGTATCATTTTATTGTCCATAACAGTGCCTGGCTTTTTCAACAGTTAGGCGTCAGTAAAAATAATACGCAGCTAGAACCGAATCAGTTCTCTCTCAAAGAAACTCCATTTTTACATACTGTATTTCATATTGGCGCCCGACAATTTGATGAGGTAAATAATAATAATAATAATAATAACTATTCAGAAAAATGTCACAATGACAAAGAATGCGTCAGTCAAGAATATACAATAAATGTGATACATAGTTCAAAAAATTTGGTATGGGCACTTATCAATAAGATAATTTAAAACTTGTGTTTTAAATACTTTGAAGCTTTTGAGGCTTACAATTTCGGCTGGTAAGCTGTCAAATAGTTTGACAGCTGAGTAACGGGGCCCCTTAGTATATAATGCGAGGTGATGTTCCGGAATACCGTGATTGAATCGACCTCGGGTACCGTAATTGTAATCCGGCAAATGGCGGTGAAAAAGATGTTTATTTTTGAATAAAAAACAAACAGATTTTAGTATATATAATTGTCATAATTCTGTATTTAATGAATACTGGCTTACAGGAATCAGTAGGCTTTAGATGGAATACGAGTCACTGGCAGTCTTCTACTTTTTAACCGCCTTAAAAACAGAGGTTATCAATTCGCCATGTAGGTAAATATACAACAATTTTTGATTGAAATTAAATAATGATACGACTCATTAACTGCTTGCACATAAATATGGATTTTTTCATATTTTTAGTATTTGGAACAGAAAGTTAGTCTAGTTTCGAAAATGGAAGTAGGGGACTGCCTGTATTATCAATATTACCGTATCTTTTGAATTTTTCTTAACTTGAAACTTCGTTGCAAAATGTTAAAAATAACCACAAAACACCAAACCTGAAACCGTTTACAAATTATCGACGTACGTTCCAACCAATTTGTCATCATCAGGAGATGATTAAATTAAGTTTTTCTGGTAATAGGAGGTATTTTACATTATTTTTAAATTTAACCACTAGTTAGTTTATAAATAGATAGGTAATAGTTTTTAGATTTATTCATTTCTTGATGATGCCAACTTGGTTAGCGAAACGTACGTTGAGAATTTTTAAATGGTTCGGTGTTTCGTGGTTATTTTTAACATTTTGTATCATCCCCCAAAGGTTCCATCACTCTTCATGAAAGTTTTTTGTTTAGTTTTTGACAGGTAAATGGACGCCAGCATGGACTGATTTACTCCAAACACCAATGGGTCTAAGTATTGAAAGAGTTTGGATGCAAATAAGTAGACGGTGGGAATTTAATGAAACGGACCCATCCCAACTTAGTGAACATGATATGGCAGTTGTCGCTTCTTTGACATCATTTTTAAAAATAAATTAGAGACAATGTCCGCACATATTGTAGTTTTATTTTATGTAAAAGACTAAATAAAATTTTATTGATCTTCCAAATTTTTAAAATTATGTCTTGCACCACTTTTTAGAGTTGTAGATTATAGACGCTCGACAACCCACTTTTTGGAGACAATGAATACTCCCAAACTCAAAATACGCCGAATATAGCTGAAAATTAAAAAAATATGCTTGCTGGAAAATTCTGTTTGTAGAAATTAGTTTTCAATTAATTTTACATTTCTTTTTTGATGGAGTCCTATTCGTCCTTTTTTGTTCAAAAATAACAATACTAAATGGTGTATAAATATATAAGTACATAATTTGGTGCAGATATTGAATTGATAAAATGCTTACCTATTATTGAAGTTTAGAAACATTTCAACACTTCAAGGGCGTATTAAGGAGTCGATTTTTTAATTTGGTTAAGCAGATTAAATTCACATAATAGCGACCAGTGTTCTTTTTTAATGAGCCATTTTCCTGAGAGTAGTTCTTTCAATTATCCACGAGAGGCAGCACTTGTGGTAGGTACAAAGATTATTTATTCCCCATTAGTGTCGTGTCATTGTAGTGGTACAACTTAATTATTAAATTATTATTATCATTAAATTAGTTAAATAATTAAGTTGTACCACTAAAATGACACGACACTAACGGGGAATAAATAATGTTTTTACCTACCATAAGTGCTGCCTCTGGTGGATAATTGAAGGAACTACTCTCAAGAAAATGGCGCATTCTATCTATGTTTTAAGGAAAATTATTGTTTATGGGTTTTTCATGGTTATCAAAGAATAGACAGTTCTATAAACAATAAATATTTTTTTATCAAATTTAATGAAAGAAAGTCACAAATCTGACGTTTGTTATATTATGTAATATAATACAAATAAAAATAATTAGAATAAATTGTATATTTTTATGACTGTTTATTTTTTTTCAGTTTTATTTCCTTGAATGTCCGTTCCACGGATCCGTAAATTTTGTTGTACCACAAAACATTAAGCCTCATTGTTTCTAGAGCTTGTTTCGTATTCAATTCTATGTCTTTGAAATATTTAGAGTTTTTCTTGATAAATTCTGAGATCTGAAAAAGACATTTCATTGAAAAATTGAAAAAATACAAGTCGCTGTTAGCAGGCCCGAATTTCTGCCTAGGCCAACAAGGCACCGACCTAGGGGCCCAGCCGCCAAGGGGGCCCCGTCCGGAGCGGAGATGGAAATTATAGAAAAAAAAGCCCAACAATTTTGTAAGATATTCCAATTGGCGACTTTTTTTTTGCTGAATTTCCATCCAATTCCATTTTTTCCCCTTTTTTTGGGCTTGGGGGGCCCAACTGTCAAGTGCCTAGGGGCCCTGGGTTTTTAAGTACGGACCTGGCTGTTAGGATTCGAAAAACAATTCTTCAGTTTTACGCTTATATATTATATAAATAGTGCAGTATAAGTGCATGACTCACTATCTTAAAATTTGAAACTTGACTATAGACAATAAACATACAATTGTGACGTTTTTGTTTTCTGCGCAGTGGAAGCTCGAGCTTCCACTGCGCAGATAACAAAAACGTCACACAATAGTAATATTAATTTCTTACCTCTTCAAATTGACCTTCAAGAGATATTTGTTTTGCTAAAGATTTTAATAATCTTCCAAGCGTCACTTTCTTAATTCCTAAATAATTATCAATACGTTCTATGTTCATTTTGAAAAAACTGAAAGCCAAATCGAACCCAACTTCATTGGCAACAACACTTGAAAAGGCGTACGTCATATCTTGTTGTCTGATTCCTGAATTTGGAGTGATTGACCATTCGAGATATCTAAACAAGACAGTTTATTTAGGTATGTGGTTCTCGCAATCTTAGTAATCGAAAAATATTTCCTATTATTTCATTTCCTTTTTAAACATAATAAAATGTTAATAATTCTTTTCTATCAATAAAACATAAGTTCGAATCTAAATACCTGTTTAGTAGCCAAGCTCGGTTGGTACAACCAAGAGCACTTAAAATAACCGATTTTTCAGACGCAAGATTTGATTGTAGATATTGTTGCCATAAGAAATCCCATTCCTCGTCATTTCCAAGAGCAACTGCTTTACAATACACTACCGATCTTATGTTAGTTGGAACCCTGTTAAAATAAAGTAAGACATTTAAGTAAGCTATCAATAGGTACAAATAATTATAACGGATACATTTTTATTACAGCTTTTGTACACGTTGCCAGAGTATAATCACTGCAGGAATGGATTAATATATCGACATTTAATAATAATATTACAAAAAGCTGATGATTTCAGCTGTCGAGCGTCTATAATATAAAATAATCTGACATCATTACACCAATATTGAGTCGTTGCTTTACATTGAAACACAGTATACCAGCTTTCATAGCGTTCCGAGTCTAAACGTTCCTTGTAGAAATGGCTCAATTAATTTGGCGGGTAATGGCATCATTAGATCATTAATACCAAGCCGTTGGTTAATTTTTTATTTTCACCACACTATCTTTTTTGCGTCTCGGGTGAAAAACTGTTCATTGTAGGAATGGATCGATTATGTTCCCCACATCCTGTAGCGGGTCCCCAGAGCAGGATCTTTGGCGGGTCCCCCTAATACCTACTGCTTCCATTTTAGTCTTCGGTTCATCTCTAATCTCTTAGTTGGCCGACTGGCTACTGCGGGTCACTCCTAATTCCCGCCCCCCAAGCTAGAGTCCTGTTAACACCGCTTATGGAGGTCAATAAATTGAAAAATATCATGATATCAATAATGCAGCTGATTCATTTCTACACCGAATTACAGTATTGGACTGGCAACGTCAAATGTGTTATTGATTAAAAAAATGTTTTTATCAAAAAATACGTACGGGTTTGGTTTTTGGGGTTCTTCCATCCATTGCTTGAATATTTCAGAAGAATATTCTCCACATTGACCAATATCCAATTTACAAGCCCAAGACGAAATTAAAACTTGAAATCTGACATTATCAGACACTTGTTTTTCGTAAGATCTTTTGATATCGCCAAATTGATTGTAAACCGAACTGATCAGACTTCGTGCAAATTTCTGTATCCATAAACAAATATTTTAATAATTATTATTTTCTAAATTTAAAATAGTAAAAATATAATAATAAATACCACAAAGTATCCATATTTGGGAGTTCTTTTCAATAAACTATTTATATTTCCAAGTCCACTGAGTGCCGATTTCCAAGGTAAATATTCGGTCTCACTTTCTAAATACGATAATAATTTTAAAGGTACGTCATAGTCCAGTTCTCCAGATCTCGCAAGTCCCATTGAATCCAATATAAACTGAACTCTATTTAAAACTGGAAACGTGTTGGGCTCATCTAAAAGAGCTTCGGCGATCAGTTCCCAATTTTTATCATCGTAATTGATTCGATATGGAGCTAGAATACGAATTTTAAATTATTAAAAAGACTCATTATTAAATTGTTAATAATAATCAAACGATTTAAACCCCTAATATCCACAACGTATTCACTTAACAATTGTGTGTGTGTGTGTTTTAAAGACCACCAACAGCTAAGGTTATTTGGGCCTAGCACCAATTCATATTTTCAATTCATTATTTTTTTTTTAATAATAAATTGAAAATCCAATTGACACTTTTACTAGCTCTCGGGCTAGAACCCGGGAGCTGGGGACTTGTAATAGAGGAACCATAGCAACGCCATGTAAACAACAGCATTGTTACACGCTCGGATATTCTCAGGCCCTATAGCAATTTCAACAACGAAACGTTCTGCGACAGCTAATTTTTAATATCGTTATCCACAGTTACTCAAATCCTGTATTTGAAGACTCATAGTGTCGTTCAAGTCCACAAACTTTTTCTTCTTTAGTTCCTTGTTGGGATTAACCTTATATAATTCTACTATTGAAAATATGTAGTTACGTACTTGCTACTTTTAGATTAAATACAACCCATTCGTTTTCAGAAGGTAAATTTAGAGTCATGGGCGAACTCTGTCCGTTTTCACAAGAAATCCATTGTTTAGGTATCACATTTTTAAAATTCTTTTCTCCGGCGGTTGTATAAGTAACAGGTATCCACCAGCAAGGTGATTCCTTTGATTGTCGGTTTATTGATTCATCGGTCACAAATCTTTTCTAAAAATATTAATTTACCTTTAATTTACATGAAATTTGACAAGCATTATAAGATCTCCCATTTGTAGAAAGTGGTTGAATAAAAATGTGTGAAAACTCAACGCGTTTTTTAACAAATAATGCGTTTTCATGTTATTTCAGTATCCAGGCAAGAAGTGCCTAGCGCCTAAGGAAGTTTTCATTTCAAAAATATTAGTTGTATTCCATGAACTTTTCAATACCTGGCTAATAGCTAAAGTTTTACCATTTCTGGTAACATTTAGCACAGGATAGCCGGTTTGCTGTGTCCAAGTATCCATTATTGTTTTCACCGACAAATTTTCTGGTAAAGTTCTTTGTTTGTGAGCTTCATCTGTTAATGCTTTCCACAGGTCATCAGTTTCAGCGTTTCCATATTTATATTCCGTTAAATAATTAGTGATTCCTTTACGAAATACATCCGTTCCCAAAAATTGATTTATCATTCTTAACACTAATGAACCCTTTTTATAGGATATACTATCAAATATTTGACTGATTTCGCTGGGATGTCCAATTGGTACCGAAATCTGAAAACAACACAAGTTAATTATTTTTCAGTGTTTTGTCGATATGAAATTATGATTTTGGAAATCTTTTTTCTATATCTTTCTATTTTAAAACCATATCACACTTTTTTGTTTAATTAACGTGATATTTAGCGTAAACAAATTTCTAACTTAAGCATTTATTTGTAATTTTATTAATATTCACCGGATGTGATGAACTTAATGCGTCAACAGTGAAAACAGTTTGGAGGTTGGATGTAACTTCGTCATTTAAAGAATTCCATTCAGGATTAAGTTCTTCAACCGCCAACATCGACATGTACGTTGCGAACCCTTCATTCAACCATAGGTCTGTCCACCATTTCATGGTCACTAGGTTTCCAAACCATTGATGTGCCAATTCATGGGATATTACTTCGGCTACTCTGGCTTGACTGAAAGATGAAGACTTTTCTGGATCGTATAGAAGCGCCGTTTCTCTATAAGTGATCAGACCCCAATTCTCCATAGCTCCAGAATGGAAATCGGGAATAGCGATCATATCTTGTTTTGGTAAAGGATATTGAACTTTATAAAATTGTTCAAAATAATGTAAATATCTTGGACCGTAATTTGCGGCAAAATCAACCTAAGAATTAAAAGTAATGTTTAGATTTTAAATTATTGATGTCACCAAACAGCTGGGTATATGTATAAAAAATAAGAATAATATCTTTGTAGTGTTGCCGGCTAGACAAGACATTCAAAGTCTTGTCTTGTCTTGAAATATCGAGACTTCACTAAGTCTAAGTCTAGATTAAAAAACTCTTGTCTTGTCTAATATCAAGACTCTAGATTATTTTCAAGAGTCTAAATTAACAGATTAACCGAGTAGTTTACTTTACCTACTCCTACTTAGTTTATCTAGACTCTTAAAAATTGTCTAGAGTTTTGGCAAGAGTCCTGATCTAGATAAAGCAAGTCTTGTC
This sequence comes from Mongoloraphidia duomilia, assembly GCA_039654895.1. NCBI lineage: Eukaryota > Metazoa > Arthropoda > Insecta > Raphidioptera > Raphidiidae > Mongoloraphidia > Mongoloraphidia duomilia. The sequence goes on from CM077520.1 coordinate 14,692,199, forward strand.
TTGTCTTGAAAATTTCTAGACAAGACTAGACAAGAGTCTAGAAAGTCTAGATCTAGACGGCAACACTATCCCTTTGTTTCTTAAGAGCATCAACAGCTAGGGTTATTTGGATGTAGTACTAATTCATATATTTTATTAAATTGACTGAAATTCCAATTGATACTTTGACCAACCCTTGGATTATAATTTGGGAACTGGGGACTTGTAATAGAGGAGCCATGAAAACGCCATATAAACAATGGCATTATTACAAGCTGGGCTATTCTCAAACACTATTGATATTGTGCCATTTAATTGTTGTACTAACTTGATCCAAAGCATCTTTTCGTGCCCAAATTCTGAACGTCACATTGTTGTTAACAATACCGGCTGGCGAGGTTTTGTAACCAAATTCATTGACTGAATACGCAACTAAATAAGTTGACATTTTCACAGATTTTTCATAATGATCTCTCACCCAACCTGGTTTACTATTTCTGTAATATTTTAAAAATAAAAATTATATTAAAACAGCAGTTAATCATCGCTTCTTTAGTCAACTATCCAAAAGATATATTTTTACTAAAAAAACTTTTTCAAAGTCAATGTGCTTGTGAATATTTCGATAACTTTGTATTCAAACAGCGAGAAAGTGAAAAATTATTTCGTAAAATCTGATTAATGGGAAGGAATAACCAACATTATAAAATGTTTGTTGGTATCATGACATCAAAAAAATTTATACAATATTGCGGTTACTTTACGTAGGTACGTTGAGTGAAGGAAGTCACTGGTAGGTATGTGTGTTCTAATAATAAAATTTTACAAAATAAGTTTTAACGTACAGTTTTTCTCTTTTTTCCAATGGCATGTTACTAATAGAAGTATATTTGTCAGAATGGCCAAGTTTTATAGTATATTCAGCTTTCATGTCCGGTTCATCAAAGCACGGGAAAGCTCTACGTGCATCAGTAGATTCAAATTGAGTAATCGTCATCCATTTTGTTTCGTTAGTTGATTTATCTCGGTATGAGCTCAAATAATAACCAGCCAAACTGCCAGTCAATTTTCCAGTAAATGGTATATATATCTTCAAAATAGTGTGGGGTTCTAATTCGTCTTTTAGTTCGATTATGTAAAATTCATTGTCTGATTCGAATGACTGATTAAGAATTGGAAACTCTTCTTTTGTTTTTAGATTCTTTACTTTTACCAACTTTTTATCAATCACCAAATCTTTAGAATGGAGAGTTATTTTTCTCGTAGGATGTACCACGTTAGCCTGTGGAAAAATGATAGTGTACAAAATCAATACAGTTAGTATTCGTGGAATTCATTCATTGTAAATCTGTTTCTAAAGAAATGTAGGTACACGAACAATCCAGTACCATGGAGCTATGATTATTTCTAAATAAATAAATAAGGTAAATAGTTGTCGTGCTACAATAACATCCAAAAGTTTCGTTCGTAAAACAATAAATAAGTATAGTGTTAAATGTAAAAAAATTTTGTTAGAGATTGTACCTAAACTGTTGTTCACATAGTAACACATATTTCACTTAGATTGTTCGCTTGGATTATATAAAAATGTCAATCTTTTCTCATAAATTGTTGAACTTTGCGTTATTATATCTCAACAATAAAAAGGTCAATAATTTTTGGATTTTCTTTCTTAAACTCAGAACAAAAACATCAATAAACAGTTAGTTTTTTGAAAATTTCTGACTGTTACTTCTTTTTTAAGTTAAAAAACCTTTCCTATGCTCTCTGTGTTAATTATCCGAATTTTAATTAAGTTTATCTCGAGTTAGAGATGGTCAATCAACTTCAAATTTTAATGGTATTTGTACTATAGTATCCTTAATGAGTATACGAAAATTTAGAATTTTCTGACACTATGCCCATAGCACGACAACTATCTTAAATCATAACGATATTCACAACAACTTAGTAGTGAATAATATTAGACAGCGTTGCGGCTGCCCTGATTCTTTCTTGTGATCATTTTTAAATTGAAAAGGTGATGATTACCGATATTTTTACTCTCCCGAAGAATGAAAATGGTTCATATTTCTCATCGATTGTTTCTTCTAAATTTGTGAAGATCTCTAAATCATAGTGTTCAGGTAAAATTGATCTTGGTAGCCTAAACGATTCTGAACTATTGGTGTATGATATACACATATAAACATATAAAAAGCAAATTGTAATAAATGTTTTTGAGACCATTTTGGTTACCTGAAACAAGAAAGGATAATTTAACATTACATATTTTATAATAATTTATTATTAAATAGACTGTAACCAATCTATAAACATATAATTTCCTTAACGTAATGAATCGGCAATCTACAGAATTATTTCTCTATTAATATGGTCATTGTGATTGATTTTCGCTGACTTCTAATTGGACAATGTTTATCAGAAAGGGACCAAGTGACATTTTTACAAAAATAGTTGTATTATCAAGAGTGTTATATAGTTTATAGAATCACCTGTAGTCTGTAGATATACTAAAACTTATGCCAACCGAGGAACAAAAAACAAAAATTAATGTACGTCATGTAATTATATTTTTTTACAATCAAATTATGTCACATACAATAACATTGACTTTATAGAATATGCCGGTCAGGGACACCAAGAATGGTTGGCAGATGTTATATATGCAAAATTGTCAATAACTGACAAAAAATCAATGCTGCGATCTAGCCCCCTCCCTCCAATCTAAGACTTTTTTACTCTCTCCGGATCGTATTTTTGATCGAAATATGGATTTTTTGCGTTAAATTAAAGCTATATTGGTTCCGTCATAGTAGGACGGTTGTTGTTTAAACTTAAATAGTAGATATTGTATATCTACTTGCGTAATGAGGCATATTACTGGCGAGTAGTGACAGTATGTTGAAACGAGTGATAACGAGAGTTTTAACAGTCACAGGGTGACAGGAGTCATAATATCATTAGGCACGAGATATATATATGGTATTTTTTGATATACCCTAATTGTGTATGTGCCACTGTATTAATGTGTACAGGCAAACCCAAATTCATAGGACTACATCTTTATTCTGATCAGAGCAAGTTTATATCAACTAGTTTATATTTATCTGCATGGGCAACGGACGTACCTTTTAGTTATGATTGGAATTTTTATAAATAAGTTGATACATTTTAAATTGAGGTATAATTAACCCATGGAAAACTTGTAAAATCTAAATAAATATTTTATTTTTAGAAATATAATAGTATTAATAAACAATTATTTTCATTAAAAATTCGGTGTGCTATTAATGTGGAAACATATTTACTAACTACCCCTATGTCAGCTAGAGTGATTCATTGAAATGGGACTAATAAAGTGGTGTTTTCACTTCATTTTCAGTATTTTCAAAATTTTTTTGACAGTTCTTTTCTGTCGCAAAGGTCACTCCTATAGTAGGCCGAGGTACGCACAGGACTATAATATTATGTAATAGCGGGTGGATCAGGCGAATAAACATAAATCACTGTGGAAATGGCTTGCTTTCCCACACTAGTGTGCGAAAGGTTCCCGCATACCGGCCTGTCAAAAGTCACTACATACATGCATGTAAAGCAACTATTTTGTAGTGGGTAAGGCAAAAAAAACATATTTGACATTAGTGTAGGTACTTAATAATATGACACGACAAAGTTGCAACTATATTAATTATGCGTTGTAATAATTACAGGCCATTATCTGTATTAATTAATTATAGCATTATGAAAAGTTATCTAATATACTATGTATATTTTATTATCTGGGTTATTTTTGGCGATTAAGTGATACTGACGAATTTTTGTTGTAAGGAAAAAATATTTTTTTAGTTCTATAGTAATATTTTTACCTTAATATATCCGTTTCAGGGCATTAGCTAGATTATCCTTTTGAAACTTAAAAATAATTTATTAAATTTTTTTCCATAAAATTACTATATCTATAGAAACCAGGTTAATCACAGGCATGTTTATTCTTTTTAAAAGGCCACCAACAGCTAGTAGACCGAGAGCTAGTGACAATTTTTTGGTGTTATTTATTCAAGGCCTTATTTTTGTGAAAATATTGAGGAAGGCATATTAAAGTGTCCTTAAGTAAGGGATTTTGCTAGATAGCGGTATTGTAGGGATGCAGATCGCCCTCAACATGTAACAAAAAATGGTCACAATTATTATTGCTTCAAGGATGAAATTATTTGTATAGCTTGTCGGTGACCCAATAATGACATTATAATATTTGCAGATCGATTGGTTAGTATTAAAGTGGTGACAGATCACCCTAAACGTATCATGTACCCGACGAAATTTATAATATTAGTTCAAGGTTCAAATTTTAATATGTTGTTACGGCGACTGTTTTAAGCACATATTTCAATTAGCAGAACAAATAGTTGGTATTAACCCTCTTTCTTAGAGGGAAACTTGCTCGCCTAGGTGTTTATATCGTTCTGCAAGGGGGTTCATACCGACATTTTGTTCTGAAAATTGAAATATATGCTTTAAACAGTCGCCGTAACAACATATTAAAATTTGTACCTTGAACTAATATTATAAATTTCATCGGGTACATGACACGTTTAGGGTAGCCATGGAAATGCCACATAAACAACGGCATCGCTACCATAGAAATATCATAGATAGAATAGGGAAGCCATCCAAAAAAGTGTGAATGTAAAAGATAGAGATAGAGAATAGAGCAGTTCCTCTATCTTTTTCTATCACAAATACATAACCTTGGTTACAGATGTAACTGTCACTTACAGTTGTGCCTAGGCCTTTTCTAAAGCCTGAAGACATATGGAGAGAAGCCCCCAGAAAGGTTATAAGGTTCATAAAAAGCATTTTACCCGACTGGGAATAAACTATTAGGGGACTCACAAAAGATCTTATAGGTCGCAGTGATTGTGAGATAGTGTCTTATCACCCCGAGTAAATCTAATCTAATCTAATCTAATCTACAGTTGTGCCTATGGCTTCCCTACTCTATCTATGATATCTCTATGATCGCTACACTCTCGGTACCTTTTAGAAAATGACAACAAACTGCTATGAGTAAATGGCCTTTAATCTTTCACTCAATTCTCAGTTATTATTGAAATAATACAAACCGTAAAATTGCAAATTATTGAGATATATTTTAGTTTTTTTGGAAGACATACTTATGTATAAATCTAATTTGCATTTGAACTCAATGAACCAGTTTTCTCTTTTCAGTTCATGGCCAAATCAAAGTATACTGTTATGATTTGATATAACGAATGCAGTTGAAACAAATACGTATTAACTATATTCTTAAAAGTAAAAAGATTTTGGTTTGTGTCATGTGTGCAGTTTTTGAATATACAGGGTCTATCGTTGGATTCGTAGAACTGACAAAATAGAAAATAATGAGTGCAACAAGGAAAATATAAACAAAATTAGTAGCGCGATAAAGATAGAATGCACATATGGCTAATTAAATTAATTATCGTGGTTTTAAGCATGAATTGAATTGTAGATTATAGACGCTCGACAACAAAGGTCATTAGCGTTCGAGGTTTTAAGCATGAAAAGATAGCAAAGCAATTCACTACAGTGTTTTCCCTAAGTTCCCAATTTTGTGAGACTGCGTGACACATCCTGTACAAATGATAATAAGGATTCTGCAATAGAGAGCTTCTTTCCTCTCAGTAGTATATTAGCTCCAGAATAAGAATCAAAACTAACTTTTGCTACTTCCATTAAAGCACCTACAAAATGTTAAAAATAACCACAAAACACCAAACCATTTAAAAATTCTCGGCGTACGTTTCGCCAACCAAGTTGGCATAATCAGGAGATGATTAAATTAGATTTAATCATCTCTTGATGATGCCAACTTAGTTGGCGAAACGTATACGTAGGGCATTTTAAAATGATTTGGTGTTTTGTGGTTATTTTTAACATTTTGTATCTTCACACCAGAGGATACCCGTGCCCCGAAGTACCCCAATTCTCGACGCCTATGGCATGAACCACCATAGCAAATTATTTTCGAACCTACCAACTTTTGACCCTTTTCAAATTCAATAGTGATCTTACTTTTCGTTGACTCTTTACGATGATGCACAAAGGTAAGTAATAGCCAGGGTTACTTGGGCCTAGTACCAATACATATTTTTTAATTTATTGTTCTTTATTAATGAGTTGAACAATGAACATCTCTTTGATACCAGTTCACGAATAACCTGGGAACTGGGGGTCTGTGTCATAAAAACGCCATATAAACAATGGCATCGCTATATGCTTGGCTAATGTAATTTGAAGGAAATAAATGCTATTCTATTCTATTCTATTCATAAGCCCCATTATTGATTCAATCGACATTTTACTTATAAATATTACTCCATTATGATTACAATATTACAGTACAATAAATTGCACATTAAATAAATCACATGATGAATTACTGGATAAAAAATAGAGAAAGTTTCAACCAGCTTCCAATCATGCGTATTAAAGGTTATAAATAATAATTAAGCAATGCTATTATAGATAACTTATAATTAATATCGTATATCTTAGTTGTTTTAATAATTAATTAATTATTTCAGTACACGGTAAATCAATTTTTATTCTTCATTTTTTAGTCAGGAATTTGCTAACAAAAGTAATAGGTCAAAAACCGACGACTGTTAATTAATAAATAAGCCTTGAATTCGCGTAAAATGACCCGTTTTTCCTGAAATTAGATTATATTATCTATACTAATATTATAAAGCTGAAGAGTTTGTTTGTTTGTTTGGTTGAACGCGCTAATCTCAGGAACTACTGGTTCGAATTGAAAAATTATTTTTGTGTTGGATAGTCCATTTATCGAGGAAGGCTATAAGCTATATAATATCACGCTACGACCAATAGGAGCAGAGCATCAATGAACAATGTTGCAAAAACGGGAAAAATTATTCCTTTTGAGAGCTTCCGTTGCGTGCGCTGCGTAAATGGTTAAAGTTACGCAAAAATCATGTATGACGGAATTGTTTCGGGAAGGTTTATATATATAGCGAACGAGCGAAGCGAGTGAGTAATGTAATTCCTAAACTACGCAACGGATTTTGATGCGGTTTTCACCATCAGCTAGATAATTTTTCACGGAAGGATTATATATATAGCGAACGAGCGAAGCGAGTGAGTAATGTAATTATAATATTCAAGCGAACGACTGAAGCGAGTGAGTAGTGTATTTATAATATTCAAGCGAACGAGCGAAGCGAGTGAGTAGTGTATTGCACACGGGCTTTCTTAGCACCCGGGCGTAACCGGACGGGGCCGCTAGTTATGTGATAAAATAGTTGCGCGTTGAATATGGTCGATCTTGTTCGAACTACAAAATAACGTCCGACTACAGGACAAAGGAGCAGGTCATTTTTTAGTATTTCGTGCCTCCGAACGGAACCATATTACCGATCCTACAATGTCTGTCCGTCCGTTTGTCACAAAGAGCTGGTGACAAACGGACGGACAAACGGTAAGAGGTAGCTAGTTTTAGTATACGATTTGTTATCATTTTCGATTAAATGTAGATTTATTACCAAAATTGAAATAGGTATCAATTCCAGAGTCATGTAATACTTAGGTACACAGGATTTTTTAAGTTTAATTAATAGTTACTCTTCGAAAACAAAAAAGGTACCTAAAAGACTTTTTGATTTGGAATTTTACAAGGAATATGCTCTCTCAATCTTTGGATTTAGTTCTGGGACACCAGTAGATTCGTATTTATTTTTCTATAGCCGGATAAAAACTGAAGCCGTCATTTTAGCGGGGAATTTGATCTCAACTTCTACTCGTATTTTGAATTTTGACCCGCTAGCTATAGGTTATTAGGATCATCCATCATGTCTGGTTCTAAGAATTATTGGTTTTTGTAAACAAAAATTGGGAAAATCCCGGACAATTTTGTTGTTTATTATTTTATAAACTAAATGTAGTTTATAGAATATATTAAAAAAGGTGTATACAATATTATAGAAAGTGTTATTATGGCGCAGAAAATACCTAGGTAGTAGGTACCTATATTATATAACATAAAATATAACTACAAAGGTAAATTTTTGCACAAAAGACATATCGCCACTATAATATTAGTATTACAATTGAATACTTAAGTATGCATTAGTGTAAGAAACAACTATTGAAAATGATAAAAGAATGTAGGCTTTCACGACCGGCGTTAATAGAATTAAGATAAGAATCTTTCGGGTTTATGAGACGTGGTCGGTGTGAAGAACACTACGACCACGTCGTGCACTGCACCACTGAAGATGCTTGCCGCAGTTCCAAGCGAAACGTCTGGAAGAAGAAGAAGCCATTCCAGTAGACCACGGCTCATAAGCCCGAAAGATTCTTATCTTAATTCTATTGAAAATGAGTTGCTGCATTAATCCGACAGTTTTCTTGCTTCTTATATCGAACTAATGCTAACTTAAATAAGCATTCATTTATATACATTAATTTAAAATAATGTTTTTCATTTCATTAAATTAAGAAACTGCTAAAAAAACCTTTGAACAAAATATGTAAAAAATTGAAATTTTACTGGTTCTCTTGCCCGACTATCTGAGTGCAATACCGCAATGACGCAAGAAGAGGGAAGACTTCTTGCAGTTCGAGTTAACTGTTAACCAATATTGGAACGCGATTGTAATACAAATGCACTTACATTGTACAGTGAGATCTATTTTCTATAAACTTCTATTTAACGCATTTTTTTGTGAAAACGTCAAAAAGAACAACAAGCATGAAATTTTTTCTTCTTAATTAATGAAGCAATTTTCTCTTTTGCGAATAAAATTTCAGATAAGTATTTAGGCATTCAAAATAAATAAAACTAAACGTTTTTTTACAATATTATATGTTCAAAAGCGTTTCTCAACTTACAATTTATTCATATCTAAAATCGAGTAATTTGAAAAAATACATTCCAACACAGCTTACAAAAAAAATAGGTAAATACGGTCCAGTACCTATACATTTGTAAAATTTTAAAATCTTCCTACTGACCAATCACAACTCAAGAAACAAAGGGATAAGAGCTGATTGAAACTCTTATTTTTATTTTACTTATTGTAAATTATAGACGCGTCGACAACTTAGGTCATTAGCGTCTTGATTACATTAAATAACAACACACTTGAAACTAAATGACATCACAAAACATTAATGAGCGGAGGCAGGATTCGAACCCACGGCAGTCTGATCCAGAGGTCGCGACGCTAACCACTGGACCACCCTGTCCTCGATTGAAACTCAAAATCAGTGTTCGTGAATATTCACATAAAGCTGTGGTTTTTAACTTTTGGTCTTTCGCGAACTCTCATTTTTTATTACACTAGGAAGCGACGGATCCCTCAAGTTATTTCAAATTCAAACCGGGAATTAAGAGGACTTTTTTCTGTTTCGGTTGGTATAACTTGATAAAATCCTAAAGCATTGGCGGATCCCAGTGATCACAGAACGTCTTTGCAATATCGTGTAACGTCTAGCCCATAACCATATAGCTCTATTTAGATATTATAGTTTTAGTAAAATAGTAAATTTTTTTATTGAATTGAATTATTACATAAAATTCAGTTTAAGACAGTTGACATCGCTTACTTAGTCGGTTAGCGTAGCAGGCCTTTGGATCACACTGTCGTGGGTTCGAATCCCACCTCCGCTCATGGATGTTTTGTGATGTCATTTACTGTTAAGTTATTTGTTATTTGATTTGATGTAATTAAAAGACGATAATGACCTAAGTTGTCGACGCGTCTATAATCTACAATAAATAAAGACATCGCTTACCGTTTATCAAGTATCACCCGCGCACAAAAGGAAGTCACAATCAATTACAATTCATTTATCGTAAAATGCATTAATGTTAATTGTTTAACGAATAAGAATTAATAATATAAACAAATTAAATTTACAATCAATAGTGCTAAGTTGTGTTTAAAACCAGTTTGCATAGCAAACTGTTGTCCTCTTAAAAGAGTTCAGCATCTTAAATAATATCTATGTTTTCTGTTTTTTTTTTGCGTGCCGCCTGCAGTCCCCACTTTTTATTTAACGCATTAAACCCCACTATAAGTTTAATGGTTTATTTATATGTTATTATTAAAGTTCTGTAAAAAAATATAATAACTATTATAAATAATGAACCTGTAAAGTGTAAACGACATTTTTTTTATTGTCATTAGAAAAAGCCCAGTCTAACTTAAATAATACAATTCGATTTTTTTTTGTCCAGCACTTAAAACGACTTTACAATACATTTTTGAAGTTGGTAAAATAGACCACAGCTTTATTTTTTCTTCGAACGTCTGACGTCACATGCCCCGAATATCACGGCCTCCTCTACACCACATTATATTAATACATGTCCCAATTTGATAGTTGACTAATAGCAACGGTGCAATCGGTCTTACACGGGCTTGTTGTAAAGATTATAAAGCCCGCCTCACGGGTGTTGTGACGTGGCAGCTTTAAAGTTTAAGAATTTGTATCTCAGTAAATTAAAAGTATTGAAATGAAATAAACGCCATTGTTTCTTGCAAAGATTTCTAACTGAAAACAGTCATATAATAATTATCTTTTTTATTTTTACAGCCTCTTCGTTTTTCAAAATTTATTTTGATAGAAGGAAACATGGAATTCATGGAAATCTTCAAGATGGTGATCAGTACATGAATTGTTCAATGAATTAAAAATTATACTTTGACACTCGCATATATGATGTAGCAGATTTTCTTTTCATGGATGTTCGTTTGATCATAGTATAGATAACTTTATTAATGAATTAATTACATATACTTAATTCTGTAATTGATGTTCAAAGACGCATCATTTAACTAGATGTCAAATTTTTTAAACCATTGTTTTGAATTCCATTATTTTAAACATTTAACATAGGTATAGCTACAACTTACAAGGATCATATTATTAATTTCATACAGAATTCAATTTTAATTATTATTATTATTGTAGATTATAGACGCGTCGACAACTCAGGTCATTAGCGTCTTCAACACAATCTATCCTCAAATTATAACGAGAAATCTATATACGGTTTTTAATATAAACATAAGAAATACAATCAGTATGATTAAACACCTATAATCGAACCCAGAACTCCCAATAAATTGGGAGTTCTGGGTTCGATTCCCGGCGGTGCATTTACATTTTTCCTATATAGCCTTCTATATAAATATCATGGCGATAATTCGTCTGATATTCTTATGTTAATTTCACTAATATAGTGAATTTAGTTACGGTATAGGTGTTTAATCATACTGATTGTATTTCTTATGTTTACAATCTATCCTGTTCTAAACTACGGGATTATGTGCTGGGGTAAGTCTCCTGATATTGAAAGGGCTTTTATAATGCAGAAAAAGATACTCAGACTCGTATTCCATCTAAAGTCTACTGATTCCTGTAAGCCAGTATTCATTAAATACAGAATTATGACAATTATATATACTAAAATCTGTTTGTTTTTTATTCAAAAATAAACATCTTTTTCACCGCCATTTGCCGGATCATAATTACGATACCCGAGGTCGATTCAATCACGGTGTTCCGGAACATCACCTTGCATTATATACTAAGGGACCCCGTTACTCAGCTGTCAAACTATTTGACAGCTTACCAGCCGAAATTGTAAGCCTCAAAAGCTACAAAGTATTTAAAACACAAGTTTTAAATTATCTTATTGATAAGTGCCCATACCAAATTTTTTGAACTATGTATCACATTTATTGTATATTCTTGACTGACGCATTCTTTGTCATTGTGACATTTTTCTGAATAAAGTTTTATTATTATTATTTTAATTAATAATCCATTTGTATATTAGAATCTGCCAGCCGGCATACACAAACCGACTGGTACGAGCTCGGGCTCCTGGGAACGCCAATTCCCAAAGAACATTGGAATGCAATTGCGAGAATAACTACATTCCAATGTTCCCCCTGGGGAAAATTCAATTTTAACACATTTAATGATAGCCTTCCCCGATTCTGTTTACACATGCCAGTGATTGCAAATTTGGGGCCCTTGGCACATTTTTATGGTGGATCCTGCATCATATATCGAAAATTAATTTGAGCTCGTCAATAAAAAGGAATGTTGCCCTCCCCCTATCTTCGTATATAACGGGGAAAAATAGTCGAAATTGCGAGATATGTTTAATAGGAAGGATATTATGTGCATTTAACGAAAAATAGTAAGCTTTGCAGACTTTTGTTGAATGATGGACTGCACATTCACTTAATGTTGGGCTGCAATTTCACTTAATGTTAGCCGTAGCGGAGCCCCCTATAACCGGATGGCCCTGACTTTTGCCAGTCCTGCCACCCTGTGTTACGCCACTGACGCCTTCTTAACAATTTGTAATACTTGATAATCATGATTTCATAATTGCTAGTTAATAGATAACTGATTTTAGACATGTTATACCTATTCAAAGTTCGTGCGTTAGTAAAAATTATAGACAATCAGCAAAGTTTTTTTTTATAAACATTTACGGTTCATAATCTGCATATTCAGTGATCAGAGACTGGTTTTTGTTTATCGGGGTTATTGTCCGAGACAAACCTTAAACTTACCTAGTTCTGTGTTGAAAATAAATGTTGCTCTTATTTGTTGCTCGTAGTAAGTACCTTTAAAAACTTTGTTTATTCAACGATGGCAGACAATTAATTAAAGTGTCCATAACTAAAATAGTACACTGTGTTCAAAAATGGTTAACTTTCGCATAACGTCGATAATTAAAATATATTTTTTACTTTGCTGAAGGTCTGGAAAATAGCCGGGAATGTAGCAATGACGTTGTTTACATATAATTTTCATGGCGCCTCTATAACAAACCCCCAGTTCTCAGGCTCTACTCCGAGAACATACCGATATTTTTTTTCGTAACATAGATAGACATTGTAAATTATAGACACTCGACAATTTTTCGTAAGAGAGTACGAAACTAAATATGCAATTGATATTTTACCAAACAGAACCTGGTAACTGGATGGTACCGTGGTGTGTAATAGATAATACACATGCTAAATTAGTATGACCCGAGGTATAACTATGTTTATCTATTACATACCCCGGTACCACCGAGTTACCAAGTTCTATTTGGTAAAATATCTATTCAATGTTTAGCAATTATTGCTAAATAAAGACAATACCGGCGCTAGGGTTTTTTTTTAGGATGGGCCAGTGTTGGGCATGGTGATCTGAAGGTGGGCCAATAACATTTATTCCCAAAATTTCAGTGCTCGATAAAATTTTAATCCAGATTTGCTAGACTTACAAGAAAAATTGTTGAAATTTCGAGGATAAAAAACGTACTTAAAAGATAACCTAGAGATTGAGGATTATACCAGGGTGGGCCATGGACAACCCGGCCCACCCTCTGGCGCCGCCACTGAATGAAGAACGGGCGCGTCGTTCCAGGGATCTTGACTGTGCTCAAGACTTGAAATTGTGTGTTTTAAAGACCACCAACAGCCAAGGTTATTTCATATGTTCAATTCATTATTTTTTTTAATAATAAATTGAAAATCCAATTGACACTTTTATCAGCTCTCGGGCTAGAACCCGGGAACTTGTAATAGAGGAACCATAGCAACGCCATGTAAACAACAGCACAGCTACACGCTCGGCCATTCTCAATCCCAAGAATCTCGCATACATACCTAGATATCGCGAAAACCTCTGCCTTTGCTGTCGTGCATTCTTAAAATTCAACTTACAGACAAATTTTACTTTATGGTTTCATTATCATTATATTGATTAGTGCTGATAATCTATTCCCGTGCAGCTCTCCCTTTTGGTCGTTATATCAGATAGATCGTTGTAAGCGAATGCCACTGTATTTCCAATAATGGGGTATGAAAAAAGCAAATCTACATTCTATAGAGTACAGTTGCATAAACAGTTTGGTTAAAAGTACAACAGCATTGCTACACTCTCGGCTATTCTCAAACCCTCTCAAGACTTGAACATTCTTTACTTTCTGACTCTAGTTTAAAGAATGAAACAATGCTGTTATGTTTCACAAGCATTGTTAGGAAATCTAAAATGACAATGACCTTAGATTGTGAATATATAGTTAGTATTAATACATAATAAAAATAGTCTTAACACTGAACCCTTCATTGAATAAAACATTAGATTAAAACGCCGTGATTTTAGATACGTTGTGTTCATTTCATAATTATAAATAGTATGTCGAAATATATTTTTAATAACTTGAAAGAAATACCTAATAAATATAGTAGCAAACAAATTTTCTGGTATGTTACAAATACATAACTATTTAAAATTCTTGAAATATGCTATGTAAGAAATAGTGACGTAATTATTTTTGTGGCATATACAGGTTGATAGTTAAATTTTTTAATTTCAAATTATGCAAACTTTATTGTCTGAAAATATTTAGAAAATTTAAGGGTAGGTATACATTATTGTTACATTACTTTAACGTGTTTTCTTGGAAGGAACAATGCATGAAAAACTGATCTTATTAATAAATCAGTTGCTCGCATAAATCCCTGAATAGATTACTGAATTTAATTTACTAATTTATTGAGGATCACGAGCTACCAGGGCTATCTGGGTCTAGATTTTCAATTTATTATTTTTAATACTGAACTGAAAATCTAGTTGATACTTTCACCATAGATAAGATCCTGGAAAGTGGAAACTAGGGATTTCTTTTGGTTAAAATGTTTTCGACAGTGTTAATCTCATTTTTTTTTTGAGCTCCTGTTTTTTTAAGATGTCTTTGGCAACATAATTTTTGTAATTTATGTATTTTCTGTCATATTTATCCGTTTAAAAAATAATTACACAATGATAGATTGCTGATAAATACTTCTTTATTTGCAGTAAAAATAAACCAAGGGTAAAATATGCACATTTGAACATTAAATCATGCTATTTTTTATGTACTTATTAATGTTTTTTGTACATGATACAGTCAGTATAATTAGTATTGATATCATTTGACATATATCTTAAAATATTATGTAACTTTAATTTAAAAGTGAAATCTTGGTATTTTACACAAAAGGGTCTGTCATACGAGTCTTTAGTTACAAGTATAGAGCGTTGACAGGCAGTTTTTATTACAGTGACTTTATAGAGACAGTGGCGACAATAGACTGTCAATTCAAATTTCGACACAACATGGCGGCGTTAAGTTTACATGACGTTGCTATGACATTGCGTGAATTTTGTATAGTGAATCAAGGTTATTAGAGTACAGGTTGCCTCATTCCATCTGACCAATCAGCGCAAGCGCGGGAATGACGTCAGCTAGAATTTAGTTTAAATCAAGTACAAAATTGTTGAAGATTATGCTTATTTATATTAGGTGCTTCGTGCAGATTTTTTCTTAAAATTGGCAGGAGACAATAAATAGAAGAATAGATGTTAAAAAATAGGATACTTTTTATTTTTATTACAAAATTTAGGTTTTAATATCTATAATATAAACAAACAAAAAATTAAATAACGCTCAAGAAATGGCCCTCTTTTTTGTTTGGTGATCTACTGATGGCTAACTTAATATAGCAAAAATCATGGTTACCTTGATTTACGTACAATTTTTATTTTTTTTAGTAAAATATTTTTTTTCTCGAAAACTATACATTTTAGAGAAAAAAAATATTTACATTTTTTTCATATTATAACATCTAGAATTCATTTATATTTTTTTTTACCTATGTTAATACGTGACATTGAGGACGTTTTTTTGAATATCTCAGGATCCACTGAACCGATTTGACTCAAAATCTAATCAGATCTAAGTTAAAGGCTGATAAACACAATAGAATAGTCGGCATGCCCGTATGTTGTTCCGTTCTTAAGATATCGAAGGCGAAAAATTGACCACACACACACATACACACACACATACAGACATCAGTCAGAAAATGATCTTAAACGATTGCTAGGGTCTCAAAACGTGAAAATCTGTTAAAATCTCGAAATATTTTTTTCGGACTAAATCCATTACTTCCCTACCATAGTAGAGGTGGGAAGTAAAAATATATCATATATATAAAATTCTCGTGTCGCGGTGTACGTTATTGAATTCCTCCGAAACGGCTAGACCGATTTTGATGAAATTTTGTGTGCTTATCGGGTAGGGTGGAGAATCGGACAACATCTATTTTTCATCCCTCTAAATATTAAGGGTGGTCCACCCCAATTTTTTTTTTTTTATTTTTTGGACAAAATTTTTTGTTTTAATTTTTTCATGATTCAGCATTGAAAGATACATACAACTCTAAATTTTCACCCTTATACGATCAACCCCTGATTTTTAATCGCGATTTTTATATTAAGCTTTAAAAAATACATATATGGCGAACGAGCGAAGCGAGTGAGAAGGCGAAAATATTCAAGCGAACGAGCGAAGCGAGTGAGTAATGTAATTATTCCTGGAAATAACGTATATGGCTAAACAACGTTTGCCGGGTCAGCTATACTAAATATACGTGAGCGGAGTAATGGGTGACCGCTATTAAATCATAATTTCATACCATCCGGGCGAAGCCGGACCGGGTCCGCTAGTTTATCTATAAAGAAGAAGTAATTGTAAAGTAATGGAAAAAAGTCGCAAGCTCAGTAATTTCGCAAGTAACTTTTACAAGAGCCCACACACAACAGAAAATTAAAAAAAACATATCTGCAAAAAGAAAAGAAGATTTTAAAGAGATGGAAGGAGTTTATACCCAAATTTAAGGAGGTCCGCCAAAATGATACAAATCGGATCTCGCCTTTGTTAAGAGCAATCTAGATTACCAAGTGTTCGACACGAACTGCCTTAAAGCAAAAACAATAACTAAGGAACTATCCAATAACAACATTCTCTGTCTTTGTATGTATTGCTTGAAGAACTAGTGAAGAATGTATTATTATATTATTCTAGTTTTATCACAAAAATACGTCAAAAAGCACTTCATTCATATGTCAGACAAATTCTAAAATTTAAAAATAAATAAGTAAAGACGTTTTAAAGCCCACATTATATTTTGGTAACATTCTACAGATTGGACACAAACGATATTCTACTCTTCCCTTGCGAACGTTTTTTGGGAGAACTCCCCCCTGACCTACCCCTTTTTTCACCACACAGAAAAACGCCATTGCGCCAACAACACCCCGCGAACTCTCCCTCTGCGAGAAACTCTGCAGTGCTGCACCCCGTGAGTATCCGTCAAAAAAATCATCAAAAATCGTGTGTCCATTCTATAGAATTTTACCTATATTTTTTACGGAATTTTAGTTGAAGCAGATTTTTGTAAGTGGCTTTTTTGACTTGAACTATTTTCAGATAACAACTTCATATATACACAAAAATCAATTAAATAAATTCAGTCTCACATAGTAACAAATCAACGACCGGGCGGTTATTTTGGAACAATATCTCCAAGCCATTTCAGATACGGAGGATTACCATTGTCAATAGGTACTGAAATAACTTCACACACTTCATATGGATGATTTTCACGAACAAATTTAGACAGCTCATCGACTTTCGATGTTCTTGTTTTGATCATCAGAAGAAGTTCTGAATCTTCGTTAATCTTACCTTCCCATTCGTAAACAGAAGTAATGCTTGGGATAATGTTTACGCAAGCGGCTAATTTTTTTTCAACAGCACCACGTGCCAATGTTTTTGCTACGTCCATATTGGGGACAGTGACAAATGCTGTTGAATGTGTGCCAGCAATATAACTTTCATTGCCAGTTGATTCGGCGTCGGCCATGACTGCTGAGGCTGCCGTTGTTACTGTTGAAGCAATCGTACGCCTTAAGACTACTGAATACAAACAAGCGCCGACAATGAGACGAACATTCATTACTAGAATATCAATTAACAATTTAATCGAATATTTCAGTGAAGAATACTTCTTCCGCTTTTTAACTGTTACTGAAATTATAAAAGAAATTTGTAAACCAAGTTAAATTTTCATAGGTTATGTTTTATGTACGTACAGATATAATATTTTGTGTAAATATCTTTGTTACCTTACAAATTATAGAAACTCTTTAACTGATATTTTACTTTATATGAAATTAATGTTCTATTATTCTATAATATTGAAAATTACTTTTTTTTGACACCTTTGACAGTTTATTGAGCGCACAGTCTATTGCCAATATAAAAAACTGAAAAATTCTAATGAACATTAAACTTTTTAAATATTTATTGCGAAAAACTACTTGCATTAAATCTTTTTTTGTAGTTTTAAAATTAAATCTTGTCCTCAATTTTTTTTTCGTTAATTAATATTACAAACAAACGTTTAACATGCGTTTAACCTCCAGTGAAAGAGTTTGGATCCAAATTTTCGTAAACAACTTTTTGTTATATAACTCATGATATAACTGTTCGATAATGTATGATGTGCAATGGGAGAAAACGAGAACACAATACTGAGATGTTTACCTACTTTTAAGAGAGATAGGTAAATACATTCGTCCATTGCCAAGTATACCTATTTCTCTTCACGAGAAAGAATAAATTATTTCTCTACGTTGTTTTGACTGCTCTGAGAACATTTTGGTCGCATGTGTTTAAAAGAGTTTAAAAGAGATAGCTTGCTTCTGTCATGCGTCTTTTTCTAGATTTGATTATCTTTTTTCAATATTTTTAATGAAATAACATTAATCGAAAATTTATGCTTTTTAAGAAATTTACATACTTAAGTATAATTACAATTTAAATTTTTTATGTAAAAATAAAATATCTACCTATGTAAATATTTCTGTATAATATATAGGTAATATAAGTAATATATTTTCTACCATAAAATAAAAAATTTTGGAGCATACAAGTAATTCAAGAATTACAAGGCGCGATATTCATGTAGGTATTGTGTGAAAACGGTTTTACCGAACATAGGGAAAATAACACTAAGAAGATCAATTTTGTAGTAGGCTATGGCCATAAGACCTAATGTAAATATGTATTGGATTACATAGAAAAAATAGTGCAGTGAATTTTTTAAACAATTTTCCATAGCAACGGTTGACTATTAAGCGAAACTCGGAACCTGCTAAATAAAAAAAGTCATGAGGTGTCGTAAGATACCCGACAGAAGCTATGTTTCTTACGCATTGTATATAAAACCGAATTTATCAAAGATATAAACAATACAATTAAAAAGTTATTATTTGACTGCCATTTTGAAATCTGACGCCATTTTATTTTTTTGCGTCTTATTAAACTCTCAAATATCAATTTTCAAAAGGATCGGATAATTTTTACAAAGAAGTATATACCTATGGCCGCCATTTTAAAATATGAAGTCATTTTATTTTTTTGCGTTCTATAAAACTCGTCAATATCTATTTTCAAAAAGATCGGATAATTTTTACACAAAAAGTACATATTGCCGCCATTTTGAAATCTGACGTCATTTTATTTTTTTGTGTCCTATAAAACTCGTAAATATCAATTTTCAAAAGGATCGGATAATTTTTACAAAAAAGTATATATAATGGCCGCCATTTTGAAATCTGACGTCATTTTATTTTTTTGTGTCCTGTGAAACTCTCAAATATCAATTTTCAAAAGGATCTGATAATTCTTACAAAAAAGTACATATGGCCGCCATTTTGAAATCTGGCACCATTTAATTTTTTTGTGTCCTATGAAACTCTCAAATATCAATTTTGAAAAGGATCGGATAATTTTTACAAAAAAGTACATATGGCCGCCATTTTGAAAAATCTGACATCATTTTATTTTTTTGTGTCCTATGAAACTCTCAAATATCAATTTTCAAAAGGATCGGATGATTTTTACAACAGAGTACATGTGGCCGCCATTTTGAAAAATCTGACGTCATTTTATTTTTTGGTGTCCTATGAAACTCTCAAATATCAATTTTCGAAAGGATCGGATAATTTTTACAAAACAGTTCATATGGCCGCCATTTTGAAATCTGACGCCATTTTATTTTTTTGTGTCCTATAAAACTCTCAAATATTAATTTTCAAAAGGATCGGATAATTTTTACAAAAGTGACGTTACATTACTTCGTGACGTGACGTTTCACTTTTTATTATTTAGGTCCCCATCTGAAACGTGCGTTAAGAAGCATAGCTTCAAATAAAAATAGGTAAAAAAACTTTTAAGTTAAACGGTTTTATAATAATAATGTTTTAAAAAGAAAAAAATAATATTTAATTTAGATTCATAAGTATAAAAGCGTGAGTCGTAAACTCTGTGATAATTTATTACAGTCACGACCCACGCTTTTATACTTATGAACCTAAATTAAATTTTATTTTTTTCTTTTTAGTACATTTATAAAACCGTTTAACTTAAAAGTTTTTTAACTATTTTTATTTTTAATTTTTTAGTGTGCTTTATTTTCTTAGTCTGATTTTATAACATTTATCCGATCCACTGAAACGTTACCGAAGAAAGACCTTTTGCCTGTGAAAATTCATAATATTGTGTGCAAAATTTCAACTCAATCGGATCACGGGAAGTGGGTGAAAATTCAAAAGTACGATTAACACCCGGACGAAAGCCGGGCCGGTCAGCTAGTTACCATAAATTGTATTGTCACCGGAGCTACACATGTGTGCAAAATTTCAACTCAATCGGATCATAGGAAGTGGGTGAAAATTCAAAAGTACGATTATCACCCGGACGAAAGCCGGGCCGGTCAGCTAGTTATCATAATATTGTATTGTCACCGGAGCTACATATGTGTGCAAAATTTCAACTCAATCGGATCACGGGAAGTGGGTGAAAATTCAAAAGTACGATTTACACACGGACGAAAGCCGGGCCGGTCAGCTAGTTACCATAATATTGTATTGTCACCGGAGCTACACATGTGTGCAAAATTTCAACTCAATCGGATCACGGGAAGTGGGTGAAAATTCAAAAGTACGATTTACACCCGGACGAAACCGGGCCGGTCAGCTACTTACCATAATATTGTATTGTCACCGGAGCTACACATGTGTATAAAATTTCAACTCAATCGGATCACGGGAAGTGGGTGAAAATTCAAAAGTACGATTTACACCCGGACGAAAGCCGGGGTATGAACGTCGAGAAATTTTGGTCCGATCCATAGGTCTCGCCATCCGATGGACGTCAATAATTAGTTACACGTCATTTTAACTCAGTAGGCCAGAGTTTTTAAACTTAAATTCAAACATCAGCAGTCAAAAAATTGAATAACTATATTAAAATAATGCAATATAAGACAGAGCATACGCTATCTTCCAATATCCATATTACACTGTGCAACAGACAAGGACAACCGAAACAAGTTCGCGATTTATTAGATAAAGTCGCATTTATTTCGTTTAATAATCATATAAATCTGTATAAAAAAACTGTTTTGACACAATATTATACATGAAATCTATCTAAAATTTTCTGCTCTTTCGTTTAAGACAGGTTTCGAATCGACCTGACTTAAATTGAGCAAACTATAAGCAAAAAACACCGTTTTTTCTAATTTGCTCCCCTCTGGGGCCAAAATTCAAAAATCGGGCGACGTTAGGATCAAATAGACCCCGAGAGGAATCGAACAAAAAAAAGTTTTTGAAAATCGGTTCATCCGTTTGGGCTGTACGCGTGACACAAAATAGCGTGACAGATTCACAGATTCACAGATTCACAGATTCACAGATTCACAGATTCACAGACAAAGCGAGTGTATATAGGCGCTTCTAGCTTCGCTAAGATCGCGCCTAAAAAACACGACAATTTAGATTTCAAATAAAAATTTTTTTTAATGTGTTCCTTCGATTTCATACTGATATTTTTTCCACCATGGAGTACTATGATTCTTGAGACGTCTTTTGTGTGCTAATTTTGCTTTAGCCACATCGGAAACAAACGGACTTTGAAACACGATCCAGTCAATTTTCTTTGATGAATTTAAAGGCGGAATGTTCTGAAGAAGACTGAAAATACCATCGATTTGTGTATATAGATCGTCTGCACGCTGTTCTCTCTGTTTACTATCCAAAGCCTTATAATAAAAATCGTTGAGTTTATCACAAATTTCGTTATGTTGGGAATTTAATTGATCATGATTATCGAGTTTGATGTGATTATTTTTGTGCCACCTAAAACGAAAATATTTCAATTATTAAGCAGTGACGGCACCAGAGGGTGGGCCGGGTGGTCCATGGCCCACCTTAAACTGTCTTGGCCTACCCCTTGGCAAACCCTGGCATAATCTCCAATCTCTAAATTAAATTGTTAAATTGTGTTTTAAAGACCACCAACAGCTAAGGTTATTTGGACCTAATACCAATTCATGTTTTCAATTCATTATTTTTTTTTAATAATAAATTGAAAATCCAATTGACACTTTTAGCAGCTTTCGGGCTAGAACCCGGGAACTGGGGACTTGTAATAGAGGAACCATAGCAACGCCATGTAAACAACAGCATTGCTAAACGCTAGAACATTACAAGCCCCCCAATCTCTAGATTATCTCTCGAAATTGTAACAATTTTTCTTGTAAATTCTATAGCAAGTAACCTGGGTTAAAATATTATCGAGCACTGAAATTTTGGGAATAAATGTTATTGGCCCACGTTTAGATCACCATGTCCAAAACTGGCCCACCCTAGAAAAAACCTTTACTGTTATTAATTAAGCATTAAGTAAATTGTAATGCGATTCCGAAACTTGAGATGCCTAATAGAGTGCGGCATAAATCCATTCCCAAACAAGAAATATCTCAACGTATAAATGAAAAAACGTCATTTTTGGAAGTCATGGAAGAAAAGAATGCAGTGGTTATATGAGGAAAATTAGTATTGCCGTTTAGATCTAGACTTTCTAGACTCTTGTCTTGTCTTGTCTAGATTTTCAAGACAAGACTTGCAAAAGTCTTGTCTAGAAATTTTCAAGACAAGACAAGACTTGCTTTATCTAGATCAAGACTCTTGCCAAAACTCTAGACAATTTTCAAGAGTCTAGATAAACTAAATAGTAGTATATAAAGGTTTACTTTATATATTACTACTAGTCTAGACTCTTGAAAATAATCTAGAGTCTTGATATTAGACAAGACAAGAGTTTGTTAATCTAGACTTAGACTTAGTGAAGTCTTGATATTTCATTACAAGACTTAAGTGTCGTCTTGTCTTGATATTTCAAGACAAGACAAGACTTTGAAAGTCTTGTCTTGTCTTGTCTAGACGGCAACACTAAGGAAAATTAATGAGGGGTGATATCCAAGGAAATTGTGGAAGAATGTCACAGATGAAGATCTAAATGTAGAAAACTAATCAAAGGATAACGTCATGGCACGGCGGTACCTAGGTTCAGCCAGATCAATAAGATTAAGATCATTTAAGAACACTCATTGGGAATACTTATTGTGTTGTTTTACGTTACAAACAGGAGTTATGAGGGTACAAGAAACAAAATAAGAAAGATCTATGCAAAACGTATAATATACGGGTTTTTTTTAAGTTTAAGCAGAATTACTTACTCTTCAGTTTCTTTATTGAATTTCTCAAGCCTTTCTTCAGTTATTCTACTAATATAAGCATTGTGTTTTGAAGATCTTCTCGGTTGTTTTTTCTTAAACAACCATTCTCTGATATTTCGCTGAATTATTTTAGCTGATCTTTCTTTGACAATCATCGAGTGTTTCTCTTGTAATTGTTTACGACATACGAAACCTCTCCAAGTGGCTTGGATCTTTCTGGCAGCATGATTTTGAAGCTCCTTTATGTACTGTTGAATTTTGTCTAAAAATTGCGTATTTAATAAATTATGTTAATTATAAAATAAAATATCTAAGACTCACCATTTGGCATCAACTGTAGCGACATATATTGTAGTTCATAAAAGAAATTTCTAGCTAAATTGTATTTTTGTTGTCGCCATTTTTTATTACTCATTTTATCTTTTTAAAAGAATAGGTACAATGCGAAAGAATAACGGTATAAATATTAATGTAGTAATTTCATAAAAAGTGTTCTCGCCATTCTTGAAATTTGTTTGGAAATTGTTACCATAGCAACGATTAAAGTATCGCAGCTGTAGCCCTCCAATCCAGGCGGTTGTGTAATTAATATTGTAGCCCTAAACAGCGCAACTCATGACATCTCTTGTTTAAAAGGTAAACTTAAAAATAAAAGAAATTTTATTCGAGAAACTGATTTTTTATTGCACGAATATTAATAGGAAACTCATTGAAATATTATGAGACAGTTCCTTAAAATTCAATTGGCATTTAACATAATTAAGTTTCATTGAATAATAACTTTATCGATTAACAAGCCGTGAGGTGGGTCGTTTATTAGGACTAAAGTGCGACCCTTGAGGTCCACACGACGAACTTCCCAGTTTGATAAATATTTAATAATAATAAATAAATTAGATATTACACAGAAAAGTAATCATTTTAATCCTTAAAACATAATTATTATTTATTTTTAACAATAATTTAAAAAAAAACCGCTGAACCGATTTTTATAAAATTTATGTCGGATCAAAATGACGTTAACACGCCTCGATTGACATCCTTACGAAGTCGATATAATTTTTTATTTGCGAGATATTGTGTAAAATCTACTTTTTTGGAGTCTATTTGGCTAAGAAAAAAGAACGGCTGAACCTATTTTGAAAAAATTTCTTTCAGATCATATTTACGTTAATGCGCGTCGATTGGCATCCTAACGTAGTCGATATCATTTTTCATTCTCGAGATTTCGTCTTAGAAAGAAATGGACACATACGTACGTACGTACACACACGCACACACAGACATCTTTTCAAAAATAGTTTAAAAATAGTGTAGTGACCTTGAAACATAAAAATTTGTTAAAAATTTTTGATTTCGATTTTCGGACCCATTACAATAACTTCCAAGGGAAATTAAAAATGGGTTTATCTAAATCTTAGGTAATTAGGTATAAAACAGAACATACTCGTATCTGCACTGTCACACAAAAATCCATCAACGGTGATCTAGCTGTCGTCATGAAACTTTCAGATCATAATACGTCGTTCCCTTCCCGATTTAAGTTATAGTACAGGTGCTTGACTAGCCAGGGGGTGCTGGGAGCTGGAGCGTCCCCGGCCCTCGGAGTTGGAGAAGACCCGAGCCCTACCATTTACCAATCCCAACAAATAACAAAATACTCAAGTCTCTCCTTCGGGTCCCTACAATTGTTAGCGTCCCTAAAAAAATATGGCCAGTTCGCGCCTGTTATAGTCGCGTGCCAGTACTAAACGTTTGTAAAAAAATACGATAAAATAATAAAATAAAGATAATAAATTAATTTAGTTTAATAAATTATTAATTTATTAAATGTATTTATTTAATATATTTATACTAATTATTTATTAAAAAAAAAGAAAGCATGTTTTTTGTTGAGATTCGAACCCGAGACTTATTGCGTATGATGCGGCGATGCTATCAGTTACACCACGCACATCTTACATAGCAGTGCTATATAATAGGGTATTATTATAATCATGAGCTTCCGACTAACTTCATGGTGTTAAAACGGAAAAATTCACTCTCATCGTTTTTCCATAACGCACCAAAAGAAGTATAACTTCAAAAATAATAAATTGAAAACATGAATACGGATCTTAATTGAATATTTTAATTGAAAAATAACCTTTTGACAGTATAATCGTCTTGATAGTTTCTCTTCATGTGTGTTTAACTTGTTTGCAGGTGGTCGATGCAGGAGCAGTAGGGAATAAAAAGTGGAATCGATGCAATTATTGGATTTTAAAGAGGTTTCCCCAGCACGTACTCTGTATAGTCCCAGTTCAACTTTTATATGATCGTCAGTGCCGTAAACTGTTTGAGTAAACGAACAAAAAATACAAGTTCCATTAAAATTTCACTTCTATATTGGTTTGCTTTACTCCTACATCTCAATAATATTTTAATTACATGGTTGCCATCTTAAGTTGGGTTGCGGAAAGCATCGTCAGAAAATCTGATTTGACAAAAACCTTAGATTGTGATCATATAAATATAGTTTTTATACATGCAGGAACATTCTAATGTCGTTGTCAAACTCTCTGTCATGTAGAACATTAGTGCCCATATTCATAGTTAACCCTTAAGGTAAGTGATAAGGGTCCCTTCGCTGAGGATCACTTAAGTGCTGAGGGCACCTTATTCAAAGGAGCGTTTCATAGTCATTTCCTTGAGTGAGGGAAGAATTATAGTAAACCTCCATGATTTTTTCCTTTAGAACAGTTGGTCATACTGCAGACCGATTGTGTTTAGTTGTCATTTTTGATATAAATGCGTGTTTTTCAATTTTCATGTGTCTTACTGTTTTTACTTTTTCGACACTTAAGGGACATACTATCCACCCTTAAGGTGAGAGTGATGTAAGGGCCTTTACAGGAGTCAATTTTGACTATGAAACGCATATTCGATTTGAGGGTATGAGTGTCCCTTACTACTTAAGGGTTAACTATGAATACGGCCGTAGTTTGCGCACATACGAAAACCAATGATTAATCTACACAAAAAAAATCGCTTTTAAAGAATTTTTTTATCTAAATTCGTAGATAAACGTCGTTTCTAAGTGGAAATCGTACAAAAAACTATGTTAAATAGATGTAAAACAGTTTGAAAAAAATTCGTTTTAATCGATCATTTATTTTTCGAGCAGGATCGATTTAAAATCCTACACTACTTTTCTTATGGAGAAATATCTGAGGTCACAATCTAAGGTCATTGTTAAATCAATTTTTTTGACAATGCTTACTGCAACCCAGCATTAGTTAGATAAGTTTGTGACTTTCAGAAAATACTTTCCAAGGTGTTAGGTATAGTATATTAGTAGGTATAGATAGTCAAAAAATCCTACACCTCCGTTTTACCCCTTTTGGGGTTGAATTTAAAAAAACTCGAAGAACCTATAAACTTCCTCAATAAACAGGCTATCTAACAAAAAAAAATTTTAAATCGGATTAGTAGTTCTTGAGATTAGCGCGTTCAAACAAACATACACACAAACAAACAAACAAATTCTTTGCAGCTTTATTATATTAGTATAGATAACAGAAAAATTGAGTGGTGCGTTAATTTTGACCTGGAGTATAATACAGATTGTATCAAATTAAAGCTGTGCATAGGGCGTTCTGTGTGTAAGACAGAGATTGATATATAAAGCAATAAGTAAGAATGAGATAAATGATCGCTAATAGGAAGTTACTGTGGTTACTGAACCTGATAGCGTCATTTTTAACTTCCCACTGGAAGTTATTGTAATGGGTCCGAAAATCGAAATCAAAAAGGAAAAAAAATTTTTATGTTTCAAGGTCACTACACTATTTTTACACTACTTTTAGAAAGATGTCTGTGTGTGTGTGTGTGTGTGTGTGTGTGTGTACGTACGTATGTACGTACGTACGTACGTACGTACGTACGTACGTATGTGTACATTTCTTTCAAAGACGAAATCTCGAGAACGAAAAATGATATCGACTACGTTAGGGTGCCAATCGACGCGCATTAACGTAAATATGATCTGAAAGAAATTTTTTCAAAATCGGTTCAGCCGTTCTTTTTTCTTAACCAAATAACCTCCAAAAAAGTAGATTTTACACAATATCTCGCGAATAAAAAATTATATCGACTTCGTAAGGGTGTCAATCGAGGCGTGTTAACGTCATTTTGATCCGACATAAATTTTATAAAAATCGGTTCAGCCGTTTTTTTTTTTTTTTTTTTTTTTTTAAATTATTGATGTTTTAATGATTGAAATGATTACTTTTCTGTGTAATATCTAATTTAATTATTATTATTAAATATTTATCAAACTGGGAAGTTCGTCGTGTGGACCTCAAGGGTCGCACTTTAGTCCTAATAAACGACCCACCTCACGGCTTGTTGTTTTGTGATTTTATCAATAATTTCAGTAGTCTTACGGTAACTACAGTAACAATTAGCGATCATTTACCTCATTCTTACTTATTACTTTATATATCGATCTCTGTCTTGCACACAAAACGCCCTATGCACAGCTTTAATCTGATACAATCTGTATATGGGAAACACATTTTAAAATAAATAGAAAAAAGTCTGAAAAATGGCGACCTATAGAACCCACCTTGTTTTTAAATGCGGTACATAATAGTAATTTATGCTACTAGTGGCTTAAGTGACGGATTATAACATGACAATCGCGATTTTGCGATACGAGCTTAAGGTTATGTTGCACAGAACGAGTGTGCGGTAATCACACGAGTTCTGAGAGTATTGTAAAATCGCGACTATCAGATTCGTCACTTTAGCCACGCGTTACATACAATATTTTTTGCAACAACTGCTTCAAAAATTCAATTTTAAGCAAATAAAACACAATTTGGATAAATATTTTATTAGTGAAATTATAGCAAAGTGATCTATAAAGTACTTTATTACCCACGCGCGTTATAAAGTAAAACAAAACAGTATTGCTTTATAGAACGGAGTGCGTTAAAATTTACTTTAAACACTACCGTTCGAACGCATCAGAAGCTTCCATAAAGAACCACTTTTCAAACGATACACAGCCATCTAAAATTGTACTTTTGATGCAAGTGTTGCAAAAAATATATTTAAGGAATAATTATTTTGGAATAAAAACTTTTACTTCAAATAGTCTCGGTAACTACAATCGTGATTTGTTTTCGCAAAATGGTGCGCAGATGATTTAGTTTTTTGTTTAAAAATCAGTTAACAGAGTTCCTATCATAAATAAAATAAGAAATGTGCATTCTGTAATAATTTACTTTCAGCTTTTCTTAATGGCTTTGTTTTGATCTTATTTTTTCAAGAGAGAAAAAAGTTTTTTCTCGAATATTATATGTACTCGTATATGTCTATGTTACCTTCTGAATCTATAATAGATACTCTTACAGCATTACAGTTGGAAAAGAAGTTGGGAACAACTTTCTTTTATGGGTATAATTTAGAAAAGTTTAGATGTCTATTTTCTCAGCAGACAAATCGAACTTACATAGTGCAGAAGAATAACAGTATTAAAATTGGAAGAAGGTAGGGCGTGGTTTTATCTTCATGAAATGTCCGTTTCTCTATAAAGAAATCAGAATGCATTTGTGATAACTGTAGAGGCCTTTTTTTGAAGTGAAAACTTCCTTAGGCGCGTTAGGCACTTTTTGCCTGGGTACTGAAATAACGTAAAGCGTTCGCAAAAAACCGTAAGAATTCGCAATCTGACCGTTCGCAACCTGACCTAAAGAACTAGCAACATACTTATATCATAAAAACGGTGGTCTAGACACTCCCATTCGTAACGCAGTTGGTTACGTCTTCACGTTCTATGCATAGGAACCTGGGTTCGAGACTTGATGGCAGCGGAGAATTTTTGGCGGTTTTTTTCTAAATTCTACATGATATTTATTTATATATTTTTTTTATTTTTGTTATATTCTTTCTTTGACAATAAATATAACTTTTTTGAAACCAAGGTGGAATTAATTAAAAATACAATTATAGTATTTTAGTAATAAATTATTTTTAGTTCATAAATGCGCTATAATAGATGACACCAAAAATTAGAAAATCTGAAGTTTTCACTTCTGTCGTGTGGTCATAAGCCCACACCCATTTTTCTAATTTAATTTAATTTATTGTAGATTATAGACGCGTAGACAACTCAGGTCATTATAGCGTCTTAAACACAACAAATAATTATTATGTATTAGAATCCGCCAGCCGACATACACAAACCGACTGGTACGAGCTCAAGTTCCTGGGAACGCTAATTCTCACAAAACATTGGAATGCAACTACATTCCAATGTTTCCCCTGAGGAAAGGCTTTTTTTAACTTTTTCATCCTCTTAATTATGAAGCGCTTTATTTTTTTAAAACAAAAAATGTTTGAGTTATAGCCCACAGTGGTCTGGAATCTTGTGATATTATTGTACCATCTAACAGCTGTTTTATTTTTTTAATACTTATGTTAATAATGTTTAGTACTTTATTTTGTTTATGTTTTTAGAATTGAAAAATACATTAATTTTTATTTAATTTAAAAAAACAAAATCTAAGTTCTAAATCTCCAGTTATGTAATAGGGAGTGCGCCATATTGTATTTAAAATAACGTCACGTAGCTTATCTTATTCTACTTCGCAATTTTTTGCATTTTAATGTATTGATGGAATCCTACTAATATTATAGACACCACCAGCCTGGCTTCGGGAAAAGGTAACAGGGAAAATAACATTGAGAACATGTATAATTTTGCAGTAAGCTATGGGCCATAAGACGCTGTACTATTTTTTTCTATGTAATCCACTACATATATTTACATTAGGTCTAATGGCCCATTAGGTTACTACAAAATTGTAAATGTTCTCAAAGTTATTTTCCCTCTCGGGCACTTTGGAGAAATCGGTAACTCACCTAGCCGGAAACTGGGGGTTTCGGGTTCAAGTCCCGACAGTGGTCATTTGATTTTTTCTTAGATATAGCTCAAAAATCATGGCAGCCTAGCTGTCTGAGATATTTATTATTTTCACCTCTAATTGTTATGTGAATAATATGGTGTGGATATAAGGGGTTTTAAATCGATTGATTTTATCATATACCAATTAATTGCTGTCCACAGAAACTCAAAACGTTGTTTATCTATAGGTAAAACCTAAGGCTTAGGCTTCCCGGCCTAACGAGTTTATTAAGTTGATAAAACTTATAAAATGTTAACTCTCGCATGTATAATGATTCGACTGTTTAATAGCTGTACTATGCTTTGCAGTTTATTTAAATAGTCGACTCTCGCATGTAGTGTGTTTTCGACGTGAAATTGCTATATATAAGAGGAGATCGGTTTCCACTCTCGGGCACTGTGGAGAAATTGGTAACTCACCTAGCCGGAAACTGGGGGTTTCGGGTTTAAGTCCCGACAGTGGTCATTTGATTTTTTCTTAGATATAGCTCAAAAATCATGGCAGCCTAGCTGTCTGAGATATTTATTATTTTCACCTCTAATAATTGTTATGTGAATAATATGGTGTGGATATAAGAGGTTTTAAATCGATTGATTTTATCATATACCAATTTATTTTCCCTATGTTACCATTTCTAAGAAACATCCTGTATGTATAGATGAACGTTGATATAGATTATACAGTAAAAATCGGGCAAATTTGATTTTGTGTAGCCCTGGATCAAATTCATTTGAGCGTGTATCGTCAAATGATTGCGATAACGTGTTGTTTTATTGCCACCTCAACTGCTAGCAATCCGTCCTTTATATCCATTTCATTTCCTTAAAAGTATTTTTATTGATCACGCCATGTGGGCACATGACTGGGACAGCCGCCGCAAAGACCATGCCGTCTTCCATTCCGCCCCCCTCTTATCCTCCCCCTCTCTTGATGGGACTGTGACGCGCTCTTTTCACCTCATCCATTTCTACAATCTACTGGTAGATAATCAACTTTTTATTGTTTTAATAGCTTCAGGAAATTGTGATGGTTATTTTGAATTATTGGGGGCAAAAATTATTTTACTGTCAAAGAGATGCACAGTGGGGCAAAAGTGGTAACTTTTAAGTCTCATAAATGGGGGTAAAATTTTGAAATACTAAAATGAACAAAATAAAACATTAGTAAAAAAAAACTTTTTAGAGACCAGCTTTTATTGAAATGTACTAAAAAGGAAAAAATAATTTTTAATAATTTAGGTTCATAATTAATAAAAATTATTTTTTCCTTTTTAGTACATTTCAATAAAAGCTTGTCTCTAAAAAGTTTTTTTATTAATGTTTTATTTTGTTCATTTTAGTTTTTCAAAATTTTACCCCCTTTGACACCCGTAGGGGTTGAATTTCGAGAAATCCTTTCTTAGTGGATACTTACGTCAGAAAAGGAACTAAATATCCAGATTTCAAGTTTCTAGCTTCAGCGATTTGGCCTGGTCGTTGATTAGTCAAAAAAACTCTACATCCCCGTTTGAAGCCCTTAGGGGTTGAATTTATTTCTAAAAACGTTTTATTCATGTATTGTCATCGGGAATTCATATGTGTACAAAATTTTAAATCGATCGGATACGTGGAAGTCGTTCAAAATTGACTTGCAAGATTTGACCTAAACAAACAAACACACAAACATACATTGCAAGTTAAATAAAAGCTTGAAAAATGAAAAAAAACCATATCATCAAGTACAATAAAATTGAGAAATCGCGCAGTTCTCACCAACATTTTTTTAATAAAAATTGCCAGTCAGGCGACATAAGTAAATCAGTATTAAATACATAACCTAATAGGTAAGGGTTACAATTCAGGGGTTCCCAATCTTTTTTTTACTGCGACTCCCTTTACAAGTTGTAATTTTTTTACGACACCCTTCTAAAAGAAGATACCTGTGTGTAGCTCTAGCAGACATTAAAATTACTTTATTATTCGAAGAAAACTCCAAAGAATATTATAGAATCTTAATTATTATTTATTAGAAAACAAAAAAACTACAAACATGAGAAGGATGAGCTTGCTTTTCTGAGCATAATTTTTCAAATCTGAGTTGAAGTTCTAAAATTGCTACGCTCATTTCTTTTTTCTAAATTTATTTGTGACTTCCCTAGGATAGCGGCGCGACTCTCCAGGGCGTCGCGACGCACAGTTAAGGAACCCTTGAGTTACATAAAAATGAAAATTCAAATATAGATTTAATTATTGCATGGAGGTAGGCATACGGAATACAAAAAAAGTTGTATGATTGCCTACATGTAGGCGAAAAAAATAGGAAACATAGATTTCAGCTCCCTCTAACATTATAATATTGTTTCTATTGATAATACCTACATTTATTTTGCAATTCAAACCGCGTGCGGCGCTGGTGTTGCTTGTTGCCAATTTTATGCCAGATTTACACGTATATTTAAACTTTTATAATATCCAAACTAATTTTATAAAATAAATACACAAACACTTGAAATATTCTACACATTTATTAATCTTAACGATCGTTTCAGGGGAGAATTCAGGGGAGAGTTTTAGTTTGAACTCTTCTGATGATAGGCTAGAAGCCCGAAACGATTGTTTAGATTAATAAATGTGTAGAATTCGTGGGATGCAAACTCTATGATAGTTTATTAGTCACGACCCACACTTTTATAATTTTGAACCTGAATTATTAAAAATTATTTTTCCTTTTTAGTCCATTTCATTAAAAGTTTGTCTTTAAAAAGTTTTTGAAGTGAAAACTTCCTTAGGCGCGTTAGGCACTCTTAGCCTGGGTACTGAAAAAATGTGAAGCGTTCGCAATTTTGCGTAAGAATTCGCATTGTAAGAATATCATAAAAACGGCGAGGTATACTGTTGTGTCAATAGCTCAGTTAGCAGCGTGTTTGCGTTCAATGCATAGGGACCTGGGTTGGGAAACTGATGGCATCGTAGAATTTTTGACGTATATTTTTTCTAAATTCTACATGATATTTATTTATATATTTTTTAATTTTTGTTATATTCTTTCTTTTATTCTAATTCTAATTTTTTTTAAACTAAGGTGGAATTAATTAAAAATACAATTTTAGTATTTTAGTAATAAATTATTTTTAGTTCATAAATGCACTATAATTGATGACACCAAAAATTAGAAAATCTGAAGTTTTCACTTCTGTCGTGTGGTCATAAGCAAACACCCATTTTTTTTTCTAATATTTTTTTAATATTTATATTTGCAAACAGAGGAGAATAGGACGTGTTATTCTCACATTTTGGTTCTGTGTGACCGCGTGATCATTTGATTTAGTTTCTTTATTATTTTACAGTGAAAAGCGTTTATATTTCTGCGTACGAGATGTTTTTTATGCCACTTATATGAAGAGGATATTATTTAATGTTTTTACGATGTTGTCGACGACTCCATATACATACTAACTTCGTTTACTGCTTGTATCTGTAACCTTACATCCTTAAATGAACCCTAAAAGTAATTACAAGGTTTCATTAAAAAATTTACCCTTTGCGTTACATATTACTGTACATTATATAAAACCGGTTAAAATGTAAATTTTACATTTTATTCATACAATGATGACAGAATTTAATGACGCCCAGGAAAAAGAATGAAACAACCTTTATTACACACATTCTCCGTTTTTAGACAGAGAGCTGGCGACGTTTTTTCTTATGTGTCTACGTAAGGCAAAATAATTTTAAAAATACCTGTACACATTTGAGAATCTGGCAGCCTTTCTCCCTTGCGTTTTAGGTGGGAGAAATTAAACAATATGAATTTTTCATATATCTAATGATGCAACACTTTTTTCACTCTATGTTAATGACCTAATAATTTAGAATACATAAAGTAACATTACCTGCTCGATTGGTCAATCTTATCATTATTATTATTATTTTATAATTAAAAAACAATTTTTTCATGTATCTATGTAAGGTCTGGTGACGTGACGAGATTGTTTAAAGATTACAACAATGACTCAATAATACAATTTAATAATGTAAACATAGTGTTACATTATTACATAAAAAATGTGTCTAATTTCTAATTCTCAAATGGGCAACACTCAAACAGGGATAGTTGTGATTATTTTGCCTTACGTAAACAGTTAAGAGAATCCGTCGCTCCCTCTTAGCCTATTTGGTGTAGCTGAACATCAACACTCAAACAGGGATAGTTGAGATTATTTTGCCTTACGTAGGCACTTAAGAGAATCCGTCGCTCCCTTTTAGCCTATTTGGTGTAGCTGAACATCAACACTCAAACAGGGATAGTTGAGATTATTTTGCCTTACGTAGGCACTTAAGAGAATCCGTCGCTCCCTTTTAGCCTATTTGGTGTAGCTGAACATCAACACTCAAACAGGGATAGTTGAGATTATTTTGCCTTACGTAGGCACTTAAGAGAATCCGTCGCTCCCTCATAGCCTATTTGGTGTAGCTGAACATCAACACTCAAACAGGGATAGTTGAGATTATTTTGCCTTACGTAGGCACTTAAGAGAATCCGTCGCTCCCTTTTAGCCTATTTGGTGTAGCTGAACATCAACACTCAAACAGGGATAGTTGAGATTATTTTGCCTTACGTAGGCACTTAAGAGAATCCGTCGCTCCCTCATAGCCTATTTGGTGTAGCTGAACATCAACACTCAAACAGGGATAGTTGAGATTATTTTGCCTTACGTAGGCACTTAAGAGAATCCGTCGCTCCCTCTTAGACTATTTGGTGTAGCTGACCATTTTGTTGGTGTAATAAAAACCGTGATTTCATGTAAGATTACAAAATTAGAATTTTGTTAATCTCGCTTTTGTGTTCTTTTTTTTTGTTTTAAATAGCATCACGATATTTGCACGGTTAGATATGAAAACAGCCTTGTAACGATTTTCTTATAAATAACAACAATAGAAATTTCTTATTTGCTTGCGTGGGATTACGGTTTCTAGACTATTTTCAAGAACGATGCTATGCACTAAATAGCATTTATAGCTAGGCTTGCCAACGGTAAAAAATGATTTTCCTGGATTTCTTGGTTGTAGAAGCGGGACTCGAAACTTTTTCGCGCGGGACGTATGTAAACATATTTATATAATATAGATATTTTACAAAAATTTAACTAACAAGCCGTGAGGTGGGTCGTTTATTAGGACTAAAGTGCGACCCTTGAGGTCCACACGACGAACTTCCCAGTTTGATAAATATTTAATAATAATAATTAAATTCGATATTACACAGAAAAGTAATCATTTTAATCATTAAAACATAATTATTATTTATTTTTAACAATAATTATGAAAAAAAAAACGGCTGAACCGATTTTTATAAAATTTATGTCGGATCAGAATGACGTTAACACGCCTCGATTGACACCCTTACGAAGTCGATATAATTTTTTATTCGCGAGATATTGTGTAAAATCTACTTTTTTGGAGGTTATTTGGTTAAGAAAAAAGAACGGCTGAACCGATTTTGAAAAAATTTCTTTCAGATCATATTTACGTTAATACGGGTCGATTGGCACCCTAACGTAGTCGATATCATTTTTCATTCTCGAGATTTCGTCTTAGAAAGAAATGGACACATACGTACGTACGTACATACGTATACACACACACACACACACACACAGACATCTTTCTAAAAATAGTTTGGTGACCTTGAAACATAAAAATTTGTTATACATTTTGATTTTGATTTTCCAATGGGAAGTTAATAATGATGTTTCAAATGCAAACGGATACTGAATTTCTCAATCGATTCCTAGCAGCGGAAACTTTTTAAGGATGGAGTAGCCTATATGAAGTACTATGATATTATTGAGTGTAATAAAATATTAGTAAAAAAATCTTTTTAGAGACAAGCTTTTATTTAAATGCACTGAAAAGGAAAAAATAATTTTTAATAATTTAGGTTCATAATTATAAAACCCTACTTAAAGGCTATTGCAGTGCCCCTGTTATGACTTTCTATACAATGCATATTTGTTTCATTTTTCACAGTGGCGGCGCCAGAGGGTGGGCCGGGCGATCAATGGCCAACCTTAAACTGTCTTGGTTCACCCCTTGGCTCACCCTGGCATAATTCACTATCTCTAGAGTCTAGGTTATCTTTTAAATACGTTTTTAAACCTCGAAATTTCAACAATTTTTCTTGTAAATTCTATAGCAAGTAACCTGGGTTAAAATTTTATCGAGCACTGAAATCTTGGGAATAAATGTTATGGGCCCACCTCCAGATCACCCATGCCCAACACTGGCCGACCCTAAAAAAAAACCCTAGCTCTGCTACTAAATTTTCATATTCATTTTTCTCTGTATATTTACATTTAATTGCCTGTAAGTCCCCAACCAATTTACACTTTATAATTAATCAATAATTTATTGTATTGCTCTGATTGCATAATGCATATAAGTTTGTCTGGCCTTGTTATGATGTCACCTCTAGTCTATCCATATTTTTAACCGATTTCAAAAAAAGAAGGTGGTTCTCAATTCGGTTGTATTTTTTTTATGTTTGTTACCTCAGAACTCCGTCCTTTATAAACCGATTTGGAATATTTTTTTATTTGAACAGGATATACTTTCAGATTGGTCCCATAGAAATTTCATCAAAATCGGTTCAGTAGTTCGGCTGATTCTTAATAAAAGTTAGTAACGGCGTGTGATTCCGTAAGGTAAATGTCACTTTTTGACACGCATCGAGACACGCGTAAGAAAGTCGGTTTAATAAAAGTAAGTAACGGCGTGTGATTCCTTTAAGGTAAATGTCACTTTTTGACACTCTAAAAGGTAAAAAAAATAAAAAACTTTTTAACGAAAAAAAAACCTTCAGACAAAGCCACGTAAAAACGAGGAAAATAATGAAATTTTGACGGTCTGTGCCAATAACAACACGAGAGTTCGGCTTGAGAAATGAACGCATACTTACATCACTATACTATACTTTTTACACCGACTTCATATTTTATTAAATGTGGCGCAGACCTCGAAACATTTCATTATTTTCCTCTTTTTAGTGGCATTTTGAAGGAGGTTTTGTTTTTCGTTAAAAATTTTTTTAAAATGTAATATTAAAATGGTAAGATAAATTATCAGATAAAAACTCCCTGTTAAACATATACTTTCACCACTCGACAGTAATTAGTATATACCTCATTACGCTACTAGATATACAATCTACTATTATCTACAGCTTGTAGTGAAACAATCGGACATACGTAAACGTACAGAGAAAACATTATTTGGAGATTTGCATCTTATATCGCCTGATAATGTTGTATAAATCAAAAGGATCATACTATATGTAGTTTTTTGTGGATCCAGCAACACCTGGTTATATTTCATAGTAGCTACATGCACATTGCACATACTTGCTGCAGAAAATAATATGATTTTATTTTTGTTTGTTAAATAAATAAACGTAAAGATTATGTCTGCAAGTTTCAGCGGACGTAACAAATTGTGGAAGCCCAGAGCAGTGGCGGGTAACTAATAAATTTGGGGCCCATGGCACATTTTTAAGGTGGGTCCTTTAGCTGCCTAGAATACTGAAAATTAATTTGAGCTCGCCGACAAAAAGGAACGTTGGTTTCCACCCTTTCTTCGTAATTGACGAAAGGAAAATTTTGTCAATATCTAGAACAGGAGTCGTACGACTAAATTAAAAGAAAACAGATTGTGGTGGACTTGAAATTATTAAATACTGTTACGGACTATCCTATATATAAACGTCAGGCAAGAATTCTAGAGAAGCGGTGTCTGCTTACTAAACAACTGGAGCCTGCACGAACGTTCTAGAAAACGCGAGAACGCGCTAGGTTTGAGCCACGCAGCCTATATAAATCAGTGAACAGTGAGTCGCGGGATCAGTCAACGGGAATCAGTTAGTCAGTGTAGATTATACTGTGACAATGTTGAACAGCGAATGTAGTGTCGAATACGCAGTCAATGGTGAGTCGTGCAACCAAGCGGATCAGTAATATAAATATTAGTCAATCAACGGTCGAACCAGTCAGTACAGTGATATAAATAGTGGAGTGGATAAAAATAAATAGTACTGAAGTAACTGAGTAAAGGACCGACATAAATAAACGTTAGAAATAAATCCGTGATATAAATTCACCTGATAAAATAAATATTAGTGTAGTCAATTGTATATAGTTAAGTGTTAATTATACTTGTGTTGGTTGTTAGAACTGACTTTTGGTTGTTGTATTTATTATTGTTGTGTTTTTAATTATTGTGAATAAATATTGTAAATAAATATTTATTCCGCCAACTCAGAAAACAGCTTTGTAACAATACTTTGTAGAGTTATATATGTTCACTTATTGTTAGCTGCAGCGGGGATCCCTAAACCCGGGGGCCCCTGGCTTTTGTCACTGAGCTCAGAGAATGTTCGCTTTTTTGAGCAGATGAAGCTATACACCCTGGCATCTTCCAATTTTAATGTTACTATATAATGCCGAGACTTCATGTCAAATCTCCATCTAGCGTTCGTGGTATTTATTATGTAGCTTGAAGCTTTACCTAGCTGAAATGTAACTTAATTATAAGAAGCTAGTAAACATGGACCAAGCGACCACCCGATGACGGTATCGGTGCTGTTATCATAGTTTTAAGAATAGTAAAAATGAATAGTCGACTTGCACCTTTATGCCGGGTTTATCGTATATTTAACACGCTGTTAAGTTTTTACACCGAATAACACATAAAACATACGAAGTAACCATAGAATTAACATCGAAATAACAAAACAGCGTGTTAAATAATGTACGATAAACCCGACATTAGTCGACTTCCATTTGAGTCAGGTCAACTTGTCCAGTGATCGGTTGTTAACAAAACACTAGCATATTTTTGAAGTTATACTGCTTTAGTGAATTGAAATGACCTCGACTCAAAAATTACCGATTCAAAAATTAATTAAATGCTGACAGGGATAAAACGGCTCTAACGATTTGGATGAAATTTACTGAAACGAGGTTTTGGGGGACAAAAAATTGATCTAGCTAGGTCTCAATCCAGGAAAAATTCGTTTTCTGATATATTTTGTAATTTTAAAAATCAATTTTTTGACGTTTGAAAATAGTGTAATACTGTAAGCAGGCTTTGGACACTTATGTACCTATATAGATGTTATGATAACTATGGATTTTATTAATAATAATTTTTTATTGATTTTAAAAATGCTGAGAGGGGAAAGCAAAAATGTAAATGAATGAAGTTATAGCTTTGACCGTGCGCTTGTGTTGAATCCAAAAACCAGCACTCTTAAGGTAGGTGCAGTTCGCAGCTGGGATTCTAGATGGTAGCATGTATGGTAGATGGTGGCTGAAATTATAAGAGCTTATAGGTTTGCACAACGAAGCTTTGATACTAGCATAATACAAGCTTAAGTCGCGTTTGAAATGTCAGATAGCGAAGACGAATATTTGTGTTCTTCTGCTACAAAGTGGTATGTTTTAAATACAAATTTGGGTAGGAGCTATCGTGTCCACCCTATTTATAGAAAACGATCTAAACATGGCGAGTTTCATCATTTATACCAAGAACGAGACCAAGAATTAAAATTTTACCCCAACCGGTTTTTTGAATATTTACTTATGGAACCTAACACTTTTAAATACGTCTTAAAAAAAAACTCAAAAAAAATTAATTAAAAACTGGCAAAATTTCACTTATTAAACTAGTCACATCCACAGCGAAACTTGTAACGACCATTTGACAGTAAGTTGTCACACGTTGATTGTAGTAGTCAGCGCGCTGAAAGAATGGTGAGATACATTCTTGTATCTATCAGCTCTTGTAACAGCGCTTATACCTGCTACACTCACTGCTTCGTTGTGTACGCTCGCATATATAACAATGCATTAATTTAAACAAGCCCTACTATGATCTACGTTACCATCTAGAATCCCAGCTTATACTGCACGTACCTTAAGCCACCACCAAGCTGTCCTCCTTGACGTACCTGTTCTTTCAGAAGATTCCAATGATATCTTCATAGAAACGGTTTGTAGATATCGCGCTGGTGTAAAACGATGTATAGAGGATAATATAGAGTTGCTAGAGACTGGTTGCGCGGCAGCTTACCACTTTCTCGCATGGACGGATTCAATTTTGTTAAACTGATATCGCCTCCCACAAATTGATACTGGTGCAGTGTGCTTGTAAGGATCCTTCTCGTATATATAGTGTAGTTCTAATACCTACATCTCATTCGTATAGCGTTACTGTCGAAACTGCTGTCAGCTGTCGAATGCCGCTTCACAACCGACCGACTTGTTCCATACGGATTATTCAGACTGCTGGGTCAATAAATAACCTATACTTACGGATGTCCCAAAATGAACCAATTTCCTCTAAAAGTAACTGAAATGGATTTAAGAATATTTTCTACCGGAAGTTACCACCTGCACTCTTCATCTCTGCAAATCCTTTCCTATCGCCTAAAAACGGTTACTGCTCTGCCGACGCTATTTTTAAAGCTAAAGGGTTCGAGTAAATACCAAATGAAGGACCGAGAAACACATTACAGATTCCTCAGGCAAAAAATCCTCGAAAAACTTTTTAAAAATTAGACAAATGGCCAAAACTTAAAAAAAAAATTCGACTGATGACCAGTCCTATACTTCCCACCTAGTAAATATTTGCAAAAAATAAACACTCTTTTTTTTTATTCTTTGACTATGCCCAATTAACCTTAGCTGTTGGTGGTCTTTAAAACACAATTTAATTTTTATTCTTTGAATAAAGCATGGCCCTCTTTTTTGTTTGGTGATCTACTGATGGCTAACTTAATATAGCAAAAATCATGGTGACCTTGATTTACGTACAATTTTTATTTTTTTTAGTAAAATATTTTTTTTCTCGAAAACTATACATTTTAGAGAAAAAAAATATTTACATTTTTTTCATATTATAACATCTATAATTCATTTATATTTTTTTTTACCTATGTTAATACGTGACATTGAGGTCGTTTTTTTGAATATATCAGGATCCACTGAACCGATTTGACTCAAAATCTAATCAGATCTAAGTTAAAGGCTGATAAACACAATAGAACAATCGGCATGCCCGTATGTTGTTCCGTTCTTAAGATATCGAAGTCGAAAAATTGACCACATACACACACACATACACACACACACATACACACACACACACATACAGACATCAGTCGGAAAATGATTTTAAACGATTGCTAGGGTCTCAAAACGTGAAAATCTGTTAAAATCTCGAAATATTGTTTTCGGACTGAATCCAT
This sequence comes from Mongoloraphidia duomilia, assembly GCA_039654895.1. Taxonomy (NCBI): domain Eukaryota; kingdom Metazoa; phylum Arthropoda; class Insecta; order Raphidioptera; family Raphidiidae; genus Mongoloraphidia; species Mongoloraphidia duomilia. Next base: position 14,733,942 of record CM077520.1, read on the forward strand.
TACTTCCCTACCATAGTAGAGGTGGGAAGTAATAATTCGCGTTTAGGATCTGTAATGTGATTCTTAGTACTTCATTTAGCGTTTACCCGAACCATTTAGCTTTAAAAATAGCATCGAAAATTATTTTTTACTTCCCACCTCTACTATGGTAGGGAAGTAATGGATTTAGTCCGAAAAAAATATTTCGAGATTTTAACAAATCTTCACGTTTTGAGACCCTAGCAATCGTTTAAGATCATTTTCAGACTGATGTCTGTATGTGTGTGTGTGTGTGTGTGTATGTGTGTATGTGTGTGTGTATGTGGTCAATTTTTCGCCTTCGATATCTCAAGAACGGAACAACATACGGGCATGCCGATTGTTCTATTGTGTTTATCAGTCTTTAACTTAGATCTGATTAGATTTTGAGTCAAATCGGTTCAGTGGATTCTGAGATATTCAAAAAAACGTTCTCAATGTCACGTATTAACATAGGTAAAAAAATATATAAATGAATTCTAGATGTTATAATATGAAAAAAATGTAGATATTTTTTTTCTCTAAAATGTATAGTTTTCGAGAAAAAAAATATTTTACTAAAAAAAGAAAATTGTACGTAAATCAAGGTAACCATGATTTTTGCTATATTAAGCTAGCCATCAGTAGATCACCAAACAAAAAAAGGGCCATGCTTTTTTCAAAGAATAAAAATTAAATTGTGTTTTAAAGGTTATTTGGGCCTAGTCAAAGAATAAAAAAACGAGTGTTTATTTTTTGAAAATATTTACTAGGTGGGAAGTATAGGACTGGTCATCAGTCGAATTTTTTTTCCTTTTTTCAGTGGCTTTTTTGAAGGTTTTTTTTGTTATTTTATTTTTTACTTTTCAGTGGCTTTGTAATACGTAGTTTGCACGTTATGAACCGACTTCTGTGTTGATATTTGTTTACTAAACTTTAAAAAAAAACTACTGAACCGATTATAGTAAAATTGATATGGGACCAGGAAATATGAGGTATATGAGATATTATGAGGTGACATATACATTAAAAATATAGTCGAAATGTGAACGTTCCGCTTTTTTTTTTATTTTGAAAAAAAGACTACTCAATAATATGCTTCACTGAAGGATTAGTCAATCGTTTTAAGATTCAATTCAAATCGTGAGTTAGTGTAGACACGATTAAAAATAGAGTGAAAAATCCATCTGAAGAAAAAACTGAAAATGTCTACATGAGTAGTTTTGATTCTTGGCCGTAGATATACATATTATAAAGACAGGGGGCATAGACCGCAAAACTTGGCTACATATTTTTGCACATTAGCGTTTGGCGAACATTTTACTTATAGGTAAGTTTCTCCTATGAGTTTGCGATCTTGTTTGGGGTGACCTAGAAACGTATTCATGAGGTTGGTAGAGTCTGTGTACACATAGAGAGGATATTGGGACATAATTAACAGGCAGGCGTAGTGATGGGCGATTGTAAGATGTTTTTACAATCGAAACAATTGCAATCGTTCATAATAACAATCGAGTCCACAATCGACTCGGAGTTTGATTTTACAATTGAAATGTTCGATTGTTCAAGTCGATTATTTGCCAGCGAATGAGAATACATATAATCGCGATTCAAGGTTATATGCTAGTCGATTGAAGTCTGACGTTTACGCTACTCGTTAATCGTTGATTCATTGTTCACACTGTTCAGTCGGTCTCAGAGCACTCGATTACTGCACAATCGACCACCATCGACTGGACCACAGTTGTTGAGTGATGAACGATTATATATTATGTGGCTCTCCACAGTGTACATCGTCTGTACGATTCAATACTATGCAACTTGGACTCGATGAACTATGAAACAACAACAATCGAGTCCAAGTGAAAACCATCGAGAGTCATCGAGATGTTTGAACAATCGAGACAATCGACTAAAATATCTCGTAATCGCCCATCACTAGGCAGGCGACGTTAATGACCTCTGTTGTCGAGCGTCTATAATCCACAATTCAATTCAACAGGCACGCGTGCAAAATTGTTTCTATTTTAGTGCGGTAAGTAAACGGATGCCACAGCAACTTCTGTTTATTCGCTCATCCACCTGCGAGTACAGTGTGGTCCAGTGGTTAGCGTCGCGGCCTCTGGATCGGACTGTCGTGGGTTCGAATCCCTTCTTCGCTCATGGATGTTTTGTGATGTCATTTAGTTTTAAGTGAGTTGTTATTTAATGTAATCAAGACGCTAATGACTTAAGTTGTCGACGCGTCTATAAGTTACAATAAATAAAAATAAAATCTATCCGTCTGCGATTACATACTCACGATATTCACGGCCCACTGTAAAAGTAAAGATGGTGAAGCAGATGAACTGTCAAAATTTTTTGAAAATGAAGTGAAAAGTAGGTAGTTTGTAGTGGATATGGCAAAGAAAATCACATATACAGGTGAGTTCGACCACCCGTATCAGTCGTTTTTTTCGAAAACGGTTAGTCGTAGAGAGTTGTGTCAAAAATTTGTATTATAAAAGCCCTAATAAATATTCGAATGGTGATAATTTTTTTTCCGGGAAGGTCGGCTTCCCTATTAGTTTACTCCAGAATGTCCAGAACTCCGGAATTATAAATGTAACGATAGGTCGAAAGTGGTATTGTTGAAAAGATCTTTCAAAATTAAGCAAGTTTTATAGGAAATTTCTTTTTATTACTGCCACCCCTGTAAATTTCTATAAGTATAAATATAAATTATTATATGTTCAAAACTCCGGAATTTTAGAAAACACGATAGGTTGAAAGTGGTGCTGTTGAAAAGCTCTTTAAAAAATAGGCAAGTTTTGTAGGAAAAATTATTTAATTACTGCCACCCCTGTTAAGTAATAATCGTTTGAAATTATTAAATCAAAATTTCATAATAACGATCGAAGTCGGCATTAAAAATCTAGCAGTGTTCAAACTGTCTTCCATTTACTCTTTAATACATACTACTGAGCTCTTCTGGTTATATTGTGAGTGTACTTCTTCAGTGTTTAATGATCGATAGATAAGTAACTAGATTTTAAATGCGGACTTTTAAAAAGTTCGTTGTTATGACATTTTAATTTAGTAATTTCAAACAAATATTACTTAACAGGGGTGGCAGTAATAAAAAAAATACGTACAAAACTTGCTAATTTTTTAAATATCTGTTCAACAATACCACTTTCGATCTATCGTTACATTTATAATTCCGGAGTTCTGGACATTCTGGAGCAAACTAATACGGAAGCCGACCTTCCCGGAAAAAAAAATTATCACCATTCGATTCTTTGTTTGGGCTTTTATAATACAAATTTTTGACACAACTCTCTACGACTAACCGTTTTCGAAAAAAACGACTGATACGGATGGTCGAACTCACCCTGTATATCGTGCTTTATGATTTATATGATATTATGAATCGTGTGACTGTAAAAACTCGCTGTCGCTGGTTTTTACAAACCACTCGTCAGTATCTAATATACCCCATTATGCATCTATATAGGTATACAATCTACTATTCTAGTATAGCATTGTATCGTTACAGCAAATATATGTTTAAAATAATTCACTAATTAGTATATTAGTGAATTCGTAATGTGGGGAAGGCAGTGTAGCCTAGTGAATAACATATTTGGTACCGCAGCCTTAGACTGTCGTGGGTTCGAATCGCACCTGCGTTTATGGATGTTTTGTGATGTTATTTAGTTTTAAGAAGGTTGTTATTTAGTGTAGTTGAAAGATGCTAATGACCTGAGATGTCGACACGTCTATAATCTACAATAAAATAAATCTTAATGTGAGAAAGGGGCTACTATATTCTTAACATGTTATATTTATTTTATTTATTGTGGATTATAGACGCGTCGACAATCTTAGGTCATTAGCGTCTTAATTACATTAAATAACAAATCACTTAAATCTAAATGACATCACAAAACATCCATGAGCGGAGGTGGGATTCGAACCCATGACAGTGTGATCCAAAGGCCGCGACTCTAACCGTTACACCACACTGTCCTCTAACATGTTATATTAAAATCCATTTACAATTTCGATAGACTTTTTGTGTAGAACAATAATATAAGTTATAAAGTTTAAGTTTCATATCCATTTCGATAGTTTTATTAAAAGGAAACAGAACTTAATTGAACATTGAATATTAATATATGGACTGTTTTTGATTCCATGTCCCGCAAGTAAATGGAAGTATGGTGATAAGGTCGAAAAATTATAATTTAAAAAAACTAAAAAACACGCTTTAATGAACTAAAAAGTAAAAAATAATTAATTTTATTGTAAAAAAGCGTGGGGTGCTTTGTATCATATTTTCATACCACCCCACGCTTTTTTACAATAAAATTAATTATTTTTTACTTTTTAGTTCATTAAAGCGTGTTTTTTAGTTTTTTTAAATTATAATTTATTTTTGCTTTTTAGTCCTGGAGATCCTGGTCAGGATAATGGGACAAACTTATGGAATTATTGTATTGTAATCGGTCCTTGATAAGTGTGCAAAGTTTCAGTTCAATCTGAAGTTTTTTGCTTTTTTTTAGTCCTGGAGATCCTGGTCAGGATAATGGGACAAACTTATTGAATTATTGTATTGTCGTCGGTCCTTGATAAGCCGACAACGTTTAAACTAAATCTGACCGTTCAAAGTTGGTCAAAATCAAGTTCAAAGAAGTCGGTTACAAACTGACAAACAAGCAAGCAAGCAAGCAAACATACAGGTGAAGCTAATAAAAGCGTGTTAAAAATCGTGCCCGATCGAGTAAGGTCAGACTCTCTGCTTGCACTACCCTGAAAATGTTAAGAAAAGCCGTTTTCCCGATGACGGATATCCGTGCGTCAGTTGAATTTTCTTTCGTTTCATTTTAGGGCCCCCCGCGACCTGAAAATTGTCGTTTTGCCGCCAGTTTTATTAGCCATATTATAACAACTTTGTTTCGAAGAATATAACAGTACCAATATGATTAGATTCCTAACCGTAACTAAATTCACTATAATTATAGTAAATTTAGTTACGTGTAGGAATCTAATCATATTGATTGTTATTCTCATTGTTTATAAACCGTATATAATTTTCTCATATGTAATTTAACTTTGTTCCTGTAATAAAATTGGTAGCTGTATATTAAAATTATTGGCTGATAAATTTAAAAAAGGGGTATGTATGTATCGCGGGTACAGACAGATGACATGCATACCGTTAAATACAAATAATTCTATTCATACATCCACTCTTATTTATATTTTAAAATTAAATGTTCGTAAAATATAATAAATAAAATATTAGTAAAAAAAACTTTTTAGAGACAAGCTTTTATTTAAATGCACTAAAAGTGAAAAAATAATTTTTAATAATTTAGGTTCATAATTATAAAAGCGTGGGTCGTAAACTCTATGATAGTTTATTAGTCACGACCCACGCTTTTGTAATTATGAAACTAAATTATTAAAAATTATTTTTTCCTTTTTAATGCATCTAAATAAAAGCTTGTCTCTAAAAAGTTTTTTTTACTAATATTTATTTTGTTCATTTTAGTCTTTCAAAATTTTACCCCCTTTTGACACCCGTAGAGATTGAATTTCAAAAAATCCTTTCTTAGTGGATGGTTTCGTCAGAAAAGGTACCAACTGTCCAAATTTAAAGTTTCTAGCTTCAGCGATTTGGCCTGGGCGTTGATTAGTCAAAAAAAACCCTACATCCCCGTTTGAACCTCTTAGCGGTTGAATTTATTTCTATAAACGATTTATTCATGTATTGTCATCGGGAATACATATGTGTACAAAATTTCAACTCGATCGGATACGTGGAAGTCGTTCAAAATTGTCTTGCAAGATTTGACCTAAACAAACACACAAACTAACATACATTGCAAGTTAAATGAAAGCTTGTAAAAATAATAATTGTAATTTTATTTTTTTTATATTTAAAATTGTTATCCAATACGTATGTATATTTTCATTATGAAAATAATATTAAAAGCTTTCGGGATGCGAGCCTGGGCTTGGCGTGTGAACTTGTCGGTAGTCTAGTTCTTTACCAAACAGCCACCTGGCTTGTGTCAACATGGACCTTGTGTTTCGTTTCTCATGACAACTACTTCCTTCTATTTCCGTAACATCCATTATTTCTCAAATGCCACCCCAGTATGAGACATTACGTCAAAACGTATTAGGAGATAATTTGCGAGGGGCTTCACGATTTCGACTGCCCAAGGACCTCCACAGGGTTTGATCCAGCACTGATTGCTATAGTAAACCGACTTCCAAGCCAACATTGAATCTCTTAAGAAAATCAGTTTCAATAACTCATTTATTTAAACACCCTGTGCGAAACTTAGATAATAGAATAACAGCGAAATGTATATTAAATTTATTAAGGGCCTTAATAATATCTCAACAATTATAACGAATAAAACTAAGTTCGGTAACGAAAATATATACGTATATATAGAATTTCGTTAGAAGTTTGAGCAAACTTCTATTCGAAATTGTGCAATGCTAACGTTTAAACTTGTCCAAGAAATATATATTATATAATGTGACATAATATGTGTTCATTTGTATGTATTGGTGTGAAACTCGTGAAAATGAAATCGATTTAGTTTTCACAGGCAATTCGCCGCTTAGTCGTGTGAAAATTCCGCGTATCATAACATAAGTATAGATAGTATTATAATATTATGTTAGTATATTTTATTTATTAGTGTATTTGCCATATGGCACATACACTATTGGCGTCGGTCGGATGGCGGGACCTAGGGGTCGGACCAAAATTTCTCGACGTTTCATAGCCTCCTGAACAGTTTGGCACCATTTTTTGAAATGTTTATATATATATATATATTATAGCAAGTGCTTTTTCTCCTAAAGACCCGAATTCAATCGGTTGCGCGGCTAGCTACCGACGGCGCGGGGTCATGGGTCGGAGAACAAAAATTATTTCTAGCGATACTATCGCTCTTGTTTTTATGAAAGCAGCCCTAAAATTTACGTACAGGAAAAGCCCTTAATGGGCAATAAAAAACCCAACCACCTACCACTCGACACTTAGGACAACACAAAAAGTGAACGCACACAATGAATCGTGCGTCAAAATAATTTAATTTAAATTTAAAGTCACCTCTACACTAGTATCACCTAACCAGAGACGGACCTCGTTGGAAGATTACTTAGTGGGCCAGATACCGACCGAGAGATCAAAGGGCGCCAGAACTTATAGGGCCACACTGCGTAAGTCTCAGGTCGTCCAAGCTGAGACGCGAGAGTGGTCACAGTTAGGGATAATTCAAAAAAGGATAACCACGTTGGCCAAAAGAGATCCGAAAAATATTCCGGAACAGAATCCAGAACCACAATCACAGTTATATTAAATCCCAGGCCTAACGCTGTTACTTTCTTAGCAAGATAAACAGAAAAAAATCAGAGGTGATTTCAATGGCCAAAACCACACGATAACTTAACATAAAATACTAACAAAACAATAGATTCCGAACACAATATCGGGACACACGGTATTCGAGATACAAAAAAATAAAAGCGGCACTGTAATCACAGGCCTCACGGAACTTCCAACAATCGGGACAAAAATCCTAATTCAATAGGCCTCGAAGCCTCACAACAACCTACTTATTCAATCGCAAAACGTAGCGTGACGTTAGCGAGCGATAGTGAAACGATAACCTAACAATAGCGAAATTCTCAACAAAAACTCTTCATAAATAATGAATCGATACGGAACGATAACGAATTTCACATAATTAATTTTTAACAAATATTTCACACTTAATCCGGGCCTGTACAGAAATTCCGGAGCCTGAAAAGAAAATACATAGCATACGAGAGACATAAACACTTTAAAATCGCGAGACCGGCGACGTGGAATTCAAACTTAATTCATAATAAGATTCAAAATATTCCATAAAATTCCCAATGTAGTGCAATAAATCCTACAGGAATACAATCGACGCAACATTAATCAATTTAATTCTGACGTAAATATCTAAAATTTACCCAGTACTACTCAAAGTGGTCGACATTCAGAAATGTAAAATGTTCATAAAATATTAGATTTGATCCTTTAATATTTTCGGTATATATTGTAGTACCATATCTTTCCCACTGGGATAAACACTTGATAATATTCTGGGATACTTTATGCGTCGTCACTTATGTTAGCGAATATTAAAAATTTCGGAATAATTGCACAATCTTCAAAATTTCTGGAATAAATTAAATTATTCCCGTATTCCAGAATCAACACAACCACACGGAAATCCAAAAGCAGCAACTTATAATCCCTACTAGGAGAAGCGCTTGGCTCCTTTATGGTTAATGTTGCACGGTAAGCTAACTAAATCGAATACAATAATCCAACAATGGAAATACGGAAAATAAATCAATTTTCGGGAATTAGGAAAACTAGGAAGGTCGATCAATACAGGAATCGAAGCAGGAAACAACGCAGAATCCAAACTCCAAACCAAAAACAATATAGCTCCAAAACGAAACGCACAAATCCAACTCCAAAATCCCAAAATAAAAAGTATTTTATTCGCCAGATATTCAATCATTTTATTTTAATTGTTTCACAGACCGATGTAAAAATAGTGATGACATATTTGTGTACAAAAAGCTTCAATAAAAAAATTCGACTGATGACCAGTCCTATACTTCCCACCTAGTAAATATTTGCAAAAAATAAACACTTTTTTTTTTCTTTGACTAGGCCCAAATAACCTTAGCTGTTGGTGGTCTTTAAAACACAGTTTCATTTTTATTCTTTAAAAAAAGCATGGCCCTCTTTTTTGTTTGGTGATCTACTGATGGCTAGCTTAATATAGCAAAAATCATGGTTACCTTGATTTACGTACAATTTTTATTTTTTTTAGTAAAATATTTTTTTTCTCGAAAACTATACATTTTAGAGAAAAAAAATATTTACATTTTATTCATATTATAACATCTAGAATTCATTTATATTTTTTTTTACCTATGTTAATACGTGACATTGAGGACGTTTTTTTGAATATCTCAGGATCCACTGAACCGATTTGACTCAAAATCTAATCAGATCTAAGTTAAAGGCTGATAAACACAATAGAACAATCGGCATGCCCGTATGTTGTTCCGTTCTTAAGATATCGAAGGCGAAAAATTGACCACACACACACACACACATACACACACACACACACATACACACACACACACACACATACACACACACACACACATACAGACATCAGTCAGAAAATGATCTTAAACGATTGCTAGGGTCTCAAAACGTGAAGATCTGTTAAAATCTCGAAATATTTTTTTCGGACTAAATCCATTACTTCCCTACCATAGTAGAGGTGGGAAGTAAAAATTAACTTGGTTGAGTATAGGTACCGATGGAGAAATCTCGAAAGAAAACGGCTTGTGTTTATATTTTGTAAGGTGATCAGAATTTTTAAATTGCTCAGGAGGACACCACCTGGACCCAAAAAAATACTTTTGCAGTCTATTTATTATCTAGATTCTAGACCTAATAATCTAAGAGTGAAACACACAGGAGTGACGCCACCTAACAGTCCATAGCCGTATTCGTATTTGTTGTATAATAATATAATCATTAAAGAATGCTGTGACTACTCTACCGGTTGTGAGATTGTCTACCCATAGTACAGAACCACAAAAACATTTGTTGAAATCGTTAAAATGTAGGACAAATGGGGTCGTTATGACGTTATCAATCGAAAGGAGGACATAGAAAGACACTATTACTGGAAAGGAAGACATAGGAGGACACTATCACTGAGGAGGACAAATCTCACCAAAGGAGGACTGTTCTCCTCAAATGAGGACGTCTGGTCACCTTATATTTTGACATGAGTGTTTGTGCCTTGTGACTACAAATTTGTATATGTATTTACGATAACAATCCTAAAACTATATAACACGATTCGATCGGAAATACGTTTATTTACAAATTGCAACTCTAGGCAAGAATATAGCAGGATTACCAAAAGGACGGCCCGCTAACAAACGCGACAGCATACACCAACAAGGGTAACAATCCTGACAGGATACACAAATTGGTCGTACACAAAATCCGCGGTCGGCCGGTTGTTGCTTTTTGTATTGTATCTAACCAATGTCTACATGATATAGGTACGTATATTATTATTACATGCTCAGAAAAGATAAATAGATATAGAAGGAGCATATCACAGCCTGTAGGTACATTAGTTCAAGGTTCAAATTTTAATATGTTGTTACGACGACTGGTTTAAGCATATATTTCAATTTGCAGAACAAAATGTCGGTATTAACCCCCTTGCAGAACGATATAAGCACCTAGACGAGCAAGTTTCCCTCTAAGAGAGGGTGTCAATACCGACATTTTGTTCTGCAAATTGAAATATATGCTTAAAACCGTTGCCGTAACAGCATATAAAAATTTGAACCTTGAACTAATAATATAAATTTCGTCGGGTACATGACACGTTTAGGGTGATCTGCCACCCCTTTAATACTGACCAATCAATCTGAAAATATTACAATGGCATTATTGGGTCACTGACAAGCTATACAAACAATTTCAGCCTTGAAGCAATAATATTTGTAACCATTTTTTACATGTTGGGGGCGGTCTGCATCTCTCCCATATACCGCTATCTAGCTAAATCCCTTACACAGGGTACTTTATTCCCCCCTCAACATCTTCACAAAAATAAGGTCTTGAATAAATAACACCAAAAACTGTCACTAGCTCTTGGTCTATTTGTGAGATAGAGCACTGTGACAGACGGACGGACAGACATCGTAGGCAGAGTAATATAGGGTTCCATACGGAGGTACGGAACTCTAAAAACTTTGTTGCATTCTTTTTAAGAGGTTGCAGTAAAGTTTTTTAAAGTAAATTCGGCAAAGAACAAGTTTTTGTATATATTAAATATTTTGAGGTTGTTCGTGTAGTTATTATGAATTTTGCATCATAAATAAAACGCCTTAAGTTTTTAATGTAATATAAGATGCATACACAGTGTATAATATTATGCAGATATTGGCGTAATTTATGATATGTGTAGTTAACGGGGCTTTAAGTCGTGCATAGGTATAAGGCATAAGAAAATACTGAACCACTAATATTTTTTTTTAAAACTAAGAGTTATAAGTATGCGGTAGCTTTATTAATGAATTTTCTTCGAAGGTCTCCCGTTTGACACGCCCATGCATGCGTACGCTAGATTTTGTGTAAGGCAATGTTTCAGTTTCAGCCGTCCCCGAGTTGGTTGGCAAACTCTGCATAAGAAGTAGGCGCTTCTTAGTACTATATTCTCATCTGACTGTCTGGTGTGTGCTATACTGTGTAGTGTGATGATGTTGTCTACTCACATATCATAGTGGCTTATGTCAGTTTTAGGATGAAATTATATATTAATGACGATTTAACTCCCCGATGGGCACGTGGACTACAATTTACAATATTAATCTCTTAAATCCAACTAAAAATTGAACTTTTTTGGGCTAAAAACTGAAACTACGCAGAATGTTAACGTTGTCATTTTATGTTGATGAATCGTGTTCATGACTTAGTACCTACAATAACAAAAAAGTGGGTGTGTGCTTATGACCACACGACAGAAGTGAAAACTTCTGATTTTTTAATTTTTAAATATATATGTTTTAGTGTCATCTATTAACGCACTTGTGAACTACAAATAACTTATTACCAACACGCTACAAAAACCTTTTCATTTAAATTTAGTGTCATCTATTAGCGCACTTATTAGCTAGAAAAAACTTATTACCAGCATACTATAAAATACGTTTTCGTGTTTGAGCCGAGTAAACTCGATTCAGCGTCACCGACCCGAAGCGTGACGGTTCACTTTCATTCACTACTTAGACAAAGTGCGCCTAAAGAAGTTTTCAATTCAAAAAGCGCTGAGTGAAGGTAAATCCTCAGTCAACGGTAAAAGGTTTAACACAAGAATTATATATCCTTATTTATTTGGACGTTTGCCAATGTGTTCTCTGCTCGGTCGTATACCGCCCTTCTGTGATTGATTTTAATTGTGTAGTATGTAGAAGTGTGCGTGCGTTCTCTGCTCGGTCGTACTCCTTTTGTGATTTTGTATGTCGTGCATTGGATTTATTAAAAAAACATGCTATAAACCGGTTACCTTGTGGGCATAGATACATAATGTATATTGGATATTGTGTTATGTGCTAGAACGTGTGGAAGTTAGCCAGACGTGTGTGTTGCATTGTTAATTAGCCCTGGTTTCTTTGGTTATCTCAGTCTCAAATCTTTCACTATTGCAATAGTGAAAGATTATTGCACTATTGCAATAGTGAAAGATTCCCAGACCATTTATTGGTCTGGTTACTAGTTCAATGAACGAACCAAATCTATTCAAATGTGCCGGTTTTAAAAAAAAATTATAAATATACACGGCGAATTATTGATAACCTTTTTTTGAACTTGGTTAAAAATATAATGAATAGAAAAATGAATTATTGGTACTAAGCCAAAATAACCCTAGATGTTTAATTCTCGATGAAAAAAGAGGAGTGTTATAAGTTTGAAGTCTTAGTCTGTCTGTCTGTCTATCTCTGTGTATATCTGTCTGTGGCATCGCAGCTCTCAAACGGTTGGACCGATTTTAATGTGGTTTTGTTTGTTTGAAAGCTGGTATTTGCGAGATGGTTCTTAGCCACGTTTGATCAGTGGCGGCTCGTGGGGTAGTGCCACAGTGCCATGGCACTACCCCTAATTTTTCAATTTTCTCTAAAAATATTTTTTGTTAATATTTTTATTAATATATTTTTTTAATCAATTTATAAAATTATCGATCGTCCGGATAGCAGAGTTCAGCCTAAATCGCACAAATTTCCTAAAACATTTTCACCACGCGATCAGTAACACGTATCCTGTGCCATTTAATAATAGGCACAGTGTAAACAAAGCATACCTTACGGTCCTTATATGTGGGCAAGAGAGATAGAACTATGACTCATGATTTCCCTATGCTGTAATGCTAAATCTAAATGAAATGTGTGCCAGGCACATTATTGGCGATATTCTGTTTGGTCATTGTTGGAATTTATACGTATTGTTGTTTCGGTTAAATGTTATTGTTGATAACAATTTTGTTTTATTATTTGACGGTTTGCCAGAAATGTGTAGAGGTCTTGAACTTTATTAAACTGTTTTTTTTCGGATTTCTATTGTTGCACTTTGTGCCAGTGTGTACTTGTTTAGTCAAACATAGACAGTTGCGTGGATAGTCACTAGGTAAGTTATTTTCTATGTTTTATAGGTACTTCTTTTCTATTTTGACCTTCGTTTTGGCACCACCTGTCTAAACAGGCACGAGCCGCCACTGCGTTTGATTGAAATCGGTTCAACTGTTTCAAGATCTTCAGCTCTTATCACAGATTGTATAGAAATCTCGACCGGTATTATAATTAGAAACTTCGAGTTTTAATTCAAAAATTTAGTTTTTGATTAGTTAATTTAAAAAGTATGAAATAAAAATCAAATTACAAATTTAAAAAACTCGGGTCGCAGTGCCAAAACCCTGCCGACAATATAGTGTATTTGCTAATTGGCATTGTGGCTTTATTATGTGAACTTAAGTTTGTTTTTGGACAAAATAAAAAATTTAACCCCTTAATACATCCCTTAAAATAATATTTTTTTTCTTAATTTCAAAATTTTTATCAATGCAACCTCGGTACCAAATTAAATACACCCTTCAGTAAGTAAAGCACTATCCGTAAACTAGTGTTTTCATAAAATTTGTAACTCCGGTCCTGTCGGGCCGATTTTATTAAAATTTTAGCAGAACATTTTAATCGTTACTAAAGGGTTAAATTTCAATTTTGAAACGATTCTGAGAATTTTTTCGGCATTTTTGGGCCCAAAAACATTTTTCAACCCCTAAAAACCACCCTTAAAATAGTCCGATTTGGCCCATTTTAAATAGGCTTCGTGCGGTGATGGATTTTAACGTGCCTACCAAATTTCGTCAAAATCAATTAACTCTTTCGAAAGTTATAGCCCGCACACACACACACTATATATATATATATATATATATATATATATATATATATATATATATATATATATATATATATATATATATATATATATATATAAATATATATATACATATATAAACAGACATTTCCAAAAATGGTGCCAAAGTGTTCAGGAGGCTATGAAACGTCGAGAAATTTTGGTCCGACCCCTAGGTCCCGTCATCCGACCGACGCCAATAGTGTATGTGCCATATGGCAAATACACTAAAAACTCCCGACGCAAAAAAAAACCTTTAAAAAGTGAGAAAATAATTAATATCTACTATATCTGGCCCAATGCACCGTCTATTTCTTTGTTTATATGAAATATTTAATTCATCAATGCGTCGGGGACCACTGTAAAATGACAAAAATACCAATGTCTCAGCGGTCCCCGATGCATTTATGAATTAAATATATCATCTAAGCGAAGAAATAGACGGTGCATCGGAGCAGATATAATTGATTTAATTATTTTCTCACTAATTTTTAAAGGTTTGCTTTTGTGCGTCGGTTTTTTTTAATTTTTAATTTAATTTTTGTTTACGGTATTACTTCATTTGTTAAAACTGATTGACAATAACACAAAATACACAATTGAAATACTTTTACGATACCGATAAAAAATCGAAAACGTTATCTCACCACATTTCCATTTATACGAAATTGTGATATAGATTTCGTTATTTTATAAATTCAAAATTATCTCTCTGAAAAAAATGGAAACGATAATTCACCGTCGAATAAGCGCACTCATATATTTTATAAAATATATTTACGTTTTTTTGCATCCCAACCAGTCAGTATATTATTTGTTAGGGTAACTTCACAGTTCTCATTTATCTGCGACATATCCTTCCCGTTCGGCCGCATGTCCTGCGTCCTGCGCATATATGTACGTTAATGTGTTTCGTGTATATTTATGTTTACGTGTGTGGTAGACCTGGTTTCGTCCTTCATGTCTTATCAGTTGGCACTTCGTATATTATATTCAACTTAACGGTTATGTACTCGGTATATTTATATTTACACATGTTGTGAAATGGTAACAAAAAATAACGAATCACATGAAGATGAAAATAGACACTGTCTGGCAGAGATTAACCCTTCTAGAACTGAATAGATTAGGAAAGGAAGGCGTGACGGAGTCGCAACTGTCTTCTTCTAACTAGAATCTGCGTTAAACGTACGTTCACCCATGCGTGACACGACAACTGTCAAATTTTATTCATTCTACTGACATAATCTCGTTTTTTAAACACGTCGTCGTTAATAATTAAAGCAATTTGTTATGGGATGGTGTCTTGTGATGTACCTGCATTAGCGAGAAACTCGGGTTAGTGAGAAACCTCTATAAGCGAGAATGAGATTGTGCTCCCTTGAACTCTCGCTTATCCAGGTTTGACTGTATTTATATTTACACACGTTGTGAAATGGTAACAAAAAATAACGAATCATATGAAGATGAAAATAGACACTGTCTGACAGAGATTAACCCTTCTAGAACTGAATAGATTAGGAAAGGAAGGCGTGATGGAGTCGCAACTGTCTTCTTCTAACTAGAATATACGTTAAACGTACGTTCACCCATTGACATGACAACTGTCAAATTTCATTCATTTTACTGACATAATCTCGTTTTTTTAAACACGTCGTCGTTAATAATTAAAGCAATTTGTTATGGGATGGCGTCTTGTACTTGACTGCAGTTATAATGAAAATTATGACTGCAAAAAGTTTAAATTTCCGACTGAGGAAAAAACTAAAATAATGCCTAGATATCCAATATCTAATTGATGAAAACATTTTTTTTATCCTTTTAGCTTGCCCTTCCTTGATCTAGCGTAGCTCAGACAACTTCAGAACGCTTTTTCAACTCCAAATGGAATGAACAAACTCAATTTCTAATTATAATTGCTTAAATTATACGTCGACAAACGTCAACGAGGTTAAGTTAGGTTAGAATAAACGTCAAGCTTTTATTTATTAACATATGAATCTGAGTTTCTAATGAACTTATTCAATATTAAGGACGATTTGTATCCATATGGCAAAACAATTAATAATATTATTTATTGACTTCCCATTGGAAGTTATTGTAATGGGTCCGAAAATCGAAATCAAAATGTAAAACAAATTTTTATGTTTCAAGGTCACTACACTATTTTTAAACTATTTTTAGAAAGATGTCTGTGTGTGTGTATGTGTGTGTGTACGTACGTACGTATATGTGTCCATTTCTTTCTAAGACGAAATCTCGAGAATGAAAAATGATATCGACTACGTTAGGGTGCCAATCGTCGCGTATTAGGTAACGTAAATATGATCTGAAAGAAATTTTGTCAAAATCGGTTCAGCCGTTCTTTTTCTTAACCAAATAGACTCCAAAAAAGTAGATTTTACACAATATCTCGCGAATAAAAAATTATATCGACTTCGTAAGGGTGTCAATCGAGGCGTGTTAACGTCATTTTGATCCGACATAAATTTTATAAAAATCGGTTCAGCCGTTTTTTTTTTTAATTATTGTTAAAAATAAATAATAATTATGTGTTAATGATTAAAATGATTACTTTTCTGTTTAATATCTAATTTAATTATTATTATTAAATATTTATCAAACTGGGAAGTTCGTCGTGTGAACCTCAAGGGTCGCACTTTAGTCCTAATAAGCGACCCACCTCACGGCTTGTTTATTTCTGTATATTTGATACCTATAGGAAATCTGACGGTGAGCTCTCCATCTAATAGAACTTTATAGATATATGGCAAATAACATACCGTTTATTTGGCTCTCATATTTACATACAGTCGCCATATATTTTCATTTCTACTAATCCTGCCACAATTTGTGATTCATTTATATATAGGACTGCAATTAACAAAACTTTCAAAGGTTTATCGCGTCGTATAAACCAGCATTTCCTAAACTTTTTCGTCTGCGAACCCCTTAGAGTAGTGATGGGCGATTACGAGATATTTTAGTCGATTGTCTCGATTGTTCAAACATCTCGATGACTCTCGATGGTTTTCACTTGAACTCGATTATTGTCGTTTCATAGTTCACCGCGACCAAGTCGCATAGTACTGAATCGTACACTGTCGAAAGCCACATAATATATAATCGTTCATCACTCAACAACTGCAGTAGCCGAGTCGATTGTGTAGTAATCGAGTGCTCTGAGACCGACTGAACAGTGTGAAGTGTGAACAGTGGACAATTAACGATGAATGAGTCGCGTGAACGTCAGACTTGAGTCGACTAGCATATAACCTTGAATCGCGATTATATGTATTCTCATTCGCTGGCAAATAATCGACTTGAACAATCGAACATTTCGATTGTAAAATCAAACTCCGAGTCGATTGTGGACTCGATTGTTATTATGAACGATTGCAATTGTTTCGATTGTAAAAACGTCTTACAATCGCCCATCACTACCTTAGAGATTAGCAAATTTTCGAGGATCACATTAATATAAAACAGAGTAATTTATTTGTTTAATTTCTTTGAAGCGTATAACTGTCAATTTCTAACATAATTATAGATTCCAAGTCTTCATGGTTTCCGGGCTTGTAGGCCGTGGTCCGGTGGTATTTCTACTTGCCGTTTCGTCTACAACTGCGGTAGACATTCTCAAAGTCGATGTGACAGCGGTTGAAGTGTCCTCCTTGGCGGCTCACAGGTCAGTGACCTGTGAGCCGCCACATCGCCTTTGAGAATGTCTACCGCAGTTGTAGACGAAACGTTAGGTAGAAATACCACCGGACCACGGCCTACAAGCCCGGAAACCATGAAGATTTGGAACAATGCCGGTCGTGAAAGCGTGCACACCTGGATAATTATAGATGTTATAGATTTTACATAAGTTTCACTTCCTTAGTGTGTAGTGTAAACAATATATCACTGAATTAAGATAAGAATCTTTCGGGCTTATGAGCCGTGGTCTACTGGAATGGCTTCTTCTTCTGCCAGACGTTTCACTTGCAACTGCGGCAATCATCTTCAGTGGTGTGTTCGACGTGGTCATAGTGTTCTTCTCGGTGTCCTGCTGTCGAGTGTACTGGTACCGAGTTGTAGAGATGTGTCGTTCACGCTGGACCCGTTCACTGTGAACGGGTCCAATAAGTGAACGATTGTGAACGAATCTGAATTCAGTTCCCAATCGGATCTGGTTCAGTTTGTAGGTAAACGGTTTAACCAACTCCGAGACCGACTGACTGACGAACGATGAACGAAATTGATAGGTCCTTATCAGGTAAGATATAAAGTTTAAAACTACCAGTACAATGTACATTCTATTCTTACTCTATAGAATCTATTGTTTTATATGTGATTTTTTTGTTTTTTTTCATCTTTATATTGAATTGGAAATTTTAAGTTTTGTCTGTTTTTTTTTATAAATGTGGCATGTAGAATGTATCCAGATCTTTATTTTGAATTGAAAATTTTGAGTTGTTTTTTTTTTAAATAAATGTGACATTAATGTAGGTATCTTCATGGAATGAATATTATATAAATTTTGTTATTACTAATAAATAAACGAGCGTTAAAATTAATAAAATAAATACGATAATCAAAAATCATCAGTCATCACATTTAGAAGACCGGATCACCGGATCCTGTAACAGGCTGTAACACAGTGTATAACGTAAAAGGAATTTCGGTAGCGCATACTCACATAGAGATCATGGAGCCACTGGATCACTTGATCCGCTCAATCAGACCCGTTCATTAGGTGAACGAGATCCGGTTGGAACGAATCTTCGTTGTGACCCTGACCGCCCATCTCTACCGAGTTGTGCAGAGGTATTTATAGGTACCTAAGGTACCAGTCCCCTGCCAGGTACCTTACCTATAAATACCTGCATTCTTTTATAAACATATCACTGTTTTCCGAACGGCCGAACTGTATTTTCCCACTTACAAACTTGAGTTTCAGATCGCTGACTATAGAATCACTGTTTGCTGGACTGTATAGCTTTGCCAATTTATACCAAATATGGATCCACCCCCTCGGATATACTTACGGAAACCAGTTGAGGAAACTCTGGTACAAACGATGAATTGCACAAAGATTTAAATACGCTTTTTTACACTCTTGATTTATTTTTATTTCGGAAAGCAATAAATAACATATTATTACAAATTTGTTGAGACGTGTTGCTAACGCGACGCTATGTTTGACTAAATATTTTACGACTTGTAGTCATAAAATTTACTGTGATGAAATTTTTATCGAATGCAAATTTGAAATATTTTAAAAATGGTGAAAGTACGTAAAAATTTAAATATCGAAAGTACATAATATAGGGTGTTCAATTTTTGATTATCAATTGAAAATCGTAGGAGGATCTCTGAATGTAAATTCGTTTTCTTGGGGTATTTTTTATGTATGATACCTTGATGTTTTACTAAAATTTTTGTCCTTCTCCTACCCTTATAAACGGCATTTAAACTTAATTATAGACCATAGGGTATGCCTACAGTGAATTTAACTTAAAAGAAGCCTGTACTTCACCTATTTCAAAAGATGGCGCCACCATATGTCAATTAACCCAATCTTTCTTGCACCATAGCAGCTTTTATATTGAAAGTACAGTCAATATGTGTGATCAGTAAAATTCTATAGATGATATTCTTGGTATTAAACATTTTTTGGTTCATGTATTGAAATTAATAAAAGTAGGAATTGATGTTCAATTTGAAATATTTTTCAATGAAGAAGCATTTAATACCTAAACTGAAAGACAATAAATGGATATGTTGAAGTTCAAGACCACCGGCCCTGCAGAAAGGCCACCGACCCCGCAGAAAGGCCAACGGTCCCGCAGAAAGAACTACTGCATCGATTCTAAAAATTCTTTGGTAACAAAACTAAACTCTACTAATATTATAAACACCACCTGCTCGATTTCGCTTCGCAGCGGGAGAATTTCTCGTGGAGCGGGGTAATAAATCATAAATTCTTAGCACCCGGGGGCGAAGCCGGACGGAACCGCTAGTAGTTGTATAAAAAAAAATGATTTACAGCAAATGTTTAAAAATTAAAATATTGTTAGTTATTATTGTTAGGGCTAATAATGATTTATTTCACTGGCTCAGATGTCTAATCAAAAATTAGTTAAGATAATGAACTGAATAAGTTAATTCTAAATGTGGGAAACTTTTTAGAAAGACTAAGGGTTTCAAAAACGTATTATTAAGTAACAACGTGTATTATAAGTTATATGAATAGCTTACATTCAGAAACTCACCCTCTATTATATATATTTTCAAAAACCCTGAATCATTTATTCAGAACCAACGGTGCATATGCTTGTTCTCGTGTATGGAGCCCTCTTGATATGTAACCCTCCTCCTGATTCAGCCTCGTTTCAGCCCTTCTCTTATATTTTTAGACTTATACGTATGATATTTCTGCGGTATGAATTTATTAAACGTAAACAATTCAAGCGCTTACCCGCAAAACTTCCGTAAAAAGTAGATTGTATATTATCTAGAGTCGTATTGAGGTATACAACGCACGAGGTAACAATGTTTTATTTATTTATTTATTGTAGATTATAGACGCGTCGACAACTTAGGTCATTAGCGTCTTAATTATATTAAGTAACAACTTCCTTTAAACTAAATTACATCACAAAACATCCATGATTGGAGGTGGGATTCGAAACAACGACAGTATTTTCCAAAGGTCAGCTATGCTAACCGTTACACCATACTGTTCTCGGTAACAATGTTAAAACGAGAGCAGCTAGTTTTTTAACACATCCTCGAATAAGTCAATCTTCGGGAATTTTTTTTGATAGTCGTCTTTTTTCACCCTCAGCACGTTATTCACTTATTTCAATCAAACTGCTGAAAATTCAACAGCTCTCTCTAATTTTCGTGATTACTTAATAATTTGATATTATCACTGGAACTCTGAAATCAGATTTTGATAATCTCTCCAAACTTGTAAAGAATTTGTGGAGGTGCCATTAAAATTACGTCATTGCGAAAAGGGATGGGGGTAAAAAATACGACTATCAAACAAGAAATAAAATTGACCTGTCGGAGAATTTTGACAGCAGATTATCTGGGATTTTTTGTATGGATTGATCCACATTAAACTTACTTACTTAAATTATAATAATCAACATTTCAAAAGTACAGTTCACTCATCGTCAGCAATTTTTTAAGTGAAAACTTCCTTAGGCGCGTTAGGCACTCTTTGCCTGGCTACTGAAATAAATTTAGTAAAGCGTTCACAACCCGACAGGAAAAATTCGCAGCCCGACGGGAAGAATTCGCAACCCGACGGTAAGAATTCCCTGAATCGGGTTATATCATAAAAACGGCAAGCTACACAGTTGTATCAATAGCTCAATTAGCAGCGTCTTGGCGTTGTATGCATAGAGACCTCGGTTCGAAACCTGATGGCATCGTAGAATTTTGACGTATTTTTTTTATAAGTTCTACATGATATTTATTTTTATATTTTTTAATTTTTGTTATATTTTTTTTTGACAATAATTATAATTTTTTTTAAACCAACGTGGAATTAATTAAAAATACAATTTTAGTATTTTAGTAATAAATTATTTTTAGTTCATAAATGGGCTATAATAGATGACACCAAAAATTAGAAAATCTGAAGTTTTCACTTCTGTCGTGAGGTCATAAGCAAACATCCATTTTTTTAAGTTGATTATTACATAATCGCTAGTGTGCAATTTCATTTCTAGAACCTAAATAAATGACGATACTCGTGAATATTTACCTTTTTTTCTTCTTTTTTTCACATATTTATCCAACGAATGGGCATGCTCGTTCATATAGATTCAACAAGGATGATTGGGTGCATTGTACCATGTTATAATGGTGGCAGAAATGATTTTTTTCTATATTTTATAGCTGATATGACTTCTTCGTCTATAATGCATATTTACTGAAATATACTGCAATCTTAAAACAAGAAAATAGTAGATAGTAAATAAACGTATTAAACATTTTATTTCTACTGTATGTTTTAAAAAAACGCCTAGAGCCATGTTACTGACGAGTATAGAGACAGTCACACGAGTCATAATATCATTACCCACGAGATATACAGGGTGTTAAAAAAAGAGTGTAACATATTTAAAGAGGTAATAGTATGGACCAAAATAAACAAAAAAGTTTTAGTAAACATGGGTCTGCAAAGTGACGATTTCGAAGATATGGAAGTGGGCGGACTTGCACTGTAAGAAATGAGAAGGCCAATTACATAGATTATCGATGGTCCATTTGTAGCCAGCGATTAATCTGGTAATAGGCACACACAGAGACAATGGCGTCGCAAACAGGTATCGCCTGCACATCGCGTAGATTCCATGCAAACACATAGCGCATGCGTGGTTACTAATTTTACATTAATTTGTTATGTATTCATCCATTTTATATATGTAACTATACATTTTATTTTGTAATTTTTACACACTTTATTGGAATATTACACAAATTATGTAATTTTAATTTACTTTATGTAAAAATCACAAATTTGTTTAACTTTACAGTAAAAGTTCAAGTTTTTATGAAGTTTTCTGTGTAAAAATAAATAATAATGTAAAATCACTTAGAAAATCGAGCGAATTCTACCTTTACTTTCAAAGTATTTTTACATCCATTTTTTACAGTGTGTATTATGGCCTGCAAGATCGTCTGATTTAAACACTCTAGATTTCTTTTTTTGGGGATATTTGAAAACATTAGTCTATGGTATACTCCTGTAAATAGCCTCGAGGAGCTGCAGCTACGAATTAATCAAAAATGCCAACATATCCGAGCCAATAAGAGGGTTTTAGATAAAGATGTACTGTTACTTTGCGGACCCATGTTTACTAAGACTTTTTTGTTTATTTTGGTCCATACTATTACCTCTTTAAATATGTTACACTCTTTTTTTAACACCCTGTATATGGTTGCCATACCCACTATAAGATAGCTGCTTTTCACTTCATTTTCAGTATTTTCATAATTTTTTTACAGTTCATTTGTGTCGCCAACTTTACTTCTATAGCAGACCGAGGCATGCACAGGAGTATGTAATAGCGGGCAGATCAGGCCAACAAACATAAATCAGTATGAAAATGGCTTGCTTTCCCACACTAGTGTGGAAAATATACGTTACCGTACACACGGCATTGCATGCATTTAAAGCAGCTATTTTATAATGGGTATTGCAAAAAAATATTAAATTAAGAAAAAGAAAAATACAATTTTCATATACTTACTAGTATCTGAGAAATAAACCTTCTAGTATCCACTTAAATAGAAAAACATTGAAATTGTCAGAAGAATTTGACCAAATATTATTTTAAACGCTCCTTATTGAATTATTTCTTGAATGTAACTCTATTTCCCGTTTGTTCAACACAAGAATAACTTGACTTTTTCTATCGTTTGTGAAGAATTCGCTGCACGATTCTGAGAGCCAAAACATCAAAACAATCATTTTGATTTATAAAAGCGAAAATTAATTTGCTGCCAGTTCCATTCTGTTTCTTATATTGGTATTATTGGTTCTTGTTGTTACCCTTTCTGACATTGTATATAAACGGTAGTGTATATCATCTCTATTTGTATGAAAGTTTTACAAATTGGCGCAACACAATACTTTGCTATCGTACCTACTGAATTCTTTAAGGTCTCCTAATCTAAGGACCCGCGTATACATACAATTTTTAATCACACAATTATTTAGTTGTTTGTCAAAAGGTTATTGGAGTAGATGGGAGTGCGCATACATACAACACAATAGTTGGCCGACTAAAAAATCGTAAAACCACACCGATCGCCTTTTGACTAAACCAGACATGGGCAAATTTTTTAAGGGGAGGGCCAGATAAAATAAAAAATTATCTAGGCGGACCGAACTACACTGACCTTGAGAACAGACGAAACGAAAATGGTAGCGCCCGATTCGTTTCGAACTTAGCCTAGCAACACCGTGCGCTCTACATTTTGTCCTATGTGTAATTGTAGGGAATATTTAAAACCATGTCGCGGGCCGGATTGACTAGTCCGAAGGGCCGCACTTGGTCCGCGGGCCGTACTTTGCCCATAACTGGACTAAACTATCGAACAAATGTCGTCGGCAGATTATGTCTACATAGCTGTGTATTGACGTGCGCATACATTCGACTAAACAGTTGTTCGACTGCCCATTAGTTAATTAATAGTGAAATTGTGGTACAACTTTGAATGTATCCAATTCGACTAAACTGTTTAGTCGTAAAACAATTATATGTTTAAAACACAAGGCCTTTTTTTAGACAATCCGCCAACGACTACTCGAGCGATATTAATTATTTTTAGGGTTCCGTACATCTGATGAAAAAACGGAATTCTAATAGGATCATTCTCGTGTCTGTCTGTCCAACTTCTGCCCCCTTATTTCCGAAACTACTGAGACTAAAATTTTGAAAAAATAGGAAGTATAAGATCTCACTCATAGTTTACTGCAGGAAAATCTAAACGAAAATCCTAAGTTCTTAAATTCCACGGGAAACGGAAAATTAGGCATAGAGCTGTACCAAGTCTATCAAATATACTATTGTTTCTGCCGTGGTACACATGGAACAGCGGTAAGACGCTAGGCATTCGCATTCCACCACGAAGAGCCAGGTTCAAATCCAAGTGACGATACGTTATTGTTTTTTTTTATAATGTAAACGTTTTGGAATTTTTCACTTTAAAAATTAATTTAATTAAATTTGATACGGAAATATTTTGAAAAATTAAAAAGAACAAGATAAAATATAACTAAAAAAAACTTTTTAAATTTAAAAACAAGTCTAAATAATTAAAGCTGTTTATTTTTTACACATACCTAACTCCTTATTTTTTGTACGGAACCTTCGATGCGCGACTCTGGCTCGTACTTGGCCGGTTTTTTTTAATTAGACCTGACAGTCGCCGATAGACAATTTTGTCCGTAATAAGTACCGCACATGACCGACTAAACTATTGACCCGACAAAAAAGATGGAGAAAATAAAACATGCTCCATGTTTTTATTAAACGGTTTTATTTAGCTTGACCCCGTCTATTTGTTTGTATGTTTGTTTATATATATGTTTCAAATCTTGCGACCGATTTTTCATCCAGTTCCCGTTATCCGATTGAGTTGAAATTTTGCACACATGTGTAGCTCCGGTGACAATACAATATTATGGTAACTAGTTGACTGACCCGGCTTCGTCCGGGTGTAAATCATACTTTTGAATTTTCATTCACTTCCCGTGATTCCATTTAGTTGAAATTTTGCAAACATGTATAGCTCCGGTGATAATATAATATTATGGTAACTAGCTGACCGACCCGGCTCCCGTGCGGGTGCAAATCGCATTTTTGAATTTTCACAGGTAAAAGGTCTTGCTCCGGTTACGTTTCAGTGGATCGGATAAATGTAATAAAATCAGACTAAGCAAATAAAGCACACTAAAAAATTAAAAATTAAAATAGGTAAAAAAACTTTTAAGTTAAACGGTTTTATAAATGTACTAAAAAGAAAAAAATAATATTTAATTTAGGTTCATAAGTATAAAAGCGTGGGTCGTGACTGTAATAAAGTTTACGACTCACGCTTTTATACTTATGAACCTAAATTAAATATTATTTTTTTCTTTTTAGTACATTTATAAAACCGTTTAACTTAAAAGTTTTTTCACCTATTTTTTATCGGTAGAACAGTTTTGTCGGTTGTGTTCGATGCATCATAAAAATCATTGATGAATATTCTTACCGACAAAACTGTTGATGGCGTATGTGGTAGGTCTTAAAGCTACTGAGAATATTTTAATTACTGTCCAGCTTTCACCGCGCCCTCATCACGAGCTTCGTACCATAATGCTCGCCACGAGCAAATTTGCAAATTACAAAATTTGCCTCAAATCAGTCATTGCCTTAACATTTTTTACAAGGACAGTTCGTCGTTATGATTCGCTTTGTATAATTTCTTTACATTTTCAATAAATCGATTTCCCTTTTTTATCTGATATGATCTTGTGTATGTTGCATGTGAGTATAAGCACATCGATGTATTATCAATCGCTTGGCCACAAAAGAACCCAACACCACTCAGCAGGAGAGATTTGTGTTGAAAAATAATACACAATGTACAATAATATAGGTAGGAACTTTCTTATACTGGTGGTTATAGCTACTCATGTTTAACTGTAGACGATTTTGTTTCATCCAACTTAGGCCCGTATTCACCAAACACTGTTAAAGATAGAAGTTACTAATCTTAGAATAAATTTATTCCTTGAAATAAAATTAATTTTCAATTCACCAAGCAATTCATTCGATAGAACAGTAACTTCAGGTACAAATTTACTTTATACCATACACTTCGGACATGTTGTCAAATATTTTGATTCTAAAGCAAGTTTACCAAAGATTCGACCGATGGCGCATCGATCGAAAATGTAAATTTATTTTATTTTACTACAAAAGCCTTTACTTGAAAGATATGGAATTAATATTTACCTGAAAAGGTCGCCAGGTCATAAAGAAATTTGTGCATTTCGTAGCCATCCTATTTTACTAGGCGAATAAATATTTAATAATTATTAAATAGACAGTAGCCATTCCACAAACAAATACAGGGTGAGTTTTAAGTTGATGCTTTTTTTTACAGCGTGTAAAAATCAAATAGACGAGCAAATATTTCAAATAGTTTTTTTATCAAAACTCAAAAATAAGAGAGAAACAGCCTTTCGAAGTTTAAATAAATTTTATTAAATTTTCTTTAATTTTGAGGTCGGTCCTGGGGTTATATTATGTCACTATGGAAATATGTTATTATTATCAAGTATTCACAGAAATTGTTCGAAGTTGTCCCCGTTTTGTTGGACACAAAGATGCGTGCGCCGTAGCCATGCTTCTGTACATGCTTGTAGTAGCGATACACATACTTGATAATAACAACTTATTTCCATAGTGACATAATATAACCTCAGGACCGACCTCAAAATTAAAGAAAATTTAATAAAATTTATTTAAACTTCGAAAGGCTGTTTCTCTCTTATTTTTGAGTTTTGATAAAAAAACTATTTGAAATATTTGCTCGTCTATTTGATTTTTACACGCTGTAAAAAAAAGCATCAACTTAAAACTCACCCTGTATACTTTTCTTAACGTAATCAGTCGGCGAACATGCCATCACGATTACGTTAAAAAAAGTATTTGTTTGTGGAATGGCCACTGTCTATTTAATAATTATTATATTATAACCACAAAAAAACTCAACTCTCATTTTTGTATGAATAAATATTTATACCTACCCTTAAAATTGGACAGAATAGTTATTCGTACGATTTATACCTGCAGTAAACTAAACTACGTTTGGTGAATCGAAATATCGCTATTTATTCCGAGTAATAGTTACCAGGGGAATAAATCAACGGAATAAATAACTAACTAGGCTTGGTGAATACGGGCCTTAGTAACTTAGTAGCTTAATAATACCGAAGCACAATAAGGTCAAATATTGTAATTCCCCAAATTAAGTTAAAAGTTGTATCTTTGGAACCGTAACATGTAGCAGGTTGAAATTTTCACACAATATGTCTACCTAATTTAATTGTTGTAACGGTACGGTATCCTCGTAGCGGGAGTTCCACACGCACTTGACCACTTTTTTTTATTTTATATATTTTTTATTTCCATTAAATTTTCAAATACGACAAGAGATGATAGTGTTAGTATGTTATTCGTTTGGTTTGCAGTGTTCTATTTTGCTAGTTTTACGTAACTAGAATACTGTTTGGAACGAAGATAATAATATAATTTATTTACTTATAAAGTAATGTGCTGTGTTACACCAATGTAATACCTACATTATTATCTACTCAGAAGTAGGTACACCTATTCACAGCTTAACCGTAAGTTTCAGATTTAAGCGGTTTTGTCGTGGATTTCAGATAATATATATGTTTCTATATATCAGAAATTCAGCAGACGTGAAGTAAAGTTTAACGCATGTCTTCTTTTCTACATATTTTAAACATCGAACGCATAAAAATTCATAATATTACCTATATTATGTTTTATAGTCCGCTAAATTTCAGCTGAACGATACGTCAAACGTTTTAGAATGTTCTAATTTATTTCAAGGTTTGTCATGCTAGTTGTGAGTAGGGATGTCAATAACCGGTCGGTTATTCTGGATAACCGGTTTTTTTGTTCCGGCTAACCGGTTATAACCGGTTTCTTCTTGCTGCCGGTTATAACCGGTAATTTTTTTTATCTCAATAACCGGTTATTTTTTTGTCTCAATAACCGGACAGAAAATCGACCGAATATTTGTAATTGTATATGACAATGAATAATATATTTTCATTTGCAATAATTTTGTGTTTATTATTTATTTTTTGGTAAATGAAGCCTTTTTTTATTATTAATAAAATTATTGTAAATTACGGTATTTTAAAACCCTGGTAAGTATAACCCGCATCCTAATTTTAAAAGTTTAAAAATAACCGGTTATTGGAATAACCTGTTTTTTAGACCCGTTTAAACCGGGGCGGTTATAACCTGATTTAAAAAAAACCGATTTTCTGAAAATTGACATCCCTAATTGTGAGTGTTATGTTATGCAGTGAGTACCACGGGCGACTAGTTATAGCCGTAATTGTCGTTTCTGTTTGGCCGAATACCCCACTTTGCTTTCGTTTGACACACGCACACCCTGATACATTTTACCAGTATTCGAATGTGATTTGATTACCTGTACATGCCTCTAAGAAAACAACAATGTTATGAATATTTTTTTGCCGTACCCACTATAAAATAACTACTTTACATGCGTGTATGTATGCACAGAATAGGTCAGTTAACATACAGGTGTGTTGAAAGTGTTTTCAAAATACACTAGTGTGGAAAAGCCCTTTTATTTAACATCCCTGCACACAAAAAGTTTTATTGATATTTTGCGTATTGATAAAATTGCGTCTAGCGTTCGCCATATTGAATTTCCAGTGACGTCATATACCCAGTAGCACTCGTGAGACTATGACGAAACTATAGACACCTCATTTTTCAAAATACGTCAAGCCGTTTAGGCTACAGAAGGCGCCGATCAAAATGCAAAGATAAATAGATAATACAAACATACTTACATCTGAAAAACATTCCCCCCAGGGGGGACATTGGAATGTAGTTGTTATCGCAAATTGTTCTTTGGGAATTAGCGCTCCCAGGGACCCGAGCTCGTACCAGTCGGTTTGTGTATGCCGGCTGGCGGATTCTAATACACAAATGGATTATTTGTTGTGTTGAAGACGTTAATGACCTGAGCTGTCGACGCGTCTATAATCTACAATTAATTAATTACCGAAAAACATTACACTCCTTGATCCTTCGGTAGTTGGGTAAAAATGGCGTAAACTGTGAAACAATTTTGATTGCGCATAAATAATTCCGCGCATGTATTGTTATTTTCCGTATATGTGTTTCACGGGAATGTAATATTACAAAATATGTATTCGTATTGGTAAGACAAATCGTTCGAATATTCCGTTACAAAACACTTATCCCTCCATATTTATATATATTTTGCTGTATGACGTCTCTCGCATATGGGTTCCACTAACTGCCTCGATTTCAACATAACCTATAATAAATATCTCACGCATTCGCGTTGCTTTCGCTAGGATAAATAAAACACGTGTCGAAAAATCGTGACAGTTGATTTTCCAATGAGCATATCTGTTTGTGTGTCCCGTATGCGTTGTTATTTATTTATTAACTTCCCATTGGAAATTATTGTAATGGGTCCGAAAATCGAAATCAAAATGTATAACAAATTTTTATGTTTCAAGGTCACTACACTATTTTTAGAAAGATGTCTGTGCGTGTGTATGTGTGTGTGTGTACGTACGTACGTACGTACGTACGTGTTCATTTCTTTCTAAGACAAAATCTCGAGAATGAAAAATGATATCGACTACGTTAGGGTGCCAATCGACGCGTTTTAACGTAAATATGATCTGAAAGAAATTTTTTCAAAATCGGTTCAGCCGTTCTTTTTTCTTAACCAAATAGACTCCAAAAAATAGATTTTACATAATATCTCGCGAATAAAAAATTATATCGACTTCGTAAGGGTGTCAATCGAGGCGTATTAAGGTCATTTTGATCCGACATAAATTTTATAAAAATCGGTTTAGCCGTTTTTTTTTTTTAATTATTGTTAAAAATAAATAATAATTATGTTTTAATGATTAAAATGATTACCTTTCTGTGTAATATCTAATTTAATTATTATTATTAAATATTTATCAAACAGGGAAGTTCGTCGTGTGGACCTCAAGGGTTGCACTTTAGTCCTAATAAACGACCCACCTCACGGCTTGTTTATTGTAGATTATAGACGCGTCGACAATTACTTACGTATGCCCTATACCATTCATCCGATTGCAATGAAACTTTGGTGTGTGTGTTTTAAAGACAACCAACAGCTAAGGTTATTTGGGTCTAGCACCAATTCATATTTTCAATTCATTATTTTTTTTTTAATAATAAATTGAAAATCCAATTGACACTTTTACCAGCTCTCGGGATAGAACCCGGGAACTGGGGACTTGTAATATAGGAACCATATAGCAATTTGCCATGTAAACAACAGCATTGCTAGACTCTCGGCATGAAACTTTGGTGAGTTGTTGTGCTCACTACCGGGAAGGTTTCTGTAGGTTCATAAATTCTTAGCACCCGGGCGAAGCCGGGCGGGATCGCTCGATTACTGTGCATGGTGGAAGTACGTGTATATATGGTGGAGGGGCGGGTGTTTAATCTTTATTATCGAAGCCGGGCGGAACCGCTATAAATCATAAATTCATAGCACCCGAACGGAACCGGACCGGGCCGCTAGTGTCATATAAACAACTCAATCCTCATGATTTGTAAGTGAAGGCAGTGTAACCTAGTGGATAGCGTACTTGGTACCAGCCTCTAGACTAGACTGTCGTGGGTTCGAATCTCACCTGCGCTTATGGATGTTTTGTGATGTTATTTAGTTTTAAGTTAGTTGTTATTAATTAATGTAATTTAAGACGCTAATGACCTAAGTTGTCGACGCATCTATAATCTATAATAAATAAATAAAATAATTTTTTTTCGTTGGAGAGCAGCCAATTATATAATTGTTTCGAAACATATTGGAAAAAATCATTTTACCAACCAGTGGTCACAGTCAGGATTCTAACCTGAACCTTTCCACTTTCGCGGCGGAATGAGCTTACAATACTCAACCGTGACAAGATTGCTAAATTAACATTCTCCTTATATGCTTCAGAATCAATAGATTTTCACTACATGCGAGTGTCAATTCATATATGCTAATTCAATAGCTATAATATGAAGTAGTATTCGAAATAATTTTCACTTTCATGTTGGGCTCTCGCTGGTACGAGGAATTACTTCATATTATAGCTATTGAATTAGCATATATGAATTAACACTCGCATGTAGTGAAAATCTATTGATTCTGAAGTATATAAGGAGAATGTTAATTTAGCAATCTTGTTACGGTTGAGTATTGTAAGCTCATTCCGCCGCGAAAGTGGAAAGGGTCAGGTTAGAATCCTGACTGTGACCACTGGATGGTAAAATGATTTTTTCCAATATAATTCGAAACAATTATATAATTGGCTGCTCTCCAACGAAAAAAAAATTTTTCAATTGCATTTCAGCCGTGTAAAACTATTATTTATCTTAAATAAAATAATGATTTGTAAATGCCAAAAATTGGTATATCGACTTACTGGTTGAAATTAATCATCTGATAACATTATATATTGCTCTATCAGTGCATCTGTATTCAGTAATTGATAGATGCGAACTTGGACAGCAAACGAAACTTAAAATGCAGTTGAGTTTTTGGAATAAATCCAACGGCTGGTACTTAAGATAAATTCGGTGTGTTTTTTTTTTCAAACAACAGTTGTACATGGATTGAGAGATAAGAGTAGTACAGATGGCATCGGTAGAGGGTCGAAACTTTGCCATTATCGACATTGCTCACGTTTTCCATTCTAGTTGTTGAATATTTGATCTGAACGTACATTATTGAAAAGGACGTACATTTTCCCGTGTGTAACCCGAGTGTAGACAGGACATAGAACACTCAT
Organism: Mongoloraphidia duomilia; assembly: GCA_039654895.1. NCBI lineage: Eukaryota > Metazoa > Arthropoda > Insecta > Raphidioptera > Raphidiidae > Mongoloraphidia > Mongoloraphidia duomilia. Next base: position 14,766,179 of record CM077520.1, read on the forward strand.
AGTAACTAGTAACTATATATAGTTAAAATAGGTACGTTCTTACGGAAATCCAAAATCGTTCGTGTACGCTGCAGTTAGAGTCCTTTCACACTTTCAGGTTCGCCGATCAGGTTTTGAACCTGACGGAAATCAAATTAAATATCCGGACGCGATCAGCTTTTCAGCAGGTCGGTTTCGCGAATTTTTGATCAGTGGTATACGCATTAGGTCAGGTGTCGGCAACTTTTTGAGACGGAAGAGCCAAAAGTTACAATTTACAAAATTTCCCAATTTTTAAAGAGCCACTAACATTTTTATTTCAATATTATGGTATTTGATTAGGATTAGGTATATAAATTTGATTTTTGATTTAAAATAATAGCTTTAAATATGAAATAATATTTATTCATATAAAAACATGCAAATGTTTCGCATTTTACATATTAAAGTATTTTAGCTAGCTATGCAGTGCACCAATAACTAAACAAACAGAACAGTGTTGCCACATTTAAAAAATGTCAGCTGTCCGTATACTTTCTACTCCACCTATTATCACTGTTCTCTGTTGAGTGTTTTTATCCTGTTAAAAGTTTTTTTTTGCAGTATATGTAATATTTTTTATGAGTTTTGAAAATAAAATAATATAATTATTAATATTTGCGCATGGAACTGAAGAGCCGCATCTTGAAATCATAAGAGCCGCATGCGGCTCGCGAGCCGCAGGTTGCCGACCCCTGCATTAGGTCATTCCTGCGATCGTTAGATATATAGATTGTAGATTATAGACGCTCAACAGCTGAGGTCATCAGCGTCTATTTTTTTTTTTTTTTTTTTTATTTTAGTAAGACGCGCAGCTACTAGGCTATATGCGTCATTATAAGTCTGATCAGCGTCTATTCCTACCATCTTGTGGTCGTGCACGATACATATACATAATACATTCAAAATATGAGTTGGTGGACTTAAAAAAAGTTGTGTACGACACCGCGTGTTGCAGCAGAACTCGTAGACGGTTTGACGAAATTTTTGAAATTACTTGTTTAGATTTTTTGGTGTATTTGTGAACACCGCGTCAGAACTTCCGACAAACAAGTGTGAGACTAATTTCCAGTTAGCCATATTTACCGCATGAGTAATGAAACAGTCGCTTGTCAAGGACAAATCTGTGATTTCCTGTAGGTAGTGTTGCCATCTAGACAAGAGAAGACAAGACAAGACTTTCAAAGTCTTGTCTTGTCTTGAAATATCAAGACAAGACTTCACTTAAGTCTTGTTTTTCACTAAGTCTAAGTCTAGATTAAAAAACTCTTGTCTAATATCAAGACTCTAGATTATTTTCAAGAGTCTAGATTAACCGAGTGGTTTACTTTACCTACTACTACTTAGTTTATCTAGACTCCTGAAAATTGTCTAGAGTTTTGGCAAGAGTCTTGATCTAGATAAAGCAAGTCTTGTCTCGTCTTGAAAAATTCTAGACAAGACCTTTGCAAGTCTTGTCTTGAAAATTTAGACAAGGCAAGACAAGAGTCTAGAAAGTCTAGATCTAGACGGCAACACTTTTTGTAGGAAGCTAGGAACAAACCTTATCATGTAGTACTACTTCAATAGAAGTTTAAGTGTATGCATAAAGTGATGTGAAGAAATAGTAGTAGGTAATAGTAATAGTAGGTAATAGTTATTTAGTAATTCTTACCGGAAATTAACCCGTTCTAAAAAGATCTGTTACTAAAATTATACTACCTATTAAAACAAGTTAATATTAAAGATCTGTTATTAAGTAATCGGGTATAAATAAATGGCTATCAAATGTCAGTGGGTGTGGGGAGAAAAGTCTTTTTAACTTTTGAAATCTATTTTTTGGGCGGATGACACCACTTTATTGGTCACAGGGAAAAATGTTATTGACACTGAAAGAAATGTAAATATGGTGCGGAGTGAATTTTCTCTATGGTACCAAAAAAATAACATAGTAATTAATGAAAATAAGACTAATATTATTTCTTTTGGCAATAAATCAGCAGCTACCTTTTCACCCTCACTAAATGGCTTAATGTTACAGTCTGAAACTACAGTAAAATTTCTTGGAATTATGATTGACAGTGATATGCGTTGGACCAGCCATATTGAATTAGTTTGTAAAAAAATCAATAGTGCTTATTATGCCCTCAGAGTGCTAAAATCGTATACTGACATAAGTGTGTTGTTGCAAGTATATTATGCACTTGTTTATTCAGTCATGTGATATAATGTTGGGATTTGGGGTCAATCTGTAGACTGGCACAGACTATTTGTTAGCCAAAAAAGAGTTATAAGATTAATTTTTGATTTGAAACCCAGAGACTCTTGCAAGCCGACATTTTTAAAACAACGGATTCTTACGTTTCCTTGCGTATTTATACTTGAGGTCGCATTGTATGCTCAAAAGCACATATTGATTTTTGAAAAAAATTATAATATACATCATTATGACACCAGATGCAAGGACAGTATTCATACCGACCAGCACAGACTTAGTCTATTTAAAAAAAGTCCGAAATATATGTGCAGTGTTATTTACAATAAATTACCAAGTACGATCAAAGATGCCATTAACGTTTACAAATTTTAAAAATAAATTAAAATATTTTTTATTAGAGAAATGTTTTTATAGTGTTGATGACTTTCTAACTTCTAAATTTTAATGTGTATTCTTATATTTTTATGTGTATTTTTTATATGTGACTTATTCCTAGACATCTGTCTGCTTATGGAAAATAAAAATGAGTATTACTATTGAGTATTGAGTTTAAGTATGTAGTTTGTACCACGAAACGCAATAAAAATTTTTTTTCATTAGGGTTGTGTTTACTTAATTTGTATCTAATTTCACTTTTTACGTTAAAAAAATTAATTTAAAAAATATTTCATTTCAAACCTGTCGCCTTCCCGAATCCACCAATGGAAATTAGACCTTAGGGTGAGAATCAGTCTGTAAATTATATTTTTTTATTAGGTCAAGTCCCGTCAAACTTAAATAATGCCGTTGGATTTTTTGTCCAATATTTAAAACAGCTTCACAATACATTTTTGAAGTTGGTTAAATAGACCACACCTTTATTTTTCCTTTCGAGCGTCTGACGTCACATGCTCCGAATTTCACGGCTTACTCTACAGCACACAAATATTTCATACATATACCATTTTTATAGCTGATAGATAGCAACGCTGCGATCGGTCTTAGGTGGCCTGGTTGTAAAGATTATAAAACCCGCCTCGCGGGTGTTGTGACGTAAGCAGTTATTAAAGTTTAAAAATTTGTATCTCTGTAAATTGAAATAATATAAACGCCATTGTGTTTCTGGCAATGATTTCTAATTGGAAACATTAATATGTTAATATTTTTTTTTATTTGTATATCCAGTAAAATGGCTCATTATAATAAAAAAATTATTTAGCCAATGAACACTAATTGATAAAAATATATTGTGTTTATGAAAATATCACTGAGAGGTTGAAAACTTCGTTGTAATAAAAATCAATTTAATTTTAATGAGAAAAATTTTTGATTAAGAATATTTTTATAGATACACGTCGTCCTTCATCTCACGTAAAGACGTAACTGACAAAAATTCAAAAAGTGAGATACGCCACCGAATATCCGTCCTTAAGCCAGACTTTCTTGTCACGAAGTGGGGTAATTGTTGTATAAATGGCAGATACCGCGTCTTAGTAACATAAGGAACGACGTGTTTACGTTTTTGGTTTAGTGAATGAAAACGTCTAGAATTAATTTAATTTATTTTCGATTTTTTTCCTTCTTTAGTTACATAACTTTTCCAATAAAAATTACCAAATAAGCCTAGATATATCACAATATTAGGAATCATTATGTATAACGCTGATTTTGACATATGACACTTGTTGCTAATTTCTAACATGATGCATAGTCCAGCCAGCAAGAATTGGACCTGTGAAATAAAAATTCAGTTTTAGTTATAAAAGCTTGAAAAAAGATTTTTGAAATGATATTTCTGCAGTGAGAGTAAATTCGCGAGTCAATGAAATAAATAAGAAATGCTTTATTTATTTAAGAGTATTCTTTACCGTAAGTTACCCCCTGCAGTCTTCATCTCAAATTCGTTCCCCTCGCCTAAAAACGCTCTCCCGACGCTGTTTTGTGGAAATTACTGGGCTACGAAGGATTCGGGTAAAATCCAAATGAATGACCAAGAATCATAGTACAGATCCTTCAAGCGAAAAATTGAAAAAAAATTCGGAAAAACCTAAATTTTTTTTAAAATTACGTTAAGTTTCACACGTAGTTAAAAAAATTCGCCTGTATGATCTGTAGTGTGATTCCTGATCCTTTATTTGGCTTTTACCCGAACCCTTGATCCATAAAAATAGCGTCGGGGAGCGGTGAGCGCTTTTAGGCGAGGGGAAAGGATTTGAGATGAAAAGTGCAGGGGGTAACTTCCGGTAAATAACACTCTTAAGCCAATAATAATAATAATAATGCGTTTAACGTCCGTTTCTCGAAATTATGTCATAACAGACGCCATTCACACCATTACTATTTTCCATTTTTACCACTTCCCGTTTTATACATTTTTATACTTCAACTTAATTAAAAGCAATGTGCGAACGAAGGAATTATAGGACATTAGGATAAGGTAGGCAACTTTGGGAGCATAAGAGTTTGAAAGGTAATCGGTCATAGCCTTGAATAAGGAACCATCTCGATATTCATCTGGAATTATTGAGGGAAACCATGGAAAACCTCAAACAAGATGGCCGGTACAGGAATTGCCGTTTATCGGCGTGAGACAGTAGGAATAAGTTCTAGCCACATCTGCCCCCGCCGGGATTCGAACCCAGTACCTTCCCAATGTGAGTCTAGTTCTGTACCACTAAGCTACATCGCCGGGGCTCTTAAGCTAAGCAAAATGAGCATAATCACGGTATACGTAGACCTATTGTTCCGAAAGGCACCCGTTCTCCTAATTCCGTCATCAGGTCGGTGACATGAAAATATTGCATTCTCATATATTTGCATATTGTGTTCAAAGTTTACAAGTCGATTGACTATGCGGAAGAGGATCAAAAATGATTTACAAGATTTCAGAGAGAGAGAGATTGTACATTATAGACGCTCGACAGCTGACGTTTTTAAAGTCTATTACAAGACTTGACCCTAACTGAAGTCAAATGAAAGTTTGGAAAAACATTGATCGCACCGTAAAACCCGGTCAACAAAACAGTGTATTTAATGAGTTCTAACATCTTTATGTGAAGTGAAATGAAATTTGCTTACAAACTAAATTTTTTTTGAATTCTATAATGCAGTATAAGTTTTATGCTGAGTTTCTGATACGACTTTTACCTTAAATCTAGATTTAAGAATGTTATTTGCTTTCAACTCGATGAAGATTTCCATTTAGATTTTAGTTGAAAACAAATAACGTCATTAAAACTAGATTTAAGGTAAAAGTCACACCAGAAACCCAGTATTAATCAAATTAAACTTTTGGTACATATTTTAAACATTAATTAATTAATTTAATAAAAATAAAAATGTTTTCTCTTTTTGAAAGCTCGTTTCGGCCATATAAGATGGGATAAATATTTAGAATGGTTTTTTGAAAAATCAAAATATGGAAATTTAACTTACCAATTGTAGTGTTGTTAAGTATCGTTTCCACCATAAATATTTTCTTACATTCGGTCCAAAAACAGCCAATAAATAATATGAGTACATAACTATATGTACGAATACGTTCATAAAACCTGGAATAACCGCGTGGACTTTCGGTACATATTTATTAAACAGCCACGTCCAGAACGCCATGGAGCTGTGGTGGTACACGTGGAGAAAAGAAACTTGATTTTGTTTCTTTCTCAGTACGAAAAATACTGTATCAAGCAGTTCAATTATTTTTGAGATAAAGTACCAGTAAGTGCCCACGTTTAACTGAAAATATATACATTTCATTAGTTCTCCTGATATTAATCTATATAGGGCGCACATCTTAAACAATGCAGTGAAATATCTCGTAAAAGGTACAAACCATAAAAAAATGTTTTTTACAAAAGTCAGGGGGGACAGAAGACTGTGATATCAGATTTAACATAGGTGATGTACAGGTCAGGCGAAGGTCAGCTTCGATTTTTTAATTGTAACAGTGTTATTCCAGAATACGATACAGTATTTAATAGTGAACAGTAAATTATTAAGGTACATATCGGCTAAAGTTAATAAATATTGAGATATTTAGAAATTAAATTTGCTATTTAATTCGTAAATATCTCAATATTTATTAACTTTAGCTCATATGTACCTTAATAATTTACTGTTCACTATTAAATACTGTATCGTATTCTGGAATAAAAATTCACTGTTACAATTAAAAAATCGAAGCTGACCTTCGCTTGACCTTCACAGCACCACCTATGTTAAATCTGATATCACAGTCTTCTGTCCCCTTGACACTCTATAACTTTTGTATAAAACATTTTTTTATGGTTTGTACCGTTTACGAGATACTTCACTGCATTGTTTAAGATGTGCCACCCTGTATATTACGGAAACACCAAAAATTGTGGTACCTTTTTTTACTATTTATTATAAAATGAGGGGAATGAAACTAATATCATTCGAAAGGTACTGTGCCATAGATGTGCACAAAAAATTGAAAATTGGCCACATATTAATATGAACGTTATGCTCAAAATGAACGATGCTATAAAATACTAAACTATGTACTATTCTTCCTGAAACGGCCTGTATCTTATACATGCAACAAATTCAACGTTCTATGTACTGTACCTATACTGAGTATTAAAGTAATCTAAAATTGTAACCTAGCCATTTTGAAGCTAACACCTTTACAATTTAAGGTCGATTTATATTATCCGGTCAGACACGACGCGGGAGCGTAGCGTTTCCGGCAAGACAAGCATTTTTACATGTATTTCAAATACGAATATTTATGCTTAGCGGATCCCGTCCGTTCAGACACGTATCAATACTCGTATTTGAAACGCATGTAAAAACATTTGTCTTGACGGAAACGCTACGTTCCCGCACCGTGTCTGACCGGATAATATAAATCGACATTTATTCGTTCATAAAAAAATAAAAAATACTTACGTAATGATTCTGATCTTCGGTAAAATCTCGTTTACAATTAGTTACAACTAATTCAAGAATTCCATTTTTGATACAAAAATAAAATAAATACGCATTAAAAAGAACCAATCCTGCGTTATAAGGTATTAATATTGCATCTAAATTAAATGGTTTTCTATCTGACATTAAATATGGGCCTAATTTTAAGACAAAAACTAAATAGATTGCTATTATTGCAAATAACGGAATTGGAGAATCCATTAGCATCCATCCTTTAATGTCGGGATCTAAAATAAAAAAAAAATTTAAACATTTTTGAAGTGAAAACTTCTTTAGGTGCACTTTGCGTTTTTTCTGAATAGTGAACGAAAGTGAACCGTCACGTTCGGGTCGGTGACGCTGAATCGGGTTTACTCGGCTCCACTCGACATCAAACGCGCTCGGGTCGGTGACCACGTTTACAAGGAGTGCATCGTTTCAAGAATTACGTTTTTATTATTACGTATTACAATAATAAAATAATATTATGTATGTTTTTCATATAATCAAGTTTTCACTTCAGTCGTGTGGTCATAAGCACACCCACTTTTTTGTACTATGAACTGCAAAATAATTTTCGGCACACTTTGTTTACATGATTTTTGAAGTTATACTTCTTTAGCGAGAATAGTGAATCGGAAAAACAAAACATAAACCGATATATCTATTATTAAAATGTTTTTGAGCTCAAAAATACCGAAAAAATTCTCAGATTCGTTTCAAAATTGAAATTTAACTCTTTAGTAAAGATTAAAATGTGCTGCTAAAATTTTAATGAAATCGGCCCGACAGGACCGGACTTACACATTTTTTGAAAATACAAGATTGGTGATACGCGGTTTTACTTACATTGAAGGGTGTATTTCGGGTGTATTTAATTTGGTGCAGATGTTGTACTGATAAAACACAATTGTCTTATATTGAAATTTAGAAAAATTAAATTATAAGGGATGTATTAAGGGGTTTAATTTTTTATTTTGTCTAAAAACAAGCTTAAATTCACATAATAAAGCCACAATTCTTGTATAAGCAAATATACACTATATTGTCGGCAGGGTTTGGCACTGCGACCCGAGTTTTTTTTACAAATAATGTCACTACTTGTCAGTAATAAACCCCATTACGACACTAGAAATACAATATACTATTATGCAATCCTTGCTTTGACAATTTACTTTTAATGTTTTTAACCGACTTCAAAAAAAGGAGGTGGTTCTCAATTCGGTTGTATTTTTTTTTTTTATTTTAATGTTTGTTACCTCATAACTCAGTCATTTATAAACCGATTTTGAAACTTTTTTTTATTTGAAAGGCTATACTTTCAGATTGGTCCCATAGAAATTTCATCAAAATCGGTTCAGTAGTTCGGCTGATTTTAATAAAAGTTAGTAACGACGTGTGATTCTTTAAGGTAAATGTCACTTTTTGACATATCAGACAGCGTAAGTAAGTCGGTTTAATAAAAGTGAGTACCGGCGTGTGATTCTTTTAAGGTAAATGTCACTTTTTTGACACTAAAAAGTAAAAAATAAATAACTTTTTAACAAAAAAAAACCTCCTTCAAAAACCACTAAAAAGAGGAAAATAATGAAATTTTGAGGTCTGTGCCAATTTAATAAAATATGAAGTTGGTTAAAAAGAAGATATTAATCACTATAATATACTTTTTAACCGACTTCATATTTTATTAAATTGGCACAGACCTCAAAATTTCAATATTTTCCTCTTTTTAGTGGTTTTTGAAGGAGGTTTTTTTTTGTTAAAAAGTTTTTTTAGACATAAATGAATAAATAATTTAATAACAATAACATAGAAACGTCTGTTATAAACCTTTATATCCATGGTAAAGCTATTAAATTACATCGTTGAATAATATTTCATTACAGCACCCTGTGCAATAATAGTAACATTATTGCACAGTGTGAAACAATTCAAAGTGTATTTCGAAATAGACTACTTAGTAAACGCTACCCAATGACGAGGAAATGTGAATTTTCAAAGCAAGGACAACATAAAATTAATTTCCCACACATTGTTAACATAATTTTTTATTTGTTAAAATGTTCCAGTTTTTAAAAATTATAAGAAGTGAAAATGTTTTAAATAAACTAGATAAACACAGAGCGGAACGAAATTTTATAATTTTCACCATCGTAATCGGTATTAAAAAAATTCGACTGATGACCAGTCCTATACTTCCCACCTAGTAAATATTTGCAAAAAATAAACACTCTTTTTTTATTCTTTGAAAAAAAGCATGGCCCTCTTTTTTGATTGATTTACGTACAATTTTTATTTTTTTTAGTAAAATATTTTTTTTCTCGAAAACTGTACCTACATTTAGAGAAAAAAAATATTTACATTTTTTTCATATTATAACATCTAGAATTCATTTATATTTTTTTTACCTGTGTTAATACGTGACATTGAGAACGTTTTTTTTAATATCTCAGGATCCATTGAAGAACCGATTTGACTCAAAATCTAATCAGATCTAAGTTAAAGGCTGATAAACACAATAGAACAATCGGCATGGCCGTATGTTGTTCCGTTTTTACGGTATCGAAGGCGAAAAATTGACCACATACACACACACACATACAGACATCAATCAGAAAATGATCTTAAACGATTGCTAGGGTCTCAAAACGTGAAGATCTGTTAAAATCTCGAAATATTTTTTTCGGACTAAATCCATTACTTCCCTACCATAGTAGAGGTGGGAAGTAAAAAAATACACAAAACTTTATCCATTTAACCGAAATTACTTCAATAAAAAAACTAAAACAGTTGCATCGCTTTATAAAGAAAAAAATGATTGACTGTTTAGAAATTGTACTCACTATCATATTCCGTAATTTTTTCAAAAAAGTTTCCAATTAAATCACCAAAACCAGACATGTTTCCTATTTGAACTACAAAACTGCACTGAGTTAATGAAAAAGTTTCAAAAACTGCGTTCCCAAGTCCATGTCTAGACAACCTACTTAATTACTGTACGTAGTAAATTCTAATGAATTTCTTATTATTATTAATAATATAAGTGCATACAGTAGCGTGCAACTGAGTTTTTGCAATTTTTAAAAATTATTTATACTTATATTCCATGAGATGATTTGAATGCCTTTGTCAGTTAAACTTAAATATAGACGGGATCTGGGAGGTGCAAGGAGGTCAGTTAAAAGGAAACTTGAATATATTATGCTTATTTTAATTTTATTAGCATTTTTACATTAAGTCTTAACAATTGAGGTTTTCAACCGACTTCAAAAAAAGGAGTTTCTCACTTCTCAGTTTTAACTTGTATGTAAGTAATTATGTCCACGATTATATTCCCGGCTTGAGAATGGCCGAGCGTGTAGCAATGCTGTTGTTTACATGGCGTTGCTATGGTTCCTTTATTACAAGTCCCCAGTTCCCGAGTTCTAGCCCGAAAGCTGGTAAAAGTGTCAATTGGATTTTCAATTTATTATTAAAAAAAAAATAATGAATTGAAAATATGGATTGGTGCTAGGCCCAAATAACCTTAGCTGTTGGTTGTCTTTAAAACACAATTTAACAATTTTTTAATTATATTCCCACATAATTTTTTTACCCAGACTGTACATCAATCAGTGATTCGTATTTCGTCTCTAGCGTGTTGTGGCGGTGACGATATCGCCGACGGAATTTAAAAAAAAACGCGACGTATATTCTGTTCGTCTAATTTCACTAGTTTGTAGGTACGATTTCGATTTAGACGTGTAATCCGCCGCGTTAAAAACGCCGCGGAAAATCCGTCCGTGTATAGTTTCGCTTTTAGTCTAATCGGCGGTTTACGAAGTCAGCTGGTTTATGATTGCACATGCGTGTTGCAAGTGCAAGCGATTGTGTTTGTAAATTATTTTATGACGTAAATTCTCAACTTATAATTATTAGAAAACATGAACCTGGAAATACTACTAAGTGAGGCACACAAAGAAATCTTAAATTGGGAGATAATAAATACAAAAAATTGTTTCTTTTATAAATTTTTACAATAAGAGTTAATTTTAAGTTATTTAGTAAATTTGACAAAATTATACGTATACAGGATGTTTACAGTCTTGGGATAGGCATTTTAATGGGACATGATAGTAATAAGCCGATGCGGTATACTAATATACAGGGTGGGCAATATCGAAAAAAGAAAAAAATAATGACAAAAATATAAGTACCTATTGCGTTTTATTTTGTAGACAAAATTTTAACTGACAGTTTTTGGACTCATATTAAAAATTGAAATTGTATTTTAAAGACCACCAACAGGTAAGGTTATTTGAGCCTAGCACCAATTCATATTTTCAAATCAATATTTTTTTTTTAATAATAAATTAAAAATCCAAGTGACACTTTTACCAGCTCTCGGGCTAGAACCCGGGAACTTGTAATAGAAGAACCATAGCAACGCCATGTAAACAACAGCATATCAAAATTCATAAATTCTACAATGACTCATTTACTTTAATCTATTTTTCAAAATGTTCAAAAATGTATAAAACTGCATTTTGTTGGGTATGAATTATTATTTTCGTTTCTATAGTTTAGTCAATGAGTGCTCACAAGGGGAATGTGGATGGAAAAGTCGAAAGCAGAAAATTTGACTTAGGAACTTTGTTTGGACTAGTTAGGAGATAAACATACTAAAAGTCCTTACCCCTCCGAAGTACGCCCGAGGGGGGCGGGCACAAAGAAGGTCCCGTTTTTTGGTTTTTTGCTTTTATCTCGAAAACGGTGCGTCGTACGAAATTTTGTTGTACTACATAATGAAAGCTGATAAAATTCTCTACAGCTTTAACTTTCACACTTTTTATCTATCTCCATTCTTTGCCTAGCTATGAGCTTCGAAAAACGACCGATTTTCAAAAATGTGTTAAATTCTCTGTAGCACATTGTAACAATACGAATTTGTCAAAATCATTTCTTATTGCTCATCCACACTATTAAAAACACCCACACACTATTAAAAAATAACAAGCTGGGAGTACCTCCACGCGGTGAAGGCGGAAACAGTTTACTTTTAAACTGGATAAAACTCCCAATAATATCAATGAATAAAATTCTCGACCAATTTTTCAGACAATGTATTAACAAAAAATTACAACAAATAATTCAAATAATTGACGTTTCGATCCGGATTTGGATTTTCTTCAGAATCGAGCTAAAAAAATAAAAATATAAAAATGAATTATTAATTATTAATTAGTTATATCTAAGAAATTAAGCCGTAGATTCGACAGATGAGGAGAAAGAAGAAGAGGCAAACGCTGAGGAACCACAACCAGGCCCGTCACGCCCAAATAGGCGGCGAATTAAATAATTCATTTTTTAATAAGGTGGATGAGCAATAAGAAATGATTTTGGAAAATTCGTATTGTTACAGTGTGCTACAGAGAATTTAACACATTTTTGAAAATCGGTCGTTTTTCGAAGCTCATAGCTAGGCAAAGAATGGAGATAGATAAAAAGTGTGAAAGTTAAAGCTGTAGAGAATTTTATCAGCTTTCATTATGTAGTACAACAAAATTTCGTACGACGCACCGTTTTCGAGATAAAAGCAAAAAACCAAAAAACGAGACCTTCTTTGTGCCCCCCCCTCGGGCGTACCTCGGAGAGGTAAGAACTTTTAGTATGTTTATCTCCAAACTAGTCCAAACAAAGTTCCAAAGTCAAACGTTCTGCTTTCGACTTTTCCATCCACAAATTATTCGTTGCTTAAGCTACTAGTTAAACTTACAAATTATATAAATAAAAATTTTTTGAATTTTAATTAAGTCATGCATAACTGCATATAAAATATTATTTAGTTTAAATATTATTATGTAGATATCTATTGTTCATTATTAAATAGTGTTGTGACCTAATTCACGTGTATCAAATTAGCAAATTAGGTCATCATTCGCAAATTATAAAAAATCACTAGTCGCACTGCAAAACTCTGACGACAAAATGTATATTTTTTAATATTATATGCGGAATTTAAAATGAGCAAAGTAGATACTGTTTTCATGGATTTTTTCGGGCCCATTATGTTAAAATTTTAAGACTATAGTCGGGCCGCTTAACAGATGGAGCAATGAAAACGCATGATCACTGCATGCAAAGTACCTGATTGGTTGCTTGAACGTTCGTGAACGAAACTATATGCGAAGGCCACGCCTGCGGCGCAAGATATTCATGTGCTTTTCACGTGATCACTCAATCTGTTAATCTTTACTGAAGGATTAACTTTTAATTTTAAAACAATTCCGATAATTTTTCGATGTCTTTGAGCCCCAACAAAATTTTTTGACCACTAAATACAACCCTTGAAAAGAGTCGATTGAATCCATTTTAAATAGGCATCGCGCGGTGATAATTTCTAGCATGTGTACAAAATTTCGTTTAAATCGTTTACTGCTCAGTTTCTGATACAACTTTTAACTTTAAATCTTGATTTAAAAATGTTATTTGTTTTCAATTAAATCGACTAGGAATATAGATTTAAAATAAAAGTCGTACCAGAAACCCAACATATGGCAATTCGAAATACAAATTAAACTGTTGAGTCGAATGTAAATTCTGAAAAATATTGGAGCGAAATTCGCTACATAGGTATAGTTACTGGGAGAAACTGAAAAATGTTGAAAATATTTTTTCAACTTGTGCTACTCGATTCCAGAATAATGTAAAATTTATTAATACATTCGTCTCGACAAGGATAATAGTTTAAGAGCCAGTGGCCGGCAGACAGAAAGTATTTTACCAAAGTTTAAATTTTTCTCAGCGACTCTCCTATAGTTACTATATCCGGTAATTTTATTATAATAAAATCTATTTTAAATTTTCTTGATTCAATTTACAAATTTTAATTGCATTTTTACAGATAATGATCCAGTCGATGATGAGCAAAATGATGAGTCGTATCATGTTGATTCTACGCCACTGGGTTGTTCAAATGCAACAAAATTTTGTCCGTTTACGGTCCTTATTATGTAGTAGATGTCTACCAAAAATGAATTAAATTGTTCAACCCAGTTAAAAGATACGATCAAATAAGTGTTCTCCAAATCGACCCTTTAATACCCTGTATCTTGTTAGGGAAGCACTTTTGGAAAAAAAGTTATTCTTGGTTTTCGTATTATTTTGACAGTAGGTACATCCTGTATCATTTATGGTACTCATTACAGAATCACCTTGTATTGTTATAATTATTGTTATTTTATAAGCGACCCATCTTCCCTACTTATTACTCTAAAATAGTAAGTATTTTTTCATAATTTTCATAGTTTATTATTCATTTTTACTTGATTATCCATTTGCATGCACATATTATAGAAGTAAGATTTTACCGTCTGCCGGGAAGTTACAACCGGAGAAAACGTCTGCCGTCTTAAATTTAAACTTTTAATATTATTATAAACAACATATATAAAAATCAGATTTGGTAAAATACTTTTGATTTTTTTTTTTTTCAAATTTTCAATGACGTCTGCCATGAGGTTATAACCGGCCAAATTGTCTGCCATTGCATTTTTTAATAACAATAGTTGTATTCTATAAAATATCCAAGCGGCAGCTTTGGTAAAATACTTTTGAAGTTGGTATGATTTTTATACCTATCTTACCTGAGTGACGTCATCGCTACCTTCGCTCGGCTTAGTGACTCCCCATCTCATGTATAGTAGCTATAGGAGAGTCGCTGAGAAAAATTTAATCTTTGGTAAAATACTTTCTGTCTGCCGGCCACTGGCTCTTAGACTATAATTCACTACTCGTATGAAACTACCCCTAAAGCCGCACCTGCACATAATATTATCCGTATGCGCAATAAGCAGTTTATAGGTCGTCAGTTGCACGTCGTTCCTCTATTACAAGTCCCCAGTTCCCGGGTTCTAGCCCGAGAGCTGGTAAAAGTGTCAATTGGATTTTCAATTTATTATTAAAAAAAATAATGAATTGAAAATATGAATTGGTGCTAGGCCCAAATAACCTTAACTGTTGGTGGTGTTTAAAACACACAAAAATGCACGTCGCGTCGAACAGCTAACAATTGCATGCATCTCACTACGATAGCATTTGTTTCGATTTGGTTTCTTTTGCATAATATATTTAGACATGTGAAGTAGCTATATTCGTCTTTTAAAATAATTGATTTTATTGCTAACGTAAAAGATTTGGCCAGATAAAAGAGAGAATGTGCTTAAGGCCATCTAGTAGAAGTGAAACTTCTTGACTACTTTGCCTACCCGACCATAGATGGCATTGCCAGCCAAACGCTTTGTGTAGTTCATAAATAGGCATCAATTATTTACTGTGCTCTATTCTTTTCTATCTCTATCATGTCGATTTTTTCGTTTCATTGCCTCATAAACTTACGCCAGGGCCGACGTTAGGGGGGGGGATAAGCGGGGCAAAGTTATCCTGGATCCGGGCCCCCGAAGGGGATTTGCCAGCCCGGGGCTTGCCTATTATATGTGAGCATTAAAACATTTCCCAACAAAAAAGACGTTATTTGATTTTTTGCAATAAAACTTTCTATTTCCAAAAAAAAACAAATTGTGGAGTAAAATTTTTTTTGGATGAAACAGGGGCCTGAGAACGCTTACCAAGGGCCCGAAAATCCTACCGCCGGCCCTGACTTACGCCTCACTATAACAGTTTCATTTTGAAAATAGGAAAATACTTTTTACTTTTCAAGTTCGAATTTAACTCTGTGAATAAATTATAAATTTCGTCCGTAAGCGAAACATAGGCTGTTAGAAATCACGTCGCTAATTATCGAGCGTCTATAATATACAATCCCTCTACAAAAAAACAAGTTATAATATATAATCATGTATAGGTATTTACTATTTACATACAATAAATTTTTATCACAAAGGTTAAAAGTAGAATTTCAAAAATGTACATTAATTAATTAAGTAATTATGTCCCATTCTTAAAGAATTCTTAGAAAAATAATACATTTTAGAATTATGCAGTTTGCAGGGAAAGTTTTAAAATAGAAAATATTTATGACTGTTAAAATGATCGTAACTGATTTTCGAAACATTTTAAACAATAATTTTATTATGAGAAAAATTATCTTGTGTAGGTAGGTAATAATAATTAGTCTCACTGTGTGGGGTCTGAATAAATGAATGTACAAAAACCATTTTGAATTCAGCGATTCTCAAACAGTGACGTTTTAGGTTGTGGTATATCCTATCTTGATGTCGTTGTGCGCAGCGTCTAGCGTCTGCTAACGCAAATACATGTGTCTGGACGTCGCACGCAAAGTCACGTGGTCTCTCTTAACCTCCTTTGACAGCTGACGTCAAAGAAGACCGCTTCTATACATGTAACATTCTGACGCTGAGTACAACGCAGTGGCGAACTAAGCCCGTCGGAGGCCCGGGGCGGCAGAACTAAATGAGGTCCCCGTTCTGCTTAGAAATTGATGTATTTGTAGTGTAAATTTCGTGAAAAATGAATAATATAGATGTAATGGCTAACAAAAACAATCAAATATTTATAATAAACGACCTACCTATGTTTATATTTTGTATACAATACGAGGCCTCCAACTCCAAAATTACTGCCTCTTACTTACTAAACATATTTTGGCCTTGTTTGGGATTTGATTAAGAAGGACTTCTTGAGATTTGGAGGCCCCCCCAGGATCAGAGGCCCGGGGCGAGCCGCCCCCTCCGCCTCCCCCTTAGTCCGCCACTGGTACAACGTAATGCTTGATGTAATCGATAGCGTTTATTGGAGACCAACCTTAGAAAAAAAAAAGAAATTGTAGAATTTTATTGTCACATATTAACAGCTAAAAATTAATGATAATAAAAAACTGTTAAACTTATAATATTAATACCTACGACAAAAAATCAGTTGTGTTTTGATCTTCTACTTAAAATTCAACTTAGTTTTCAGTCCAGTTATGTGATTGGTCAACTCAAAATCCAAGTTAATATATTTTAAAGGTAGTTGTCGTGCTATGGGCATAGTGTCAGAAAATTCTAAATTTTCGTATACTCATTAAGGATACTATAATACAAATACCATTAAAATTTGAAGTTGATTGACCATCTCTAACTCGAGATAAACTTAATTAAAGTTCGGATAATTAACACGGAGAGCATAAATAAACAAAGGGCTCTCGCATGTTAATTGACTTAACTGTTTTAAATGGTTGTATTGTGCATTGGAGCTTATTTAAATAATCAGCTCTCGCATGTAGTGAGTTTTCATATCTGAAATTGCTATAATATATAAGAGGGGATCAGTTACCACTCTCGGGCACTGTGGAGAAATTGGTAACTCACCTAGCCGGAAACTGGGAGTTTCGGGTTCAAGTCCCGACAGTGGTTGATTTTTTCTTAGATATAGCTTATACAAATCATGGCAGCTTGGCTGTCTGATATATATTATTTTCACCTCTAATTGTTATGTGAATAATATTGTTGTGGATATAAGAGGTTAAAAAATCGTTTGATTTTACCATTTACCGAATACGGAGAGCATAGGAAAGGTTGTGTTTTTGACAAGTTTTTTAATTAAAAAAAAAAGTAACAGTCAGAAATTTTCAAAAAACTAACTGTTCATTGATGTTTTTGTTCTGAGTTTAAAAAAGAAAATCCAAAAATTATTGACCTTTTTATTGTTGAGATATAATAACGCAAAGTTCAACAATTTATGAGAAAAGATTGACATTTTTATATACCTAATCCAAGCGAACAAACTAAGTAAAATATATGTTGCTATGTGAACAACAGTTTAGGTACAATCTCTAACAAAATTTTTTTACATTTAACACTATACTTATTTATTGTTTTACAACGTATTATGAACGAAACTTTTGGATGTTATTGTAACACGACAACTAGGTACCTACCTATATTTTTAAAAGGTAAAAAATGTGCAAATCTTAAAATAAATAATATTTTATATTCATAGTTTTTAATCATACATTTTTATGCATTAAAAACGTTAAAGTTCGTCTTTTACAGTTTTTCGTGCCCTTCAAAATATTTTTCTTTGAACTTCTAAATGTTTGAATTATAAAATGTGCCAAACGTGGGTTTGGCAGAGTAGTATGGAATTTTGTTGTGAATAATAATTTAACTATGGCGTTTTAACGCTTTCAGGCCGCCATGCAAATGGAATTATAATCACATTATGTCAGCGGTGCGGACATCGCGTGATAAAATACCACGCACTACGAACAATTCAGATGTCAAATGGTAAATTTGCAATAACACAACGTGAAAAATAGTATTTTCGGTCAATTTAACATGGCTATTGTGTTTAAAGTTTATACTTGTAGTCCAGGCAATAGAACAGGTGTTCCTAAAGTCGGGGTCGCGACCCCAAGTGGGATCGCGGGCTGATTTTTTAGGGTCACGGCCTGTTTCCGTGATTATAGAATTTATAACTCTCGTGATTATACCATTAAATTCGAATAATAGAAAAAATACTAAATAAGAACACGAAATCAAATAAAAACGGAGTGAAGAGGCGGAAGGAGGGTCTAACGACTTAAATTTAAATTGCTGCATTTTTTTATTGAAAAATCTTTTTTATAGACTATTTAGTACATTGTGGGGAAAAAAATGTTAAGGGTCGCGAAGGCTTTTGCAATTTTAAATTAGGGTCATGATCAAAAAAGTTTGGGAACCCCTGCAATGGAAACATAAAAAAATCAGGGAGTTTTGAAACTCAACAGTATATAGTATTGTTTCCAGGGGCGGATACAGGTTTTTATTTGGATGGGGAAATCACACATGTTTTTATAAGAATAGGAGTTAAAAGATAGATCTACACAATACACTGTTTTTAAATAAATTAGTTATATTTTTCTAGAATTTATAATCGCAGAACATTCTTAAATTATTATATTTATATTATATTTATTAATATAATGCAAAAATATATAAAATGCGTAGAAGATTCGCTTCTGTCGGGGCTTCCATGACGCTACTCTGCTTTTTTAAAAGGTTTTTCTGGGTTTTTTTATACATAAATTAAAAATAAATTTGAATTTTCGAAGCAAAATTTAAATGGTTTCTTTTTACGATTCGAAAATCATATTTTATATTTTTTTACGACCGGTAGTAAATGTACCTCTGATGCTTTCTGAGTGTCAGACTGCTGATCAATGAAATGTGACGCTAACAAAACAACGTCGGTTGACAGACATGAAATGCAGACAGACAACTCCTCATATCTAGGATTTGGGATGAGGAGGACAACTCGTGCGTCGTTTGCGAATGTGATAGTTCGACGTGCTCGCCGTTGGCGTCTCTGTATGTCCGGTCACAAATCAAAAAGGATTAGGTTAATTTTGACGTGAATAACGTCTAGTGTCTAATGCTGATGTGGCGTTTCTGAAATATTAGACGAAACGGAAATAGTCGGAAGTTTCAGAGACAGTAAGCCAGGACACCTGGTTTACGAAAAGTACGAGTCTACCGACAGGTAGAAACGCCAAGCCCAGGTTCGAATCCCGAAGGCTTTTAATATTTTATTTTTGAATCTATGCTCCTATAGGCGCGCTAGACGATTTCTGGGAGGGGAAAAACTTATGGTTTCGCGTCACGTCACCGACATGGTCATGTTAAAAGTATATCTACTGTTCAATCCTTTTGAAAATTAATATCTGAGCGTTTTATAGGACACAAAAAAATAAAATGGCGTCAGATTTCAAAATGGCGGCCATATGTACTTTTGTAAAAATTATCCGATTTTTTTGAAAATTGATATTTAAGAGTTTTATAGGACACAAAAAAATAAAATTGAATTAGATTTCAAAATGGTGGTCAAATAATAACTTTTCAATTGTATTGTCTATAGCTTTGATAAATTCGGTTTTATATATAATGCGTAAAAAACATAGCTTCTGTCGGGTGTTCTATGACACCTCTAGACTTTTTTTTAATAATGAAAATATATACGTAGGTATTGATTAACAATTTAAAATATAAAAAAATAAAATTCCAATTATTTTATTTGTTATATTTTACAATCAATTATTAGGAATAATATTAAGAGCACTGTGGTTTTAAAACAAAATAAATATAAACGGTTTAGTCTGTTTTTACCATAATAATTTTATTGGTGAATGTACATAAGACATGCTGAAGAAGAGAGCTTAACTCATGAAATAAATAATTGCCTTCCTCGGGCAGCAATTTTCACAATATACTTTTTTAGGCCGATCTAGGACTATCTTTATTTG
The DNA here is from genome assembly GCA_039654895.1 of Mongoloraphidia duomilia. Lineage (NCBI taxonomy): Eukaryota > Metazoa > Arthropoda > Insecta > Raphidioptera > Raphidiidae > Mongoloraphidia > Mongoloraphidia duomilia. The sequence goes on from CM077520.1 coordinate 14,786,527, forward strand.
TTTAAATCTTTTTTTAATCTTGATTAATCTTATTTTATCAAATTGTTGACCTAAGTCGCTTGTCCGTGTGATCAAAGATATACATTTTATTTGTGTATGCACAATTTTACGATTACTGCATCTGTGACGACGACGAAATAGCTGTCTGTGTGTGATTCTAACTTTTTATCACATCGTATTATTAATTTTGCTATAATATAGTTGTTATTTGGGTTTGTCCACACTGGACTTCAGTTCGTTGCACTTATACAATAATATTTACTATAGTAAATAAATGAAATTAATCAAGATGCAAATTTATGTACCTATGTATTAAAATTTTAAAAGACCACAGTTCAGCGTCGTTTGTCTAAAAATTAACAATGGTTACCATTTCTGAAATACAATGCTATAATTTCTATATTATATAGATTATTGTAGTCTAGCTGTACTCACGACTTCGTTCGTGCGGCGTTTTGGAATTTTATGGCATGTACAATCACTCTGAAATTTTATCAGCTGTTGTGTGTGTGTGTGTGTGTGTTTTTAAAGACCACCAAAGGTCATTTGGGCGTAGCACCAATTTATATTTTCAATTCATTATTATTTTTTTTAATAATAAATTGAAAATCTAATTGACACTTTTACCAGTTCTCGGGTTAGAACCCGCGAACTGGGGACTTGTAATAGAGGAACCATAGCAACGCCATGTAAACAACAGCATGTTAGATATTAGGTATACTGTTTTCTATAAGATATTTAAATTTAATCAAATTCCCCAGAAAAGTGTTTCATGGGTCAACTACAATGTTTAGCGCGTTATGAAACACTCGTGGCGACATCTATTGGTGAGTAGCAGAAATATTATTGTTTGCGACATATTATATTGGTGGGTAATAGAAACATGCAGGTTTTATTTTATTACATTGAGCCATGCTGAGATATACTTTTTTAACTATCCCGCGGGAACTGATCCTTTTTTGAAATATAACAATCAAATGATTTGATTTCCTCACCGTAAATAAATTTACTATATTATTGAATTGACTTAATAATAAAATTAAGAAAAGTCGCAGGATAGTGGACAAAATATTTGATTTATTAAATGTACTTAATAATATCAGACGAGTCTATCGCCATGATATTTTTTTAGAACTTCTTTTTTACCGGGATACAAAGTATTTTATGTGTTGACCCAGGACATAAGCTACCTACTAACATGCCAAGTTTCATTTAAATCCGTTCAGTAGTTTCCGCGTGGTGCGTCCATAGACAGAGAGACAAAAATCGTAAAAATTGCTCCTCCATATCCATAATAATGTCCACCATTATAATTGTTAAAAAATATTTCATGTAGACACGGCTTCGCTACAGTTTTGTTATATTATTTATAGATTCTTGCTAACTTCTTGGTGAAACAAATATCTTAAAAATAGGCGCACAAAAAAGTAAACTTTCGATTGTATGTTTTCAAAAGTATGTGATACCAATAACATAAATTTAAAAATTTTCGGTATACGAAAATTTCACCACTTTATGAGATTTCAAATTATTCTTCCATAATATTCGCCGTGGAACAATTGAAAACACTTGCGCTACTCGGCGGAAAAATATGACATCGTAAAATAAGTGAGCGTCGGAGATTCTTTTTCCTTGAATAAAAGAGCATCGAATCGCGATATGGCAGACATAGCCACCCTACAATCTACATACATATATTCATATTTATATTACCTAAAACTGCATTGTCACCATCGATCAGTTTCTACTGGACCGTTTTTTTTTATAGAACTTAAGTTTACGTCTTTAAATTATTCATTGTTGATTATAGACGCTCGACATCAGCGGTCATTAAATCTTTAAATTATTAATCATTAAGATTAAGGTAAAATACTCTGTTTTGTACACCTACGTGTATATTTATTTATTTTTTAAACGGTTTTATTTTATTTTTTTTAGCTTGACCCCGTATATTTGTTTGATTGTTTGTTTGTTACTATCTTTGTTTCAAATCTTGCAACAGCTTTTTCAACTACTTCTACTCAACCGATTCTTATGAAACTTTGCACACACATTGAGTTCCCGTGACAATACAATATTATGATAATTTCAACTTGGTAACGAGAGTCTGATGATGGAATCAGGAGGTGGACAGTTGAAAGGATGAGGTGTTTGTATAATGATACGGGCTAGAAATTAAACTAAAAACTAGAAAATAAAAATAGGTAAAAAATCTTTTAAGTTAAACGGTTTTATTTTAAATCATCAGCTGTACCAAAAACTAAAAAATAATTAGGACACAAATCAAGGAACACTTTGTGTCGCTGCGTCAGCGGAATAAGTAATAAAAACATAAGGCTCACAAAAATCTATATAACGACTGTATAATTATTAAATAAAAACGGCTTGTCTAGAAAAATGTGTTCCAAGCCCACCATCAGAAATATTTCAATTGCGCTCCACGTTTTTATTACTTATTCCGCTGACGCAGCGACACAAAGTGCCCCTTGGTTTGTGTCCTAATTAGTTTCTAGTTTTTGGCACAGCTGATAATTTAAAATAAAACCGTTTAACTTAAAAGTTTTTTTACCTATTTTTTTACCTATTCATATTTTCAGTTGATAAGGAAAACAAGTATTAATCAAACATATTATTGATTGATTAACTGTAATGGTCTGCAACATTAACGTCAAGCATGGTTTTATTATCAACCTTCCTATAGCTTCGAGAATAGGGTCATCCCAAATTTTTTTAAGAGTTGGAATCTATGTTACAAATAAATAACAAAACATTTTTTTGAGAATTTTTCGGAAGCTTTTTGTACAAGAAAAAAATTCGACTGATGACCAGTCCTATACTTCCCACCTAGTAAATATTTGCAAAAAATAAACACTCTTTTTTTTTATTCTTTGACTAGGCCCAAATAACCTTAGCTGTTGGTGGTCTTTAAAACACAATTTAATTTTTATTCTTTGAAAAAAGCATGGCCCTCTTTTTTGTTTGGTGATCTACTGATGGCTAACTTAATATAGCAAAAATCATGGTTACCTTAATTTACGTACAATTTTTATTTTTTTTAGTAAAATATTTTTTTTCTCGAAAACTATACATTTTAGAGAAAAAAATATTTAGATTTTTTTCATATTATAACATCTAGAATTCATTTATATTTTTTTTTACCTATGTTAATACGTGACATTGAGGACGTTTTTTTGAATATCTCAGGATCCACTGAACCGATTTGACTCAAAATCTAATCAGATCTAAGTTAAAGGTTGATAAACACAATAGAACAATCGGCATGCCCGTATGTTGTTCCGTTCTTAAGATATCGAAGGCGAAAAATTGACCACATACACACACACATACACACACACACACACATACACACACACACACACACACACATACAGACATCAGTCAGAAAATGATCTTAAACGAAGTAATGGATTCAGTCCGAAAACAATATTTCGAGATTTTAACAGATCTTCACGTTTTGAGACCCTATAGGGTCTCAAAACGTGAAGATCTGTTAAAATCTCGAAATATTGTTTTCGGACTGAATCCATTACTTCCCTACCATAGTAGAGGTGGGAAGTAAAAATTCCTAAAAGTACCTATTTTTCAATGTAATTTTAAAGATAGAATTATACCACTACGGAATACGTCATTCACAGTCAGCCTTCTTTGATTGGCTGCTGTAGTTGAATCACGCCCACTGATTCATAGATAAACAGAGAATTTAGTACACTGATTTGTTTAGTTAGAACTTAGGTTAGGTTCTTCACGAATTACGATTGACGTCGAGGAAGTATTCGTCTCTTTCCATATACATACCTCTCTTTATCTATGCGTGAACGTATGTCTGGCTTCATTGGTTTGGATTTTACGTCATCATATGGCGGCTAAGCTTATCCGTTTGAAATGAATATTTTTTTTAATTCTTGATTGCAATTAATAGGAAGGATATAAGAACAAAAAAGTTGCTTTACATTATTTGTTTATGTATGAGGAATAACATACACTGTTCAAAATTATCAAATATTGATACGCGGGACGACCCTATTGTTCACCAGAGATCCGCACCTAATACTCGTATACCTTCATCCCTTTTAGCTTACAGGAATTACCCCCGTACACAGGAATCCACATTTGTGGCTCGTCAGTTGGCGAGCCTGTGGTAGGTTATGTTCGACCAAACCCGTACCAACTGTTCAGTAAAATAACTTCGAGGCTTTTAAAATATTATTATTATCAGTTCGGTTCAACGACTTCAAAATAATTTGCAGTCCTGTAGAGTTATACGCATTTTGTTGGAAGTTTTATCTTGACATAATTTGTATAGGGTGTGTCGTAAAACAGCACCATTTAATGGATCAATCATAAAATATTTTAGGTACTATTTGTTTTTTTTATTTTTTAATTTCTTGATAAACAAAATTGATGAAAACATTCCTAATTAAGTATTTATATAATATTATGTATATTCTAAAATATATACACTTTAATCTAAAACAATTAGGGGGTCCAATTAGTGTTGTAGCTAGGGTCATCAAGGCCTAGGCAAGATTATGGTTTGATGCCTTTAAAACGTTATTTATTAGATAATAAAATTCCTTACTCAATACTACGAATCGCAATGCGTCCTCCGGGTTTATGCTCCTGGTGCAAGCTCTTAATTCACACAAGTTCAATTTTATGGGAGTTCCCTATATTTTCAAAAAACAACTGTAGACACTGCATATTTTAGATTAACGTGGTAAATAGTTTACTCAGAAATTATTAAAAGCTGTACCTAGTAAGCTACTGACTTTTTTGTTGGTTGTTATTGGTTGGTTAAAAAGTTTAAATACCTACAATCTACATTTTTAAATTTGTGAAATATTTCTAGATCACCTTGGCTTATCTCATTATCGACACAACTCTACCAATTTTTTTATTTCGATTTTCTTAATATGAAAGTATTTCATAGAAGGAAAAAAGGACAACTTAGTGTATTGGTAATCGTGCTGGCCTTTGGATTAAACTGCCGTGGGGTTCGAATCTCACCTCTGCTCCTGGATATTTTGTGTTGTCGTTTAATTTAATTTGATAAAATTAGCGTCTATAGCCTACAATAAATAAAAATAAATAGAATGATTTTTTTAAAAATTCAATTAAAAAGTAACGAATGCGTTTTAAATATATATGGTTTAAAAAACATGCAAGTATGATTTGAGAACTAACAGGAGAGATGGGTTGAATAGAAGGGAAGTCGGGCAGGAAACGAGGAAAAGCGGGAACGATACGATGCAATGAGTAGCCGTCGCGTTATTACGTTATGAAAAATCTTCATGAAAATTCCTTACTTTATCCAGGCCACAGATCACGTCAGCAATACGAAGGAGCGCAGTGCTATGTCGTTCTGCGCTAAATGATTCTTTAGTTCAAAATCGCATGCTTTTAAAAGAGATTGTACTTTTTTTAGGGTACCGCGTACCTCCGAACGGAACCCCATTACTGAGCCTACAATGTCCGCCCGTCCGTCTGTCGCAAGAATCTATCTCACAACCGATAAGAGGTTGCTATAGCTAAAATTTTTATAGATTATACTCTGTTGTGGCATGAATCCTGGCAAATAACAAGCCGTGAGGTGGGTCGTTTGTTAGGACTAAAGTGCGACCCTTGAGGTCCACACGACGAACTTCCCAGTTTGATAAATATTTAATAATAATAATTAAATTAGATATTACACAGAAATGTAATCATTTTAATCATTAAAACGTAATTATTATTTATTTTTAACAATAATTAAAAAAAAAAAAAACGGCTGAACCGATTTTTATAAAATTTATGTCGGATCAAAATGACGTTAATACGCCTCGATTGACATCCTTACGAAGTCGATATAATTTTTTATTCGCGAGATATTGCGTAAAATCTACTTTTTTGGAGTCTATTTGGTTAAGAAAAAAGAACGGCTGAACCGATTTTGTACTATTGGTATAGAACTCTACTAAGTGAACCAGTCGAACGATGATGTACCGATAGTCGGTAATTGTAATAATTATACAATATTAATTGGTACAACATATTATTATACCAAATTATTGCAATAATAAAAATATATTGTAATTTTTCCAATTTTTTTTTAAATTTGAAAATTTGTTTAAACGTTTTTATGTAGCTTGACCCCGTATACTTGTTTGTTTGTTACTATCTTTGTTTCAAATCTTGCGACAGTTTTTTCAACTACTTCTATTATGATAATTTCAAATTGGTAACGAGGGTCTGATGATGGAATCAGGAGGTCGACAGTTGAAAGGATGAGGAGTTTGCATAATGATACGGGCCAGAAATCAAACTAAAAACTAGAAAATAAAAATAGCTAAAAAAACTTTTAAGTTAAACGGTTTTATTTTAAATCATCAGCTGTACCAAAAACTAGAAAATAATTAGGACACAAACCAAGGGGCACACTTTGTGTCTCTGCGTCAGCGGAATAAGTAATAAAAACGTGGGGCGCATAAAAATCTATAACGACTGTATAATTATTAAGTAAGAACGGCTTGTCTAGAAAAATGTGTTTCCAAGCACACCACCAGAAATATTTCAAATGCGCCCCACGTTTTTATTACTTATTCCGCTGACGCAGCGACACAAAGTACCCCTTGGTTTGTGTCCTAATTATTTTGTATTTTTTTGTACAGTTGATGATTTAAAATAAAACCGTTTAGCTTATAAGTTTTTTTACCTATTTTTTTCTCGTTTTAGTTGTACCTTAATAACAGTTTAATACGTGTAAAAATTTAACTGATTCAAACGCCATATCGAATCTCTCTTTGAATTTGAACGAGACTTTTTTTGTACACATGGGTCGGCTCGTTGAAACGTGCGGTTGGATTTTCTGTTTTGAAAGAAGAAATTTCGTTGTTGAACTATGGTATTTTAAACTTCCCATTCCTTCATCTCTTTCGTTAATAAATAATTGCAATTGATGAAATTTTCTCGGTTTTAAAATTAAATTTTTATATCGCTTTAAATTCTCAAATCTGCTTATATAGTATACGGTTCGAAATATTACTTAACGTACACTACAAATAATCAAATAACAATGTTAACAATTAGATTAACAATCAATATTGTTATTACTTCCTATACTGTACAAATTCACTATTTTAGTGAAAATTAACATAAGGACATCAGACGATATTAATCGCCATAACATGCCCTTATTAATTATTGTAGAAAGGCTACATAAGAAAAATTTAAATGCACCGCCGGGAATCGAACCCGGAACACCCAATATCGCGTCGGGCAAGTTTTCCAGTTACTCCACGGTGCCCATGGCGTACACTTAATCTTTTCTTATATATAGCACAAATACACCGCAAGTCCACAAACTGCGAGAGCTAATATTATTTTTATTTTTATAACAACACTACAATGAATGTTGCTTTTCTCAAAATAGGCCGGATATGCCTAGTAATAATTTCAATTATTTGCGAGAAAATTACTTACAGTATCTTATTTAGTTAACAATTAGATTAACAATCAATATTGTTATTACTTCCTATACTGTACAAATTCACTATTTTAGTGAAAATTAACATAAGGACATCAGACGATATTAATCGCCATAACATGCCCTTATTAATTATTGTAGAAAGGCTACATAAGAAAAATTTAAATGCACCGCCGGGAATCGAACCCGGAACACCCAATATCGCGTCGGGCAAGTTTTCCAGTTACTCCACGGTGCCCATGGCGTACACTTAATCTTTTCTTATATATAGCACAAATACACCGCAAGTCCACAAACTGCGAGAGCTAATATTATTTTTATTTTTATAACAACACTACAATGAATGTTGCTTTTCTCAAAATAGGCCGGATATGCCTAGTAATAATTTCAATTATTTGCGAGAAAATTACTTACAGTATCTTATTTAGTTAACAATTAGATTAACAATCAATATTGTTATTACTTCCTATACTGTACAAATTCACTATTTTAGTGAAAATTAACATAAGGACATCAGACGATATTAATCGCCATAACATGCCCTTATTAATTATTGTAGAAAGGCTACATAAGAAAAATTTAAATGCACCGACGCGATATTGGGTGTTCCGGGTTCGATTCCCGGCGGTGCATTTAAATTTTTCTTATGTAGCCTTTCTACAATAATTAATAAGGGCATGTTATGGCGATTAATATCGTCTGATGTCCTTATGTTAATTTTCACTAAAATAGTGAATTTGTACAGTATAGGAAGTAATAACAATATTGATTGTTAATCTAATTGTTAACTAAATAAGATACTGTAAGTAATTTTCTCGCAAATAATTGAAATAACAATGTGTTTTAAATAGTTTATGATCAAAAGAGAAACTGATATGAAAAAGAAATAGCTTATTTTTTTACGTAATAAATCTATAATTATTATATTGTTTTTTCTACAGATAGTTTTATAAAATTGATGTATCTAGGTTCTTATTTAATGTATCTCCTTTGGGTGTTTGAAATAATTTTCACCTACATGAATAGCTCTCGCTACTACGATGATTCACGTCTACAACCTAGCTATAATTAATAACACTGGCAGCGTTGCCAACTTGGTGGGATTCTCACTAGATCTGGTGGAATCAGCTACCTACTTAGTGGCAAAAATTTGTCATCTAGTGGCAGTGGGATTTCTGGCGGTATTGTGAAATTTTCTGGTGAGATCTGGTGATATTGGAGTATTTTCAATTATTCGTAATTAAAATTGGTGTTAAAAATTTTTGGAATATTTGAATTTCTTATGTTAGTTTGGTAACACTGAAATTTGAAAGTAATGACAATTAAGTGAGACGCGACAACTGAGAGTACTGACAACTTGAATTTACCAAGGAGGTGTAATTTACTAGTCACATTGAAATATTCAATATTCAACTTTTGTTAGGACCTGAGAGAATCACCTGCATGCAGTGCTTCATTGCACAGAGGAAGATAAAAGACGAAAGTATTCACTATAATCTGTGAAATAATGCTTGGCAATCTTCATTGCAGAAGACTTTACACTGCAAGTTCATTGTGCAAAGATATTTTTAAAGGTCTAAAAAACTTTCGAAAGATTTTGAATAACATCTCGAGATATTATAATAATCGATTGAAAATACCCCATTATTAAAAATAAGCTTAGGTTGTCATCGACAACCAGGAAGTTTCTATTTGTTATTTTTTTTTTTTTTTAGTCTTAAATCATAGTTCTAAAAATTACAAAATTAATGCCGAAAGAATTTTTGAAATATCTTTAAAAACAACAAAGTTATGCTACTACTACTACTACTTCAAAGTTTGAATTTCTCCGCGCAATGTCGTTCTCAGTGCGGGTGACGTCACGCGGCATGTTTCCTATATGTATTTATTTTTTATAAAAAAATCAATTTCAATCAGGAAATAATATAGTTGTTTACGCATTTTTTTTTCTGATTTTTTATAAGTAAAAAATTAGTCACTTTTAAAGAATTTGAATACACATTTTATGACAAATTTACTATCAATATTATGAATCTGCAAAGAAAAATAATGTATTTTTATATAGAAATTGGGACTTGAAACATTATGCTCAAGAAATGTTAATAATTATTTAAAAAAAATTTATTTGTCCAAACAATTTTTTTCTAATTTTGCTTATTGTCAATGACATTTTTGCTGGCTACGTCGCTACACTCGCATTTTCAATTTTAGTGGTTTTCTGGTGGTTTTCAATCTGTCATCTAGTGGGAGCCACTTTTGATCGTTGGCAACACTGAACACTGGCATGTAGTGGAAATGTATTGATTCCTTTGCATATATTATGGAGACTCTTACGGTTGAGTAATTGTAAGCTCTTTCCGCCGCGATAGTGGAAAAGTTCAGGTTAGAGTTCTGACTGTGACTATAGTTGTCAAAATGATTTTTTCTGATATTCGCAGACATCAATTATGTAATTGGCTGCTCTTGTAAAATAAACATTTTCAATTGCAAAACAGCCGTATAAATTTATTTAATATAGTTTTTAGGGTTCCGTGCCTCCGTATGAAACCCTATTACTCTGCCTACGATGTCTGTCTGTCCGTCTGTTTGTTACAGGTCTTTATCTCACAAACGATAAGAGGTAGTTAGTTGAAATTTTCACAGATTGTGTGTTGTTATCGCATGAATCCTGACAAATAATAATTAGAATTAAATAATCAATTATTTTTAATAAATTAATGTTTTACGTTTTATGTCTTCGGTTGCGGCACAATCATAATTATTGTGCCCCTTGTCTTTTTTTTTACAACGCGACAAAATAAACTTATTATAGTTGTTAACACAATCAAATTAGTTACGGGTAATTAAAAAAAAACAAACTTTTAACTAACTGACTTCAGAGTGTTTGTTATTAATTCATATTGTCAAGAATCTTTGAGTATTCTAAGAAAGTTGCCTGTCGCTTTCATACACAGCTCTTTTGTTTTGTGTTAATTAACATGCTTGTTCAATATTACATTAATTAATATACTATTATAGCAAACTCGTTTGTTATAATAACACGCGTTCTCGATATGAATTTGTCAAAATTATATTTTCTTAGTTACGCTAAAAAATTGAAGTTTGTTTTGATAACAACAAAAAAATTGATTTAGAATTAATCAACATTTAATATTGAGAACACTTATTTCATTGAGATTTTGTTCAACTGAATTTATTGTGTTTTATTATTTTATTAAAATAAGAACATAAATTTGTTCTTACAATTGGTGACCTCTAGTGAAAGGAACACAATTTTTATATTTAAGATAAGTAATTTTTTTATAATTTATCAACATGACAAATAATATTAAACTACCAGAATTTAGTTTAATAGATCCAGAGTTGTATTTTATACAAGTTGAGAGACTTTTCTCTCTTAATAATATTAAGAATTCTTTAAAACAGTATGACCTATTGGTTTCTTCTTTACCAATATCTATTGCCACACTGGTCAGTAATTTAATTTTTAATATCCCAGAAAACGATCATTACGAAATTTTAAAAAAAGAAATTTTACTTAAATTTAATATTGACCAAAATAATAATTTAAAAAAACTTTTTTCAATTGACGATTCTAATAATATTGAGAAACCATCTTCTATTCTTAACAATATTCAACGTTATTCTAGAAATTTAAATTTACCAGAAGAAGCTCTTAAACAAATTTTTATCAATAAACTTCCTAATAATATACAAATTTCCCTTATTCCAAATTTAAATCAAAATTTAAGTTCGCTTGCTAATATTGCCGACAAAATTTTTTTAATAAATCAAAATGAATCATGCAATTCACTTAAATCTTCTTCTGAATCTAGCTTTCTTAAACAACTTACCGATTCTATCGAGAAAATTAATAATCGTATCAGTTCTATTGAATCATCTTCTTCTAATTATAATTATAATAAACGTTTTTCGAATGAAAATTCTCACCAAGTTTCCTACAATAATGAACCTTTTATATGTTTTTATCACAAAAATTTTGGCCGTCGTGCAAACAAATGTGTCCCTCAATGTATTTTTTACGAGAAATCGGAAAATCTAAATTTGTTCAGAATTGGATTGGTTTCTGAACATTCAAACACGCAAATCCAATCCCCTCAACTATTATTTTCTCTTGACAAAATTAATAATATAAAATTTTTAATAGATACAGGCTCAACTAACAGTTTTATACCAAGTTCAATTTCTAATAATTTTAAACAAGATATGAATTTTATTACTAAATTTTTTACTGCTGCAAACGGTTCTTATATCAAAGCCACTAGTAAAGTAAACTTAAAATTAGATTTTAACCTAGGTAGACTATTCTACTGGAATTTTTTTGTAGCCCCAGTTCAATTTCCAATCCTTGGACTAGATTTTTTAACACATTTTAATATTTCCATCGACTTATCTTCTAGGCAACTTTCACTTGCAAATAGCTATGTGTCAAATATTTCCCTTACTAACCCCTATTTAAAATTACTTGACAAATACCCTGATTTAACTAATTTTGACCTTAAGAAAAAAATTAATCATAATTTTTTTCACAGGATTTTTACTGATGGTAAACCAATTTTTTCTGCACCTAGAAGACTTAATCCTGAACAGTACGATATTGCCAAATCTGAATTTGATAGACTACTTGTGTCAGGAATTGTTAGACGTTCTAATAGCCCCTGGTCAAGCCCTCTTCACATGGTTAAAAAAGAAGACGGATCTTATCGTGCCTGTGGAGATTATCGTAGACTTAATGCTATTACTATTCCTGACAGATATCCCATTCCTTTTTTACAAGATTTTACATACAAGATTTCAAACAAAAAAATATTTTCTAAAATAGATTTAAAACAAGCGTATTTCCAAATCCCAATACATCCCGAAGATATTCCCAAAACTACTATTATTACTCCATTTGGTTCTTTTGAATATTTACAGATGAATTTTGGTCTGAGAAATGCTGGTCAAACTTTTTCAAGATTTATGTCTACAGTTATTTCCGGTTTTAATTTTGTATTTGTATATTTAGATGACATTTTAGTTTTTAGCGATGATGAAGAACAACATCTTAATCATATAAATTTACTTTTCAAAAGATTAAATGATTTTGGCTTAACAATTAATTCAAAAAAATGTATTTTTGCAGTGAAAGAACTCACTTTCTTAGGACACCTTGTCACAACTAACGGAATTAGTCCACTACCAGAAAAAGTCAAAGTTATTCAAGATTATCCTATTCCTGATTCTCAACGAAAGTTACGTAACTTTTTAGGGTTAATTAATTTTTATAATAGATTTATTTATAATTGTGGATCAATTTTAGCTCCTTTAAATAAATTTATAATTCCTGGTAAAGCTACAGATAAACCTGTATCTCTTGATGTTCCAGCTTTGGAATCATTTAAGTACGCGAAGAACGCATTAGCACAATGTGCCCTTCTTTCGCATCCTGTTCGAGGAGCACCATTGTCTATCAGCACCGATGCTTCAGATATTGGAATTGGTGCAGTTCTTCAGCAGAAAATTAATAATGAATTCAAGCCACTTGCTTTTTTCTCCAGGAAGTTAACAAAAACCGAAACAAAGTACAGTGTATTTTCACGAGAACTTCTTGCAATTTATTGCTCAATTAAGAAGTTCAGACATTATATTGAAGGTCGTCATTTTACGATTTTTACTGATCATCGTCCAATTACTTTGGCGTTGAAATCTAAATCGGATAATTATCTACCAAGAGAACTCCGACAACTTTTATTTATTCAACAATTTACGTCAGATGTTTGTCACATTAAAGGCAAAGAAAACATCCCTGCTGATGTTCTTTCAAGAATAAATATTATTAATTTTAAAACAAATAAAAAACGTATTAATCAAGTTTATTGCCCTGATGGCATTTCAATAGATTTCAATGACATTTCTATTGCACAAAATAACAATCAAGAACTTTTAAAATTAATTTCAAAACCGAGATTTAATTTTAAACAATTTAAATTAAAAAACGGAAAAATGATTTGGTGTGAGTTTTCAACAAAGAAACCTCGTCCTTATATACCAGATGATTTTCGACGAAATATTTTTGATTCTGTTCATAATCTTGGTCATCCTGATATACGTTCAACGCAAAATCAATTGGTAAGCAGATTTTTTTGGCCAGGTATGAATAAACAAGTGAGAGAATGGACACGGCATTGTTTAAATTGCCAGCAAAATAAGATAACGACTCATGTGAAACCACCAATTTTTCCTATTAAGGAACCTGATAACAGATTTGATCATATACATTTAGATATTGTATCTTTACCCTTTTGTAATGGATTCAAGTATCTACTGACCATCGTTGACCGTTTTTCACGTTGGCCGGAAGCTTTACCGTTAACAGACATTTCAACTGAAAATATAATCAATGTTTTCATTTCTGACTGGATTTCCCGTTTTGGTTGTCCAGGAAAAATTACTACTGATAGAGGACTGCAATTTCAGTCAACCATGTGGAAACATTTTCTTAAAGAAATAGGTACTGAACATATAATGACGACGAGCTACCATCCCCAATCTAATGGCCTCGTCGAAAGATTCCATAGACGTTTAAAAGAATCTTTGAAATGTGCTTCTCAGCAAAACTGGACTGATGTTTTACCTTGGACTTTACTCTCTATTCGTTCTTCAATAAAGAAAGAAGTGAATGCCAGTCCTGCTGAGATGTTATATGGATCTTCCCTTAGACTTCCTGCAGAATTTTTTGAACAAAAATTAGTCAATCCTACTGATAGTGATTTTATTAATCGTTTAAAAACAAATTTGCAGAAGTACTATTTTGATAAGGAGATTCCTAAGTTTTCAAATCCATTAATTAATGCAGATTTTGTCGCGATCAAGTGAGGAGCAATCATGCAAAATTGAACAAGTGCAATTTTTTCGAAATGTGTTTTATATCATGTCTAGTTAATTGAGAGGTATTTGCGACGATCTGCGGTGTTATTTTTGAGCAAATGTTAATAAATACTGTAGAAAAATCCATTTAAAAGTAAAGTAATCAAGCAAAAGTGAACGCGTATATAACAGAAGAATAATAGGGTTATTCCTGAAAAAACTAAACAGTGCATTGATAAAATATATTGTGTGTATAATAAACAGTTAATTATGTTTCATATATGCTGTTATCATTTCCAATGTCCTCGATGGTTGCAAAGATTGCGAAATCTGTGAATTTTTTTCTTAATACCACCTAACAATCACATTGCAACACAAGATCTTCGCTATTTTCAATAATTTAGAATTTCATTTTTTATTTATTTATTCAAACCCACCAAGTGCCAAGTTATTTGAGTCTAGTGCCAATTCATATTTTCACTAGTTCTCAAATTAGAAATTGAGAACGGCGATGTTTTAACCTATGAACCAAATGTCAATAAATTAAAATAACGAAATCTCTACCATCTAGGTTATCCTCATTCCTCAAGCCTACATTTAATTTTGTAATTGAAAAATAATAAATTTGAAAAGTGGCACCTTGATTCTTCTTAAGTAAAGAAAACAAATACACAGGTTTTCAGGATTGGATTAAAAAAAAATTATGTGCAAAATCGCGAAACGTCTTAAGAGATTTAGTAAATAAATTTTTATTAAATTCAACCTTTCAAGGCTGAAAATTATTGAAAACAACATATAAACAGGTTTTCAAACCTGTATATTTATTTTCATTAATTGAAAGATATTTTTAGGTTATATACACACTGTATACATAATATACCACATAATAAATTTATGTGGCATTTATATACAAAATATTTAAAACATTACTTAGCTGAGAGGCAAGGCTTGATTTATTTTGTGTTTTTTAATAAAAACAGCTTTACGTTATTTTTGCCTCCATACAGATTTCAATTAAGCAGCATGGCACTAATCCTAATTTGGTTGCTGGATGATTTCGTATACGAAACAAACTCGCTGTCTATATTATTATAAAATTCAGTGGCGTTACAATTACTGAAAAAAATAGATTTTGACAATGAACTCGTTAATAATAACGGTCCCGTCGTCTATTTTTAAATACAAAGAACTGAGACTGGTGGTCATGTGGTTTAAGATATCAGAACGAGTCAAATGATTAACCAAAATCTGTGCCAAAAAAGGGCATCTTAGGCCCTAAATGGACAATTAAATATCTTATTGTGTCAAAAAAGATAGTATGAACATTGAACATAATATAGGTTGAGTTTAGTACGACTGTTTTTTTAGAAATTAAATTTTGGAAAATTCAGCAATTAGGGTTAGCTTAATTTACAAAGAAAAAATGTTTTCTTTGTAAATTAAGCTAACCGTAATGGCTGAATTTTCCAAAATTTAATTGAACATAATTCCCAATTATTCTGTGATTGTAAATGGTTAGTGCGCTGTGCGGGTTAGTGTTAGGAAAGATTTTTAAGTGAAAATTTCCTTAGGCGCACTTTGCCGGCTGTTAACAACAGTGATGTGAAACGCACCCGACGGTGACAATCGGGGCTACTCGGCTCAAACACGAACACGTATTTGCAATATGCTGGTAATAGTGTGTAGTTCATAAGTGTGCTAATAGATGACACTAAAAACTTAATACGAGTCAAAAGTCATTTGTAGTTCACAAGTGCGCTAACAAATGACACTAAAACATATGCGTAGTGAGTTTAGTACGGCTGAGGATATTATAGGGTTTTGTTGGAAAATTTTTTGCAGCCAATTTATTTATTTGAACGAGTTGTCTAAAATCCATGCTAATATCACCATCGTTCAAATAATGTTCATAAATCATAATTTCACTATAAAATAATATTACTGATGATGCCTAAAAGGGCGAAACGTTTATTATAAATATAACTCGTTCAAATAAATTGGCTGCAAAAAATTTTCCAAAAAAACCCAGTAAAACATATATTTTGTAGTTCACAAGTGCGCTAACAGATGACACTAAAACTTAATATTATCGTTAAGGTATTATATTCATGAAATTTAATTGTATAGGCCGTTTTTAATATATTTATGATTAAACTGTGTGATTAAAAAATTACATATACTAATATTTTAAATTTAGAAAATCTGAAGTTTTCACTTCTGTCGTGTGGTCATAAGCACATACCCATTTTTTTTATTTATTGAGAGAGGGGGGAGAGAGGGTACATTATAGACGCTCGATAATTACTGAGGTCTTTATAGCGCCAATTCGTAATTTGAAAATACCGAAAGGTGGGTCGATAAGAAATAATATACTATTTTCAAATTTGACCGACAGGGTAATGTATGCCGACGCCACTGATAATAAATATGGCCGACAGGCAGCTCTGGCATCGGGTTGATTACAGTTTGCGGTCTGCTGATGACCGTTAGCAATTATATTGTGATGCACATTTGTAGACTACACAGCCTCGGAGAACTTTGTTCCACTTTAAAAGACTAATACTAAATTTTGTTAATATGATCCAATAAAAAGTATTTTCCCCCATTTTTTTTTATTTCGAGCATTTAAAAATAAAAACATTATATTATCGTGCAACTATAGTGTGCTAAATACATCTTTATGCGTCAGATGCGATGTTTTCAGCACTCGTATGCGGCTCACAAATGCACACTCGCCAAGGCTCGTGCTGAAAACATCGCGCCTAGTGCACAAAGATGTATTTAGGACACGCATGGCACACTATACTTTATTTAACACATGCATGGTTGTAGAGCTTTATTGAATTTATGCCAAACACCATAGGTTCACTAATAACAGTACTACATCTCATTCTAAAAAAAATTACCTTGATACAATATTTATTTAGTATATAGTAGTGTTGACCCAATGCATGTTAATAATTGAAGGAAGGTTTGGTTGAGGGTCAAAATAATGAAGCTTTACCAAAATATCGCTTGTAGCCAACGTTTCGAAATATTTAATTTCATCTTCAGGGCCTAATATTTATTTACTTCGCTTACGGTTAACCTTAACCCCAGACGAATAGGAGTCCTGTTTGAACCCCAATATTTCATAATAGTGTAACAAGACTGTTTTCTACGTGGGCGGAATAAATTTTTATTTACAATAATTAAAAATGTAACAACAATTCAAATACAATAACTAACAACCAAATACAATGCTAACAACCAAACGATAATAATAACGAACAGTAATTCTTAAACAAAGTGAAGCACTTTAATAACACTGAACAATTTATATGCTGTATTTATGTTCAAATCGACACTGTCTCACGACGGACTCACTACGGTGACTGCCCCTGCTTATATAGAGCTACGTGGCTTAAACACAGCGCGTTCTAGCATTTTCTAGTCGTCTAGCAGGTACGCCTCACCACTGTGACCTATTCTAGATGCTTCTATTGTTGCCAGCGGCATATCATCTTGGGTGGGGTTTTCTACAATAGTTTAATCATACAAGTGGAACGAACAGAGTGTTACAGTGAACTGTATGTATATAATATGGGATAGGTAGTGCGGCCCGCAATCATTCCATATTGCGGTACATGCTTCTGCATTAACGCGCCTGGTTCCACGGGATTAGCGGCTGCAACATTGGCCAGTCTGGTCTTGCTATTTAGCTATTGTACTTTTAACCAAACTGTTTATGCAACTGTACTCTATAGAATGTAGATTTGCTTTGTTCATACCCCATTATTGGAAATACAGTGGCATTCGCTTACAACGATCTATCTGATATAACGACCAAAAGGGAGAGCTTCAAGGGAATAGATTATTAGCACTAATCAATATAATGATAATGAAACCATAAAGTAAAATTTGTCTGTAAGTTGAATTTTAAGAATGCACGACAGCAAAGGCAGAGGTTTTCGCGATATCTAGGTATGTATGCGAGATTCTTGGGATTGAGAATGGCCGAGCGTGTAGCAGTGCTGTTGTTTACATGGCGTTGCTATGGTTCCTCTATTAGAAGCCCGAGAGCTGGTAAAAGTGTCAATTGGATTTTCAATTCATTATTAAAAAAAAAATAATAAATTAAAAATATGATTTGGTGCTAGGCCCAAATAACCTTAGCTGTTGGTGGTCTTTAAAACACAATTTCACGATTTGCGGGATTCTTTATCCCTTCGTAGCATCCAAAAGACAGGATGGATTTTAATAAATGAGGTGATATTAGATTTGTCTTATTCGGCATTTTACATGATACCAAGTCATTTTCAGATTTTTTCTGTGTGTATGTTCCGCCATAATTCTTTAACCCCTAATCCGATTTCAACGAAACGTAGCTATATTCAATTCAAAGGATAATTTTATAATCGGGGTTCAGGGTTGGGCTTCGATTGATTGAAGCGCTGAAAGAATGTTGAATTCAATATTTGTTTAAAAATTAATATCAAAATGCTATACTTCACTTAAAAGCTTCCCGTGTTAGAAATTAAAAAAAAAAATTAAATCAGTTTCTGACTTTACTAGGACCGACCCTGCTTCCTTTCTAAAGTTGAGAGTTTCGACTGCGCTATTTAACGATACAAAACTTCCCGCTTTATACGGTATAGAAGGTTCGTTCTTACAGAAAATTACGGATTTGCTCCTGGCAAGTTTCTTATTACATTATACTCTAAATGTGACTAATTGGATTTATTAGTGTATTTGCCATAATATGGCACATACACTATTGGCGTCGGTCGGATGGCGGGACCTAGGGGTCGGACCAAAATTTCTCAACGTTTCATAGCCTCCTGAACATTTTGGCACCATTTTTGAAAATGTTTATATATATATATGTGTGTATATATATATATTATAAGAGTACGCAGTGGACAATTTTGAGCACGTAGATTGGCTTCTCACCTGGGAAAAGAGAAAGAACGAGAGAAAAGGGAAAACGGTTGTATCAGATATGGCTCAGAGAGTGGTGTTAAATCGGGCCCAAGTAATTGTTAAACAATCCCAGAAAATATTCTCTGAGTTGGTCCGATACAAGAGTTTGCCTTTTTAATGAAAGGACACTAAATAATGTTAACAATATTTATTAGTATTCATTAATCATGCAAATATCACTAATGCAAACTTAACATAAAAGTTAAATCAATAATCGATAGGAATCGAAAGAACCCAAAATGAATAGTAGGGAAATTAGCAAGATATATTAAATTTATACACTTAAAATTAACACTTTACTTTAGGCAATCAAAAGTTAATTGCGGAAAACTTAATAATAATGAAAATTGAATAATTATCGTTTAAACAATGTATCGATAGGAATCGATAGAACCATTGGAATGGTTGCAAAAGAAAAGAAATTAGAAAATTAAAAGAAAACCGGACACAAAATTATCACTTCAGACTCTACAAGTGAAAAATTAATAATCATTATACAAAATGACCATTTAGAAATGGCTTAAAAGAAAATTAGAAAAATAAATACGGAGCACTTAAAATTACGACTTATGATTCCGAGTGAAAAATTAATAATAATTATTCTATTTTTTTCCGTTGATAAGCAAAATTTGTATTTTAACAATCAGAAAATAAAACGTGTACACAGCATGCTATTTTTATAGGAGTCAATTCATTTTTTCAAAGCCGCTCCCAAATACTGCTAGATCAAAAATGCCAAATAAATAAGTAGTTATAAGATTATGTAAATTATTTACAAGTGATACGCAATATCACATTCACCCCCACTATGAGTAGTTGGAGGCACTACAACAAATAAATAATTGTTGATAACAATAAAGTTTCGCGAGCAAAGATATTTATACTTTGACTATCGCAAAATGCGAATTAAAACAAATAAGCAAACAACTTAACCTTGTGAAAGTACCACCTAAAACAATTACCTAATTGTTGGGTAAAATTCATAATAAACAAATCCCTAAACATCAGCTGACGGAATGTGACTAAGGAGATAACATACGGAAATGTCGGAGGAGATAGCCACGCCGGATCGCAGAGTTCAAGAAATGTTCAAAATAGAAAGAAAGAGACACAATAGGAATTGTTATAAAGACAGTAAATTGAGTACCTCTTGTTTACAAGGAAGATAGATGTTTGAAAGAACACCATCACTACATAACTAAATTCAATGTTGGAAACCACTGGTTTAAGCATTGTCAAATAACATTGTTTATTGTTTAAAATTATTTTAATGTTTATTTCACTTTGAATATAAAGTTCGAAATTAAATTAAACTTATATTTTTATTTACTTTATTAAAGTGTTCGACAAACTTGAAAAGTTTTTCCCGACACTGGAACTTGAAGTTAACACTGCTTTGAAACAAAGTCAATTGTCATTTTGTTTGTTTACAAAATTTCTCTGTTAGAGTTTATGTCACAAATGTTTTTCTTTAAAATTAATTTAAACTATTTTTAAATGTTCGACGTAAGCGTAATAAATTCTTCCGGACACAGTATCTTGAGGTTAACACTGATTGGAATCGTAAATTAACTATGACTAGAAGGTAAACTTTAAATGTAGGTTAGGTTAAAATGTTTTGGTAAACGTAACCGTAGCACTTTACAACTTTGAAAACTTGAGACCACAATAACTTCTGGTAGACATCTCGAAGAAATCGATCATAATTCGGGAATGATCCGATCATAAATAAATAACTTGAGTGTATAATCCAAATATTATATTTAAGTTTGCGGTACAGAAGACCATTTTATACTTCTGACCGTCACAATTCAAAATTCTTCACAATTCACAGGAGACGTGTCATTACCCCATAATAATGACCCTGTATTATCTTCAGAAGAATTTGTACTTCAGGAAGATACCAAAAATGTAATTATTTAAGAAAATAATTCAAAAGTACAGACGGTACAGATCCGTCATTGAACTGAAACGGAATGAAAACTCATAAGGAAATGAGAGAAAATAATATCGTTTGATCTAATTAAATACAACAATACAGTCGAGCTTGCAATCTTCACCAAGACGACTCGCCGCAAATGACCAACAAATTCTTGAGGAACATATGACTTGCTTGAAAGGAAAATGTTAGTTCGAAACAAAATTCGAAATCTTCACTTTTCGCATAGGTAATCATAATTGACAAATATAGAAATTCGTTGTCTTTACTTTTCTTAAGATTGATTGAAATTGTTTTGTGACGAATAATAAAATATTCGACATCTTGATTGTAGAACTTTCCACACAAGTGCGGTAAACAAATGTCGAACTAATGTGTTGAATGACACTGGAGTAATTCCCGACGGAGAAGATAGCCAACTGGAATTGACCGAGGGAGGCCGAGCAATTACAACGGACACTGCCACAAAAATTGCAGACAATTTGAAAAACACAAACACCGATTGGAAAATTAAATTAAATCGACCACTTAGACAAGGTACCTAGCTTTAAATTAGTTAAATAATTCGCTAGATTTTGCGAAATATAATTCTTGGTAGAACCCGTGTCGAGTAACGCAGAAGCACGAATATTGAGAAACTTAATATAAACTAAAGGGACGGGGGGAGAATTCATTGTCTTAACCTCTTTATTCAAATTAGACAAAAGAACAGCGGGAGGTATCCGCTGGTGAGGATTGGAATTAGAATTAGAACTTAAACTAAATTGATAAGAATTAGAAGCGTTTACGACTTCACTTTCTTTATGTCGAGAGTCGTCACTAAGAATTTTGAGGGGGACGCGTCAATTGTCTTCCTGTAAAATGGCGCGTTGATTGGCGAAAGCCGGTCGCGAAGGTCTAACGGGGCACTGGCTAATTAAATGACCAATCTTTTTACAGTATCGGCATGATAGCGGACCTGCATCGGGCGAAACACGGCCCTGAAAATTTTCGTTGTACGATCGGAGTTGCCGATCCACAGTTCGCAGGTGTTTGATCAAGTGCTGTAAATTTTTGAGCGATGTGGGAGGGTCGCGAAATTGCAGAAGTTGGAAGGTTTGTCTATTTTGGTTAACCCAAATTTTTGCGATAATTTCGGTTTCGGAGAGAGAGGGTTTGAACAGGGAGGAATACTTTAAAATGTCCTCCACGAATTCAGGGAATGGCTCGAGTGAGCCCTGTTTCCTATTAATGAATCTTTCAGATAAAGTGGCTCGGTCGATAGGGGTGGTAAACTGTTCAAAAAGTTCCGCTTTAATTTGCTCCCAGCACGTAACTAGGGTGGAACGTGCAATCCACCACCTTTTTAAAGGACCCTCTGTCTTAAAGGTTAGGTGTTTTACAATAGTAGCATACGACATAAAAGGCACGGACATAATCACTTCTACTTCGATCATAAAATTTATTAATAAGTCTAAATCGGTTCCATTAATTACAGGTACTTTAACAAGTATGTCTTTTATTTCTGATAATGAAAAACTACTTTGGCACTGATCTGAAACAGTAATTGAGAGAGACTCACCAGGCGATTGATTTGGAGAGGCATCAAGTACAGGCACAGACACAGGCGATTCTTGTAGTTGAAGAACGGGTGACGTCGGCTTAGGAGGTGTCGTTTCGGAGACAGGAGACTTCCGGGAACGGTGTGATTTGGTTCTCGGCATTGTGGACAGCAGAGGAAGAACAGGAACCAGGAATTCAAGATTCGCCAACTACGAACTCAGCTACCATTTATAAGAGTACGCAGTGGACAATTTTGAGCACGTAGATTGGCTTCTCACCTGGGAAAAGAGAAAGAACGAAAGAAAAGGGAAAACGGTTGTATCAGATATGGCTCAGAGAGTAGTGTTAAATCGGGCCCAAGTAATTGTTAAACAATCCCAGAAAATATTCTCTGAGTTGGTCCGATACAAGAGTTTGCCTTTTTAATGAAAGGACACTAAATAATGTTAACAATATTTATTAGTATTCATTAATCATGCAAATATCACTAATGCAAACTTAACATAAAAGTTAAATCAATAATCGATAGGAATCGAAAGAACCCAAAATGAATAGTAGGGAAATTAGCAAGATATATTAAATTTATACACTTAAAATTAACACTTTACTTTAGGTAATGAAAAGTTAATTGCGGAAAACTTAATAATAATGAAAATTGAATAATTATCGTTTAAACAATGTATCGATAGGAATCGATAGAACCATTGGAATGGTTGCAAAAGAAAAGAAATTAGAAAATTAAAAGAAAACCGGACACAAAATTATCACTTCAGACTCTACAAGTGAAAAATTAATAATCATTATACAAAATGACCATTTAGAAATGGCTTAAAAGAAAATTAGAAAAATAAATACGGAGCACTTGAAATTACGACTTATGATTCCGAGTGAAAAATTAATAATAATTATTCTATTTTTTTCCGTTGATAAGCAAAATTTGTATTTTAACAATCAGAAAATAAAACGTGTACACAGCATGCTATTTTTATAGGAGTCAATTCATTTTTTCAAAGCCGCTCCTAAATACTGCTAGATCAAAAATGCCAAATAAATAAGTAGTTATAAGATTATGCAAATTATTTACAAGTGATACGCAATATCACAATATATATATTTATATTTATCTATATATATAAAACAGTTCCATTACTGACTGACTGACTGACTGACTGACTGATTGACTGACAGACAACGCCCAGGTCAAACCGCTGAAGATATAAACTTGAAATTTGGACAGTAGGTTCCTTTTGTGACGTAGGCATCCACTAAGAAAGGATTTTTTGAAATTCAACCCCTAAGGGGGTTAAATAGGGGATGAAAGTTTGTATGGAAATTCGTCATTTTTGAAGTTAGAAGCATGAAATTTTGCACAAAAGTTTCTTATATAACGTAGGTGAGCACTAAGAAATTTTTTTTTGAAAATTCATCCCCTAAGGGGGCTAAAAAGGGGATGAAAGTTTGCATGGAAGTTCGTCATTTTTGAAGTTAGAAGCATGACATTTTGCATAGGAGTTCCTTATATTACGTAGGTGAGCAATAAGAAAGGATTTTTGAAAATTCATTCCCTAAGGGGGCTAAATAGGGGATGAAAGTTCGTATGGAAATTCGTCATTTTTGAACGGATCTGGATGAAATTTGGCACAGAGATAGATTATAGTCTGGAATAGCACATAGGCTACTTTTTATCCCGAAAAGATGTACGGTTCCCGTGGGATAGTTTTGTTTTTGTTTTTCACAGAGCAAGGGATCGACATGATTTTTTGCATAGTGGTACTTTAGGGGTCAGAGAATGTTATAGGCTACTTTTTATCCCGGAAAAATGTACGGTTCCCGTGGGATAGTTTTGTTTTTGTTTTTCACAGAGCAAGGGATCGACATGATTTTTTGCATAGTGGTACTTTAGGGGTCAGAGAATGTTATAGGCTACTTTTTATCCCGGAAAAATGTACGGTTCCCGTGGGATAGTTTTGTTTTTTTTTCACAGAGCAAGGGATCGACATGATTTTTTGCATAGTGGTAGTTTAGGGGTCAGATAATGTTATAGGCTACTTTTTATTCCGGAAAAATATACGGTTCCCGTGGGATAGATTTGTTTTCGTTTTATCTTTAGAACTACTAAACCGATTTTAAAATAGAAAGCTACGCAGGGGGGCAGATTCTCGCGGGGGATAACGAATTAGGAGGAAGATTCACGGGGGGGATAACAAATTAGAGGGGAAGATTCTAGCGAGGGGATAACAAATTCAGGGGAAGATTCACGCGGGGGGATAACAAATTTAGGGGGGAGATTCTCGCGGGTGGATAACAAATGTAATGTATTATTAATATTCGAGCGAACGAGCGAAGCGAGTGAGTAATGTATTAATAAAATTCGAGCGAACGAGCAAAGCGAGTAAGTATTGTATTATTAATATTCAAACGAACGAGCGAAGCGAGTGAATCATGTATTAATAAAATCCGAGCAAACGAGCGAAGCGAATGAGTTATAGACCAAGAGGCGGGCGTTAATATATGAAGCTCATTTGTGACAGGATGAAATTTTCAGGGAAGGTAGTATTAATTATGACAAAGAAAAAGCGCTAGGGTTGCCTAGTCAAATCCTGGTGCGACGGCCGGGATAAGCCACTTCCGGTGCAAAATGTCAATTTTTATATGTATATGGATATATGTATAAATTCAAACAGCTCAAAATTACAAAGTGGCCCTTTGTCCAGCATGGTAACCATAGTTTTTAAGAAAATGACATTTCGAAAATTATAAATTGTTAATAACTGCTCAAAATTGGATAAAATATAATAGTTAAATCCTGTATCACGGAAAAGAAAAGTTATACATTTTGTAAAGTAGTATCAGTATATGCAAAAATTTAAATTTTTGATGTGAAACATCTTTAGGTACGGGTGTAAAGTCGTTTAAATGGAACGTCGCCAAATGTCATTTGTTATTGCATTTTGAAACTACGTGATCAATAATTATAGTTTTTTAATTATCAGCGGTAATGTGTCATGCATCGTTTTTTTTTTTTTTTTTTATTAAAAAACAGATAGATTATTATGTATTGTTTTTTTTCTTATTGAAAAATTATTAATTATTGAAAAATTATTAATGTGATATTTTTTAGCACCTTACTTATATTAAAAATGTTAAAAATTCAATTTTCAACAAAAAATATCTCGCATTATTTTCTAATTTAACTAGCATAAAGAGATACCTTTATTAAAAAAAATATATATAATTTTTATTTCATGATTTTCTTGACTTTTTTTCAAAGCAACTACCTTAAACTACGTTTTGTTTAAAAATGTTTACATAATATTATTGTAAAAAAAAAAAAATATTTTAATAGATGCTTAGAATAAGTAATTTAATAATAATTCATAAAATGTTATTGCCTTTGTTCGGAACATTTTCAATAGTTTAATGTATAGTAAACTATATTGAAACTCATGTCGATCACTCACGTATGTAATATAATAAAATTAAAAAACCGGTTGATTTGTGAATCAGAAATTATTGTCAATCATTGGCAATGTTTGCCTTCTACAGACCTAAAATTACATAATTCTAATAATGTAATTTTAGGCTTGAAGAAGGCAACAAAATAGTTGCTGAAAAGTTGCCATAATAAAGATTGACAATTCTGACTCACAAATCAATCGATTTTTTCTTTTATTATAGTAAATTATTATTATTTTCCATTTTTTCATTATAGTTATTTTGGTTTTATATTCGCTTAGTTAACTTTATACCTGCGTCTGATTAAGTTGAATTTCAAGAAAAAATATTAATCGAGGTTCAGTAAAGTCAAATGCTTCAATTAGTTTTTAGTGTCAAACCAAATTTAAAATCACAAACAAAAATCAACCTTTTTTCTCTTTTCGAAACAAACTCCAAACCACCTTTTTTAAAACTTTTATTACAGGTTACTACGACCTTCAAGTAAGTAATTTATACTAATTTATATAAGAGGTGCACGTTGAATTACGTTGAAAAATAAAAATAAGAAATTGCTACCCTAAAATACATAAATTCTTGGGAAAATTTTCAATACCAGATTCAGGCAATTCCTGCGTAATTATACGGATATGAGTTAGAAACCAAATGCGTTGAAAACATAAAGTTATAAATAACTAGACATACGTATGAATGTTTGCCAAACACAAGGCCGATAACTCATTTCAGAACGGTTACAATATATAAGTATACATATATACATAATGTTATTTGACAGCTTTAAAAATGTCAAAAAAACAAATATAATTTATAAGTTTTCAATGTGTTACCCAAAATTTCCTTAGGCAACCCTATGTATTTCAATACAGCTCTTCGAGATCTACAATATGGCGTCAATTGTATGCTGTCATATAATGACGAAAGATAATTATGAGCTAATGAAATATGTGTATTTTGCACCGGAAGTGAGCTCCTCCCGGCCTTCGCACCAGGTTTTGACGAGGCAACCCTAGCACTTATTCTTTGTCATACTAGATTCTACCTTCCCTGAAAATTTCATCCTGTCACAAATGAGCTATATAAATTTACGCCTAGCTCTCGACCTATTATGTATTATAAAATTCGAGCGAATAAACACGACCAACCCGGCTTCGCTTCGCAGGAAGAGAATTTTTCGCGGGGGGGATAATAAACTGTAATCGTAAAATACGTGGGCGAAGCCACGGGTAACGGCTATTTATATATATATATATATATATATATATATATATATATATATATATGTGTGTGTACACGATAACTTTCGACAGACTTAATCGATTGAAACGAAATTTGGTACACACATTGGAACCTATCACCGCAAGAAGACTATTTAAAATGGGCCCGATCGGACCATTTTCAGGGTTGTATTTAGGGGTTCCAAAAAGTTTTGGGGCCCAAAAATACTGAAAAATTTGTCAGAATCGTTTCAAAATTGAAATTTAACTCTTTAGTAAAGATTAAAATGTGCTGCTAAAATTTTAATAAAATCGGCCCGACAGGACCGGACTTTCAAATTTTATGAAAACACTAGTTTGTTGATACGGATTTACTTATGGAAGGGTGTATTTAATTTGGTGTACTGATAAAATCCATGTCTAATATTGAAATTTAGAAAAATTTAATTATTTTAAGGGATGTATTAAGGGGTTAAATTTTTTATTTTATCAAAAAACAAACTTAAGTTCACATAATAATGCCACAAGGCCTGTCTTAGCAAATACACTATATTGTTGGCAGGGTTTGGCACTGCGACCCGAGTTTTTTATTTATTGTAGATTATAGACGCGTCGACAACTCAGGTCTTTAGCATCTTCAACACAACAAAATATAACATATTTGTGTATTAAAATCCGCCAGCCGGCATACACAAACCGACTTGTACGAGCTTGGGTCTCTGCGGGAGCGCTAATTCCCAAAGAACATTGGAATGCAATTGCGATAACAACTACATCCCATTGTCCACCCTGGGGGAATGACTAATTGGAAACTAGTTTCAAATGTATATATTAGAATGCACTGGCAGGCCATTTTTAATTGCGCAATAATTCGTTCTGCCGATCGACTGCGACAGTCAGCATTTACATTGATTGTGATTGTGTTTTAAAGACCACCAACAGCTAAGGTTATTTGGGTCTACCAATTCATATTTTCAATTCATTATTTTTTTTTAATAATAAATTGAAAATCCAATAGACACTTTTACCAGCTCTTAGGCTAGAACCCGGGAACTGGGGACTTGTAATAGAGGAACCATAGCAACGCCATGTAAACAACAGCATTGCTACATGCTCGACTATTCTCAAACCCTTGTCAGCACTTACAAACCCAACTGAACGATTCACAGACTATTTAATCGGTCGATTTAACAATTACAGCTGGCGTGCGCATGACAGAAGGATGCTTAGTATAGAACTAAAAAGTCAGCCGACTAAAATTTTTGAAGTTATACTTCTTTAGTGAGGGTAGCGAATTAGAATGACATTCAGACTTAAAAATTAATAAAACGCTGCAGTGGCGGACTAAGCCCGTCGGAGGCCCGGGGCGGCAGAGCTAAATGAGGTCCCCGGTTTGCTTAGAAATTGATGTATTTCTAGTGTAGATTCGTAAAAAATGAATAATATAGATGTAATGGCTGACAAAAAAATCAAATATTTATAATAAACGACCTACCTACGTTTAGGTTTTGTATACGTATACGGGGCCTCCAACTCCAAACTGCCTCTTACTTACTACTATAGGGCTTGAGAATGACCGAGCGTTTAGCAATGCTGTTATTTACATGGAGTTGCTATGGTTCCTCTATTACAAGTCCCCAGTTCCCGGGTTCTAGCCCGAGAGTTGGTAAAAGTGTCAATTGGATTTTCAATTTATTATTAAAAAAAAATAATGAATTGAAAATATGAATTGGTGCTAGGCCAACCTTAGCTGTTGGTGGTCTTTAAAAGACATTTTAAAACAATTTCTTACTTACTAAACATATTTTGGCCTTGTTGGGGATTTAATTAAGAATGAACTTCTCGAGATTTGGAGACCCACCAGGATCAGAGGTCCGAGGCGTGCCGCCCCCTCCGCCCCAACCCTTTAGTCCGTCACTGAAACAGCTGTAATTAAAATGCAATAGTATTTGGAGAAACTAAGTGATATTTAATTTATTTATTGTAGATTACAGACGCGTCGACAACTCAGGTCATTAGCGTCTTCAACACAACAAATAACATATTTGTGTATTAAAATCCACCAGCCGGCATACACAAACCGACTGGTACGAGCTCGGGTCCCTGGGAGCGCTAATTCCCAAAGAACATTGGAATTTGGAATGCAATTGCGATAGCAACTACATCCCAATGTCCCCCCTGGGGGGAAACTAAGTGGTAATCAGGAAATTGGTTGAGACCGCAATTAAAATTGCGCAAAGTCCAGACGTTCACGGACGGTTTTGAATAATTCTATAGAAACAAACCTTTTGTAGACAGTTTTGTTTTGAAGTCAAACGTGCAGAAGATGAATACGTAGTGTGAATTATGACCTGGAAAACCTGCGTTCGTGTCCGTGTGCTTACATAACATATGTATAAGTAGTTCTAACAACCTCATTAGTAAAACTATACTTGCCTATTTAATAGTCCTATGTACTGTGTACTCCTTCCATTCTCCTACAGGACTCTATACTTATTACACAAGGGAACAACACAGAATGTATATTAAAACGAACGTGTATTTTTCTATTATTTTTTTGCATGATGAAAGAAAAAAAAATAATAATTAGGACGCAAACCAAGGGCCATTTTGTGTCGCTGCGTCAGCGGAATAAGTAATAATCTGGGACTTTTAACAGATGAAAATAATAACGTGGGGCGCATTTGAAATATTTCTGTTGGTGGGCTTGGAAACACATTTTTCTAGACAAGCCGTTCTTATTTAATAATTATACAGTCGTTATACAGATTTTTACGCGCCCACGTTTTTATTTTAGTCTGTTAAAAGTCCTAGATTATTACTTATTCCGCTAACGCAGCGACACAAAGTGCCCCTTGGTTTGTGTCCTAATTAGTTTCTAGTTTTTGGTACAGCTGATGATTTAAATTAAAATAAAACCGTTTAACTTAAAAGTTTTTTTACCTATTTTTATTTTCTAGTTTGATTTCTGGCCCGTATCATTATGCAAACTCCTCATCCAACCTGATCATTATACCACCTCCTGCCTCCATCATCAGACCCTCGTCACCAAGTATAATGTATGGGACCCGTCAAAACCAACCAAATGAGCCCAAACTCGAGGGGGTTACTAGTAATGGTTGAAGAGTTCCACTGTCCACCTCTTGATTCCATCATCAGAACCTCGTTACCAAGTTGAAATTATCATAATATTGTATTGTCACGGGAACTCAATGTGTGTGCAATATTAAGATTCATAAGAATCGGAAGTAGAAGTAGTTGAAAAAGCTGTCGCAAGATTTGAAACAAAGATAGTAACAAACAAACAATCAAATATACGGAGTCAAGGCTCAAGCTAAATAAAACCGTTTAAAAAAAATGTAAGCGACTAAACTGTAACGCTAGTTTTACACCCAACTGTTTTGAACGTACGTAAAAAAGACGTACGTCTACATTCTATTAGTTGAGTGAAGAAGTAAATAAGACTTTTCAGGCAGGACGGCAACGGCACGGCGTCGTGACCGTGCCGTTCAGCAGCCGCCCTTTGCCACTGCAACGTACGGCGACCGTGCCATTCCAAGAAGACAGTGGCGTACGTGACCAAATAGCAGGTTTTCACATACGAGTTTTAGTTGTACGTCAGCTGCCTGAAGTGGGTACTGATTTCTTTGATTGGAATTTTTGTCCGATTCATTGCAACACACTGTCATTAATGACGTCAAGAGAGCTCAATCAACGGCAAACAATCGTTGTGTGTGAAAACACTGCGATAAAATATCGTACGTGATTTTATTTACGTACGTCCAAAACCGTTGTGTGCGAAATAATACGCAGGGTTTCCAATATGTGGGATAGAGAGAAAGGAGACTGATCTTCGCAATGCGAAGCACATGTCCCGAAAATCGATGACGATAAAGGGTTCGGAAAAGTATCTCGTGCGGCGCTGTAGCTGTAAGGCTTCGAGTCATTCCACGACAACTTGGTTTTATACTGTGTTTTTATGTATTTGTCAGGCCTGTGTTCACAATGTGCACATTTGCAATAATTCTATTAGACGTTCAGAAAATTGACGAGTCTACAATAATATGCTGTAGTGAAAAAAGTGTACCTAAATGTGATGAAACTAACCTAAGTGACGGTAAAAATAATGTGCATTGTGACATTAAGGATTCTGTGTCGGAGGATAGTAGTAGTCTTCAAATTGAAAATAGATATCTCAAAATCATCTTGGATCATAAGGACGAATTAATTAAGTCATTACTTAGCCAAATAGGCCTATTAAAAGAAAAACTAGAAAATAACTCTAAAAATGGAAAAGTATCGCCATCTTTAGACAGTAATCCAATAATAACAGATAAAGTCTCTAATATCATAGTTCCATCTAACGTCAAAAATAATAATAGTATTGTAATTACTGACGAAAATAAAAAAGTTAGTAAACTTATCGATCGGAATAAACGTGTTACTGCAACTGAACTTAACGACAATAATCATAATTATAAACATAAAACAGCTGACAACAGCTGTCAAAATGAAACGACTGCTAATGATAATAATGTGGCAAGTGATAATGAAGAACCATGGACAGAAATTGTTAGAAGAAAACAAAACAATAAACGTAAAATAGCTATCATAGGCAATGCGAAACAAAATCCAGCATGCAATATTAAAGTGGCCCCAAAGAAGGCATTTTTATTTGTCTCTAGACTTGATTCTGAAACAGTTTGTGATGATATTAAAGATTTGTTAAAAGATGATTTTCCGGAAATTCAGTGTGAAAAGCTCACATCGAAATTTCATGAACATTATGCCTCATTTAAGGTTACATTAGATCTTACCAATTTTGATAAAGCTATGCAACCAGAAATATGGCCGCATGGTACCTACGTGACTCGGTTTTTTCAGCAGAGGCAGAAGAAAGCAACAGAAATCTAACTAATAGTACTTTATACGACCTTCTTGTACTTAATTGCCAAATGCTCACATATGAGAAAATCAATACAATAACTATAGATTATCTGCAAGATAACAATTTAAAATTTTTGTGTTTTACTGAAACATGGACACGACCTGATTCTGTGGGATACGTACATATTCCAAACTTCAAATTAATAGACAGTTTTTCAAGAACTGACTTCAAAGGCGGAGGTGTCGGAATATGGTGTCGTACTGATATAAATTCATCTCCTCTGAATCTCACTCAGTTTTGTATTGAGAAGCATATCGAAATATGTGGTCTTTCTTATAAAGATCATTCTAATAAAATGACAATTATACTTGTTTGTTATAAATCTCCTAGCGTTGCTTTTGATATATTTTACGATAAATTGACTGAAGTATTGGAATACGTGTTCAAGCCACATGTTTCTTTAATACTAGTTGGTGATTTCAATATGGATCCAGTACGAGACAACAAACATTATACAATATTATGTAATATTGTTACAGGTTTTGGTCTAAAAGACATTGTCAACACACCTACTCGTGGCCAGTATATATTAGACCATGTGTTTGTTGGCATGGAAACGTCTATACCAATTATTGTTAATAATAATTGTATTTCGGATCATAACTCAATCTTTATTAAAATAAATAATACTCATTCCAACAAGAATCCAGAATGTATGAGAAGAAATTTCTGTTCAGATGCTATTAAACAGTTTATATGTGACCTAAATAAGGAAACGTGGGCCTTCGTATATAACCAGTCTGATTTTAATTTAGCTTTTAATTATTTTTATGACGTATTTCTCAATCTTTTTAATTTACATTTTCCAGTAAGAAAATTTATTAAGAGAACAAACAAAAAAGATTGGGTGAACAATGCTATAAAGGTTTCTAGTCAAAATTTAAAGGATCTTTATTTGTTAAAGAAAACATATCCAGAGTTGACACAGGCTTATCAAATAGCCAAAGGTAAACACGCTCTCTTGGTAAATAATACCAAGAAGGAATTCTATCAACAGAAAATTTCTAATTCTGATAATCAATCCAAAATGGCATGGAGCGTCATCAATTCTTTAACTAATAAAGAAAAAACAAATAAAGATATAACTATTATCAATGATGGTACTCTTCTTGAGGATCCATACATGATTGCAAATTCCTTTAATACTTTCTTTAAAAATGCTCCTCTTAAAGTTATAAAAAATTTCTCACCAGGAAGCAAAGTAGCTAGTTCCAATGGGAAAATTAATCCCCAACATAAAAGTTTTTATTTACAACCATTTGTAATCGATGAAGTTTTAAATGTCATTAATTTTAAAATTAAAAGTAAAAGTTCTTGTGGACCTGACGACGTGCCAAATTTTATTTTTAAGAAGGTTGCGGGTGCAATTGTGGAACCGCTGACATACTTAATAAATTTATCTTTTGAGAAAGGCTGTTTTCCGGAATCTCTAAAAACAAGTAAAGTAATACCGATTTATAAACGGAATAATGAACGAATTATGGAGAACTATAGACCGATTGCTTTGTCATCTGTCTTTTCGAAACTATTCGAATATTGCTATTTGATACGGTTACAGTGTTTTCTTGACAGCTGTCATATAGTATCAAAAAATCAATTTGGTTTTAGAAGAGGTAGTTCGACGTATTCGGCTATAGATTCGTTCTATGATTCGATCATTAAATTCCTTGAACAGGAAGAATGTCCTACTGGAATATTTTGTGATCTCAGTAGGGCATTTGACTGTGTTAATATCGACAATCTGATCCATAAATTATATCAGTATGGAATACGTGGAATTCCACTAAAATGGCTGGAATGCTTCTTAAAAGATCGCCATCAGTATTTTAATTTAAGGTTTAAGAATGCCAATGGCAGTATCTCTTCAGATAAAATAAACATAAATATAGGTGTTCCACAGGGTTCCGTCTTGGGCCCAGTTCTATTTATATTGTATGTTAACGATCTAGAACTGTATCTACAGGATGGAATCTCTGTCACCTTGTTCGCTGATGACACTTCACTAATTATATCTGACAAATCTTCTAAAAGTTTAGAACAAAAATGCAACGATAACTTACTAAAACTCTTTGAGTGGTTCAAAACCAACTCGCTATACTTGAATAGCGAGAAAACTAACTATATTCGTTTTCATAACTACCAACATAAAGGCAAATTAGACATTAATATAAATATTAATGATAGCATCATTTCAAGAACGGAAGCTACTAAATTCTTGGGTCTAAATGTTGATCAACATTTAAACTTCAAAAATCACTGCAAATACTTGGCCTCTAAACTCTGTAGTTATCATTATATGTTTATTAATTTAAAACAAATATTAACTCAACAGCAATTATTAAATATCTATTATGCACAAGTCTACTCAAGACTAAAATACACTATTTGCTTTTGGGGTATGTCTTCTCAAGCAAATAGTGTATTTATATGTCAAAAGAAAATTGTCAGGTGTATTGCTGGTGTGTCTCAGCGAGCAAGTTGCAGAGATTTATTTAAAAAATATCGAATACTTACATTAGTTTCTATACTAATTTATGAATTGTCTGTTTATGTCTATAAGAATCATAGTAGGTTCACTAAGAACTCAGACATTCATAACTTAAATACTAGATCAAAATCTGAACTCAGAGCTCCTTTTAACCGTTTAACCATTTCATTAAAATCCCTAAATAGTCTCGGTATAACTGTCTTTAATAAACTTCCCCAAAACATTAAAAATTCCGATAAACTGTCTAAGTTTAAAAAATACTTGAAAGAATTTCCTACTTACAACCGCTTTTTATAAATTGGATGACTTTTTAAGTTATGGATGATTGAGTCCTTGATGGACCTACTAAAAATGACGATTGTACCCACTATTCTGGCACCACAAATAAATATTATTATTATTATTATTATTATTATTAAAAGGTGAAATTAAATAATAGTTAAGAACAATAATTAATGGATTTGATCGATTAATTCAGTTTATTTCTGTTTTGCAAAAAAAGTGATATTCAAATCACCCGGTTATACATTCTACCTGGGGTCCACGAAACGTCATAATCTCAAATTCGAGTTTACTTCAAGGGCTGCACCGCACCCGAGAGTAAAAATCTAATGCTTGAATAAACAGAATAAATAAATAATTTAATCATATTTTTATATATTTTATTTATTTAGAAATAGAAATATCTAAAGTATTATTTAAAGATTATACTAGAGTTTTTTTTTTCTTTTTTGATATAATACAGAAATTTTCATAAAAACATAGAATGAAAAATTACACTTGAGAAATACATATACAGATCACACACAAAAAATGTTGTGCAGGCCAAAAAATATTATATAACTGTAAAGAAAATGCCGTTGTATAACGTTGTGATAGATTCTTCATCATTCAGTTATGTCTATTTTCGATTCACGTAATAAGTGCTAAGGATGAACTAAAATTTTATTTAGAAGTTGATAATTAATGACAGACATGCTTTTTGTAGCGCATAAAGGAGTCGGCCCAGATTTTTTTCTTTTTAGGAATTTTTTTTATAATTTCTCGGAAGCTTTAATTTAATATAAACTAAAGAAGAATAAATTTTTAATTGTTCTAAAGAAAATATCGCCACTTAAATATTCTTAAAAACTATTGGGGACTTGAGAAGTATATAGTCGAGATCGATAGAATGGTATTGTCTGCATGGCGTTACCATAGGTCTTCAGATTATAGACGCTCAATAAGTAACAAAAATCAAAGAACACGACAATAAAAGAAAATAGTAAATTTAATAAATAAAATAAAAAAGTTATATAATAATTAGGTATTTAAGTTTAAAAAAATTATTAATTTTTTAATTTTTTCTAATAATTTAACATAAATAATATTGAAAATCGAAAAGAAAAAAGTTTTTAAAGCTATAGATAAATTACTAAAAATTAATTAAAATGTATAAAAATTTAAAAAATATCACGTGACTTCAAAACGCGCCAGGAATGTTTGTGACGTCGTTATGTTAAAATGTGTCTGCATTTGTTGGTATTTGTGTATATGATAAAATTAAGCAAAATCGCAGGATAGTGGACAAAATAATTTGATTTATTAAATTAAATGTACGACGTTTCGTCTATAGATTTATACATCAATGCGTTAATAGGTTTATAGAGGACCAAAATCACCTAAATAACACATCGGATACTGTGGATGAAAGATCTAAGTCTACCAAGATTTATGTTAGATTTCCATTTGTGAAGAACTTGTCTTATAAGATCAACAGATTATTTTCGAACACAAATATTAAGTTGGTGTTTTATAACTTAAATAAATTGGATAGGTTATTCACAAGACTTAAAGATAAGACGCCTATCTCACATCAATCTAATATTATTTATAAAATACCTTGTGAATGTAATAAGTGTTATGTGGGACAAACTAAACAGTTATTAAAAAATAGAATTTATCAGCACAAAATGGACTGTAGAAACATAAACTTATTAAGTGATAATAAAACGGCGTTGTCATCTCATCATTTCGACACTGGGCATAAATTTCTTTTCAATGAAGTTCAAATATTAGATAAAGAGTCAAATTGGAAGAAACGCAATATCAGTGAAATGTGTTTTATTAGAAAAAACAATTCAATCAATTATAGAACAGACACTCAAAATTTAAGTAGTCAGTACAATTATATTATGAAATTATACTAATTTTTGTATTATTATTATTTGATTGTTAAAATTTATAGTCAACATAATTTGTTACCATGTTACCATGTTTTTGTCTTATGTACCCTATCTTATGTTAATTGCTATGGTTAGTAATTAATATTAATTTTCATAAATATTGTTATTTTTAATATTGTACTTGAAAAAGTCTAAATCTATAGACGAAACGTCGTACATTTAATTTAATAAATCAAATTATTTTGTCCACTATCCTGCGATTTTGCTTAATTTTATTATAATCACGATGGACACGATTTCTAATATAAATTTGTGTATATGTATTACACACTATCAAAAATAATAAATTTTTAACTTGGTAACCATGGATACAAAGACCACAGATAACATAATGACGTCACACGCGTACGGATTCTTTCGGCGCGTTATCGGAACTGAGTTTAAAAATTAATTTTTATTTAAATATAACTTTTTAATTAGTAAGCAAAAAAATTAAATAAAAAAAACAGTTTTGCTATAAAACTTGTATGTGGTCCTTCCATTTAAGTAAAAAAAAAAAATCATTTAAAAACCCAATTGCCATTTATTCCCACTGCAGGGAAAAAAAAGTTACTTCTCGATAATTACAGACAGGTTCCAAGAGGGTTTAGTATTGGCTGAGAAAGACGTTGTCTACAAATTTGGCTGAAGGATTCAGAATAAACGCAGTTATATCAGGGATGACGAATCTTTTCACATCTATGTGCCAATTTTTCTCAAAATATCTTTAACGTGGCCGTGACGTGCCAACAAACAACCAAAGAAATTTAGTGGGCAAAACATTTATCAAAATTACTTGTTGCGTTGATCTTATATTTTCTTATTTGAATGATAGTAAACTTTTTCCGACAACGTCTAACATATTATTTTTATTATTTCGATACTGCAATCGATTCCATGCCGATAATATTCTGTCGTGTGCCACCTATGGCACGCGTGCCATAGGTTCGCCATCCCTGATAATAAAAAAATAGTTTATTGTCACACAGTTAAAAAGTTACAGACATTTTATGCAAAATTCCAGAC
Source organism: Mongoloraphidia duomilia (assembly GCA_039654895.1). Classification (NCBI taxonomy): domain Eukaryota; kingdom Metazoa; phylum Arthropoda; class Insecta; order Raphidioptera; family Raphidiidae; genus Mongoloraphidia; species Mongoloraphidia duomilia. The sequence goes on from CM077520.1 coordinate 14,824,659, forward strand.
CATAATGGTCTACAACTCTTACACACTTTTTTAACATAAAAGAAAAATAGTAAAATAAAATAATTATGATTTTTAATAAGTGAAAAATTTATCATAGGTAAATACACTAATAATCAATTATTAAACGCAACCTTAATAGTAATTTATGCAACTAGTGGCTTAAGTGACGGATTATATGACAGTCGCGATTTTGCGATACGAGCCTAAGGTTATGTTGCATTTATACCAGAACGAGTGTGTGTTTACTGCGCGAGCCGAAGGCGAGTGCGGTATTCACACGAGTTCAAATGCAACATAACCTTAAGAGAGTATAGTAAAATCGCGACTGTTAGATCCGTCACTTTAGATACGCGTTACATACAGTATTTTTTGCAACAACTGCTTTAAAAGTTCAATTTTAAGCAAATAAAACACAATTTGGATAAATATTTTATTAATGACATTATAGCAAAGTAATCTATAAAGTACTTTATTTTTTATTTATTGTAAATTATAGACGCGTCGACAACTTAGGTCATTAGCGTCTTGTTTACATCAAATAACAACTCACTTAAAACTAAATGACATCACAAAACATCCATGAGCAGAGGCGGGATTCGAACCCACGACAGTGTGATCCAAAGGCAGCTACGCTAACCGTTACACCACTCTGTCCTCTAAAGTACTTTATTATGTACGTGTGTTATAAAGTAAAACAAAACAGTATTACTTTATAGAACGGAATGCGTTAAAATTTACTTTAAACACTACCGTTCGAACGCATTAAAAGCTTCCATAAAGAATCACTTAACAAACGGTACACAGTCATCTAAAATTGTACTTTTGATGCAAGTGTTGCAAAAATATATATGGGTGATTTTAAAACGTCATGAAGTTCGCATAAATACATAAAGTGAAAAGTTTTTGAACACAAATTTACCCATCCTTATGTTATTTGGACGCGTATATTTTTCTTCCTCATTCAACGACTGTTTTTGTATTTAAGTTGATAAAAACGTTAATAACTCTAACATTGAGTGTATATATGAAAGAGAATAAGAAAATGACAGTTAATAAATCAGATTTGTATGACAAATGACGTAGATATACGATCTTAGTTTGTATATGTTATAACCTTATAACAAAACTGCATTTCTTAATAGTCTCTACTAAAACTTTAGCTACGCGTTTTTTATATTGTGCTAACTGGAAAAGCGTGAAGAATACATACACTACTGTAAAAATGAAACGGCTAAATATATTTATGCACAAACATGGCGGATAAATATGTTACTAAATGAAAAAAAAACTCGGGTCGCAGTGCCAAACCCTGCCGACAATATAGTGTATTTGTAATACAGGCCCTGTGGCTTTAATATGTGAACTTAGGTTTGTTTTTGGACAAAATAAAAAATTTAACCCCTTAATACATCCCTTAAAATAATATTTTTTTTCTTAATTTCAATATTATTATCAATGCAACCTCTGTACGAAATTAAATACACCCTTCAGTAAGTAAATCACTATCCGCAAACTAGTGTTTTCATAAAATTTGTAAGTCCGGTTCTGTCCGGCCGATTTTATTAAAATTTTAGCAGCACATTTTAATCTTTACTAAAGAGTTAAATTTCAATTTTGAAACGATTCTGACAATTTTTTCGGTATTTTTTAGCCTAAAAACTTTTTGGAACCCTTAAATACAACCCTGAAAATGGTCCGATCGGGCCCATTTTAAATAGGCTTCGTGCGGTGATGGGTTCCAATGTGTGTACCAAATTTCGTTTAAATCGATTAAGTCTGTCGAGAGTTATCGTGTACACATACACACACACACACACACACATATATATATATATATTGTAACGGTTAACCAGCCGAATTATAAAAAATGTAGAGCAGTCAAAATTAACTTAGTTACAAGGCAACCACCGGCTAGCTTAACTCAGCGGTGCAAGGCGTGGATCCCCGTAGGGAACTAATGATAAAAAATAACGTAGGGGTAGTTGATGACTAGGGAAGTCAACCTGCTGCGAAGCAGCGACAGCACAAACACAAAAGGCCAAAGCCTACAAGAAAAACCCGACCGCCGACCACTAAAATAATAATAATAACTAAAACTAACAAGACCTGGAGATTAGGTGAGATCTTTGAGGTGGAAAAGATTCGCCCCAGTTAGAACCGACCGGTGTAGAGGGCGCCAAGACGTAACTGGGCGAGGCGAACTCAACTTGTCTAAGGTTGAGTGCACAAAAATGAACCGCCTAAATCTCCTTCACTAACAACCGACAAAGAATAAATAGATAGTTAAAAAATAAAAAAATAACAACTGAATAACAAAACGAGCACACGAATAAATTAAATAAATAAACAAATAAGGACACACACCCCAACAACGAACAGCCACAGGCCGCTCCACTACCAGATTAAAAAACAACAAGACACGTGGGCAGAACCACGTCAACAAAAATTCCACAAAAAAATCCCAAACTACGTGACGTAAACAATCCTCAAAAGAATTCACACAAACCACGCAGTGAATACCGCGTCACAATTCCAAACAACACCCAAAAAAATACATTAAAATAGCTTTTGACTAGCCATCCGTCTATGAATAACTTAAGAGCCAATTCAAAACGCCACTGGAGGCTCAATAAACATCAGAAATGACCGCAATTGTCTATAAATAAAGCTATATTCGATGGTTGATGTAATTCAGATTAAAAAATAAATATTCTCAAAGAATACGCACGCCACTGGCCTGCATAACAATCCCCAACAGTAGAATTCTACAACTGGTGTTAAATATTTATAGTTTATAATCAGTTGTAAGTCGTTGCGTATTATTAACACCCTCAAAACGTCGACAAAAGTATGAATGGAATAAATCAAGATAGTCAGCGATAATTAATACAGTAAACCTACAACAATCAAGCCAATATCGAAGAATAACACAGCAAAGGTCCTTGATAATAAACACGGAGGAAAAACGATCCAAAGGTCCTTTTATTAAAGTTGTTAGATTCACGGAGGGATAATATTTTTCAAAAAACCTCGACTCCAAAGCTCCTAACAACAATAGATAATTCTTCCAAACAATTACTGTCCACGCCGTACAGCATAAAAAATCTCTAAATTCAGTACGCCGAAATACTATCAAAAATAATTCAATCAAATCATACACAATATTCACGATCTTGTCTCTCTGGTTGACAAAAAGCTAGTCCTGTCCATTCCTCGTCATTTATTGCAGGCACCTAAACGTGAACTCCATCTCGCTTACACCAATGCATACGGTAACCAGATGCTTTCTCTCCTCCACTCATATAGCATTCACTCTCTCACTTCCACTACTGTGTCAGTGTATAGTTGTACCGCTCCATCGCCGCACGAACAACCAAACAAACTACTGCCTTTTTAGACAGGATTTCAAGTCATACAATGTAAAAGTCTTAAATTTGATATTTTAAATCATAGCCTCGATAATTAATTTTTTTATAGGGGCACAATTTTTGAAATTGCTACACTCCCCCTTTCCCTGGTAAAAAAATGTGAGCGAACGAACATTTTTTCGAATCGAGGCAGAACATCATTATTCAGAATCGGAAGATTCTAGAGAATCACCATTGTATGGCTTAAGGTCTTTCACATGCCAGCGACCAAGATTGACACCGGACTCATCGACCAACTCATACACCAACTTAGAGATGACGTTCTTGATGGTAGCTAAGGAATACTTAGGGGCTAACTTGGCAGCCACATGTCGTGCACCACTGGACATTACATGGTGTCTCTTCCAAACACGATCCCCAGCATTGTACACGTCGGCTTTCCTTTTCCCTTTATTGTAGTCCTTCATGTTCCGCTCATAAGCTTCATTCAGTTTCCGTTTAACTTCCTTGTAAACCTCCGGCAATTCCTCTAATTCTCTCACATGAAATTCCCTCACAGCATCTATATCCAGCTCATCCTCATCAGCAAGGCGGCCAAAATAATTCCCGTTTGCGGGCACAAAACGTCCAAAATTCAAGAATGAGGGGGAGAATCCAGTCGATTCACTAACGGCAGTTCTTAGACCAAACGCAATTTTCTGTATTTCCTTATCCCAGTTGCGATGATCAACTTCGTCCAAATAAGACCGAATAGCAGCTCCTATAGTTCGGTTATAACGTTCGACATAATTAACTTGTGCATGATAACGAGCATTGGGCCACAACTTAACTCCGTAACGCTCAGTGAGTTCTCTCATGCGGTTGTTAATGAATTCAGTGCCGTTATCACACATCAAGATCTGAGGCACGCCAAACAAGAGGAATACATCATCTTCTAAGAATTTCGCAATAGAAGCGCCATTAGCCTGTCTCAAAGGTTTGAGCAAGGAGAATTTTGTAAACCAATCAGTTACAACCAACAAATAAGAAGCGCCATTTGCCGACTTAGGAAGAGGGCCAATAATATCCGCTGCTATCAACTGCCAAGGATAAGAAACTCGCTTTGGCTTCCCCATGAAACCGGGACGTGCCGTATTCGCCATCTTCTGCGCTGCACACACTCTACACTGTCGCACATAACGTTTTATATCACGGCGCATCTTGGGCCAGTAATATAATTCGCAGACTCGATTTATTGTCTTGAATATTCCAAGATGAGCAGCTGTAGGCACGTCGTGACACGAACGAATCACCTCTACTCTCTGACGCAAGGGCACAACTAGCTTCCAATCAACTGGATTTTGAGGCCCAGTCTCTGAAGGAACAAACTTATATAACCGACCATCAATAACATCATAGTTTGAGAATGTTTCACGATCCGATTCGACATTACGTAGCATATTTAGATACCACCTATCCGTGGCTATATGCTCCTCATTTATTGCCAGAAAGCACGACTCTTTATGGGCTCGAGATAGAGCATCAGGGACGACATTAAGTGAACCCTTACGGTGTTCCAAGATAAAATTGAACTGCTGCATCTTGACGGCCCATCGAGCTAAGCGTCCAACGGGGTCCTTCAAATTATGGAGCCACAAAAGGGAATGGTGATCGGTAATCACCCGGAATTGTACTCCCTCCACGTAAGGACGGAACTTCTCAATGGCGAAAATCACCGCTAAACACTCTTTCTCCGTGACCGTATAATTACGTTCTGCAGCAGACAAGGTTCGACTGGCAAAGGCTATGGGAACGTCGACACCATCGTTATTTTGTTGTGTTAAAACACATCCCAACCCGACATTTGAAGCGTCGCACTGGACAGTGAACATCCTGTCAAAATCAGGACTTGTGAGGACAGGTGAAGATACAAGCACTTGCTTGATTTCACAGAAAGCTTTCTCCGCCTCCTCACTCCACATGATACGATGTCCTTTCTTGCGACCCTTAATCAAAGCGGTAATGGGTGCAGTAAGAGTAGAAAAATTAGCAATAAAACGACGATACCACGAACACATGCCGATGAATCTTTTCACTTGAGTCGTATTTTCTGGTCGAGGGTAATTTATCATGGCTGAAATCTTATCCGGATTCGTTCTCAAGCCATCTCTATCAACCACAAAACCTAAATAGTCGAGCGAAGGAAAACAAAATCTACACTTCTCAGCGTTAATTGTCAACTGAGCAGCACTCAATCTCTTAAACACTTCCATCAAAACTTCTAAGTGTTTCTCAAAAGTAGGAGTTGCAATTATTATATCATCCAAATATACAAAGACAAATGGATCTAATTCAGGACCCAACACCATGTCCATCAATCGTTGTTGTGTCTGAGGGGCATTATTCAGACCGAACGGCATGACAACAAATTCAAATAATCCTCTGCCAGGAACGCTAAACGCAGTTTTTTCTCGTGACGTTGAATCAAGCGGAATCTGCCAGAATGCACTTTTCAAGTCAACACTCGACAGATAATGAGCGCCAGCTAATTTATTTAAGATATGATCAACGCGAGGCAGAGGATAAGCATCCTTCTTGGTCACTTCATTCAGCTTCCGGCCATCAAAACATAACCGAAACTTCCCCTGAGATTTCTTAACTAGCAACACTGGTGACGACCAAGGACTCGAAGATGGTTGCACAACTCCTAACTTAAGCATTTCATCAAGTTCCTTGTACAGGTGGTTCAACATATACGGCGACAGCTGATATTGCCGTTGTTTAATTGGACGGGCATCGCCGGTATCGATGCAATGCGTTATCTTGTTCGTTCGTCCAAGCTTAGTTCCATTTTTCCAAGACAACTGGTTAAACTTCGACGTCACCTGCTTCAACTGATTAAGCTGAGAGTTACTCAACTCCACTCGGCTCTGCACATTCTCAACACTATCAAATTGTTCGCTCGACACATCAGGTTCACCATTTAAAACACAAATTTTTTCATCTCCCACCATGTAGGAATTGGTGCTAAAGTCTAATATCAAATTAAAATTACGACAAAAATCGCTCCCTAAAATCAACCGATGACACAAGGACGGCACAACTAAAATTTTTATCAAACGGACACAATGTCCCACCGAAACAGGCAACAACACACAACCAGATATCGACTGATTCACTCCATCAGCAGTACTAATAAATTTGTCCGTGCACTCTTGAATTTCCAATGAATATTTCTTCACTATGCTCAACCCTTCTCTACCTAGCACAGAGTCACTAGCGCCAGAGTCCAACAACGCAGTGTAATCATCTCCAAAAATTTTCACAGCAATGTAAGGCCTATTGTCGCAGGGTTTAGTCACTAACAACGGATTCATGGATACCTCCGGCTTAGGTAGTTTGCAAAAATCAGTAACAGTCTGAAGCCAACTTTTCCAAGACTTATTATTTCTAACAGAATTACAGGTCGTTTTAACATCAACAGGAAAGCGCCGACCTACTAGCTTTCCATCTAAGCGTTTTCCGAACACTGGGGACACGTATTGCGAGTCACTCCTGACTTGCCACAACCAAAACAGAACTTCGTTCTCGGCTTGTCACACTTGAAACTTAAATGCCCCATTTCTTTACAATTCCAGCACAAAATTTTCGACTCAGTGTTCTGTGGTTCAGACGTAACTAACGATCCCAGATTTCTTTTGGGCTTAACCGGCTCACTATAAGGTACCATGGTAGGCTCAAATTCAAGTAATACGCTAGACAGATGCTCAACTGTTTTGGGCTTAATCAAAACCAACTGCTGCCGATAACCTGGAAGAACATTTCGCACAATATTTTTCACTTGTTCCTCCTCAGATAGAGGAACACACAACCGACCCATCAACGTCATTATACCAGTGATAAAATTTATTACTTTCTCATGAGGTTTTTGTTTGCGGCCATAAATCTCCAACATCACAGCATGGTCATTATCTGGAGGCAAGAAATGCGACTTTAACGCCAGCACAAGTGAATCCCAGTCATGAAATTTGAACTTCATCGTTCGGAACCAACTAAGAGCATCTCCTCGAAACAATTCAACGGCAGATTGAAAAAGATCGCTCTTACTCACACGACGGGCTACCCTCATTTCCTCGACACACTCTAAAAAATTCAACACAGAATGTTGGCCATCAAAAGAAATTCCCCATTCAGAAAGTTTGATGTTGAAATATTGACACGGAGCATTAAAGTACGGTGCATGATTACTATCAACCGAAACCTCGGTCATGTCCGCAATGGGAATCTTCGCAGGGACATTGCTACCTGAAAAGGAAACAATGGGCCGGTCGGACTCGACCACTACAGGACCCCCCTCGGCAGGCGACGCATCTGAAACTTTCACTAAAAGATCATCTTCTAATGCTATGGTTGTAATAAGCCGGTCAGTTTTAAAATTTTCAACATCTGAATCATTAGTGGGGATTCTTAACAATCGACCTTTTAGATGGTTCAGTCGACTACGTATCTCACAATACGCAGCATCAAGTTTTCCCCCAAACAGCTCAACTAAGGAACTCACCGACGTGAGGGTAGCATCAATTTCGATTCCATCAATTTCACGATCAAAGTCAGCACACAAATATTCAACACCAGGCCGTTTTAAATCGGAAGCCAAGAGTCTGCGTAAACACTTCCGCCTATTAGCCTCCTCACCTCCACTCTTAAGACCTCTGATCTTCAACTCATAATTCACTTCAACGGTGGGTAAGTAGTCAACGTCCAAGTCATAGGAGAATTCCATTTCAGATGCAAAAAATAGTAACTATTTCAACAAAAAATTATACTTGATCGCAAAATCAGCCTTCACAAGAATCATCCACTAAACCCCAAACGTGGATGTATTAGTATGACAGAGGGCCCCAAACGTTGGGCGCCAATTGTGTAACGGTTAACCAGCCGAATTATAAAAAATGTAGAGCAGTCAAAATTAACTTAGTTACAAGGCAACCACCGGCTAGCTTAACTCAGCGGTGCAAGGCGTGGATCCCCGTAGGGAACTAATGATAAAAAATAACGTAGGGGTAGTTGATGACTAGGGAAGTCAACCTGCTGCGAAGCAGCGACAGCACAAACACAAAAGGCCAAAGCCTACAAGAAAAACCCGACCGCCGACCACTAAAATAATAATAATAACTAAAACTAACAAGACCTGGAGATTAGGTGAGATCTTTGAGGTGGAAAAGATTCGCCCCAGTTAGAACCGACCGGTGTAGAGGGCGCCAAGACGTAACTGGGCGAGGCGAACTCAACTTGTCTAAGGTTGAGTGCACAAAAATGAACCGCCTAAATCTCCTTCACTAACAACCGACAAAGAATAAATAGATAGTTAAAAAATAAAAAAATAACAACTGAATAACAAAACGAGCACACGAATAAATTAAATAAATAAACAAATAAGGACACACACCCCAACAACGAACAGCCACAGGCCGCTCCACTACCAGATTAAAAAACAACAAGACACGTGGGCAGAACCACGTCAACAAAAATTCCACAAAAAAATCCCAAACTACGTGACGTAAACAATCCTCAAAAGAATTCACACAAACCACGCAGTGAATACCGCGTCACAATTCCAAACAACACCCAAAAAAATACATTAAAATAGCTTTTGACTAGCCATCCGTCTATGAATAACTTAAGAGCCAATTCAAAACGCCACTGGAGGCTCAATAAACATCAGAAATGACCGCAATTGTCTATAAATAAAGCTATATTCGATGGTTGATGTAATTCAGATTAAAAAATAAATATTCTCAAAGAATACGCACGCCACTGGCCTGCATAACAATCCCCAACAGTAGAATTCTACAACTGGTGTTAAATATTTATAGTTTATAATCAGTTGTAAGTCGTTGCGTATTATTAACACCCTCAAAACGTCGACAAAAGTATGAATGGAATAAATCAAGATAGTCAGCGATAATTAATACAGTAAACCTACAACAATCAAGCCAATATCGAAGAATAACACAGCAAAGGTCCTTGATAATAAACACGGAGGAAAAACGATCCAAAGGTCCTTTTATTAAAGTTGTTAGATTCACGGAGGGATAATATTTTTCAAAAAACCTCGACTCCAAAGCTCCTAACAACAATAGATAATTCTTCCAAACAATTACTGTCCACGCCGTACAGCATAAAAAATCTCTAAATTCAGTACGCCGAAATACTATCAAAAATAATTCAATCAAATCATACACAATATTCACGATCTTGTCTCTCTGGTTGACAAAAAGCTAGTCCTGTCCATTCCTCGTCATTTATTGCAGGCACCTAAACGTGAACTCCATCTCGCTTACACCAATGCATACGGTAACCAGATGCTTTCTCTCCTCCACTCATATAGCATTCACTCTCTCACTTCCACTACTGTGTCAGTGTATAGTTGTACCGCTCCATCGCCGCACGAACAACCAAACAAACTACTGCCTTTTTAGACAGGATTTCAAGTCATACAATGTAAAAGTCTTAAATTTGATATTTTAAATCATAGCCTCGATAATTAATTTTTTTATAGGGGCACAATTTTTGAAATTGCTACAATATATACATACATATATACATAAACATTTTTAAAAATGGTGGCAAACTGTTCAGGGGGGTATGAAACGTCGAGAAATTTTGGTCCGACCCCTAGGTCCCGCCATCCGACCGTCGCCAATAGTGTATGTGCCATATGGCAAATACACTAACGACTGAACCGAGCAAGTGTGTTGAAAGTGGTCACCCAGAATGAGAGAGAACGTGCGTGAAACCATAGAACAAATGATCGCGCTGTCCTTTTCCTTCAAACGCACACATTAATTAATAGCCAATGGAATCATCCCGCATTCCCTTTTTAGAATTGGATTCTACGATACAAATAGTATAACAATTTTTTTGAGAAGTTTTCTGAAGCTTTTCCTACAAGAAAAAAAATTTATTAAAAAAACAAAACCTGCGTAAAAATCGAACATAAAAGATGGAAAAAAGATCAAATGATAACATGCAGTCGGAGGCATAGTAGTAACAAATTGAACAGAAATACCTCCGACTGCATGTTATCATTTGATCTTGTTTCCATCTTTTATGTTCGATTTTTACGCAGTCGGTTTTTTTGTTTTTTTAATAAATTTTTTATTTCCTTCCTTTTAGTTGAATCTACTCATCAAGCCTTTTCATTTGATACCCCACAGTCCACACACAAGGTTTTACCGATTTTTTGCGTACTGACAAAATGGCGTCTAGCGCCCGCCATATTGAATTTTCCGTGACGTCATGTACCCTATTTGAAATGTCAACGAAACCTTTCTTTTGTTTTGATTTTGGTACCTATATCAATGTATTTAGAAGGAAAATTACTTTTGCATTCTGACAAAATGACGTCTAGCGTCCGCCATATTGAATTTTCCGTGACGTCATATATTCTATGTCACTCTGGAGATTCAAACGAATCTAAGGACACCTCATTTTTCAAAATTCGTCAAGCCGTTTAGGCTACAGAGCGTGATAAAGAAATATACATACATAGATACATACATACACTCGAAAAACATTACCCTCCTTCTGGCGCAGTCGGGTAAAAAATTCCCAAATAGTATGTATTTTTCAATGTAATTTTAAATATAGAATTATATCGCTACGGAAATTACGTCAGTCTTCTCTGATTGGCTGGCTGCAGTTTAATGTAAGTACTCTCTTTTTATAGACATATCTCTCTTTATCTAGGCGCGGAAGTGTGTCTAGCTCAAGGTTAGTACCTATTCCGACCTGGCTTTGACGTCATCATATTGCGGTTAACCTCAGCCGTTTGAAATGAACAATTTTTTTAAATTCTTGTTTGCAATTCAAAGGAAGGATATAAGAACGAAAAAGTTGGTTTGTATTATTTGTTTATGTATGAGGAATAACACGCACTGCCCAAATTATCAAATTTTGATACGCGGGACAACTCTTTTGCTCAGTCCAGAAGTATATGGTCTATGACTGCTACAAGTATAATAGTTTTGATTATCACCGTCAGGAGTAATAACATAGTAAGCAAAGCGATAGCAAAATGTGAATCAGTAGTTTGAAGCAAAGATCTATGAGTGAACGTGAATCATTTCTCAGTGGGACATTAAAACGGATGTAAAGCTTTTAGCGAAGCGATGATTGACTTCCTAATGTTGTATTTCCGCTCGTTTCCGGTTCGTTTGTAGCAGTAGTGCTTTTTTCATTATTGTCATTTCCATTTTATAGTTGAAGCTATACGCTTTTGTTTTATGATCATTTTTTATAAATGCCTATATTTATAATAATTTATGTATTTACAACTTAATAATGTAAACATTTAGGTTAAGTTGGAACACACAGCTTGTCGCATCAAAAGTTTGTGATACTATAATTATTAAAAATTGTCCCTCTCTATCTCTTTGCCTGATCCGTTAGCGATCTTCTTCGAGGCATAACACAAAAAATTTTCCGTTTACTTTTAGACAAAAACGGAAAAGCTTACAACAAAACACAGCGGGTCATATTTATTTGTCACATAACCTTATAAACACGAATTTCAACATAACTGTACCGACAACGAAGAAATCCGACAAAAGTTTGCTGTGCCGACTGCCGATATCCTCTACATATTGATAGTTCATAGAATCTTCGTGGTGTGTCACCAGAGGTCTAGCAGAGGTCATGCAGAGAAGGCATGGTTTCTTTGGATCTCATGCGTGTATGTTCACTTGGCTTAACAGCAACATATACATAGTTCATAGAATCTTCGTGGTGTGTCACTAGAGGTCTTAAGTTACATCAAACAGCGAGAGAAACAACGCTATGTATTTGTTTGCATGTAATATTCTCCCGTGCAGGGAAACTTTATTTTACCTGCCTTAATGGCAATATACACACATGGTTTTTTGTGTGCACATCTATGGCACAGTACCTTTCGATAATATAAGTTTCATTCCCCTCCTTTTATAATAAATAGTAAAAAAGGTACCACAATTTTCGGTGTTCACGTATTAATATAGGTATATAGATTAAACATACATTTTATTAGAGTAAATAATTAAATAGGTAAATACCTAATATAATAAATTTTAGAGATGAGCACAAATTACTAAGCCGGAAAGCTAATTAATATTTTGTAATAGTTTTGTACATTATTAATCGAATGATTTATTTGCGGTGCCAGTATATGCAAATGTTTTGGTTACCGTTTCACGTATTTTCAATCCGTCACTGATTCAGTATCATACACACTGAAAACATACCAATGAAAATTGCTATTAAGTCGGTTTCACACATATCGTTAATATACACGAATAGCCAAATAGGTCACCAATAGGTAATAGACCGAGAGCTAGTGACAATTTCTTGGTGTTATTTATTCAAAGCCTTATTTTTGCAATGACCTTGAGGGAGGCATATTAAAGTGCCCTGAGTAAGGAATTAAGATATGAGAGGGAGGCAGACCGCCCCCAACATGCACCAAACCAAATTGTCAGAATTATTGTTGCTTCAAAGCTGAAATTGTTTGTAGAGCTTGTCGGTGAATCCAATAATGCCATTATAATATTTGTAGATCGATTGCTCAGTATTAAAGGGGTGGCAGATCATCCTAAACGTGTCATGTACCCGACGAAATTTATATTATTAGTTCAAGGTTCAAATTTTAATATGTTGTTAAGCATATATTTCAATTTGCAGAACAAAATGTCGGTATTAACGCCCTTGCAGAACGATATAAACACCTAGGCGAGCAAGTTTCCCTCTAAGAGAGGGGGGTTAATATCGACATTTTGTTCTGAAAATTGAAATATATGCTTAAAACAGTCGCCGTAACAACATATTAAAATTTGAACCTTGAACTAATAATATAATAATATAAATTTCGTCGGGTACATGACACGTTTAGGATGATCTGCCACCCCTTTAATACTGACCAATCGATCTGTAAATATTATAATGGCATTATTGGGTTCACCGACAAGCTATATAAACAATTTCAGTCTTGAAGCAATAATAATTGTGACCATTTCGTTTGTTACATGTTGGGGGCGGTCTGCATCCCTCCCATATCGCTATCTAGCAAAATCCCTTACTCAGGGCACTTTAATATGCCTCCCTCAACATCTTCACAAAAATAAGGCCTTGAATAAATAACACCAAAAAATTGTCACTAGCTCTCGGCCTATAAGGTTATTTGGACCTAGCACCAAATTATATGTTAAATTTATTATTTTTCGGGTTCCGTACCTCAGTATGAAAAACGGAATCCTTATAGGATCACTTTGTTGTTCGTATGTCTGTGTGTCCACCCGTAACGGCCATGATTGCCTTTTTCTCAGGAACAACTAGTGGAAATTAATATCAAATACTATAGGTCTACAACCTCATAGTCCTGTAAAAAATTCAAGCTTCTAACTCGATGAAATAAGAAGATTAAAAAAAAACACGGATTTTTTTAATAATAAATTGAAATTCCAATACTTTTTCCAGCTTTCGGATTAGAACCTGGAAACTTGGGGCTTGTAATAGAAGAGCCATGGAAATACAGCAGGGCATCTACTTGCATTTTTATTGTACGTCAGTTTGAACCAAACTCTAAAATCTGAAAAACAATGCACTATTCGTTGAAGCGAAGTAATTTATTCATTCACTGCTCTATTATTATAACACAAAATATTCTATTCAAGTATCTAAAATCAAGTTGAATGCAATTTTTACGATAAATGGAAATATTGGGAAGCTTAGCTTATAATCATTAAATAGATCATTTTTTTACTTAATTTTTTAGGTCAAAATTTCCTCAATAATTTTATTGAAGTGAATAAATACGAAAAAAATATTTGAACCTTTTATATTTCTGACTTTGGATCTGACGTATGGTATGAAAAAAAATTGTGTTTCAAAGACCACCAACAGCTAAAGTTATTTGGGCCTAGCACCAATTCATATTTTTAATTCATTATTTTTTTTTTAAATAATAAATTGAAAATTCAATTGACACTTTTACCAGTTCTCGAGCTAGAATCCGGGAACTGGGGACTTGTAATAGAGGAACGCCATGTAAACAACAGCATTGCTACACGCTCGGCCATTCTCAAGCCCGACGTATGATTAGAACGTATGGTTATGGTATCGTATAACTTAATTATTAATAATATCCTACCAAAAGCACAAATGTGAAAGAATGAGCCAAGTTCTTGTCTACCAGTTTGTTCGTCCATCTTAATAATAAAAACTAAAACGGTACCAAATTCCAATCCCAAATTCGAAAATTTTTTGGAACACAAGTTCTGTCTCTTTTAAGTGTTGTGACGCAGGCTTTATATATACCTACATGCTATGTTTGATATGAATTATGATAATATTATAATTATTATGGTCTGAAGGGATACATTTCTGATTTCCTGGACAATATTTGTGGATACTGAGCATCCTGAAAATCAATTATATTATTGACTACCAATAAACGTAAATAATACCTAATAATTTCAGAAACATATGGTTCAAAATAGCCATAATATTCTGGTTTAAATAGTAAATTTTATCATTCAGAGTTGGTGCACACTAAACGGATTCCGGAACGATTTTTTTTTGGATGCCCTTATGGCTTATTAGTTTATATGGCATAGTTCACATTTATCCGGCACGATTAAAATACGTTTTCCCGTGTGGTTTGTCACAGCCTGCCAGACGAAAAAAAATCGGATCCGAACTCGTTGGTCTATAGTTTCTTATATCTCTGTTCACATTTGACGCACAGAAATCCATCGTGTATTGTTCTGTAGTTACAAGGAAGTTCGCACGCAAAAATTTGTTTTTGTATATGAATTAAAAATTGTGGACGTATTATGGATAGAGAAATAAACCCTGAAGTTTTAATTCCACTGGTCTTTCAATTCACCCATCAACAGTTGAAAGTGCCTATAGAAAATCTCTCTACTAGGATTGCGTGCACCAAATTTTTCCTTTTCTTCATTCTTTTTTTGTTTAAAAAATATCACATCACAACAAGAACTTCGTTGCCTGTTTCAAAAATAAGTTCGAGTCAACGAACGGACTGGAATTTTATCGTGTAGTGTGAACAGGGATCGTCCGGCACCCGATAAAAGATTGTTCCGGCATCCGGCTACTGTGAATCAGCTCTTATGTTTTTATTATGTAAATGTTACATCATTTTTTATAAAAAATAACTAAACATTTTGTCATTAAAGTTTGCTTCAATCTACCCCTTTAGATCTTAATTTGGTAAAATAAATTGAAATTTATTTAGTAATCTTATTAAGGGATAAAATTTTGGTCACTGATATATCAAGTAATATAAAAAAAAATTGGTGTATGCTTATGACCACACGACAGAAATGAACCCTTCAGATTTTCTAATTTTAAAATATTCACACAGTTTAATCATAAATATATTAAAATCGGCCTATACAATTAAATTTAATGAATATAATACCGTAACGATAATATTAAGTTTTAGTGTCCTCTGTTAGCGCACTTGTGAACTACAAATGACTTTTAACTCGTATTAAGTTTTTAGTGTTATCTGTTAGCACACTTATGAACTACACACTATTATCAGCATATTGCAAATACGTGTTTGTGTTTGAGCCGAGTAGCCCCGATTGTCACCGTCGGGTGCGTTTCACAGCCCAGGCAAAGCGCGCCTAAGGAAGTTTTCACTTCAAAAATATATAACAGATAATTAATACCGGATTTAGATTTTGGCAACTTTACAATACATCTAACATTCATAATATTAATGTACATTCAGTATTTAATTTAAATGATTTAATTAGTTCACTGATTATTCAGTGCACATATAGATGTACATAGTAAATACAGTGATATTTTTTTCTTTTCCAGTTGAATGCATGGTCACACAGTGGTCATAGCATTGCAATTGCAATTATCTGATTGCGACTGAACATTAGATATTGGTACTTAACGAACATGAAAGTGATTGCATAAATACAGTGCTATGCAAAAGTAAGCTTACAACTTTGACCATTAATAACTTTTAAGTCAATTTATAGATAATGTCGCAGCCAACTAGTGTAATTAGACTGTTTTTGAAACGTCTAGACCAGTGGATTTCAAAGTGTGGGTCGCGACGTCCTAGGGGGTCGCGAAGCAGTTCGAGAGGGGTAGCGAGCTATAAACAAAAACAACTAATAAAATTTATCATTTTCCTGCACGCTACACGAAATAATACCTAAAATATTAGTAGAGTAAAGTGTCCTAATATCGGACATTTGCCTAATTTGGGACACCGCTGTTACAAAAAATCTAAAAGGAAGATGTCGCAAACAACTATTTAAGGTGTATCCAGCAGTCAAACCTTTACTATAGAGAAATCTTTTATTATCATCACTTGCACACAGATGTCATTATAGGCATTTGAAGAAGAAGAATCGAACATCCGAAAATTTGACGTCTTACTTTGAAGTGCGTGTACATTTACACAGATGGGTAATTTAATTACAAATTTTAGCTTAAGTTAACCTGCAGAAAGTGTAGTTTGATTACTACTAATCAATTTTTTAAAATTACCTCATCAGTGTTATATATTTCAGTTTTTAACCTAAAAATAAACTAATTGCGCAATATCGGACAGTAATGACGTCGTAATATCAGGTATCCGATATTAGGAAATTTGTTGGTGTTATTATGAAATATCCGAATATTATATATGAAATATCCGATATTAGGACTACATTTTGGCATGACAGAAAAATGAGACTTTTTATAAATTTGAATTTTTTGTTGATTTTTGTTCCCTTAAAACTTTCCATATTTTTGGACGTTGTTAACGACACTATATTGTGTATTGTATGTCTAAGAAATTTCATTTTATGTAATAAGTTAAAAAAATATGGACAAAAGCTATCCGATATTAGGGCACTTTACTCTATCTAATTATAGTCAAATTGCAAAACTTAAGATAGTGAGCCATGCACTTATACTTCACTATTTATATAAGCGGCACAGTTTTTGTGCATGGAACGTGTATACGAACGAGTGTACTTACATTATTTGATAATCACGCACAAATTGCCGCACAAAAAAGAATCATCGTGTGTGAAGCTACCTTGGGCGTCATTATCGAAAATCAGCCCCGGATCTAGGGGGGGGGCAAACCGGGGCCTATGCCCCGGGCGGCAAGTTCAGAGGGCGCCCAAATTCAAATTCACACTTTACAGACGAATGGACAACTCATCATTTACTTAACTTTGACCACAGAATAAATAATAGTACAAGTACAGAAATTTCACACTTGTTTTACTGTGGCCATATCAACTCGACCGATACCCAGGATGCATTATTTCCGGAAGGCCTATGTCCAAATGTCAATCAATTAGTGGACATCTGATAGCTGAAATTATAAAGATGATAAAGGTAAAAATAAACATAAGTGGGCGGGGGCGGCATTTTTCAGTTTTTGCCCCGCCTAAAAAAAATTGAAGATCCGGGGCTGTCGAAAATGCGTCGAAAACGCATTTCTTCAATTTTGACACAGCATGTTTATGTTTTAATTTTATTTATTGTATATTATAGACGCTCAACAACTAAGATCATTAGCGTCTAAATTTCAACGCTTCAGTTCATCTGGAAATCGGTTTTCTTTTGCTATGGCTCGCCTCTATTATAATCCCTCAGTTCCCAGGTTCTAATCCTACACCGTAAAAAATGGATGTAAAATACTTTGAAAGTTAAGGTAGAATTCGCTAGATTTTCTAAGTGATTTTACATTATTATTTATTTTTACACAGAAAATTTCATAAAAACTTGGACTTTTACTGTGAAGTTAAACAAATTTGTGATTTTTAGATAAATTAAATTAAAATTACATAATTTGTGTACTATTCCAATAAAGTTTGTAAAAATTACAAAATAAAATGTATAGTTACATATATAAAATGTATGAATACAAAACAAATTAATGTAAAATTAGTAACCACGCATGCGCAATGTGTTTTTGTGGAATCTACGCGATGTGCAGGCGATACCTGTTTGCGACGCCATTGTCTCTTTGTGTGCCTATTACCAGATTAATCGCTGGCTACAAATGGACCATCGATAATCTATGTAATCGGCCTTTTCATTTCTTACAGTGTAGAGCTGGTGAAAGTGTCAACTGAATTTTCAATTTATTATTAAAAGTAATAATTGTAGATTGTATATCTAGTGGCGTAATGAGGTATATTACTGACGAGTAGTGACAGTATGTTAAAATGACCGATTAAGCGAATTTTAACTGTCACACGAGTTAGGTTACAATATCATTACGCACGAGATATATACAGTATTTTTTGCCATACCTACTGTAAAATAGCTGCCTTTCACTTTATTTTCAGTATTTTCAAATAGACAGTTCATTTTGTGTTGCCAACTTCACTCTATAGTAGGTCTGCAAGAGAATAGCTGTCAGTAAGTAATAGCGGGCGGATCAGGGCGAATAAACATAAATGACTATAGAAATGATTTACTTTCCACACTAGTGTTGAATATAAGTTTCCACACAGCAGCCTGTTAAGTGACCCATTACAAGCCGGTATACATGCATGCAAAGCAGCTATTTTATAGTGGGTTATGACCACACGACAGAAGAGAAAAATTCAGATTTTCTAATTTTAAAATATATATATATATAATTTTTAATCACACAGTTTATTCATAAATATATTAAAATCGGCCTATACCATTAATACCTTAACGATAATATTAAGTTTTAGTGTCATCTGTTAGCGCACATGTGAACTACAAATGACTTTTTACTTGTATTAAGTTTTTAGTGTCATCTATTAGCACACTTATGAACTACACACCCAGCATATTGCAAATACGTGTTCGTATGAACTACGCACTAATATACCAGCATATTGCAAATACGTGTTCCTGTTTGAGCCGAGTAGCCCCGATTGTCACCGTCGGGTGCGTTTCAAATCACTGTTGTTGAACAGCCCAGGCAAAGCGCGCCTAAGGATTAATAAAACTAATTGTAGATTATAGACGCGTCGACAACTCAGGTCATTAGCATCTCCAACACAACAAATAATCCATCCGTGTATTAGAATCCGCCAGCCAGCATACACAAACCGACTGGTGCGAGCTCGGGTCCCTGGGAGCGCTAATTCCCAAAGAAGATTGGAATGCAATTTGCGATAGCAAACCGCGCCTCAGGAAGTTTTCACTTCAAAAATATTGTATGATATTAAATTAATTTGTCTTTTATTTCAGCGTTTGTTAGAATCTATTTTTTTTGTTAATTGACTTATTGTTTACTTTATTTGTTACTTTTATATAATTTGTTATGCTTATGCAATTTATTTTTATACATTTTTATTTTAAGATAATAAATTCATTTCTGTCTTGATTTGTTGACTAAAACAGTGCTTTTCATTTTTAATTATATTCCTGTCCTTTGGACTGGTCCTTTACCCAACAAATATTTATGGACCGTGTTGGAACAAATTCGAGTTTTTATAAAGAAGAGTGTATATTGTTTTCTAGAGCACAGTATAATTAACAATTTGTATATTCATGTAAACAGAGCTATTATCATGTGAACGAATACACTGCATCTAGATTCTAGAATACAGGGAATGTGACAACATCTGCATCTACCATTATAATAATTATTACGTACGTTCAAATTACTGCCGCTCGAATGTGCCGTACGTGGAGGCGAAACAAATAATTATATATGCGAAATGTTGTGCATCGAGATAGATTACCTTCAACTATTGCTAATACAACAGACACAATATTCCAAGTCTTTATGGTTTCCGGGCTTGTAGGCCGTGGTCCGGTGGTATTTCTACCTGACGTTTAGTCAACAACTGTGGTAGACATTCTCAAAGGAGATGTGGCAGCGGTCGAAGTGTCCTCCTTAGCGGCTCACCGGTCAGTGTGTCAGTGACTTATGTCCTCCCGTCTTTTATACCTAGTACCAGTGTGTTCTCTGTTCGGTCATAGTCTGTCTCTCTGTAATTGGTCAACTGCGCAGTGTGTAGTGGTGGGGGTGAGTTCTCTACTCGGTCGTATTCCGTCCTTGTACGATTGGTCATTGGTTTTGTGTGTCGGAGTGCTGGTGTCCAGGTTTTACTGAGATTGAGGCCTTTTCGGTTGAAATTCTGTGTGTGTTTTTGTATTCCTATGGACTCTCTGCCCGGAAACTATGAAGACTTGGAACAATGCCGGCCGTGAAAGCTTGCACACCTGGATAGACACAATATTGTCCACAGAAGAGCTGAGATTGAAAAGGATTCATACAGAATAATTGAGGAGCTTATACATGTAAAACCTGAAAACTCACAAAATATAAAAAAATGAAAATTTTTGTTGGAAAGTAGCCAATTATATAATTAATTCCAAAAATATCGAAAAAATCATTTTATTAACCATAGTCACAGTCAGGATTCTAACCTGAATCTTTCCACTTTCGCGACGGAATGAGCTTACATTACTCAACAGTGACATGATTACTAATCTAACATTCTCCTTACATGCTTCGGAATCGATTGATTTTCACTGCATACGAGTGTTAAACATTACCTATAGCTAGGTTGTAGAGGTGAATCTTGGTACTAGCGAGAGCTCATCATGAAAGTGAAAATTATTTCAAACACTCTAATGGGATACATTAAATAAGTACCTAGATATGTTAACGTTTAAATAACCAATATATCTAGGTACTTATTTAGTGTATCCCATTAGAGTGTTTGAAATAATTTTCACTTTCATGATGAGCTCTCGCTAGTGCGAAGATTCACATCTACTACTTAATTTAAAAAAATTTTTTATGATGTCTACAAGATATAATTATTTCTGGTATATTTGGAATTTCTAGAAAATATGTCAAAATATTCTAAAAAAAAATATATATATTAAAAAATAGAATCTCCTTCAAAAAAGCCATTAAAAGGAGGAAAATAATAACATTTTGAGGTAGGCGCCAATTTAATTACTATAAACCTTTTATACCTATATCTACTTTTATTTTATTAAATTGTCGCCGACTTCAAAATTTTATTATTTTTCTTTTTAGCGGCTTTTTTGAAGGAGGTTTTTTTTAAGTTTTTTTATTTTTTACTTTTCAGTGGCTTTGCAATACGTAGTTTGCACGTTATTAACCGACTTCTGTCTTGATAAGTATAACTAAAACTAAAAGAAAACCACTGAACCGATTTAATTAAAATTTATATGGAATCATCCTGAAGGTATGCCTTGTTAAATAAAACAATAATCATCAAAATCGGTTCACAAATGCAGAAGATATGATGTGACATACATAAAAAAATATAGTCGAAATGATAACCTTCCTCCTTTTTTGAAATCGGTTAAGAAGAAGTGTCCACATAATTTTGTGGATTAAAATGTAAGGTCAATGGGTGAAAAAATTCATCTTTTATGACGTACTTGTTTATAATAGGGTTAAGCGATGTTGTTAACTATTTTGAAGTTATTATATAAATTTTCACGTTGGTAGTTTTGTAATCCACACTTGAATAACGTGCGTGGGCAACCCATAATAGCTGCGTGCTTCAACCATTGCTACCCGTTCTCTCGTAATTTTAAATAACAGCACGTATACCTATAGTTAAGGTTGAATACGCACAGGCAGGTGACAACCATAGAGATATATCATATATAGAGGAGGAAAGCCACCCAAAAAAGTGTCGGTGCAAAAGATAGAAATGGTTGAATAAAAGTGTTCTTCTATCTTTTTCTATCACAAATACATAACCTACAAATGTAAATTGACAATACCTACGATACATTTTTAAATTCACAAATGCGTCAGAAGACTAGGGGCAGAGAAACTATCCGTTTTCTATCTCTCTTTTCCAACCTGACACTGTCACCTACAGTTGTACCTATAACTCCCCTACTCTATCTATGATATCTCTATGGTGATAATAGAATTCTTGCTGAACGACATTTCCACAATGACGATCCTGAACACGCATACAAAATTTCAGTAAAACCGATTCCGTTGTTTGGTCTCTAGATGTGACCACAGACAGACAATATGGTGGCCCGCGTATCAAAATTTGATAATTTTGAACATTTCATACCTAAACAAATAATTTAAACCAAATTTTTGATTTGAAAAATCTAATGACGCACTTGGATGAGAGTGAAAACGTCTTGATGACGGCCAGTATCGCGTCTCGTCGACTCTTCCCGACGCGATTCCCACTTTACTACTCTATAAACTCTCTATTTTACGTGTGCGTTAGTGTGTCGGCACTATACTTGTGAATATCTGTGTATTGGAATGAATTTAAACAAGCGAAGCGTCGTTCCGAGCTGTTTTAATACCTTCGCAGGGGTAGAATTTCTTGCGGGGGAGGTAATAAATCATAATTTATTATTTCTGGAACTACTGAAACACTTTCAACACACCTGCCTGTTAACTGATCCATTCCATGCATACAATATACACGCATGTAAAATAATTATTTTATAGTGGAAAATTTGATCAAATAAACCTAAAATTTAAGTTGGTAGCACTATGAATAGCCTTCTGTTGATACAATTTTGTTCCCGGTTGTTGTATAATATGTAAATAAGCCATACGAATGTATGCGAGCCCGCACCAGTCAAACTAATCTGTTTATAACAGCCTGCTGGGGACATTTTGAAATTGTCCACTATCAATTATTTCTGCACAGACTCTGCGTGCTTTACGTTAATGGTCGCTGCAGTTTTACCATATTCGGTGAGTGTACAACTATATAGGTTAACTACACACGTGCTGGAACAAACAAGCAAGAATAATTTCTTACTCGAGTTACATGGTAATGAGTGGTTTGTATAAAAACCATTTGTTAGTTTACATAATTTTAATTTTTTAGGGTTCTGCACCTCCGTATGGAACCCTATTACCCTGTCTACGATGTATGTCCGTCCGTCCGTGTGTCCGTTCGTCTGTCACAACTCACAAGGCACTATCTCACAAACGGTAAGTTGTAACTAATAGGCTAACTACACACGTGTTGGAACCAACAAGCAAGAATAATTTCTTACTCGAGTTAAATGGTAATGAGTAATGAGTTCAAGTCCCGACAGTGGTCATTTGATTTTTTCTTAGATATAGCTCAAAAATCATGGCAGCCTAGCTGTCTGAGATATTTATTATTTTCACCTCTAATTGTTATGTGAATAATATGGTGTGGATATAAGGGGTTTTAAATCGATTGATTTTATCATATACCTGGTAATGAGTGGTTTGAATAAAAACCATTTGTTAGTTTACATAATTTTAATTTTTTAGGGTTCTGCACCTCCGTATGGAACCCTATTACCTTGCCTACGATGTCTGTCCGTCTGTCACAAGGCTCTATCTCACAAACGGTAATTTTCACAGATTGTGTGTTGTTGTGGCATGAATCTTGACAAATAATAATAAAATAAATAATCAATTAATTTTAATAAATTAATTCTGACTCCAGCGTACTTCTATAGTGTGTAATATCATTGTTCGACTAGCTCAGTTGGTAGTGCGTTCGACTGGAGATCTAAAGGTTCCTGGATCGATTCCGGGTTTCGGATCGAAATATTTTTGTTTTTTTTTATTCAACAAATATTCTGTTAATACTTATATTTTTTATACTTAAATTAATTTAATTAAATTTGATACGGAAAAATTTAGAAACACTAAAAAAAACTTTTTTAAAACAAGCTTAAATAAATAAATCTGTTAAATTTTTACCCTTACCTAACTCATTATTAACTTCCCCATTGGAAGTTATTGTAATGGGTCCGAAAATCAAAATCAAAATGTACAACAAATTTTTATGTTTCAAGGTCACTACACTATTTTTAGAAATATGTCCATTTCTTTCTAAGACTAAATCTCGAGATTGAAAAATGATATCGATTACGTTAGGGTTCCAATCGACGCGTATTAACTGAAAGAAATTTTTTCAAAATCGGTTCAGCCGTTCTTTTTTCTTAACCAAATAGACTCCAAAAAAGTAGATTTTACACAATATCTCGCGAATAAAAAATTATATCGACTTCGTAAGGATGTCAATCGAGGCGTGTTAATGTCATTTTGATCCGACATAAATTTTATAAAAATCGGTTCAGCCGTTATTTTTTTTTTTAATTATTGTTAAAAATAAATAATAATTATGAAAGAAGACAGCTTTGAGATGGCTTAAGGATCCAAAAATAATAAGCAAATACTGTTAATATTGCATTTATTAAGCTGACGTTTCGAGAATTATATTCTCATCCTCAGAGCTCTGTTAAAAAATTATAAAATTGTGTTAGGAAAAAATTTAAAAAATAATATATAACAAATATTAATTAACTTACCAAATGCCGTCAAACATGACAGTAAAATTGTCCAAAAAACTTTTTAAAAAAACATACTAACATTTTATTTGGTTTTTATTGAAGTGTAAAAAAATTTGTTTTATTGATTTGATTTTGTACACAGAAATACTCAAAACTTTATGTTTTATAGAATTTGATTTTATTTTTTATTGTAGAAAATTTTTTTAATTTTTTTTTTTATTTGCCAGATTAACTGTTTTATATTTACGTGCTATAAGCTAGAAACTAAGTGAAATAATTTTTGATTTTTAAGTTGTTATTGCAAAAATGTAGTATGTTTATTCAAGTTTGGACAATTTTTATTTCATTGAGCAATTTACTATATATATGTGACAGGTTATCAATATCTGTGCGTTTGTTTATACAATTTTTTGTTTTATATATGTAAACCATTTCAAGGAAAAGGCGTTTTTGATAATTACTTTCTAGAGCCATAATGGAGGTATTTTCAAAATCAAATTCGTGATTGTTGGCGACGCTATGCTGTACTAAAGAAGTGCAAAAACAAAGTTGAGAATGTAAATTAGATTTTATTTGGTTTTTGACGCCCACATTATGTTTATATTATATATTATATTTATATTATATATATATATTTATAAATTGTGTTGGTATTTTTGAAAGAAATGCGTATTGGTTCCGATTTAAAAATTAATTTTAATTTGTCCGATAGAAAAGGGAAATATGGCTCTAGAAAGTAATTATCAAAAACGCCTTTTCCTTGAAATGGTTTACATATATAAAACAAAAAATTGTATAAACAAACGCACAGATATTGATAACCTGTCACATATATATAGTAAATTGCTCAATGAAATAAAAATTGTCCAAACTTGAATAAACATACTACATTTTTGCAATAACAACTTAAAAATCAAAAATTATTTCACTTAGTTTCTAGCTTATAGCACGTAAATATAAAACAGTTAATCTGGCAAATAAAAAAAAAAATTAAAAAAATTTTCTACAATAAAAAATAAAATCAAATTCTATAAAACATAAAGTTTTGAGTATTTCTGTGTACAAAATCAAATCAATAAAACAAATTTTTTTACACTTCAATAAAAACCAAATAAAATGTTAGTATGTTTTTTTAAAAAGTTTTTTGGACAATTTTACTGTCATGTTTGACGGCATTTGGTAAGTTAATTAATATTTGTTATATATTATTTTTTAAATTTTTTCCTAACACAATTTTATAATTTTTTAACAGAGCTCTGAGGATGAGAATATAATTCTCGAAACGTCAGCTTAATAAATGCAATATTAACAGTATTTGCTTATTATTTTTGGATCCTTAAGCCATCTCAAAGCTGTCTTCTTTCATTATCATCAGGATCACCACTTTTCTGTTTTTAATTAAACAGTTCTTCACATCAATAATAATTATGTTTTAATGATTAAAATGATTATTTTTCTGTGTAATATCTAATTTAATTATTATTATTAAATATTTATCAAACTGGGAAGTTCATCGTGTGGACCTCAAGGGTCACACTTTAGTCCTAATAAACGACCCACCTTACGGCTTGTTTTTATTATAGTTTAGATAGCAGAACCCTCGATGCGCGATTCTGAATCGCGCTTGGCCGTGTTTTTTATATATTTATACCCAAATTTTGGCTATTATGAGATTAAATTACGAATGGATTCACAATTTAATCGGTAAATTAGGATTTTTAGATTTATAGTATTTATAATGAAGCATGTGCAAAAGCACGATATATATGTCTAGTAATACAAACTGAATATTTATAGTGATTAATTTATTGTGCGCTGAACGGACAACGCGTTGAATATTTTGTTTTATTATCTTCACATTTGTTTTAAAAAAAAAGGTCCAGTCGTTCCAGCTTCAAAAATGCTGATATTTGACATAATATTATTATCTCTACATAGTATAAAACAAAGTCGCTGTCTGCCTCTGTCTGTTTCTCCGCTTACTTCTTCTAAACCACGCAACTGATTTTGAAACGGTTTTCACTAATAGAAAGAGCGATAAACGAGGAAGGTTTGTGTATATAATTTGTAAATATTTTGTACAAAATGGCTGAACTATGACGGTGTTTTGTTAAAAAAAACTGTTTCCATACGCTGACATGACTAACGCTGGCCAAATCTTTAGAGATACATGAAAACAATGTACGAAAAAATTGTAGGTCTTAAAAGCTGCTATTAAATCATAATTTCATACTACCCGGGCGTAGCCGGGACGGGCCGCTAGTAATAAATAAAATAAAATTTCTGCTCTGACGCGGGTAACGGCTAGTATTAAATATTTATATTATATTTGCTTTTCGTTTCCATAGTTACATATGGTTTCACACGTAAAAATTAACCTAAGTATGCTTGTTAGATAACTCATATTTTCTTTTTGACAGATCAATAATTAGTTTAGAACAAAAGAACAGCTGATTTTTAGGATATTTATTTAGGATTAATTATTTTTGTTCAACACCCGCCAGAAATATGTAATTTCGTGGCTCTACTGAGAGTGGGCGAAATAATGAATTCTCTGACTGTAGACGTGGAGAGTGGGCGAAATGCCATTTCGCCCACTAGATCACAAAACACCTACATGTGTTTTGTGCACTAGATTACGGGGAACGTTTACGCAAGTGTTGATAGTTTCGCAAATCAATCAGGTTACCCATTATTTCGCCGACGCTCAGCAGAGTCACGAAATGACATATTTCTTGCGGTAGTTGAACAAAATATTGTGTGCGACTATTGGTCGAAAGAGGAGATTCCACTCGTGTGTTTTAAAATCCACACTCGAGGAATCTCCTCTTTCTCCCACTATAGTCGCACAATATACTATAGTTACCGGCTACTAAGAGGTCAGCCGCTTTGAATTTAATCGCTGATAACACCTTTTATTTTTGTTTATTGTAAATTATAGACGCGTCGACAACTTAGGTCATTAGCGGCTTGATTACATTAAATAACAATTAACTTAAAACTAAATGACATCACAAAACATCCATGAGCGGAGACGGAATTCGAACCCACGACAGTTTGATCCAGAGGCCGCGACGCTAACCACTGGACCACGCAGTCCTCAACACCTTGTATATTATGTGTTTGCACATAAAATAAGTCTTCGTAGAGAAGTGAATTATTTTTCACGAATTCTCGTAACATAAACTGGTCCATTTTATTACAGGCTGCGGTGAAGTACCTGCGTACTGTGTTTTATATACCACGTGATATTCCTTGTAGAACTACCCTCTTGACGCATACCTATATAAATGCACCCTCAAGAAAAAAGCGTCAAAGGCAAATTTGTGTATCGTCAGATATTATATTTCTTAACTTCCGACGCAATTTCGCTTCTTCTTCAAATTTCTCATGAGTATTCTCTTCCGAAAGTTAGCCTCTGCACTCTTTAAAAAAATAGCGTCGAGAGAGCTGTAACCGTTACATGAGCCCTCTCGACGCTATTTTTAAATCTAAAGGGTTCGGGTAAACGCCAAGTGAAGGACCAAGAATCACATTACAGATCCTTCTGGCAAAAAATTAAAAAATGTTTCCCGAAAAAACTAACCACTTTTTGAAAATTACGTAATTTTTCACACGTAGCCACAACTTTTTTCAAAAAATTCGCCTGTAGGATCTGTAGTGTGATTCTTGGTCCTTCATTTGGCATTTACCCGAACCATTTAGCTTTAAAATTAGCGTCGGGAGAGCTGTTTTAAAGACCACCAACAGCTAAGGTTATTTGGACCCAGCACCAATTCATATTTTCAATTCATTGTTTTTTAATAATAAATTGAAAATCCAATTGACACTTTTACCAGCTCTCGGGCTAGGATTTGAAATGAAGAGTGCAGAGGGAAACTTCCAGTAATTAATAATATGCAAATTTTTTGGCGAGTTCTTCGATTATGATGACTTCGGACTACGACAATTAATTAATTAATTGTTGATTATAGACGCGTCGACAACTCAGGTCATTAGCGCTTCAACACAACAAATAATCCATTTGTGTATTAGAATCCGCCAGCCGGCATACACAAACCGACTGATACGAGCTCGGGTCCCTGGGGCGCTACTTCCTAAAAAACATTGAAATGCAATTTGCGATAGCAACCACAATTCAATGTCCCCCCTGGGGAGTAGGACTGCGACAAGTAAGTAATTTCAATTATTTGCGAGAAAATTACTTACAGTATCTTATTTAGTTAACAATTAGATTAACAATCAATATTGTTATTACTTCCTATACTGTACAAATTCACTATTTTAGTGAAATTAACATAAGGACATCAGACGATATTAATCGACATAACATGCCCTTATTAATTATTGTAGAAAGGCTACATAAGAAAAATTTAAATGCACCGCCGGGAATCGAACCCGGAACACCCAATATCGCGTCGGGCAAGTTTTCCAGTTACTCCACGGTGCCCATGGCGTACACTTAATCTTTTCTTATATATAGCACAAATACACCGCAAGTCCACAAACTGCGAGAGCTAATATTATTTTTATTTTTATAACAACACTACAATGAATGTTGCTTTTCTCAAAATAGGCCGGATATGCCTAGTAATAATTTCAATTATTTGCGAGAAAATTACTTACAGTATCTTATTTAGTTAACAATTAGATTAACAATCAATATTGTTATTACTTCCTATACTGTACAAATTCACTATTTTAGTGAAATTAACATAAGGACATCAGACGATATTAATCGACATAACATGCCCTTATTAATTATTGTAGAAAGGCTACATAAGAAAAATTTAAATGCACCGCCGGGAATCGAACCCGGAACACCCAATATCGCGTCGGGCAAGTTTTCCAGTTACTCCACGGTGCCCATGGCGTACACTTAATCTTTTCTTATATATAGCACAAA
This sequence comes from Mongoloraphidia duomilia, assembly GCA_039654895.1. Classification (NCBI taxonomy): domain Eukaryota; kingdom Metazoa; phylum Arthropoda; class Insecta; order Raphidioptera; family Raphidiidae; genus Mongoloraphidia; species Mongoloraphidia duomilia. Next base: position 14,854,245 of record CM077520.1, read on the forward strand.
TACACCGCAAGTCCACAAACTGCGAGAGCTAATATTATTTTTATTTTTATAACAACACTACAATGAATGTTGCTTTTCTCAAAATAGGCCGGATATGCCTAGTAATAATTTCAATTATTTGCGAGAAAATTACTTACAGTATCTTATTTAGTTAACAATTAGATTAACAATCAATATTGTTATTACTTCCTATACTGTACAAATTCACTATTTTAGTGAAATTAACATAAGGACATCAGACGATATTAATCGACATAACATGCCCTTATTAATTATTGTAGAAAGGCTACATAAGAAAAATTTAAATGCACCGCCGGGAATCGAACCCGGAACACCCAATATCGCGTCGGGCAAGTTTTCCAGTTACTCCACGGTGCCCATGGCGTACACTTAATCTTTTCTTATATATAGCACAAATACACCGCAAGTCCACAAACTGCGAGAGCTAATATTATTTTTATTTTTATAACAACACTACAATGAATGTTGCTTTTCTCAAAATAGGCCGGATATGCCTAGTAATAATTTCAATTATTTGCGAGAAAATTACTTACAGTATCTTATTTAGTTAACAATTAGATTAACAATCAATATTGTTATTACTTCCTATACTGTACAAATTCACTATTTTAGTGAAATTAACATAAGGACATCAGACGATATTAACCGACATAACATGCCCTTATTAATTATTGTAGAAAGGCTACATAAGAAAAATTTAAATGCACCGCCGGCATATCCGGCCTATTTTGAGAAAAGCAACATTCATTGTAGTGTTGTTATAAAAATAAAAATAATATTAGCTCTCGCAGTTTGTGGACTTGCGGTGTATTTGTGCTATATATAAGAAAAGATTAAGTGTACGCCATGGGCACCGTGGAGTAACTGGAAAACTTGCCCGACGCGATATTGGGTGTTCCGGGTTCGATTCCCGGCGGTGCATTTAAATTTTTCTTATGTAGCCTTTCTACAATAATTAATAAGGGCATGTTATGTCGATTAATATCGTCTGATGTCCTTATGTTAATTTCACTAAAATAGTGAATTTGTACAGTATAGGAAGTAATAACAATATTGATTGTTAATCTAATTGTTAACTAAATAAGATACTGTAAGTAATTTTCTCGCAAATAATTGAAATTATTACTAGGCATATCCGGCCTATTTTGAGAAAAGCAACATTCATTGTAGTGTTGTTATAAAAATAAAAATAATATTAGCTCTCGCAGTTTGTGGACTTGCGGTGTATTTGTGCTATATATAAGAAAAGATTAAGTGTACGCCATGGGCACCGTGGAGTAACTGGAAAACTTGCCCGACGCGATATTGGGTGTTCCGGGTTCGATTCCCGGCGGTGCATTTAAATTTTTCTTATGTAGCCTTTCTACAATAATTAATAAGGGCATGTTATGTCGATTAATATCGTCTGATGTCCTTATGTTAATTTCACTAAAATAGTGAATTTGTACAGTATAGGAAGTAATAACAATATTGATTGTTAATCTAATTGTTAAGTAAGTAATTGTAAATTATAGGTGCTAGACATCGGAGGTAGGGCTTGAGAATGGCCAAGTGTGTAGCAATGCTGTTGTTTACATGGCGTTGCTATGGTTTCTCTATTACAAATGCCCAGTTCCCGGGTTCTAGCCCGAGAGCTGGTAAAAGTGTCAATTGGATTTTCAATTTATTATTAACAAAAAATAATGAATTGAACATATGAATTGGTGCTAGGCCCAAATAACCTTAGCTGTTGGTGGTCTTTAAAACACACACACGACATCAGAGGTCATAAGCGTCTTGTGCATGGTCTACAATAGCATGTTGTGTTAAGCGGCCATCCGTCCCGATTTAGGCGAGACAGTCCCAATTTTGAGCCACGAGTCCCAATTCAACAAGCGTCCCGCTTTTTTCTGCTTTCATTAAATCACGTGCACTAACAATGTTTATTTTTTGTCATTAGATATTTTTTTTTAATAAATAAAACACACAAAACTGGCTGTAGCTGTCCAACTTTACTTTTAAATACTACGTTTCGGTTGGTTATAAGAGACCGAAACGTAGTATTAAAAATAAAGTTGGACAGCTATAGCCAGTTTTGTGTGTTTTATTTATTAAAGTAATCTTTTTCGCTGTCAGTAGAAGCTAGTGAGATATTTTTTTTATTTACCTTAAAAAATAAATAATATTTAAAATAAAAATATTAGCGTTTGAATTTCTTTATTTCTACGTTTTTTGGGTTATCAAAATGTAAAATTTCTAGGCTTTGATAGCCCAAAATCCAAAACCAAAAAAGGTTTTTTGGGCGTGGAACCCGGCGGTTGTGTAATGTGTATACTATTGTATAAATTTAATGAAGAATGCATCGGTCGGCAGGATAAGTATAATAAGTAAACACGAGGCGATGTCAAACTTCGACGATTGACGACGTCTTTCGACGTCGACTGTCCATCGTACTTAGGTGTATGAGTCAGCTGAGCGACCGACGCGTATATAGTTCTCGCATACTGTGTAAACTCCCCTCCACTTGCCTGCAGCTGTATGATCACAACGAAACCTCTGCTGCCAAAACGACGTCGCGAGTTTTGGTTAAAAATGGTGCTGCTGAAACGCTGAATACAAAAATTTCTTATTTTTACAAGCTTTTATTTAACTTGCAATGTATGTTAGTTTGTGGGTTTGTGTGTTTGTTTGTTTAGGTCAAAACTTGCAAGTTAATTTTGAACGACTTCCACGTATCCGATCGATTTGAAATTTTGTACACATATGTATTCCCGATAACAATACATGAATAAATCGTTTTAGAAATAAATTCAACCCCTAAGGGGTTCAAACGGGGATGTAGGGTTTTTTTGACTAATCAACGCCCAGGCCAAATCATAATTTTGTTCAGATTCACATTGAATAGAATTGTGAATTATAGACGCTCGACAACAGAGAAAATTCACATTATTTGACCAAAAAACAATGAGAACATTCGATCACCGAGATCTCAATTTCCACTGGTAGAAAACGGCGGCCGTTCAAAAGACTAATAATTGCGCTTTGAAAAATCGCCAAAATGTTGTGAAAGTTATGAAGTTGTGACAAACATCCCGTTTTTGATCAAGATATTTTAGAATTTTTAAATAATTTGTTAATAAACAGTAAAAAATAAAATGTTATAAAGCCTAATTTGTTGTTAAATAAAAAAAATTTGGAGCATACAAGTAATTCAAGAATTACAAGGCGCGATATTCATGTAGGTATTGTGTGTAAACGGTTTTACCGAACATAGGGAAAATAACACTAAGAAGATCAATTTTGTAGTAGGCTATGGCCATAAGACCTAATGTAAATATGTATTGGATTACATAGAAAAAATAGTGCAGTGAATTTTTTAATCAATTTTCCATAGCAACGGTTGACTATTAAGCGAAACTCGGAACCTGCTAAATAAAAAAAGTCATGAGGTGTCGTAAGATACCCGACAGAAGCTATGTTTCTTACGCATTGTATATAAAACCGAATTTATCAAAGATATAAACAATACAATTAAAAAGTTATTATTTGACCGTCATTTTGAAATCTGACGCCATTTTATTTTTTTGTGTCTTATTAAACTCTCAAATATCAATTTTCAAAAGGATCGGATAATTTTTACAAAGAAGTATATACCTGTGGCCGCCATTTTAAAATATGACGTCATTTTATTTTTTTGCGTTATATAAAACTCGTCAATATCTATTTTCAAAAAGATCGGATAATTTTTACACAAAAAGTACATATTGCCGCCATTTTGAAATCTGACGTCATTTTATTGTTTTGTGTTCTATGAAACTCTCAAATATCAATTTTCGAAAGGATCGGATAATTTTTACAAAAATGTACATACGGCCGCCAATTTGAAATCTGACGTCATTTTATTTTTTTGCGTCTGAAACTCTGAAATATCAATTTTCAAAAGGATCGTATAAATTTTTGAAAGGAGTACCTACAATATATTTCCGCCATTTTGAAATCTGACGTCATTTTATTTTTTTGTGTCCTATGAAACTCTCAAATATCAATTTTCAAAAGGATCGGATAATTTTTACAAAAAAGTACATATGGCCGCCATTTTTAAATCTGACGCCATTTAATTTTTTTGTGTCCTATGAGACTCTCACAATTTTCAAAAGGATCGGATAATTTTTACAAAAAAGTACATACGGCCGCCATTTTGAAATCTGATGTCATTTTATTTTTTTGTGTCCTATGAAACTCTCAAATACCGATTTTCAAAAGAATCGGATAATTTTTACAAAAAAGTACATTTGGCCGCCATTTTTAAATCTGACGTCATTTTATTTTTTTGTGTTCTATGAAACCCTCAAATATCAATTTTCAAAAGGATCGGATAATTTTTACAAAAATGTACATACGGCCGCCATTTTGAAATCTGACGTCATTTTATTTTTTTTTGTGTCTTATGAATCTCTCAAACATCAATTTTCAAAAGGATCGTATAATTTTTAGAAATGAGTACTACATATTTCCGCCATTTTGAAATCTGACGTCATTTTATTTTTTTGTGTCCTATAAAACTCGCAAATATCAATTTTCAAAAGGATCGGATAATTTTTACAAAAAATTATATATAATGGCCGCCATTTTGAAATCTGACGTCATTTTATTTTTTTGTGTCCTATAAAACTCTCAAATATTAATTTTCAAAAGGATCGGATAATTTTTACAAAAGTGACGTTACAGTACCTACTTCGTGACGTGACGTTTCACTTTTTATTATTTAGGTCCCCATCTGAAACGTGCGTTAAGAAGCATAGCTTCAAATAAAAATAGGTAAAAAACTTTTAAGTTAAACGGTTTTATAAATGTTTTAAAAAGAAAAAAATAATATTTAACTTAGGTTCATAAGTATAAAAGCGTGGGTCGTAAACTCTATGATAATTTATTACAGTCAAGACCCACGCTTTTATACTTATGAACCTAAATTAAATTTTATTTTGTTCATTTTAGTACATTTATAAAACCGTTTAACTTAAAAGTTTTTTATCTATTTTAATTTTTAATTTTTTAGTATGCTTTATTTCCTTAGTCTGATTTTATAACATTTATCCGATCCACTGAAACGTTACCGGAGAAAGATATGCACCCGGACGAAAGCCGGGCCGGTCAGCTAGTTATCATAATATTGTATTGTCACCGGAGCTACACATGTGTGCAAAATTTCAACTCAATCGGATCACGGGAAGTGGGTGAAAATTCAAAAGTACGATTTACACCCGGACGAAAGCCGGGCCCCGGTCAGCTAGTTACCATAAATTGTATTGTCACCGGAGCTACACATGTGTGCAAAATTTCAACTCAATCAGATCATAGGAAGTGGGTGAAAATTCAAAAGTACGATTTGCACCCGGATGAAAGCCGGGCCGGTCAGCTAGTTATCATAATATTGTATTGTCACCGGAGCTACACATGTGTGCAAAATTTCAACTCAATCGGATCACGACTCACACGAGAAGTGGATGAAAATTCAAAAGTACGATTTACACCCGGACAAAAGCCGGGCCGGTCAGCTAGTTATCATAATATTGTATTGTCACCGGAGCTACACATGTGTGCAAAATTTCAACTCAATCGGATCATAGGAAGTGGGTGAAAGTTCAAAAGTACGATTTACGCCCGGACGAACCGGGCCGGTCAGTTAATTAACATAATATTGTTTTGTCACCGGAGCTACACATGTGTGCAAAATTTCAACTCAGTCGGTCGCAAGATTTGTATTAAATATACGGGATGAAGCTAAATAAAACCACCGTTTAAAAAACAAAGCATCTACTACCTACTTACTTTTGCGTGATGCCAGAACATACGTTTTTATTTAAGAATCAGTTCGGTTGCTTTTGCGTGATGCCAGAATATTTTAAAACTCGCAGTCGCATAAGAAGTTATTTACTTGAAAAAAATCATGTAAATCGGATCAGTGGTTCTCGAGTTATAAGCGTACAAAGGGACATACAGACAGAGAAAGTCAAATTGTTCGGGAAGGTATGCACGTCGAGAAATTTTGGTCCGATCCCTAGGTCTCGCCATCCGATCGACGTCAATAATTAGTTACACGTCATTTTAACTCAGTAGGCCAGGGTTTTTAAACTTAAATTCAAACATCAGCAGTCAAAAAATTGAATAACTATATTAAAATAATGCAATATAAGACAGAGCATACGCTATCTTCCAATATCCATATCACACTGTGCAACAGACAAGGACAACCGAAACAAGTTCGCGATTTATTAGATAAAGTCGCATTTATTTCGTTTAAAAATCATATAAATCTGTATAAAAAAACTGTTTTGACACAATATTATACAATCTATCTAAAATTTTCTGCTCTTTCGTTTAAGACAGGTTTCGAATCGATCTGACTTAAATTGAGCAAACTATAAGCAAAAAACACCGTTTTTTCTAATTTGCTCCCCTCTGGGGCCAAAATTAAAAAATCGGGCAACGTTAGGATCAAATAGACCCCGAGAGGAATCGAACAAAAAAAAGTTTTTTAAAATCGGTTAACCCGTTTGGGCTGTACGCGTGACACAAAATAGCGTGACAGATTCACAGATTCACAGACAAAGCGAGTGTATATAGGCGCTTCTAGCTTCGCTAAGATCGCGCCTAAAAACCTGTACCGCAATAAAATTATCTGTAAACATTTAAATTTTCGATAATTTTTTTTAATATTTACAAGTTTTTACATAAAATATTTTACGAAAATACAAATGCAGAAAAGTTCGTAAGTATTGTTATGATATTGTTATGAATCTTGTAGGTACATTTTTAATTATTGAAGTTAGTTACTACTAATCGATATTTTTCGGTTTGGTTGGTTTTGTTACATTTGACCGATGCTTCTTTACAGATTTATGACGTTTAGGTCTATTAAGACTTTTATGTTCCAAATATACTGAACGTGTAACATATACTTCTTTAGAATTGTCATTATTTTCGTTCGGCATGTCACTTCTTGTCTGTGGTATATCTTTTATTTTCCATTCATCAGTATCGTCATTATAGGTCGATGATTTTTGTATCAGTTCATAATATTCCTCCGGAACGTGTTTATTGATAACTAATTCCACTAACTGTATTTCTCGAGACACGGATCGAATTTGTTCAAGGCCATCTTCAAATTCTTTTTGCTGTTCATTTTGTAAATCTACTAGGTCAGCTTTAGTTGAATTTAAAATAGCAATTAGTTTATTTAATTTCTTTGATTTACTTTCCGATTCGTCAAACAAACTGGAAGAACATTTCTCAATGTTCAAACATTCAGCTTCCATGTCATGAATACGATTCATCATCTTTTCTTCCTTGCGTCGCCTTTCTTCTAGCTCTTTCATAGCTGCTTCTAGAAGTTTTTCTTGAGCCTGAGCTTTCAGTACCAAATTTTCACCACCAATAAGAATTTTCTGTTGTAGATCTGTTATTTTATCTTGCAGCACCCATTGTTCGCGTATGGTGTTATGGAGTTCCTCACGTTTTGCACTGACCATTTCGCTTTTAACTTCCGGATTTTCTATTTCAGATTCGTGTTCCATTATTCCATCTTCGACCTGTGCTATTTTATTTAAACTAACTTCTAATAACTGTTTTTGCAACTGATCGATTTGTTTTTCAAAATTGCGTAGCATTGCATCTTTCGGATCTTCGTTGATTTTAATGCAATTCGTAATATTTTTCGCACGGGCTGCATAACGCAGTGTCCATACTGATTCTTGGTAATTCCTGTCGGCAGAACTTATAGTGGCCAGCATTACAGTTTTCGAATTTCCACCTAAGGAATCTTGTAAAAGTCGGGTTAATTTTGAGTTTCTATAAGGTATGTGAGTACTTTTACCATCTACTAAAGCTGATATAACATTTCCTAAAACCGATAAAGAATAATTGACTTTAGTAGCTTCTAGTAACCGTAAACCAGATGAATTAGATTTATTTTGTCGTTCAGAACCAGCTAAATCAATAAGTCGCAATTTTCCTTGCGTAATCCGTTGCTTCTTCAAACATTTAGTGCTGCTTTCGACCATGATTGTGAGTATTGCATGCGATCTTGAACTTTTATCATTCATTGCAGTAGCTCCCGTTACTCGATTTTCATTACCCAAAAATAAAATTTTATCTATTTCATCACCATTTCGACATACAAACCCGGTCAATCCTTCTACATAAACTCCCAAACCAGGTCTTTCACGTATCTCAAGATTTCCTTTGTTATTGATCAAATCTCTAACTTCCTCATTATAAATTTCCATATAACTGACATAAACCAAAAACTTTTTCTCTTCTGGTGCATTATTAATGTGTCTGAAAATGTGAGAGAATGCATTTGGAACAATTCCATGGCATTCTGAAACGTCTGAAAGACCTGACATCGTGTAAGTTTTACCAGTTCCTGTTTGACCGTATGCAAATATTGTACCATTATATCCTTCAATAACACTATCCACAATTGGACGCGCCGTTTCAGAGTAAACTTCTAGTTGCGTTGTGGCAGTACCAAAAACGTAATCAAATTTATACGATTTATAGAGATCATTGTGAATCAAAGGGTTTTTTATAGTGATTGTACGATTTAAAGAATCTACTTGAGATATGATTTCACATCCGGCTAATTCTTCTTTTTCATCCAAAGGTCGCACTCTCACAGCTACTTTAACATTCTCTTTATTCTCAGAATTGTTTATGATGATTGTATTATTTAAAGAATTTACTTTGGATATTATTTTACTTACGAGTGCTTCTTCTTTTTCATCAAAAGATATTCTCACAGCTAATTTAGCTTTATCTTGATCGTTCATAATTATTAAAAAATATTCCAACTAAACAGATTTTGGTTTTTCAATTTTTATTATATTTTTATCGTTTATATATTACGTCAAAATATCATTGTTTCTTAAATGTCGTATTTTTTTAAAATTTTTTTCTGACTAAATTTTTTGAATATGATAAAAATGTATTTTGACAATTTTTTAAAAACTTTTTGCTATATCGATTCGAAAAATATGCTTATTTGTCGCAATTAACACCAAGCTTCTTGCATAAATCGTACTCACTTCATTATAAAAAAAACATAATATACTCAGCATCGTTGTCTTGACTATATTTTCAACGAAATTGATAAAACATTAAATTATTGTAGTCGCTTCAGAATAAAAAATACGTCAGTGATTAATTATTTCTTTGAGTTGCCATTTTGACATTTCATAAACTATTTATTAAAACAGTAATAAAGAATCTTTTGAGACGCTGATGACCTCAGCTGTTAAGCGTCTATAATCTACAATCTAAGAATCTTTTGGTATTTTCTATATTATTTCTTTATTTTCAATACATTTTTCTAATTTTGACGTATTATTTATTTTTGTTTTAATAATATTGAATTTGTCACTAAGTTGAAATAAGTTAAGAGGGAATGCAATTTTCTAAATTTAAGTTTTTGTTTCTAAATATTTAAATCTATTTTACAAGTTTATATCAGAAATCTCGTGATTATAATAAAATTAAGAAAAATCGCAGGATAGTAATTAATATTAATTTTCATAAATAAATAAATAATAAATAAATATAAATATTTATGTACTTGAAAAAGTCTAAATATATAGAGGAAACGTCGTACATTTAACTTAATAAATCAAATATTTTGTCCACTATCCTGCGATTTTTCTTAATTTTACTATTTTACAAGCTTTTATTTAACTTGCGATGTTTCTATGTTAGTTTGTTTGTTTAGGTCAAACCTTGCAAGTCCATTTTGAACGACTTCTGCGTATCCGATCGATTTAAAATTTGGTATACATATCCATTCCCGATGGTAAATGTTAATACACGAATCAATCGTTTTTATAATTAAATCAATCCCTAAGGGGGTCAAACGAGTAGGGTTTTTTGACTATTCAACGCCTAGGCCAAACCGCTAAAGCTAGAAACTTATTTGGACAGTATAGGTTTCTTTTGTGACGTAAGCACCCACTATATGAAGGGATTTTTCGAAATTCATTCCCTAAGGGAGTCAAAAGGGGATAAACTTTGGAACGACTAAAAGGAACAAAATAAAATATTAGTAAAAAAAACTTTTTAAAGACACGCTTTTATTTAAATGTACTAAAAAGGAAAAAAAATAAGTTTAATAATTTAGTTTCATAATTATAAAAATGTGGATCGTGACTAATAATTAAATATCAAAGAGTTTACAACCCACGCTTTTATAATTATGAAACTAAATTATTAAAACTTATTTTTTTCCTTTTTAGTACATTTTTATTTCGAAAGTTTCAAAGCTAATAATTATTAATTAATTAGTTTAAACTACTTATGTTGGATTGGATGGTCATGTGCCTTGAATAAAATGAAAGAAAATTTTTACATATTGTACGTTAGAACGCGATACAACTTTTAAAAATATTCGTTGAAAACCATTGAAAACTGAAATGTTTTGGTACAATTACGCGATGTGAGACGGCGACGAATTATGTCGCTTTTAAAAAAAAAAATAAACGCCGGTGATCTCAACTGTTGAGCGTCTATAATCTATCAAAAACAGATTTCCACGTATAGTTGTAGCGGTTTGCAAGCGCTCGTTGTTAATGCGACTGAGAGGCGAGGGGCGAAATCCGCGTGCGACAGTTAGGGGACTCGCGAACCCTTGTTTGTAACAGAGGGCGGCTTCTCTTTGCACAAGTGCAACTCTGCTATAGTAGAGTACATACACACATACACACACACTGTGACTATACAATAGTACGCATAACGCATTGGTACAACTATATATACACCTTTTTTATTGGATGAATTGCAGGTCCGATTTTATTTTTTTTTAATTAAAAAAAATCAAGATGTGTCATGGGATAGAAGCTATGCTTTTTACGTCAACACATGGCAAGTCCAGTACAAAATATAAATACAATTTAATTGAAATAAGAATTAACATACTTATATTAATTGAAAACACAATTTAAACAATACACACAATTTTCACGTAATGAATTTACTTGTATAGATACACACAGTACTAATGTTGTACAACACGTTATCTTTGTGTTGGTGCATATACGTGTACATAGGCCACAGCGCGTGCGCCAGTATATATACGTCACGCTCATAGCTATAGATATACTTTTAACATGAGCATGTCGCGTGAAGGCATGTCGGTAACGTGACGCGAACCCATAAGTTTTTCTCCTGCTAGAAATCGTCTAACGCGCCTATAGAAGCATAGCTTCAAAAACTTGGCATATTGATAAGTTTGTGCAATTTTGTTTCTTAGTAAAATACTAGACAGTGGCTACTTGATTCTTGTTTTACTGTTGAATTTAAAATAGAAACAAACAAGGAAAAAACATGTTATGTAAAAGTAAAATTATTTTTAACTTCTCTTATTTAAAATCAGTTAATTAATCCATAACTTATTATGTAGGTAGTGTTTCTTTAACTATTGTAGTAACAATTAACACGGACCCGTTGATCCCCCCAAGGGGGACATTGGAATATGGTTGCTATCGCAAATTGCATTCCAATGTTCTTTGGGAATTAGTGCTCCCAGGGACCCGAGCTCATACCAGTCGGTTTGTGTATGCCGGCTAGCGGATTCTAATACACAAATGGATTATTTGTTGTGTTGTAGACGCTAATGACCCGAGTTGTCTACAATCTACAATTAATTAATTAATTGTACCCATTGATAACAATTTTTATACTTATTAAAACATTTTTTTTACAATTTCTCAAGACTTTAATGCTCAGTTTACAAGCTACTTTAAACGAAAAATCTATTTTCAAAGTATTATCAATGAATTAGCATCTAGAATCTTAAATCTACTTGCGAAGTCGTACCAGAAATCGAATATAAAAGCATCCCCGTAAGAAATTTCGTCAAATTCAGTTATAAATTTTAGTAACTACGGGGCTGTTACAGATGCCCGAACATGATGAGATTATATAAGGGTTCCTAGTGGCTACGGAACCCAAAAAAACCCTGCGTATCGTGTAGATGTCCGTCTGTATAACAGCTATGAGCTCTTGAACTAAAAAATGTGTCCTTTAAATCCGATATGAATTTTATAAAGCCACCCCTGCGTTTGAACTCGCACGATTTTCGGGTTAACGCACTCACACACACGCGCATGAAACGCACGCACGCGTGGATCGTACATGTGCATTTTACTTAAATGCAAGCTCGTTCGTTGCATAAATGCAACGTGATGGCTGAGGGGATTCACGACGCAGAGAGGAGAGTGGGGAGGACACCATGAACTATTATAAAGAGGACAGACAATAATTCCGTGCTGGGAATCATATTTGGGGGGTGGTTTACACGGTAATGTGCTTGCATGGGCACTATCTGTGACGCTTCGTCACTTGTGTTTATGTTACGCTTCAAAATAGACAATTTTTTGGCGTCTGAATGAAAACAAACAAATAATCATGTAAAGTATCGGAGATAAGGTACATGGCGTTGCTATGGTTCCTCTATTACAAGTTCCTAGTGTTGCCGTCGAGACAAGACAAGACAAGACAAGACTTTCAAAGTCTTGTCTTGTCTTGAAATATCAAGACAAGACTTCACTAAAGTCTTGTCTTGAAATATCAAGACTTCACTAAGTCTAAGTCTAGATTAAAAAACTCTTGTTTTAAAATTTCTAGACAAGACTTTTGCAAATCTTCTCTTGAAAATCTAGACAAGACAAGAGTCTAGAAAGTCTAGATCTAGACGGCAACACTACAAGTCCCCAGTTCCCGGGTTCTAGCCCGAGAGCTGGTAAAAGTGTCAAATGGATTTTCAATTTACTATTAAAAAAAAATTTATGAATTGAAAATATGAATTGATGCTAGGCTCAAATAACCTTAGCTGTTGGTGGTTTTTAAAAAACACACACCATTTCGGAGATAAGGGTGGGGGTGGGATCGGACGGACAGACAGACAGACACAAGAGTGATCCTATAAGGGTTCCGTTTTTTCATTCTGAGTTACGGAACCCTAAAACTAATAAATTGAAAATATATGAATTGGTGCTCTAGGCCCAAATAACCTTAGCTGTTGGTGGCATTAAAAAAACGGAAAAGTGAAAACAAACGTTCACTCAAAGAATATTGCAGGGTTGCAGAAGGCATTGTCATAAAATCTGATTTGACAGTGACTTTAGATTGTGACCCACACATATTTCTCCATAAGAACAACATTGTAGAATTTTAAATCGATATTGCTCGAAAAATAATTGATCGATTGAAAAGATATTTTTTTAAACTGTGTATTTTTTTTGTACAATTCCCACTTCGAAACAACATTTTTCTACGCATTATGATCAAAATTTAGCTTGAAAAGGGATCTTTTTCTATCATTTGTTTTTGTGTGAGTAAAATCTAATGTTCTACATGACGGAGACCTCTGTTGTTGAGCGTCTATAATCCACAATTCTTCTTCTTCTACATGACAGAGCGTTTGACAACGACATTAGTCTATTCCTACAAATGTAAAAACTGTAATTATATAACCACAATCTAAGGTCATTGTCAAATCAAATTTTTGCTTTCTGCAACCCAGCATGTGTGCAGTTTATAAAAAAATCATTGATAGAAAAAAACTTCATTATAGTCTCTTCGTAGACACGAAAAATTTTATTGATCAAGAAAGTATGAAAATTACAAGGGGTAATTTTTTTGCTCAGTGTGTACTACATACTGCATAGTTTTTGGAACGTATATTAGTGCATTCATGGTGCATTTGATAGATCTCTATGTATGTGTCTGTTCGCAGACAGAATCCGAGACCATGGGGGAGATATTGAAGTAATACGCACTGAGTTTGTTCAATATATTTTGATATAAACACAGAAGGAAACTTACAGAATAGTCAAGCAGTCAGGTACTTTTTACCTGGAAAGTATTCCGAAGTTAATGATATTTTGGTATGTTGTTTGTGGGTACTCTGTGGAGTAGAATCTGAGTTTTCGACCTCGAGGACCCTGTGCTAACGTGAGGGGAACCGAAAAACCACGAAATCTAACCACCTTTTTTTGCTTTTTTTGAAATCTCTCAGAAACGGTCGACTTAAGCAATTCTTTCATTAGGTAATGTTTTAAAGAGGATTATATTTCCTACAATTTTCATTCCCACAACTTTTCTGTGGTACTAATGGTAAGCGCGCTGCAGCTTCTTGAAAATCACCCGCTCCGCTTTTTGTAACCTTGGTAACCAATGGTTAAAATGTAATGTTCTTTTCAATAGTTTTATTTATTTTCTTCTTCATCGAACTGTAAATTGAAAATACACGTTACACATTGGTTACCAAGGTTACAAAAAGCGGGGTATTATGAGGCATTCACGATGTTCGTTCACGCTAATCTCCGAAACCGCTCATCCGATTTTAATGAAATTTTGTAAATGTGTATTGTTTGCTCCAACTTGAGAGAGTGGACAGTTTTTATCCCGATAAGTGACCCTTAATATTTTTTATTGCGAATTTAAGGATTTTTTATATGACAAAGGGTACCGTTAATCGTTTATATAAATCTATATAGTAATGTATTCGAGCAAACGAGTGAAGTGACTGAGTAGTGTATTAATAAAATTCGAACGAACGAGCGTAGTGAGTGAGAATTGTATTAATAAAATTCGAAAGAAGCGAGTGAGTATTGTATTAATAATATTCAAGCGAACGAGCGAAGCGAGTGAGTAATATAATAATTAAATCAGCCCGGCTATTAATATATAAATTCTTAGCACCCGGGCGAAGCCGAGTCGGGCCGCTAGTACTTTATATAGATAAATCAGACGCACTTGCAGTGTGTCATTTCTGTAAATCTACCTATTCTGTGGTATTGTGTGCTGAGTTTTGTGGCGTTGCATTGAAGTTTCAGGTACCTTTATGACACACGTGCATAAAAATGCAATGATCTTGAGGGCATTGCTCTGAAATTTCATTCGTAATTTTTATGAGCTAGATTAACAAAGGTATGGATATCGATATTACAAAAACAATGCCAAAAATATTATATTAAACTGAATCTCGACATTAGTATTTTTATTTACGTAAAAAATCATTCGTCGATAATATTATTTAATAGAACATTTCAATACCAGTGACGGCATATGATTGTCGAAATAGGTAACTCAATATAATATTAAGTATGTAATTATAATTGCGCATTAATTATTAATATTGGATTAATAGTTAATTATAGGCAATTTATAATTATTCACAGTCCGTGCCGTTCGTGTAGTTTCATTTTTAAGGCCATCAACTGTCAGGATTATTTAGGCCTAGCACCAATTGCTATTTGCAATTAATTATTTTTTTTAATAAATTAAAAACATAAAATTATTCAAATTGTATTAAATATATATTTTAAACACATGCACAAAATCTACAGGCTCTACAGAGCGAACATTGAAATGTACCTTTCTCGCAATTGCATTCCAATGTTCTTTGGGAACTGGCGTTTCCAGGACCCCGAGCTCGTACCAGTCGGTTTGTGTATGCCGGCTGGCAGATTTTAATACACAAATGGATTATTAATTGTTGTGTTGAAGACGCTAATGACCTGAGTTGTCGACGTGTCTATAATCTACAATAATAATAATACAGGGAATCAACGACATAGGTAAATAGCTGTGAGCCTGTGAGTGTAAAATTTTGGAGGAAGAAATTGGAAATCACTAGGAGTCGAAAAAAAATAGATCACACTCCCAATTAAAAGTAGATCACTCCTGCTGTAACCTCTTCTCTTAAGTGGTAGATGCAAAGTAACTTTAATACAAAAAATATTTCCATATAACGATTTGTCTACGGGTTTGTGTTATTTACCCGTTTATTGCATTTTTGCTTTATTTTTTCAGGCAAAAAAATGTTTAGTGATATCAGGGACTGGTACCAACCCACAAATTTAATTTAATGGTAAATTAAAAAGCCATTAAATATCAGGAGGACAGAGTGGTGTAACGGTTAGCGTAGCGGCCTTTGGATCACACTGTTGTAGGTTCGAATCCCACCTACGCTCATGAATGTTTTGTGATGTTATTTAGTTTTAAGTGAGTTGTTATTTGATGTAAACAAGACGCTAATGATCTAAGTTGTCGACGCGTCTATAATTTACAATAAATAAATAAACATTAGATATCAGGTTCTCGTTCGTGGTATAGCGTTTCTATGACTTCTCTATTACAAGCCCCCAGTTCCCAGCTTCTAATTCGAAAACTGGTAAAAGTACCAATTTCCATTTATTATAAACTAGTGACCCTGTCCGGCTTCGCCCGGGTGCTAAGAAAGCCCGGGTGCAATACACTACTCACTCGCTTCGCTTGAATATTATAATAACATTACTCACTCGCTTCGCTCGTTCGCTATATATATAAACCTTCCGTGAAAAATTATCTAACTGATAGTGAAAACCGCATCAAAATCCGTTGCTTGGTTTAGGAATTACATTACTCACTCGTTTCGCTCGTTCTATATAATATTATAATAAACCTTCCGTGAAAAATTGTCTAACTGATGGTGAAAACCGCATCAAAATCCGTTGCGTGGTTTAGGAGGAGTTAGCGGTTAAACAGACAGACAGACGCGGAAAGCGACTTCATTTTATACTATGTAAAGATAAATAATAAATAGAATATTTGAATTGGTGCGAGGCTAAATAACTCTAGCTGTTAGTGGCCTTAAACAAAAAAAAAAATAGGTCCTGAAAATTGGGCCAATTACTGACTGTCAAAAATTCAAGTGTGGACAGGGGTTATGAATTAAAAGTACTGTAGCTTGATAGGCTACAGGTTGTGGATTTTATCCATGCGTCCTGTATATAAGCCTGCTTTATGTTTGATGCATGACTCATTCAACCCCTCTTATTTCTCTATACAATATTACGTGTATATATGTGTGTGTGTGTACGTGTGTATTGAAACAAACTCTAGCTCCTCAATAATAGAGCTCTCTTTTAGCAGCTCCGTCAGTGTTTGTTGTGGTGGTCGTGCAGTGAAGTGACGTTTTGTCTAGTCTTTTTTCTAGTCGTCCTGTATCTGTCTCTTTCTATTTACATATACACGTTTTTGTCATTATTTATTTACACTTATTATTATTTATTGCTATTTCGAATTAAAAAACTTCGCTTTGCTTTTGTTTTCAATTGACGCGCGCGCGGTTCAATTGTTTAAAAACATCCGAGATATTTAAAAGTTTTGAAATTTTGTTTGATCCAACGATTATAGCTTGTTTTATAAAGCTTTAATTCGCAATATATGTATATTTATGATATTATAATTAATTAGACTATAAAACTGTTGTAACATTTTAACAGTTAAGTTTAGTGCTTGTGTTATATTTAAGTGCGAACTATACACATTGTTGCGTGTTTACGTCCGCCATCTTTACTTGATCCTACCTCACACGTACGTTTATTGTGTTTATAGAACGTGTTTTTGAATGGTACTGATTTTAACTACGTTACGTAATTTCAAAGGTCACGAGGGCTATATTGTATTTTTGGTGTTCTAAGGTCATTAGTTTCAAACTAACATCAGAACCTTTGAATTCGAACAAGATTAAAACACGTGGATTATATTTAAAGTGATTACTTATAAATATTTGTTTGTTTATATTTGTGACTACAAAAAAATATTGTATTATTTATCTAATTATTGTGCTTCTATTTGCGTGGTTTCTTTATAGAGATTGTATTTTTTATGAATGAAAACATTGTGAAAAATCAATCATTTTTTTGGTCAGTGGAAATTAATCGTGCAATTTGCGTGTTTTATGTGAATAAATATCGTTAAAATATAAAAACTTCTTCTGACTTTTATAACAATTTAACAGGTTTATATAAAATATTGAACGTAACTCATTGGTAAATACATTGATTCATTCGGAAAATACGTATTATAAAATTCATTCAATAATAAGTGAATACTTTTTGTCTAGTAAATTGCGGACGAATTTTCATTCCTAAAATAAACTTTTTATAAAAGCGGTTGAAGCGGTTAAAACATTTTTGCAGTAAGCAGTTATTTTCAAAGTTTACAGTCATTATTTTCTCATTGTTTTTGGATCAGTGCAATATATTATCTTAAAATTTCAGTTCTCTAGAACTTATTATTACTACATCTTGTGGACAAAAACGGTGTAAGAACGTTATGCAATAAAGTCCTTCTACACGTTCTTTGTACTCTGTCCCATTCGTCAACAACTTACCTACGTAAAATTGAAAGAATTAATAATAGAATAGTTTTGCTGAGCTGCACAATTCATTATCAAATTATTTGAATGAGGACAGTCTGATGTAATGGTCAGCGTGCTGGAGTTTGGATCAGATTGTCGTGGGTTCGAATTCCACCTCTTCTCATGGATATTTTGTGATATCATTTCGACCCAGCTTTGATATTTGATGATACTGGCCAGATGATGGAGCCACCCCCTTTCTGATATTATCTCGTATATCTGCATATGCTCTATCTATGTGGACATTATACAATTTGATATATTTAACTTTTTAAAATAATAAAAAAATTGGATCAATGGCCTTAGATTGTTTTAGATATTTGAATAAAAAATAATATAGTTTTTAAATCTAAATCAATTTTATTATCTTTATTAGTTGATGTACAATTTAGTAATGTTCACAAAAAATGCCATTTACTTAAAGCCATATTCTATAATGCAAGTCGAATAATAATTATTATATAATTAATTAAAATATATTCAACTTGCATTTGCAAATATACTATAACTTCGAAGACATAAAATTTAGCAAGTTGATTGATTGTTCAGAATAATTACAAGCTTTTGTTTAACTTGCAATGTTTGTATGTTTGTATGTTAGTTTGTTTGTTTAGGTTAAATCTTGCAAGTCAATTTTGATCAACTTCCACGTATCCGATCGATTTAAAATTTGGTACACATATGCATTTCCGATGGCAATACATGAATCAATCGTTTTTAGAATTAAATTCAATCCCTAAGGGGGTCAAACGAGGTGACTATTCAACGCCTAGGCCAAACCGCTAAAGCTAGAAACTTGGAATTTGGACAGTAGGATTCTTTTGTGACGTAAGCACCCACTATATGAAGGGATTATGGGGATTTTTTCAAAAATACTCTGACAGATATTTTTAATATATCACTCAAGGATAAAAAGAAGACTAAAAAGCCAGCTAAAAAGTAAAAAGTAAATATTAGTAAAAAAACTTTTTCCAGGCAAGTTTTTATTTAAATGCACTAAAAAGGAAAAAATAATTTTTAATAATTTAGGCTCATAATTATTATAATAAAGCGTTGATTGTGATTAATAAACTATATCATAGAGTTCACGACTCACGCTTTTATAATTATAAAATTATTTTTCCTTTTTAGTGCATTTAAATAAAAGCTTGCCTCTAAAAAGTTTTTTACTAATATTTTTTTTAATAAATGAATTTTGTCTTTCGTATTTGTGGATATATGGGACAGAGTGTAGAGAAGAACTATCATCTGCATACATAAGAGTTAAATTATACTTGAACAAGTGATAATTTCAAGTTCATTAGCGATAAATTCACTTTAATTTAAATTCGTGAAATTTATATAATCGAAAACTCATTTGCATTCTCTTGACAATGATTCAAAAACTAATTAATCTTTTTTAACTAATCCGAATGTTCCAGACAGTGTAATAACTTTTTTTTATTTCTTACAGATATCTATTTATTATCGAACGAGAGACATTTCGAACTTTTTACTACGAGTTTCTTAATCAGATAAACGCTCCGTTTGCAATTTCTTCAAGAGATTTTCTTTTACTTTGAAAATTTATTAACAATAATTTTGTGCCAAACATTGCAGTACAATCATTAAAAGTGATAATAAAGTGAACAATTTTTACTGTTTGTGATACTCGAAATATATTTGCTCAATTTTTAAATACTCTGCTAAATTATTCTCCAATAAAATTTTCATTTGTATACTCTTTGAATATTTATTCATAAAAAAATAAATATAATTTCTGAAAGTGATAAAAACTTATGTATCTGTCTTTTTAAGTATAGTTAAAATTTGATAGTGAAAAATAGTGAAAGGTTAGACATTTTGATAGCAATTAGCTATTTGTGTTTTTGTGAAACTAGGATTTATATTAAACATACAAATAATTTAAATATAGTAAAATAAACTTTAGTTTCTAGTGTTATTGAAAAAGAAGTAGGTAGAAATAATTTTATTAAATTCAGAACACGGTTCGTATTGTAATTTGTATAACGATTTTACACCGTTTCTTTGAACGCCTAAACCGACAATTTCATTATTTTTCCGTGGATTAACAAGTGACTCAAGGATTATACGTGTTAAAAACTCGGTTTCATAAAATCGCAAAATTTGACCAGTTAGAAATATTCGAATTTTTAAAATAATTCTACCTCACAATACCTTAATTTAATTAATAATTGTGTCAAAAACTTGGATCCCTATAAAATTACAAAATTTGACTAGTTTGAAATATACAAAGTTTTAAAATAATTCCTTAGTTAAACAAAAATTTGAATACATCGAAAAGTTTGACAGATTTGTGAGTACATTATAGACGCTCAACAACTGAGTTCATTAGCGTGATAGATTTGTGAGGTTAATTCGATAGTGTCTATCAAGATTTATTCATACTACATAATCGATCAAGACTTTAAAGTGTCCACGATGTTAATCCCCACTTCACCACCATTACCAGAAGCTCCACCTCATCTTCAACAGTGCGTCGGTTCGCGAGACGCGATTAAATTATTTGTCGGACAAATACCGCGACATCTCGAGGAAAACGATCTTCGACCTATGTTCGAGGAGTTTGGCAAGATTTATGAGTTCACCGTCCTCAAGGATAAGTACACCGGCATGCATAAAGGTAAGATATTTTCCATTTTCAAGTGTTACAATTATTTACAATTACTCTGAAAATTTTGTTCGCCAATCAACATTGAAATTTGTTTTTGAAAAATTCATTAAAGAAAAGAAAACTTCAATTTAATAATGACTTCTGAAAAAGTGCAAAGATTTGGTTGATGATTTTTCTTTATAATTAATTATAAATAGGCCTAGAGTCTAAAAAAGCCTATTGAGTGAGATGCTGATTGAATCAGTGCTTTTAGAAATGCAAGAAGTTTTGCGAACATTTTGTACCTATAACAATATCTTCAAGTATCGTATAAGCCATAAGGTCTTTTTTGCAAATTCCACTGAAATTTTTCCTATTAAGAATTATTCATAAAAAATATTTTGGAACATAATATAAAAGTCGGGTATAATATTTTTTTTAATCTAGAATCGAAATATGTTTTCCCGTGGAATAAAAAAGATAACAATATTGTGTCATGAATAAAATTAGTTGATTTTATTGCGTAATAGATAACGTGTTATTTAAGTTTTGAATATATATGTACAATAATAAATATTTATTTGTAGATATTTTTGTAGATATTTAATAAAAATAAGCTCAATTCAGACATTATAGATTTCTTTTTTGACTGTTATTATCACATTTTAACATATTGTTTCGTAATATTATGTGATAACGCATTATCTCTAATTTTAGTTGTGATTTTTTATACTAAAAACAAGTATTAATTAAGTTATTTTTACCGTGGAATATCAAATATAAATATTATATTCAATAGAGCAGAAGGTAACAACCTATCAGATACACATAACAGATTATGTGCTCCAAATCTTGATGGTTTCCGGGCTTCTAGATCGTGGTCCAATGGTATTTCTACCTGATGTCAACTGCGGTAGACATTTTCAAAGGCGATGACCAATGACTAATCGCAAAAGGACGAAATACGACCGAGCAGAGAACTCACGCAAAGTACTACACACAACACAATTGACCAATCACAGAAGGACGGACTACGACCGAACAGTGAACACACTGGCACTTAGCATCAAAGAAGGGAGGACACCAGTCGTTGACACACTTGTGACTTACCTGTGAGCCGCCAAGGAGGACACTTCGCCTTTGAAAATGTCTACCGCAGTTGTAGACGAAACGTTAGGTAGAAATACCATCGAACCACGGCTTCTAAGCCCGGAAACCATCAAGATTCGGGACAACACCGGCCGTGAAAACTTACACACTTGGATAGAGCATGATAACTATATATTTTGTTGATAGGAAAGATTATAATAATAAAAAATGGTGGAACCTTTGGTGTAAAGATACGAAATGTTACAATTACCACAAAACACCAAACCATAACAAACACTCTCGACGTACGTTTCGCCAACCAAGTTGGCATCATCAGGAGATGATTAAAACTAGTTTTAATCATCTCCTGATGATGCCAACTTGGTTGGCGAAACGTACGTCGAGAGTGTTTGTTATGGTTTGGTGTTTTGTGGTAATTGTAACATTTCGTAAAGATTATAATATCGATATTATTGACTTATTTTTCAAATCTACACCTGATGTGAACGTAGTATAAAGTTGTTCTACTGTAGTACAGACTGATATAATATATCGTCACCATAAATACACATGTAGTGCATATTACGTCAGTGTGTGAACGCGATATATTATGTGTGCCGTCGTACGAGGAGGCAAAACGTTCGCGGAGGCAAAAGCTCGTCGGTTCGTCGCTAAGTCGAAAGCGGAGCATAAAGTTGTAGCTACTCTTGTACGCTGTAATTATATAACATTGTACAGAATTATACCTAATACAAGTTTAGTTTATCTAGTTAATTTTGCGTTGTGTGGCAACTCGTGCGTAACTATTACAGACTGAGAGAGACAGCGGGAGACAGAGAGAGAACGAATATACAACGGTAAGCATTATATCTATATGTGCTCTTAGTCCCAGAGCCGACCGTCGGATTTCTTATGTAACGAATATCCAGTCAAATTTGGAGGCGTGAGTTTGCACATGGGGCAGACAAATACAGAACCACAATTATTTTTGTTGCCGGAAATTAAAAAAAAAACTCGGTCGCAGTGCCAAACCCTGCCGACAATATAGTGTATTTGCTAATACACACATTGTGGTTTTATTATGTGACCTTCAGTTGGTTTTTGGACAAAATAAAACATTTTACTCCTTAATACATCCCTTAAAATAATTATTTTTGTCTTAATTGCCATATTATTTTAAAATATCTGGGTGGCCGAGCTTCGCTCGGATGAGTTCAATAAAAACAGTACTTAATATGCTGTGAGATATTATTTTCTCAGAATATTATTCCGAAACGAATTTATTTCTCTAACATAATTTAAAATAATTGTTTCTGATATTTTAACTACCTATGTGTATTTTTAAGCGTAAAAACTAAGTATCAACTTGAATCAAGCATTTTTTCCTGTAAATATTATTTAGGTCGCCATTTTCAAATCTACCGTCGTTATTGTTTTGTTGACTGAAGAACTCGCAAAAACCGATTTTCATAGATTGAATATCTTGTAAAAATGTTCGAATCAGATGATATTTTGCTCGCCCGTTACCATTTTAACAATCCAATTTTAAGCATTAATACCAAATATCAACTTTATCGAAGTACTTTTTCTCTGTGATGTCATCTTAACAACTTCCATTAAATTTCAAATACTTTTTTTTGCATAGGTATACCTACTGAAAAACTCACAAAAATCGATTTTTTTAATAACAAACGTCAGACTATAACGTGCGCAAAACTTTTTTTGCAAGTATCTTCACCATAGTTTTTAAAAATCGATGTGTTTTGATACACATGCCTGCGGCGCTAGAAGTGCGGCCCATTGGGCCGCCGTGCCAATTTTTAGATACGCAAAACGTTTTTGTATGTATCTTAACAATAATTTTTAAAAATCGATGTGTTTTTACACAGACCCGCGGCGCCAGAAGTGTGGCCCTTCGGGACGCCGTTTTGTCATTATTTACCTTATTTACATATTGTGCAAGACACTTCTTATATTAGTGTTCATTTACAATTTTAACACTTGTGATATATTATATAAAATCTATGTAGAAATAGACTTCGAATCAATCTGGAACCAAAATTCCTACCTAGATCAATTTCTCGCCCCGAAAAATCCTCATTCTGTAAATTTCATCAAAATTGTTAGTCGTTTTTGAGAAAAAAAGGTCTAGGTAAGATTATACGTCATACTACAATTTTAACGTACCTACTTACCTATACTACATATTTTATATAGGTAATATAAAAAAAACATACCTAATTATTTAAATATTAGCTAAAACTACTTACATAATTATGTTTAGATTTTATTGTTGTTATTTTTTTACTTTTCAAATAATTACTGATTATTTTAATAAGTTAAAGATTGACTGTCAGAGTAATTTTGACATAAATAATGAAAATAGTTTGTTTTTTCCAAAGCCTACTCACAATACGACACTGTTTTGTGACGTTAAAAAACTGTTTTTAAAAATGATAAAATCGATAAGAAAACGAATTTTTCCAGGGATGAGACCTAGCTAAATCGAAATTTTGCCCCCCGAAACCCCTTTTAGGTAAATTTGATCAAAATCGTTAGAGCCGTTTTCGAGAAAATATTTATATAGGTACTGTAGCCTGTGCTATTCCTCATCTGACCCGAATTTAATCGGCTGCGCGGCTAGCTACAGCAGGCGCGGGGTCATGGGTCTGAGAACAAAAATTATTTACTAGTTGTATAATCGCACTTGTTTTTGGGAAGCAGCCTCTAAATCCAAGTACAGGAAAAGCCCATAATGGACAATAAAAAACCCAACCACCTACCACTCGACACTTAAAACAACACAAAATGTGAATGCACACAATGACTCGTGCCCCATAATAATTTAATTTAATTTGAATTCACCTCTACACTCAGGATCACCTAACTATAGCCGAACACTCGACTGATAATAAATTAGTGGGCCAGATACCGACCGAGAGATCGAAGGGCGCCAGAACTTATAGGGCCACACTGTGTAAGTCTCAGATCGTTCAAACTGAGACAGAGAGAGTGGCCACAGTTAGGGATAATTCGTAGACGATAACCACGTTGGCCGATAGAGGTCCGAAAAATATTCACAGTTATATTAATTCTAGGCCCAACGCTGTTACCTCCCTAGCAAGACAAACAGAATAAAATCCTAGGCGATTTCAAAGGCCAATACCACACGACAACTCAACCCAAAAGGCCAAAAACATCAGATTACGAACACAAAATCGGGACACTCAGCAGTCGAGATACCAAAAAATAAAAGCGGCACTGCCATCACAGGCCCCACGAAACTTCCAACAATCGAGACAAAAATCCCGATTCAACAGGCCTCGAAGCCTCACAACAACCTACTCATTCCATCGTAAACGCTAAGCGGAATTCTCAACGCAAAATCTTCATAATTCTCACCTCAAAATCTTCATAACTCTCAACACAAAATCTTTACAACTCTCAACACATCCTCACAACTCTCAACACATCCATTTCACACTTAATCCGTGCCTGTACGGAAATTCCTGTGCCCGAAAAAATACATTGCATAGGATTCGGGACATAAATATTTTAAAATCGGCGAAACTGGCGACGTGGAATCTAAACTTAATTCATAATAAGATTCAAAATATTCCGGAAAATTCCCAATGTAGTGCAAGAAATCCTACAGGAATACAATCGACGCACTATTTATCATTTTCATTCTGACGTAAATATCTAAATTGACTCAGTACTACGCAGAGTGGTAGACATTCAGAAATGTAAGACGTTCATAGAATA
Source organism: Mongoloraphidia duomilia (assembly GCA_039654895.1). Classification (NCBI taxonomy): domain Eukaryota; kingdom Metazoa; phylum Arthropoda; class Insecta; order Raphidioptera; family Raphidiidae; genus Mongoloraphidia; species Mongoloraphidia duomilia. The sequence goes on from CM077520.1 coordinate 14,879,951, forward strand.
TTAGATTTTATCCCTTAATATTTTCGGGATATATTGTAGTACCATATCTATCCCACTGTGATAGACACATGATAATATTCTGGGATATTTTATGCGTCGTCACTTATGATAGCGAATATTAAAAATTTCGGGATAATTGCAAAATCTTCAAAATTTCTGGAATAAATAAAATTATTCCCGTATTCCAGAATCAACACAACCACAAGGAAATCCAAAAGCAGAAACCTATAATCCCTAAACGTGGAGAAGCGCTTGACTTCTTTATGGTTTATCTTGCACGGTAAGCTAACTAAATCGAAAACAATAATCCAACAATGGAAATACGGAAAATAAATCAATTTTCGGGAATTAGGAAAACTAGGAAGGTCGAACAATACAGGAATCGAAAGAGGAAACAACGCAGAATCCAAACTCCAAACCAAAAACAATATAGCTCCAAAACGAAACGCACAAATCCAACTCCAAAATCCCAAAATAAAAAGTATTTTATTCGCCAGATATTCAATCATTTCATTTTTGATTGTTTAACACATCGATGTGCCTGATACGGTCGCCAGACCTCGTCTGTCTGACTTGCAAAAGTTTACACGAATCATCTGTATCTCTCTTAGGCGTTCTCTCTTTTATACATTAAAAAAACACGCTCTCGTCTCACGCACTTATAGAGCCATATGTAACCAGTCTTGTTAATCTCTGTTCAAGTTTGCAAGAGTCGTGTCTCAGTTGCTGGTCAGTATGCCTTGACGTCATCTATCGTCGCAAAGGTCCACATGTTAAAATCCTATAAATGAAATAATACTCCATAGGCTCGAAATAATTTTATTTTTAGGGGCTCGCAATAGCAAATTGCTACACTCTCCCTCTCCCTGGTAGAAAAATGCGAACATGAGAGCATTTTTCGCGAGCCAAGAAGAATAGAATAAATTAGTCGGAATCGTCCTCTGAGGATTCGGAAGACTCAACATTATAGGGCTTGAGGTCCTTCACATGACTCCGACTTAGACACACTCTTTACAACACAACTCTTTTCTTCACCCACTAAATAAGGGTTGGAGCTGAAGTCCAACTTTAATTTAAAATCATGAAGTTCGCAAACAACAGATGGTCTCAACAAATAAACGAAAACCAGAGTCACAAGCAATAAGCGAAAAGAAAATGCAACCATGCAATATCTCAGACGGTAACAATGCACATTGTCAATCGCACGGCTACAGCAATAAACGGAACTCCAAAGTCCCAAACGACAACCCAAACAATAATGTGGCCCTGCAACATACTCGACGGCAACACTGCACTTTGTCGATCGCACAGCCACAACGATAAACGGAACACCATAGTTCCAACCCCTCACAAAAACCATAACGCAACCATGCAACATACTCGACGGCAACACTGCACTATGTCGATCGCACGGTTACAACATAAACGGAACACCAGTCCCAAACGATAAACGAAACACTCTCGAAACGATAAGCGGCACAATAACCTAAACGTTAAGCGAGACCATAAACGACACGACAACCGAAACCTCGGTCACATCGACATTGGGAACTAAGTCACCAATGGATTCCCCTCGGCCGGCAACGTATCAAAAAACTCTTATATGCGCAGCGGTCAACCGAACCTCGGTCACATCGACGTTGGGAACCAAGTCACCAACGGATTCCCCTTGGCCGGCGACGCATCAAAATTCACAATCCTCATACAATTCGCAATTTCCACACAATTCACAAATCTCCTCTTGCGCACCACAGCGCGACCATAAACAAAACAATAAGCGAAAACATCTCGAAACTATACTGCAGCCCTGCAACATACTTGACATCACATTGCACCTAGTCGATAAAGCAAGGTCACAACTATACACAACTAAAACGCTTCAATACTTCCACAAATTTGTCAAGAAACAAATCCAGCACGCGGTTGCAATGCAATGAAACTACGTTAGCTTCGAAATAAACGAGTTATTCACAGCCAGCAACACCTAACCAGGAACTGAGCATAAATCCCTCACGGACTCAAAAATTCCACGGATGGCCTAACTCTGTTCATTCATCAACATATAACTGATATCTTGACAAAAGGAAGCATTAAAAATGGATGCTGACTCCTTACTAAACTTGAATATTGCGAAACTTCATGTTTCCTCCAAAAGAAAAGGACGAGTGCTAAAGACAAAGGCTAAAACCAATGCTCAAAATAATAACAAAAAATAACAATCGTTAAAAACAACATTCGCCAAAATACATAACAACGGCTAACAACATAACGAACGCCAAAATAAAAACGAATGTCAAAACAATAAAAACAAAAGTCACCATTTTCAACAATCAAAACTTTTTTTTTTTTTTTTTTTTTTTTCCAGCCAACTTTGAATCGAACTGCCCCATTTTTTAAAAAGCCCCACGTTGGAGACGCTACTTTGTAGCATGTGCTATTCCTCATCTGACCCGAATTTAATCGGCTGCGCGGCTAGCTACAGCAGGCGCGGGGTCATGGGTCTGAGAACAAAAATTATTTACTAGTTGTATAATCGCACTTGTTTTTGGGAAGCAGCCTCTAAATCCAAGTACAGGAAAAGCCCATAATGGACAATAAAAAACCCAACCACCTACCACTCGACACTTAAAACAACACAAAATGTGAATGCACACAATGACTCGTGCCCCATAATAATTTAATTTAATTTGAATTCACCTCTACACTCAGGATCACCTAACTATAGCCGAACACTCGACTGATAATAAATTAGTGGGCCAGATACCGACCGAGAGATCGAAGGGCGCCAGAACTTATAGGGCCACACTGTGTAAGTCTCAGATCGTTCAAACTGAGACAGAGAGAGTGGCCACAGTTAGGGATAATTCGTAGACGATAACCACGTTGGCTGATAGAGGTCCGAAAAATATTCACAGTTATATTAATTCCAGGCCCAACGCTGTTACCTCCCTAGCAAGACAAACAGAATAAAATCCTAGGCGATTTCAAAGGCCAATACCACACGACAACTCAACCCAAAAGGCCAAAAACATCAGATTACGAACACAAAATCGGGACACTCAGCAGTCGAGATACCAAAAAATAAAAGCGGCACTGCCATCACAGGCCCCACGAAACTTCCAACAATCGAGACAAAAATCCCGATTCAACAGGCCTCGAAGCCTCACAACAACCTACTCATTCCATCGTAAACGCTAAGCGGAATTCTCAACGCAAAATCTTCATAATTCTCACCTCAAAATCTTCATAACTCTCAACACAAAATCTTTACAACTCTCAACACATCCTCACAACTCTCAACACATCCATTTCACACTTAATCCGTGCCTGTACGGAAATTCCTGTGCCCGAAAAAATACATTGCATAGGATTCGGGACATAAATATTTTAAAATCGGCGAAACTGGCGACGTGGAATCTAAACTTAATTCATAATAAGATTCAAAATATTCCGGAAAATTCCCAATGTAGTGCAAGAAATCCTACAGGAATACAATCGACGCACTATTTATCATTTTCATTCTGACGTAAATATCTAAATTGACTCAGTACTACGCAGAGTGGTAGACATTCAGAAATGTAAGACGTTCATAGAATATTAGATTTTATCCCTTAATATTTTCGGGATATATTGTAGTACCATATCTATCCCACTGTGATAGACACATGATAATATTCTGGGATATTTTATGCGTCGTCACTTATGATAGCGAATATTAAAAATTTCGGGATAATTGCAAAATCTTCAAAATTTCTGGAATAAATAAAATTATTCCCGTATTCCAGAATCAACACAACCACAAGGAAATCCAAAAGCAGAAACCTATAATCCCTAAACGTGGAGAAGCGCTTGACTTCTTTATGGTTTATCTTGCACGGTAAGCTAACTAAATCGAAAACAATAATCCAACAATGGAAATACGGAAAATAAATCAATTTTCGGGAATTAGGAAAACTAGGAAGGTCGAACAATACAGGAATCGAAAGAGGAAACAACGCAGAATCTAAACTCCAAACCAAAAACAATATAGCTCCAAAACGAAACGCACAAATCCAACTCCAAAATCCCAAAATAAAAAGTATTTTATTCGCCAGATATTCAATCATTTCATTTTTGATTGTTTAACACATCGATGTGCCTGATACGGTCGCCAGACCTCGTCTGTCTGACTTGCAAAAGTTTACACGAATCATCTGTATCTCTCTTAGGCGTTCTCTCTTTTATACATTAAAAAAACACGCTCTCGTCTCACGCACTTATAGAGCCATATGTAACCAGTCTTGTTAATCTCTGTTCAAGTTTGCAAGAGTCGTGTCTCAGTTGCTGGTCAGTATGCCTTGACGTCATCTATCGTCGCAAAGGTCCACATGTTAAAATTCTATAAATGAAATAATACTCCATAGGCTCGAAATAATTTTATTTTTAGGGGCTCGCAATAGCAAATTGCTACAGTACATAGAAACATAGAAACATATATACAAGATTTACTCGTTTAATAATATAGGGATTCAACATCTGCACCAATTTAAATACACCCTTCGGTAATAAGTAAATCCGTATTCGCAAACTAATGTTTTCATAAAAGTCCGATCCTGTGGGGACGATTTTATTAAAATTTTTAATAATGACTAATAGCTAGTAAACGGTGCAATCGGTCTTAGATTACTACTAAATTGGATCAGAATCGTGGGCATTTGGACAGTTGTAATAAAACACAAAATGCTACTAATTGCGACGAGAATTACAACCGTCCAAATTCCCACTATTCTGACCCAATTTCAAATCATGGACACGAAAACAAAAAGGTAGCTATTAAATTAAAATTAAGAAAAATCGCAGGATAGTGGACAAAATATTTGATTTATTAAATTAAATTAAATTAAATCAAATATTTTGTCCACTATCCTGCGATTTTTCTTAATTTTATTATAATCACGATGGACACGATTTCTAATATAAAAGTAGCTATTAAAGTTTAAAACTTTGTATCTCCGTAAATACTTAATGTATTGAAATGAAATAAACGGCATTGTGTTTCTAGCAATGATTTCTAATAGGAAACAGTTATATATTAAACATTTTTTATTTTTTACAAGCTTTTATTTAACTTACTATGTACGTTAGTTTGTGTGTTTGTTTGTGTATTTGTGGGTTTGTTTAGATCAAATCTTGCAAGTCAATTTTTAACGACTTCCACGTATCCGATCGATTTGAAATTTTGTACACATATGTATGCCCGATGACAATACATGAATAAATGGTTTTTTAGAAATAAATTCAATCCCTAAGGGATTCAAACGGGATGTAGGGTTTTTTTTGACTAATCAACGCCTAGGCCAAATCCCTAAAGCTATAAACTTGAAATTTCCTTTTCTGACGTAAGCATCCACTAACAAATGATTTTTCGAAATTCAACCCCTACGGGTGTCTAAGGAGGGTAAAATTTTGAAGGACTAAAATGAACAAAATAAATATTAGTAAAAAAAACATTTTAGAAACAAGCTTTTATTTAAATTCACTAAAAAGGAAAAAATAATTTTTAATTCTGTTTTCATTCTGTTTTTATTGTGTGTAGTATTCGATACGATTTTCAGGATCATTTTGTATATACATATGTATGTAGTGTAGATATGCAAGTAATACAATAAATTGATAGTAGAATACAACAGGGAGCAACCAACTGCGGGAGTCGGCGGAGGAGGGGTACTTTCGGTGCGTGCTCGTACTCCAAAGGGTGCTCTGCTTGAAAATACGCATTCGTTGTCTGTTTATCGAAAGCTGGCTGTCTTAGATCAGCGCACACTTTTTTAGTCACGTTCTTCATTTGAGTTACTTCAATATTAGCGTTCTTCCAGTATTTATATAAAAAAATAGGTACATAACTTTTTCTTGAGGATAGTGTGGTGTAACGGTTAGCTTAGCCGACCTTTGGAACACACTATCGTGGGGTCGAATCCTGCCTCCGCTCATGGATGTTTTGTGATGCTATTTAGTTTTAAGGTAGTTGTTTTTTAATGTAATTAAGACGCTATTAACCTAAGTTGTCGACGCGTCTATAATCTACAATAAGTAAAATAAACTACATAACTTTTTCTTCAAAATGTACTGATCCTTAGTGATGGTTGTTGAGTTTGGACATTTAGAATAATTTATACTTAGAAAGTAGAGAAGGTAAAGTGAAGAGAGATTGTAAAAACAGCTAAGATTATCAGCATCCTGGAAGCGGTCGCCTAGGGTCAAAGTTTCCTGCAGAGACGCAATTTTTATAGTATTAAAAAATAATTGTTTAAATTAAACAAGTTTCCGATTATAACGTTTAATTTTAATTTTAAGAATATATTTGAAAGTAAGAAGATTTGTTTAAAATATTAGGTACTATCTTTTAATATAGTTTTATATACTTTGGGTAGCTTTGTTAGGCTGATATTTAATGAGCCATTTTCCTGAGAGTAGTTCTTTCAATTTTCCACGAGAGGCAGCACTTGTGGTAGGTACAAACATTATTTATTCCCCAGTAGTGTCGTGTCATTTTAGTGGTATAACTTAATTATCTAATTAATTTAATAATAATAATAATTTAATAATTTTAAGTTATACACCTAAAATGACACACAATGGGAATAAACAATATCTGTACTTACCACAAGTGCTGCCTCTCGTGGAAAATTGAAAAAACTATTCTCAAGAAAATGAGTCATTAAAACCTTTCAAAAATATTAAGAGAATCAGGGAAGAAAAGATAATATTTTTGTTAACATTTTTGTTCACTAAAGAGAGTGTAACTGTTGGAGCCATTAAAACATAATAATATTCCCGCTGGAATAGAATTAAATAGATGTCATTTTTTTTAAATTAAAATACCTATAGCAATAATTTATAAATAATTTCCGCTAGATTTATATACAAATTTAAACTTTTTGTTGAGTTTTAGCTCAAACTTTTTTGGAAAGCGGCTGTAGTACACTGAAATATAATTCCGTAATTTAATTTTGTAATCGTTTTCTGTCTATAATAGTCTATCCTGTATATACGGAAAACAAAAGAAAAAAACAGCATTAGGTGATTCCACACTTGTATATACCAAAATACTTTTGTCACATCCTGTATATTTTTTATACAGAAAAACAAAAGAAACCGACTCAGGTAATTCCGACAATCTTCTTCGAATTAAACAGCGCGGAATAGAAAACGGACCCTTATCTACGCATGTGAGAGTATATGCCGCGAGCGTGCGGTACAATTTCAACCCTTTGTCTTCACGCACTGTTCTCTGTCTTCTGCCAGGACCATGTGTCGCTACAATAAATACCCAAGTGCTCCCCATTTCCCCCCAGCTATACGAAAACCGGATATGAAAACTCCAGAAGATGTGTCAGAAAGTTGTTCTTTTGTTAGCTTAAATTGTTGTGCGTTTGTTGTTTGATGTTACGTAATATAAACTCTTAACTACGAAGCTGTCAGTTATAATGTCTGCTGCTCACCTTTACTCAGAAGTCAGAAGGAAGTTTCAGCTACCTGAATTTTAGAACTAAAATTATAATTAAGGCTTAAGTAAAAAAAAAATTTTATATAAGTATTTATTGTTCACCAAATGGTCTGGTTATCTGCACCTCGAATCAATTCATATTTTGAATTTATTGTTGTTGTTAATAAAAAAAACTAAAATTAATGGTGCCGTCCGGATTTGAAGCAGCGAACTACTGCGTATAAAGCAGCAGCGATACCCCTACGTCACACAACTGCTATATTATTTATGATAAGATACCTCGTTCTTTGTTTGAGATGACGCAGTGTTCTGCAAATGTTGGGATATAATATACGCGATTCTTCGATTGGACGTGACGTGACCTCAACATGCGTAACTGAACGGAAAAGAACGAGGCTAATAAAGGTTCACTTTAATAAACTAAAAATAAAGAGACTTTCACCACTTCCTGGGTTCGAGTATAAAAACTAAATATTATTAAGTATTAGAAATACCTTGTATTTTGGGGTCCGTCTTGTGACTTCATGTGTTGTTAACACGACGCGTTTCAGCAACCAGTTGCTATCTTCAGGTGTCGTTGAATTTATAAATCACACATTGAGTATCCGTAACACGTTATAATATTATGATCCGTGTTACGGATACTCAATGTGTGATTTATAAATTCAACCACACTTGAAGATAGCAACTCGTTGTTGAAACGCGTCGTGTTAACAACACATGAAGTCATAAGATGGACACCAAAATACAAGGTATTTCTAATACTTCATAATATTCATAGAGTGACTTGGAAACCCAACACTCTAAAAATGTATCATGAAAACCTAAGGTTTGTCAGAACTATGGTAGCGCCATAAAAAAATATTCTCAACGTTATTCGAATCTATTTCGAAATACTATAGAATTTTAAATATGTGCAGCTCTGGCCTAAAAATGACAGTAGTTAATAAGCAACACTAGCGACGCGCGCGGCTTGGGATGTTAAAAAAGTTTGACATATTATCAAATACTATAGAAACAATTTTATAATGTAATCAGCAAATTGACTTCTTCAGTTTTTTTTTCAATTGTCCCGCATAGCTAAGGAAAATAATTGAAACAATATTACATTAGAGAAAGAGAGAAATAATATGGCTAATTATTGCTACACCGTTGACAACCCGAGCCCATAGATGGCACTGTTTTTTTGACTGTCGTAAGAATGTATGCGAATTGTCAAGAGTTGCACCTATTTATTTATTTATTTATTGTAGATTATAGATGCGTTGACATATCTCAGGTCATCAGCGTCTTTCAACTACACTAAATAACAACTTTCTTAAAACTAAATGACATCACAAAACATCCATGAGCGCAGGTGGGATTCGAACCCACGACCGTCTGATCTACAGGCCGACGCGCTAACCACTAGACCACACGGTCCCCATTTATGCATCTACAGTATTTGATATAGCATAGTGGGAGATCTCTTTATTTTCATCTGGAAGCTTCTATAGAATATCAGGGGAAGGACAAGAGAAAAAGAAATTTAATAAATCTTGAAGTTAAATTAACATTGGTATCGTCCATGATGGATTGAATAGATGTATAAAATAGCGGGAACTTGGACTAAAGAAAATTATTAGACGCTAAATTTTTTTAATAATTGCAACGTTTCGCGAACGTTTGTTCGCTTCTTCAGGCAAAATTAACTGTCAGCATCCTTGTTTCCTTTTAGCGAGCACTCTCGTCATAATACGATAAAAAATACTAAGTTAGACACCTCATACGGCAAGTTCAACACTAAAATGAAACAAGGATTCTAACAAGTGTGCAAGCTTTCACGGCCGGCATTGTTCCAAGTCTTCATGGCTTATAGGCCGTGGTCCGGTGGTATTTCTACCTGACGTTTCGTCTACAACTGCGGTAGACATTCGACCGCTGCCACATCGCCTTTGAGAATGTCAACCGCAGTTGTAGACGAAATGTCAGGTAGAAATACCACCGGACCACGGCCTATATTTATTTATTAAAAAATTTAGGATCTAATAATTTTCTTTAGTCCAAGTTCCCGCTTGAAGTTAACGTTCTTAAATAAATAAATAAGAAAATATCATTCTTAAAAAAATATTGCAATTTTGGATTAACGGAGCTCAAAATATGAAAGAGTCTATTTAATAAGTTAGGCATTAAAAAGCTGTTTGATAACTATTTTTACTTCCCAAATCTACTATGGTAGGGAAGTAATGGATTCAGTCCGAAAACAATATTTCGAGATTTTAACAGATTTTCACGTTTTGAGACCCTAGCAATCGTTTAAGATCATTTTCTGACTGATGTCTGTATGTGTGTGTGTGTGTGTGTGTGTGTGTGTGTGTATGTGTGTGTGTATGTGGTCAATTTTTCGCCTTCGATATCTTAAGAACGGAACAACATACGGGCATGCCGATTGTTCTATTGTGTTTATCAGCCTTTAACTTAGATCTGATTAGATTTTGAGTCAAATCGGTTCAGTGGATCCTGAGATATTCAAAAAAACGTCCTCAATGTCACGTATTAACATAGGTAAAAAAAAAATATAAATGAATTCTAGATGTTATAATATGAAAAAAATGTAAATATTTTTTTTCTCTAAAATGTATAGTTTTCGAGAAAAAAAATATTTTACTAAAAAAAATAAAAATTGTACGTAAATCAAGGTAACCATGATTTTTGCTATATTAAGTTAGCCATCAGTAGATCACCAAACAAAAAAGAGGGCCATGCTTTTTTCAAAGAATAAAAATTAAATTGTGTTTTAAAGACCACCAATAGCTAAGGTTATTTGGGCCTAGTCAAAGAATAAAAAAAAAGAGTGTTTATTTTTTGCAAATATTTACTAGGTGGGAAGTATAGGACTGGTCATCAGTCGAATTTTTTTTAATTCATTTTACAAAAACATTTGTGGACTAGGGTTGAGCCCTAACCCTTCCGGTTGTACCTATGATTTGATATTTGATTTGTTATACCGTGTTATCAACATACACGTGTCAACGAATTGTTGATTTTGATTTGGAATATATATGTACATTGTACATGGAAATAACATTTCCCTTCCGAAAATAAATTTTAACGTAAAAGAGGGTTCGTAATACACATTTATCAATTTGCATAATGCAGCGATGTATATGCACTATCTTCCTTTGTCATAGATGATTTTGTCACTACTGCAGAATAACCTAATATCGTTAATGGAACATCTATTGATGTATTTTATTTAGTTTACGAATTATCGTATTTTCAACCGACTTAAAAAACAGAGTTTATCAATTCGACGTGTATATTATATACCTACATTTAATTTTTGAAGTGAAAACTTCCTTAAGGTACGTGCAGTATGGAGCTGGAATTCTAGATGGTAGCGTAGATCATAGCAAGGCTTGCTTAAATTAATGCATTGTTATATATGCGAGTGTACACAACGAAGCAGTGAGTGTAGCAGGTATAAGCGCTGTTACAAGAGATGGTAGATTCAAGAACGTATCTCACCATTCTTTCAGCGCGCTGACTACTACAATCAACGTGTGACAACTGTCAAATGGCCGCTATAAGTTTCGCAATGGATGTGACTAGTTTAATACAAGGAATTTTGCCAGTTTTTATTTAATTTGTTTTGAGTTTTTTCTAAGACGTATTTAAAAGTATTAGGTTCCATACATAAATATTCAAAAAACCGGTTTGGGTAAATTTTTAATTCTTGATATAAGTGATGAAATTCGCCATGTTTAGATCGTTTTCTATTAATAGAGTGGATATGATAGCTCCTACCAAAATTTGTATATATACCACTTTGTAGCAGAAGAACACAAATATTCGTCTTCGCTGTCTAACATTTCAAACGCGATTTAAGCTTGTATCAATGCTAGTATCAAAGCTTCGTTGTGCAAACCTATAAGCGCTTATAATTTCATCCACCATGTACCATACATGCTACCATCTAGAATCCCAGCTGCGTACTGCACGTACCTTTAGGCGTGCTTTGCCTGGGTTGTTAAGAACAGTGATGTGAAACGCACCCGACGGTGAAAATCGGGACTACTCGGTTCAAACACTAAAACGTATTTGCAATATGCTGGTAATACTGTGTAGTTCATAAGTGTGCTAATAGACGACACTAAAAACTTAATACGAGTAAAAAGTCATTTGTAGTTCACAAGTGTGCTAACAGATGACACTAAAACATGTATTTTGTAGTTCACAAGTGCGCTAACAGATGACACTAAAACTTATTATTATCGCTAAGGTATTATATTCATTATATTTAATTGTATAGGCCGATTTTAATATATTTATGATTAAACTGTGTGATTAAAAAATTATATATAGATATATTTTAAAATTAGAAAATCTGAAGTTTTCACTTCTGTCGTGTGGTCATAAGCACACACCCATTTCTTTTTTATGTTTGTTCAGTCATAACTTCTCGAGGGGTTAACCGATTTGAATAATTTCGACACCTTTGGGTTCAGAATGCTTACGGAATTGTCCCATATAATTTTTATTTAAATCGGTTCAGTAGTTTCTTTTTTCTAGTAATCAAATTAATTTTTAAATTATGTTATCTCATATCTCCTGCATTTGTGAACCGATTTTGATTATTTTTTTAATCAAAAGAGCATACCTTCAAGGTATGTACAATGCATATATGAGTGAATAGATGCTAATAACCTCAGTTGTCGAGCGTCTATAATGTAAGCTGCCTAATGTCTTTAATATAAGTGAAATCGTCCCTAAAAATGAAGACATAAGGAAAATTTGTGTATATTATCGGGTACGAATTCTTTGTTTTACAAACATTGGCCCACTTCGATATGTGATAATTTACCGACAATAGACGGGAAACTTTTGATTAATTAATTGTAGATTATAGACGCGTCGACAACTCAGGTCATTAGCGTCTTCAACACAACAAATAATCCAATTGTGTATTAGAATCCGTCAGCAGGCATAAACACACCGACTGGTACGAGCTCGGATCCCTGGGAGCGCTAATTCCCTAAGAACATTGGAATGCAATTTGCGATAGCAACTACAATCCAACGTCCCCCGTGGGGGGGGGGAACTTTTGATATTTGCCAAATATCAAACAGTTGATATTTGGTATGTGACAAATGCCACACGTGTAAACCCGCCTTAATTGTTATTCGTTCATTATTGCTTGTTATAATATAATGTTACGGATCACCCTGTATACAAACGTCAGGCAGGAAGCGATGTATGCTTGCTGAACACACTGGTGCCTACACGAACATTCTGGACAACGCTAGAGAAATCGAGAACACCACTGAGTTTACGCCACGCAAGTATATAAACAGCGGCGTGGGTCAATCAGGCAATCAGTATCGTGTTGAATACGAAGTCAAGTACTGAGCGACGAATAGTGCGTCTGATATAAATAAATCTGACATAAATAATTACAAATAAATAATCCTTTTATATATAGTTATTTGTTAAGTGTTAGTTAAGTGACTCGTTTAGTTCAATAATTACCGTTTAAGTTTTTTTATTGTTAGAATTGACTTTTCGTTGTTGCAATTATTGTATATAGTTAATTGTTACGAATTATTGTAAATAAATATTTATTCCGCCAACTCAGAAAACAGTTTTGTAACAATAATAATCAAACAATACATTTAATAATAAGTTGTTTCCGACGCACGTCAAAAATATATTTTACGAATTCGTCAGAAAACACCTAAAAGCTTAATAAAATTAATAAGTTATTCGTCTGTCGTGGCATACTAATGAGACGTGACAAAGTAATTTCATTAGTTCACATTCCCCAGCCCTCCACCTTCGTATATACAGTCATCGTTCCCCACTGGTACCGGCGGTTGCTCTGTTCTGTTCTCATCTTGCAAGTTGCAAAGCTTTAAGGCACGCGGCATATTGTAACCTACTAACTAGGGCAGCACCCACGCACCGACATACGTTCGCAGGGTTTCATAAAATCACCGAAATATTTTGTTGTAGCCTGACTTTTTCTTAAAAGCTTTTATTTAACTTGCAATGTATGTTAGTTTGTGTGTTTGCTAGTTTGTATGACTGTGTTTGTTTAGGTCAAATCTTGCAAGTCAATTTTGAACGACTTACACGTATTCGATCGATTTGAAATTTTGTACACATATGTACTTCCGATGACAATACATGAATAAATCGTTTTTAGAAATAAATTCAACTCCTAAGGGGTTCAAACGGGGATGTAGGATTTTTTTTGACTAATCAACGCCCAGGCCAAATCGCTAAAGCTAGAAACTTGAAATGTGGACAGTTCGTTCCTTTTCTGACGTAAGCATCCTCTAAGAAAGGGTTTTTCGAAATTCAACCCCTACGGGTGTCAAAGAGGGGTAAAATTTTGAAAGACTAAAATGAACAAAATAAAATATTAATAAAAAAAACTTTTTAGAGACAAGCTTTTATTTAAATGCACTAAAAAGAAAAAAATAATTTTTAGTAATTTAGGTTCATAATTAATAACATAGTCGTGACTAATAAACTATCAAAGAGTTCACGACCCACGCTTTTATTAATTATGAACCTAAATTATTAAAAATTATTTTTTCCTTTTTAGTGCATTTAAATAAAAGCTTGTCTCTAAAAAGTTTTTTTACTATACTTAATGCTTTTTTATCCAAATTTTCTGACTATGCAAATAAATTACTACTTATATTTGATCGGCTATTAATTCAGCTTATTTAAATTTTGTAAAAAAAGCGATATTCAAATCGCCCGGTTACACACGCCTTTAGCGCCGGAATAGGATTTCCTCACATTGTGGACAACAAAATTAGTCTCATTTCACTCTATCCTCCATCATGACAAAATTTTTAAAAATGTTTCTGTTTCCGTGTTGGTATTTTGACAAATATATGCTAGTTTACATAAAATTGATCTCCTGGGGTCTACTAGTAGAATTGATTTGAAACGGGGAACATGAAATTGTCTTCCTTATCCTGTTTGAATTCCTGACTGTCCCCCTGGGTCTATGGAGTAATGTTTTCCAATTCAAAACTAACATCTTATTGCGGACCTCAAAGTACTTTTTAAAGAATTGAAACTATAAAATATATTTTTGATTATTGTGTACTATATAGTTTCACTATTATTTCACAACAGTTATTTTCTTCCTATATTTTCTGTGCATAAGAAATTTTGAAAATTGAAATCAAACGACACAATTTTTTTTAAGGTTTCAGTTTATTTTTATTTGCACTAGCGGCCCAGTCCGGCTTCGTCCGGGTGCTGTGATTTTATATGATTTATCAATACATTACGTCCAGTTATTATAGCATATGTCTTGTAGCAAAGTTTTACCTATCGAGCAGTGAAATATTTTTGGAAATCGGTTTTCTGAGATTATCCGCGATTTTCAACCGGGCCCGGCCAGTTTCAATTATACAACTAAACCTTCTTTGTGCATCAATATATCTAATCGTGAAAACCGGAACAAAATCCGTTCAGTATAGTTACGGGGAAAATCGGGCACAGACAGACAAATACACAGACGCGGCAGGGGACTTTATTTTATAAATACCTAGTGATTTTATAAGACGTGTAAAAATTGGGAAAGCAATAATCGAGAAAAATGTAGAAATATGATTTTTTTAACTTATCTTCGTAGCTTTTTTTATTTTGTAATAATTTTCGTTATTCTTAAAAACCTTATTTGTGTCATCCAGATAACAGAAGTCAAATTCATTAAATCAATTTTGAATAAACGCCTCTACACAGACATCTGAAACTCGTTTTTTTTAGAGGACAGTGTGGTCCAGTGGTTAGCGTCGCGGCCTCTGAATCAGACTGTCGAGGGTTCGAATCCCGCCTCCGCTCATGGATGTTTGTGATGTCATTTAGTTTTAAGCGAGTTGTTATGTAATGTAATCAAGACGCTAATGACCTAAGCTGTCGACGCGTCTATAATTTACAATAAATAAATAAATCGTTTTTTTGATATCTAAAACGTCTAAATCCGTAGAAATCTTGAAATAGTTCTTTTTCAGCATTACAAGACATTCTTTCCAATTGCTTGGAAGTAACAATTTCCTCCTAAATTCTCGGTTTCTTCTTTAACCGTATAAGACGTGCGGCACTTTTGATATAATTATTCTAACTCAAAACATTTGAATGTCTTTCAATCACGCAATCAGTCACGCTAATTTACAATCTACAAATCTACAGACTTGTAACCGGTCGTATAGACAGGTCTAGACACTTTGATAGAGTGGGGATAACTGTTATTGAAGCCAAAATTTTAGTTCATTATAGTGGCGTTGCAATTAGGAAGGCATAAAAAACATGTGATAGAAAAAAATAACAACTTTTCAATTTGTTACGCATTCTCTTTGGTTTCAGCCTTTTTTTGATCTTTTAAATCAAAAATATATTTCTTCATTTTACTTTGCCTTCCTGATTGCAGCGTCGCTATCGTCAACTAAAATTTTGACTTCAATAAGCGACCTACCCCCACCACGAATACTAATCATATCACAGTGAGTTACAGGTCTGTCTATTCGCAATGTAGATGTCAGCACTATGGACGTCTATGTGGTGTTTAATCGGTCGTATCACAAAGCGAAAGTAGATGGCAGCACTTTGTACGAAATGGTTTGAATGGTTTTGCAAGTAAAGTAAATTTTTAAGTTATTGAGCTTGGATTTTTATGTCAACAATGTGAGATTGTTATTGTTTTGACAATCATTCGAGGTTCCAGCAGAAGGGCAGGGCCGTATTAACCACGTCGGGGCCCCTAGACAGTGCAATTCTCGGGGCCCCTTTTCAGCCGTTTGAAGATGATCAAGCGTTTCAAAACTTTTGATTGTCATACTGTATTTCGACGCATGCTGTCAGTTGATTAAATACTTCATACTTACAGAACAGAACCATCTAGTATCGAGTAGTAGAACTAATAATATGGATGCGTTAGGTAGCGTATTGTATGATTCATACAATACGCTACGTAGCGCATCCATATCATTAGTTCTATTACTCGATACTAGATGCTTTTGTTCTGTAAGTATGAAGTATTTCATCAACTGACAGCATGCGTCGAAAAAAAGCAATAATACCTATTGTCATTGAGGATACAAATTTTCCAATTAAATTTTTACTCTAGGAAACATTTTCAATTTCTTTTGTGCGTGCGCGGGGCCCCTAGCCGATGCGGGACCCCTAGGCAGTTGCCTACTCTGCCTAATGGTTAATCCGGCCCTGCAGCAGGGAATGACATAATGACATTACGCGAGCTGTCATTTATTTTTTCAAGTAAACTCCACATACGATGACTTTGGATTCGAACACCAGATGTCAGTCAGTTTGCTTTTGATTGCGCATATGACCGTGCTTACAACCTATCGAAATCAAATTGAGAAAAATTTTGTCGTTTTGTACAGCCACGCTGCCTTCTGGTGAATTACTAGAAGTGTGCGTAGTTATTTATTGTCAACAGGGTTACCAACTCACAACCAACATATAGACCAGCGTTTCTTAAACTATGTTTCGTCTACACTGGTGTTCCGCGGAAAACCAATAAGTGTTCTGTGAAAAATTATGAAAATTAATAATATAAACCTCTTATATGAATTTAGGTGCTACGCGAAGTTGAAAAATGTTTTACAACTATCTTATAAAATAACCAAGGTGTTAAAATTTCGAGATTTGTGAAGTGTTCTATCATAGAAAAGTTTGGGAAATGCTGATGACTACGGTCGTGTTGTTTGAATTATCTTGAAAATCAGGAGCAATTTTATGTGCATTACGAGGGAAAATGAAATTGTTATTTTTATTAGAGTTTCATGTAAGGCTTTAAAATATTAAATACCGTGAAATATTGGATTTATTCTGTTCTATGGTTCAAGGTGGCTTGTCTACATTTTATTAGGCTAACGCCTGTTTATAGATATATATATAAATAAATAAAAAATAAATAAATAAATTAATTATTAAAGAAGTAGAATTTTTGTTGAAATAAAACTTCTTTAGGGCTTGAGAATGGCCGAGCGTGTAGCAATGCTGTTGTTTACATGGCGTTGCTATGGTTCCTTTATTACAAGTCCCCAGTTCCCGGGTTCTAGCCCGAGAGCTGGTAAAACTGTCAATTAAATTTTCAATTTATTATTAAAGAAGTGAATTGAAAATATGAATTGGTGCTAGGCCCAAATAACCTTAGTTGTTGGTGATCTTTAAAACACATAAAAACTTCTTTAGTCATCTAGCGATTTCAAACAGATAGAATGTAACGGAAGTAGTTGATTCTATATTGATGGAGATGGAAGGGGTGAAAAATAACAACACGGGACCTGTCAAATTTTTTTGCCATACCCACTATAAAATTGTGGCTTTACATGCATGTATACCGGCGTGTAATGAATCTCTTAACAGGTGTTGTTTACATAGCGTCGCTATGGTTCCTCTGTTACAAGTTACCAGTTCCCGGGTTCTAGCCCGAGAGCTGGTAAAAGTGTCAATGGGATTTTCAATTTATTATTAAAAAAAAAAATATTGATTTGAAAATATGAATTGGTGCTAGGCCCAAATAACCTTAGCTGTTGGTAGTCTTTAAAACACAATTTCGCTTAACAGGCTAGTGTGTAGAAACGTAAATTCCACACTATACGAGTAGTGTGGAAAAAAATCTGTATTTCCATAGTGTTTTATGTTTATTCGCCCTGATCTACCCGATATTACATACTGACAGCTATAACTCCCGGTCTACTATAGATTGGAGTTGGCGACACAAAATGAACTGTCAAAAAATTTTAAAATACTGAAAATGAAGTGATAAGTGGCAAAAAATACCATAGTATACAGGGTGTTTCATAATATATGCGCAGGATTTCAGGATGTGATAGCTCATCCAAAAATATGAAAAAAAGTTTCTATTAACTTACCCTCTAAAATGCACCATTTTAGAGATACAGGGTGTTGATACAGGGAGTTTGGGGAATTTTAAAAAGACAACTTTTGTATCATTTTTTCATTTTTTTTAACTTCCCATTGGAAGTTATTGTAATGGGTCCGAAAATCGAAATCAAAAAGGAAAAAAAATTTTTATGTTTCAAGGTCACTACACTATTTTTACACTACTTTTAGAAAGATGTCTCTGTGTGTGTGTGTGTGTGTACGTACGTACGTACGTATGTATGTGTCCATTTCTTTCTAAGACGAAATCTCGAGAACGAAAAATGATATCGACTACGTTGGGGTGCCAATCGACGCGTACTAACGTAAATATGATCTGAAAGGAATTTTTTTAAAATCGGTTCAGCCGTTCTTTTTTCTTAACCAAATAACCTCCAAAAAAGTAGATTTTACACAATATCTTGCGAATAAAAAATTATATCGACTTCGTAAGGGTGTCAATCGAGGCGTGTTAACGTCATTTTGATCCGACATAAATTTTATAAAAATCGGTTCAGCCGTTTTTTTTTTTTAATTATTGATGTTTTAATGATTAAAATGATTACTTTTCTGTGTAATATCTAATTTAATTATTATTATTAAATATTTATCAAACTGGGAAGTTCGTCGTGTGGACCTCAAGGGTCGCACTTTAGTTCTAATAAACGACCCACCTCACGGCTTGTTTAATTTTGCAATTATGAAGTTAACGTTTGCTTTTGTTACTTGTTCTAACGTTGAAATAAATTTTGTTTAATTAGTAAGAAAAAAATTTTATTTAAAAAAATTGACCATGTTTTTCGACATAAAAGTTGATTTTTCTCGAAAACGATCGACTTTAGAGCTTATGACCAAGAATACCCTTTCGTGTAGAAAACATTGGCGGTTCAAATGAGCATCTCAAAACCGTATTTTTTCTAGTAGCGTAGAAGTTGGGGAGAAAAACACCCACTACCCCTTCAAAACCTTCACCAATTATGACTTAAAAAAAAAAAAATTCCGCACAAAACATAAGTAGCTTATTATGAGTAGAAAATGCTTACAAAAGCTGTTTTCTGTACGATAAACGGTTTCGGAGATATTCGCAAAAAACGCAATTTTTTTTTCAATTTCAACACCCTGTACCTCTAAAATGGTGCATTTTAGAGGGTAAGTTAATAGAAACTTTTTTTCATATTTTTGGACGAGCTATCACATCCTGAAGTCCTGCGCATATATTATGAAACACCCTGTATATCTCGCTCGTAATGATATTATGACTCGTGTGACTGTTAAAACCCACTGTGTTCGTGTCACTAACACGTCAGTAATATACCCCATTACGACACTAGAAATACAATCAACTATATTGTGTGTAATGTGAACCTAAGTATTTGAGCGTTTCCTCTAGTAAAAAATAACATGTAAGCCTCGATGTAAGCTAACATAATAATATTAAAGTTGGCAGCCCTTTATTGTTTTATAAGTTGTACTTAACCTGTTCACCTGTACACGCACTTTATGATTAAATTTATTGAGGTGGTATTTCTGTTTTCCAGGTAATAATAATATATTGTTTGATTTGTGCGCGATAGGAATTACTTAATGCGAAATAAGTAATGGTTGTAGTTTTGCTTTGTCTCCCTTTCGTTTGCTTTAGTGCCTGTCAACTATTGTTCCACCGATAGGAATTATTTTATTTATGGGTTCAACCGTTCAATAGAAATTCTTGAAATATCATCAGGAAGAGTTTGGTGTAACGGTTAGCGTGCTGGCCTTTGAATCAAACTGTCGTGCGTTTGTTTCCCACCTCCGCTCAAGGATGTTTTGTGTGTTTTAAAGACCACCAACAGCTAAGGTTATTTGGGCCTTACACCAATTTATATTTTCAATTCATAATTTTTTTTTAATAATAATTTGAAAATCCAATTGACAATTTTACCAGCTCTCGGGCTAGAACCCGGGAACTGGGGACTTGTAATAGAGGAACCATAGCAACGCCATGTAAACAACAGCATTGCTACACGCTCGGCTATTCTCAAGCCCTCAATGATGTTTTGTGATGTTGTTTAATTAGATGCTAATGATCTTAGTTGTCGAACGTGTATATTCTACAATAAATAAAATAAATTCTGATGTTTGAATTTGTTATTCTATTGAAATTAATGATCCGGGCGACCCGGAATAAAACATAACACGACACTGAAACTTGTGAAAGAAAAATAATTCTTAAAAAATTGAACCGAGTGAATGTCTCCAAAAAAGGATAAAATATTTTTTTTGTTTTACAATGACTTTAACCTACACACTAATTAGAAATTGGCATAAATAAATAATTCCGCCGATTTCTAATTGAGTATAGGTAAGGGAGGGTGATTGTAAAATGAAGAAAAAAGTTGTTTTATATTTTTTTGAGACATTCTAACTCTTCTTTGAAGTTGGTGTAATTTTTAAAAAAATTATTTTTATGTACCTATCCCGTGTGCATCGCTAGCATATTCGTAAATCCATTAGCCACTCGGGAAGTTTCGGCTGCCGCTCGGGCCGCTCGTATCGTATGTACCCGACGTGTCGTTACGACGCGTCTGGTATTTACAAGTTACAATACGTCAATCAGTATTCTTTTAAACTTCTAAAGGCACGTGCAGTACGCAGCTGTGATTCTAGATGGTAGCATGTATGGTAGATGGTGGCTGAAATTATAAGCACTTATAGGTTTGCACAACGAAGCTTTGATACTAGCATTGATACAAACTTAAATCGCGTTTGAAATGTCAGATAGCGAAGACGAATATTTGTGTTCTTCTGCTACAAAGTGGTATATTTTAAATACAAATTTGGGTCGGAGCTATCGTGTACACCCTATAAATAGAAAACGATCTAAACATGGAGAATTTCAAAATTTATACCAAGAATTAAAATTTTACCCAAACCGGTTTTTTGAATTACGTATGGAACCTAACACTTTTAAATATGTCTTAGAAAAAAATTAAAACAAATTAAATAAAAACTGGCAAAATTTCACATATTAAACTAGTCACATCCATTGCGAAACTTGTAACGGCCATTTGACAGTTGTCACACGTTGATTGTAGTAGTCAGCGCGCTGAAAGAATGGTGAGATACATTCTTGTATCTACCAGCTCTTGTAACAGCGCTTATACCTGCTACACTCACTGCTTCGTTGTGTACGCTCGCATATAATATAACAATGCATTAATTTAAGCAAGCCCTGCTATGATCTACGCTACCATCTAGAATCCCAGCTCCATACTGCACGTACCTTAACGGTTGTGATTGATTTTAACAAAAAAGGTGAAAATATCTAAAGCGTCCGGTATTTACGAATATGCCGCTAATGCATCCCGTGTAAGAATGAGCTCGCAATAGCTATTCATTTACAAGTTCGATTTTAATTTGAAATGTACCTGAACACGTCGTACGTAAACTTAGTTTTTTTTAGTAAATATTTTCATTAAGGAAACATTTTTATCAATTAAGCTGCTTACATAATATTACTTAAACTTCAATCAGTATGTGCGTGAGTACAGTGTGGTCCAGTGGTTAGCGTCGCGGCCTCTGGATCAGACTGTCGTGGGTTCGAATCCCGCCACCGCTCATAGATATTTTGTGATGTAATTTAGTTTTAAGTGAGTTATTACTTCCCACCTCTACTATGGTAGGGAAGTAATGGATTTAGTCTGAAAAAAAATATTTCGAGATTTTAACAGATCTTCACGTTTTGAGACCCTATAGCAATCGTTTAAGATCATTTTCTGACTGATGTCTGTATGTGTGTGTGTATATATGTATATGTGTGTGTGTGTGTATGTGATCAATTTTTCGCCTTCGATATCGTAAAAACGGAACAACATATGGCCATGCCGATTATTCTATTGTGTTTATCAGCCTTTAACTTAGATATGATTAGATTTTGAGTCAAATCGGTTCAGTGGATCTTGAGATATTAAAAAAAACGTTCTTAATGTCACGTATTAACATAGGTAAAAAAAATATAAATGAATTCTAGATGTTATAATATGAAAAAAATGTAAATATTTTTTTCATTAAAATGTATAGTTTTCGAGAAAAAAAATATTTTACTAAAAAAAGAAAATTGTACGTAAATCAAGGTAAGCATGATTTTTGCTATATTACTAGCCATCAGTAGATCACCAAACTAAAAAGAGGGCCATGCTTTTTTTCAAAGAATAAAAAAAGAGTGTTTATTTTTTGTAAATATTTACTAGGTGGGAAGTATAGGACTGGTCATCAGTCGAATTTTTATTTAATGTAATCAAGACGCTAATGACCTAAGTTGTCGACGCGTCTATAATTTACAATAAATGTAAATAGTATGCGCGTCATGAAATTATTCCGATGTTCTATGTAGATTGCAAATTATAGACGCTCGACAGCTTAGCATCATCAGGGTCTCGATGATCAAATTGTAATCTTCGTTACCACATGGACTTTTCGCTATACACTTAGTTATTACCACGCGATTTCACCGCAACATGTGTGCGTCGTGCCGGCGGCGGCAACGGCGGCGGCGAGCACAATCCTCTTGCATGTGTGTGTGTGTGGGTATTTGCGTGCGCGCGATAAGACGAGCGGCGTCGTTGGCCGCGTGGTTCGTGCTTATTTTGCGCATGCGCGTACCGATATACGACCATGCGCGATTTCGAAACTACGTAGTGTCGCGCGCTCTAAATCGCCACCACCCGACATGCATCGCACAGGTCAGGACTGATGGCAATATTGAAGAATTGTTGTAATTTTTTAGAGTTTCGTACCTCCGAACGGAACCCTATTACTGAAACTCCTATGTCTGTCCGTCCGTCTGTCACAAGGCTTTATCTCACAAACGGTAAGAGATAGCTAATTGAAATTTTCACAGATTGTCTATTAGACCGAGAGCTAGTGACAATTTTTTGGTGTTATTTATTCAAGGCCTTATTTTTGTGAAGATGTTGAGGAAGGCATATTAAAGTGCCCTGAGTAAGAGATTTTGCTAGATAGCGGTTTGGAAGGGATGCAGACGGCCCCCAACATGTAACAAATAAAAAAGGTCACAATTATTATTGCTTCAAGACTGAAATTGTTTGTATAGCTTGTCCGTGACCCAATAATTCCATTATAATATTTGCAGATCGATTGGTCAGTATTAAAGGGGTGGAAGATTACCCTAAACGTGTCATGTACCCGACGAAATTTATATTATTATTTCAAGGTTCAAATTTTAAGAATTATTTTCAATTTGAAGAACAAAATGTCGGTATTAACCCCCTCTCTTAGAGGGAAACTTGCTCGCCTAGGTGTTTATATCGTTCTGCAAGAGGGAATTAATAGCAACATTTGTTCTGCAAAATGAAATATATGCTTAAAACAGTCGCCGTAACAACATATTAAAATTTGAACCTTGAACTAATAATATAAATTTCGTCGAGTACCTACATGACACGTTTAGGGTGATCTGCCACCCCTTTAATACTGACCAATCGATCTGCAAATATTATAATGGCATTATTGGGTCACTGACAAGCTATACAAACTATATCAGCCTTAAAGCAATAATAATTGTGACCACTTTTTTTACATGTGGGGGGCGGCCTCCATCCCTTCCATATCACTATCTAGCAAAATCCCTAGCTCAGGGCACTTTAATATGCCTTCCTCAACATCTTCACAAAAATACGGCCTTAAATAAATAACACCAAAAAATTGTCACTAGCTCTGCAGGTCTATACGGAAAACACTCTGGTAGAACCAGAATTGAAGCCCATCCAATTTTTTTTTCGTGGTGGCGTTGAGCTAGTACGGCCTCGATATCTCGTTCGGGCATATCGTGACGTCGTGACGTCACTCAGAATGAACGCCAGCGCCATCCGACCAAGAACGACGCTCTGTCGTATTATATATACACACATAGATGATTATATATATGTATATACACACACATACACACACACGCGCCCAACGGGACCGATAGGACAACGCATCGTTCTAGACATACTCAGTATGCTGGGATGAAGCAAGCCGCGAAGTGTGACCTCTTAGCTGATGACCTCTACCGGTGTCCGCGAGGATCATAACAAGAGCATATGCATTGTTAAAAGTAAAAATACATTGTTAAATTACGAACCACATACAAAAATTAACACACAAACCGTTTTATCAGTCGGACAGTTCTTCAATTTGTAAAATATTGTCATTTGTGATTCAATGTTCTATGTTTGCAAAAAATTGTTGAAATTATTTTAAATAAGAATTTAATTAATTTTTGATTAAACAGTTTAAATGTAATTTATTTAAATAAATGTTATTTGAAACGAGTTGTGTTTAAGGATTTTAAAGAAAATAAACGCCTGTTGCAATCTCTACCACGTGAAAGATCAAATCCAAAAATTTTCTAACTTTACTGTTGTGACAATCAGTTGGACATCTACGCGGTTTAAAAATAGATTTTGTGTGAAAATATCAAAAAAAGGTGCTTACATTAAAAATAATTTGGTTTAAATTTTTTTAGTGTAAAATATTTTTTTTATGTATTATTTTGGTTGATGAATTGGTTTAAGTGATCTGTGCACATGGTCCAATATTAATCGTTAATTAATTTATAATAAGGCTGAACAACGTGGTTAATCTTAAAATATCCACAACGCGTGTTTTATTTATTTATATATGTGTGCAAGCTTCCGCGACGATCGATGCTTATGTCTGAAACGCTGAGAGCTTCCAAGCTCCATATATAAAGTATATACCTTCTATAACATAGACCTCTTTTACCACCTCCGTTTGCTTTACAGTAGCAGCCACTGTTGGTTGAAGCCAGCCGAATTCCTCTCCGAGTACACGATATTACATAAGCCTATAACGACACAAATAGCACATGCTTCGAAAATATCCCACAAAGTCTTCCCAATGTGGATTATTAAATCATACAGGTCAACGAGTTGGACATGATAACAAATGATTAGTTTCAAATCCTTCCAGTGCGGGTTATTCTGTCAAACATGTCAACTAGTTCTAGGGCACTGTCTAATGATCGCTAAATATCTCAAATCATTTGATTCATACGTGTTAGTGATTAGTTCAAAGTCCTTCGGATGTAAGTTAATATAAGATCAATTTTTTCTTGGACACTGTCATATTATGATCGCTAAATATCTCAAACGGTTTGATTCATACATGCCGATGATTTCGTGGGCATGATTAGTTCGAAGTCTTTCCAGTGTAAGTTAACATAAGATCAACTTTTTCTTGGACACTGTCATATGATCGCTAAACATCTAAAATCATTTTTGTGAGTTACTGAATCATGGATATCAATGTTTTCGTCTTCTTTGGACATGATTAGTTCTAAATTTTCCAGTATGGGTTATTTTATCCAATAGGTCAATTTTTTCTTGATTCTTTTCTTTGGTTCTTTGGGTATGATACTGGTAGAAAAATAGCAAATACACAAATTCACAAAAGACTTTTTAGATTGTAGTGAATAAGAGGTACTACAATGCCCTAAGACCCCTTGTAAACCTTATACATCCCAAAGTGTCGAACATAGATTAAAACGCAAATATCGAATCCTTAAAATTCAGATTTTTAAATAACAATTATAGATACGGTATTACAACGGTAGTGAATTATAAAATCAGATAGATCTTTTCGGCAAACATTTTTGCAAAATATTAAAATGCAGTTTTTCTACTTTATCATCGCGGTCTGTTTTATAATTATAAAAATATTCAATATAATATTAAAATCTTACATGAATATACTGAAATTTTCCTTTTGCACACTACTGTATATGTATATACTACGAAATATGCAAAGTTTGTTAGGTCGTTATAATTAAGTATGCAAGAAAAATACTTGATAAATTATTAAGACTTGTCTGCTCAGAAATTATTAATAAAAAAACAGAAAATTCGATATTGCTTGTCTAAAGTTATCATGAAATTTCCCAGAGAATTATATTAAATAATGAATTGAATTTTTCACGCATATAGCCATAGCAGCCGAGCATGATAATATGTATAATATAAAAATAAAATAAATAATGATGTAGCGTTTTGATTCTCAGACCCGTAGCTTCCACCATAAAATGGAAAATATAATATTAATACATTGACACATAAAATAAACTTTTCCGAAACTGTTAAATTTCTAAGCGCTGTTAGGTCAAATTTCGCATAAAAATATTACAAAATTCAGAGAATAAATGACGCTAATAACGATTCTTAGGAGACGTACCACTTCCACCATAAAATCAGGTCCATTGAAAAACCACCTAATTTAAAGCATTTTGACAGATGGTGTATGAATATTTATATATTATTTTGATATTAGTTTGAGATAAATAGATTGTAGATTATAGACGCTCGACAGTTAAGGTGATCAACGTCATAATATATTATGTAAATTTGGAGTTTTTTAACATTAATGTTTTATTTAATTTTAGACTGTATTAATTTACACCATAATAATCTATACATATAATAAAGTCGTAAGTGCCTTTTTGTGCACGCTGATCTCCTCAATGGTTGAACTAATTTGGATGTGGTTTTCAGTGATAAGCTTGGGTTAACATTTAGTGTATGTTTCATTTCAATCGGTTGAGAAATAAAAAAAATATGTCAGTTTTAAAATGCGTCTCGCGCGTGTTGTAATACCGTTAATACAAATGTCAAAAAGTAGGGTTAAACATATAAACTGTTTATTTATGTGACACCGTTAATGCAAACTATTTCCAAGTGATTTTAAGCCCGACTTCGCTTCGCTGGGGTAGATATTCTCGCGGGGGGAGATGATAAATCATACGTCGCTTCACAGGGGGAGAATTTCTTGCGGGGGGATAATAAATTAACAAGATACTAAATATACGTAAGCGGAGCCACGGGTGACCGAGCGTGTAGCAGTGCTGTTGTTTACATGGCGTTGCTATGGTTCCTCTATTACAAGTCCCCAGTTCCCGGGTTCTAGCCCGAGAGCTGATAAAAGTGTCAATTGGACTTTCAATTTATTATAAAAAAAAATAATGAATTGGTGCTAAGCCCAAATAACCTTAGCTGTTGGTGGTCTTTAAAAACACACACGCCACGGGTGACCGCTAGTCAATTATATATTTAAAACGTTATCGTTGTCATTTTTAATTTAACTAGATAATTGCAGCCTATCAGTTGTTGAATGCTTATGTATTCATTCATAATTTACGAGACACTAGTTTTTCGTCGACATTTGAATTGATCATTATATGGAAACAATATTCATGTTTTTGTCTGAATTAATAACTTGATAAACATACTTTCATCACAATCTACATATCATATAATGATAGGATGTTTGTTCTGATGAAAAATATGATTAAACCTAATAGACACGCAATTTTCCCTATACAATGTTTTCACTGATATTTTAAAGTACAGCTTTTACAGCTATCCAAGTCTGTTATATTATTCAAACGAAATATTGAGCTTTTCCTGACAGTTTTTTTGCATGCGAATGAAAAATTTAAATACATTTGGGTCGTCCCACATTTTTTAAGGGTTGGAATCTACATTGAAATTAGATTATACCTAAAACAATTTTTTTTGGAAGCTTTTTAATAGAATATTATACCTAAAAAAAATTTTTGAGAATTTTTCGGAAGCTTTTTCTGCAGTAATTGAGTGCTTAAAAAAGTCGAAAAAATTGACGCACAAATTTCATTCAACAACAAATTTTTGTCCAAATTCGTGTTATATTTCGATTCTTCTTCTGCAATAAAAAAAATCTCAGAGTATATGATTTTAAAATGTAATTTTAAATATAGAAATATGCCGCTACAAAAATGACGTAACATACAGCCAGCCTTGTGTGCCAACCACTAGGCAGATAATTTACATGCATCTCTTTCTATAGATAAAGAAGTTTCACTGTCTTCTACGTCATCATAATATGGCGATTTATGTTAAAATATATTTCTTCAATTCTTGTTTGCAATTAAGAGGAAGGCTATAAGAACGAACAAATTGGTTTGCATTATTTGTTTGTGTATGAGAAATAACATGTCCTATTAAAAATTATCAAATTTTGATACGTGGAAAAAGCGAATTTATTTTAATTTTTTTTAGAGTTTAATTAAATGTTAAATATAAAATAAGAAATGAAAAAATATGGATCGTTTGTGTTTTGAGATATTATCAAATTAAAAATGTATTTAAATCAGTAAAAGCAATTATTTCATATTCAAACTGATTTTTATCCCCTATACTCTGTTAGTCGAATAAAATTCAATAATAATTATTGCATGAAAATAAACAGCTAGGACAAAAAAACTTACATTGTGAGTTGTTTATATTTTTCTTTTTTTTTCTTCCTGGCCATCTTGTTTGTCTATTACCCGCTAAACATGGCCCGAGGCTAATCCATGCCACCTATCCTAACATCCCTACGTTTTGTCCCTCTTGTGTCCCTGTCATTTATGTTGTGTTTTATCGCGTCGCTTATGTGGTTTTTAATTATCAAACTTTTAAATCCGCACTGGCTAATTGCTGGTCAAAGCAAAGGCCATTTCGTTAAAAAAAAAATATTTTTTTTTTGTTTACAATCTAAATGAAGTCTGACTGCTTTGTGTATGCAAAAAAAATAATTTTCAAAAATGGATGCGGACTGCATATATTTTTTAAAATATTTTTTTGGATACATTTATCAAATTTTACGAAAATCGTTATCTTTTCAGTGTTGAGCACATTTCACTTTTTCCGAATCACAAGTTAAATAATATTTGAACTGCAAAAAAAACTAAAAACTTATCTAACACAATCTTATTGAAGCCAAATTAAAACTAAAATAAACAATAATAATAATAATAACTAAGTTTTAAGAAATAAAAAGTGTTCTGTGCGCGTGCTAAAACCGTTCGTGACAAATCGTTAGTCCGTCGGCAAAAGTCGGGGGTGATTTTTTTTCGGCTGTGCATAATATTGAAAAGAAGCCAACCTGGGGCCACCACGAGTAATACCCGTTAGTCATTTGGTTGCGTTTCAAACGCCCTTGACTCAACAATATCACTTTGACGAAGGTAAACATGTCAATATTTCTCACATCTTTACATAGCTAAGGTCATCAGTGTCTATTCTATGACATCTTTAATTGAATTGTGGATTATAGACGCTCGACAACAGAGGTCATTAGCGTCTTGTGACATCTTTAGCTATCTATTGGTGTTATATCTTCACGATTACAACTAACGACCTTAAAAATCAGTCCAATAATTTCTAAAATAAGCGTCTTAGAAACTCATAAATTACATTTACATAAATAGAGTAAATATATTTGTTTAATTAGGTATAATTTGATTACTGAAGGTTTTTCAAATTATCCAGGGTTTAATTTTACATCCGTATCATGGCATTTCTGAGCCCTTTTTGCACAAAAGTAAGTAAGAAGTCTTTGGTTGTAATTTTTTTGTTGTTTCGGGTGGTTTATTTTGTGGTTGTCATGTACTCGACGAAATTTATATTATTAGTTCAAGGTTCAAATTTTAATATGTTGTTACAGCGACTGTTTTAAGCGTATATTACAATTTGCAGAACAAAATGTCGGTATTAACCCCCTCTCTTAGAGGGAACTTGCTCGCCTAGGTGTTATCGTTCTGCAAAGGGTTTAAAACAGTCGCCGTAACAACATACTAAAATTTGAACCTTGAACTAATAATATAAATTTCGTCGGGTACATGACACGTTTAGCGTGATCTGCCACCCCTTTGATACTGACCAATTGATCTGCAAATATTATAACGGCGTTATTGGATCACCGACAAGCTATACAAACAATTTCAGCCTTGAAGCAATAATAATTGTGACCATTTTTTTTTCATACATATTGGGGGAGGTCTGCATCCCTCCCATACCGCTATCTAGCAAAATCCCTAGCTCAGGGCACTTTAAATATGCCTCTCTCAACATCTTCACAAAACTAAGGCCTTGAATAAATAACACCAAAAAATCGTCACTAGCTCTCGGTCTATTATTTTTTAGTCACAAATAAAATATGGCAACTGTATATTTATTTGAATAAAGAGCTGTGGATAAATAATTTTATTTTGTTCCAAAACTGTAAACAAAATTTTAAGGTGTATATTATTATGAGTCACTTTTCCATTAAAAGTTCGTAGCAGGCTTTCCATTCATTTTAATTTTAATATCTACATATAATTTGATTTTCCCATTTGTTTACAAAATTCTTCTCGCATTATTTTAATAAATATACACAGTTAACGCGAAAATAATTTTATTTGCATGAGGTTCAACAAAGTTTATTCAAAAGTTTTAGGTTATGATTTCTAGGCATTTATTATGCAGAATATTAAGCCGTTGGCTCGTAAATTTATTATAATGTTTCGTGTTGATCCTCGGATGCTACTTAACGAACAAGTAAATGGAAAGGTAAAGGATTTAGGATTTTTTAGTTCACATTCGAAATTTATTTTTAATGACGTCTAATGACTTTTAAACGAATTATTTTTGAATTATTTTAATCTGTAATCCCTACAATGGAATTCAAGAAGCGTCTGTGTTTTAAAGTACTTAGTACTTTACTGCAGTAAAACTATGACATATTGCTTAGAGAAAAAGACAACGGCGTACACACAAATATTTGTTATAATATGTGTACTTATACATTTTTTAAGGTTTCAATTTTATATATCTATATTAAGAAATATTAATAAAAATAGGTAAAAAAACTTTTAAGTTATACGGTTTTATAATTAATGTACTATAAAAAAAAATATTTAATTTAGGTTCATAAGTATAAAGGCGTGGGTCGTGACTGTAGGTAATAAATTATCATAGAGTTTACCACCCACGCTTTTATACTTATGAACCTAAATTAAATATTATTTTTTTCTTTTTAGTGCATTTATAAAACCGTTTAACTTAGTTTTTTTACCTATTTTTATTTTTAATTTTTTAGTGTGCTTTATTTGCTTAGTCTGATTTTATTACATTTATCCGATCCACTGAAACGTTACCGGAGCAAGACCTTTTGCCTGTGAAAATTCAAAAATGCGATTTGCACCCGGACGGGAGCCAGGTTGGTCAGCTAGTTACTATAATATTGTATTGTCACCGGAGCTACACATGTGTGCAAAATTTCAACTCAATCGGATCACGGGAAGTGGGTGAAAATTCAAAAGTACGATTTACACCCGGACGAAAGCCGAGCCGGTCAGATAGTTATCATAATATTGTATTGTCACCGGAGCTACACATGTGTGCAAAATTTCAACTCAATCGTATCACGGGAAGTGGGTGAAAATTCAAAAGTACGATTTACACCCGGAGCTACACATGTGTGCAAAATTTCAACTAAATCGGATAACGGGAACTGGGTGAAAAATCGGTCGCAAGATTTGAAACAAATATGCGGGGTCAAGCTAGATAAAACCGTTTAAAATTTAATACAGTTAAATTGTTCACACGCGGTCAAAATATCGCAACTTATTAAATACAAATAAATCGTTAAGTTAGCATTTTTGTTAAGAACATCCATCGAATGACATAACGTTACAATGCAACACTAGAAAAATTCATTTTCAACCTATGTCACCGTCGATACTCAAATCCGAATCTTCCACTATTATGGTTGCTGGGTTATACCATGACATTAGCACTCGTACGTGAGAAGGGTCATATCTAACAATACCTTAATTTAAAAATCAGCTCTCGCATGATGTGAAATATTGGTTACAATTGCTTTATATTGGAAATAATTGGATATTTAATCGTGTCACCGTAGAGTAAAATGATAACTCAGCCTCCGTGATAGTGGAAGAGTCAGGTTTGAGTCCCGACGATGATATATTTAAAATAAATATTTCTAGTGGTACATTGTAACGTTACATCATTCTATGTGTGTTTCTAACGGTGATGCTAACTTAAGCATTTATTTGCATTAAATTTATATATTTTGTAACATTATAATCTATAGAATATTGTTTAAATATATGTGTAAAGCTACTTTATTGGAAACCAAAAAGGAAAAAACAATTTATTATTATTTTTAGTTTTCTGGAACGGCTCTAATTTTATTTTGTTTGCCTTCAATTTAAGCTGAAAGTCGACGTCTATACTTTCTGACAATGGAAAATTTTACCAGTTCTAAAACAAAATTTTTGCACGTCGTAGAATATTCGAGAGATGCTTCACATACGTGCCAGTTACACGTATGTTTGTATACAGGGTGTCTATTTTTTGTGAGGACAGCTTGGTGTAATGGTCAGCATTCCAACCTTTGGAGCAGGCTGTCGTGGGTTCCAATCCAACCTTGCTTATGGATATCATTTAGTTTTAAGCCATTATGTTATTTGATGTAATTAAGACGCTAATGACTTAAGTTGTTGACGCGTCTATAATCTACAAGAAATTAAATCTATTTTTTGACACAAATAAGGCTTGTACATGGTAAAAATAGTATTTTCCTAATAATTAATATTAAATCCCTTTGGATATAGACGTGTAAGGTCATTTTTTGATGTGTAAATATCTTTATGCGCCCCCTCCAAAAATAAAAAAAAAAACAATATATCTCAGGAGCTAGAGTGAATTTGTAAGATCTTAAAACAGTGGGACGCTGATCAGGTGCGCCTGCAGAACTTTTTCCAATCGGGGAAAAATAATATTTCTGTTTTACTATACGCTGACGTAGCAAGAAGTGTCTACGCTCATGGTCAAATTATATAGGTACTCAGGAGATGCCGCCATCTGTGACAATTAATATGAATTATAAATGACCATTGACAAAATCGAGTGCTTCACAATGTTTTTCGTTTTTAATAGGAAGAGTACATTTTTGTACATATCGTCCCTCATCTCACGTAATGACTTAATTGACAAAAATTGAAAAAGTGAGATACGCCATCGAACAACCGCCCTTAAGCCTGATTTTCTTCTCACGAACTGGCGTAACTGTGGTCTAAATGGCAGATACATCTATATATCGTCCCTCTTCTCACGTAAAGACGTAACTGACAAACATTGAAAAAGTGAGATACGCCATCGAATAACCACCCTTAAGCCTGATTTTCTTCTCACGAACTGGCGTAACTGTGGTCTAAATGGCAGATACATCTATATGTCGTCCCTCTTCTCACGTAAAGACGTAACTGACAAAAATTGAAAAAGTGAGATACGCCATCGAATAACCGCCCTTAAGCCTGGCTTTCTTCTGACGAACTGGCGTAACTGTGGTCTTAATGGCAGATACGTCTACATATCGTCCCTCATCTCAACGTAAAAACGTAACTGACAAAAATTAAAAAATTGAGATACCTCATCGAACAACCGCTCTTAAGTCTGACTTTCTTCTCACGATTTAGTAGCGTAACTGTGGTGTAAATGGCAGATACGTAAATATAAGTATAGTCCCTCATCTCACGTAAAGACGTAATTGACAAAAATTGAAAAAGTGAGATACGCCATCGAACAACCGCCCTTAAGCCTGACTTTCTTCTCACGAATTAGTGGCGTATTTGTAGTGAAAATGGCAGATACGTCTTTACGTGAGATAAGGAACGATATGTTGATACATCTTTTCTTCGTTCTTACCCACTCTATATTGTTCGTAGACACCCTGCATATAATATATAGAACACGGGGCATATCTCTGTATGTATAAATGTGTAAGTGTTGCATATTTTATGTTAACGGGAATGTGTTATAGTTATGCGATAGGTCTACGGGGAATGTTTGGGTCAACTTAACATGGACGCTCCGACGCCTGACATCGTTCTATGGACACTATATAGACGGCTCTCCTTTATTATTCATATCGGGAATGTTCCGATGAATTTCAATTCTATAAACTTTTATTTTCCAATAGAATATATTCACATCTGTATAGCTACAATATGCATGATATGTCATTATTTATACACAGTACTCTATTTGCTCTAAGTGAATTGAGCGTACATCAATTTATTCTTGCGAATTAACTCTGTCAAAATGCTTTGATCGGTTTTCTTTATTATTATACGGCTTCAAAGTGTTGACATCTGTCCATGGGCGTACTCAGAATTACGCTCAGGGAGCTATGAGGGTAAACGTGGACATCCGGTTATCTTTATTTATTTATTTATTTTATTTATTGTAGATTATAGACGCGTCGACATCTCAGGTCATTAGCGTCTTTCAACTACACTAAATAACATCACAAAACATCCATGAGCGCAGGTGGGATTCGAACCCACAGCAGTACAGTCCAGAGGCTGCGGCACTAAGCACGCTAACCACTAGGCTATACTGCCCTCCATCCGGTTATTATACTGCAATTATAAGGTCATAATTAATGATAGTTCAATAACGGGAAAGGAAAATGAGTCTTATGAAGTAGGCTTCACGAATTTTCACACTTTATTTCATTATTCCAAATTCTAGGGGGGCAGACAGAGACATGTGAACCTACTTTTAAATATTAAAACGTCAAAATATTAAAACATTTTAACATTGGAAATGTTTATGTTCGTATATGGGGGCAGAGTTACGAGTTTTCGTTCAAGGCCAAAAGACAACGGTGTCGCGATCAAGTGAGGAGCAATCATGCAAAATTGAACAAGTGCAATTTTTTCGAAATGTGTTTTATATCATGTCTAGTTAATTGAGAGCTATTTGCGACGATCTGCGGTGTTATTTTTGAGCAAATGTTAATAAATACTGTAGAAAAATCCATTTAAAAGTTAAGTAATCAAGCAAAAGTGAACGCGTATATAACAGAAGAATAATAGGGTTATTCCTGACAAAACTAAACAGTGCATTGATAAATATTGTGTGTATAATAAACAGTTAATTATGTTTCATATATGCTGTTATCATTTCCAATGTCCTCGATGGTTGCAAGGATTGCGAAATCTGTGAATTTTTTTTAGTTTCGATTAGAAACGTAAAAGGCCAAAATGAAATTAGAATATTTATGTATTTAAAAAGTTATATCAATTTGAAAATAACCTTTCTGTATATTAAACATTTATTCGGATTTCTTTTCAAAAATGCATATCTTTGTCAATTTTTATTCGTAATAAATTGTTGCACTCTAAATTTAGTTGCGAGTTAAAATCAACCGATGTTCATAACCTACCTTAAAATATACAGTGTGTCCCACCGTAACTGAGATATAGCATTTTAACATGGTGGTACGATAATTTGTTAATATTTGCTCCCCGTTAACTGTTTTTGTTATTTTTATTTTACGATCTGGTTCTAAATGTCCCCAGTACTGATTTTATTAATTATTTTTATTAAAACTAAGACGTACAACTCTGTTTTAATGGAAATAATTAATAAAATCGCTATACTTTTATTTGTAAATAATAATTGTTCTCCAATGTATTTTCATTATTAAAAAAAAAAAATTAATTATGAGCTCTCGGGATTCGAACCTGGGCCTGGCGTGAAGGCTACTGATGTTGGTCAACGCGCTAGCCAACTAAGCTGTCAGCGACATTGAGCACTTGTCCATTAAACTGGTATACAAAGCAAAGATTGTGATTTATTTTTTAAAAATGTGATTTTATTAATTTTTAAAGACATTTAAATAAAAATACGTCTACAACATCATTACCGGGGATATTTAGAACCAGATCGTAAAAATAACAAAAACAGTTAACGGGGAGCAAATATTAACAAATTATCGTAACACCATGTTAAAATGCTATGTCTCAGTTACGGTGGGACACACTGTATATTAAACTATTTGAAATCTAATACGCGATCTAGTAAATGATAATAATCAAAAGTTTTTTATGTCACTTTATCTTTTTATCACTTCAAGAGTTTAGTAATAAAAGTTTCATTAAATATTTGGGTAAGTTGACCGTAAAAATCTATAAAGCGATCAAAAACAGACGAGTATCAAATATCGCAAATTATTTTATTATAGATTATACAATTAAAATGCGTTCTGCAATTCAGCGATCGTCTTCTTTATTCAGTTTTAAAAAATACTACTTCAAATCTAATTGCCCAGAAATTACGTCAGGTGCCGCAATGGCCTAGCTAGGTAAATTTTTACATAAAAACAAAAAGAAAGATAGTTACTTCTTACCACAACAGTTGTGGTAAGAAGTTTTTATTCCAACCACAGTGCTCATATTTTTTTTGTTAATTTTTACATAAATAAGCTATCTGTATTTGACTGGTTACTTGCTGTCGGTTCATTATTCATGGAGTTATTGCGTAATGAAATCAATCGTAATTTCGTTACATCGTACATTTTGGCTTGGCTACCAAACCGAATGTATAGACGTTTTCACGTCAAAAAGATTAAATAATCTGTACATATAAAAATTAGATATAATAAATATCGTCGGGTACATGACACGTTTAGGGTTATCAGCCACCCCTTTAAAACTGACCAATTGATCTGCAAATATTATAATGGCATTATTGGGTCACCGACAAGCTATACAAACAATTTCAGCCTTGAAGCAATAATAATTGGGTATTTTAATGATTTTTTTTTACTTAAATGGAAAGATCACATACAAGTTTTATAGCAAAACTGTTTTTATTTAATTTTTTTACTTAATAATTAAATAATTAAAAAGTTATATTTAAATAAAAATTAATTTTTAAACTCAGTTCCGATGACGCGCCGAAAGGATCCGAACGCGTGTGACGTCGTTATGTTATCTATGGTCTTTGTATCCATGGTTACCAAGTTAAAAATTTATTATTTTTTATAGTATGTGTAATACACATACACAAATACCAACAAATGCACACAAATTTTAACATAATGACGTCACAAACATTCTTGGCGCGTTTTGAAGTCACGTGTTATTTTTTATATTTTTATACATTTTAATTAATTTTTAGTCATTTATCTATGGCTTTAAAACAAATTTTCTTCTCGTTTTTGAATATTATTTACATTAAATTATTAGAAAAAATTAAAAAATTAATAATTTTTTTTAATTTAAATACCTAATTGTGACAGTTTTATGTTACATGTTGGGGGCGGTCTGCATCCCTCCCATACCGCTATCTAGCAAAATCCCTTACTCAGGGCACTTTAATATGCTTCCCTCAACATTTTTTCAAAAATAAGGCCTTGAATAAATAGCACCAAAAAATTGTCACTAGCTCTCAGCCTATATTATTAATATTTTTTTTATAACTATCTCAGTATTTTTAACTGACTTCAAAAAAAGCAGGAGGTTCTCAATTCGGTCTGAATGCATTAGGTATTTTTTTGTAGATTGTTCAGTTTATACATTTCCAGAGTTACTTTTACTTCTTCTTGATGATTACGAAGTTAGTATTTTTTTAAAGTTTTGCTCTCCGCGCGACGTGCCAGTCAACATAAAAATACGAATCTTCCCTCGGGATGAGAGCGGACGTTCGGTGGCGGTACTGGAATACTTCCTTCGGTCAGTATGTGTGTACGTAAACGTTCAAAGGTAAAATTGTCAGTGTAGATAGAATATTGTATAATATCTACTGTCGTATAATTATTATAATTATTGTAGATTATAGACGCGTCGACAACTCAGGTCATTAGCGTCTTCAACACAACAATTAATAATCCATTTGTGTGTTAGAATCCGCCAGCCGGCATACACAAACCGACTGGTACGAGCTCGGGCTCCTGCGAGAACGCCAATTCCCAAAGAACATTGGAATGCAATTGCGAGAACAACTACTTTCCAATGTTCCCCCTGGGGGATTTCGTAATGAGATATATTACTGACGAGTAGTGATAGTATGTTAAAACGAGCGATAGCGAGTTTTAACAGTCACACGAGTCATATAATATGAGATTGAATATGGTATTTTTGCAATACCCACTATAAAATAGCTACTTTTCACTTCATTTTCAGTATTTTCGAAATTTTTTGATAGTTTATTTTGTGTCGCCAACTTCACGTCTATAGTAGGCCGAGAGTAGCTGTCAGTAGGTAATAACGGGTGGATCAAGGCGAATAAACAAGAATCACTATGGA
This sequence comes from Mongoloraphidia duomilia, assembly GCA_039654895.1. Classification (NCBI taxonomy): domain Eukaryota; kingdom Metazoa; phylum Arthropoda; class Insecta; order Raphidioptera; family Raphidiidae; genus Mongoloraphidia; species Mongoloraphidia duomilia. The sequence continues at coordinate 14,918,311 of CM077520.1, forward strand.
AACGGTTTGCTTTCCCAGACTAATGTGGGAAAAATACGTTCCCGCACACCGGCATGCATATGCATACGGACATTAAATTACAAGGGCAGTATAGCCTAGTGGTTAGCGTGCTTAGTGCCGCAACCTCTGGACTGGACTGCCGTGGGTTCGAATCCCACCTGCGCTCATGGATATTTTGTGATGTTATTTAGTTTTAAGATAGTTGTTATTTAGTGTAGTTGAAAGACGCTAATGACCTGAGATGTCGAAGCGTCTATTAATCTACAATAAATAAAATAAATCTTATAAATTACAATTTATGGTAAAAACGGTAATATCATTAATATCTGAATCATTATTTGCGTTATTATAACGATAAAATAGATAATTTATTCCCAAAGATACTCTATTATTAGTAAGGTCATCTTTCATAGGTTTACGATAAAGATCTCTGCAAGTATATAACATATAGACTCTTACATCGTATATATGTTACCGTGAACTCCTATAAAATTGCTACCTTACATACATGTATGTAAAGTGACTTTTAACAGGCCGATGTGTGGGAACGTATCTTTCCCACACTAGTTTAGGAAAGCATAGTTTATATTTAATCGCCCCTGATCCGCTTGCTATTACCTATACTGACAGATACTCTCGGCCTACTATAGAAATGAAGTTGGCGATAAATGAACTATTAAAATGAAAAGTAACTATTTTATAGCGGTTATGGCAAAAAATATTATAAGTATATATTTCGTGCGTAATGATTATGACTCGTGTTGCTGTTTATTTATTTATTGTAAATTATAGACGCGTCGACAGCTTAGGTCATTAGCGTCTTAGTTACATTAAATAACAACTTCCTTACAAATTACATTACATCACAAAACATCCATGAGCGGAAGTGGGATTTGAACCCACGACAGTGTGATCCAAAGGTCGGCTGCGCTAACCGTTACACCACACTGTCCTCTCGTGTCACTGTTAAAACTTGTCATGCTCGTTTTAACATACTCGTCAGTTATATACCTCATTTCGCAACTAGATATACAATCTACTATTCGGTTTCGGGTATTTACGATTGCATATATGTACAGTACCACACATGTTGGCATTAAATATTATAATATACAGTGAGTCTCACGGCGAGGTATACATGGATTTTTAGCATTGGGAAAAAATGAATGGATCAGAGTGAGCCATGACTGATAATGTACGTATTTACATAGAGTTGCTATGGTTATTTGAGTGTTTTTATTTTAGTTTCAATTATTTTTATTTTACTTGACATAAAACCATAAAGATAACTAAGTAGGGAAGCCACCCAAAAAAATGAGGACGCAAAAGACAAAGATAGATGTGTGTGTGTGATTTAAAGACCACCAACAGCTAAAGTTATTTGGGCCAAGCACCAATTCATATTTTCAATTCATTATTTTTTTTTAATAATAAATTGAAAATCCAATTGACACTTTTACCAGCTCTCGGGCTAGAACCCGGGAACTGGGGACTTGTAATAGAGGAACCATAGCAACGCCATGTAAACAACAGCATTGGCTATTCTCAAGCCCAAGAATATAGGTGTTGTTTTATCTCTTTCTATCACGCTTTGGTGGTACCTATAGTAACAAGGTGCATAAAACTGCAAGTAAAATAAAAATAATTGCATCTAAAATAAAAACACTAAAATAACCATAGCAACTCTATATAAATACATAGGTACAGTCGCGGACTTAATAAAGTTTACACTTGAGTTTTTCAGTGTAAGTTCACAAAAAGTCAGTAGCTTAGCAACAAATTTAGTTTTTAATAGGTAAATGTAAATGTCAAAAATTAAAAGAAATAATTGTCGTTTAAATGCCTAGAAATTATTAAAACGATGACCAAAAAAGAAAAATTATTGCAAGATTGGAGAAAGGAATTTGCTAGTATCAAATAATATCAAATCTTTTTATGTTTTAATTGAATAATATTGAGTAATTTGGATTGTATAATAAACAACTGAGGTGTTTTGATAATAATATTTTATTGAATTTTTAGGATGTAACCTTAGTAATTGATACATTACTACCAAGAGCCAAATTACAATATGCAAAAATTAAAAAAACCGGTAACTAGATGATACAGGTGTAAACTTTTTAAAGTCCGCGACTGTACATTATGTCATGGCTCGCTCTGATCAATTCATTTTTTCCCAATGCTAAACATCTATGTATACCTCGTCGTGAGACACACTGTATACGTATATCTAGATATAGATATATATTTAAGTACAAGTTTTCGTGAACGGGGCGCTATCCCTCGCACGGTTGGCCGACTCGTCCTCTACGGTGACCAAACTTTCAGACCGTGTACGAATTCCCAAATCTCGTTTGGCCTCCTTCCATTCCTTCTTTTACTTTTACTCCGTTAGACCGGCTATATGTAACAATATAAATAATAAAGCTCTCCTGTATTCACTCATTCATCAGGAAACTAGGTTAGTTCGGGATGAGTTGGAAACTTGACATTTTGCTTTCAACTTGAATTAGGTTCAGGTTAAACTTACGGACAAATTAAAACCGCTGCGAAATCAAATTTTGGAAATGTTGCTTTAAAACGTTTATTTCTTTTTAATAACAAGAAAATATGTGGGGCTGGAAAATAGCCGAGCCTGTTATAATGGCTCCTCTATTAGAAGCTGTAAACGACTTTTTTAAAGTCGTTGAATTTCTTTATCAAGCACTTAAAACGACTTCACAATACATTTTTGAAGTTGGTTAAATAGACCACACTTTTATTTTTCCTTTCGACCGGATGACGTCGCACGGCCCGAATATGACGGCTTACTCTACAGCACATATATTTAATACATATCCCATTTTGTTAGTTGATTGATAGCAACGGTGCAATCAGTCTTAGGCGGCCTCGTTGTAACCCGAGTTTTTTAAACACCTGTACGCTATGTCAGTCTTAAGGAAGTATCTATTTATAGACATGGAGTGTCAGAAAAAAATAATATAAAATAAACATGCAGCGGAAATTAATTCATATATTTTGTTTAAATAACAGACTGAGGTCACGTAACATGATTGAGCTATTTAAAAACTGCTGCATTGTACTGCACGGAATTACCTGTATGAGCTATAACTGTTCATGTTTTTTCGGTTTTTGTTTACGTCATAGCTTAATTAATTTTCTTATCTACGAGAGAGGAAGTGTGCATTATAGACGTTTGATAACTGAGATAATTAGCGTCTTTTTATCTATGTCTCGCAGGTATAAATTTTATCTTCTGTCAATGGTTTTTCAGCTGCGAATTTTAAAATTATTTTTTGCACAGTTATGTAGCAAAATATGCTGGGTTGCAGAAATCATTGTCAAAAATGTAATTTGACAATGAATGTTGGATTGATAAAATGGTTGCCGAATAAACTTGACTTCTAACATAAAATTAAATTTGATTATGCGAAAATCAGTTCCATTTAATATTATGCAATTTGTGACATTAACTGATTCTTATAACGAACATAGCCATATTGGTTAGAAGAATTATTTGCTTAGCATTATCGCCTTATCCTGTGACGATAAAAATGATTTTAATATGAATGAAAATATTGTATTTTCACAGACATGCAGTACACTATAATTTGACCTGTCATTTCTAAAATATTAAAAATATCAGCAAAACTTTAATGGATTATTTAACTGGAAAATTTTAATCTTTAATAAAAGACAGTATTTTTTTTAGTTTGTTTTTTATTAATACATACTGTTCTGTTATGGAATCCATCTTATTGCTAAAGTTTATGTCCATATTAATTATTGTACATTTTAAATAAATTAAAAGTAGGTGAATAATTAATAGCAGTAACAATTCAACAGTAATGCAATTACAAAATAAATTACCAACTATGTATAATAAATTTTAACTAATGTTTACAATATCAGTACTAAAAACTGTCCAAATTTAATAATTATTAACTTCCCATTGAAAGTTATTGTAATGAGTCCGAAAATCGAAATCAAAATGTGTAACAAATTTTTATGTTTCAGGTCACTACACTATTTTTACACTATTTTTAGAAAGATGTATGTGTGTGTGTAGAATTGAATTGAATTGTAGATTATAGACGCTCGAAAACAGAGGTCATTAGCGTCTAAACTGTGTGTGTGTACGTATGTGTCCATTTCTTTCTAAGACGAAATCTCGAGAATGAAAAATGATATCGACTACGTTAGGGTGCCAATCGACGCGTATTAACGCAAATATGACCTGCAAGAAATTTTTTCAAAATCGGTTCAGCCGTTCTTTTTTCTTAACCAAATAGACTCCAAAAAAGTAATAATAATAATAATAAAATAATAATAATAATAATAATAAAAAAGTAGATTTTACACAATATCTCGCGAATAAAAAATTATATCGACTTCGTAAGGGTGTCAATCGAGGCGTATTAACGTCATTTTGATCCGGCATAAATTTTATAAAAATCGGTTCAGCCGTTTTTGTTTGTTTTTTTAATTATTGTTAAAAATAAATAATAATTATGTTTTAATGATTAAAATGATTACTTTTCTGTGTAATATCTAATTTAATTATTATTATTAAATATTTATCAAACTGGGAAGTTCGTCGTGTGGACCTCAAGGGTCGCACTTTAGTCCTAATAAACGACCCACCTCACGGCTTGTATGAATATTTTGTTAGGTCTATAATGGATAAGTTGTCGAGCATCTATAATCCATAATAAATAAATGACGATAACATAACGAAAAATTTACAGTGAAAATAAAAAATTCCCTGCACCTGGCAATAGTTCTACAGCCGATCGAAGTCCGAACCGGCAGTCGGTCTTCCTTGAAAGCTCGACTGGAACATGTGCATTCAGGCTTCAGGTGTGGCTTTCAGCCTATACATATATTATGCAATATCGTGACCTTCAGCGTTACTATACGTAAAATACGAGTACTCATACATGTTACAAAAATTACAATCGATATATACAAAACTCACAGATGGGCCATTTTTATACGACTTCAAAATAGCAGTATATACAGGATGTCCTATGACTCGACGTCCATAGCTTAAGGGTGTGTTACTGAAGTCATTTAGAATTAAAATTGATTAATAAACATGTCCGAAAATGCTTCCTAACAGAACTAAAGTCATTGAAAGTTGAAGTGTTAAATTGTAAAAAATATTAATCATTAAATTTTTTAGTACTTAATTAATTTTTATTATTTTTCGGACATTTGCTTATTAAGCAATTTTAACTCTAAAGGATCCCCCATCTAAGAATTAAATTAAGGTTTTAGATTGTGGCTAAATACACAAGAGTGTAAAGGCCAAAAAAACTTATAATAAAAAAAAAACTCTAAAGGACTTTAGTAACATGCCCTTAAGCTATGAACCTCGAGTTATGGGAGAGGACAGTGTGGTCAAGTGGTTAGCGTCGCGGCCTCTGAGTCAGAGTGTCGTGGGTTTGAATCCCGCATCCGCTCATGGATGTTGTGTGATGTCATTTAGTTTTAAGTTGATTGTTATTTGATGTAATCAAGATGCTAATGACCTAAGTTGTCGACGCATCTATAATTTACAATAAATAAAATAAAATCGAGTTATGGGACACCCTGCCTGTGTTGGGCATTGATCTCTCTTTCTTTCTTGTATACCCTGATAACTCCTGTTCTACACAACGTAGGACAACACAACAAACATTTTCACCTACCTCTAAGGAGTATTCTTACGTAGGTCTGATCTTGATCCGCAATTTTACGATAATGATCTCAGTTGTCGAGCGTATATAATCTACAATCTTCGATCAGCAATTTTCTTTCAAGGTAGTGGCCGTTTAAATATTAAAAAATCATACTTTCTGTTCTTAGGAATCGTAGAACGTAGATTACAGACGCTAATGACCCTAGTTGTCGAGCGTCTATAATTCACAATTCAATTCAATAGAACGGGAATTTATCAGCTACCTTTAAAAAGCGTTCTTGAAAAGATTGTAGGCTCGATTGTAGGTAACCCGGAAAAATTTTCCAAAAAATAAAAATTTTTTTAGCGGACATTTTAGTGTAATCCTAAAAAATTTTCCCGGAAAATTTCGAAAAACTGAAAAAAAAAGATTTTATCATCCCAAAAATTAAAAAAGGAAGAATTTTCCATAATATAATAATGGTTTATGAGTTTAATCAGATTTTTTTAAGGTTGACGAATTGTAAAGTAATTTTCCTCTTTTTTAAGCACTGAATCCGGAAAACAATCATTCTAGATCGCCCACGAGTTGTATAATTTAAAACTAATGAACAATACAACCATAAATCTAAAAGGTAGTTTTTGTAAAGGGGTTTCAGCAGAGAACCTGCCAGTAACAGAAATGCCCGGCAGCTCAAAGCAGGGAAACGTATACCTACATACGTATGCACGCACTTTATATAGGGTGTCCCATTTTGATGTATACCTACATACGATTTACGTGTAAATATTTAACATTGTTTTTCCATAAGAAGAAATTTTGGTCACAAGTAGGCTTTGACAAATAAGAATATCATGGCTTATTCTGATCCATTCATTTTGTCTCAATACTAAATTCCCTATGTATACATCAATCTGGGACACGGTGTATATATAGGTATTGTTTTATACAATGTGTTTAATTAAAATTGCTACCACAACAGGACAAAGCATTGAACGGCTGAACCTAAGTGCTTGAAGCACCAAGCATCGACCACTCTCAAAAATGCTCGATTTATTCAATCAACAAGCACTTTCGTTTTCAAAAATGCTTGAAAGCATCTAGCATTTACTAAAGTGCTTGAAAAAATTATCAAGAATTAAGAATTTTAAAGTACCTTCTTAACTTCCAGCATTACAGTACAAAAGTTCAAAGTTCGAAATATACATTTTGTTTATCAAATTAAAATACGGATAAACGAAATAATGTTTTACTGAAAATGCTTATTGAGCATTGAAAATACTTATTAAACATTTAAAATATAATAATATTATAGTAGATTGTATATCTAGTTGCGTAATGAGACACATTACTGACGAGTAGTGACAGTATGTTAAAACGAGTTTTAACCATCACACGAATCAGAATATCACTACGGACGAGATATAAGTATATGGTATTTTTTTGCCAAACCCACTATAAAATAACTTTTCTTTCCATTTTCAGAATTTTCAATAATTTTTTACAGTTCATTTTGTGTCGTCAACTTCACTTCTATAGTAGACCGAGAGTAGCTGTCAATAGGTAATAGCGGGCGGATCAGGGCGAATAAACATATATCGCTATGGTTTGCTTTTCTATACACTATAGTGTGGGAAAGATACGTTTCTGCACACCGGCCTGTCAAAAGTCACTTTAGATGCATACTACTTATATAACAGGCATCTAAAATTACAGTGGAATTTGCAAAAAAAATTTACACATTTGAATTATGCAGAGTTTTTAGGGTTCCGTATTAAACTCTGCTTACGATATCTGTCCATCGGTCCGTCTGTCATCGGGCTCCACCTCACAAGTAGTAAGACGACAGTGTGGTTCAGTGGTTAGCGTCGCGGCCTCTGAATCAGACTGTCGTGGGTTCGAATCCCGCCTCCGCTCATGAATGTTTTGTAATGTCATTTAGTTTTAAGTTGATTATTATTTGATGTAATCAAGAGGCTAATGAACTAAATTGTCGACGCGTCTATAATTTACAATAAATAAAATCACAAATGGTGAGAGGTAGCTAGTTGTTTTTTTTATGAACACGCTATAGTATGTTACAGTAAACACGTGTGTATATATGTGTTTGGTTAATTATAACTGCGTTGTGGTAAACAGAACTACCACTACTACAACTCCACTATGGCAATGTTCACTCTCAGTGTAACGCTTGAAGCTAAAGAGAGCAGTGCGCAAAGAAAACAAACCCATCCTTTTGTGCCGCTAATTGTGGTTAAAACGGCAACATAGTCACCCTTGCGATGGAAGATTAGGTTATAGAGTTAAAATTATACATTACCGACACGTTTGATACTACTATTGTGCTATGTTGAATGGGTTTTTTTTAGAGGACAGTGTGGTCCAGTGGTTATCGTCGCGGTTTCTGGATTAGACTGTCGTGGGTTCGAATCGCGTCTCCGCTCATGGATGTTTTGTGATGTTATTTAGTTTTAAGTGTGTTGTTATTTAATGTAATCAAGACGCTAATGACCTAAGTTGTCGACGCGTCTATAATTTACAATAAATAAAAATTGAATGGGGTTTTGAAGTTTTTTGTCTCTAATATAAATCAATTGGAAAAGTAATTTGCTATCCTCAAGCTCATATAGATAGATTAATATAGTAAGATTTTTGCTTTTTATGGAAATTAGGTTAGCTTTATAAATATTGTAAATCATCTTGTTAGCCGAAAAATGACCAAGCGATAATATATTATTATTAAGGGAACTTAATTGGTCATAAAAATTAGCAACAACAAAAAATCAACATATAAAAATCTGTAACCATTGTGGAAGTAAAATAATATTGGCTATCTAATAAGTGTGTTCTACTAATAATTGGCGCTTGGCAATTTTTTGGTATATAAAAAAGACTTTTACGAGCCTCTTGGTACAAATAACTGATTTTTGCAAAATTTGTCGCTTAATCACTTTTTGGAACGAGGTCCTATTGTGCTATATCGAGTAGTCAATAATATTTAAACTTGAACAAATTGTACGAGGGTTACCAATTACCATATTTTATTCGTCAGAAAGCGCTAGTGGCAAGTAACGTATATGTCAAACGTTTACATTTGTTATTCGTCAGATAGCACTAGTGTCAAATAAGGTATGTCAAACGTTTAGAGTGGTTTAGAGATTATGGGTTTGTGTTTAGTCGTTCTTCATTTATCCATTATTAAGGAATAAATAATTTAATAAATACAAAACTGCTAATTAGCCGTTAAATGATTGAATGTCAGAAACTTCACTTGCAGATGGCGAAGAATATAAACAGTACTGACATGTTAAATGGCATCAAAGTGACGTATACCTCACTTGTTAGTGTGGTGCCATCAGGTGGTAGAAAAGAAGTTTGATAGTCATCATTTGCGTGCAAATGCAAGCAAACTTAATATTTCTAGTATTGTTTATACAAAATGTTGGTATTACCATATAATATGTACATACATTCTCATATATGGACATTGTATATGTGTACATATATGATTGTGTTTGTTTGGGTCTACAATCAACATATATGTCATACATACATACAAACATACACGCTTGTTGCCAGAGGATAAGAAATGGAAAGAGAGGCTTTGTGCTTAGCAGACATTCTAAACATGTGATACGCGAGAAAGCCTTTTGTGCTGTGCTTCAGTCCTGTATCACAGAGAACATTTGCATTTCTCACACTGACAAATACCTTATTACGGTAACACATATATACTTACATTGTAAGTACCAAGGATGGAATAGATTAATTTTTTCACGTTTCAGAATAGTTGCCTTTTAAATTTATTTTGGCTCAATTTTAGGGATATATTTGAACACTTTGAGCCCCACCTCTGCTATGCCTTTGCTCTAACTTTTAGTAAAGCTACACTTACTCATGAAATACCTCTCCAATCTCCTATTTTTCAGGTTTAACAAACCCTTTCTACTTATTTTTCTTGTCGAACTGTATCTTCGTTTTTCAGCCCTTCTGGGCTTATATCCTATCTATCTATTTTTCTGATTAAACAAAACTTCTCTACGTATATTCTTTCTGCTAAGCTATGCCCTGTCTTTACTATTTTCCGGGATAAGCAAAACTTTTACTCAAGTCAAACCATGCCTCAAGCTCTTCTTTCACTCTGCTGTCCTTCTTATCATTCCTTTCGCTCTGCTGTCTTCTCTTCTTTCGGTCTACCGGAATTGCTATATCTTTGCAAAACTTCGGTTCTAACTTTTCCTTTAGCCAAACTCTGTCTGTGTTCTTCTACCCTTCTGGTAAAGAACCATGCCTCCACTTTACTATCTTTCTGCTCAAGCTCTTCTTTCACTCTGCTGTCCTTCTTATCAATCCTTTCGCTCTGCTGTCTTCTCTTCTTTCTGTCTACCGGAAAAGCTATATCTAAGCTCTATTCATCTTTCTGTCTTTGCAAAGCTTCGGTTCTAACTTTTCCTTTGGCCAAGCTATGTCTGTGTTCTTCTACCCTTCTGGTAAAGAACCATGCCTCCACTTTACTATCTTTCTGCTCAAGCTCTTCTTTCACTCTGCTGTCCTTCTTATCAATCCTTTCGCTCTGCTGTCTTCTCTTCTTTCTGTTTACCGGAAAAGCTATATCTAAGCTCTATTCATCTTCCTGTCTTTGCAAAGCTTCGGTTCTAACTTTTCCTTTGGCCAAGCTCTGTGTGTTCTTCTATCCTTCTGGTAAAGAACCATGCCTCCACTTTACTATCTTTCTGCTCAAGCTCTTCTTTCACTCTGCTGTCCTTCTTATCAATCCTTTCGCTCTGCTGTCTTCTCTTCTTTTGTCTACCGGAAAAGCTATATCTAAGCTCAAATCATATTTCTGCATTTGCAAAGCTTCGGTTCTAACTTTTCCTTTGGCCAAGCTATGTCTGTGTTCTTCTACCCTTCTAGTAAAGAAATGTCTCCGTTTTACCATCTTTCTGATCGAGTTGTGCCTCCAATCTACTATCTTTCTGGTCAAGCTATAAGTTCTAACTATACTTCTCGCTAAAATCTAAACCACAATTATTCTCATTCTGTCCAAATTTACAAGAAAAATATGTACTGTACTCACTGCCAGATTTGGCGATGTTTTAAACTCGAGGATGTGATATATTATTTGCGATGATTTTGGGTATAACTTGGTTAATCAAATGCGATGCATTTTTGGATAATTAACGCAGAGAAGTAATTTGTAACTTTTAAGAACTTCTGTTCGATCGTTACTATGGAATATACAATGTATTTAATGTCTAAATATTGATTTAGAGTTTAATGGACGAAAGGGTCCAGCAGTAGTACAGAACGACAGTTAATAGTGATTGAAGACCATATGATGGAGACCCAATATTTACGATTGTTTGTTTACGACTTTGCTGTAAATTAAGAGCATTTTAGTGCGTTTATGAACATTACAGACTAGCTGTGTGCTTTATTGTGCTTTGCCCTTGTTTGTACTGGAAACTACTATGAAGGCCGCCGCATACCTCGACCTTTTTACAAGCTTTTATTTAACTTGCAATTTTGTATGTTTGTTTGTTTAGGTCAAATCTTGCAAGTCAATTTTGAACGACTTCCACGTATCCGATCGATTTAAAATTTGGTACACATATGCATTCCCGATGACAATACATGAATCAATCGTTTTTAGAATTCAATTCAATCCCTAAGGGGGTCAAACGAGGGAGTAGGGTTTTTTATGACTATTCAACGCCTAGGCCCAACCGCTAAAGCTAAAAACTTGCAATTTGGACAGTAGGTTTCTTTTGTAACGTAAGCACCCACTATATGAAGGGATTTTTCGAAATTCAATCCTTAAGGGCGTCAAAAGGAGATAAACTTTTGAACGACTAAAAGGAACAAAATAAAATATTTGTAAAATAAACTTTTTAAAGACACGCTTTTATTTAAATGTACTAAAAAGAAAAAAATAAGTTTTAGTAATTTAGTTTCATAATTATAAAAGCGTGGGTTGTAAACTCTACGATACTTTATTAGTCACGACCTACACTTTGATAATTATGAAACTAAATTATTAAAACTTATTTTTTCCTTTTTAATACATTAAAAAAACGTGTCTTTAAAAAGTTTTTTTACTAATATTTTTTTTATTAACAGAACGGGCAAAACCGTATCGGTAAAACTAACCGAAGTTATTGCTATCTTTGTCTGTAATCAATGTTGCCTGTCTGCTGCAAATTTAAAGCTAACATAAGCTTTCAATTCGTTTTACAATCACAAACAGTTACTGTCACATGAATCAACGAAACAAAGTGCTATTGCCCCCAGGTCCCAGTATGTTTTTCAAAATACTGTTGTATTCCTGGGGCAACTGTCGAATCAAAAGGTGTTTTCAGTGGGGCTCGTTATTGTCATTGTAGATTGTAAAGTTGTATAAAAAGTCTGTAGTGTGCAATAATTTTAAATAATAATATGCGGTAAATTCGGATTTGAGTTCTAACGGTGACATAGGTTTGAAATTAATTTTTAACACGCTTATATTAGCTTCACCTGTATGCTTGCTTGCGGGCTTGCTTGCTTGTGTGCTTGCTTGTATGCTTGTTTGTCAGTTTGTAACCGACTTCTTTGAACTTGATTTTGACCAACTTTGAACGGTCAGATTTAGTTTAAACTTTGCACACTTATCAAGGACCGACGACAATACAATAATTCCATAAGTTTTTTCCATTATCCTGACCAGGATCTCCAGGACTAAAAAAAAAAAAAGCAAAAAACTTCAGATTGAACTGAATCTTTGCACACTTATCAAGGACCGATTACAATACAATAATTCCATAAGTTTGTCCCATTATCCTGACCAGGATCTCCAGGACTAAAAAGCAAAAATAAATTATAATTTAAAAAAACTAAAAAACACGCTTTAATGAACTAAAAAGTAAAAAATAATTAATTTTATTGTAAAAAAGCGTGGGGTAGTATGAAAATATGATACAAAGCACCCCACGCTTTTTTACAATAAAATTAATTATTTTTTACTTTTTAGTTCATTAAAGCGTGTTTTTTAGTTTTTTTAAATTATAATTTTTATAGTGTTGCATTGTAATGTTACGTCATTCGATGGATGTTCGTAACAGTAATGCTAACATAAAAAGCATTTTTTTATATTTTAATAATAATGACGTGTAGTCGTTCATCTTTTTGAATTGTAACAGTTTTACAAATTGTTTATTTATTGTAAATTATAGACGTGTCGATAACTGAAGTCATTAGCGTTTTGAGTATTTGTTAAAAAAACTCGGGTCGCAGTGCCAAACCCTGCCGACAATATAGTGTATTTGCTAATACAGGCCTTGTGACTTTATTATGTGAACTGTTTGTTTTTGTGTAAAATAAAAAAATTAACCCCTTGATACATCCTTTACAATAACAGCATCTGCACCAAATTAAGTACACCCTTTGGTAAGGAAATCCGTATCCGCAAACTAATGTTTTTATAAAAATCGTAAGTCCGGTCCTATCGGGCCGATTTTATTTAAATTTTAGCACCACGTTTTAAACTTTACTAAAGGGTTAAATTTCAATTTTGAAACGATTCGGACAATTTTTTCGGTATTTTTGGGCTCAAAAACATTTTTCAACCCCTAAAAACCACCCTTAAAATAATCCATTCGGGTCCATTTTAAATAGGCTTCGTGCGGTGATGGATTGCAACGTGCGTACCAAATTTCGTCAAAATCAATCAACTCTTTCGAAAGTTATTGCCCGCACACACACACACACAAACACACACACATATATATACATATATAAACAGACTTTTCCAAAAATGGTGCCAAAGTGTTCAGGAGGCTATGAAACGTCGAGAAATTTTGGTCCGACCCCTAGGTCCCGCCATCTGACCGACGTCAATAGTGTATGTGCCATATGGCAAATACACTAATAACATAACTCACTTAAAACTAAACATCACAAAACATCCATGAGCGTAGGCGGGATTCGAACCCACGACAGTTTGATCCAGAGGCCGCGACGCTAATCACTGGACCACACTGTCCTCTTACAAATTGTTAAAAACGAACGAGGTATGTGTAGGCCTTTAACACGTTTGTAGTACTTCGTAGGGTTGGTCAAGATATTTATTGTACTATGGCAGCCATTTATGGCGGTTTCGTTTGTACATGGGAACGTGGCCGGTGTATTGATTGAGATTTCTCAGACGATGTATTTGCTGTTTAAAATTTGTTACTTTACATTTGGGCATATTTATGGCTTAGTTAATTGAAATTTCTATATTTCACTAGTTAATGGCCGTTTCAAATTTGTATGATGTAATTTTATGTACAAAGGTTCAGTAAGTTCCCAGATTATTTTTGAGTATTGTTTCGGTTTTGCTTCTCTAATCAATTTTAATTTCAAATATTTTAGATTAATATATTAAATATTTTATATAGATTATTATACAGGGCGCTGAATTGCTTTGCGGGTAATAGGGATTTAACCGGTAAAATCAAACTTTTGCGATTTCCTGCTCCCCTAATTATTTTAGGAAAAATATTTTCGAATAAGTTTTAGAACATAAATTTCTGCATCTAAATCATTAAACAAAATTAATTTTGCATGCTTTGTAACGGCAGAAATTTGATATGAAAATGCCAAAATTACCTCAAAAACAGATAGCGATAGCCGTGGAATTTGAACAAAATGATGACGTTTGCTGTCAGAATAATTTCTAATCATTTTGTTCAAGTTCCATGGCTATCGCTATCTGTTTTTGAGGTAATTTTGACATTTTCATATCAAATTTTTACCGTTAAAAAGCATGCAAAATTAATTTTGTTTAATGATTTAGATGCAGAATTTTATGTTCTAAAACTTTTATTCGAAGATATTTTTCCTAAAATAATTAGGGGAGCAGGCAATCGCAAAAGTTTGATTTTACGGGTTAGATCCCTATTAGGTATCCGCAAAGCAATTCAGCACCCTGTATATAGATTAAGATATTTAAATTGATTACATTTTTACTTTATGGAAAAACAATCGGTACAAATAAGTAAAACCGCATCTTCATTTATTTATTTATTTTAAAATACGAAATACATTTTATTCTATTCTATTAAGATTCTATAGCGAATTAGCCTTTTTTTAAATTGTCTGTCCTCTAATAGTTTGTCTATTCCGAGTTTACTCGAAAACTAATGAACCGATTTTGATCGAACTTTGACTGTAGTGTTTATTATTCATCAGAAAATACGGTAGAGGCTTACGGTTCTATTATTAGTAGCTGAAAACTGACAATATAACGCGATCGGTGCCGAAAATATTGACTAATTTAATATTATCCTTTAATGATAATATTATATTTTTATTGTGTTTTCTATTGAATTAATTAAATATATTCGAAAACGTCAAAACCTCACAAAAATTGCACATGGCTCTGACAGATTTAATATTTTTGCGGCTTTTTTGCGCTCCCAAATTGCGGCAATTCGAATTGTCAATAGAGTTGTTGTGAAAAATAATATGCATTTACTCGGAATGAAACACAGCATTTGCAACGCGTGTGAATTCATGTCCTCATTCTTCGGGCATCAAACTTCACACCAGTTGCAAACGCTGTGTTTTGTCCCTTGTAATGCAATATACTATTTCATAGCACCTTAAAACATCTGTGCAATTTAAAGTGGACACGTTAACAGTGTAGCTCCCAGTTCCCGGGCTCTAACCCGAGAGCTGGTAAAAGTGTCAATTGGATTTTTAATTTATTATTAAAAAAAAAAATAATGAATTGAAAATATGAATTGGTGCTGGGGCCAAATAACCTTAGCTGTTGGTGGTCTTTAAAACACAATTTAATTTAACAGTTAGCTAGTTCGATCTAGGTCAGTATTTAAATCGTTGGTCCTTGCACACAGATCAATGTTTATACGTATACTTTTCAGAACGCCAAAATTCAGGTCAGCTCCCGCGAATCGTGTACAAAGCATCTATGTCTAGTTCTCGTCCTCATATTATGTTCTACGTGTCATGAATGATTATGACCCGTGTTTTCGAGCGTCTATAATTTATAATATCTATTTAGCTATTAAATAATGAAATAAGCTTAAATTATAAATATGTTACATGTTCGTGCGATCAAGTCTCGCAAATTATTAAATACAAATAAATGTTTTTTTTATGATCAATAATAGTTTTATACGGCTGAAATGCAATTGAAAAATTTTTCGTTAGAAAGCAGCCAATTATATAATTGTTTCGAAACATATTGAAAAAAATCATTCACAGTCAGGATTCTAACCTGAACCTTTCTACTTTCGCGGCGGAATGAGCTTACAATACTCAACCGTGACATGATTGCTAAATTAATATTCTCCTTATATGCTTCAGAATCAATAGATTTTAACTGCATGCGAGTGTCAATAATTTCATATATGTAGCATTACTGTTACGAGCACCCATCGAATGGCGTGACGTTAAAATGCAAAACTAGAAAAAAATATTTTAAACGTATGTCACCTTCGGAACTCAAACCCGAATCTTCCACTATCGCGACGGCAAAGTTTATTATAGTTACAGTTGCGCTTTATAATGGATACCATTGATTTTTTAGTAGTGTCACCGTAGAGTAAATGATAACTCAACCGCCGCAATAGTGGAAGATTCGGGTTTGAGTCCCGAAGGTGACATACGTTTAAAATGATTTTTTCTAATATTGCATTGTAACGTTACTTCATATGGGTTTACGTAACTGTAATACCAACATAGAATGCATTTATTTGTATTAAATTATAAATATCTGAGTTTTATATTGCTTTTTAATTGACTCTGTTTACTACTAATAATAAGATAATAGTAATTATTTAGACCTAGTTGTTTGTAATTTCGTTTACTTGTGGGTTTTTCGGAATTTTGAATATTTTGTATACTGCCTAGATATGAAAATGCGTGTCGAGAATTTTTGGCTGTTTGTACCAGCATGAGTTAACAATGGCTGGATCGATTTCGATGAAACTTGATATATAAACTCAAAATATAGAGTAGGTAATTTTAACTGGCTACAAATGTGTAAAAATACAAGTCCTGTCAAAGTAAAGACTAATTTAGTCGCGCGTAGCTAGGCTTGTATAATAGATACTTGTAAACCTTAAATTCCACTCCATGCGAAAGCTATTTTAAAATTGCCATATGTTGCGGTTGAACCAAACTTATTCTCAACAATTTTAAAATATTAAATTACAACGTTCCATTGTAACGAATTTGTCAACAAATACATTATTTTAAAGGATTTAACTCATCGATAATGTTTTATTAATTAATAGTATCGCCTGTGGTCGAAGTTCGACCAATTGTGTCTGTAAATTAACGAAATTCTAATTGGAATTTATAACATCAACATAACCGTACCGAAAACGAAGAAATCCGACAAAACGACTCTCCATATTGATAGTTAATATAATCCCCGTGGTGTGTCACCAGAGATCTCAAGTTACCTACACCAAACAGCGAGAGAAACAACGCTATGTATTTGTTTGCATGTAATATTCTCCCGTGCAGGGAAACTTTATTTTACCTGCCTTAAAGGCAACATACACACATGATTTTTTTGTGTGCATATCTATGGCACAGTACCTTTTGAATGATACAAAGTTTCATAATAAATAGTAAAAAAATGTCCCACAATTTTCGGTGTTCATGTATTAATATATACATTCTTGGAGAATTTTTGATATATTTGTACGCATTCAATATAATACGTTCAACTTGTATGTACTATGTGTGTGTATGTGGGGACACAGTAAACCATTTCCTGTGTGCTGTGAGTGCAATAAAGGCCCCATTTAATGGTTACGAGTAGAATGCCGTTAGCAATCCACTTCCAAGACCTAACTGACTGGTGGGTGAAACCGCGCTGGTCTCATGTCCCCGTTGACACAAGAGTCTAGGGATCACGCTATGAGGAGCCCGAAGATGCACGATTGCTCGCGCGATGGTGTCTTGAAATAATTCACTAGAACTTCACTCCGCGTATGTTTTTTGGAGAATTCACCCCTGCACCACCCACCTTTTCACCCCGCAAAAAACTCCACCGCACCGAAACTCTGCCCCTCGCGAAGGTTCGTCTAAAAAATCAAAACCGATAAGTTCGTATGATAAAAAAATAAATAAATACCTAGCAATAATATAAAAACGAATAAAAAAAAAATATAAATAAATGTCAAGTGGAATTTGGAATAGTTATAAAAAACAAAAAACATTTATGGTTTCTACCGGGATTGAACTAGTGATCTTCCGGGTACGAAGCAGACGGGCTAGCAGCTTTGCCATTAAAACTTTTTGTTATAGAACTTATAATAAGTAATATATTAACCTGTAAACTGAACATATACTGTTATGCAAAAGGTTCTTCGTTCTTGTTCGGGACTCCTCGTGCTTTGAATCCTAGACATTTCTCTCGACACTCGACAATTCAGAATGTTTCAACGATTTGTTTATGGGAGATTCTGGTTATTACTTATAATTAGTGAGATAGCCTAGTGGTGAGAGCATTGCACTCGCAATCGGAAGGTACTGGCTGGAACTTTTTCCTACTGCCTTACGTCGAAAAATGGTAATTTCTGTACCGGATATCTTGTGGAGGTTTTCCATGGTTTCCCTCAATAATTACAGATAAATATCAAGATGGCGGCTAAGCTCAGCCGTTTGAAAAGAGCACATTTTATTTATTTTTTTTTGCAATTAAAAGGAAGGATATAAGAACAAAAAAGTTGAAATACCACCGGACTACGGCCTACAAGCCCGGAAACCATGAAGAATTGGAACAAAAAAGTTGGTTTACATTATTTGTTTATGTATGAGGAATAGCACACGCTGTTCAAAATTATTAAATCTTGAATCGCGGGACGACCCTATTCTTCATGTGTCATCAATAAGTTGTTTCTTTCACGTATATGGATGAAATGTCGATGTCGACATAAAAATCGATTCTCATCCTCAATGTAAACGAGCCATAGAGAAACTCAAAACGTTAACTGAAGAGTAATAAAAATCGTTCACTACTTTCTCCCGGCATTTCTGTCTCCCCTGTTTTTTATTCTAAACACTTCGTTATTATTGGTTGATTTTATGTGATTTTAATGTCCCAGTATACGGATGTCAGATAGTGTCTCGCTTTTACAAATCAAAAAAAAAAAAACAACTACGTTTCCGAGAATCGATAAAGAGAACTCTTTGCTGATTCCAAAGCTGCTTTTCCTGTAAATTCATTGACCTTTTGAAAATACAGTGAATCAAAAAATGCGTTATTCGACTCAATGACGGGTATCTTGTGAAATATAGAATTTTGAAAATTTAAGGAAATCGTAAAGCAGCATAAACCTTAATCGTAACATATATATTGTTTTAACCCGAGTTAAAGACATCGTGAACTATATTAATATTTAATATACTAGAATTTTTATAATGTTTATGTGTGCATTAGTATATGAAACACCCATTTGGTATGACGTAACATAATGCTACAACATGGGAAAAAAATCATTTTTCAAACCTATATCACCGTAGGGATTCTAATCTATAACTTTCCACTGTAGCGGCGGACTGAGTTAACAATTACTCGCACAGACAAATTTTCGAATGACTATTTCTCTTTGAAGCATTCTGTTACTGAAAAACCATCACATGCGAGAGTCGATTATTAACTAAGATGCTATATAACCGAACCATCTTACATGTGAGAGCTAATCTCAAACGGGTGAATCTACGATGACAAATCTATGTTTCAATAATTCAGCTAAATTTCACATTATTTTAACGAAAAATAGTTAATTTTGATAGGTCAATTATTCGGTTAACGCATGTAAAGAGGCTGGTAAAGATTACAGAAAAATTACAGCGAATTATGTACGGAGACCTCAGCGCATGCAGTATCATGCTTATTAACCGTTTTTTGTTGTTAATAGTATCTCATTTTAAATAAACATTTGATGTATTTCTACGAATTGAATTGAATTGTAAATTATAGACGCTCGACAATGTATTTCTACGATATTTTTATTATATAGATAATAAAGATAATAATAATAATAATTTATTGAATAGTTACAAGCCGCAAAGCCATACAAATATTAAATACATACAATTACAATTAAAAGGAAAAAAAATATTAATAGATCAGATGATTACAATTATTAAAGAAGATTACAAAATCTGGAAAAAAACTAAAAGGTTAAGATAGGTGTTATGTTTATTGCCCATTTCTTGGAGCAAGAACATTTTTACTAAAATACAAAAAAAAATTTATACAGTAAATAGATGTAAATTTCAGTCATTCAATTTAATATTTCAACAATTTTATTTGCGTTGGTTGGTAGACATATAACATTTTCTATTTTTATTTTCTCTCTGGCGGTTACCTTTTGTTTTGACTTTTCAAATAAAATATTTTCTTTAATCTGTTTAGACAAATCCCAAAACTACAATATAAGTCTAAGGAAAACCTCTTTGTGTACCATAAGACATAGTAAACGTTATTGAAGTTTGGCAAAAAGAAATATTTTCCGAGAAATTGAAGCCATCAATGGCAATGGAGCTCATGGGGGAAGGCAGGCTAAGCTCGGTTGTAACAGGGTAGGTAAAAACTGTAAAAGAGAAACTGTATATGCTTTGTTATACGCGCATATGTATTGTTACGAATTAACAGGGGTGGACAATCATTATCCACTTTCATATTTTTATTAACACACTTATTATATTATTAGCTTCACGTATGTGTTGTATGTATGTAAAAAATTTTGCAACTTAATTTTCACCCTCTTCCAAATGTCCAAGTGGCGTGAAACTTTGCAGTCATACTATATAGGTAGTTTTGATGGCAGTACAATATTTATATAACAAGTTAAAAAAATGGAAATAAAAAACACATGGGTGAAGTGACGGTGTTGATGGTGGGAAAACGTGTCTTCAGTCGTTTAAAATTTAAATTTAACATAACAGAAAATTTGAAAACAAAAATACAAACCTATTAAAAAAAAATAAATGACACGATTATGTCAACGCACTAAACAGTAGAAAATAAATTTCTTTCTCTTCTATAACGTTTAAAAGCGTAGGACATTCACATGTACCTATATTTCATTTAATTCATCGAGTGCCTAACGCTTTTAAACGTAATAGAAGAGAAAAAGTTTATTTTTTAATTTTTGGTGGGTTGTTATAACCGTTTTTCATTAAATATATTTTTTTTATTTAAGGCAACAAACTGTCGCTGTTATCTGGTCCTACCGTCAATTAATATTTCAAATTGATACTTTCGCCCGTTCCCGAATAAGCGAACCTGGAAACTGGGGGTTTGTAATAGATGACTTTTGAAAACGTCATAATATGAACAACAACATCCGTCGAGCCTCCATTTTATTATCACTGTTAGTGACCTTTATCCTAGTTATATTGTTTATTTTATTTTTCATTTATTGTAAATTATAGACGCGTCGACAACTTAGGTCATTAGCCGCTTGATTACATTAAATAACAACTCACTTAAAACTAAATTATATCACAAAACATCCATGAGCGGAGGCGGGATTCGAACCTGTGACAGTCTGATCCAGAGGCCGCTACGCTAACTACTGGACCACACTGTCCTCTAGTTATATTGTTGCGGTTTGAACAGGAAAAGTACAAGAATTTAATTTCCAAAATGACGAATGTGTCACGTGACCTTGATAAATGATCAACCCTTGTCCACATGTGTATAAATAGAGTAAAGTTGCATGAAATGGATCGTTGGCGGCGGGGAAATTGAAAGGCAAAGATGCCGCTTGGTCGCTGAGGTATACATCGCAGTGTGGCCATGTGGGAGATACGTACGTACGCTCCACTGAAGAAATGTTAGTATCATTTCTTATATATGTGTGTGTGTGTTACTGCACAATATCCCGTGTCCTCTTCTTGTACAGTGAATACTCGCTTGTCGTTCTTTTAGAGTTTTAAACAACGCTTGGACGATTAGTGATAGGTTTCAACTAAATGACGTTCTTAAATCTAGATTCAAAGCTGAAAGTTGTATCAGAAATCGAGCATTAAACATACATAGAAATGATTATTTTTATTGTGGCAAGCCTACCCTTCCTCCCACCATAAAAACCGGTCGCTTGCACCATATATTTGTATTATTTTTTTAATGACCAATAATGATGTAATTTAATATCATACATTTTTAATGAAATAAAACACAACGTTTTAAAGATTTTTTCGTTGGAGAGCAGCCAATTATATAATTGTTTCGAAACATATAGGAAAAAATCATTTTACCAACCAGTGGTCACAGTCAGGATTCTAACCTGAACCTTTCCAATTTCGCGTCGGAATGACCACTGGTTGGTAAAATGATTTTTTCCTATATGTTTCGAAACAATTATATAATTGGCTGCTCTCCAACGAAAAAATCTTTCAATTGCATACAGCCGTATAAAAAAACTATTACAACGTTTTAATTTATTTACTTTTTTATTTGTTGTAGATTATAAACGCGTCGACAACTTAGGTCATTCGCGTCTTATTAATTTATTTACATTTAAGAACTTTGTGTTATAACAATTGTTTCGCAGTGGTCATCGTCTTAAGGTCGATTTATATTATCCGGTGAGACACGGCGCGGGAACGTAGCGTTTCCGGCAAGACAAACATTTTTACAAGCATTTCAAATATGATTATTTATACTTAGAAGATCTCGTCCGTTCAGACACGTATCAATACTCGTATTTGAAATGTATGTAAACATGTTTGTCTTGCCGGAAACGCTACGTTCCCGCGCCGTGTCTGACCGGATAGTATAAATCGACATTTATTCGTTCATAAAAAAATAGAAAATACTTACGTAATGATTCTGATCTTCGGTAAAATCTTGTTTACAATTAGTTACAACTAATTCAAGAATTCCATTTTTGATACAAAAATAAAATAAATACGCATTGAAGAGAACCAATCCTGCGTTATAAGGTATTAATATTGCATCTAAATCATTTGAAATGCATTTAAAAATGTTTGTCTTGCCGGAAACGCTACGTTCCCGCGCCGTGTCTGACCGGATATTATAAATCGAGCTTTAAACTGATCAAGAACTTTGCCTGATGAATCCACTGTGTTGTTCGAAACAGTTCTTATAAAATAAAGTTCTCAACTGTAAATAAATTAAAATGCTGTGTTTTATTTAATTAAAAATGTATGATATTAATTTACATCATGTTACTGGTCATTAAAAAAATAATATAAAAGTATGATGTCAGTAACGGGTATTTATGGTCGAAGGAAGGGTAGGCTTTATACAATAAAAATAAGTATTTTAATGCCCGGTTTTTAATAAGAATTTTAGATTTAAATCTTAATTTAAGAAAAAAAAGGAGGAGGTTCTCAGTTCGAGTGTTTTTTTTGTGTTAGGGAATTTCTCCTGCATTTGTGAAGCTATTTTGATGATTATTGCTTTATTTAATAGGGCATACCTTCGGATTGGTCCCATACAAATTTTAATTAAATCGGTTCAGTAGTTCGTTTGATTTGTAAAAAAGTGAGTAAGGGGATGTGACAACGTTAAGGTAAATGTCAAACATCAAGACAGAAGTCGGTTAATAATGTGCTAACTACGTACCTACCTATTGTAAAGCCACTAAAAAGTAAAAAATAAAATACTTTTTAACAAAAAAAAAACCTCCTTCAAAAAAGCCACTAAAAAGAGGAAAATAATAAAATGTCGAGGTCTGCGCTAATTTAATAAAATATGAAGTCGGTTGAAAAGTATAATATAGTAATTAATATCTACTTTTTAACCGACTTCATATTTTATTAAATTGGCGCAGACCTCAACATTTTTTTGACCCTAAAAACTGTGTAGTAATGCTTTTCTAGACCCTAAAAATTGGCTCGTAATACATTTTTAGACCCTAAAAATTGGCTCGTAATGCATTTTTAGCCCCTAAAAAAACTTTTTAACAAAAAAAAAACCTCCTTCAAAAAAGCCACTAAAAAGAGAAAAATAATAAAATTTTGAAATCGGCACCAATTTAATAAAATATGAAGTCTATTTAAAAGTAGATATTAATTTCTACTATACTTTTTAACCTGCAGCTTCATATTTTATTAAATTGGTTTCGACGTCAAAATATTACTATTTTCCTCTTTTTGGTGGCTTTTTTGCAGGAGGTTAAATTTTTGTCAAAAAGTTTTTTTTTAATGGAGATCCTCAATTAGTTAAAAACAAATGACATTCTTGAATCTTGATTTAAAACTTAAAGTTGTATCAGAAACCCAGCATAAATCATGTAATGTATCTACTATGTGTAATTGGATATGGATAATTGGATGTCAACTGTACATTATACATTGTATAAATGGATACATGTTCGTAATATCGTTTGA
The DNA here is from genome assembly GCA_039654895.1 of Mongoloraphidia duomilia. Lineage (NCBI taxonomy): Eukaryota > Metazoa > Arthropoda > Insecta > Raphidioptera > Raphidiidae > Mongoloraphidia > Mongoloraphidia duomilia. The sequence continues at coordinate 14,942,343 of CM077520.1, forward strand.
GGCCCTTTCACTATAGAAAAGGAGATGCCTCAAAAGGCTTTATCAAATATATTACACAGGCCCATTTGTTTCCTATAGACATAATAAAAAAATATTTTTACTTCCCACCTCTACTATGGTAGGGAAGTAATGGATTTAGTCCGAAAAAAATATTTCGAGATTTTAACAGATTTTCACGTTTTGAGACCCTAGCAATCGTTTAAGATCATTTTCTGACTGATGTCTGTATGTGTGTGTGTGTGTGTGTATGTGTGTGGTCAATTTTTCGCCTTCGATATCTTAAGAACGGAACAACATACGGGCATGCCGATGGTTCTATTGTATTTATCAGCCTTTAACTTAGATCTGATTAGATTTTGAGTCAAATCGGTTCAGTGGATCCTGAGATATTCAAAAAAACGTCCTCAATGTCACGTATTAACATAGGTAAAAAAAAATATAAATGAATTCTAGATGTTATAATATGAAAAAAATGTAAATATTTTTTTTCTCTAAAATGTATAGTTTTCGAGAAAAAAAATATTTTACTAAAAAAAATAAAAATTGTACGTAAATCAAGGTAACCATGATTTTTGCTATATTAAGTTAGCCATCAGTAGATCACCAAACAAAAAAGAGGGCCATGCTTTTTTCAAAGAATAAAAATTAAACTGTGTTTTAAAGTTATTTGGGCCTAGTCAAAGAATAAAAAAAAAGTGTTTATTTTTTGCAAATATTTACTAGGTGGGAAGTATAGGACTGGTCATCAGTCGAATTTTTTAGTTTGGTATGCCCTGATATAATAACATTAAATTATTATTTGTGTCATTACTAATTCCATTATTTGTGTTTTGGCGTGACATTATATGCTTAAATTAAAATTTTTAATTTGTTGTTTTAATTAAATGTAATTCGGTAAATTAATTATTTTTGTTGATAATGGATTAAACATAGGTAAGTAGATCAAGGCGTATGGTACATCATTTGAACGTATATAATCACTAATGAAAAAATAATGTAACATTATAATATAGGCGAAAAAACTATCAAAAATTATAAAAATATAGACACAATAAATATTTAAAATTTATTAAATATTTTTAAAAAAATTGAGAAAAGTCAATATGTAAATTTTTCCTTCAGTAAGATATATGAGTCATTTAACAGTAATTACACTTTTAATTATTTTACGTGTTTTGTGAAAGTAAACAAAAGGCCAGTTCAAGGCCAGTCATGTCTATAAAAAGCTCAGATAAAATGTTTTGTGTAATATTTAACCTATATATATTATAGAAGTCAAAAGAAACAAAATTAAAATGACCTTCATTTCCGATCGAAATAATCGTTTAATAATAAATAATTTTAATCAAAAACAGATAAAAACAAGCCGTGAGGTGGGTCGTTTATTAGGACTAAAGTGCGACCCTTGAGGTCCACACGACGAACTTCCCAGTTTGATAAATATTTAATAATAATAATTAAATTAGATATTACACAGAAAAGTAATCATTTCAATCATTAAAACATCAATAATTTAAAAAAAAAAAAAAAAAAAAAACGGCTGAACCGATTTTTATAAAATTTATGTCGGATCAAAATGACGTTAACACGCCTCGATTGACACCCTTACGAAGTCGATATAATTTTTTATTCGCGAGATATTGTGTAAAATCTACTTTTTTGGAGGTTATTTGGTTAAGAAAAAAGAACGGCTGAACCGATTTTAAAAAAATTTCTTTCAGATCATATTTGCGTTAATACGCGTCGATTGGCACCCTAACGTAGTCGATATCATTTTTCGTTCTCGAGATTTCGTCTTTGAAAGAAATGTACACATATGTACGTACGTACACACACACACACACACACACACACAGACATCTTTCTAAAAGTAGTGTAAAAACAGTGTAGTGACCTTGAAACATAAAAATTTTTTTTCCTTTTTGATTTCGATTTTCGGACCCATTACAATAACTTCCAGTGGGAAGTTAATAAACAAAGATAAAGTGCCATAAAAAGTGGTAGATAAAAATATATTTATTTTTTGTTGAAGCAGTCTCTCGATCGTATTTTTAACCTACTTCAAAAAAGGAGGTGGTTCTCAATTCGGTTGTATTTTTTTTATGTTTGTTACCTTAGAACTCCGTCATTTATAAATCGATTTGGAAAACTATTTTTTTATTGGATACGGTATAACTCGAAGTTGGCCCCATATAAATTTTACTTAAATCGGTTCAGTAGTTCGGCTGATTTTAATGAAAGTGAGTATCGGGGTGTGATTACTTTAAGGTATGTGTCACTTTTTGACACATCACACAGCGTAAGAAAGTCGGTTTAATATTATTTAAAAAGTAAAAAATAAAAAACCTTTTAACAAAAAAAAAAAAACCTCCTTCAAAAAGGCACTAAAAAGAGGAAAATAATGAAATTTTGAGATCTGCGCTAATTTAATAAAATATGAAGTCGGTTAAAAAGAAGATATTAATCACCATTCACCATACTATACTTTTTAACCGACTTCATATTTTATTAAATTGGAGCAGATCTCAAAATTTCATTATTTTCCTCTTTTTAGTGCCTTTTTGAAAGAGGTTTTTTTTTTCTTAAAAAGTTTTTCTGAAACCAAATAACTTCGAGTAAATGAGACTTGAAAGAAAAATCTTATACCTACTAAAAATCAAATCTATTTGAAATAACCAGATCTTGTTACTTTGCTTCCTGTTTTGTTGTAAATTGTTACAACAAAACAGTTAACAAAAGTAACCAGATCTGGTGATTTCAAATAGATCTGGTTTTTAGTAAGTATACTAATGATTCCCTATCATATGCAATTTTGGAGGAAACAATTATTTAACGTGAAAAACATTGCATAATTTATTTATAAATTGAAAATGGAAGGCTTTTCACGAAAAATAGCTGACTCACATTCTAACAAAATTAGTCCGAGCTCTATATTATATTATATCTGAAATATTTTAAATCGATATCCTATCCTTTATTTACCTATAAAGACATCAATTTAAAATGAAAGGCTTTTAACAATTAAATAATATTTATTATCTGCATTTAATCAAGTTAATGTTTATAGATAATTGTATATTATTAATAAAAAAATACATTTATCCTGAAATGCTTAAGCACTTCGTGTATTCAGTAATTAATCAGTTAATGGTATTAAAATTAATGTCGGTACATATATTTAAACTATAAAAAAAGTTAATTAAAAAAGCTAATTAGAATAGATACAACTATTTTTCCATAGAGATTAATCACTCATGCAATATTTACATTAACCAATTAAATTATATTGTTGTATCACTGAAATGAACAGTGCACATTGACATAATTAACACCCTTTTTTATATTTTTCTTATTGAAATTTTAATTGTTTTTTTATGTTATAATAGGGCCGTCCCGCGTATCAAAATATGATAATTTTGAACAGTGTATTTGTTCCTCATACATAAACAAATAATTTATAACGTAGATTCCAACCAAACAAAAGATGTGGGACGACCTTATTTTGGTGAATTTTTAATGTTTTGTCTTTTCTTCAAGAAGCCATAACTCAGTAACTTTTTAGAATTGGATTTATGTTGATATCGCTTTTTTGACAAGTTATTTAAGGAACACACCTCAGAGGCTTGACAAATTCTTCCCGAAACATCCGTATACTAATCTAAAAAAATGGGTGTGTGCTTATGACCACACGACAGAAGTGAAAACTTCAGAGTTTCTAATTTTTGGTGTCATCTATTATAGCGCATTTATGAACTAAAAATAATTTATTACTAAAATACTAAAATTGTATTTTTAATCAATTCCAGCTTGGTTTCAAAAAAATTATAATTATTGTCAAAGAAAGAATATAACAACAATTAAAAAAAAATAGATATAAATAAATATCATGTAGAATTTAGAAAAAAAAACGCCAAAAATTCTACGCTGCCATCAGGTCTCGAATCCAGGTTCCTATGCATATACCGCAAAGACTAAACTAACTGCGCTATGGGTGGCAGCTGGAGACGGCCGTTTTTATGATATAAGTATGTTGCGAATTCTTACGCAAAATTGCGAACGCTTCACATTTTTTCAGTACCCAGGCAAAGAGTGCCTAACGCGCTTAAGGAAGTTTTCACTTCAAAAATGTGTCATGTCTGTATTCATCTAATGTTGGCAAGTGGCAACACTGTTTTGGAATCAATGTTTACCACTTCAGCAAAGTCACAGAAGAATTTAATCGCCGCATTGTTGCTACATCGTGCGCTTAATATATAATGTAAAAAAGCAAATTTACGAATATAAATATTTCGACATATGATACGAATGACACAGACATACCTACTATAAACATTGCAGTCATATTACACAACATCCAACTGGGGGGATGGTAGAGAGAAAGTCTGCAGTGCGGTGCCGAAAAAGAAATAGAAAACGCGACACGGTATGTTTTCTTCTCTCACACACATACACTTGTATTTACGCACATTTACAATATGGCCACGCTTGTGCGTGCGTGTGTGTGTTCGTATCTTCGGGAGATGATGACTACTACATACTGAAAGACCGGTTGAACTCTTTCACCAACAGCCGGTACAGTCATGGACAAGGTTTTCATTCACCATATCAAAGGGTGTGTTAAAATGTTCTTATATAATCAGAAACTACGCAACCTAAAATAAAAAAAAAACTTTTTAACAAAAAAAAAGCCTCCTTCAAAAAGCCACTAAAAAGAGGAAAATAATGAAATTTAATAAAATATGAAGTCGGTTAAAAAGTATAGTATAGTGATTAATATTTTATTAAATTGGCGCAGACCTCAAAATTTCATTATTTTTCTCTTTTTAGAGGCTTTTTGAAGGAGGTTTTTTTTTTGTTAAGAAGTTTTTTATTTTTTCTTTTTGGTGTCAAAAAGTGACATTTACCTTAAAGGAATCACACACCGTTACTCACTTTTATTAAACCGATTTTCTTACGCTGTCTGATGTGTCAAAAAGTGACATTTACCTAAAGGAATCAAACGCCGTTACTAACTTTTATTAAAATCAGCCGAACTACTGAACCGATTTTGATGAAATTTCTATGGGACCAATCTGAAAGTATATCCTTTTAAATAAAAAAAAAATTTCTAAATCGGTTTATAAATGACGGAGTTCTGAGGTAACAAACATAAAAAAAAATACAACCGAATTGAGAATCACCTCCTTTTTTTGAAGTCGGTTAAAAATCATACATTATTGGAATCCGTTCTTTCATAATATGATACCCCACTTGACCAGGTAAAAAAATTATCCTTAACTTTTAGCCCCTAAAAATAGACTAAACATTTTTTTTATTCAAAATCTTGGACTAGGTGCGGTCACACAAGCTTTATTTATTTATTTTAATAAAACGCGCAGCTACTTGGCTATATGCGTCGTTATAAGTATGTTGTTTATGACAGGTAACTATAGTTTGTGCTTTATTTTACTTTTATTGACTTTATTGTTTCTAAGAAAATTGCCTATTTGAATATAAATAAATAAATAAATAAAGGGATCCTGTTTTTTACCATTTTGGTACGGAACTCTAAAAAATAAACTCGCTACACCAATTTTTTCGGTGATCTGGTAAATAAAACATTGACCTAAAGTGCTCGAAAATGTTATTCCATTTTTATTTTCTTTTATAGGGAACAATAAAGTACATTCTACAGTTTTGTCAGATTTCGCGATAGGGTTGCAAAACTTAAAAAATCGTATCAATTTGTGGTTTTCCCAACACCTCTCGCTCGAAATCCAAGGTCACAAAATGGAAAGATTCAAGTTCAGGCCGAAATGAGCCCAGTTATCCAATAATTGGCGTGGTATAAAATAACTCAATTTTATAGATCTAAGAACTTGTCTATAATGTTTATGTTATGCAGTGTGCAAACTAAAAAAAATGGACTGTGTGTCTCACCCACATAAGAGCACAGTCGAAGTTATACTTCATACATTTTTCATTGGAACACGTTCCGTTGAAGTTTTTGGGCATTTTTAATTTAACTATATTTATTTATTTTTAAACGAAAATCCTAAGTCTTTAAATTCCCACGGGAAACGGAATAATACGGAACGCTCTCCACGCGAGTCCGACTCGCACTTAACCGTTTTTTTATATTTTAGGTCCCCTATGCCAAACGTGTGTTAAGAAGCCTGGCTTCAAAAAACAATTGAAGTTTACCGCGGCTAGACGTTTATGCGTTAGTATATAATATACAGGATGTCACAGAATAAGTATCCCTAATTTTCAGAAATGATAGAGGACATTTAAATAAACATTTTTTAATAATAAACTAGAGTCCGGAAATATTCGTGAACGTCCGCAGTTATTTCGAAGAATCCGGCAGTCGATTACACATAGTTATATAACTGGTGTGTCGAAAATGGTGGTCGTAACTTCAATTTCAGGACACTAGTTTGTTAATAAAAAATGTTTATTTAAGTGCCCTCTATCATTTCTGAAAATGAGGAATAGTTATTCTGTGACAGCCTGTAGAATGTATGTTTGTGTACACATTATATAATAGTGTACAAGTGTGTGTTGTGCAGACATGAAGATATTACACAGGTCTGTAGTGTGTCGTCGTCATCATATTGTGTCTGCTCTAGAAAGCGTCGTGTAGCGTCGCCGGCGTCCTGCCTGAAGGCGCCGTATAATAGCCAATTGAATTGATTAGCGTGCGTACGGTATATCCTTGGCACGCATCCATACCGACTGTCCTCTATGTGTCGGGAATTACCCACCTGGATTAATTATTAAAACCGAAAAGTGTCATTCTATTGATTTCTCTAAAACTGGATTGTTTTTTCATGGGTTCTCTTTGGTTTTGGCGGTGAGATTTCAAGGTTATGGTGGCTTATGGTGGTAGTGAGAACAAAATTTTTTTATATTTAATACCAATTCGTATTTTCAATTTATCATTGTTTTTTAATATTTGATATTTATTGTAATTTTCTGTAGCCAAGTCAGGCAAAACATTTTTTATAAGTTTACTTAAGTTTAAATTTTTTACGATTTTTTGTTATCATTTTTAAATGAAAATAAAAAATGAATTTTTTAAAAACTTGGTCATCCTTTCACTAGTTCTCAGTCTGGAAACTGGGGGTGTGTAATGGAGTGATCATGGAAACAGCAAACTGTTATTTTTATTCTATTTATGCTTTTATATTATTGTCATTGATATTATTTTACATAGGTACCTATTTGTTTTTTAACATTATTACAATTTATATAGGTATTTTTATTGTTTATATTTAATGTTTTGGCTTTAGTTTTTCTTAAATGAACAAAATCGTCTCTAAATTATTTTTACCACGTAGTCCATGCATTTTTCTTTCACGGGAAGTGGAAAATATTTTCTAGGCATAGACGCTTATTCCCTCAGTTGTCGAGCGTCTATAATGTACAATCTCTCTTTCTCTTTTCCTAGGTATTTTGTCACTAAAGTACACTTGTGGATCATAGACGCTAGACAGTCGAGCTCACGTGTTTGAAGTACTTTTCTCATGTAGACAGCTAACACGTAATTCTGTTTGCATTGATGAATTATATTCCTTTCTTATGAAGTCGGTAATCTATTCTTATAAAGTAGCTTATTTATCTCTGATAATATTTAGTACTACCTACTTCGAAAAATAGCAAAATAATAATCACGGGAATATATTAAAATTTTCCTCTTCATCAATTCTGTAAATTTCCCGCACATGATTCAATATTATTATCATTTGGACCCTGAAGAAGTCAACAATGTTGATGAAACGTTGCTATAAAAAAAAACAAATTTTCACATGCAATTGTCCTTATTTCCCGTTATGCAATTATAATAAGGACTATGTTTATCAGAAAGGGACCAAGGGACATTTTTACAAAAAATAGTTGTAAGATAAATACCAAATGCCATATCAGTAGGTATAGCAAACATGTTTGTTATATTAACACACCTTCTTGATATGGATTTGTCAAAATTATATTTTCTTAGATACGCTAAAGAATTGTATTTTGTTTTGATAACAACAAGAAAATTTGGTTTTGAATTACTCAACATTCAATATTAAGAAAACTATTTTCATTGCGATTTTATTCAATTGAATTTATTGTGTTTTATTTATTTAAAGTAAGAACATATATATAATTGTTCTTAAATCAGGAATCGTAGAATATTATTCAGAAAAGATTCAAACATTCTTATATTTGGCACTTGGTCCCTTCCTGCTAACATGGTCCATTATTAATAATACTTATATTCTGATAGACGAACAAAATAATACATAATATGAATTAGTAAAAAGTATATTTCTAGACTCAAACAAGAAGCATGGTATAACTTTTAAACACACTAGTTTTCATTTCTTAGTAGGTATTCACTTTATCACGAGAAGGTAATAAAATTCAGACCTAGTCACGCCTTTACACTCATTTACAAATTTCATAATGTACTTTTCTCGTAACGCCATTTATATCTATTCATTCTTGTTTTGACATGAAATAGTAATAAAAACAAAGGTGTTTGGATAGAATAGCTGAATAACAACTAATAAAAAACTACAGCCAACGAATTAGTAACCAAAAAAATTTAGCAAGCCATGGAATGTTTGGATGGAACAACTGAATAACAACTAATAAAAAACAGCCAACGAATTAACAACATAATAAATTTAGCAAGCCATTGAATGTTTGGATGGAACAACTGAATAACAACTAATAAAAACTACAGACAAGGAATTAACAACCAAAAAAATTTAGCAAGCCGTAAGTGTAGGAAGAAATAGCTTCGAGAATTTTATTTTTAAAAAAATGGGGTAGGTAGTGTTGGAGTCTGTACCGCTAAGGTTTTTGGCGGAAAACATCTTACTTAATAAAATAATAATTAGGTACCAATAATGTTTCCATGGTTAATTATAACTTTAAAATAAATTAACGTATTTTCGGTTAATAAATAATTTTTAAGCTATGGAACCACCATATAAAATAATTTACGTATTTCCGTAACAAAAATTGTAACATCGAATTTCTAAATATACCTGCGGTGTAAGACGGGTTTCGTCAATAGAAAATGCAGAAAAGCAGGTAAAACATTTTTGGGGTAAGCTTTCCGCAATGAATTCACAGCTCGTTGTGAGGCGTAACTGAAATTATTTTTTTGAAAAAAAAAACTAGTTTTCAGGCGTCACTTTAAGAAAGGATGTAAATTTTGCACGCTGTATTTTATCGTAAATGGAAATGATTTCTCAAGTTTGGTTACTTATTTTGAAATCCCTGTATAATAACAGTATTGTATTATGTAATTGGAAGTAATTATTCGAGTTGTGTAAAGCAGGACACGTACTGAATCAATCAAAAACGGAACCTTTGGAAAAACATAAAATAAACGAAGCATTTTATTTCTAAATTGTTCCGTGCGCCGCTCCGGTCCAAACCGAGTTGATTCAGTGTTCATCGTTATTTAACGAGAAATATTTTCAATATTGTAGAATAAGTTGAAATGATATAAAGTCAGATATTCTTGGACACCGTGTAAGCTGGTAGGGTTTGAGAACAGTGTCATTATAAAATCTTATTTACTTTCACGGTTTACTTTCCTTTCTTTAAAATTTGAAAATATTTTTATTACACTTATGTAGGTCATTCTTACTTTTTTTATTAAGTTACGTTTCGTTTCCCTTAATGGAAAAAATTTGTTAAGTTATTTTTATAACATGTTTCGCTAGACGATCCTGTGAAGGATTGCCTTAGGACGTGGTTGACATTTTAAACTTAAAGATTTTACATCTGCACTTTAACTTAGGGTACTAGATCTTGTCACACTTAAAGCTATTTTGTACAATAAGCGTTCGTATCAAATCGAGGATTTGAAAAATGTCCTGGATTTCCGTTACAATGGATATGAAGTTATTATTATTAAAAAGTTTTTTATTTATTATATTTGTGGATCGATAGATTGCAGATTATAGACGCTCAACAACTGAGGTCATCAGCGTCTATTTATATTTGTGTGAATATAAGTACCTATACGTTAAAAAAGATAATCGATGTCCCCAAACTGAAAATGAAATAAAATATTTTGTTCCTTCAATTGAAGCTCGAAACCCTGTATTTTTATTTTATTATTATATTTACAAGAATCAAATAAGTACCGATAGGTGAAACTATTTTTATTATAAGTATTTGGATACAAGAAATCACTGTAATTTCATGGTTTGAGACGAGGTTATAGTTTTAACTTTCTCCGCGAGTCTCCCTTGTATGACGGTGACGAACCCAAAATTATGGGTGTTTCAGCTTCTTTGAGGAATTCTTCCTTCTCAATAATAATTATAAGCCTATTGAGATTCCACTATTAAGCAAATACCTCCCCTTTGGAGCTCCATAGCTAACGATCTACAACCACACGATGCCAAAGTCTTCCTTGGAACTGGTCCTCCATCTTCTCTTCTTTATGCCAATTTTTTTCCGTCTAAAGGACACCATTCCGTTAGAACTTTTGCTCACCTGTTATTTGTCGAATAAATTCCATATAAGTACTATCTATTAAACATAAAAGAAATTGAGGCAAACCTCTTATAAAATAAATAATTCTTGCGAACTAGTCGATTTTATCCCCCCATCTTCTCTTCTGTCTGCCAATTTTTTTTTGTACGTCTAAAGGACACCATTCCGTTAGAACTTTTGCCCACATGTAATTTGTCAAATAAATTCGATAAACTGACCAGTAAACATTTCAAAAATAAATTGAGGCGAACGTCTTATAAAATAAATAATCCAGAATCGCTTGTAGAAAAGATAGGAAATTTCATCAGTGTTGATGAATCCCCATTTCCCTCGTTCGGTTGTAAAATATATTGTTATGGTGCGGTTTGCGTGATGGACGGAATCGTAAAACATATTATAGTGGTGCTTCACCGTGCTTCGCCGAAATATCACTCGCTGTTTACACACTGGCTCACGTACACAAACGAAGATGTACCTTGGGGCTCTGCCCTCGGTCCTTTCCGAACACTCTCTTTTGTTATTATACATTATATTAATATAAAATATAATGGATCTATTGACCGGTCGATGGCAGAAAACTATAGTATTGTTCAATCATATTATACACCCTGTCCTAGATTGATGTATACATAGGGAATTTAGCATTGGTACAAAATGAATGGATCAGAATAAGCCATGATATTCTTATTTGCCAAAGCCTACTTGTGACCAAACTTTCTTCTTATGGAAAAACAATGTTACATACAAGGTGGGGCAGAGTAAAAAACGATTTTGAAAAGCACAGGAATCGTGCTCAGCTGATGGAAGGTGGTGGGGATGCAGTCGGCCATTTCATTGCCAAATCCAAATTTCCAATGCCAAATCATTTGAAAGATGAACCAAATAAAAATAAATTCAGAAATGACTTAAAAACATTCCTGTTGGGACTTTGTAGCTATTCGTTAAAAGAAATTCTGTAATGTAATGATTATGACGCTATTTATACTTCGTGGTAAATCAAATAAAGATTTATAATTATTATTATTCCTGGCACGTTAGCATTCAGTAGCAATGGAGCGGTGGACACCTCAGCATCGCGCGTACGCTGTCAAAGCATTTTATCAAAATGGCAGCTCTTACGTGCAAGCACGTCGTGCTTTTCGCACCCATTTTCAAATTTTTTGTGGGGTTACCTGAAGAGCAAAGATAACCCACCAAGAACAGTTGAAGCACTGAAAGAACGTATCCGACAGGAGGTGGTTCAAATCCCACTGGCAATGCTGCGGAATGTGATGAATAACTTCAAAGCTCGGTTTGGAAGAATGTTTACGCCTGAACGGGCGTCATTTTACTGGAGTTATTTTAAAAACTTACTTATATTCACTTTATTTTCTTGAATGCTTTTTATGTACTTTAAGGTGGTAAAAATACAATTTTGAAAAATTGATGGCATTTGTTTTTTACAGCCTTTTCAAAATCGCTCTTTACTCTGCCCCACCCTGTGTTTACACGTAAATCGGATGTATACATCAAAATGGGCCATCCTGTATAAAGGATTTCATATATAGTGAGATACTAGCGACATCGAGCCATAAATGAAATGCAATATATATAAAGATATAAAAGCTTAAAAATATGAAAAACTTTTCAACTAGCTGTCTTACCGTTTGTGAGATAGAACCTTGCGACAGACGGACGGACATCTGTAAATAATTTAAATATAAATTATAAACACAGTAATTTAATTTGTTTAAAGTTAAATAGTGTCCTGGGACGAGACATCCATTTTTCGAATCTCTCGCGGTATGTCGAGTTCAATTAACTTGCAGAGCGGTTTTGGTAAAAGAGAAAGCAGTGTCTAGACACATAACAAGTTAATTTTCAGTCATCAGAAATATCTTTCACGTGTAACACCTGAGAATTAAAGTATTATTGTACTACAAACTGTAAATTCCACGGATAAGTGCATCTAGTGCCAAGGTATTGTTACGTAAGATACTGCAACGCACATGATATTCGCTTTTATTTTGTTGCTTCTGCAAGCTGAGTTAAAAGGTAATAAATGTACTATAATAATTATAATTGAAATTTATTTTCTGTAACCAATAACCGCATTGGAATCATCTTCCGGATCTCCTTTGTAAATATAATTGACGTGTCATCTGCGAACTGAGTCATCTTATACGGAATATTGCTTGGTAGGTCATTTACGTATAACAGGAATAACAAAGGACCCAAAATTGAACCCTGAGGCATCCCTCTTTTCACATCCACCCATTTTGAGTAGCTAGCACCAACTTTGACACGTTGTTTTCGCTCCACAAGATAATATTTGAACCAATCAAAAACAACACCGACTGCTTATACAAAGTTGAAGCCACGTCTGACGTCACTAAGTCACAACAAACATGGCGGCCAAACGGGGGATGGATACGAATATTATATTATCTTACATATAAAATGAACAAGTCTCAAATAATATGGCGACTAGCTTAACTTATAAATTCTTGTAGTGCCTCTATTACCTTTAAACTCAGTACTTATGCATTATTTACCCTTTTTACCCGACTACAGCACAACAAAAAGGGGGTAATGTGGTTGTCTAATTACCGATTTCTGCAAGGACAGGTACGTAACGTGAACTGACGTTATGGGTAACTTTGTAATGAATTAAATTAACCATTTCCGTATTATCTGCCATTTTCACTCATCCTATATCGGTTCCGTTTATAATGGATAACCGGGATTCTGCTGTATTTTTATCAGACTTCGGCAAAGCCAAAAGGGAGATTTATGAATTTAGCAGTCTATAAATGTGATTGTATTTGTACGTAAGTTCGTTATCTTGTGGTGCCGACAGAGGGGTGTAACGGTTAGCGTAGCGGAATTTGGATCACACTGTCGTGGATTTGAATCCCACCTGCGCTCATGGATGTTTTGTGATGTTATTTAGTTTTAAATGAGTTGTTATTTGATGTAAACAAGACGCTAATGACCTAAGTTGTCGACGCGTCTATAATTTACAATAAATTAAATAAAAAAATTGTGGTGCCGAATCTACTGGATCTATTTTCATAATCGACGTGTCTTAATCACGCGAGTGATTTAGGCTGTATTAGTAAATTGTATATCTAGTGGCATATTGAGGTATATTACTGACGAAGGTAAGTGACATTATGTTAAAACGAGCATAACGAATTTTAAGTCACTCGAGTCATAATATCATAACGCACGAGATATCTATGATATTTTTTGTCATACCCACTATAATTTAACTGCTTTTCACTTCATTTTCAGTGTTTTTAAAAAAATTTGACAGTTCATTTTGTATCGCCAACTTATTTTCTATAATAGGCCGAGAGTAGCTGTCAGTGGGTAATAGAGGGCGTATTAGGGCGAATAAATATAAATCACTATGGAAATGGTTTGCTTTCCCACACTAGTGTGGAAAAGATACGTTCCCGCACACCGGCCTGTCAAAAGTCACTTTTAATGCAAGTTAAGCAGCTATTTTATGGTGGGTTTGGCAAAAATACTTTTATTAACTTCCCATTGCAAGTTATTGTAATGGGTTCGAAAATCGAAATCAAAATATATAACAAATTTTTATGTTTCAAGGTCACTACACTATTTTTACACTATTTTTAGATAGATGTCTATGTGTGTGTATGTGTGTGTGTGTGTACGTACGTACGTACGTATATGTGTCCATTACTTTCTAAGACGAAATCTCGAGAACGAAAAATGATATCGACTACGTTAGGGTTCCAATCGACGCGTATTAACGTAAGTATGATCTGAAAGAAATTTTTTCAAAATCGGTTTAGCCGTTCTTTTTTCTTAACCAAATAGACTCCAAAAAAGTAGATTTTACAAAATATCTTGCGAATAAAAAATTATATCGACTTCATAAGGGTGTCAATCGAGGCGTGTTAACGTCATTTTGATCCGAAATAAATTTTATAAAAATCGGTTCATCCGTTTTTTTTTAATTATTGTTAAAAATAAATAATAATTATGTTTTAATAATGAAAATGATTACTTTTCTGTGTAATATCTAATTTAATTATTATTATTAAATATTTATCAAACTGGGAATTTCGTCGTGTGGACCTCAAGGGTCGCACTTTAGTCCTATTAAACGACCCACCTCACGGCTTGTTTTTATTTACGTTTACATTAATAACGTTTGAACTACGTTTACGTTAAACGTTTTAACGACGTTACGTTATTTTAAGGAGTATGGCCTACCTATAAATGCAGTGCTACAAACTGTAGATAGTAACATGATATAGCAACGAATCTAATTCTCTATTTAATTCCACCTGTACACATGCAACCGGCATGGATTGTCATTACATTACTATTTCTGTATGTACAAATGTATGTATGCATGTTGGTAAACATAATAAACACATTTGGTGTTTTGCCTCTACAAAAGTCACCTTGTCTTTTTGCTGTACATATATTTAATAAAAAACAAAAGCCGTATTAACATTTCAACCCTCATTATATTTTTGCTTTTATTTTTCTTTTAGCCTCTATGCCGGGAATGGCGAACCGTTTCACATCTGCGTGCCAATTTTTTTCAAAAAATATTTAATGTGGCCACAAAGTGCCAACAAACAATCAAAGAAATTTAAGTAGACAAAAAAATGAATCAAAATTACATGTCGAATCCATCACGTATTTGTTATTTGAAAGATAGCCAAATTTTTTCGACAGCATCTAACAAATTTTTAATTATATCGATTTTGTACCTCAATAAAGGCCGTTTCTACAATATTCTGTCGTGTGCCACGCGTTCCATAGGTTCGCCATCCTTGCTCTATGCGATAGTGAAGGTCCGAGTACATTTTCCATATTTAAACTTTTTTTTTTTAGATTAGAAATCGTGTCCATCGTGATTATAATAAAATTAAGGAAAATCGCAGGATAGTGGACAAATATTTGATTTATTAAATTAAATGTACGACGTTTCGTTTATATATTTAAACTTTTTCAAGTACACAAAAATAACAATATTTATGAAAATTAATATTAATTACTAACTAATGTGAATGTAATAAGTGTTATGTGGGACAAACCAAACAGTTATTAAAAAATAGAATTTATCAGCACAAAATGGACTGTAGAAACATAAACTTATTAAGTGATAATAAGACGGCGTTGTCATCTCATCATTTCGACACTGGGCATAAATTTCTTTTCAATGAAGTTAAAATATTAGATAAAGAGTCAAATTGGAAGAAACGCAATATCAGTGAAATGTGTTTTATTAGAAAAAACAATTCAATCAATTATAGAACAGACACTCAAAATTTAAGTAGTCAGTACAATTATGTTATGAAATTATACTAAAATTTGTATTATTATTATTATTGATTGTTAAAAAGTTTTAGTCAACATAATTTGTTACCATGTTACCATGTTTTTGTCTTATGTACCCTATCTTATGTTAATTGCTATGGTTAGTAATTAATATTAATTTTCATAAATATTGTTATTTTTGTGTACTTGAAAAAGTTTAAATATATAAACGAAACGTCGTACATTTAATTTAATAAATCAAATATTTGTCCACTATCCTGCGATTTTCCTTAATTTTATTTTTTTTTTTAGTTTTTAAAAGTTGCTACAATCTAAAACTCCGTGGCATTTCTAAATTTGTTAAACTGATTATTTTTTGCCATACCCATTATAAAATAGCTACCTTACATGCGTGTATGTATGCATGATGGAATGAGTCAGTTAACAGGCAGGAGTGTTTAAAGTGTTTTCAAAACACACCATGTGTGGTAAGTTTAACGGTTTCTATAGTGATTTATGTTTATTCGCTCTGATTCGCTCGCTATTACCTAATGACAGCTATACTCTCGGCCTACTATAAAAGTGAAGTTGGCGACACAAATGAACTGTTAACAATTTTTGAAAATATTGAAAAACTTATAGCTATTTTATAGTGGATTATTATCGCAAAAAATACTATCTCGTGCGTTATGATATTATGACTCGTGTGACTGTTAAAACTCACTAGTTCTCGTTTTAACAAACTCTGACATCACTCGTCAGTAATATGCTTCATTACGTATACGGTCCACTATTAATATACTAGCTGTGCTAAACGTCGATGCGACGATGAGAGGAATAAGGTCTTTAGATATGAATTGAAAATTAAGAAATGAAAAAACATAGCTGGCAACTTCGCGGAGGTATGCGATTATATTTTTACCGATTCGTATCGAGTAGGTACTTATCAAACTTGTTATAAGTTCATTGTGCAAATTGATTTTTGATGACAGTGTAATGGCCCCGGCAAAAAAGTAAAATAACTACTGAAATTGAAGAGTACAGTGTTGCCAGACGTATAAAATTAAAATCTCCACAAACATTTTTAAAAATCTTTGCAGATACAAATCTAAATTTCTCTCTACAATGTTTAAGTAGAAATTTTATTTTATTTTTATCAAAACCGTTCATCGTACGAAAAGCATGCTTTGAACAAGCTTTTGTTTACCTTGCAATGTATGTTACTTTGTTTGTTTAGGTCAAAACTTGCAAGTCAATTTTGAACGACTTCCACGTATCCGATCGATTTGAAATTTTGTACATATATGTGTTCCCGATGACAATACATGAATAAATCGTTTTTAGAACTAAATTCATTTCCTAAGGGGTTCAAACGGGGATGTAGGGTTTTTTTTATTAATCAACACCCAGGACAAACTTGAAATTTGGACAGTTGGTTCCTTTTCTGACGTAAGCACCCACTAAGAAAGGATTTCTCGAAATTCAACCCCTATGGGTGTCTTAGAGACAAACTTTTAGTTAAATGCACTAAAAAGGAAAAAATCATTTTTAATCATTTAGGTTCATAATTAATAAAAGCGTGGGTGTGACTAATGAACTATCATAGAGTTCAGGACCCACGTTTTTATTAATTATGAACCTAAAATATTAAAAATTATTTTTTCCTTTATAGTGCATTTAAATAAAAGTTTGTCTCTAAAAAGTTTTTTTACTAATATTTTTTAATATTGGTAATGATCAGTAATACCTACCGTAATATTAAAGTAAAGGAGATAGGTATGGGCAAAAACACTCATTTCAACGAGTTCTTTCCAAAATGGCGGCGAACGCAGATCTTGCAGGAGAAAGAAAACTTATTAAGTTATCTATAGAATTCCAAAATACGGCGATCAAAATATTTTCTGGATTTATTTCCAGTTTCGATTACCTGGCCCATATAATATTGAATCGCGATTTCGACTCATCTATTATCATTTTCAAGACCTACAATCATACGAAATTACATAGCTTCTCAGCAGTGTATTCAATTATTGTCCTAGATAATTTGAAGAAAGTCTTCGACACGGCAGTATTTTCATAAGGCCACGAACAAATAGCGATATTTGGGACCAGCATCAATTCATATTTTCAATTTAATATTAAAAAAAAATGTGAGCCGTCGTAGGACGCCTGGCAGATGTGAAACATTTTTATAGCTTGAATCTTTTATTTATTGAACTTGACAAATTTATCAAAATAAAATCTAGCCTATATCACTTAGGAATGGTGTAGCTTTCTATTAGTAAAAGAATTTTTTAAATCGGTTCAATAGTTCCAGATATAATAATTTATGATTTATTACAACGCCGTGAGACATTCTCCCCCTGCGAAAATAATAAGTGAAAGAATTTTTAGAATCGGTTCAGTAGTTCGAGAGATAAGAATTTATAATTTACCCTAATTTTCCCTCGTTTACCCAAATTTACCCTAGTATACCCTAATTTCTTGAATTTACCCTAGTTTTCCCTAAATACCCTAATTTACTCTTATTTAGCCCCCTTTGCCTTAAGTTACCCCAATTTACCCTAATTTACTCTAATTTGCCCTAATTTACCCTAAATACCCTAAATTACCCAAATTTTCGTTTTTAAATAAAAAATTAATTTTTGGTGTCATGAAATTTCAAAAAATTATAATTATTGTCAAAGAAAGAATATAACAAAATTAAAAAATGTTATAAATAAATATTATGTAGAATTTAGAAAAACAACGTCAAAAATTGTACGATGCCATGAGTTTCCGAACCCAAGTTCCCATGCATAGAAGGCTAAAGTGGTACCACTACTCTGCGGATGAACTTGTCTAGATAGCCGTTGTTACTGATATATGTATAACTTAATATACCCGAACAATTAATTTATAAATTATTTATCCAGTACAATATAAGTGCCGCAGTGGTGGGGAGAACAGCAGCGAAGGAGAACATTTCGTTGCATAATTTCGTTGCATATTTACCCTCACGTGGCTGTTCACAGCCCGACATAAGATGTTTCACATCAAAAATTTTCAGATTAGAACCTGGGAACTGGAGCCATCACCATGGAAACACCATAGACAACCATAGGTGCATGAATTGCTACTTTTTAATATAGACAGATAGCGGTCCTGCACATGTGAATTTTCTTATTTTAAGTATCAAGAAAACACGACTATACTGATGTTATTAAATTTGCATCTATTGCTAACGTTTTGGAAGATTCTGAAAATGGGAGAAAATGTCCCGAAACGTAAGCAATAAATACAAATTTAATAATAACAGTATTTCCTTGTTTTCTTGATTCTTGTGATAAGAAAATTTCATATCACTATTAACAACGTCATCGTTACACGCTCGGCAAACCTGACACGGAACTAAAAAGCCGTATTATTGGCAGCACTGTAAAACCGTGACGTGTCGATGTCGATCTGCTATAATATTATATTATGATTATTAGGAATAGTTTTTTTGTGAACGCAACACGTTGTATGACCGCCCCCGGCTAATGCACGGGCACCGTGGCTTCGGGCTGTTGATTAAGTTAAAGCACGCGAACTTATGGTTTACTGTCATTATTTTTGTGATTGTAGTTAAGATTTAACACTCCGCCGGCTAAAATAATTATCGTTATTTTCGAGTTTTGAATATTTCTCTATATATATAGATATTTACGTGTTTAATTTTCATTGCATTAATAGATGAACTATTTTAAAAGTACCTAAATTGATCAGATTATTACAAAAGATTACCGCAAAAGATGATAAAGGCTTGAGAACAAACGCAATACCGTTGCTTAGTTGGCGTTTCCGTGACTCCTCTGTTACAAGCCCCCAGTTCCTAGGTTCTAATTCGAGAATTGGTATCAATTGGATTTTTAATTTATTTGAATAACAAACTGGAAATATGGTTTAGTCTGAATGAATGAATTGTAAATTATAGACGCTCGGTTTAGTCTGTGCGTTCCCAAGGCGTAAATTATGATACAACGTTTTAGATCAGAGACTTTTACTAAATTCCACAAATGGGAATTGTATATTAATTTAGGACAAAATTTACTTTTCACAATTTCACAATATTTTTCTTCTTGAGATGCCCGGGGTCTAAAAAGCATGTTTTTGCAAAAAGGCTGTTGTTTTTGGAGATAATTGGAGCATTTGCACAAGAGATGAAATACATTTCATAGATAGATAGATAGATAGAATTTATTCAAAAAAAGGCTGAAGCCATTGAATATGTCATACATAAAAATTACAAAGTAAGTCTTAATTAAAACTATACCTACATTAAAATATTATTATTTGTGTTGGGGCTGATCATTGAAGTCACTGACACTGTAAGAGCAACTATTAGCTAGGTGTTGATAAAGTACTGTTTTAAATCTTTTAAGCATTTTTAACCGACTTCAAAAAAAGGAGGTGGTTCTCAATTCGATTGTATTTTTTTTATGTTTGTTGAACTTCGTCATTCATAAACCGATTTGGAAAATTCTTTTTTTATTTCAAAGGATATACTTTTAGAAATTTCATCAAAATCGGTTCAGTAGTTCGGCTGATTTTGGTAAAAGTGAGTAACGACGTGTGATTCCTTTAAGGTAAATGTCACTTTTTGACACTAAAAAGTAATAAAAAACTTTTTAGCAAAAAAAAAACCTCCTCCAAAAAGCCACTAAAAAGAGGAAAATAATGAAATTTTGAGGTCTGCGCCAATTTAATAAAATATGAAGTCGATTAAAAAGTATAGTATAGTGATTAATATCTTCTTTTTAACCAACTTCATATTTTATTAAATTGGCGCAGATCTTAAAATTTCATTATTTTCCTCTTTTTAGTGGCTTTTTTGAAGAAGGTTTTTTTTTTGTTAAAAAGTTTTTTATTTTTTACTTTTTAGTGTCAAAAAATGACATTTACCTTAAAGGAATCACACGCCATTACTCACTTTTATTAAACTGACTTTCTTACGCTGTCAGATGTGTCAAAAAGTGACATTTACCTTAAGGAATCACACGCCGTTACTAACTTTTATTAAAATCAGCCGAACTATTGAACCGATTTTGACAAACTTTCTATGGGACCAATCTGAAAGTATATCCTTTCAAATAAAAAAAAAATTTCCAAATCGGTGAATAAATGATGGAGTTCTGAGGTAACAAACATAAAAAAAAATACAACCGAATTGAGAACCACCTCCTTTTTTAGAAGTCGGTTAAAAAATAAAAAACTTTTTAACAAAAAAAAACCTTCAAATAGCCACTAAAAAGAGGAAAATAATAAAATTTTGAGGTCTGCGCCAATTTAATAAAATATGAAGTCGGTTAAAAAGTAGGTATAGTATACCTATTATAGTGATTAATATTTTCTTTTTAACCGACTTTATATTTTATTAAATTGGCGCAGACCTCAAAATTTCATTATTTCCCTCTTTTTACATTAGTTTTATTTGTTGAATTGAATTGAATTGTGAATTATAAACGTTCGACAGCAGAGATCATTAGCGCCTGAAGTTTTCTTGGTAATAACTAATACAATATTAAAATACTCTTTTTATTTTATTTATTGTAGATTATAGACGCGTCCACAACTTAGGTCATTAACATAAAACTAAATAACATCACAAAACATCCATGAGCGCAGGTGGGATTCGAACCCACGACAGTCTAGTCTAGAGGCTGGTACCAAGTACGCTATCCACTAGGCTACACTGCCATTGCTCTCTAAAATATTCTAGGTAGGTATTGTATGTTTTTAAAGACCCCAACAGCTAAAGTCATTTGGGCCTAGCACCAATTTATATTTTCAATTCATTTTTCTTATAATAAATTGAAAATCCAATTAGTGATGAGCAAAGCAAGACCAAGACCAAGACTTGGACAGTCTTGGTCTTGGTCTTGCTGATTCAGTCTTGGTCTTGGTCTTGCTCAAATATGTCTGGTCTTGGTCTTGGTCTTGCTTATTTAGTCTTGGTCTTGGTCTTGCGTATCAAGTCTTGGTCTTGCTCATTTTGCTCATTATTTCTGAAGTAAGAATTTTTAGTTTAGTCTTGTGTATTTGGTCTTGGTCTTGCATATTCGGTCTTGGTATTGGTCTTGTTCTTGTTCATTCGGTTTTGGTCTTGGTCTTGCTAGTCTAATGATAGTCTTGATCTTGGTCTTGGTCTTGCTTTTTCGCAAGACCAAGACCAAGACTGCAAGATCAAGACCAATTTTCCTCATCACTAAATCCAATTGACACTTTTACCAGCTCTCGGGCTAGAACCCGGGAACTGGGGATTTGTAATAGAGGAACCATAGCAACGCCATGTAAACAACAGCACTGCTACGCGCTCGGCTATTCTCAAGCCCCTAACTACTCTAACATAAATGGGGATTCGGGAAGGAAATGACGTAGCTAGCTGAAAATAATAATACATTCATTCGGATTTGCCGAGTCCAATAAATTGTAAATTTCGCCAGGACTTACCGTTGGAGACTTTTTTGTGACGGAAAGATACTAATAAGTTCTATTTTATAATTCGGATAATAAAACTGTTCTTTCCGTCAGTTCGGCGCAAAAACGACTTTCGTAGAGGAACCATGGCAACGGTATGTAAACAACAGCATTGCTACACGCTCGGCTATTCTCAAGTCCTCTAGGTAGGTACAAGCTTTGTGCTTTAAAATGTCTAAAATAAAGATAAAATGAGTCACCTGTATGATAGCTCTCACCTATTTGCCGAGTGCAGTTTGGAAGTGTTTAGAGGCCAGGCAGTGTTCAATTCCGTTGTACCATGCTTACTGCTCACTACTCGTGGGAAACGTGAGTGGTGTAAGTATTGTGAATGTTTGCAAGAATATGAAGTACAGCTAATGTTTGCCTGCATATAGATTAGTAATTTTCTCATATCTGAAATTATATAAATGCATTCGTACATGCAAATGCATTTTAACCTTATAGCTGGGATATATCTAATTTCTATCTTTCAATTTATAAATCTGCGAATTACAGAGAATTATTTTAATGCAGGTTCGAACGACTTCAGACTATGTAGACTCTAAAGAACATCGGCAAACAATTTATTCTGTCGATTATCTGACTTTTCACCCCGCGGAAAACGCCATCCCACAACCCCTCTTTGAAAGTTTTTTGGGGAACGTCCTCTTGCATCCCACCCCATTTTCACCTCGAAAAAAATAACACATCGCACACAAAAAAACCCGCGTTAGTTTTTTTAGGAAACTTCCCTTGAACTCCACCCCCTTTGTACTTCGCAAAAAAAGCCATCGCACCAGCACCCCATCGCAGGAAACTCTCCGCCTGCAATCGTTGAAAAGCCAAAAATACACATCCCACGTGTGATTAATGAATTTTTTGCCGATGTTTAGAAGCTTTTCTACTTCAGCCATTTCAATTATTTTTTTAGGGTTTTATGTAATTGTAATTGTATTTTAAAGACCACCAACAGCTAAGGTTATTTGGGCCTAGCACCAATTCATATTTTTAATTCATTATTATTTTATTTTTTTTTTAATAATAAATTGAAAATCCAATTGACACTTTTACCAGCTCTCGGGCTAGAACTCGGGAACTGGGGACTTGTAATAGAGGAACCATAACAACGCCATGTAAACAACAGCGCCGCTACACTCAGGGTTTTATGTAGCCACTAGTAATTTTTATAATTTCGTCAAGGTCAAGTCAGTCAGTCTTTCACAACCCCATAGCACTTGAAATTTACAACCGATTATGATGGAATTTTTCAGGGATGTCTTTTATATTAGCAATATACTAAAAGAAATGAGAAATTGTGAAAAAACATTTTTTGAAACACACCCCTCTACATGGGGAACTCATGATTAAAAAAAAATTTCACGTACATCATCGACTGAGGTATCCTTGGGTAGGACTTTTAAAACGCTAAAAACTTTCTAACATGTAATTAATTTTGTCGTCCCAGTAGCGAGCTATGAGCATTCAAAGTCGTCTGAAGAATGTCCCCCCCCTGTAACTTTTCAATCGTTTGTTAAACAAATTTTTAAAAAAATCATGAATGTAGCATTAGTAACTTTCATTGAAAATTATTACAGTCACAATAATCTTCTCTAATCTCTAAATAGTATAAAACAAAGTCGCTGTCTGCCTCTGTCTGTTTCTCCGCTTACTTCTTCTAAACCACGCAACGGATTTTGAAACTGTTTTCACTAATAGAAAGAGCGATAAACGAGAAAGGTTTCTGTATATAATTTGTAAATATTTTTTGTACAAAATGGCTGAACTATGACGGCGTTTTGTCAAAAAAAAATTGTTTTCGTACGCTTACATGGTATACATACCACTCGGGCGTAGCCGGGACGGGTCGCTAGTAAGTAAAACAACAAAAATTGTTGTTAATTTCCCTAAAAATACTGATTTTATTTTTTCAGAATTTTATAAAATGACAACTTTAAAAAAACTCGGGTCGCAGTGCCAAAACCCTGCCGACAATATAGTGTATTTGCTAATACAGGCATTGTGGCATTATTATGTAAACTTAAGTTTGTTTTTTGACAAAATAAAAAATTTAACCCCTTAATACAGCCCTTAAAATAATTAAATTTTTCTAAATTTCAATATTAGACATGGATTTCATCAATACACCCAATTAAATACACCCTTCCATATCTAAGTAAATCCGTATCAACAAACTAGTTCAAATTCAAATTCAAATTCAAATTCAAATTTATTTCAATCCATTGATGCTTCTGCATGTGGAGTCGTCATAAAAACATAAAATGTACAAAATATACAAAGTATCATATACAATATACAAAACAACTTACAGTAATTATATAATGACTGAATTATTGTCCTCAAGAAATTCCTGGCAATCATAATAGCATTTTCCTAGTAACATTTTTTTGCAGGCTTTTTTAAAGGCAATGGCGCTTTTTATATTTTTAATAGTGTCTGGTAACTTGTTATACAATTTGTGACCCCAATATCTGGGTCCTTTTTCAAACAGTGCTAGTTTGTGTTTGGGCGTTTTTAAATCCGAGCCAAATCTTGTGCTATAATTGTGCGTTGTGTTATTACGTTCATATTCTGTTAATTTATTCCTCGTGTCTATTAAGCATTGTAATATATAAATGCACGGCAAAGGTAATATTTTCAATTCTATGAACTTTTGTCTACAAGATTCTCTCGGATTTAATCTCGCTATTATACGCAGGCTGCGTTTTTGCATTTTAAAAACACTTAAACTGGATGAAAATTTTCCCCAGATAGTGATGCAATAACTAATTGCAGAATAGACCTGAGCATAGTATATAGATATAAGTGTGTTCACGGGGACTTGATCTCTGAGAGTTCTTAAAACAAAACAAATTGTTTTAAGTTTTTTACATATGTTATCGCAGTGGATACGCCAATCAATGGTATTTTCCAGCCATAGTCCTAGAAATTTTACCGATGTTACTTTGGACATTTTATTACTATTGATAGAGATGTTAAGGTCTATTTCGTGTTTGTTGATTTTATTTTTAAAGTGTATATAATTGGTTTTATCGATATTTAAATGAAGGTTATTGGCATTAAACCAATGCATTAATTTGCTTATAGTATCATTGGCTAATTCTTGTAATTCATTGACATTTTTTGCTTTAAGGATGATTGACGTATCATCTGCGTACATAACAATATTGATATTAGTATTGATTATGCCATTAGGAAGATCATTTACATAAATTATATACAGCAGTGGCCCCAAAATACTACCCTGTGGCACCCCTATCTTTATTGGTATTTTTGACGATTTAAATATTTTTTCTTTTGTAGAGGTCAATGACACATATTGTTTTCTATTTGTTAGATAGCTACTGAATAATTTCAATGGCTCACCTCTTATTCCGTATTTTTCAAGTTTATTCAATAGTTTCTCGTGGTTTACACATTGAAATGCTTTGCTTAGGTCACAAAAAATACCGACTGTAATAAAATCATTGTCCAGCGCATTTAAGATTTCGGTTATAAAATTGCAAGTTGCAGTACTAGTTGATTTGTTTCTCAGGAACCCATGCTGTACATTACTTATTAAACTGTATTTATTTAAAAAGAATTCAGTTCTTAAATACATAACCTTTTCGATTAATTTAGATATACAAGATACTATGCATACAGGCCTATAATTTTCTACACATTTAGGGTCACCTTTTTTAAAAATTGGTCTGACTATCGCAATTTTTAGTATATCAGGGAATATGCTTTCTTGTAAACACACATTAATAAGATATGTAATTGGTTTTACCAGTAGATGCTTAAAAGCTTTAAGTAAATTATTATTAATTTCATTTGTATCCATTGCTGATGAGCTATTTAATGAAGAAATAATATCTAAACATTCTGTTTCACTAACTGGATAGAAAAAAATGCTATGATTATTCATGACAGGGATTTCTATGGGATTTACTTTTGGTATATTTTCGACAATTTCAAACGGTTGTCGTTCGAAAATATTATTCAGATGGTCACTAATGAAATTCATATCTGTTACTGTACCATTTTCAGTATTAAGACATAAATCTTTCTTTTGCGTTTTTCTTTCTTTATTACTAAGTTTATTAATTATACTCCAAGAAGTTTTAGTTTTATTATTTGAATTTGCAATTAATTGTTCAAAATAATTTTGTTTTGTTTTCTTAACTAAGTCCGCATGTTTAATTTTTTCCTGTTTATATATTGTCTTTAAATTATTTGTATTATGCAATTTTGTAAGACTATGTAAATTTCTAAGTTCATTACTTGAACATATGATTTCATTGGTGACCCATTGTTTAGTTTTGTTTGTAGAAAATTGGTTTATTTTCTGTATAGGAAAACATTTATTTATATAATAATTTAAAGTGGTTGTGAAATATATAAATTTATCATGTACGTTGTTTTGTGTACTGTATACCTGTTGCCAGTGTTCATTTTGTAATTGATATGAAAAATATTTTTTATTACTATCAGAAAATAGTCTTACATAAGATGATTGTTGCTGCTTTATATATGTTTCAGGTATTTCGAATTGTATAATTTGTAAATTATGGTCTGAATAATAAATTGGCTCTACGAATGTTTCATATTCAGTCTGTATATTTGTACAAATATTATCAATTATTGTGTTGGTTGTTAACGTTGTTCTTGTATATTCATGAACAGTGTGAACAATATTGTACGTGCCTAACAAATTAATTAAAATTGTTTTCTCATTTGAATTTTTTGCAAAATCGATATTAAAATCTCCTACGTGTTTTCATAAAATTTGAAAGTCCGGTCCTGTCGGGCCGATTTTATTAAAATTTTAGCAGCACATTTTAATCTTTACTAAAGAGTTAAATTTCAATTTTGAAACGATTCTGACAAATTTTTCGGTATTTTTGGGCCCAAAAACTTTTTGGAACCCCTAAATACAACCCTGAAAATGGTCCGATCGGGCCCATTTTAAATAGGCTTCTTGCGGTGATGGGTTCCAATGTGTGTACCAAATTTCGTTTCAATCGATTAAGTCTGTCGAGAGTTATCGTGTACACACATATATATATAAATATATAAATATATATATATATATATATATATATATATATATATATATATATATATATATATATATATATACATACATATATATATAAACATTTTTAAAAATGGTGCCAAAGTGTTCAGGAGGCTATGAAACGTCGAGAAATTTTGGTCCGACCCCTAGGTCCCACCATCCGACCGACGCCAATAGTGTATGTGCCATATGGCAAATACACTAAAAATCGTTTATAAGTTGAATTAAACGAATGTCAATAGTATCAAAAATATTTAAAAAGCTTTTAATGCTTTTTAAAATTTTTGTGTTGTACGAATCACGTACCTAGTCGGTTTTAAAATTCTTGGAAAGCTTTTTAGAAGCAGACGAAGACTGTGTTTTATGTTATATTTATCCTAACAGAAATTAAGTGGAGTTTTGTTGAGAGATGAACGAGATGAGTTGTTACAAATATTTGTTTTTGACAACTAAATTACTTATCTTGCCCGTTTTAAACTTAATATAGCATACTTATACAACTGTGCTTCCATTTGAATTCTATTTAAGGTGATCGTTCAACTTCCATTGCAGTTTTCAAACATTCAAAATGTTAAAGTTTAGAAATGGTGAAAACTTTTTAACATATTTTTTTCTCAAGAGAAAAAGAGATAATTGCCAATTTGCCCATGTGGTTTGATAAGTCCTTCACTAATTTACACGTAGACGGTCTATAAGTTTGTCTAATGTTGTTAAAATAACCTCCCAGGTATGAAATGTGTGAATTTCTAGTGTCCATAATGTAGGTATAGAGTACGCCAAAGGATATCGTGGGATGTGGACGAAAAAAACAACAAATAGTAAATTTCTAATTAAGCGACGTTTCGTTGTACAATGAATTTGTTTTTGACTTTTCTTCTGAAAATAGTGACTTCTAATAAATGTCAGTCCTTTCATTGGTTTGATTTAAATATTCAACCATACAATATTAATAGACCGAGAGCTAGTGACAATTTTAGGTGTTATTTATTCAAGGCCTTATTTTTGTGAGAATGTTGAGGGAGGCATAGGAGGGATGCAGACCGCCCCCAACATGTAACAAAAAAATGGTCACAATTGTTATTGCTTAAAGGCTGAAATTGTTTGTATAGCTTGCCGGTGAACCCAATAATGCCATTATAATATTTGCAGATCTATTGCTTGGTATTAAAAGGGTGGCAGATCACCCTAAACGTGTCATGTACCCGACGAAATTTTTATTATTAGTTCAAAGTTCACATTTTAATATGTTGTTACGGCGACTGTTTTAAGCATTTATTTCAATTTGCAGAACAAAATGTCGGTATTAATCCTCTCTCTTAGAGGGAAACTTGTTCGCTTAGGTGTTTATATCATTCTGTAACCCCATTACAGACATTTTGTTCTGCAAATTGAAATATATGCTTAAACAGTCGCCGTAACAAAATATTAAAATTTGAACCTTGAACTAATAATAAAAATTTCGTCGGGTACATGACACGTTTAGGGTGATCTGCCACCCTTTTAATACCGATCAATCGATCTGCAAATATTATAATGGCATTATTGGGGTCACCGACAAGCTATACGAACAATTTCAGCCTTGAAGCAATAATAATAATTGTGCCAATTATATGTTATATTATATGTTATTTGTTAGGGGCGGTCTACATCCTTCCCATACCGCTATCTAGCAAAATCCCTTACTCAGGGGACTTTAATATGCCTCCCTCAACATCTTCACCAAAATAAGGCCTTGAATAAATAACACCTGAAAATTGTCGCTAGCTCTCGGCCTATAACATCTAAGGTATTTATTTGAAATTTTTTATAGATGAAAGTTACGTTAATTTTAATTTTAAAACAGATAATTTTTCTGTATACCAAAAAGCAACCATTTAAAAAATTTAATTGTGATCATGAAGGTAAAAAAATAATTGTGTGATGTCGGAAAAAATAAAAATTGATGTTATATAGACATATATTTACATTATAAATGAGGCCAGCCGAAATACGAACGACATGAAATAGGTAAAATGCTTACGAAACACTTTTATTGGGTGTTTTTATGTTGACGGTGACATAAAAAGCAATGTGTAATAAGAATGTAAGTAATAACACATAATCCGTTATATGCGTGTATACGCAGTAATACTGAATGCAGATGATTTTGTTCGCAAATAGTTTCCGCTTCCTGTAACTACTTTAGGCCAGCACGTGTGTTATCAGTGCTTTTGATACTATACAGAATGTTTCAAAATTGCTTTTAGATATCCACTTATATACATAGCCGGGCTTACCACGGGGCTACCGAGGCGGCAGCCCCGGAACCTCCACAAACCACGGAATCAAAAGTTTTGTAACTATAATTTTTTTTTTAATTTTTAATTTATTATTATGAAATTAATAAAATATATCCAAATAAATTGGCAATCGGGGCGGTAGTCCCGAGGCCTCCATAAACTACGGATACAAAAATTTTAGAACTATAATTTTTTTTTAATTTTAAATTTATTATGAAGGAATTAATAAAATATATCCAAATAAATAGGCATTGGGGGCGGTAGCCCCGGGGCCTCCACAAACCACGGAATCAAAAATTTTATAACTATAATTTTTTTTAACTTTAAATTTATTATTAAGAAATTAATAAAATATATCCAAATAAAGGATATTTTCGTCCTATGTCAAATCTAGTTTTTAATTAATATCGGTTTATTTAACTCTTCAGCGAAATCATTAATGTGCCTCGAAAAAAGCACGTAAAGTGTTTTTCGACTAAAAAGCTCTTCAACTGTTCATCAGGAAGTTATGAAGATTAAAAAAAATTACAATAGTGTGTTTGTTAATAATAGAAATTTATTTTTTAATAATTTGCAAAAATAAAATTGTCATGAGATATTATTTAATCTAGAGGGCCTCCACTTTCTTCATTGCCCCGGCCCCCGACGTCTTTAAAAGGTCGATTTATACTATCCGGTCAGACACGGCGCCGGAACGTATCGTTTTCCGGCAAGACAAACATTTTTACATGCATTTCAAATTCGAATATTTATACTTAGCGAATCCCGTCCGTTCAGACACGTATCAATATTCGTATTTGAAATGCATGTAAAATGTTTGTCTTGTCGAAGTATAGCTAAATTCTGCACTCATAACTGGTTGTTTTTTAATCTTTAATCTTTTTAGTCTACTCAATCACGCTTCAACGGCGTAACGGCTTTTAATGAAATTTTGAGATTTTCTTAATCACCTTATTATGTTATTAAACAATAATTCGTTAGCTCTTTGGTACTGCAAGACGTACAGAAAAAAATAAAATTTAAAATGCCTGAACCTAAAGCCAAACCAAAAATCTATAAATGGTATAGCTTTGTGTTCAATGACAAGCAGGACACCGAGAAGAACACTACGACCACGTCGAACACACCACTGAAGATGCTTGCCGCAGTTGCAAGCGAAACGTCTGGAAGAAGAAGAAGCCATTCCAGTAGACCACGACTCATAAGCCCGAAAGATTCTTATCTTAATTCTAAAAAATTGTTGGTTACATAAGAATCGTCTGTATTTGAAAATAGGCGTTGTTTATGTGCAGTATGTTTACATGTATACTTTTAATACGTCGACGATCAGCGAGGAAATTTTCATATCTCAGTATGGGCGTTCCATGACCGCCATCTACATGGCACACAGCGTGTTGGGTGTAAAAAGGCACGTCAGATCTCACGTAGGCGCAAACAAAACGGTTATGACGCCATCATCTATAACAATAACCGTAATGATAAAGTTAAAAAATCGTCGTTATGTGAGGTGAGATTGGAATATCCGTTTACGCATAGCGTACCGATATCATATAGGCCGCCCCTGATATCAATTCAGGCCCGGATAAAAATATTTAAATACAAGTTCTACTAAAAAACAAAAAGACGAAAACGTAACCTTCTTTGTTTATTTTCAATTATTTGCGAGAAAATTACTTACAGTTCTTAACAGTGTTCGGTGAATACGGGCCTTAGCGGGTTACTTATTAGTGTATTTGCCATATGGCACATACACTATTGGCGTCGGTCGGATGGCGAGACCTAGGGGTCGGACCAAGTTTTTAGGGGTTGAAAAATGTTTTTGGGCCCAAAAATACCGAAAAAATTCTCAGAATTGTTTCAAAATTGAAATTTAACCCTTTAGTGAAGATTAAAACGTGCTGCTAAAATTTTAATAAAATCGCCCCGACAGGTCCGGACTTGCAAATTTTATGAAAACACTAGTTTACGGATAGTGATTTACTTACTGAAGGGTGTATTTAATTTGGTACAGAGGTTGCATTGATAATAATATTGAAATTAAGAAAAAAAAAATATTATTTTAAGGGATGTATTAAGGGGTAAAATTTTTTATTTTGTCCAAAAACCAACTTATGTTCACATAATAACAGCACAATGCCTGTATTAGCAAATACACTATATTGTCGGCAGGGTTTTGGCACTGCGACCCGAGTTTTTTTATGATTGCAACTAAATTTCATAATTACTAGATAATCAAAATTGGAATTGATGATTAATAAGTAGTTAATTGTTTGAAAATAATGTAACAAATTTAATATAATTTTTACCTGACGTAATTAATACTACTAAGTATATACAAGTTAAATGACAAAAATAAAAATAATATTTCTTTCTTAGACCACCACCGTTCGTATGACATGGTTATTATTAATAACCTTAACGGTATGCCTTATTAAATAAAACAATTTAATCATTAAAATCGGTTCACAAATACAGGAGAAATCGGTTTCATACATGAAAAAAACATAGATGCCGAATATAGAACCTCCTTCTTTTTTGAAGTCGGTTAAAAAAAGAAGGAGGTTCTCAATTGGACTGTATTTTTTATGTACCTATGTTACCTCATATCTTCTGAATTTGTGAACCAATTTTGATGATTATTGTTTTAATAGGACATACCTCCGGAGTAGTTCCATATAAATTTTACTTAAATCGGTTCAGTAGTTTGACTGATTTTTTTTAAATTATGTATTTCGTGTATTATGCTTATTGATAGTTGAGTTTAACTTTTAATCGAGCCTTAATTATTAATAATTTTGTCTACTGTTGGCACAGTAGAGTAATTGGAAACTTGCCTGACACGAAATCAGGAGTTTCGGGTTCAAGTCCCGACAGTGGCATTTACATTTTTCTTATAATATAGTCTTCTATTATATATCATGGCGATAATATTATGTCGTCTGATATATTGTATTTGTGTTGTTCACTAATATGTGAATTTATTTATGGATAGGACTAATATTTTCTTGGTTAATTAATAATTTCTTGAGGCGATTCCATTTTGGTTTGATACAGACTATAAAGTTTGCTCGAAATGCCTCTTGTGACGAAAGAATTGGTGAGGAATCCTCCTGCTGTGTGTATCACATGATCCATATATGCGGTCGTGTTTTATGGGTGGGGATATGAGGCAGTGTTGGAACGTGAGAGGTGGGTGTGGTGGGGGGGGGGAGGAACGGAGAGCTCAACAATTTTGTTTCACGAGACACACACTAACCGTAACGTGAGCAGCATTCAAAGCAAGTAGTCGCCTCACATGACATAATTATACACAGGAGACTTGCCCTCGACGACATAAATTTCAACTAGCTTTATGCTTAGTGATGGTTTTGCGACTGTTTCTACTCTAAAGTATAGATTAGATTCCATTGTACAAGATATCGAGCGTCTATAATTTACAAGTCTTCTTGGTTGTCTTTGTCGGTAACATAAAAATACTAGTCGTGATCCCACATTTCTCAGATTTCAATCTAACAACTGGAAATTGCATTTTAGACTGCAGACCCCGTCGAAATTCGACTGTGTAAGGATATTTAGAAAAGTATCTATATTACATTTTTTTTTATTATACTGGGTTTTTGGCTTCTACGCTTGTCATATTACATTACAAGGGACGAAACACAGCGTTTGCAACTAGTGTGAAGTGTGCTGCAGCAATTCACACGCGTTGTATTTGCTGTGTTTCGTTTCGAGTAAATGCAAATAATTTTTCACAACAACTCTAGGTATTGACAATTCGATTTGAGGTACTTGCAATTTGGGCGCGCAAAAAAGCCACAAAAATATTAGATCTATGTAAAATATATGTGGGGTTATGTTTGTCATTTTGACGTTTTCGAGTAGTAATTGAAGTTGGCGCGACTGAAACCGTCTATCTCTCTCTTTTGATGGTAATATCAGTTATCTACTAGTCCAGCACGTACTGACGCATGAATATCAAAAACTATTTGGCCAAAATTTCTTGCGCGATTCTCTTTAGTATAATTAACGGTTGTAAAAATACATGTTGCCACGGGGCAACGTGTGTCATATTGTTTAAAACGCAATTATTTAAACAATTGCAAGATAATGAAATTTTTGACCTGGACAAATTTTTTTCGTATTCTTTGACTAAATAGAGTTACATCCTGAAAATTCAAAAAAATAATTGATAAATATGGTTTGATAACGAACATCCACACAAGATAAACTGTTGATATAGCCTGAGGATGACATTCAAATGTCGAAACATGTCGCTAGTTGAATAAATTTATTCTTCAACAGTTTATCTTGTGTGGATTTTCGTTATTAAACCATATTAATTTCATACAGAAGTGATTAGAAGTATCTATTCATTAAAATAATTGATGTTACATGATTCACTTGCCACCACTGACTTACCAAGTTGGGTGAGATAAATCCTATCATTTC
Source organism: Mongoloraphidia duomilia (assembly GCA_039654895.1). Classification (NCBI taxonomy): domain Eukaryota; kingdom Metazoa; phylum Arthropoda; class Insecta; order Raphidioptera; family Raphidiidae; genus Mongoloraphidia; species Mongoloraphidia duomilia. The sequence goes on from CM077520.1 coordinate 14,976,411, forward strand.
TAAAATTGTTTTCAAAATTGTATTAATTAAATGAATTAAAATAAATAAATTCCAAGTCTTAGTTTTAGTATTAAAATAAGTAAAGTAGCATTCAAGTCTTCATGGTTTCCGGGCTTATAGGCCGTAGTCCGGTGGTATTTCTACGTGACGTTTCGTCTATAACTGCGGTAGACATTCTCAAAGCCGATGTGGCAGCGGTCGAAGTGTCCTCCTTGGCAGAATTTCAACCGAAATGATGAAGGCCTCAATCTCAGTAAAACCTGGACACCGGCACTCCGACATACAAAACCAATGACCAATCGTTCAAGGACGGAATACGACCGAGTAGAGAACTCACCCCCACCACTACACACTGCGCAGTTGATCAATTACAGAGAGACGGACTACGACCGAACAGAGAACACACTGGTACTAGGCATAAAAGAAGGGAGGACACCAGTCACTGACACACTGACCTGTGAGCCGCTAAGGAGGACACTTCGAGCGCTGCCACATCGCCTTTGAGAATGTCTACCGCAGTTGTAGACGAAACGTAGGTAGAAATACCACCGGACCACGGCCTACAAGCCCGGAAACCATGAAGACTTGGAACAATGCCGGTCGTGAAAGCTTGCACACCTGGATAAAGTAGCATTCAATTGCTTTAAGGCATAGAATAGTTCTGTACCCAGTTATGACCGTATATGTTCAGTGACTTTATATTACGTTTTTTTAAGACAGTCATGCAATATATGTCCATGGTTTCGTTTATTCTAGCGTGTAGATAGCATTAAGAACGGTGAACTTATCATTTAACTGAAAAAATAAGCGAGCACGAGATAAGGAAATCGCGTCTGGGAGACGATGATGCCAGATAGACCTGGCGCGCACGTGTTTGCCGAATCATACTGTTTGTCTTCGTTTTCCGCAATGCTTGAAACAATCCCGATGTACAGTGCATTAAAAAAGTTTGACATATTACTTAAATTGAATAATATTTTTCAAATTAGGGATTGAATTTAATTCTAAAAACGATTGAATCACGTGTTGTCATCGGGAATGCATATGTGAACCAAATTTTAAATCGATCGGATACGTAGAAGTCATTCAAAATTGACTTGCAAGATTTGACCTAAACAAACAAACTAACATACAAACATTGCAAGTTAAATAAAAGCCTGTAAAAATGAAAAATGCGTATGCTGTATGGTGGATACAGACAGATGACGTGAATACTGTTAAACACAAATAATTGTATTCGTTGTCATGGAAAGAAATACATCAACTTTTATTTATCCTATAAAATCAAATGTTCGTAAAATACCTATAATAAAAATTATTGTAATTTTATTTTTCTATATTTTACTTAGATATATCTATATTTTCATTATTAAAAAAATATAGTAGAAGCCTTCGGGATTTGAACCTGAGCTAGGCGTTTGTATCTGTCGGCAGACTCGTACTTTTCCGCACGGCCACCTCGCTTATTTTGTCAGAGACCCATACCTACATGATGTGCTTTGTTTCACATATTTCAACCACTTCCGACTATTTCCGTTACATCTAATATTTCTAAAATGCCACCCCAGTATGAAACATGTGACGTTATTCACGTCTAGTGTTGAAATTGTTTATTAAGAAAAAAATGGCAATTTACCACCTGACGAAAATTTTGAATTTATTTATTGTAAGTATGACAAATTGGATCGAAAATATTATATTAGGTATATCGGTGTCCTTTATTAAAAAAATGTGTAGGACAAGGACGTCCAAAACTTTTCGTGTGTACTTTAAATTGATGTGAGCGTGGAAAAATAAATATAAAAAAGAAAGACCTAGTAGTAATTCACATTTGTTTGTTTTGGTGTGTGTGCCGGGTGCGTGTTGGCTGATTGACCGACACTGAACCGAAACCGAGCTGATACTGACACGCTGAATGAGCTGTTGTGGCTCTGCTGGGATTTTCTATAATCTATTGATTGCCACATGCGTGTGTATTTATACTACTTTCACAGATTTTTAATATGTATTTTCACTACTGTGTAAATTTAACCCTTTAGTAAGCGTCATACATTGAATTATTTTTCGATCCAATGGAAAGAGATAGCATTGCTGCTGTGCCCATGGACATCACAAAGCGGTGACCAATCGAGTTGTAAAGAAGGACCGCGGTACAAGAGGGGGCCATATATGGCTGCATTTTTAGGGTTACTACTCGTCAGTAATATACCTCATTATGCAATTAGATATACAATTTACTATTGCTAATCTTTAATTTGTAAGTTTACCAACATAAATAAAATAAACATTTTCCTGATTATTCTGTGATATAATTATATTAAATTTTTGAAGAGCGGTATTATGTATTCACAGAGTATTTGTGGTAGAGAATAAAAAGAAGAGCTTAATGAATGCGTGCTCTTTTTCATTGAATGTTTCAGTTTTTTCTTTTTTGTGTTGCATCGTTTTAAAACAGTAATGAGTTAAATCGTCAGAACTCTTTAGCGATCTGATCCGAACTAAACTTTTAAATTAAATCAGTGCAATGTTTATTCGAAATAGTAGATTGTATATATCTAGTGGCGTGATGAGGTACCTATATTAGTGACGAGTAGTGAGAGTATATTAAAACGCGAGCATTAAGCGAGTTTTCTCTGGGTTATCTAATATATAAAATTCTCGTGTCGCGGTGTTTGTTGCCAAACTCCTCCGAAACGACTGGACCGATTTTGATGAAATTTTGTGTGCTTATCGGGTAGGTCTGAGAATCGGCCAACATCTATTTTTCATACCCCTAAATGTTAAGGGTGGTCCACCCCAAAATTTTTTTTTTAATTTTTTGGACAAAATTTTTTGTTTTTATTTTTTCATGATTCAGCATTGAAAAATACATACAATTCTAAATTTTCACCCTTATACGATCAAACCCTGATTTTTAATTGCGATTTTTATATTAAGCTTTAAAAAATACATATATGGCGAACGAGCGAAGCGAGTGAGTAGTGTATTTACAATATTCAAGCGAACTAGCGAAGCGAGTGAGTGGTGTATTTATAATATGCAAGCGAACGAGCGAAGCGAGTGAGTAGTGTATTAATAAAATTCAAACGAACGAGCGAAGCGAGTGAGTAATGTAATTATAATATTCAAGCGAATGAGCGAAGCGAGTGAGTAGTGTATTTATAATATTCAAGCGAACGAGCGAAGCAAGTGAGTAGTGTATTAATAAAATTCAAACGAACGAGCGAAGCGAGTGAGTAATGTAATTATAATATTCAAGCGAACGAGCGAAGCGAGTGAGTAGTGTATTTATAATATTCAAGCGAACGAGCGAAGCGAGTGAGTAGTGTATTGCAGTCTGGGCGAAGCCGGACGGGGCAGCTAGTAATATTATAAAGATCTTTTTGACGATATTTAATAATATCGTAGATCTTGATATAAAAATAATAATAAATGAATTAAACACTACAAAATTTGATTTTATCTAGACGAATCTAAAATATGTCTAATCACAACGAGATTATAATTTTGATTAACTAATTTGTTTCAAAAGCGTAGCTCATAGAAACTGCCAAAACAAAACAATGTTGTGGTCGACAATGTAGAGTATATGTTGACTCAAAAAGACACAACAATATCAGTACGCACGATGACCTCTGTTGTCGAGCGTCTATAATCCACAGTACCGCACGAGATATAAGTATATGGTATTTTTTGCCATATACTTTATTCAATACATGCATGGCTTTAATTGAATTAATGTCAAACACCTTAGATTCACTGACAGCAGTACATCTCATAATAAAAACATTGGCCTTGTTACAATATTTATTTATTTCGTTGCCATAGTAACCATGCATATTTCATTATATCATCGAGAAGAGGTATTCAAAACGGAACTATACCTAAAGTCCAATCTCCGGAATTAAATTAAACGTCAATAATAATTTAGACGTGCCATAGTCCTAAATCGATCGAGGCTCGGATGTTATTTAATTTTTTCTTTGCGCCTGTCACCATTTTAATCCTGCGCCGTTCGTATATAATTTATTGCAACTGACCAATCTCAAGTTTATGCAATAAATCAGTGGTGTGCAGCCGCATTACACGGACGTCAGTTTCAGCACAGGGGGCACTTTTCAACGTATATATGGGCCGATGGACATGTATACGAACAAGGATGGGTAAAATTGTAATAGGGTATATATGCGTGAAAATTGTTTTTTCGTTATATTAATATAGCAGTAAATTCTGCGAACAAAATGACACAACAATTACTTCATTCTGATTTCAAATAAGCTCAAAAATAAGTTTTTAAATATTTACGTAAGCCTCGCCCGCTAAAAATCGTTTCTGCTCGTGACGTCATGATACATGCAAGTATAGAGGATGTGCGTTTATAATGTCTACTAATACTATTAAAAGCAAGACACAAACTGTGAAAAAATACTGTTTTTGTACCTATGTAAACGATGTAAACAAGTGTCTATGGCAACGGGCACTCGACATATACTTTGACGTCACACACTACTTTTGATTTTAAGAAATTTATTCATATTTCAATAAATTATTACATTTCAACGAATCATTCAATGTTTCTCAGATTTTAAAGTTATGTTCAATTCGACGTAGGTACCTATATTTTCGTGCTACGAAATAAAAATGAGATAAAAAAATCATGTATAAGTATACCATATTGTGCTAATATTGATAGAGTAAAAATAGTTTGTAATATTCAAAGATTATAACCTCAATCCACAAACGAAGTCACTTTCAACGCGTCAGTTTCCAGACAACAATGTTGCCACTTGCCTTCATTGTTACAAGGCTCTATATATCTAAAACAATTTTAAATGCCATTGACGGGACTCAAACCTGAAACTCCCAGATTTGCGCATCGCAGGGCTTAAACCCGAAACTTCCAGATTCGCGCTGGTAGAGTTGTCGGTTACTCCACAGTAGCTATTAGGTATAAGTACGTTTGTTTCTTTTCTAGGTATTTACAATTATATAGCACATGTAAAAATTAATTCCAAAACTTGCGAGAGCTATTTTTAAAATTGCATTGTTGTGGTAAATTTTTTACTCTGAAGTCCGGAAAACCATTTGAATAATTATTATAAAATACATTTCATTGTTATCAACAACTTACTCAAGTATCTTTAATTAATAAAAGTGTATAAAAAAATCAAACCGCTACATGTAGAATTTTTCTATATCTTCAGATTGTCTTTTTTAACTCCGTTTTATGTTAAATGATGTATTAACGTTTACATGATTTAAAAATTTAAGCTGAGCTTCAACGTAGCTAATAGTCGACTAATCCCATACTTCCACCATCAGTACCCGCAATTCCACCATATTGTACTTACCTATTTTAAATATTTTGTGTAACATTATGAAAAAGGTTTCATTTCTATATAAACTTCAAATATCAAAATGTGTGATCGATACAATGAATGAATTGTGGATTATAGACGCTGAACAACAGAGGTCATAAGCGTCTGAGTCATTGATATAGTCTTAATATAAATAATAATAATAACAAAACATATTTATTGTTAATTGAATAGTTATGTCATCCTTGAAACGGCTACACAGAACTCTGCCTGTAGTGGAGTGGGGATATGTTTTCTGGTCGAGTTTGGTTCGATTGCGGCCGCTTGAACAACGACCGGCCTACGGGTTGGTGATGTGCCGTATTCGCCAATATAGACATGTTAGCGTTAAAGCCAAAACTCCATTGTTGTTCTCCACTGCATACTCCTATATTGGCTGCTGCAGAACCGTTTAGTAAACATTATTATTTCGGCAGCTTTTTATTTTCTGTCACATCTGTGGCTACCACTCACCGTTTGGAAATGCAGCTTCGGGACACCATTGAATGAATGAATGAATTGTAGATTATAGACGCTCGACAACAGAGGTCATTAGCGTCTAGGGGACACAATTTTAGAGGGCAGTATAGCCTAGATGGCGTGCTTGGCGCTGCAACATCTAGACTGGACTGCCGTGGGTTCGAATCCCACCTGCGCTCATGGATGTTTTGTGATGTTATTTAGTTTTAAGTTAGTTGTTATTTAGTGCAGTTGAAAAGACGCTAATGACCTTAGATGTCGACGCGTCTATAATCTACAATAAAAAAATAAAGGGGACACAATTGAAAAAATTTAGACTTTACATGTAAAATATCTCCATTTGATTAACATTGAATTCAAATTTACAGCGAGCACATATTTTTATTCATATACATTTTGTAAATTTATATTACTAACGTTTTTATCATCTACCGATGATGCTAACACGGTTTGCGAAACGCACGTCGAGAAAAAATTTTTAGAGGTTAAGTTAAAAAATATTAATTGGAATTTGGTTTAAATAAGTTTTTTCTCCGATCAATTGCTTGGATAGATTAATGATGTTCTATTACTAAAAAAAAACTACTGAACCGATTTAATAAAAAGTAATGTGGGAATATTACGGCATCTTCTTGAATACAGCGGAGTTAAAATCATTCAAATCGGTTAACCCTTAGAGAAGTAAACGCTGCAGAACAAACATAAAAAAACAAATTATAAATATAGGTGTCGAATTAATACCCTCATTTTTGAAGTCGGTTAAGAACTGATTAGGATTGATACAGATGCTAAACCTACAAAATAATCTTAAATTAATAAACCGAGTGGGAATATGACTAATTTTATTTAAATTGTGGTTTAGAAGTATTTCGGAGGCTATGTGATCATTTGAAGCGCAGTAAAATGTTTTGCGGTTACAGAATTTGACCAATTTTATTCGTTCAGTTAGCTGGCTCGACAGATATGAACACAATACCCACGGAGTATAGAGGTAAAGGAGACGATCTGTCTTCATTTAACACGGACCAAAAATCGGGAATATTTTTTATAGATTTAGCCGCTAGAGGCGCTGCGATACGTAGAGACGGAACTTCAACTTAAAAAATAATTAATGTAAATTTCACTTATACTAACGGATATTTTGTAAAAAAACTTGATGTTTTATGAAACAAAGTCACGTTATGTTACATTTTTAGAGTGTTGGGTCTCCAAGTCACTATATGAATATTATGAAGTATTAGAAATACCTTGTATTGTGTCCGCCTTGTGACTTCTTGTGATTTAACACTACGCGTTTCAGTAACGAGTTGTCATCTTCAGGTGTGGTTAATTATTTTTGACTTGGAGACCCAACACTCTAAAAATGTATTATATTGAAGCTAGTCAAGCAAAGCTGGTCTATAAATACAACTTTTTTTAAAAATAATTAACCACACCTGAAGATGGCAACTCGTTGCTGAAACGCGTCGTGTTAAATCACAAGAAGTCACAAGACGGACATAATACAAGGTATTTCTAATACTTCATAATATTCACGTTATGTGCACTAATTAATAAACAATGATATGTGATTCGTATTTCGTATGGTTCCTATCTTGGAGGTTTCTAACTCATAGGTCTATGGTTCTTATAATAGGTAGGTTCCTATTGAGAACAGCACTGCTTGTGGCACTTTTCCAAACTACGAAAAGCACCGATTTTTGTGTCTCACACTTTGCTTCACAGGCCACGGATGACGGAGTTTCCCCTCCTTAACTTTTATACTTCATGACAACGCCAATAGCATTTGGCTGAGCCTTTAATAGAATATATCAAGCGGTGGGGCAATGCTTGTGGTGCCACTGTGGGGGCCTGCAGCAGGACCATTGACTGTACTCTACTGGCCGTGCCGTACTGCCGCTGTTGCTCTTGTATAGGCTTTTGTTGTTCTCTCTGTATTCGTTGTATTGATAAAGCAGATTTCAAACGCTCTATACCGTTTGTTTTGGGTGCATTCGTTTTAGAAAAGGTACATAGAAAATATTATTTATAATATTGACATTTTTGCTTTTCCCCTCTCAGCATTTTTAAAATAATTATTATCGTTGATTAATTATTATTAATAAAACCCATGGATATCATAACATCTGTACATATCCAAAGCTTGCTTATAATATTGCACTATTTTGAAACGTCAAAAAATTGATTTTTAAAATTATAAAATCCAGAAGGAAACGAATTTTCATAGGATGAGAGCTAGCTAGATCGATTTTTGCACCCCAAAACCCATTTTCACTAAATTTCATCCAAATCGTTAAAGCCGTTTTATCCCCGTCAGCGTTTCTGGTTTCATTAATTTTTTGTCGGTAATTTTCGACTCGAGGTCATTCCAATTCGCTACCCTCGCTAAAAAAGTATAACCTCAGTTATTATCAAAACACCTCAACTGCTTATTATAATTATTTATGTTAAAGCATAAAAAGATTTGATAATATTTGTTATTGACAGCATTAATTGTTATTGTTTTATTCATCCACTGTATAATACACCGAGAGCTAGTGACAATTTTTTGGTATTATTTATTCAAGGCCTTATTTTTGTGAAGATACCGAAATTTTGTTTTGCAAATTGAAATATATGCTTAAAACAGTCGCCGTAACAACATATTAAAATTTGGACCTTGAACTAATAATATAAATTTCGTCGGGTGCATGACACGTTTAATACTGATCAATCGATCTGCAAATATTATAATGGCACTATTGGGTCACCGATAAGCTATACAAACAATTTCAGCCTTGAAGCAATAATAATTGTGATAATTTTTTTTTGTTACATGTTGAGGGCGGTCTGCATCCCTCCCATACCGCTATCTAGCAAAATCCCTTACTCAGGGCACTTTAATATGCCTCCCTCAACATCTTCACAAAAATAAGGCCTTGAATAAATAACACCGAAAAATTGTCAATAGCTCTCGGTCTATAATTATTAAGACATGTATAATGAAATTTATTTAAGTTTTTTGCCAAAGTGAACGCGACGTGACCTATTGGCTTTGGTTTACTACGCGAGGGCACGGGGTCGCGCCTTTCGTACAGAGTACACATTCTGTACCTACTCTATGTACAACCATTCCACCGTATACACATATATCAAGAGGCTGATCATAAAGTAAACAGACAATTCTTTATTACAAAATGCACATTGTATACTTTCAAACCTAAAATATAAATTAGAAATCGTGTCCATCGTGATTATAATAAAATTAAGGAAAATCGCAGGATAGTGGACAAATATTTGATTTATTAAATTAAATGTACGACGTTTCGTTTATATATTTAAACTTTTTCAAGTACACAAAAAAATTTTTTTGTGTACTTGAAAAAGTTTAAATATATAAACGAAACGTCGTACATTTAATTTAATAAATCAAATATTTGTCCACTATCCTGCGATTTTCCTTAATTTTACTAAAATATAAATTTCAACATTTTTCAAATACAGTATTTTCCCGATTATCCGACTCTCTGTTATATTCGTATGCTTCAGTTTCCGTCGTATCATACAAGCTGTCTTCATAAAAAAATATTAGTAAAAGACTTTTTAGAGACAAGCTTTTATTTAAATGCACTGAAAAGGAAAAAATAATTTTTAATAATTTAGGTTCACGACCCACGCTTTTATAATTATGAACCTAAATTATTAAAAATTATTTTTTCCTTTTTAGTGTATTTAAATAAAAGCTTGTCTCTAAAAAGTTTTTTTACTAATATTTATTTTGTTCATTTTAGTCTTTCAAAATTTTACCCCCCTTTGACATCCGTAGGGGTTGAATTTCGAAAAATCCTTTCTTAGTGGATGCTTACGTCAGAAAAGGAACAAACTGTCTAAATTTCAAGTTTCTAGCTTCAGCGATTTGGTCTGGGCGTTGATTAGTCAAAAAGACCCTACATCTCAATTTGAACCCCTTAGGGGTTGAATTTATTTCTAAAAACGATTTATTCATGTACTGTCATCGATAATACATATGTGTACAAAATTTCAAATCGATCGGATATGTGGAAGTCGTTCAAAATTGACTTGCAAGTTTTGACCTAAACAAACAAACACACAAATCCACAAACACACAAACTAACATACGTAGCAGATCTGTTTGAACCATTTCCCGTAGATATGAGTGTCAAAAATAAACCGTTTAACATTCAGTTCTTTTTGTTGGTCTGTCCGTGAATTCTACATTTATGACTAAACGCGTGGATTAGTTTTAACTAAATTTACCAGAGATATTATTGGAGCCAAGGCCGAACGACCTATATAAATTATTTTGCGATGCAAACACCCCTTCATAAAATTTTTGGACCAATATACATTTTTTAGAACCGCCCCAATTCCTAGGGTTTATATTTTTAATTAGAGAACAGCTTGGTGTATTAGTCAGCGTGCTGGCCTTTGGAGGAAGTTGTCGTGGGTTCGAATGTCACAGTTCGCTCATGGATGTTTTGTGATGTCATTTAGTTTTAAGTGATATGTTAATAATTGATGTAATTAAGGCGCTAGTGACTTAAGTTGTCAATCTACAATAAATAAATGAATATTTTTAATTTATTATTTTTGGTAATAAATATTTATTTAGCTTCTCAGATTAGATTCTAAAAACTGGGGGTTTATAATAGATGACTCGTGGAAATGCCCTATAAACAATGGTATCCCCGTGAGTTAAAATTTTCTCAAACCTAAAAATAAATTGAAAGAAATTTCAAAGCAAGTCTCGAATTTACGTTACGTTAAAATTTCTTATCTTAAAAATTGGTAATTAAATCGAACTATAGGTGGCAGTATTGGTAATGTTCTAAACGGGATGAATTTTAACAAGTCAATGGAGTTCTCCACCTGCTCTGATCTTTGATGATACAACTACGGACTAACAACGCTAGCTTCACTCTGGATCCGTGTTTTGACAGAATCAACAAAGCTTGTCTCAGTCATCACTGAAAACCACATCCAAATTGGTTGAGCCATTGCGGAGATTAGCATGGTCACACAGACAGACAAACATCCAAAAAACGCTTATACGATTTTATTATATGACGTATAGATATGAAAACTTTAACTCACTTTTGCTTCATAAAAAAGCTTTTTTTAATATTTCCAGTCTTTTAAGACTCATTTATAATAATATAGTAAAGTTTTTAGAAAGAAAGTTTGCATTTTCCGATCAGCCTGATTATTTATATTATTTATAGGTACCTAAATATAGATATATACCTATAATATAGGTACTATATACACAGATAAATTGCATATAGACAAATATAAGCCATAGACATACCGCATTATGTGAAACATATCGATCCGTGTCTAAACTATCGATACAAAATCAGATACTGGCTATTTAAAATCGTTTTCAGAAAGAAATTATTGGAAATTATATATCACTTTTTAAATGTTAAATCACACTTGAAAAACTCTACAAATAAACAATAATAGACCGAGAGCTAGTGACAATTTTTTGATGTTATTTATTCAAGGCCTTATTTTTGTGAAGATGTTGAGAGAGGCATATTAAAGTGTCCTGAGTAAGGGATTTTTCTAGATAGCGGTATGGGAGGGATGCAGACCGTCCCCAACATGTAACAAAAAAATGGTCACAATTATTATTGCTTCAAGGCTGAATTTGTTTCTATAGCTTGTCGGTAATGCAGAACAAAATGTCGGTATTACCCCCTTAGAGGAAAACTTGCTCGCCTAGGTGTTTATATCAACATACCAACATTTTGTTCTGCAAATTGAAATATATGCTTAAAACAGTCGCCGTAACAACATATTAAAATTTGAACCTTGAACTAATAATATAAATTTCGTCGGGTACATAAAACGTTTATAGGGTGAACTGCTGCACCCCTTTAATACTAACCAATCGATCTGTAAATATTATAATGGCATTATTAGGTCACCGACAAGCTATACAAACAATTTCAGCCTTGAAACAATAATAATTGTGACCATTTTTTTTGTTACATGTTGGGGGCGGTCTGCATCCCTCCCATACCGCTATCTAGCAAAATTTCTTACTCAGGGCACCTTAATATGCCTCCCTCAACATCTTCACAAAAATAAGGCCTTGAATAAATAACACCAAAAAATTGACACTAGCACTCGGCCTATAAGTTTGACGATCGTTTCGGACATTTAGTCCATCTTCAACTTTCTGATCACAATATTAACCGGTCATAAAGGTCATGAGAACTTAGGATTGAGTGTAATAATTGATATTTTTTCTATGGGTCTACAGTAATCCGGCATAAAGATGATTTTCACTATTTCCAAAAATTTAATTTTTAAAAACTTGAAAGAGTGAAAGCTACTTACAGGGTGTCACAGAATAACTATTCCTAATTTTCAAAAATGATAGAGGGCACTTAAATAAACATTTTTTATTAACAAACTAATGTCCGGAAATACTGCATCAAGCTTTAAAAAAATTGTTCGACACCAATTTCGATACATAAGTTATAACGATGTGTAATCGACTGCCGAATTCTTCGAAATAACTGCGGACGTTCACGAATATTTCCGGACATTAGTTTATTAATAAAAAAGTGGGTGACCACACGACAGAAGTGAAAGCTTGATTATATGCAAAACATACTTAATATTATAATATTATTATAAGTAACACGTAATAATAAAATCGTAATTCTTAAAACGATGCACTCCTTGTTACATAGTAAACGTGGTCACCGACCCGAGCGCGCTTGATGTCGAGTGGAGCCGAGTAAACCCGATTCAGCGTCACCGACCCGAGCATGACGGTTCATTTTGGTTCACTATTCAGAAAGAACGTAAAGTGCGCCTAAAAAAGTTTTCACTTCAAAATGTTTATTTAAGTCGTCCTCTATTATTTCTGAAAATTAGGAATAGTTATTCTATGACACCCGGTAGATATTTATAATTTTTTTATCTATATATATATATAGACTTTTTCCAAGACAAAAGTCACATAATTTTGTGGTATGTGTGTGTATCAGTTCACCATTCTACCGTTCACCAAACCTTTTTTAACCAAAACCACCCATTCTTTCTTTGATGTCAAACCACTGGCGTTGTTCGATATTTGACTGGAGGGAGTTTCACTGCTGTTTTGTTGTTTCTATACCCTCTGTGTATATGTACCCATAGTATCCACAAAATAAGTTTGGCCTCCAATAAGCCAATATAAAAAGATATTATTTTAATGTTATAAAAACACCGATCGTAAAATATTGGATTGTCCAACAAATGTTTCATTTAAATTTTTAAACATATTTTTAATTTTTACAAGCTTTTATTTAACTCGCAATGTAACTAAGTTAGTTTGTGTGTTTGTTTGTTTAGGTCAAAACTTGCAAGTCAATTTTGAACGACTTCCACGTATCCGATCGATTTGAAATTTTGTACACATATGTATTCCCGATGACAATACATGAATAAATCGTTTTTAGAAATAAATTCAACCCCTAAGGTGTTCAAACGGTGATGTAGGGTTTTTTTGACTAATCAACGCCTAGGCCAAATCGCTGAAGCTAGAAACTTCAAATTTGGACAGTTGGTTCCTTTTCTGACATAAGCATCCACTAAGAAAGGATTTCTCGAACTTCAACCCCTACGGGTGTCAAAGGGGGGTAACTTTTGAAAGACTAAAATGAACAAAATAAATATTAGTAAAAGGAACTTTTTTGAGACAAGCTTTTATGCACTAAAAAGGAAAAAATAATTTTTAATAATTTAGGTCATAATTATAAAAGCGTGGGTCGTGAACTCTATGATAGTTTATTAGACACGACCCACACTTTTATAATTATGAACCTAAATTATTAAAAATAATTTTTTCCTTTTTAGTGCATTTAAATAAAAGCTTGTCTCTAAAAAGTTTTTTTACTAATATTTATCATATTATGTATACGAGTGTGGCAAGTGTCACGCTACTATTTTGTTTTGTCGCCATTTTGTTATTTTGTAATTGTTAATTTAGTTTTAATTTGAAGGTTATGTACAGCAAACCTTTAAATTTAGTTACACTAAGTGAAAGTGATAACATTGTTTCAGTGTTCAGTGAAAATTATTAATAATTTAATTTCACGTTTTGTTGATTATAACTTATCACAAAAAACTCCTGATCTGACTTTTTTATGGGTGATTATTTGAAGGAAAAGGTATACGTGAAGAAGTCAAATACTAAATTGAAGCGATATCGCCAGAAATGCTAAACGAAATTATAAAAAAAGTGGTGAAAAGAGCAGGAAATTCCATAGTCGCTCTTGGATCACATTTATCCGACATTATTTTTATAACATATTGAGATTCAATTATTTATTTAACATAATTAAGTAGATAAATTATTAATCTCTTTTATTTTAAAGTCGTATCATCGTTTTGAAAGTCAAAATGATAGATTACTTTTATGTAATACGCAGTTTTGAATATAATAATATAATTTACCAAAATTAAACAATTATTTATTCATGAAAAATAATAGAAACTTAAGTACAATCGTTTTACAAAAAGAAATAATATTTGAAATGAAAGTATTATTAAACTCGCAGCCGTGTGTTTCTTACAGAAAATGCAAAATTGAATTGATTAAATTTCTAATAATTATTTTTATTGTTACATTGGATTTGATGGTATTTGGTGTTGATTAAATGGAGTTTTTGATCGATGGGGCCCAGTACCGATTAAGATATATCAATTGTAGATTATAGACGCTTGACAATGGAATTTATTTATTGTAAATTATAGACCCGTCAACAACTTAGGTCATTAGCGTCTTGGTTACATTAAATAACAACTCACTTAAAACTAAATGACATCACAAAATATCCATGAGCGGAGGACGGATGCGAACCCAAGACAGTCTGATCCAGACGCCGCGATGCTAACCACTGGACCACACTGTCCTCAACTTGACAACGGAGGTTATTAGCGTCTGTTAGTTTTGATTGCTGTTTGATTTGGTGTTGTAAATTCGTTTGGTATAATAATGATTAAACTTAAATCGGGACTGCTATAACACCATACAAATACATAGGTATTGCAATGTATACAAAATGTAAATATATACCTACATACAATGCGTATAGGAATACAAATATTGAATTTTGATTAATATTTTTTTTAAAGCAATAATAACCCGTGTGTGAGTAATACGTACCTTTTCAGTAATTGAAATTAAAAATGTTTGTATTAATTTGAATAAAAAAAAATAATTATGAAACAAAATAAATACAAAGAAATTTCCTCGGAAATTTCTGTTGGGAATATTTCAAATAATACTGAATGTATGAATCTCGCATAATAGGAAATATTATTTACTGAAAAATGTTTGTGACAAATGGTCAATAGCCCTAAGGTGCTATAATTTGATAATTAATTAGAAATGTTGTTAAGCTGCTGCGCACGTTATTTCATAAAAAAAATACTTACGAAGGAATTTCTGTTCAGAATATTCCAAATAAAAATACTGAATTTATGAATCTCTCATAATATAGTAAATATTATTTACTGAAAAATATTTGTAACAAATGGTCAATAGCCCTAAGGTGCTAATTTGATAATTAATTAGAAATGTTGTTAAGCTGCTGCGCACGTTATTTCATAAAAAAAAATACTTTCTTTTGAGAATATTCCAAATAAAAATACTGAAGTTATGAATCTCTCATAATATTGTAAATATTATTTACTGAAAAATATTTGTGACAAATGGTCAATAGCCCTAAGGTGCTAATTTGATAATTAATTAGAAATGTTGTTAAGCTGTTGCGCACGTTATTTCATAAAAAAAAATACTTTCTGTTGAGAATATTCCAAATAAAAATACTGAATTTATGAATCTCTCATATAATATAGTAAATATTATTTACTGAAAAATATGTGTGGCAACTGGTTAATGCCTTAAGGTATTAATTTGTTAAATTAGAAATGTTCAAAAAAGCTGTGTTTTTCTATCAGCATGTTTATTTAACAATTTTATAATGAGTTTCACAAAAGGCTGTCCAAAAATGTGTCAACAGGGATTTCTATCAACTATAGTTAGAAACTAATACAATAATTCTTCTTTTTTTCCGGGATTTTTGTTCTTTTTTTTGGTATTGAATTTTTTTAAACAGGATGGGACATTTGGCATGAAGACACTGAATACTAAAAATACCGGTCAAGTGCGAGTCCGACTCGCGCGAAGAGGGTTTCGTACAACTAAGAAAGGAATAAATTAAAATACGCCTTTATTAAATTTAATTTATTTTTTGAAATTATTTTTAAATTAAATTTCTATTCTAAAAATATTTACATTATAAAAAACACGTGTCGTCAGTCAGATTGGCCTTTCGGGATGACATGCGAACGCCTTACCCATTGCGCTACAAGACACTGTAGTAGCACAGCAGAAACAAGATATACGTGAGTAGTATAAGCGTTCAATAGAGAAAAGAACAGAAGTACATACAAGATATACTAGTGTATATCCATGTATGGGCAGCCTTCTAGAGATTAAACTATTTGATTTTTATTATTTGCAAGAATTCATGCCACAACAACGCACAATCTGTGAACATCTCAACTATAGCTACCTCTTACGAGATAAAGGCCTGTAGCTACCTCTTGCGAGATAAAGGCCTGTAACAAACGGATGGACAGACAGACATCGTAGGCAGGGTAATAGGGTTCCGTTCGAAGGTACGGAACCCTAAAAAGTAACGCACTTTTCGCTAGACATCTTAGTATTATTAAAAGATAATTAAAACTTAATCATGCCTTGATGATGCTAACATGGTTAGCGAAACATGCGTCGAGAAAAAAGTGTTGGTGGCGCGAATCTTCGATTTCTTTGGTTTTTGATTTTTTTCATGCCAGACCGAACCGAGTCGTGTGCACGTTCTGCATTATTTGTCGTTACGTAACGTCCGTTGTAAATTACAAACGTTAGCGCCCTGTAATACGAGTATATCTATAATACACCGTTTTTTTTCGAATTATTTGCTTGTGCTTTATTCTTCTGTGCTAAATAAACAGTGGGTTTTCATTAAAACCGAAAAAAAGTGTACAAAGAGAGTCTGTAATGTCATTATCAAACAATTTCAAATAATTTGTAATCAGCGAGATGTATTGTAATATGTCCTGAAGCTTTTCATATTTTAAATTTATGGACATAAAAAAGTGGGTGTGTGCTTATGACCACACGACACAAGTGAAAACTTGATTATATGCAAAACATACATAATATTATAATATTATTATAATACGTAATAATATAAACGTAATTCTTGAAACTATGCACTCCTTGTTAGACAGTAAAGTGGTCACCTACCCGAGCGCGCTTGATGTCGAGTGGAGCCGAGTAAACCCGCTTCAGCGTCACCGACCCGAGCGTGACGGTTCACTTTCGTTCACTATTCAGAAAGAACGCAAAGTGCGCCTAAAGAAGCTTTCACTTCAAAAATTAGTTATGAGCACTAAGGTTAAAGCTATAGAGGAAGTATAAGCATTAAGTTAAGCCAGTCGCCATTGCAACTCGGCTTTCATTTTATATGTGAGAAGAAGAGAATAATATTCCCAATCCATCCCGTGTTTTGCCACCATGTTTACTCGGTCCTGTGACTTCAAACCTGGCTTCAATTTTGTGTAGGCAGTTGTTTACGATATGTCTGCTCTATATTTTTTACCTCGGTGGTTATGAGTATTTTTTTTGTTTTATCAGACAAATAAAAATCAGGCAAATATTTCAAGAGACTAAATAAAACTAGCATCAGCTCTTCAAAACGTCTTGCTCATTACTTTTCATATTGTTGAATGTTTGTTTGGAATTTTGCAATAGTGGAGTTTTTTGTTTTTTTAAACTATTTTATATTAAGCTTTTTTTGGTTTTTTATTTTAAAAGTATTCTTATTCAATAAAAAGTTGGCTATATCTCGACAACCGTAAGAAATATACTTCCTACATCCACCAATTTATTTTTTCAAAATTTGTATAATATACTTACTTGTTATCATTCAATCCATTAAGACGAACATTCCAACACTTTATCGACATCAGTCCAGTCGATTAGGCTATAGAAGGTAACGCATAATATCTCCGAAAAAATCTCCAAATGATTTGAGTATTGCAGTTTTTAATAACCTCCCTCAAAATATTAAAAAATGTGGTAAACTGTTCAAATTTAAAAACTATTTGAAAATTTTTTTCTAGCAACGCTTTCTATAAATTAAACGATTTTCTGTTAAGTCATGAATGACTATGTTCTTGATGGACCCACACTCCACAGCTTGACAATGTGTATCCACTATTATTATTATTATAACATAGTCACAAACATAGACACGTCAAACCTGTTAACTCAGTGGTTCACTAGAGAGATAAAAGAGGTGTTCATCTATGAGATGTCTGCGTTTAGAGAGATTTAACTGTATATTAAATACATTTTAGTACCCCATACATTTTTAAAACGTTTGATCAACATTTCAATTTAAAACAATAAAATATGGTTGTTTTATATTTTAGAGTGAGAATGATATAATAATAGAAATATTATAGTCAACATCCCATACATTTTTTAAACGTTTGGTCAGCATTTCAATTTAAAACAATAATAAAATATGGTTGATTTATATTTTAGAGTGAGAATGATATAATAATAGAAATATTATAGTCAACATCCCATACATTTTTTAAACGTTTGGTCAACATTTCAATTTAAAACAATAAAATATGGTTGATTTATATTTTAGAGTGAGAATGATATAATAATAGAAATATTATAGTCAACATATTATTGCGTTGGTACTAACCTCCCCTAATTGTACAGTTGCATACGTCATACCAACACAGCATGAGTTAAACGCAATTTAACAGCTTGCTCCAGAAAATATATGGCATTTTAAACTTAGCCAAGATAACTCTATGTTGTGGATTTACAGAGATTCGGATTTTTTGGCAAACAGCCTTAATTTTTTCTTTATATAACCGTTTATTGTAACTATTAGTTTTCTTTTAGACCACTTTAATGTCACTGCAATGTTTTCAATTTTCTTTTTCTCCACTCATAAATTTAACGTCAATACTAGAATTTAAAATATTGTTTTAGTCGATTTGAGAAGGATAAGGCTTTTGCTTGGATTTTTTTTTGTGCTTAGAACAGTAAATTATGTAAATTAGTTAATGTACAGTCGCGGACTTAATAAAGTTTACACTTGAGTTTTTCAGTGTAAGTTCACAAAAAGTCAGTAGCTTAGCAACAAATTTAGTTTTTAATAGGTAAATGTAAATGTCAAAAATTAAAAGAAATAATTGTCGTTTAAATGCTTCGAAATTATTAAAACGATGAACGAAAAAGATTGCAAGGAGGAAGGAATTTGCTAGTATCAAACATTATCAAATCTTTTTATGTTTTAATTGAATAATATTGAGTAATTTGGATTGTATAATAAACAACTGAGGTGTTTTGTTAATAATTTTTTTATTAAATTTTTAGGATGTAACCTTAGTAATTGATACATTACTATCAAAAGCCAAATTACAATATGCAAAAATTAAAAAAACCGGTAACTAGATGATACAGGTGTAAACTTTTTTAAGTCCGCGACCGTACCTCTGCTGTGTGGATTCATAGCGCGAAACGATCGTTGAGTGAATTAAGTAAGGAAATTTCTTGTAATTCATTTTTCGTCTCGCATCATTTTACCCCCCTATAACATACCGCCGGGAAAAACGTAGTTCTACGTCTGAAATGAAATTTTATGGATAAAAATTTGTAACCAACTAAGAGTTTTATTGGATGAGCAGCCAAATTATATAATTGATTCCTGCAATACTGGAAAAAATCATTTTACTAACCATAGTCACAGTTAGGAATCTAACCTGAACCTCTCTACTTACGCAGCAAAATAAGCTTGCAGTACTCAACCGTGACATGATTACCAATCTAACATTCTCCTTATATGTAAACAATCAATTGATTTTCACTATATGCGAGTATTAAATAAAGCTAGGTTATAGATATGAATCATCGGTATAGCGAGAACTATAAAAAAAAATTCGACTGATGACCAGTCCTATACTTCCCACCTAGTAAATATTTGCAAAAAATAAACACTCTTTTTTTATTCTTTAAAAAAAAGCATGGCCCTCTTTTTTGTTTAATGATCTACTGATAGCTAGCTTAATATAGCAAAAATCATGGTTACCTTGATTTACGTACAATTTTTATATTTTTAATAAAATATTTTTTTTCTCGAAAACTGTACATTTTAGAGAAAAAAAATATTCACATTTTTTTCATATTATAACATCTAGAATTCATATATATATATTTTTACCTATGTTAATACGTGACATTGAGAACGATTTTTTGAATATCTCAGGATCCACTGAACCGATTTGGCTCAAAATCTAATCAGATCTAAGTTAAAAGCTGATAAACACAATAGAACAATCGGCATGGCCGTATGTTGTTCCGTTTTTAAGATATCGAAGGCGAAAAATTGACCACATACACTCACACACATGCACACACACGTACAGACATCAGTCAGAAAATGCTCTTAAACGATTGCTAGGGTCTCAAAACGTGAAAATCTGTTAAAATCTCGAAATATTTTTTTCGGACTAAATCCATTATTTCCCTACCATAGTAGAGGTGGGAAGTAAAAAATTCTGTTAATTTGTAACCAAGTAAACACTAAACAGAAAGGGGCATGTCGATCGAGATCAAAACAAAATTACGTCTTCAGCGTTCAAATATTATAGTTTTACGTGAATTAAATATAGATTATGACCTCCTGGCTTCATTTTTGGTATCTTACGCTAACATCCTGTTGTTAAAAAGAATTTGAAATTTATGTTTTCCAATGTGCATAAACATATTGAATGTGCATTTGTTATATAAATGTTAGCGTCAGAAAAGCTTTCAAAATAAGACACCTCAATATATATGAATAATGTTCATTGTATTGATAAAACTTGTGTTCTCATTGTTAGAGCTGGAAAACGTACACCTCAACAATCCGGCCAGGAACTAGTACACATACAAACCAAATAATAAGTATGATACATTTTTAGAGTGTTGGGTCTCCAAGTCACTATATGAAGTATTAGAAATGCCTTGTATTATGTCCGTCTTGTGACTTCCTGTGATTTAACACTACGCGTTTCAGCAACGAGTTGCCATCTTCAGGTGTGGTTAATTATTTTCAAAAAAACACACATTGAGTATTCGTAACATTATATAATATTATGATGCTATGCGCTGTGTATTATCTCGAAATTTAAATCAGTACTTCACAAACCACGACATAATACACAGTGCTTAGCATCATAATATTATATAGTGTTACGAATACTCAATGTGTGTTTTTAAAAAAAATAATTAACCACACCTGAAGATGGCAACTCGTTACTGAAACGCGTAGTGTAAATTCACAAGAAGTCACAAGACGGACATAATACAAGCTATTTATAATACATCATAATAATACTAATAATAGTACCTACCTATATTGTGCAACTAGTGTGCTAAATTGATTTTCATGCGTCAGGCGCGATATTTTCAGCACGAGTAGTAGACGAGCGCGCCCGAGTTTTGACGAAACGCATACGAGTGCTGAAAACATCGCTCCTGACGCATGAAGATTTATTTAGCACACTAGTTGCACAATGTATACTATTATTAGGTTTATATGTGTCCTAGACGGATTATTGAGGCGTATGTATGTCATGCGTCAGACGCGATGTTTTCAGCACTCGTATGCGTCTCGTCAAAGCTCGGGCGCGCTCGCCTACTATTCGTGCTGAAAATATCGCGCCTGACGCATAACGATTAAGCACACGCGTTACACACCGCACTTTATTCAACACATACACGGTTTTAGAGCTTTATTTAAGTAATGTCAAAAATCGTTGATTCACTGACAGCAGTATCTACACCTCAAACTAAAAACATTGGCCTTGATGCAATATGTATTTATTTACTTCGTTACCATAGTAACAATCGAAAAGCGTTTCATAATGTATCATGACGTCACCAGTCAATCAACGGCCATTTAAGATTCGCTTTACAGACAAGAAAAACACTTGAAGCGTGCATGTGTTGAATAAACAATATTATAAGTAAAACCATTCATTTTATATTTGTTCATCGTGACAAATTTTGGTTTGCCGCTCGTATTTGATCATGAAAACAACTATAACAAAAAACAATTTAGTCACTCCGTAACCCCAACAATTATTGGATGTAGGTACATTTCGAAAGTTGCTATGCTTCCATCTTCAGGAAAAACTAAACTTTCGTTTCCCAGAGCTTTCATTAATTTTTGAGTTGGTTTATATTTTGTTTTTACTACCCTCGCTTAAGAAGTATAACTTCCAAACGTTGTTGAGACAAACTATATTTCTAAACCGAACTTATCACGGAGAAGAATCTGATACACATTGTATTTTACGTGTGTGTGTGTGTGTAAACGTTTACAAAGCGACTAGTATATAAATAGGTAGATGAAGGTATCTCCGGACTATTCCAGATTAACCGTCAATAAATCTAAATTCAACAATTCTCCAACCGTACGAGCATTTCAACAACATCTTCTGTTGATTTCCACCTTGTTTGACAAGGAGGATGCGAAACAAACATATCTATATATTTTCGAGTTCTGAAACATACACATTTTCAAACGATTGTTTATGAAAATTATGAAGTTTATTTTTGTCATATCCACTACCTATAGAATAGTTGCTTTACATGCATGTATGTAAAGTGACTTTTGACAGGCCGGTGTGCGAGAACGTATCTTTCCCACACTAATGTGAGAACATACTGTCACCACTCGTCAGTATTATGCCTCATTATGCAACTAGATATTCAATTTACTATTTCCTCATTGTGTATTATTATTTTTTTGCCATACCCACTACAAAAGCTACTTTCGATGTATGTATAGCGGCCATTAATGACCCATTTAACAGGCAGATGTGCGGAAAATGGTTTAGTTTCTGCACTAGCGCAGAAATAACGGTTGCCATGGCAACTTCTGTTAATTCGCTCTATACGCCTGCGTGCGCCTGTCATTACTTACTTGCACGAACTTCGCGGCACACTAGAAGAAAAGATGACGACGCAAATGAACTGTCAGAATTTTTTGAAAATGACGTAAAAAGTAGGTATTTTGTAGTGGGTATGGCAAAAAATACCATATATGTCTCGTACGTAATGGTATTACGGCTCGTGTGACTGTAAAAACTATCGCTCGTTTTTACATACTGTCATCACTCGCCGTAATATGCCCCATTACGTATCTAGACATACAATCTACTATTAGTACAGAATAATTTACCAGTTAGCACAATGCTAACAGCAAGAGAATTCTTTCCTAGTAATAAATTAGCACACATTTTTATCATATGCGAGTAATTTAAATACGTACCTATGTTAACAGTAATTGTTTTTTGTTACAGGTGAGTAGACTACTTAGATCTTTATCAAACGTGGTAAGCTAAAAAAATTTCCTTTGTAAATAAAGTATTACACTGAAAACTTTATTAAATAATATTTTTAGAAATGCGCATAGAAATGGTTATTTACGAACTTTAAATTACAATTTGTTGTAAAATATAATGCATGGAAAGTGTAAGGTATGTGCAGTATAAGATGTAGCTACATGCCAGATAATAGGTATTTATGGTGGAAGCGCCGGGTACAACCATTTTTTACTTTCATTTTTTTTTAATAAAATAATATGGACATTTTATGAATAAAACAAATTCAAAATAAACATTTATATTGATGAATGTTAACAATATGCAATTAATTAGTTTAATTATTGTCCGGAAATTGACATAATTAACAGACACTTTAAAAAAGCCCGTTACTAAAACTAAATCAAGCTCTTTAGGGATCCGTACCTTATAAGATCACTCGTGCATACGTCTCTCTGTCTGTTTGTCTGTCACAGACGTTTTTCTCGAAAACTGCGTGACGTATGAATTTAAATTTTGTAACGCACACAATGCACATAACTCGATAATCAAATGTTACGAAATATTTCTGAAAATATTTTTTATTGGGGCAATGGGAATACGTTTGGACTTCAAAAAAAAGTTGAATTTATTTGTCCATTTCACTTTATTAATTCATGAATCTCAGTTTTATTCAACTCTAACGCCCTGCAATAAAAAAAAAACTAAACTAAAAAAACTGCAAAAGTGTGGTTATGTTCCATCGTGCTGAAAATATTAAAAGTTGTTTAAAAATTCAGTAGAGTCTATAATCTACAACAAAAAAAACAACGTTGCCATATTCGCTGAAATATCTGCGAAGATACAATATTTAGAAATTTAAAATTAGTTTAACACGTCATATCAAAGGTAAATTTATCACTGTTTTCAAGGAAACCCTGTAGATTATATTATAACGTTTACTCATTTTCTAGTGCGAAGACAATTAACAAAATTAGGTCTGTGTTTAGAATGGCTAGATTATTTGTTGTAAATCTCAAGGGTTGTTCCATCTGCCTTCAAGATAGTTCGTTACAACTGAACGCACCACCTATGCTATTAACAAATTTAGTTGGGATGAA
The DNA here is from genome assembly GCA_039654895.1 of Mongoloraphidia duomilia. Taxonomy (NCBI): domain Eukaryota; kingdom Metazoa; phylum Arthropoda; class Insecta; order Raphidioptera; family Raphidiidae; genus Mongoloraphidia; species Mongoloraphidia duomilia. The sequence continues at coordinate 15,000,823 of CM077520.1, forward strand.
ATATTAAACGTACCTTTTACTCATCAGCGTATAATAAAAACAGTGGTCGCAGTGCCACACCCTGTTGGCAAAATGGTGTAAATAAATAAAAATTTTATTTCAAAATAAATTTACAATTATGTACATATAAAATATATTGCAGCGTTCCCTGTTTTGCCAGCTGCTTATAAAAGAAAATTAAATAACAAAAAATTTAATTCTGAACTTTTTTGACATTTTGGGAAAAAGTTAAAAAAAAAACCCAAACAAGTGACAAAATGGTGTATTTCACCATATGCAAACTACTGTTGTCATAAAATTGACCATTTTGTCGATTCTCCATTTTGAACTAAATAGAAGAAGAAAATTGTTTGTTACTCAGAATTTTTTAATTTTTTTATCCCCTTCTTGATACACGGGAGCCCCCTAAACGTAAGTTCCAATTTTTTGCATTTGTCTTTGCTTGGACCATCAACTTAAAATATATTATGTCAATTTCATTGTAGTAGCATTTACAGTTTAGAAGTTATAAGGCTGTGACAGATAGACGGACATACAGATAGACAGAATAGGGAAAACGAATGGGTTCAGCCTTGAGTATGGAACCCTGAAGGCAACGAATATTAAAAGTTATGATCGTTTTCTTTATTCAAGAATCTGTTTCTAACTGTTCATAAACATATACTACTGAAGGTTCTTATTTTTCAGTAGACGATAATGATTTCAACTACTCATAGTATTGGGTCTTTTTGTGACAACATCAATACCCTACATTGTCGACCACAACATTGTTTTGTTTTGGAGTTGCTAGGAGTTAGGCTTATAAAATGAACAAGTTAAAAGAATGTTGTGGTCGATAATGTAGGGTAGGGATGGCGAACCTATGGAGTACGCGTGCCATATATTGTCGGCTCGGTATTGACTGGTATACAATCGAAATAATTATTAATTATGTTAGATGCTGTCGAAAAAATGTGACTATCATTATATATAGAAATAATTCTTTTCATCTACGTTTAAATAATTTTTTGAAGTGAAGACTTAGGCGCGTTAGGCACCCTTTGCCTGGGTACTGAAAAACTGTGAGGCGTTCGCAACTACTTCCGTAAGATTTCGCAACATACTTATATCATAAAAACGGCTGTCTACACTCTTCCACCCATAGCGCAGTTGGTTAGGTCTTGCGTTCTATGCATAGAAACCTGGGTTCGAGACCTGATGGCAGCGTTGAATTTTTGGTTTTTTTTTCTAAATTCTACATGATATTTAGGTATTTATATATTTTTTTATTTTTGTTATATTCTTTCTTTGATAATAATTATAATTTTTTTGAAACCAAGGTGGAATTAATTAAAAATACAATTTTGGTATTTTAGTAATAAATTATTCTTAGTTCGTAAATGCGCTATAATAGATGACACCAAAAATTAGAAAATCTGAAGTTTTCACTTCTGTCGTGTGGTCACACTCATTTTTTTTATTCACTAAATTTCTTTGGCACGCCTTGGTCACATTAAACATTTTTTGAAAAAAAATTGACACGTGGATGTGAAAATCCCATCCCTGATGTAGGGTACTGATGTTGTCTCAAAAAAACCCAACAAAATAGTAATTTTTATTAGTCTAGAAAAAATCAAAAACATAAAATATATAAATCATACACGAACGTTTTATCAATATTGAAATAATATACTAATTTCTTTGACTCGGTAGGTAATTTAGTAATCTAAACAGGCAGAATTCTGTTCTTGAAGATAGTTTTTTGGTAATCAACTAAAAAAGAATTTATTCTTATCAAGTTAATCAAATAAAGCGCTTTTATGAACTTCTTTTTTTTTCGGACAAAATCGTTTCTAGTGGAAATCTGCACTTCGACAATTAAGAAATATAAACTTTTTTTATCAGAATAATCAGCTGATACTCAACTTTTCTTATTTCCTTGACGTAGCCATTTTAGATATTAAGTTCTTTCCTTTTCGATCTGAGATGCGCACTTTTTCAGTTTCTAAAAGTTGGTAAAAGAAACATTTTATTTGCGATAAAGGTGTTATTTTGACATTTGGCTGTTTGTTAGTCTGTAAGAGTCCTTTCACACTATCCGGTTTAGCCGGTCAAGTTTTAAACCTTAGAAAACCGAATAAGTAATGGAGCATTCGTAATAACATTCGTGTAACTTTACAGAAATAGCACTTAACCTCTTTTAATTTTATGAGTTAATCAGCTAGATTCTAAACATTTGTGTATCAAGAAATTCTAACCCGATTCCTAATAAATTAAAGAGTTGAAATTTGAATAGGTGTGAAGTATGATTACAAGGACCTAATAAGGACTAATAAGGAAGATAAAAAATAGGAAATTAAAAACAAAATTACTTGGGCCAAAATAAATTAATATTTGTTAGTCCAAAGGAAAGCGACTATTGTCATTTATTCGCTTCATTAAGCCTTCATCTTGCTTTTTTTCGAAGCCAATAATAATTTTTCTTCATTTAGTGTAATCCTGAAGATCATTAAGACTTCTATAGAATTGAGCCAGCATGCTATAGTGGCGATATTATGATGAGAAGGGGGATGGAAGGATGGGTAGATAATCACGGGGTGGAGGGAGTTGTATGTGAGTATCTTTGTACATAACGGCATACAAAACATTTGAAACGGCGCAGCAAACATTTTACTAATCCCGCATTTGGTCGCAATACCCTTTATACTATGTGTTCTGCTTATCTGTGTTTTATCAGGATTAAAGATCACTATTGTCGAAAATGCAGAAGGGGTGGTTTGTTGTTTTGCTCTACACCGATGGTGTTTGGTAGTCGGATGGAAATGTAATGTTAAATCCACACCAAAAGAAATATTAAGGAACTTTTTCAGATTTGGAAAATCTTTTGTCGAACGTGTATAATCTACAATTTTCTATTTTGACAATCTTATAAATTTTTTCAAGGAAATCAAAACTTGCTGAATTGTAAAAGCTAAATTTGTGGGTTCTTTGCAGGGGCGGACTAAGCCCGTCGGAGGCCCGGGGCGGCAGAACTAAATGAGGCCCCCGTTCTGCTTAGAAATTGATGTCTTTGTAGTGTAAATTTCGTAAAAAATGAATAATATAGATGTAATGGCTGGCAAAAGAAATCAAATATTTATAATAAACGACCTACCTACATTAATTATATTTTGTATACGTATGGGGCCTCCAACTCCAAACTGCTTCTTACTTACTAAACACATTTTGGCCTTGTTTGGGATTTGATTAAGAAGGATTTCTCGAGATTTAGAGGCCCTCCAGGATCAGGGGCCCGAGGCGAGCCGCTCTCTCCGCTCCCCCCCCCTAGTCTGCCACTGGTTCTTTGTACTATTGGTATTTGAATATTTTCTTTAATAATTAATTTATTAAAGCTGTCATGTTTTATTTCCAATTGTGGTTTTAGAGTATAAAAAGCTGTTTTTGAACGTGAAAGTGTTTAAAAATAAGCTGCGTACTTTCGTTTTTGTTTCAGATAAGAAAAGTGTTGATAATTTAATTACTTTTCGAACTGAAACTTTGCAAAAATGTAAAAATAAATTAAGTTTGCGTGTCACTTGATAAAAACTCTTAAAGAGTTCGCGATATTTTGCATTTACTATACTCAGAGTAGTGTTAAAATTGCAATAAGTCGAGGACTTGACATCGTTTTCAGACAAAAATGATTGGTAGGTATTTAATAATGAGAGCAAAAAAATCAATGATTCGATAAATTTGCTTTTATGATTTAAACGAAATTTACTGGCAAAGCTAAGTCTAAACCCACGAAAAATTCGTTTTCTAACAGATTTTATTTTAAAAATCAATTTTTTGACGTTTTAATATAATGTAATAGTGTAAGCAGGCCTTGTATACTTACGTATACCGGGTGGTGAACTGCTCAGGTGATAGGGGTTTAACACGTAAAATCATAAATGTGCAGTTTCCTGCTCTCCTGATTTTTTTAGAACAAAAATTCGTTAAACTAAAAATGATCACTGTTAAATTATCTACATGATATGTCACTTAGTTACTACGAAAATAATTTTTATACAGCGTGGTTACAAAGAATGCATATTTTTGTCCTTTTGACTATTATTAATTTGTCAGAAAAAATTATTCTTAATAAAAGTTTTTTCATACTCTAAAACCTAAAAGGAGATAATTAGAATCGATATAGCTCTTCTCGTGTACAGGGAGGATCTGAAAGTTTGATTTGATCTAAGAATAGAAAGACCTAGTTGACACACCTTTAAACGGATTGAAACCAAATTTAAAACTTAAGGTTTTTAGGGGATTCCTCAAGTAGATTTTTCTCATTTCCTCCCTACTCCCTTAAACAGGGGTAGTTTATTGATGTACAAAAATAGAAAATTGCGATATTCTCCCATTCTGAATTTTTACAAAACAAATGAATGAAGGCATATTGTACAGTTATTAATGACGTAACGATTTATGAAATATGATGGAAATCGTTTGAGCCGTTTTCAAAAATATTGCAATTATCTATTTTTGTTCGTCAATAAACTACCCTTATTTAGGGGAGTAGGAAAGAAATAAGAAAAATCTACTTGAGGAATCCCCTAAAAACCTTAAGTTTTAAATTTGGTTTCAATCCGTTTAAAGATGTGTCAACTAGGTCTCTATTCTTAGACCAAATCAAACTTTCAGATCCTCCCTGTACACGAGAAGAGCTATATCGATTCTAATTATCTCCTTTTAGGTTTTAGAGCATAAACAAACTTTTATCAAGAACAATTTTTTCTAACAAATTAATAATAGTCAAAAGGTCAAAAATATGCATTTTTTGTAACCACACTGTATAAAAATTATTTTCGTTGTAACTAAGTGACATGTCATGTAGATAATTTAACAGTGATCATTTTTAGTCTAATGAATATTTGTTCTAAAAAAATCAGGAGAGCAGGAAACTGCATATTTATGATTTTACGTGTTAAATCCCTATATACACCTGAGCAGTTCACCACCCGGTAGATGTGATATTATCCATAGATTTTGGAGGACAGTGGTTAGCGTCACGGCCTCTGGATCAGACTGTCGTGGGTTCGAATCCCGCCTCCGCTCATGGATGTTTTGTGATGTCGTTTAGTTTTAAGTGAGTTGTTATTTAATGTAATCAAGACACTAATGACCTAAGTTGTCGACGCGTCTATAATTTACAATAAATAAAAATATTAAAAATAATTATTTATTGATTTTAAAAATGCTGAGGAATGAAAAGCAAAAATGTAAATGTATGAAGTATAACTTCGACCGTGCGCTTATATGGGTGAGGTACATACTCTTTTTTACTTCCCACCTCTACTATGGTAGGGAAGTAATGGATTCAGTCCGAAAACAATATTTCGAGATTTTAACAGATTTTCACGTTTTGAGACCCTAGCAATCGTTTAAGATCATTTTCTGACTGATGTCTGTATGTGTGTGTGTATGTGTGTATGTGTGTATGTGTGTATGTGTGTGTGTGTGTATGTGGTCAATTTTTCGCCTTCGATATCTTAAGAACGGAACAACATACGGGCATGCCGATTGTTCTATTGTGTTTATCAGCCTTTAACTTAGATCTGATTAGATTTTGAGTCAAATCGGTTCAGTGGATCCTGAGATATTCAAAAAAACGTCCTCAATGTCACGTATTAACATAGGTAAAAAAAAATATAAATGAATTCTAGATGTTATAATATGAAAAAAATGTAAATATTTTTTTTCTCTAAAATGTATAGTTTTCGAGAAAAAAAATATTTTACTAAAAAAAATAAAAATTGTACGTAAATCAAGGTAACCATGATTTTTGCTATATTAAGCTAGCCATCAATAGATCACCAAACAAAAAAGAGGGCCATGCTTTTTTCAAAGAATAAAAATTAAATTGTGTTTTAAAGACCACCAACAGCTAAGGTTATTTGGGCCTAGTCAAAGAATAAAAAAAAGAGTGTTTATTTTTTGCAAATATTTACTAGGTGGGAAGTATAGGACTGGTCATCAGTCGAATTTTTCTTATTAAATTTTACTTCTTTAAATACTCAGTTTCAAAAAAAATAGTACTAAATTACTGTAAGTAATAGAGTACTTGAGGGGAATTTTTTGTCGCATTTTATTATTAAGAAAATAAATACAAGTTTCTAGTTTAGGCTTCAGAAATTGACCACTTAGTGGACGCCACGCAACGACGTAAAAATGAACTTCCAAAGCTTAAGGATCGCATAAAAAGATATTATCTATAAATTGAAATTTGAAAGTATATTTTAGTTTCTGCTTGTTGTCATTAAATCAAATTAAAAAATCAAAATAGAGATTAATTTTACAAACGTTTTATTGTCTGTGTAACGAAGCATTTTAAGAGCCAATGTTTGGAATTAAAGAGAAATAAAAAGAATCTTCTGTCGTGTAGAACAAAATTTATTGCTGACAATAAAAACTATCTGTTCATTATTAAAACGATTATTGAAGGAAGGCATAAAACACATTTAATTATCTGTATATAAAGGAAGAGCAAAGCTCCAGAAGAAAAGTTCAATAATTAACGGCCGCTAAATACATAACGAAGACATTTTTTTCAATACTATCAAAATATGTTTGGTTCTTTGTACAAAAATGCCAATATTTATAGAGACAATTACATTTTAATTACTTTTTATCTAATTTTTTTTTAATTCTTTACTTCAGATACCTTCCATTCTGTATGTTACCTTAAAAATGGTTGCTTGAAAATGATAATAATTTATCGAAACATGTCGCATTAACATTTGCGCTCGCTGACACGCTGCAGCACAAGCGCTAACTGTAGGCCGCACCGTAGCATTAGACTCTAATCTGAAGACTGTTAAGTGTATCGATTAGTTTTTTTTATTACAAATAATAAATTGAAAACTATTAGTACACGGATAGCATTGATAGTTTTTATACTTAACCTTAAAAAAACGTTTTGTGGCTAAACTTAATATTTTATTATACTTGCGGGCGACGCTACTAAAAATTAAAAAAACAAGGTAAATGGAATTTAATTTCAATTATATGGCATCGAATAAGGATAAAGCTGTAAAAATAAAAAACAATTGTATGTTTCTAAATTAGTAATTGCTCAGAATAAAGACATAAAATTCAAACAATTAAACTTTTAAATGAGCAAAATACCGATGCATAAACTTACTGTGAAATCTGATTTATTTCGAGAATTTCTTGTTCACTGAAAAAAACGATCATTTTATGATATAAAGCTGATATAAATTTATTCATTCGTACATAAAGCAAATGGCGTCATTCGATTGGAAAATAGATGTACAAGGCATTGAACACAAAGACCACGATATCTTGATTCTGTTTTTTTGCGACAATAAAATTCTATATCAGTTAAACATTGATACTTTGCTTCCTATATAGACATTAGTTAAAGTCTATTTTTGAAATATCATCAACGTATCTATTATTAGGATTATATTTGTAGAATTACACACAATAATTTTAACACTTCAAAATCTACCTCGGTGAAGTCGGACCGGAAAACTAGCTATAATATAAAAACCATTAGTTTGTTTACAAAATTTAATTTTAAGTACATAAAACTTGCAATACTTTCTAAATTATATACCTGCATATAATTTGAAAAATATTGAGTTTGATTTGATGTCCAAAGATAATGAACGCAGTTAATGTAAATATAGAATTATAAATTTTAAAATTAAGTATATGATCATAAACTATATAGTTATCTGAATTTAAATCTTTAGCTTCTCGTCTTAACTGTAATTCGGTACTTTATCTCTATAAAGTTCTGCATAAATTGGTGGACGATTCTGCGTTTTTGAGTCAAATTCCTCTTAACGTACTTGTTAGCAGGATGCGTGCCACCTCGACTTTTTATTTGCCTAATGCAAAAACGGTACGTGTGGCAAATTCGGCGTTGAATGTGTGTGTGTCATATTATCAATGAAAATAATATTGATATTATGTAGGTATGTCTCTTTGAGTTCTTTAAAAAAATTATTTTAAAATGTATGATTTTGTATTGTTCTTTTTTTTTGTGAGTTCCTTAGGCTTCTGTCCGTAAACTCAATTTTTTTGAATAAATCATATTTGATGCTTATGAAGTATTAGAAATACCTTGTATTATGTCCGTCTTGTGACTTCTTGTGATTTAACACGACGCGTTTCAGCCACGAGTTGCCATCTTCAGGTGTGGTTAATTATTTTTTTAAAAACACACATTGAGTATTCGTAACACTATATAGTATTATGATGCTAAGCACTGTGTATTATGTCGTGGTTTGTGAAGTACTGATTTAAATTTCGAGATTTTATGATTTATATAGTAGGTAGATGAAATGGAAATGTGAGTATGTGTGTGTATGTATGCAGACGATTACTGAATATTGGGTGTTTGTGTGTTGTTAATTATTGTGTCGTATATTATGTTCGATTTTAACGTTAGTTTGTCATTAAGAATGTTGGTATAGTTGAATTTTGTGGCTTTATATATTTCATATTCTTCGAGGGTGTCCATGTGTCCATATATGTAGTGGAATAAAATTTGATTCAAAATCGTGATATTCATGATTTTTAAATCAGTACTTCACAATCCACGACATAATACATAGTGCTTAGCATCATAATATTATATAGTGTTACGAATACTCAATGTGTGTTTTTAAAAAAATAATTAACCACGCCTGAAGATGGCAACTCGTTGCTGAAACGCGTCGTGTTAAATCACAAGAAGTCACAAGACAGACATAATACAAGGTATTTCTAATACTTCATAATATTCATATAGTGACTTGGAGACCCAACACTCTAAAAATGTATCATATTTGATGCGATTATAAATTGGCTGATATTTTTATCGTTCTCGCTTTTATATAATTCATAATTTTTCATTTCAAAAGATACAATCTTTGGGTGTGAGCTAAAAGTAAACTGCTGTTTAGTTCATTACCAGGTCTAAATTAACAGTAAAAATTAATTAAATATCATTTGTCATTTATATTTACAGCAAAATGTCATGAAATAAAGACGTCACTTGTTCGTGTGCTCTAATTAAATGTTTACAAATAAATATTTTTCATATTTAAATTCACACCTATTAAATACTTATTGCAAAAATTGAGCTCTTATTATGTCTAATTAATAAATTTATGATGGATTCGAAAATTTACAGTGTAACGAACCCCATCGAAACGCAAAACGGTAAATTAATTTGCAGTGTAGCAGCGTAGGGCGTTCAAAAATAATAAAATAATTGTTGGACACAAATCGAGTAGGTAAACAATAATAATTTGACAGTAAGTACCTATAATAATCAAACCAAATGTATGATTTAAAAAAAGGGGTACGTGCCTCACCCACATAAGCGCACGGTTGAAGTTATACTTCATACATTTACATTTTTGCTTTTCCCCTCTCAGCATTTTTAAAATTAATAAATAATATTATTATTCATAAAATCCATAGATATCATAACATCTATTATCTATACATAAGTATCCGAAGCCTGCTTGCAATATTACACTATTTTGAAACGTCAAAAAATTGATTTTTAAAATTATAAAATCTGTAAGAAAACTAACTTTTCCTGGAATGAGGCCTAGCTAGATCGATTTTTTGCCCCCTAAAATCCCTATTCAGTAAATTTGATCCAAATGGTTAGAGTCGTTTTGTCCCTTTATCAGCGTTTCATTAATTTTTGAGTCGAGGTCATTCCAATTCACTACCCTCGCTAAAGAAGTATAACTTCAATAACAAATGCTGGACTATAGCATAGTTTTTGAAAGGAAAAAACAAAGAGTAAACAATCGTTATTCAAATATTTTTTGCTGTCAATTTGGTGTCGATTTAAAGTTAACTTAATGTAAACAACAATTTGTTTTTTTTATGTACTATAAGAGGATTGTGATAAAAAAGAAAACTTTGGTACTCGATGCTATGTAACTACATATTCTCATCTTTAATATACCGAATGAAGTTTCAGTAAGGGGTCATAAAAAATAACTTACGAGTTATGAACACAATTCGAATATAACACCTAACCAGAGCTATATATCTCAGATCTTTCGTTTCGAACCTTCTTTCCTTATCTTTAATAATATAATATAATATCCGTCCTTCTGGCGTTCTTTTTTTTCGGTACTTTAAGACAAATTTTGTTGTGAACATATATTTTCTTAAATTTTTGTATTATGTAATATTGTACGTGTGAAACCATTTCTTAAGAAATAACTCCTAAAAATTTCGGAAAAAATAACTAGATTAGCGTTTTATTTATTTATGTAAGATTACTTGTGCGCCGAATCGGCTTTATTAAAAAAAAATTTGATTGAAATTTGCAATTTTATATTTGAAAAATAATTCTTCAGATAAATAATTTTTTCTTCAAAATATAAATTGATAAAACTGTTCCAGTCTTGATGGTTTCCGGGTCGTGGTCCGAGTTTTAATCCTACCTGACGTTTCGTCTACAACTGCTGTAGACATATTTTAAGACGATGAGCGCAGGTAGCCTAGTGGATAGCGTACTTGGTACCAGCCTCTAGACTAGACCGTCGTAGGTTCGAATCACATCTGCGCTCATGGATGTTTTGTGATGTTATTTAGTTTTAAGTTAGTTGTTATTTAAAGCAATTTAAGACGCTAATGACCTAAGTTGACGACGTGTCTATAATCTACAATAAATATTAAATTTAAAGGCGATGTGGTAGCTGTTGAAGTGTCCTCCTTGGCGACTTACAGAAAGTTGTGTCAATGACTGGTGTCCTCCCTTCTTTTATGCCAATTGTCAATGTGTTCTCTGCTCGGTCGTATTCTGTCCTTTTGTGATTGGTCATAGGTTTTGTATGGTGTAGTGCTGGTGTCCTTACTAACATTCAAGCCTTCATCTTTTCGGTTGAAATTCTGTTTGAGTTTTTGTATTTCTATGGCCTCTCCCTGTATAAATGCATGGGTAATAACTCACTGTTCTGTCTATAGCTTGGGTTTCTTCGAAGAGGATCTTGTGATGATAAAATTGTTTTTAACACGCTTTTATTAGCTTCACCTGTATGTTTGCTTGCTTGTTTGTCAGTTTGTAACCGACTTCTTTGAACTTGATTTTGACCAACTTTGAACGGTCAGATTTAGTTTAAACGTTGTCGACTTATCAAGGACCGACGACAATACAATAATTGAATAAGTTTGTCCCATTATCCTGACCAGGATCTCCAGGACTGAAAAAAAGCAAAAAACTTCAGATTGAACTGAAACTTTGCACACTTATCAAGGACCGATGACAATACAATAATTCCATAAGTTTGCATTATCCTGACCAGGATCTCCAGGACTAAAAAAAAGCAAAAAACTTCAGATTGAACTGAAACTTTGCACACTTATCAAGGACCGATTACAATACAATAATTCCATAAGTTTGTCCCATTATCCTGACCAGGATCTCCAGGACTAAAAAGCAAAAATAAATTATAATTTAAAAAAACTAAAAAACACGCTTTAATGAACTAAAAAGTAAAAAAATAATTAATTTTATTGTAAAAAAGCGTGGGGTAGTATGAAAATATGATCCAAAGCACCCCACGCTTTTTTACAATAAAATTAATTATTTTTTTACTTTTTAGTTCATTAAAACGTGTTTTTTAGTTTTTTTAAATTATAATTTATTTTGACATTATTGCTTTATTATGTTATACCTACCAAATCATTTTTTTTCCGTGTATTTTTAGAAAACGTTTTTTTCTCAAACATTGAGGGAGAAAAAAAATATTTGTTCATAATTTATCATCTAGAATTTATTTGTATTTTGTTTGCCTATGTCAATATTTATAACCTTGTGAAATAATTTAAACGCTGTTTTTTTGTAATTATTGTATAAATTTGACACCTTGTAGTAATTTTTCCGTCAGCGTAACCCTGTAACTCTTCTGGTACCTTTGCATCTATTGATATGTTACCTAACTTTATGTACTAACAAAATTGAATGATTTATATTCATGGAAAACCTTCTTTGACGAGAAAATCATTTTCTTAGACAAAAAGGTTCCCGGTTCCCATAAAAATGGAAATTCAGTTATTAGTTCGTTGCATCTCGGCTCAAATTCAGCATTCAGGGCTCGTGCGATGCTTTCATATTACTACACACTACACCTCTATTGCCCTGCCCCCCTCACCACCTCCGGCCTATACTCGTCTTTTTCCTTGTACAATTTACACTCAGTTCTACTCATACCTTTATTTCCCTTATCGTTTCTACTCATCGCTTCTCATCCGCAATATCTGCATAGAATATTTTGATAATAAAGTTCGGTATAAACTCGCCCTGCAAAAATTAGACGTTTTAATTGGTTTTGTGAAATAATCCAGATTCGATTTAATCTGATTAGTTTATTTCCAATCATAATTTCTGTAGCGGACACCGATTTTTTTAAATATCTGGTTCATCCGTATTATAATTATAATTATATATAATTATAATCGAACCTTAAAGTGTTCCAAATTAATTTGCCTTGATATATAATATAATTTCTATATTTTCTTGGTGTTATTAAAAAATGGATCTTTCATCTTCGATTCATTTGTTTGTGTTTAGATCTCGCATGTGAGATGTTTCGGTAATCTGGCACCTGTGTTAAAATATCGACTCTCGCATGAGGTGGTTTTTTCAGTGACAGAATGCTTTAAAGGGAAAGTTTTGGTCTTTTGGAAATGTGTCACTGTGTGAGTAATTGTCAACTCAGTCCGCCGCGATGGTGGACAGTTTAGGGTTAGAATCCCTACGGTGACACAGTTTTGAAAAAAATCAGTTTTTCCTGACTACAGCATTATGTTACGTCATTGTCAAAATGGATGTTTCATATTATACTGATGCAGTCATGCATTCATTTAATTGTGTATTTAGTCACGATGCCTCGTGTTAAACTTGTATACATTATAATTTTTATTTATTCAACAAATACAGAGCGTGTAGAAATGCCGTAATTTATGTCGTAGCCAGATTGAAAAATTCGTCGTTTTATAAAACGCCTAGACGTTTTAAAAAGGCGGCCAGATGGTGCATAATAACTGTCACTCTGTAAGTGGACTCTAGATCTGTTGAGTGAATAAATAAATAAATTATTTGATGCCAAAGAATCCTAAGGACTGTGGTACTAATAAAAGATGTTTAAAATTGATTGAGAAAAATCAATTTGTACTTTCAAATGTAATTTAGAAGTAACCACGTATTTGAAATGGCTAATTCAGGAAATTGAAATGTTCAGTTTAAAGTCGGATTTAAAATCAAGTGAGTAAAATAGTGAAAAACGTTTTATACATATTGTATTTGCTAGACGTCCCTGGAGGTGTGATCCGACTCTATCCAGTATGCTGCCGTGGCTTCTATTAAACATGAATATTTTACTTTTAAGGCAAGGTATATAATATAATCCAAAATGGTTCGAACAGTTTCAAATTCTAGACATCGACTTATGTTTATATGTAACAGGCTAGTATATTTGGTTGAATAAAATAGACTAGTTTTAACATATTATTGAAATATCAATTGTTGAATTACATTTTTCAATTCAAGAAATTGCATAATATTATGTTATACAGGGTGAATAGTTATCCTACATCCATAGCACTATAGAATAAAATGGGTGTGTGCTTATGACCACACGACAGAAGTGAAAACTTCAGATTTTTGGTGTCATCTATTATAGCGCATTTATGAACTAAAAATAATTTATTACTAAAATACTAAAATTGTATTTTTAATTAATTCCACCTTGGTTTCAAAGAAATTATAAGTATTGTCAAAGAAAGAATATAACAAAAATAAAAAAATATATAAATAAATATCATGTAGAATTTAGAAAAAAAACGCCAAAAATTTTACGCTGCCATCAGGTTTCGAACCCAGGTTCCTATGCATAGAACTTAACCAATTGCGCTATGAATGGAAGTGTCTAGAGTCTAGACGACCGTTTTTATGATATAAGTATGTTACGAATTCTTAAGATCAGCTTGCAAACGGTCAGCTTGCGAATTCTTACAGTTTTTTGCGAACGATTCACGTTATTTTAGTATCCAGGCAAAAAGTGCCTAACGCGCCTAAGGAAGTTTTCACCTCAATAAATCGAACTTTTTCTGAATACTCAATTATTTCACACACAATTGAAGTAGTAGAGTATGCAGAAAACTTTGGTGCATTTTGACTTTATTAAAGAACTATAGACATATAAATAGACGAACATTGATTTCTTCAGCCCGAAACGAAACAAAGGAATGTTCAAAAAAATAAATTCAACAAAAAATTATGTTATACTAAACTTTATTTGCGGATTGTATTAATTCGTGTGCATGTTATATTACATGTGGTGAAAATTTATGTATATTTTTAACACAAAAAGCATCAATTTAAAAATTGTCTAGAGTCTTTATAATAAACAAGATTTGCATATTCATGTTTTCACTTCAGTTCTTTAGAGGCTGATACTTAATCATTGTGATAACGAAGATAAATTTCTGTTCGTACGGATAGGACGTTTACTGACTGCCAGCCGGTAGGCAGTTCTTACATTACTATGTCTATATGTTACTGGGCAAGGTACTGCCAAAGATGTAAATTTAAATTTTTGTTCGATTTTTATATAGAGAGTTCCCACCGTAAAACAATCTAGTACTGGACAAAACTACTATAAAGATATATTTGGTGACATTTAATAATATCATTGACCTTTATATAAAATAAAAATAAATAAATAAATAAAACACAGCAAAATTTGATTTAATCGAGACGAGTTCTAATAGACCGAGAGCTAGTGACAATTTTTTGGTGTTATTTATTCAAGGCCTTATTTTTGTGAAGAAGTTGAGGGAGGAATATTAAAGCTTGCCCTGAGTAAGGGATTTTGCTAGATAGCGGTATGGGAGGGATGCAGACCGCCCCCAACATGTAGCAAAAAAAAGTGGTCACAATTATTATTGCTTCAAGGCTGAAATTATTTGTATAGCTTGTCGTTGACCCAATAACGCCATTATAAAATTTGCAGATCGATTAGTCAGTATTAAAGGGGTGGCAGATCACCCTAAATGTGTCATGTACCCGACGAAATTTATATTACTAGTTCAAGGTTCAAATTTTAATATGTTGTTACGGCGACTGTTTCAAGTATATATTTCAATTTGCAGAACAACATGTCGGTATTAACATCTTCACAAAAATAAGGCCTTAAATAAATAACACCAAAAAATTGTCACTAGCTCTCGGTCTATCACAACGAGATTTAAATTTGGATTGATTCGGTTGTTTGAAAAGCGTAGCTCATAGAAACTGCCAAAAAAAACAATGTTGTGATCGACAAAGTAGAGTATTAACACAAAAAGATCCAACACTACTAAATGTTTAAATAATATGATGATGAACATCAAATCGGTGGCAGGCTAGTTTGATTTTTTTTAAATAATTTTTAATGGCCAGTGTATCGTCTACTGGTCAACACTATTTGGTGAAATTTATACAGATAATAGAGAAATATCAATTTTGTACAGTTATCATTGTCTGCCTTGCAAACTTTTCTGCATACCTGGCAGACCACTCCCCAAATGAATAAATGTTCAGTATGAGGCCTGCCAGGTAGGTATTAAAAAAAGTGGGTGCGTGTCCTTATATACGCGCGTTAGAAGTCATACTCCTTTGGCGTGATTAAAAACTAATTTTTAATTTGCATGCAAATAACTTATTGAAATAAAGTAATAAAAGACAAGATTTGCTATATGGTAACTATGGAAATTAATCCTGTTAACTTTCATGTCACAGATTTTGTGTCACAGTTTTTGAAAAATTCTCTCTTATCATTTTTTCAAAACGTGCCTAAAGAAGTATAAATTCAAAAAATTGCAAGGTAGACAATGATAATTGTAAATAATTGATATTTCTCTATGTAAGGCTATAATTTGTATAAAGTATTGTTGACCTAAATAATAACTTTGACGTTAACATATGTATACCTGTTATGTGGGCTGCCGGGGCCGTTCGAGTTGCGTTTCCATGCGTTTCGTGACACCATTTTATGTATATTATATTAGAGATTGATGAAGTTTACTAAATCATCTATTATCAACAATTTCACGTTCTTTTTATATTTGTTTCGGGTTTTTCAATTATCTGTCTAAAGTTTTATTACATTTTATCACAATATGAGCTCGTATCCCAACGTATAATTTTCTCTATTTCTATATTTATCCAAACAAATCCAAACTAATCTCTACATAGTATAAATTGAAGTCGCTTTTCGCGTCTGTCTGTCTGTCTGTCTGTTTAACCGCTAACTCCTCCTAAACCACGCAACGGATTTTGATGCGTTTTTCACCATCAGTTAGATAATTTTTCACGGAAGATTTATATATATATATATATATCATAATTAATAAACAATAATAATTAATAATTAATTAATTAAATTCGTAACCCGACCGTAAGAATTCGCAACATACTTATATCATAAAAACGACCGTACTTAACTGTTCCACTCGTAGCGTAGAGGTTACGTCGCAGCACTCTATGCACAGGGACCCGGGTTCGGAAACTGATGGCATCGTAGAATTTTTGGCTTTTTTTTTCTAAATTCTACATGATATTTATTTATATATTTTTTTATTTTTGTTATATTCTTTCTTTAGTAGTGTATTTATAATATTCAAGCGAACGAGCGAAGCGAGTGAGTAGTGTATTTATAATATTCAAGCGAACGAGCAGAGCGATTGCACCCGGGTTTTCTTTGCACCCGGGCGAAGCCGGACGGGGCCGCTAGTATTACTATAAATGCTAAAGAGTGTTTGAAGAGTATGCCTACTTAATAATTTATTAAATTTGCTGTGTTAGTTAGACAACGTGTGACGTCACTTTGTCGTGCTTATATCTCAAAAGTGCTTCAATAATATTTATCCGAAATCTTATCAAAAAGTCTTCAACCTTTTATAAATTTTTTAAATTTCTTTTAATGAAAAAAAAAACATCCTCCCTTTTCTCAAAAATATATTTTTTCGGATCTACAATATTGGTTGACTTAATAGCATTTTGTGATACAGGCTGTATATTTAAAATTTATGACAGTTTTCTGACACATTCTGTACATTTAAAATCAACGCAAGCACTTAGTTATATATTAATTCTGTCGTTAAGTTAGCTGAAGAGCTCTGGAGTTCCAAGATGATATTTCTATGAATATAAGAGACGTCTTCGTTCACGCTTTCTGTCTATCCGTACGTCTGTCTGACTGCCTGCATGTCAATATTCTTCCTCTTTAATAAGACTTTGGGCGAGTTTGCCAGCCTCTTTGCCGTACCATCTTCGTACACAGAAACTTTTAGAGGGTGAGAACTGAGATATGATATGCATTATGGTGTACGTCAAATGGATTCGGTTTTCTCAACATTTGGATACTTCTTCTTCATACTCTATTCCCTATGTGCATGACCTTGAGTAGCTAACAGCGCCCATGGTGGCGAATAGCGAAACAAATGGACTTAAAACATTGACAGGTTATCCCATGTGAAAACATGAGAAATGGACATTAAAATTATTACGCAATGTATGTAATGCTATGTAATATTTTTAAGTCGTTATGTTTTACACTGTGATGGTGTTTTTTAGAATTAAAAATCTGTCTGTATTTCTATACCGTGCATGTCATTTCCAAGCAGGTACTGACCTTGGATCTCCTCTGTTTAAAAATATGTAATATTTGGTACGCGAATATTAGAAACAAAAGACCTCGTGGTTGTGCAAATTTCCTGAACCTTCTTTCCATTTAACTGGCTAAGTCCAAAAAGGAAAGATTTACTTTATGATGCTTAGAATTGGTTCTTTAGTTAAATTAACAAAGAATCATTTATTTTATTTTATAATTTTAGAGTACTTACGAATTTGACTCCGTCTTACAGTTTTAATAAACAATTTACCACTGACTATAGCATACATAGTTTTGCTGAATTGATTCGACGCAACTTCAAAAAGACATTGTACCAACCTTATTCCGTACAATGCTACAAACGGTGTGAAATAGGTACAACTAAAATAGATTCGGTGATTTTAAAATCTTCTTTTATAGCCATGCTTCAACAACACTTGTCAACCTCTTCGCTGTATCCTTTTTCTTATACATAAAGCTATGGTTTGTACCGAATGTATTTGGTTTTCTTTTAACCTTTAAGCACTCACTCTTCTTTCTTCTAGCAAGTACTTATGCGTACTGTACCTTGTACCATCACTCTTCTTTCTTCTAGCAAGTACTTGCGTACTGTACCTTGTACCAAAGCTGTAGAAGATACTTGAAATAAGTATCTAGATGCAAGATACCAGTCAGTACTCCAAAAGATACAAGATATAATATATTTTATTTGGAAGCTTATCTAAAAATATGGATTAGTTAAAAATAAAAATACTAGGGTGCCGCCCGGATTCAAACCAGCGACCTGCTGCGTCTAAAGCAGCTGCGATACCCCTACTCCACGCATCCCGTTGTGATTACTGCTATATTTATGATATAACAATAATTGTTGTCTGTTTGGGATGATGAGACGACATACTAAACGTGCGGGGAACAATATTTAGGTCACATAATTTCAACTCCATTTTAAACATTCTGATTTTTCATAAACGCTTTGGAACCTTTATTGTAACATCCAGTCACACAACACGGCATACCATTTTTTTTCAATAAAATACAAATTTTCAAATAAAGAGTAATTAACATTATACGGAATACAATCAACGAATGATCATAATGTACCTGACAGGTCGTACTTTAGTGTATATAGTTGTGGCTTTACAAGTGACGTAAAATGCTGTTTCTATAGCTATCTCTGTTCTGAGGAAAATAATTATCTAAATAATTTTCGCTGTTTCAGACCACCAATACCCTTAAATACTTTCTTAAAGTTGATTTTCAAGAACCTTTTTTGTCGATAATACTTGCGCCGGTTCAATTTAGATTGCAGTCTACTGGAGCAGTCTTACTTCTTTGATATATTTTATGCACAGGCGTATAGCAAGTTACTTTTCAAACTTCAGTTTAAAGTTTCTATTTTTCGTTTTTTTTAAGTGAAACTTTATTAGCCTCGTTTTTTTATTTTCGGTTACACATGTCGCGCGTCACTTCAAGTCACGCCCAATCAACCAGACCAGTAAAAGCTTTTAAGGTTATGAAACCATGGATTTTTTAATAACAGAAATGTTATATTGAAAATTTTGATTACATCAGCCATAAATCGACTACATGGAGTATTAAAAATATAATTTATTAAACTGAATTACAATTTACGAATTTAGTATTTTTTTAGTGAGACAGAGAGAACTGTCAAGTGTCAGCAGCGCTTCTAGAGGCTTAAACTATTTTAGGGTCTATAGGTATGGGAGATCCTGTTATTTGTTTATTATAAAAGATACTCTCTGCATAGAAATACGGACAGGAACCATTAGCGCAAAATAAATAAAGATGTGTCGTTCATGAATGATTCGTTCGACATGAACAATTCTCTCTAGTGTCACGTGAACGAACGACTCCTTTTAAAATTTGTTTTCCGGTGGAATGTTTTTTTTATTTCTTTATTATACGCGTCAACTTTTGTTTTGGAAAGGAAGTACGGTACCCTCGGCGCTTGAAATACGTTCATAATTGTTGACTTTATTTATTTCACACTATAATTATATTTTGATTATAGAATTAAATACCTTACACGACTCTAATGACCTAAGTTGTCGGGTATCTATAATGTATAATAAATACCTAGCATCCATTGTAGACAGTTAATGAGTTAATATTATTTGACATGTTGATTTGTGAAAGCTGTTTTTATTTTGAACGAACTTCTTAAAAAACTAAAAGAAACGTTTATTTACTTTTTCTCTCGTGCTTGAGAAATACATAAACGGACTGTAAGAGAACTTACGAACTTCGATAAATAGACATACATACATGCTATATTGTACTTGGCAAGCCCTCTCTATTTGGCATTACTATTTACTGATCGAAATAAAGAAATTGAATCCCATTTCGGCGATGTATCTAACTTTTAAATTTAATAAACTTGCATTTTTATAATAAGGTTCAATTTGATGAAAACCGCAAAAAAATTTGCAAATTTTTTAAAATAGCGGTGTTTCCCATTAGTCTCCGAAAATTATATTTTAGCTAGTTAAATAGGATGCTTTAGTAAACATTTTCATCAATAATCTTATTAATTTCTACCTCAAAATCTCTTTTGACTGTGAGATCAGTTTAGACCTCCGCTTATTTAATGTAAAAAAATCAATATTTACAGAGGGCTTGAGGATAGCTGAGCATGTGGCAATGCCGTTGTTTACGTGTTCTTTCCATAGATCCTCTATTACAAGCCCCTAGTTGCAAAGTTTTAATTCGAGAACAGGTGAAATTGTCAATTTGGATTTTCAATTTATTATTAAAAATATAAATATAAAAAATGAATTGGTTTAACCCTAGATGTTGGTGACCTTAAAAAAAATTAGTGTTTAACAAATATCTACGACTAATTATTTAAGACGTTATCACAACTATTGTTCCGGAGATAACGACGCCAACAATATAAAATACACGCCGTCTATGGTAAAAACCATTAGAGAGCAGCAGAAAGGGTCACGGTTTGCCGCCAATGTGTCATTCTAAGAGTGATCGAGCTATAGAACATATCTCGGATTGCATGCAGGTTCTTTGTAATGGCTGTGACTAGACGTGATTTATCAATCATCCTGTACATTGAACTATTCTACACGATTCTAGTGTATTGATCGCGAAACTGTGACATATCTAATATAATACTGCTCTACATTTTATATTTCATATTTTTTATCCCGTCTGAATAATATTCAAAACCATCCAAACTTTATGATTTCTTCCGGTAGAAAAATGTTTGCAAAAAATGGTCGGCAAAGACGGTCACTGCAGTATGAATCATGAATGGATTGTTAGACGGTTTACTTTTTTCTGTAATTGATTTTCTCAAATGTTTCGAACAAAACAATATTTTTGATAGACTAGAATGAAGGTCATCATTTTTATTTAAAATTTTAAATTATGTCATTTTTAAAAAGTTTATATATGAAGAGTAGTGGAACCTTTGACCTGAAGATACAAAATATTAAAAAAAATAGGTGAGTGCTTATGACCACACGACAGAAGTGAAAACTTAAGATTTTCTAATTTTTGGTGTCATCTATTATAGCGTATTTATGAACTAAAAATGACTTATTACTAAAATACTAAAATTGTATTTTTAATTAATTCCACTTTGATTTCAAAAAAAATATAATTATTGTCAAAGAAAGAATATAACAAAAATAAAAAAATATATAAATAAATATCATGCAGAATTTAGAGAACCCAGGTTCCTATGCATAGAACGCAAAGACGTAACTAACTGCGCTATGGGTGGAAGTGTGTAGACGGCCGTTTTTATGATATAGGTATGTTGCGTATTCTTACGGTCGGGTTGCGAATTCTTACGGAAGTAGTTGCGAACGCTTCACATTTTTTCAGTACCCAGGAAAAGAGTGTCCTGATGATGCCAACATGATCGACGAAACGTACGTCATGAATAAATTGTTAAACGTTTTGGTGTTTGGTAGTTATTTTCAATATTTTGAAAAAGAATTTTTTTGACTAAACTATAAACTTTCTCAAAATATTTATTTTATTTTTGTCAAGTTAAAAATGCACTTGGCAAAAATAAAATAAATATCTGATATTAGTAACGAATACCGAAAACCTAAAACAAACCTAGGAATATCTGAGAACCGCAATATTCTAATTATCCACAAAATTCAAAGTTTCTAAGTTTAACTATTTAGATGTTAAATCTGTGACAGACAGGCAGGCACACAGACGGATTGACGGACACACAAACGTGACTCACTAGTAAGAGTTCCGTTTTTTTTGGAAATTTGGCACGGAACCTTAAAAACAATTGTCAGTAAGAAAATATTTTAAGATATATTATTACAATCTTAAACCAGATAATCTTCTTAGTAAATTATAGACGCGTCGACAACTTAGGTCATTAGCGTCTAATCTTCTTAGTGATTATATTTGGTTGCTTATCCAATAAAATTCCTTATACAAAAATAAACAACCGTATAAACTATATTAAAAATTAGCTACTCTGTTTTGATAAAAAAAATATACACTTTTATTTATAAGTAGCAGATTATTGATATAATTTGAAAGATAAAAATATTAATTATTGCTTAGGTTATCATTTATAAAGAGGATTTTTGTTTGCTGCCGCTCAAACAATGTCTTTTAAATAGCAATCATACAGATCCAATATTAAACTTTAATAGGTTTTTTTTACTTATTTGAGATTAAACAAATTTATTTCATGAACTCAAAGTACATTACAGAGACATTTAATTAAAGAACGTTGGATATATCTATGTATCTTTATCTTTGTGAATTTAGTAGACTGTCTGTTTGAAAAGGCGGATTTACATCTCTTCAAACAGCTTCGTTTTCTAAAGGCTGATTTACATCTCTTCAAACTGCTTCATTATATACAGGATGTCTCACGACATGACTGCCATAGTCTGGGACTGTGTTGCTGGGGTGATTTCAAGTCAAAAATGTCTAATGAACCCGGAACGCTATCCTAACTGAGCTAGAAGCATTTGAAATTTTAAATAAGTAAGCCCACTAATGCAGGTATTAGGTTCGACTGTTGGTTTAGTTATTATTAAAAAGACCAGGTGGCTGTGAATCACCATTAGTATTTTTGTCCTGAGACTCTTCGCAGAGCTACCACTTCAATTCTAAGAAGAGCTAGACTATGTATACAGCAACTGGGTGGACATTTTGAGCAACTAATTCAATAAAGCGATTTCTTTTTAAATGGTTTTTAAATTAGTAGGGAATTCCTACGACTACTTATCTAAAATTTCAAATGCTTCTAGCTCAGTTAGGATAGCGTTCCGGGTATATGTTCATTAGACATTTTTGACTTGAAATCACCCCAGCAACACTGTCCCAGGCTATGGCAGTCATCTCGTGGGACACCCTGTATATATAAAAATGAAGGTTCGTTTGTAGGAGGCTTGTAGACTCGGAAACTACTGAACCGATTGAGCTCAAATTTACAGGATATGTTAGTTTTGATGTCAGAAAAGTTTAGAACATAGTTTGAACTCTATATTATGTTTATGTTTCCATGGCTTAAGGGAAATTTTATAAATTATCAAATGTTAAAAATAAAAATAAGTAGGTAAATAGTTAAAATTAAAAATGCCAAAAGTTTCAAAGAAATGTGTTCTAAAATGTATGAAGTATAACTTCAACCGTGCGCTTATGTGGGTGAGGCATACAGTCTATTTTTTTCTAGATATTTATGTCATCCTGTTATTATCGTGTGTGTTTTAAAGACCACCAACAGCTAAGGTTATTTGGGCCTAGCACCAATTCATATTTTCAATTCATTATTTTTTTACTTCCCACCTCTACTATGGTAGGGAAGTAATGGATTTAGTCCGAAAAAAATATTTCGAGATTTTAACAGATCTTCACGTTTTGAGATCCTAGCAATCGTTTAAGATCATTTTCTGACTGATGTCTGTATGTGTGTGTGGTCAATTTTTCGCCTTCGATATCGTAAAAACGGAACAACATACGGCCATGCCGATTGTTCTGTTGTGTTAATCAGCCTTTAACTTAGATCTGATTAGATTTTGAGTCAAATCGGTTCAGTGGATCCTGAGATATTAAAAAAAACGTTCTCAATATCACGTTTTAACATAGGTAAAAAAATATATAAATGAATTCTAGATGTTATAATATGAAAAAAATGTAAATATTTTTTTTCTCTAAAATGTATAGTTTTCGAGAAAAAAAATATTTTACTAAAAAAAGAAAATTGTACGTAAATCAAGGTAACCATGATTTTTGCTATATTACTAGCCATCAGTAGATCACCAAACAAAAAAGAGGGCCATGCTTTTTTTCAAAGAATAAAAAAATAGTGTTTATTTTTTGCAAATATTTACGAGGTGGGAAGTATAGGACTGGTCATCAGTCGAATTTTTTTAATAATAAATTGAAAATCCACTTGACACTTTTACCAGCTCTCGGGCTAGAACCCGGGAACTAGGGACTTGTAATAGAGGAACCATATAGCAACTCCATGTAAACAACAGCATTGCTAAACGCTCGGCCATTCTCGAGCCCTTCTGTTATTATCAATTCTCGAAATGTAAATCAAACTTTAAGAAGAAGCAGACTTATCGTTTATACTGTCTATTGAACAGTAGGGTAAGTCGATCGCATTTAGCTGAATGCACCCTCACTGCAGTTCTATGAATGTGTCTATAACTTGGGTCCGAACGTTGAGCCTTGCGGAGCTCCGTAACATGTTCAACGGCCGTTGATCGAGTTATACGACGGCGGTGCGAGGCGGAAAGACGACAGCTGGGGGGTGGTGGTGCGGGGGACGATGTACATAATGATGGTTCAATAGGACTAGTTCTGTCCCACTCACAGAGCTTCTTGTTTCTCTTCATACCAGCTGATAGGTTACAGTTCATTTAATTATGCATGTATGTAACTTGATTTTTAACTGGAAGTTTATTTTTAGGTAATTAGACTTACTAATGGATTAAATAAGGTCGCTGGTGGTGATTAAATGTAAATGGAATTTGGAATTGTTCAGTCATTTAATCAGTCATGTTACCAAAAGAAAATTTTAGTAAAATTTGTCATAAAACAGTTTATTTGATAAAATTGGAAATATTATACGTTTCGCTACTTAGTAGCATCCTCAGTAATCTGTAAATTTTGTAAGTATAATTAAATGTAAAGTTTAATGTCCTGAAAGGACAGGTACGTGACTTTGCGAAAGTACCATAGTTTTATGAATGGTAAATTTGGTAACAAAGACCGTCGCTACGTTGTCTTCTAAAAAGACGGATATTTGCAGAAGACTGGTATAAAATAAATACAATTTTTTTCAAATTAATTATGACGTTGGAAAATGTGTCTTCTAGGCTACGAAATATTGTAGTCTCTCCTATTTCCTAAGACAAACAATTCTATTTTGGCTTAACAACAGATGCCTTAGGATTTAGCATATAATTAATAGATTATAGTCTATATTCATTTTCAAGATAGAGTAACTTGTGTGCGTGATCAGCTCGTGTCCCTTTGTTTCTTGAGTTGTGATTGGCCGCACGGGAGAACTTTAAATTATGCTAATGTACTGAACCGTATATTTACCTATTTA
This sequence comes from Mongoloraphidia duomilia, assembly GCA_039654895.1. Taxonomy (NCBI): domain Eukaryota; kingdom Metazoa; phylum Arthropoda; class Insecta; order Raphidioptera; family Raphidiidae; genus Mongoloraphidia; species Mongoloraphidia duomilia. Next base: position 15,026,056 of record CM077520.1, read on the forward strand.
TTTTATTGTTATAAGCTGTAGGTAACAATAAAAAGTGGTGGAACCTTTGGTGTAAAGATACGAAATGTTATAATTACCACAAAACACCAAACCATAACAAACACTCTCGACGTACGTTTCGCCAACCAAGTTGGCATCATCAGGAGATGATCTCCTGATGATGCCAACTTGGTTGGCGAAACGTACGTCGAGAGTGTTTGTTATGGTTTGGTGTTTTGTGGTAATTATAACATTTCGTAGCTGTAGGTAAGTGACACTGTTGAAATGTATTTTTTCCAATTACTCTATCTTGGAAATGAATATACTATAAGTGGAAATTATAGAGCTGACTCCCCAGTCGAATTTTTTACGTATTAGTTCCGTTTACTGCGATCTTTATATAGTAATATTAGTTTTCTATTCTAAAGCTGAAATGAATTCTATAAATGTGACATATAATTCACATCGACAGGAAGATAAAGAGAGAAGAGATCATTGTCTGTGTTGAAGTGAAAGGGGAAATATACCGACCGAGTGAAACTCTGTCGATACGAGTTGATGGAGAGCGTCGTTTTTGAGATGTCGCTATTCTACAGGGTCAATGCGTTTGCTTTTGCTTCACCAAGATCTTATACTCCGGTCACTGGCGCGAATTTTCTTGGTTTGTTTAGAAAATAAATATTTAACCTTTTCACTGCGCATTTATTTTACGAGAGTGCATGCTGTGTGCGCAATTTTTTCGGATGTTCCGTATAGATACGTCTGGAGCAGTCCACTGTTGTTATCAGTGGGGTAAAATAATGAAGCTAAATCCCGTCAAATCATATCCAATTGTTTTTTTTTGCCTTCTTTGCTCAAAACATATATTTTTATCAAAAACAGAACAGTCAGTGCATGTATACACATGTAAAACACGTGTACATACGCATTGACTTTAAAAGAAAAAAATCACAACACAGTTTAGAATTGGTGTTCTAATAGGCGTTGAGCGTATATATACGGCGGTAGCAGTTTATCGCTGTAAAAAAATTCTGCGGTTAATCGCAAGAAACTTCCGGATTGGCCAGTATGATCTGGTAGGCGTTGCTCGTATATATACGACGGTAGCAGTTTATCGCTGTAAGTATTTTTTCCAGCCCGAACGTAAATATACGGCTGGAGCAGTAACCCAGGTAATCGTATATATACGTCTGGAGTAGTCAAAGGGTTAAATATATATTATATAAAAATTGCTTTATTTGAAATGTTGACATATCCAAGACCTCTTCTATACTAATATGCAAAGAAGTTTGCATCTATGTACCTTAAAACTTGAAAACCACGAAACCGATTTGAAAAATTCTTTCACTACTTAAAATCTCGTGTCTTACCGAAGCTGTTTGTTATTACGCTACAACAAAAAGAAGATGAGCAGTGAGAAAAAATAATTACATAGAATTCTCTTGTGTAACCTGTAAAGTCCGACCGGAGTTTTTGAAGTTCGGATTTTTTTCTAACCTTCGGCTGAAGCTAAAGAACAATTACAATTTATTTGAGAAAAAAAATAAATGTCCCAAAATACAGGGTGTCCAAGACTTGCGTTGTCGGCCGATATATTGATTTTGGGTGAAGATATAAAAAAAAGTTTAAATACAAAAGTTGTATAAATTTTAGTGGTGTATAACCTAAAAATATTTTCAATTATACAGCCTGTCCCATTTAAGCGTGGCAGATCAAAGTTATGTTTTTTTTAACCTAGCACCCTGTTTTTAATTGTTTTTTCAATTCTGCATCTAAATGTGAATAGAAATTGTAAGGGAAGCCATGCTCGAAAATTCAATATTTTTTTAGTTATTCAAGTTTTTTAGAAATTTTTGACAAGTGCAGACCTTTACCTAAAATTCGATATAGCCAAAAAAGAAACCTTTATCAAACTGAAATGTTGAGAATCACTAGATAATGGACGGACGAATCAATGTCTGTCCTAAAAAAATGATTTTATTATACAGGCTGTTCAAAATAATGTACTTCTTTTATCTAACTTCAATCACGTGTAACAAAGGTCTGCACGTGTCAAAAATTTCTAAAAAACTTGAATAACTCAAAAATTACTGAATTTTCGAGCATGGCTTCCCTTACAATTTCTATTCACATTTAGATGCAGAATTGAAAAAACAAATAAAAACAGGGTGCTAGGTTAAAAAAAACATAGCTTTGATCTGCCACGCTTAAATGGGACAGGCTGTATAATTGAAAATATTTTTAGGTTATACAGATACACCATTAAAATTTATACAACTTTTGTATTTAAACTTTTTTTCTATCTTCACCCAAAATCAATATATCGGCCGACAACGCAAGTCTTGGACACCCTGTATAATACGAATAGAAAAATAAAGTAAAGGTACAAACAAAAAGAAATCATAGTAAAAAAATATAAAGTTTATTCCTATAAACCGAAATAAATTATGAAACACAATTTTTTTATAGTTTTTTATTCTTTTTAAGTCCTTTATTCCATTCGTAATACAAAACACATAGAAACTGAATACGTCAATAATAGGTACCTACATAATAATATAATAATAAACAAAAAATAAATCATCAGACCTTACAGTTACAGTAGAATGCGGATAGAACGTCTTTCAAGGGACCGGCGACATTATGTCGTATTAACCGGACGACGTACAAAGCGGACGCATAATATATATATATATATATAAGTCGTAATAGACGGACTCTACTGTAATTGATTTTCAAACAACCATTCAGATAATTTGTGTATCCTTAGCAAGATAGCAGCTGCATGTAGCAGAACATGACGTGCTGCTTCCTTGATTACTATATAGCCATCTGTAATTGGAGCCTAGCTCTGTTGATTGGTGAAATAAATAAATAAATATCTGTTGGTGGGAAAGACTACAGTAACTTTAAACCTGACTTGTCAGTGATCGGCGTATTGTTCAGTCTGACGTAGCATAGGATGAGCTGATGTAGCAAGTCGTCAATCACGGGTACCGTACTATCCGTATTTGTACTACGCACGTTCCTAACTGCACTATTTTTTTCAGTTTTATTTTACTCTCGAACATTTGTTCCGGGGAAATGTTGTGTACATGCAAGATTTAAGGGCCATTGCTTTAAATTGTTGTACAGATTGAAAAGAAAAACGAAAATAATACGCTATAAACACGGAGGCATAGACACAAATATTTCAAAATAATAATGTGGACAAAATAATGGCACTCAAATATTGATTTCTTTAGTTTGAAAACATAATCGTTTGTTAAATTTTTTTTTCGTTGGAGAGCAGCCAATTATATAATTGTTTCGAAACATATTGGAAAAAATCATTTTACCAACCAGTGGTCACAGTCAGGATTATAATCTGAACCTTTTCACTTTCGCGGCGGTATGAGCTTACAATACTCAACCGTGACAAGATTGCTAAACTAAAATTCTCCTTATATGCTTCAGAAGGAGTATATTAGTTTAGCAATCTTGTCACGGTTGAGTATTGTAAGCTCATTCCGCCGCGAAAGTGGAAAGGTTCAGGTTAGAATCCTGACTGTGACCACTGGTTTGTAAAATGATTTTTTACAATATGTTTCGAAACAATTATATAATTGGCTGCTTTCCAACGAAAAAAAAATTTTTCAATTGCATTTCAGCCGTATAAAACTATGTATTATTTATAATCGTTTGTTTATCTATACATGCAGGCCCGGACTTAAAGACCCAGGGCCTCTAGGCACTTGACAGTTGGGCCCCCAAGCCCAAAAAAATGGAATTGGATGGAAATTTAGCCAAAAAAGTCGCCAATTGGGTTATCTTACAAAATTTTTGGATTTTTTTCTTTAATTTCCATCTCCGCCCTGGCCGGGGCCCCCTCGGCAGCTGGGCCCCTAGGCCGGTGCCCCCTCGCCAGCTGGGCCCCTAGGCCGGTGCCTTGTTGACTGAGACAGAAATCCGGGCCTGTATACAGGGTGTAAACGGTTTTACCGAACATAGGGAAAATAACATTGAGAACATTTGCAATTTTGTAGTAGGCTATGGGCCATAAGATCCAATGTAAATATGTAGTGGATTACATAGAGTAAATACGAGTAGTACAGTGAATTTTTTAAACAATTTTCCATAGCAACGGTTAACTATTAAGAGTCTCTCGAAACCTGCTAAATAAAAAAAACAAAGCATCTACTACATATTTACATTGGATCTTATAGCTCATAACCTACAGTAAGTGTTCTTAATGTTATTTGCCCAAAGTTCGGTAAAATCGTTTACACCCTGTATATAGATAAATCACAAGCTGTTTTCTTTCGACAGTCCGTCAGCAGTCCCTGCTCAACCGATTTGTATTTTTTTTTAATTAATGCTTTATGTCCACCAGATGTTTCATCACATTTTTTTTATTATTATAAAGTAAATGCCAAATATACCATTGTTTGTGTAGTGGTACATGGTGGACGTTCGCATGCCACCACGAAGAGCCGGATTCAAATCCAACTGACGATAAGTGTTTTTTATTTAACATGTTTGAGTATGAATCGGGTTTCTTCGGAACTGCTTAGCAACGCTCGTAGAAGTTCAAAACGAGCAACTGAACATGCATGTACAAAATCGCAAAGACGAAGCCAGGCATGTTAAAAAAGAGCGTTTACGTTTGTTTCTTTTAAATAATATAAAGAATTAGGGACAATTTTTGAAGTTTTTGAATTTTTGAAGTTTGGCGCGTTATGGAAAAATTATGAGAGTGAATTTTTACGATGCGCGCGCATCGCGTCACGAAAATTTAACACCATGAAGTTAGTCGGTAGTAACACCATGAAGTTAGTTGGAAGTTGATGATTATAATACTCTATCATATAGCACTGCTATGTAAGATGTACGTAGCGTAACGGATAACACTGCCGCGTCATACGCAATATGTCTCGGGTTCGAATCTCAACACAAACATATGCTTTTTTTTAATAAATAATTATTTCCTTTAATTCTAAGTTGCTTTTCGAAATATTGTCTTCCCTCCGTCGAATTTCGACGGAGCCACTCTAGTACATATTTATAATTACACATATTATCTTGTTCAAAAGAAACTTGAAAAGCTGTACCTTCACATGAAATGAACCTTTTCCATAGTGTTGTCTAAAGAGTTATGCTTACTAAAACTTGTCGATCGAATGCTAATAGAGCTTTCTGTAATGTTAGCAGGGCTTTCTGTAATGCTAAAAGCACTTTCTAGAATGCTGAAAAGACTTTCTGTTATACTAAAAGGCTTTTTGTAATGCTAATAGAGTTTTCTACATTGCTTATAGAGCTTTCTGTAATGATAATTGTGTTAAAAACACTGAGTGCGTTAATCTCTTATAAATTTACCAGGAAAAATTCGCATTCTTAGAGATTTTTAAAATCATTTTTTTACGTTTCAAAATTGTGTAATATTGTAAGCAGGCCGAAGCAGGCTTTGGATACTTATATATAGATGTAATGATATCCATGATAAGATAAAGATAAAATAAATCTTTATTCACCCCCGAACACAAGCAGAACCTGTGTTATCAGGCTAGTCAATTTACAATAACAAATAAATTTCAGCATAAGATAAGTTATAATACAAGCCGTGAGGTGGGTCGTTTATTAGGACTAAAGTGCGACCCTTGAGGTCCACACGACGAACTTCCCAGTTTGATAAATATTTAAAAACAATAATTAAATTAGATATTACACAGAAAAGTAATCATTTTAATTAATAAAACATAATTATTATTTATTTTTAACAATAATTAAAAAAAACAAGCCGTGAGGTGGGTCGTTTATTAGGACTAAAGTGCGACCCTTGAGGTCCACACGACGAACTTCCCAGTTTGATAAATATTTAATAATAATAATTAAATTAGATATTACACAGAAAAGTAATCATTTTAATCATTGAAACATCAATAATTAAAAAAAAAAAAAACGGCTGAACCGATTTTTATAAAATTTATGTCGGATCAAAATGACGTTAACACGCCTCGATTGACACCCTTACGAAGTCGATATAATTTTTTATTCGCGAGATATTGTGTAAAATCTACTTTTTTAGAGGTTATTTGGTTAAGAAAAAAGAACGGCTGAACCGATTTTGAAAAAATTTCTTTCAGATCATATTTACGTTAATACGCGTCGATTGGCACCCTAACGTAGTCGATATCATTTTTCATTCTCGAGATTTCGTCTTAGAAAGAAATGGACACATACGTACGTACGTACATACGTACACACACACACACACACACACAGACATCTTTCTAAAAGTAGTGTAAAAATAGTGTAGTGACCTTGAAATATAAAATTTTTTTTTCCTTTTTGATTTCGATTTTCGGACCCATTACAATAACTTCCAGTGGGAAGTTAAAAAAACGGCTGAACCGATTTTTATAAAATTTATGTCGGATCAAAATGACGTTAACACGCCTCGATTGACACCCTTACGTAGTCGATATAATTTTTTATTCGCGAGATATTGTGTAAAATCTGCTTTTTTGGAGTCTATTTGGTTAAGAAAAAAGAACGGCTGAACCGATTTTAAAAAAAATTCTTTCAGATCATATTTACGTTAATACGCGTCGATTGGCACCCTAAAGTAGTCGATATCATTTTTCATTCTCGAGATTTCGTCTTAGAAAGAAATGGACACATACATACGTACACACACACACACACACATACACATTACACACACACAGACATCTTTCTAAAAATAGTGTAAAAATAGTGTCGTGAGCTTGAAACATAAAAATTTGTTATACATTTTGATTTCGATTTTCGGACCCATTACAATAACTTCCAATGGGAAGTTAATACAATTTGTAACTAGCATTCCTAGACAACGTAAATACTGATATATTCTACTGGATTTTATTAATAATAGGTAATTAATTATTGATTAATTTTAAAAATGCTGAGAGCGGAAAAGCAAAAATGTAAATGTATGAAGGAGCTACATACATATAACTTCGTTCGTGCGGTTACATGGGTGCGGCACATAGGTACACTTTTTTCTCTGTAGTTTTACGATATCGAGATAATAATATAATTTGAAATTTTGCTATTTCCTTTACAAATGACGCGTTCTAGTTACACTTTTATGAAACATAACCGGAAATGCAAACGGCAGGAAATTGTTTTCGAATATTCTTGGGAATTGTAAGCCAATAAAAATGCAGTACACAGTGCATTTTATTATTATGGCGGTATACAAAATATAATGCATGCACTTATACTTACAGGTTTCAGCAAAATTTGTTCTGGGCTTTGAGGTGAAAAAATTCTTATAGAAAATACAAAATACTAACGGCCCCGTCTGGCTTCCCCCTCGCGAGAAATTATCCCCCTGCGAAGCGAAGCCGGGCTGATAGTGTTTATGATATTAGTTATAGGATTCCGTCAATACACTAAAATGCAAAAGAATTGCGGAATTACGTCTTGTTACAATCCCATAGGAATTATTCCACCCCGCGAGAAATGTATCAAAATAAAATATAGAATATATCACTCAGGGATAGTGTAGTTTTCTATTAGTGACAGAATTTTTAGAATCGGTTCAGTAGTTCCACAGATTACTCCCTACTTACAAACGAGCAAACAAATTCACACAAACAATAATAATTGAAGGAAGGTTTGGTTGAGGGTCAAAATAATGAAGCATTATACCAAAATATCGCTTTCATACTGACTGAATTGTTCTAATTTTGGATACAAAAGTTCATAGGCCCTGAAGATGAAATTAAATATTTCGAACCGTTGACCATAAGCGATATTTTGGTAATGCTTCATTATTTTGACCCTCAACCAAACCTTCCTTCAATTATTAACATTCATTGAGTCAACACTACTATATACTGAAGACAAACAATAATTTTTCTGTATTTTCAATTCTTTTCGAGTTAAAGCATGATGAACAAGATGACTTCGAATATTTAGCGAGAGGCGTTTTCATAAATATTTCAAAATTTATTTTCGAGTTTAACTGAAATCACAAGTAATTTAGACGTCATTTTTTCAGAATTTACCGGTCTGTTAATATAGCACAAACAATTTTATGAACTTTCCTCATTAGAAATAAATATACCTTATTAACTTCCCACTGGAAGTTATTGTAATGGGTCCGAAAATCGAAATCAAAAAGAAAAAAAAATTTTAATGTTTCAAGGTCACTACACTATTTTTACACTACTTTTAGAAAGATGTCTGTGTGTGTGTGTGTGTGTGTGTGTGTGTACGTACGTACGTACGTACGTACGTATGTGTCCATTTCTTTCAAAGACGAAATCTCGAGAATGAAAAATGATATCGACTACGTTAGGGTGCCAATCGACGCGTATTAACGTAAATATGATCTGAAAGAAATTTTTTCAAAATCGGTTCAGCCGTTCTTTTTTCTTAACCAAATAACCTCCAAAAAAGTAGATTTTTCACAATATCTCGCGAATAAAAAATTATATCGACTTCGTAAGGGTGTCAATCGAGGCGTGTTAACGTCATTTTGATCCGACATAAATTTTATAAAAATCGGTTCAGCAGTTTTTTTTTTTTTTTTTTTTTTTAATTATTGATGTTTTAATGATTAAAATGATTACTTTTCTGTGTAATATCTAATTTAATTATTATTATTAAATATTTATCAAACTGGGAAGTTCGTCGTGTGGACCTCAAGGGTCGCACTTTAGTCCTAATAAACGACCCACCTCACGGCTTGTTGTTTATCTGAAATCATAATTTTACAACCACTATTTTTATACTGTATTGTGATTAAAGAGGTCATTTGAAATAGTACACAGTGTATACTGTACTTTTAACTTTAATAATGTTCAGTCATTAAAAATATTATTATTTTAAAAGCTCGCTTTTACTGTAATTTCAACAGCTTAGAAATAAAACTTCCCTTTGTAAATATTAAAATAATAAACATTTTTACAACGCTATGTAGTTTAATAATTTCGAGTTAAACATATTATCTTAAAACAATATGTGCAATCGGACAGTTAATTTCATTATTATTATTGTTTTATTTTTATTGCCTTAAAATAACAATTTGTTCTTTTACTCGCAAACTGTTTTTTATCAAATTTAATAACAAGTATTCCAGTACCCAAGAAATTCATTTGGCGTTTATCCAAATCCTTTAGCTTTAAAAATAGCGTCGGGAGAATTGTAACCGTTTTTAGGCGAGGAGAAAGGATTTGAGATTGCGTCCTCTCGGGGTTAGCGCCCCTAGCGCGGGCATCGGTTTCCAGATCTTAGCTACGACACTGTTAATAACTACCTACCTATATTTTTTTATTTTTTTAAATTGTGTTTTAAAGACCACCAACATCTAAGGTTTATTTGGGCCCAGCACCAATTCATATTTTCAATTCATTATTTTTTTACTTCCCACCTCTACTATGGTAGGGAAGTAATGGATTTAGTCCAAAAAAAACATTTCGAGATTTTAACAGATTTTCACGTTTTGAGACCCTAGCAATCGTTTAAGATCATTTTCTGACTGATGTCTGTATGTGTGTGTGTGTGTGTGTGTGTGTATATGTGTGTGTGTGTGTGTGTGTATGTGTGTGTGTATGTGTGTGTGTATGTGTGTGTGTGTGTATGTGTGTGGTCAATTTTTCGCCTTCGATATCTTAAGAACGGAACAACATACGGGCATGCCGACTGTTCTATTGTATTTATCAGCCTTTAACTTAGATCTGATTAGATTTTGAGTCAAATCGGTTCAGTGGATCCTGAGATATTCAAAAAAACGTCCTCAATGTCACGTATTAACATAGGTAAAAAAAAATATAAATGAATTCTAGATGTTATAATATGAAAAAAATGTAAATATTTTTTTTCTCTAAAATGTATAGTTTTCGAGAAAAAAAATATTTTACTAAAAAAAATAAAAATTGTACGTAAATCAAGGTAACCATGATTTTTGCTATATTATGTTAGCCATCAGTAGATCACCAAACAAAAAAGAGGGCCATGCTTTTTTCAAAGAATAAAAATTAAATTGTGTTTTAAAGACCACCAACAGCTAAGGTTATTTGGGCCTAGTCAAAGAATAAAAAAAAAAAGTGTTTATTTTTTGCAAATATTTACTAGGTGGGAAGTATAGGACTGGTCATCAGTCGAATTTTTTCAATAATAAATTGAAAATCCAATTGACACTTTTACCAGCTCTCGGGCTAGAACCCGGGAACTGGGGACTTGTAATAGAGGAACCATAGCAACGCCATGTAAACAACAGCATTGCTACACGCTCGGCCAATCTCAAGCCCGAGAATACTCTTTAAGTAGACAAAACATGAGCAATGTGAGTCGCTGTCAGGTGAAATGGCAGCGCGGTAACGAACGGGTAAAGTACTACCGTTATGTTATGTTATATGAATACAGTTGTATGTCATATTACCACGTCGTTATTATATCGTTTTATTACGTAGCTATAAAAGTTTCAAATAGGATGACGTGTATAAAATGTATTGGCGCCAGTAGAGCGCTAAAATATATCTACATATCTATTAGAAATGACGGTGCCCGTTAATGTCTGTACATAGCGTACACGTATCCGTTCAAAATGGCGGTCTGACCTTCGTCCACAAAATTGAAAAATAATATCACCAGACGATATTTATTTTTTACTTACAACAAAATACTACATACAATAAAATTTATATGAAAACAGCAAAAATGTTGATTTTATTGAAGCTATGCTTCTATAGGTGCGTTAGACGATTTCTGGCAGGGGATAAACTTTTAGATTCGCATCACGGTAAAATCGTCACGCTCATATTATTAAAAGTATATCTATATCTATAGCTATGGCCAGCGGTGAAAGTAATATACTGGCGCACGCGCAGTGGCCTATACCTGAGAGTTTTATAGGACACAAAAAAATAAAATGGCGTCAAATTTCAAAATGGCGGCCATATGTACTTTTGTAAAAATTATTCGATCTTTTTGAAAATTGATATTTAAGAGTTTTATGGGATACAAAAAAATAAAATGGCGTCAGATTTCAAAATGACGGCCATATGTACTTCTATAAAAATTATCCGATCTTTTTGAAAATTGATTTTTAAGAGTTTTATATCGACTAGTGGTCCCGTCCGGCTTCGCCCGGGTGCTAAGAATTTATGATTTGTTATCACTTATCACCCACCATGCGAGAAATTCTCCCCCTGCGAAACGAAGTCGGGTTGGTGGTGTTTATAATAATAGTAGATTCCGTCAATACGCTAAAATGCAAAATAATTTCTGAGTTATGTTTTGTTACGAGAAATGTTTCAAAATAAAATATAGCATATATCACTCAGGGATAGTGCAGCTTTCTATTAGTGAAAGAATTTTTAGAATCGGTTCAGTAGTCAGTAGTTCCAGAGATTGGGCCACCATTTCTTACAACTATGCCAAATTTCCAGCCCCGGATCTAGACTTTTTTCTAAGGGGGGCAAAGATCTTGATAAAGCAAATTTTTTAAGAAAATTTTTGGTACTTCGTTGTAATATAGACCATAGATTCATTATATTGTTATCTATCGAGATTCAAAAACGGAGATAGATATTGTGACTTCCATAGATTTTCGGTCTCTGAAACATAAGTGTTTAGTTTTGGAGGTTTGGTTACAGAACACTAAGAAGGTATAAAACTATTGCCCAACCCTGTAGATCCGATATAATTGGATCGGCTTATATGCCGTAGTGCGGTAGGCAAACTATATATTGTAGAATAATAGTTATTTATAAAATAAATAAACAACTATACAGTGACAATTATGTACGTTATTGCTATCGTATATACGCAATATAAAGGCGAAATGAAGATAGGAAACGAAAGGGAAATACTTATTGTAGAGTTGTATGGAGAAGAGAGTTATAGTTCTCTGACCACAAAGCAAAGTGGCTCATGTTAGATTTGTTTTTAAGAAAAAAACTTTCAGTGAGCCCGTGGATTCCACATTAAACCAAAATGGTACGTTGTATTGATGAAAATTGTCATACTGGGTCAGTTAATAACTTTTTCAAACTTCCAATGAAGTCGTTTTAACATTGGAAATGTTTATGTTCGTATATGGGGGCAGAGTTACGAGTTTTCGTTCAAGGCCAAAAGACAACGGTGTCGCGATCAAGTGAGGAGCAATCATGCAAAATTGAACAAGTGCAATTTTTTCGAAATGTGTTTTATATCATGTCTAGTTAATTGAGAGGTATTTGCGACGATCTGCGGTGTTATTTTTGAGCATATGTTAATAAATACTGTAGAAAAATCCATTTAAAAGTTAAGTAATCAAGCAAAAGTGAACGCGTATATAACAGAAGAATAATAGGGTTATTCCTGACAAAACTAAATAGTGCATTGATAAATATTGTGTGTATAATAAACAGTTAATTATGTTTCATATATGCTGTTATCATTTCCAATGTCCTCGATGGTTGCAAGGATTGCGAAATCTGTGAATTTTTTATTAGAATGAAGTTTTTTGTACTCTCAGTGAATTTTTCATGAACTTTCAAAGTAGATAGGTCTGTTTTACCTCGTAATGACAAAATTATTTCCATAATATGATTCATCCACTCGCACATGGTTATTTAGGAAAAAGTTTAAATCTAAAAAATAACGAAAAATGTGGCAAAATTTAGTTGGCAACTGAGTCTGTTATAAAATACCTAAATGAAATGTATTTTACGTAAAAGACTCAATAGAGCTAAAAATATTTTGAATGCTACTGGGATAAGTCAAATGGGAGGAGCGTTAAAAACATGGCGGAGTTAAGAGAAAAATTTCAATAGTTGCTATGGTTTTATAGTTTAAAAAAAATATAAATACATTATTTTTTAATTCATAAATACAGTTTCTTCACATTTCATAAGAAAATAATTTGCGTGAAAGTAAGTTTTACAAATAACTGATATTAGAAAACGTCGCGGATTCCATTTTCAAGAGACTTTTTGTTTATTTTACTTGTTTTATTTTTGTAATAAACATATTTCACGATAAATCAATTACACTATTAGCATGCAAATTTTTCCCTTATACGTGTAAAATTTTTTACCACTAGATGTCATATTTCCATTTGACAGATCCCAATAAGAAAAACGAACAAATATTCGACATGCGCTACTTTCATACAAAATAGAGCTGAAAAAAATCGATAATAATAATAATAATAGTTTATTTGTATACTAGGTAATACATAGTTACAAAAATAGTCAAAATTATATATAAAATTTACAAGAAATCTAAGAAATTATAGAGGCACAAATCATTAAGCATTTTTTTAATTTGATTTATGAATGCCGGTTGAGGCCAAGGTTAGTAGAGTATAGGTTGCCTCATTCCGATAGATAGTAGTGGGGGGATGACGTCACTCAGAATATACCATGCTTGCTCACTTCAATAGAAAAGATCAGACGATGGACGCTGCTAATTTTTGGAAATAAAAATCACAGTAACTATGGTAGTGTGATATGTTTTTTCAATACCTAATAGAAACATGATTCTTCTGTTAGTGAAAAAAATATGATAAGTTGTCAATTTTGCGATAGCTGTTAAGTGTTATGGTGTTTTGTGGTTATTTTTAATATTTTGTGAATATAAAAGATAAAATAATTAATTTATCAATTTGTTAGTTAATTCTATTCGTTTCTTAAATTTAAAAAAATAGGTAATTAACAAGATCTGCCATTTCTTGAGCATTATTTAATTTTTTGTTTGTTTATATTATAGATATTAAAACCTAAATTTTGTAATAAAAATAAAAATTATCCTATTTTTTAACATCTATTCTTCTATTTATTGTCTCCTGCCAATTTTAAGAAAAAATCTGCACGAAGCACCTAATATAAATAAGCATAATCTTCAACAATTTTTGTACTTGATTTAAACTAAATTCTAGCTGACGTCATTCCCGCGCTTACGCTGATTGGTCAGATGGAATGAGGCAACCTGTACTCTAATAACCTTGGGTTGAGGCAACAATCTGGTTGCTATGGGCAGTTTGTTATCGTGATTGGTATAAAAAATTGATCGTAACCCACTTTGTCATGCAACTAGAAAGTTGATGCCTTAACTCTCAATACTAACACTATCACACTTCCTATAACAGTCAGTGGTATTATATGTACTACAACGTAAGTAGATGGCATCAGGGCGAAGTGGGGAAGTTCGGGTGCTAAATGTCTCACGAAATAACCATTCATAAAGATAAACGACGGAATATAGTGTGAGCATTAGACCGCATCAGCTCTTGTCCGGAAGAATGGGGGGAAAATGCCCCCCCCCCCCCCGTCCACGCGTCCGACCGTTGAGCCCACATAAACCTCCTTTATATACATGTCCTGTAACTTTCATGTCTCCAAATATGACACTCAGTTATGAATACGTTTTTGATTTATGGATTTAATCAACTTTAAACGTGACTCGAAAATATTAAAAGTTTGCAGGCTTTTAAAAAGGTCTGGAATCGATGTACGGAAGTAACCAAATCTTTTTATTGACAATGCTAACTTTCTTAGCGAAACGTGTGTCGAGGTTTTAATTTATTGTATTGATGTACAGAACAAGTCTATGTATAATAATATAATTATAGACTTGTAGTTAGGCTTAGGAGGCCCGGGTTCTAATCCCGCGTTTTGTCAGTTTTTTCGATGGTATATTTTTGTTCTAGAAGCACAATTTGTCAGTATCTAAATTATTTTTTAATTTACAATTTTTTGGGAACTTTTTAGTTTTTTATTACTCGGACGGGTGATACTGAATACTGATACAGTACTCGGTAAAATGACCGAGTGAACCCCTCGGTGCACCCCTAAATTAACCCCTTTTAAAAATTAATCCGTTTACAAATATGTTATAGTTGGTTATTTTTTTAATTTTTTTTTCCAATCTAAATGTTTTTTTCAAAATTAACAAACAATGTGTTAAAAAATATTCTTTTTGATGGGCTATGGCAGCTTTGCTGAAACCCCTAGAATATTGCACATAACTGTATATATTATTATTCAGTGGCGGCGTTAGGATTTAGAGCTGGGCATGGTGTTCTGAAGGTGGGCCAATAACATTTGTTCTCAAAATTTTAGTGCGTGTCAAAATTTTAACCCAGATTACTTGCTATAGAATTTACAAGAAAAGTTGTTGAAATTTCGAGGGTTAAAAACGTGTTTAAAAGATGAACTAGAGATTGGGGATTATTTCAGGGTGGGCCAAGATAGTTTAAGGTGGACCATGTAAATAAAGACATTCTTCTTCTTCCGTTTGCAAATATAAAATTAATTGCGAGAAAGAATAGTTCGGTATCAAATAAAATAATATTACATTGTTGAGTCAACCAACTAACTCTTCGAATTTGCTCAACATAACCTCACATTCACAATTAATTTATAATCTTCATTGTGTCTACCATCAAAAACTGTATAACTTGAAATAATTTATCCACAATGCTATTTTCCTTCCTTTATGTGAAGTGTTATGTTAAAACTTTGTGGAATATTCAGCTGACGAAACATAATATTTTATTTAGAATACAAATAAAGAGGTTTAGGTTGTGTTGTAGGCGAAATTAGAGGGTACGCATTAAACTAAGTAAATAAGTAATAACAGAAAATATACAAACATTATAATTATGTGTGTGTTTATGTGTGTATATCAAACTTCTGCATGGTGACTTGAATACTTCCTTGACTCATATAATATTTTAATTTATTTTTTGTTGACATTTTTGTACAATTAGTACTTAATAATAACTTTGAAAACTTTCACGTTCTTCGTCATGGTTTATTATTAAATCGATAAATAAAAATAAAGTTTTTTTTATTTTCATTTATCAAGAAAATTATTTTTAACTACAGGGTTGATCGACCATTTTTATATTTATTATTTCTAAAATAATTTGTAAACATAGTCTGTATTGAAGAAATTTGTATTAATAATATTATTGTTAGTTTGTTTTGTTTTCTGATATTATAGTAGGTATTAAATAAATAATAATATACACTACTAAAAAAAAATTCACAGATTTCGCAATCCTTGCAACCATCGAGGACATTGGAAATGAAAACAGCATATATGAAACATAATTAACTGTTTATTATACACACAATATTTATCAATGCACTGTTTAGTTTTGTCAGGAATAACCCTATTATTCTTCTGTTATATACGCGTTCACTTTTGCTTGATTACTTAACTTTTAAATGGATTTTTCTACAGTATTTATTAACATTTGCTCAAAAATAACACCGCAGATCGTCGCAAATACCTCTCAATTAACTAGACATGATATAAAACACATTTCGAAAAAATTGCACTTGTTCAATTTTGCATGATTGCTCCTCTCTTGATCGCGACACCGTTGTCTTTTGGCCTTGAACGAAAACTCGTAACTCTGCCCCCATATACGAACATAAACAATGTTAAAATTAGTATAACTATAATTTACAAGATAAGTGGCGTTGTCGTGACGTTAGCATAACATTAAAATGTGAACTGACCTTTAACCGGCAGGTAAAAATTGCGAATATTTTTATCACACTATAATGACGAGGGATTGGGGGATTAGCTGGTTGTACCATATACTCTTAAAAATGTACAGATGGTGCAACTGATAAATAAATTTTATATTAAATACAAATGGGGAATAGGGTGGTTTGTTATACGAAGGGCCAAGCACTGAGCTTCCGCGGCCGCATATGGTTCAAAATTTAAATGATCGCAAGCACAATTTCTCTTGGAAAATTATGGACTGAATTAAAGAATTATTATCGTTTTGGAGGGCGTAAAACCAATTAAAAGGAAAAAACTCGGGTCGCAGTGCCAAAACCCTGCCGACAATATAGTGTATTTGCTAATACAGGCATTGTGCTGTTATTATGTGAACATAAGTTGGTTTTTGGATAAAATAAAAAATTTAACCCCTTAATACATCCCTTAAAATAATATTTTTTTTCTTAATTTCAATATTATTATCAATGCAACCTCTGTACCGAATTAAATACACCCTTCAGTAAGTAAATCACTATCCGCAAACTAGTGTTTTCATAAAATTTGTAAGTCCGGACCTGTCAGGGCGATTTTATTAAAATTTTAGCAACACATTTTAATCTTCACTAAAGGGTTAAATTTCAATTTTGAAACAATTCTGAAAATTTATTCGGTATTTTTGGGCCCAAAAACATTTTTCAACCCCTAAAAACCACCCTTAAAATGGTCCGATTGGGCCCATTTTAAATAGGCTTCGTGCGGTTATGGATTGCAACGTGCCTACTCAATTTCGTCAAAATCAATTAACTCTTTCGAAAGTTATAGCCCGTACACATATATATATAAATATATATATATATATATATATATATATATATACATATATAAATAGACATTTCCAAAAATGGTGCCAAAATGTTCAGGAGGCTATGAAACGTCGAGAAATTTTGGTCCGACCCCTAGGTCCCGCCATCCGACCGACGCCAATAGTGTATGTGCCATATGGCAAATACACTAAAAACTATATAAATTTTCGATATACAGTATTGGAAAACGTGTTTGATGTGGGTTTAGGATACAGTCAACAATAAACAAATAGGGCTTGAGAATGGCCGAGCGTTTTACTATGCTGTTGTTTACAATATGGCGTCGCTATGGTTCCTCTATTACAAGTCCCCAGTTCCCGGGTTCTAGCCCGAGAGCTGGTAAAAGTGGCAATTGGATTTTCAATTTATTATTGAAAAAAAAAATAATGAATTGAAAATATGAATTGGTGCTGGGTCCAAATAAACCTTAGCTGTTGGTGGTCTTTAAAACACAATTTAAAAAAATAAACAAATATAGGTAGGTAAGTTAATAACAGTGTCGTAGCTAGGACCTGACAACCGGTGCCAGCGCCAGGGGCGCTAACCCCGAGAGGGCGCAATCAGCAATGCGAATATGATTATTTTCAAGCAAAAAGCGCGAAATTAGACGTGAAATCAGAATCTTGCCAGGGGCGCCGTTGATTCTAGCTACGAGGCTGGGTAATAATACTGCGTGACATTATGTTATAACCGTTGCTAGTCGTATCGTTTCTATTAATAGTTGCCGGTCAAGAGATTGAAAAAGAGATAGTAGATTGAGCGTCTATAATCTAAAATCTCTCTCTCTTGATCGGCGTTTTCTCATTGGTCAAACAATATAGTTTCCTTACCATGCGGTGTAATCATCATACTATAATATTATAAAGAGAAAAGATTTGATTTTTTGTATGTTTGTTTGTTTGCAATGGATAAACTCAAAAACTACTTAACTGATTTTAAAAATTCTTTCACCTATAGAAAGCTACATTATCAGCGAGTGATATGAGCTGTATTTTATTTTCAAAAAAATAAGAGATCCCTACGAAAATTACAATAATATAACCCAAGGTATCAAAAATTTTCCTATAAAAGTCATTATTTGGCGTGGGCTGCGAAAACTATTGATTAATTATAAATTCGAGCGAACGAGCGAAGCGAGTGAGATCTGTTTTAATTAATTATAAATTCGAGCGAAGCGAGTGAGTAATGTTTTAAATAATTATAAATTCGAACGAACGAGCGAAGCGAGTGAGTAATGTATTAATAAATTATAAATTGATAGCGCCCGGACGAAGCCGGACCGGGCCGCTATATTCTATAAACTAGAAAGAGATATTCAGAGGTGCGAATGGTCGGAATAGATTCAGCGCGATTTTTTCTACGCGTGTAAGCATGAGAAGAATAATACATGAAAGAATATAAAAATATCTCAGATAGGTATGCTTGAAATTAATGTGTCTTATAGAAAAAATTACGCTGAATCGTTTAGGCCCAAATACAAGCTCGTATCTGTTTTTTTAGTTTGGGAGTGTGTCAAAATTAAAAAAAACTTAAAATAACTTTCCGATGATGTACATTAGAATTTGGACATATTCTACTTCGACTGGATTTTATCTCATTCTGTTATAACATAGCATAACTTTTTTCGCGTCAGCTTTTTTACTTTTTTATATATTATAAGAACATACTATATATATCTCTAATATGTACACACAATACGCCTCAATAAACCAGCCTTTAAATTAAAAAAAAACTTGTTCTTTACTAATAGAAGTTAAATTCATTACAAACTTTTTTAATTAGGTGATTGTGCTTAAATATTAAAGATATCGGCAAGTAACTTTTTTCCTACATAAATATATGCACCTTTAACCGTTTACGTTTTAATAAAAGATAATATGCTACAGCGTTGTTGAAAAAAACCTCCGTAAATTAAAAATGTGTGTAGGTGAGAGAGAGAGATTGCAAATTATAGACGCTTGATAGTTGAGGTCATTAGCGTCTATGATAAATTTTCTATATAGGTATCTTTTTATATTTTACGAATACTTTTTCAAATTGGCGTCGACCTCAAAATTTTATTATTTTCCTCTTTTTAATGGCTTTTTTTGGAAGAGGTTCCATTTTTTTTATTTTTTACTCTTTAGTGACTGGAATACGTAGTTTGTATACGTTATTTACCGACTTCTTTCTTGATATTTGATTACTAAAATTAAAAAAAACTACTGAACCGATTTAAGTAATATTTATGCGAGATCACCCTGAAGGTATGTCCTATTGATTAGAAAAAGAATAATCAAAATCGGTTCACAAATGCAGGAGATATGAGTAAAATAATTAAAAATTAATTTGATTACCAGAAAAAAAGAAACTTTTAAACCGATTTAAATAAAAATTATATGGGACCATTCCGTAAATATTCTGAACCCAACGGCGCCAAAATTTTTCAAATCGGTCAACCCTACGAGAAGTTATGGCTGAACACGCATAAAAGAAAAAAAATATAGGTACGTTTCGAATTGTTAACCTCTGTTTTTTACCCGACTGCGAAGCAAAGGAGTGGTAATGTGTTTAACAGTCTATGTATGTATAATGTATGTTCCCTTGAAGCACACGTCAATCGATTCCCCTTAGTCCGGCGAGTGTCACTAAAGACATGACGTTAGTGAAAATTCAATATGGCGACTACAGGACGCCATATTGTGAAAATGAAAGTCAACAAACTATGTCAAGTGGGATATCGTTGAATAGGTATTTAAAAATCATTTTTAGTTTTCCCTCAACATTTTACGATTCGACTGACCGTTTAGGATCTATATCGATTTATTTTTAATTAAAAACATTTGAAAAAATCACATAATTTAAACTTAAATTCCAGTGCAATTGTGATGTAGTACTGATGCTGATAGGAAATCCAGTTTGGTAAATAGCTAGCTAGGTACTCATAACTAAAAAGTATAAAATAAAAAAAAATAATTTAAAAAATCAAAAAACCCGACTGCGAAAAAATCGAACATAAAAGATGGAAACAAGATCAAATGATAACATGCAGTCGGAGTCATAGTAGTAACAAATTTAACAGAAATACCTCCGACTGCAGGTTATCATTTGATCTTGTTTCCATCTTTTATGTTCGATTTTTACGCAGTCGGGTTTTTTGATTTTTTAAATTATTTTTTTTTTTGAAGTCGGTTAAAATTAGTAAAAATTAAAACCTATGTCACTGTTGGGGCATGTTGGGGCATAGGTAGATAGAAATGAATTTTTCTAGTATTGCAAAGTAATATATATTTGTTTTTGTTTATATGGCTCCTCTAATACAAGCCCCCAGTTCCCAGGTTTCCATCTGAGAACTGGTAAACGTATAAATTGGATTTTCAATTTATCATAAAAAAACAAAAAAAGAGTGTATGTGTACTTATGTACTCACGTCAGAAGTTATACCTCTTTGGCGTAACAAAACAAAAATAACTCCAAAAATGTTATCCCGCGTGCCAGTACTAAACGTTTGTAAAAAAGACGATAAAATAATAAAATAAGGATATTAAAATATAATTTAATTTAAATTTATTAAATATATTTATTTATTATATTTATATCTAATTATTTATTAAAAAAAAGCATGTTTGTGTTGAGATTCGAACCCGGGTCCTATTGCGTATGACGCAGTGTTGCTATCCATTACGCTACGTACATCTTATTTATATTTATTGTAGATTATAGATGCGTCGACATCTAAGGTCATTAGCGTGTTTCAACTACACTAAATAACAACTAACTTAAAACTAAATAACATCACAAAACATCCATGAGCGCAGGTGGGATTTGAACCCACGGCAGTCCAGTTTAGAGGTTGCGGCGCCAAGCACGCTACCATCTAGGCTATACTGCCCTCTACGTACATCTTACTTAGCAGTGCTATATAATAGGGTATTATGATCATAAACTTCCGACTAACTTCATAGTGTTACTAGCGACTAGCTTCATGGTGTTAAATTTTCGTGACGCGATGCGCATCACGTAAAAATTCACTCTCATCATTTTTCCATAACGCACCAAAAGCAGAATAACTTCAAAAATTGAAAATTTGAATTGATGCTAGGCTCAAATAACTGACCTTGAAAAAACACGATCAACGAAGACATACTGTATCAAATTGTCTTTGTCATGCCTACTTGATGGTTATAAACGAATTCCATGGAGCTGAGTAGACATTTTCGTCTATCTAACTTTATGGTCCAAAATCCGGAGTATCTGTATGTGAAGAAAATTATGATAAAACGAACTGATAAAATTTATATGTATCAGACTTTGTAATTTATCTTGAAAACACATTTTAGTTCGAGATATATCTTACATAATAAATAGCACAGCTTCATTTTACTTTGAACAAAAACTATAATATTCATAGCTCCGAAATATGAAAAGGGCCGTGGTACTTGTTTCTTGCCACAAACTAGGATGTTGGATGAATATTAACATAGGAAGTCATGATTACACTTAAAGTTTTTATTAGAAAATGACAAGAACTCGAGTAGACGGACATTAAAAACATGTTAAATAATTCAAGTTGAATAGCGCAATTTCATTAAACGCCATTACGTTATCTTAATTACATTTCATCAAAACGTTTTACTCCATGTACAAAGAATTATAGCTGCTGCATACATATGCATTGTTAATGACTCCCTCAAATATTAAAACGTACAGGATACGGCAAAATGACACGTCAAGAACTTTAGAGGACGCGTTTTAAATATAGCATATAGGGCAGGGATGGAGAACCCATGGCACGCGTTCCATAGGTGGCACGCCATTGATTGAGGTACAACATAAATCACTATAGAAAATGTTTACTTACACACTTGTGTGTTTTGAAAACACTTTCAACTAGTGATGGGTGATTGTAAGATGTTTTTACAATCGAAACAATTGCAATCGTACATAATAACAATCGAGCCCACAATCGACTCGGAGTTTGATTTTACAATCGAAATGTTCGATTGTTCAAGTCGATTATTTGCCAGCGAATAAGAATAAATATAATCGCTACTCAAGGTTATATACTAGTCGACTGACTTCTGACGTGCACACGACTCGTTCATCGTTGATTGTTCAGTAGGTCTCAGAGCACTCGATTACTGCACAATCGACCATCGACTCAACCACAGTTGTTGAGTGACGAACGATTGTATATTATGTGGCTCTCGACAGTGTACATCGTTTGTACGATTCAGTACTATGCGGTGAACTATGAAACTACAACAATCGAATCCAAGTGAAAACCATCGAGAGTCATCGAGATGTTTGAACAATCGAGACAATCGACTAAAATATCTCGTAATCGCCCATCACTACTTTCAACACGCCTATCTTTTAACTGATCCATTCCATGCATTCATTCACGCATGTAAAGTAACTATTTTATAGTGGGTATATGGCAAAAAAATATTTTGTTACTTGTGATATACGAATGAAAAAAATGGGTCGATACTTTCATCGGAAAAAACATATTATTTAAATTTAATCGCACATTAATCAAAACGTATGAATTATGTAAATCACTAAGAATTTTTGCGAATTAAATTGAATACTTATGAATGCCTGAATGATGACGAGAAATGTTAAAATGTATACAGGGTGGTTTCGAATTATATATTATCAGATTTCTTTTAAATGTTAAGCTGAACAACCCTCGGTTTATCCTGACAAAAAGTGACATGCAAATATTCAATAGGGGGTGGCGGTGGAAGCACAGGGGGGATAACCGGGGACTTTTGTAAAAATACATGTCTAAAGGTGTTCTATCATCTGTGAAAAATCCAGCTCTATGGGAATTATTTGCGATATTGGGTGATTTTTCCCTTTCATTTCCTGGGCCATTCCTGATGACCTAACATAATGATTTGTACACCTTTATTTTTAAGTTGAACTTTAAGCTAACGATTAATAATAATTTTATCGAAATTAATGCACTAGTTCTGTTATAGTTACAAGCATCCAAACATTCAAACAGACTGACAGACAGGATATACTATTTTTTGGAAGATAAAGGTCTAAAAAATAAAATAAACCTTTAAGGACTTTTCAAATGATTCGTGCGTCATTTTTGAGCAAAGCGATAACCTGGATCACATTTCGGAGTAAGTATTTCACTACCATGAAAGCACTCTAAACTTGCACAGATCCATTTAAAACCAAATTTAGGGTCTGATTTATGATTTTTTAGTTCCCATGAAAGCATTCCGAATTCCAATCTTGATTGTTCTAATTAATTTCATTATAAATATAGAAGGGATGATACTTTTGACGGGCACTGTATAAGCATAAATACACACCCACATCTATCCAAGTTTCGATTTCGTAAGGTACGAAAAACCTAATACATGACATAGATATTTTCAAATAACTATTGCTCTATAAAAACCGTCGTATCTTATACCTGAATGAGTTAACACTTCTACATCGCTATAGCATGGATGAGATGTTTACCTATCAGTTGTTTGTTAGTATTCTATTGAAAGGATGAGTCTTCGTTCACGGAGAAATGAATCCACGTATCTTTTTTGCCATGGATTGAGCGCTCATACCATGTTCACAGATGATCCAGCAACTAATAATAGTGATGCGCGATACGAGTTGTTTTAGTCGATTGTCTCGATTGTTCAAACATCTCGATGACTCTCGATGGTTGTCACTTAGACTCGATTGTTGTTGTTTCATAGTTCACCGAGACCGAGTCGTATAGTACTGAATCGTAGATTGTCGAGAGCCACATAAAATCGTTCATCACTCAACAACTGTGGTGAAGTCGATGGTTGATTGTGGAGCAATCGCGTAATACGAATTCAATAGTTAGATAACAGAGTAGTCAGTACCGAGTGAACAGTGTGAACAGTGAACAATCAACGAGTCGCGTGAACGTCAGTCGACTACCATGTAACCTTGAATCGCGATTATATGTATTCTCATTCGCTGCTATTGCTATAACCTATGTAGCAAATAATCGCGACTTGAACAATCGAACATTTCGATTGTAAAATCAAACTCCGAGTCGATTGTGGACTCGATTGTTATCATAAACGATTGCAATTGTTTCGATTGTAAAAACATCTTGTAATCGCTAGCAAATAATTTGTCTATATTGACGCCTGGATATGCGTGTATACAGTCGACGCGACTAGTTTCACTTCTGTAGTGTGTAGTGTAAAATACACGGACTCTTTTTTACATAGCATTGTAGCGCATGTTATATAAGCTGTGCCCGTTCGCGTGGACTTTTAAATTTGTTTAGGCATGTTTTTGTTTAAAATAAAAATTCGACTGATGACCAGTCCTATACTTCCCACCTAGTAAATATTTGCAAAAAATAAACACTCTTTTTTTTTTTTTATTCTTTGACTAGGCCCAAATAACCTTAGCTGTTGGTGCTCTTTAAAACACAATTTAATTTTTATTCTTTGAAAAAAGCATGGCCCTCTTTTTTGTTTGGTGATCTACTGATGGCTAACTTAATATAGCAAAAATCATGGTTACCTTGATTTACGTACAATTTTTATTTTTTTTAGTAAAATATTTTTTTTCTCGAAAACTATACATTTTAGAGAAAAAAATATTTACATTTTTTTCATATTATAACATCTAGAATTCATTTATATTTTTACTTCCCACCTCTACTATGGTAGGGAAGTAATGGATTCAGTCCGAAAACAATATTTCGAGATTTTAACAAATTTTCACGTTTTGAGACCCTAGCAATCGTTTAAGATCATTTTCTGACTGATGTCTGTATGTGTGTGTGTATGTGTGTATGTGTGTATGTGTGTGTGTATGTGGTCAATTTTTCGCCTTCGATATCTTAAGAACGGAACAACATACGGGCATGCCGATTGTTCTATTGTGTTTATCAGCCTTTAACTTAGATCTGATTAGATTTTGAGTCAAATCGGTTCAGTGGATCCTGAGATATTCAAAAAAACGTCCTCAATGTCACGTATTAACATAGGTAAAAAAAAATATAAATGAATTCTAGATGTTATAATATGAAAAAAATGTAAATATTTTTTTTCTCTAAAATGTATAGTTTTCGAGAAAAAAAATATTTTACTAAAAAAAATAAAAATTGTACGTAAATCAAGGTAACCATGATTTTTGCTATATTAAGCTAGCCATCAATAGATCACCAAACAAAAAAGAGGGCCATGCTTTTTTCAAAGAATAAAAATTAAATTGTGTTTTAAAGACCACCAACAGCTAAGGTTATTTGGGCCTAGTCAAAGAATAAAAAAAAGAGTGTTTATTTTTTGCAAATATTTACTAGGTGGGAAGTATAGGACTGGTCATCAGTCGAATTTTTTTTTACCTATGTTAATACGTGACATTGAGGACGTTTTTTTGAATATCTCAGGATCCACTGAACCGATTTGACTCAAAATCTAATCAGATCTAAGTTAAAGGCTGATAAACACAATAGAACAATCGGCATGCCCGTATGTTGTTCCGTTCTTAAGATATCGAAGGCGAAAAATTGACCACATACACACACATACACACACACACACATACAGACATCAGTCAGAAAATGATCTTAAACGATTGCTAGGGTCTCAAAACGTGAAAATCTGTTAAAATCTCGAAATATTGTTTTCGGACTGAATCCATTACTTCCCTACCATAGTAGAGGTGGGAAGTAAAAAATAGAAATAAGGTATGTACCTACATAGGTATTTAATTAGGGACTTTACGTTAATTTCGTTTTTTTTTCATTTCTCTTAGCGCTAATTATCTGTGACGTATTTACAAAAGCCTTTCTCACTGGCAGCGCTAGTAGTACGGAGGGACAAACATTATCTGAATGTCCATTTAAATACATGTAAAAGCAGGTTTAATAAAAAAATGTTTTTGACAGAAGACGACTTGCCAGAAGCAAAATTAAAATTTGCAAATGTCAGGGATAATATTGTAGTAACATTAAAACGTTGGCTACTTCTGAAAAAAAATGAATCAATTGACAGGTCAGAAAGTAGGTCAACATAAAACAAGTCGGTCAACACGACCGAGATAATAATTAAAAAAAAAATACGTCAAAAATTCTACGGTGCCATCAGATTTCGAACCGAGGTTCCTATGCTTACAACGCAAAGACGCTCTTTACTACGCTATCGGTACAACTGTACGGCGTGTTGTTTTTATGATATAAGTCAACCGGGCACAGCTGTAAGAGAGTGACCAGTCAGTACCGAGACGTTAATATTACCGGCATACTGCTAATACGTGTTCGTGTTTGAGCCGAGTAACCCCGATTCAGCGAATCTCACCGTCGGGTTGCGAATGCGAACGCGAACGGTTCACTTTATTTCACTACCCAGGCAAAGAGTGCCTAACACGCTTAAGGAAGTTTTCACTTCAAAAATAAATTGATTAATTATTTTTCGAGCAAGATCGATTTAAAATTCTATAGATTTTCTGATAATAACTTTCTGTATCCCAACGTAGGTCCAACACATAATATTCCTGTTTTTGGTTCAGGGGTTAAAAAGTAGTGTGCTGCATTCTTATTTATTTATTTATTGTAAATTATAGACGCATCGACAGCTTAGGTCATTAGCGTCTTGATTACATTAAATAATATAACTCACTTAAAACTAAATGACATCACAAAACATCCCCATGAGCGAAGGCGGGATTCGAACCCACGACAGTTTGATCCAGAGGTCGCGATGCTAACCACTGGACCACACTGGCCTCGTGCTGCATTCTTTGCACGTGCCTAAGGAAGTTTTCACTTCAATAATAGTTCAGATTTCACAATCATATTATGATACTTTAGTTTAAGTTTTCGTACAGACGCTAATGACCTTTGTTGTCGAGCGTCTATAATCCACAATTCATTCATTCATTTAAGTTTTCGTTATAATATGGCTTTGTATATTATAATTTTTTTAAATAGGTACATTAGATCGAACTTTTCTGATGGGGTCGTGCCCCCTGTCCCATACTAGCAACGCCAATGGACCGTGTATTTCTCCGTTGACAAAGTATAGGCGTTTAATATATTGAAAGTGACACATCGGTGCCTAGATAGATGAAATGCTTGATCTCTGTGTAAACTAGAAGTGTATACGTGATCTAAAGAAGGTCGTGTGCCGTATCGCAGTTACGGTTAATAAATCGCGCCCTCTAACACCTAGAAAACTATACGGTATTCCCCTCATTTTATGTGCCAGCCAATGAGATGGTTAATATTGTACTTTTACAGCTTTTCAGATACATCCAAACTGTGCTAACATACCGTATTATGTATTACATACTAAAAAGCTCCGTGTAAAAGTTCTTATTTATAGAGACAAGGCAACAAAGCTACAACTTTTAACAGTGATTGCGCTTGACGCGCTACAATTTTATATGTGAACAATGTAATTAGTAGAGTTTATGTAAACAAACTACAAATATGGCTGATTATCGATAAATAGAATGAAAAGTAGACACGAATAATAAGTTTGAAAGTTTTAAATAAATAGTTATAAGTTGTTTTTAAGTAGATTACATATAAATGCCTATATGTAGTTTTGTATATTTGTCATTTATAGATCGCCTGAGAGGGCAGTGTAGCCTAGTGGATAGCGTACTTGGCACCAGCCTCTAAACTAAACTGTCTTGAGTTCGAATCTAACCTGCGCTCATGGATATCTTGTGATGTTATTTAGTTTTAAGCTAGTTGTTATTTAATGTAATTTAAGACGCTAATGACCTAAGTTATCGACGCGTCTATAACCTACAATAAATAATTAATATAGATCGCCTGAGGAAGCAATAACAAATTGCGAAACATTGCGTAAAATAATAACTTCTAATAATTGACGTACTCGATCCTATATCCTCCGAAAAATAATCAAGTAAACTAAAAATATTTGAGTTACAAGCAGAATTGTCATAATCAGTTAATAATTTAGATTTTTGTTTTTAATAATCCACTGAACTTCCAATTTATTATTTTCATCAGTTTCACCGCAATGGCGTCTCCAAGAGGTCAAATATTCTCAGACCATATAATTGAAGCTAACATGCTAATAGTTTATTAAATAATTAATCAAATAAATGCAAATAATATTTAGAATAAATGAAAACATTTTTCAGCAAGAATTGTAGGTTGACTTTCAAAATTACATAAATTAAATACAAAAACACTTGAAAAATTCTACACATTTATTAATCTAAACGATCGTTTCGGGTTTCTAGCACATCAGAAGAGTTGATTAAATGGAATGACTACCTGCTATAGTCGTTTCATAATATTGTTACGGATCACCCTGTATATAAACGTCAGACAGGAATTCCAAGAAGCGGTGTCTGCTTGCTGAACAACGAGTAACTGCACGAACATTCTAGAGAACGCTAGAACGCGCTGTGCCTAAGCCAATCGGCCTATATAAGCAAGCGAGTGCGAGGAAGTCAAGGAGTCAATAGTGAGTCGTGCAACCAAGCAGATCAGTGATATAAATATTAGTCAATCAACGGTCGAATCAGTCAGTACAGTGATATAAATAGTGGAGTGGATATAAATAAATAGTACTGAAGTAACTGAGTAAATGACCGACATAAGTAAACGTTAGAAATAAATCTGATATAAATACAGTGATATAAATAGTTCCGTGATATAAATTCACATGATGAAATAAATATTAGTGTAGTCAATTGTATATAGTTAAGTGTTAATTACTTGTGTTGATTGTTAGAACTGACTGTTGGTTGTTGTATTTATTATTGTTGTGTTTTTAATTATTGTAAATAAATATTGTAAATAAATATTTATTCCGCCAACTCAGAAAACAGTTTTGTAACAATATTCTTGTCTTGGTGTATTAATTCAGACAGCAAGTTTAAATAAAAATTGTAAATCAAAACAAGAAGACAAGTACCTAAGTTTTATCTTCTGATTATTCAGAATCCGTAATCAGGAAACGCCTTCAGCTTTTTGTAAATCTCGGAAATGTCTCATATGTTGAACTATTTTATACCCTGTGCAAGCAATAAAACTAACACGAATATATTATATTTACCGCTGTATATTTGTGTTTTGTTTCACAAAATTAGCATACCGTGTGCAGATATACACAGACATTGGATATGTTAAGACTCTCTTTTGTTTTAGACTTCTAACTTGGCCTTCTATGTATATTTATATAGAGGAAAGATGTCTTGAGCACCCCCGGAACTAGACTTTTTTCTAAGGGAGGCAAAGATCTCGATGGCCACCCCTTACTCTATCAAATTTTTACGAAAAATTTTAGTGTATGGTGATCCGTAGATAATGATTGAAGTTAGGAGAGAAAGTCTCTGTGGCAAAGGATCAATCCTTCGCCACACAGACTTCCTCTCCTAAAAATTTTAGTATTTCGTTATAGTATACTAGCCGTTACCCGTGGCTTCGCCCACGTATTTTACGATTACAATTTATTATCACTTCAAAAATGACGAACTTCCATGCAAACTTTCATCCCCTTTTTAGCCCCCTTAGGGGTTGAATTTTCAAAAAAAAAAATTCTTAGTGCTCACCTACGTTATATAAGAAAATTCTGTGCAAAATTTCATGCTTCTAACTTCAAAAAAGACGAATTTCCATACAAACTTTCATCCCCTATTTAACCCCCTTAGGGGTTGAATTTCAAAAAATCCTTTCTTAGTGGGTGCCTACGTCACAAAAGGAACCTACTGTCCAAATTTCAAGTTTATATCTTCAGCGGTTTGACCTGGGCGTTGTCTGTCAGTCAATCAGTCAGTCAGTCAGTCAGTCAGTCAGTAACGGAACTGTTTTATATATATAGATAGACCATAGACCCCATTGTATTATTTTCTATCGAGGTTCAAAAAAACGGAGATTGTGACCTCCATAGATTGTTGTATTTTTTTGATTTCAATATTATTTAAAATTATTAAAAAAATCGAAGTCTATTCTGCCACCCCGTAAGTTTGCCGCCCGGGGCAAGTGATACCGCAGGCTCCCCTCTACACTGTAAAAAATAAATGTAAAAATACTTTGAAAGTTAAGGTAGAATTCGCTCGATTTTCTAAATGATTTTACATTATTATTTATTTTTACATAGAAAACTTCCTAAAAACTTGGACTTTTACTGTGAAGTTAAACAAATTTGTGATTTTTACATAAAGTAAATTAAAATTACATAATTTGTGTAATATTCCAATAAAGTGTGTAAAAATTACAAAATAAAATGTATAGTTACATATATAAAATGGATGAATATAAAACAAATTAGTGTAAAATTAATAACAACGCATGCACAATGTGTTTTTATGGAATCTACGCGATGTGGCCATTGTCTCTTTGTGTGCCTATTACCAGATTAATCGCTGGCTACAAATGGACCATCGATAATCTATGTAATCGGCCTTCCAATTTCTTACAGTGTAGATTGGGGCCTGGATTTGAGCACGCAGTGCCTCCAAAAAGTCTTTAATGTTTTTCAGCATGGATAAATTAGTTGGCTCAGTGGAAATGTTTTTTTCGTTGGCATGTTAGGGACGAAAATAGATGTTTTTCTAAAATATAGTGCAGGGTCCGAGGGAACTTTCCAGGTAAAATGCAGGGTAAATTTTAGACAAAACTGACAACTTTCTCATTTTATATGTGTGTTTTGTAGACAACGTTGTTTTCGCAGTTTTAAAAAGTACTTTGTTTAAAACTTGAATTCAAGCTCCCTGAATGTGTGTATGTATATAAAACTTTTCCATTTCGTGTATCGCATATAGAACTTTGATATTTCCTAACTTGAAAGTAAACTTAATCGCAAAATCGTGCGACAAAAAGTAGCATGTGCGTTTAGTGTGATCTCGCCAAGACGTGCATGATTTGAAAACAGAGTGTCAGACGCAGGCCTGGATTTCTGCCTAGGCCAACAAGGCATGGGCCTAGGGACCTACCCGCCGAGGGGGCTCCGACCAAGACGGAGATGGAAATGAAAAAAAGCCCAAACATTTTCTAAGATAACCCAATTGGCGACTTATTTTTTTTGCTAAATTTCCATCCAATTCCATTCCCCTCCCTTTTTTTTGTCTTGGAAGGCCCAACTGTCAAGTGCCTAGGGGCCCTGGGTCTTTAAATCCGGGCCTGGTCAGACGCAGAAGAATTAACAAGCAACGACTACTAAACCGACTACTGTAGAATGAATCGTTATATTATAAGATACACCCTGTTTTTAGTGTACCAACTTTCATCAAAATCAGAACAGACAAAAATTTTGCCAACGCATTCTATTGACAAGAAAACAAACTTACAGACAGTGTTTATGTAACTAATATATTTTTTTTTTGTTTCAGGTAAACACAGTTCTTTCATCTTACTGAAACAATCTTGGTAAGCTAAAAAAATTCTTAGCTAACTACTGAAGGTAATTGAAAAGTTATTAAATAATATTTTCAGAGATTTTCATAAAAATGGCTGTTTGCGAACTTGAAGATGCGGGTGTGGTAACTAAACTAAAAAAATATTTTTAGTAACATAGGGTAATTCTAGGAGAGATGGCCCGTCAGGTGAGTCGGCCCACCATTCATTTTTCTGGGAATACAATCGATAGTCACATGTTGATAACACTGTTGTCAGTCTTATTTCGTTCGTCACTAAGTGTCAAATTTTTGCTTGCTTCTGCTTATGTTTAGTGCTGTTATAATATAGCTGCCTGTTGTGAATTCAGTGAAAATTTTTCAAGGTGAATTGTGTTAACTGTGAAGCAGGTAACTGAGCTTACTTTCTTGAACTTTTTCGACATTTTGTGTGACTTAGAACGTTTATCAGCAATTCTAACCTAAAATTAAGGTTACATTAACACTCACCTTTTCGCAAGGTTTTGAGCCACCTCTCCTTATAATGTCAGGTGAGTTGGCTCATAATGTACGGAGGACAGATGGCCCACCTTCTGATTCCTGTTTTTGTGTGTCAGTAATCGCCTATTTTGTAAGTTGATATATTAAAGCTATTCGGAAAGCGCAAGTAAAGTCTAGACATTTGCAATCCAGTTCTGCGCATAAGAATACGAATTGACAACAAAATCGGATGACTGGATTCAGTACCTTCGGTGCTCCAGTTGGCTACATTATATATGCACGAAATTTGTCAATTATTGTGACGTGTGTGGAAAGAAGCTGTATGGCAAGAAAAATTAAGTAATAAATAACTGAATCTTGGAACACAACACGATTATCTATATTATTTTGCTTTTTTTTAACTGAGCCATTTCACCTGATATTCTGAGCCAACTCACCTTCATAGTAAGGGTTAGATGGCCCACTTTAAGATTTTTCATTTTATTTTTTTTTCATGACATAATATGCGTTTTGCTTCTATTTGTGTTTGCAAAGTGTAGTTTACTATTTTCGGCTTTATTTAGAATTTTTGTAATTGTTTTATTAGTTATTATAAAAATTTTGTGTTGATTTTTAAAAATGTGGGCCATCTCTCCTCAAATTACCCTATTTGAAATCATTATAATGCTGAACCTTCGTTCTGTTAATTTTGATTTTACATAACGCGCCAAAAGAAGTATAACTTCAAAAATAAGGTTTTTTTAACCTTCACCTATGGCTTCAGGGTTTACCCCATGTGCCAGCATCTTATTTCTATACTATAACATATATATAACTGGGACACAAAGATGGATGGATTCACAGGTTTTGAGATAAGAGACAAGGAAAGCAATAGACTCTTAAATGCAGGACCAACACTAACTAGAGAGTCTTTCGATTAAGGATTTGCTGGTTAAGGAACAACACATTAGGATTAGATAAAAAAAATTTAAGTACAATAGACATTATTGTCTTATATGGAAATAAAAAATAAGGTTGGGAGAGTATCAGTTGCTAGTAAACGTTCAGAAGGATGTATTTTGGCTTTCAGTGAGAAAGTCCTCGTAATGATTCGATTGAGATGAAGCAAAGCATAGTTCTGAACTTAACGAACATTATGTATGTTAAACTTGTCTGTTTCTCAGTTCACACTGTTTGTTTATTGGTGAGATAAAATTTTGTTATGTAAGATTTCTTGAAGAAGATATTTCGTCTAGTTATTATTATTCCTTTACATGCATAAAATTAATGAGTATTTGAAAACAAAACTCACACATAGAGAAATATTTTAGTAATTACTAGCTTTTCCTCGCGACCTCACAACCGTGAACGTTTATTTTGCCCGCTTATTCGCTTGAATGAATTTCGGTTTTGATAGTCCGATATATGTTCAATTTAGGTATCAAATTATTGATACCTTAAAATTGCTAAAATGTCAAGTTCGAAATTTTGTTTAGACTGACAGGGATAAAACGACTCTAACAATTTGGATGACATTTACTGAAAAGGGGTTTTGGGGGGCAAAAAATGGAACTATTTAGGTCTCATCTCAGGAAAAATTCGTTTTCTTACCTATATGGATTTAATAGTTTTTAAAAACAATTTTTTGACGTCTCGAAATAGTGTAATATTGTAAGCAGGCTTTGTTTACTTATATATTATAGATGTTATGATATCCATGGATTTTATTATTAATAATTATTTATTAATTTTAAAAATAGTACCCAGCGATGTAGCTTAGTGGTACAGCACTAGACTCGCATTGGGAAGGTACTGGGTTCGAATCCCGACGGGGGCAGATGTGGCTAGGACTTTTTCCTGCTGCCTCACGTCGAGAAACGGTAATTCCTGTACCGGCCATCTTGTTTGAGGTTTTCCATGGTTTCCCTCAATTATTTCAGATGAATATCTAGATGGTTCCTTAAGCAAGGCCATGGCCGATTATCTGTTAAACTTCTATAATGCTCCCAAAATTGCCTACCTTATCCTAATTTCCTATAATTCCTCCATTCGCACATTGCTATTAAAAATAAAAGTTGAAGTTTAAAAATGCAGAAAACAACGGGAAGTGGTAAAATGGAAAATAGTAATAGTGCGAATGGCGTCTGTTATGACATAATGTCGAGAAACGGACGTTAAACACATTATAATTATTATTATTCATTTAAAAAATAGTGAGAGGGGAAATGCAAAATTGTAAATGTATATGAAGTATAACTTCGAGCGTGATTTTATGTGGGTGAGACACATACCCTTTTTTCGTTCAAGGCCAAAAGACAACGGTGTCGCGATCAAGTGAGGGGCAATCATGCAAAATTGAACAAGTGCAATTTTTTCGAAATGTGTTTTATATCATGTCTAGTTAATTGAGAGGTATTTGCGACGATCTGCGGTGTTATTTTTGAGCAAATGTTAATAAATACTGTAGAAAAAACCATTTAAAAGTTAAGTAATCAAGCATAAGTGAACGCGTATATAACAGAAGAATAATAGGGTTATTCCTGACAAAACTAAACAGTGCATTGATAAATATTGTGTGTATAATAAACAGTTAATTATGTTTCATATATGCTGTTATCATTTCCAATGTCCTTGATGGTTGCAATGATTGCGAAATCTGTGAATTTTTTCTATAACGAACACATTTCTGACACTTTGAACGTCCGTTTTAAACAAATATAACAGTATGAAGACTGTTTTTACAAATAAAAATGAACATCCATATACAATGAATATTTTGTTTGCTGCAAAAATAATTAATTTGCATTATAAACCCGTACAGGCACTTTGAAACGTGAAAAGAACGGAAACTAACCATGTATACGTTACCTCAATTCATTTTAACTGAAATGAAAAACTACTCGAAAAATCCGGTTTTTCCATACTAATGAAATTTTTGTTGCAAGATGGGAAAGTAATTAAAATTATAATACTAATCTCAACAGCGTATAATATATAATATAGGGTAATGATTTCATCGTCTACTTTGGTGCCGGCAGACCAATAAATATCTGCATAATAAATATGCGGTCAGCATACAAATTGTGGTATATAATGGTATAATTTTTCACAGAAATATTATTATTGAAGATAAATTAATAGATTTATACGGCTGATATGCAATTAAAAATTTAGCTCTCGCTAGTACGAAGATTCACTTCTACAACCTAGCTATAATGAATTAACACTCACATGTAGTGAAAATCAATTGATTCCGAAGCATATAAGGAGAATGTTAGATTAGTAATCATGTCACGGTTGAGTAATTGTAAGCTCATTCTGCCGCAAAAGTGGAAAGGTTCAGGTTAGAATCCTGAGTGTAACTATGGTTAGTAAAATGATTTTTTCAGATATGTTTGGAATTTAAGTGAGTATTATTATTATTATTATTATTAATAATAACATAACAGAATTTATTGATACGCGTACTGATAAATATGATCAAAATGTCATCCATAAGGTGCCATGTTATTAGACGTTTTTGTTCGGCTCGGCATTGTGTCTCTATTTCTCATGATAAATACCTAAAATAAATAAAAATATCTGAAATTTGGTAAAAAGGTATTTTATTTTGAAAAAGTATTTTGAAAATACCTATTTTGCATTTGGAATTTGAAATACAAAACGCAAAACTATTTGGTATTTTGCATTTGAAATAGTAAATCTGAAAAGTATTTTGCATTTTGTATTTAAATGCTTTTTTAAAACCATTTTGTACATCTCTGCATATAATTATGGCTGCTTTCCAATAAAAAATGTTTCATTATAATTGAAGTTCATTAATATTAAAACAGTTATGGCCAGTTAATCGTACAAATCAATCACGACGTTATTTTAATCACATGATTAAGTGACGAGGTCGCGGCCTCTGGATCAGATTGTCGTAGGTTCGAATCCCGCCTCCGCTCATGGATGTTTTGTGATGTCATATTTAGTTTTAAGTGAATTGTTTTGTGTGTTTTTAAAGACCACCAACAATTAAGGTTATTTGGGCCTAGCACCAATTCATATTTTCAATTCATTATTTTTTTTTAATAATAAATTGAAAATCCAATTGACACTTTTACCAGCTCTCGGGCTAGAACCCGGAAACCATAGCAACGCCATGTAAAGAACGGCATAGCTACACGCTCGGCCATTCTCAAGTCCAAGTGAATTGTTATTATTTAATGTAATCAAGACGCGAATGACCTAAGTTGTCGACGCGTCTATAATTTATCCCTATATTATTAAACGAGCAAATCTTGTATATATGTACCTATGTATCTATGTACCTATATGTCTATGTACCTATATAAATATTTTCTCAAAAACGGCTGTAACGATTTTGATCAAATTTACCGAAAAGGGATTTCGGGGGGCAAAAAATCGATCTAGCTAGGTCTCATCCCTGGAAAAATTCGTTTTCTTATCGATTTTATCATTTTAAAAAACAGTTTTTTTAACGTTACAAAACAGTGTCGAATGGTGAGTAGGCTTTGGAAAAAACAAACTACATACTTTCATTATTTATGTCAAAACACTTTGACAGTGAATCGTTTCGGAATAATATTCTGAGAAAATAATACAAAATCAATATCTCACAGTAAGTACTTTTTTTTTTGAACTCATCCGAGCAAAGCTCGGTCATCCAGATATTAATAAATAAAAAATAAATAAAACAATTAAGTGACGGGTTGCTATGGTAACGAAACGCAGCAACCAATGAACGCGTAGCTGTCAAAATTTAACAGCGAGATCAAAATAACATCGCGATTAAAATGTATACGATAAAGCAGCCATTAGTCATATTTATATTTCAGCTGTGAATTTTCCAATCTAACTGGCTTTATTGTTTTGTTCCAAGGTTGGATCCAACTGGTTTTAACATAAATTTAATAGAAACCGATAGAAACCTTAAAAATGTTTTTTCAAGAAAAACACTTTCTTATAGGTACTATATTACCTTAATTTTCTTCTTATAGTAAAATATAGGTCATTGTTTTCCTTTAATATTAACGCTAATTTTGTTTTTTAAAATGTTGTTGCTTTCTTTCTTTGGTTTTAAGGTCACCCACAGCTAAGGTTATTTGGGTCTAGAACCAATTCGGAATTAAAAAAAAAATAATTTTATATTTTTACCAGTTCTCGAATTAGAACTTGGGGTAACTGAGGGCTTGTAATAGAGCGGCAATAACACCATATTATTTTAGGTCCGCAGCCCATTAGTGGCGTCATTTAGAGACTCTACTGTATGTGTTTAATATTTAATTGGACAGGATAAACAAGTATTAACTGTACCATATGTGGACGCTGGTTTATGCATGCCGGAACACATTAAACGCGAAGTAGCACCCGGCGAATATACACGTCGAGTTCCTGCAGCAAAAAACTCAACTACGATGAAAAATATTTCGGCGCACCACATAAATGTTAATTCAACAGTGTAATAATATATAGGTAAAACAGCGGTCATGACTATTTAGTCCAAGCTTTGACCGTACAAAAGTCTGGGCTTGAGAATAGCCGAGCGTGTAGCAATGCTGTTGTTTACATGGCCTTGCTATGATTCCTCTATTACAAGTCCCCAGTTCCCGGGTAATAGCCCGAGAGCTGGTAAAAGTGTCAATTGGATTTTCAATTTATTAATAAAAAAAAAATATGAATTGAAAATATGAATTGGTGCTAGACCCGAATAACCTTAGCTGTTGGTGGTCTTTAAAACACACAATTTTAACAATGTAAAAAGTCTATTGGACAACACTACTAAAATTTTATTATTGAAAGAGGACAGTATGGCTCAGTTAGTAGCGTCGCGGCCTCTGAATCAGACTGTCGTGGGTTCGAATCCCACCTCTGCTCATGGATGTTTTGTGATGTTATTTAGTTTTTAAGTGATATGATATTTGTTGTATTTAAGACGCTAATGACCAAAGTTGTCGACGCGTCTATAATCCACAATAAAATAAATTGAAATTTATTATTGAATTTAACAGATAATATGATGAAAAACATCAAAACGGTGGCAGATTATTTTAGTTTTTTTAAATCATCGTAGGCCCAGTAATAGAGTTTCGTTCGGAGGTACTGAACCTACGATATGTCTGTCCGTCCATTTGTCACAAACGTTAAGAGGTAGCTAGTTGAAATTTTCACAGATTGTGTATTTTGTGGCTTGAATTTTAGCAAATAATTAGAATTAAATAATCAATTAATGATACATTTATGGAGTGTTAGGTCTCCAAGTCACTATATGAATATTATGAAGTATTA
Organism: Mongoloraphidia duomilia; assembly: GCA_039654895.1. NCBI lineage: Eukaryota > Metazoa > Arthropoda > Insecta > Raphidioptera > Raphidiidae > Mongoloraphidia > Mongoloraphidia duomilia. The sequence goes on from CM077520.1 coordinate 15,064,464, forward strand.
GAAATACCTTGTATTATGTCCATCTTGTGACTTCTTGTGAATTTACACTATACGCGCTTCAGCGACGAGTTGCCATCTTCAGGTGTGGTTAATTATTTTTAAACAAGCCGTGAGGTGGGTCGTTTATTAGGACTAAAGTGCGACCCTTGAGGTACACACGACGAACTTTCCAGTTTGATAAATATTTAATAATAATAATGAAATTAGATATTACACAGAAAAGTAATCATTTTAATCACTAAAACATAATTATTATTTATTTTTAACATAAAAAAAAAAACGGCTGAACCGATTTTCATAAAATTTATGTCGAATCAAAATAACGTTAACACGCCTCGATTGACATCCTTATGAAGTCGATATAATTTTTTATTTGCGAGATATTGTGTAAAATCTCCTTTTTTGGAGTCTATTTGGTTAAGAAAAAAAAACGGCTGAACCGATTTTGAAAAAATTTCTTTTAGATCATACTTACGTTAATACGCGTGATTGGCACCCTAACGTAGTCGATATCATTTTTCATTCTCGAGATTTCGTCTTAGAAAGAAATGGACACATACGTACGTACGTACATACGTACACACACACACATACACACAACCAGACATCTTTCTAAAAATAGTGTAGTGACCTTGAAACATAAAAATTTGTTATACATTTTTGATTTCGATTTTCCGACCCATTACAATATCTTCCAATGAAAAGTTAAAAATTAAATTAGTCTGCCTCCGATTTGATGTTAAATTTAAGTACCTAGTGATATCCAGTAGACTTTTGTACGGTCATAGTTTGGACTATATGTGTGCATACTCCTGGAGACTATAACTTCTTTTTTTCTCCTCGTCTGTCGGAAAAACTGTGATTAAAATTTCATTGTAATTTTACGCCCTGTGATTTTTTTGTGTTAATGTACCTATAAAAAATGTGTGGGGTAAAATGTTCCTTTTCCATGTGAGTTGTTCAAAGTTTTGATTACCTAAATGGGTTTGTTATATGAAATATTAAATCTTTTTTTTTGATAAAAAAATGTGTACAAGTAGACAATATTTATGAGTTGCTGTTGGTCAGTATGAATAATAATTTAAAGATCTTTTTGACGTGGTCAGACGTGGTTTAACAATATCGTAGATCTTTATATAAAGTTAATAATAACTAAATAAAACATAATAAAATTTGATTTAATCAAAACGAGTCTAAAATATGTTTGATCACAACGAAATTATAATTTTGATTAACTTGTTTCTCATAGAAACTGCCAAAACAAAACAATGTTGTGGTCGACAATGTAGAGTATTAATGTTGACTCAAAAAGACACAACAATATAAAATTTAAATATTTCAAGATCCGGTTGTACCACTTCTACTTAAATTTTAATATCTTTACAAAGTCCCAAAAGCTCGTCAATAGTTCAATTGGCATCCTCTAAAAATACGATATGTTCCTTAATTTCTTCCCTAAGTACTACGAATCGAAGAAATGCTATGAATATTATGAAGTATTAGAAATGCCTTGTATTATGTCCGTCTTGTGACTTCTTGTGATTTAACACTACGCGTTTCAACAACGACCAGGTATGACCGCAATTTTCTGGTTTCTTTGTGAGGGTGTATGCTAAATATACATAATTATGCCTGATGACCTCCAAATTTGTAGAAAATTAGAGAATTATTGAGTGAACCTTAATATGGTCACCTCCGAGTATTAATGCTCCCATGAACTCAACTGTTTCCAAATAAATAAAAAAAGCACTCAAAATTTCAGGTCCCTAATTTTGACCTGTGCCCCCAAGCCCTCGAATTTTCTAATTAAAACAACATACTTTTTTTGGCACTTAACGGTTTTTTATTACTCTAATTTTGTTTCAAAAAACTGAAACTTGACAAATTTCTTGGATATTGGTTATGATAGTAAGCGAGAAATCAAGCTTGAAAAACTTACATTGACACTTTTTTCAGTTTTAGAATTTGTTAGAGGGCAGTGTAGCCTAGTGGATAGCGTACTTGGTACCAGCCTCTAGACTAGACAGTCGTGGGTTCGAATCCCACCTGTGCTCATGGATGTTTTGTGATGTTATCAGTTTTAAGTTAGTTGTTATTTAACGTAATTTAAGACGCTAATGACCTAAGTTGTCGACGAGTCTATAATCTATAATAAATAAATAAATAAAATTTGTTCTTTTATGAAAAAGTACGTATCGATTTGTCTCGATTATCTCATGTACTACCGTTTAGATTCAACTAGTCTGGAGTTATTTTAAAATAATAAAAAGTCTGAAACGAAACAAAACAAACAACTATGCATGAATGAATGTTTACAATATGGCAACTAGAGCTTTAAGTATGATGTAGACAGACAGATAGACCTGTGTCCTTACATTAAAATATAATATTGACGGTGTCAAAGGTAAAAGGATGTAAATACGTAATAGTAGATTAAATATTATCTAGTTGCGTTAAGGCGTATATTACTGATGAGTGACGTTATTGTAAAACGAGCATAGGAATAGATATTTAGTAGCCACATAAAATAAATTCACCATAATAATGTAACAAACCTTCTTCGCGTAGCGAATGTATGCACACCATAGATATAGAAATCTTGGATGTAGTATAAAGTGCCAATTTAGACAAGGGGGGGAAAACCATTCAAGGGAGGGTGCATGTCTATCTTATGGACATGTCCATGCTATGCATGTGCCCACGTTCTATATTGGTCGCGTCTTTGCGCATGCTCAGTTGTGCCAGATTGCAGTCGTCCGCGTCTTTGAGCATGCTCAATCGCTCGTACAGCGCTTGCGCAACTGAAGCGACCAACATAATGTGGGCACACTTGCTTCCTCACCGCCGCCCCCCCCCCTTAACAGCAACCACTCCACTCGCTTCAATTACGTCCCTAGATTTCTATATGTCTATAATGCACACATACAGTTTATTTTCATTTTGTCTGATTTCAATTACAACTATGTTGCGTTTTTTATTTAGTCTACTCAAAGGTTGAACAATTCAAGTTCATCTCATGGAGAGACAATACAAAAAATGGTCGTTCACATAGCCCTAGTACGTTTTTTCAAGGTCACCAACACCTATAGTTATTTGGGCTTAGCATCGATTCATATTTACAATTTATTATTTTTTTTTTAATAATAAATTGAAAATCCAATTAATAATAATAATAATAATAATAAAATAATAATAAACAGCCCCGGATCTTCAATTTTTTTTAGGCGGGGCAAAAACTGAAAAATGCCGCCCTCGCCCACTTACATTTATTAGTGTATTTGCCATATGGCACATACACTATTGGCGTCGGTCGGATGGCGGGACCTAGGGCTCGGACCAAAATTTCTCGACGTTTCATAGCCTCCTGAACACTTTGGCACCATTTTTGGAAATGTTTATATATATATGTATATATATATATATATATATATATATATATATATATATATATATATATATATATGTGTTCGCGGCATAACTCTCGAAAGACTTAATTGATTTGAACGAAATTTGGTACACACGTTGGAATCTATCACCGCACGGAACCTATTTAAAATGGGCCCAATCGGACTATTTTAAGGGTAGTTTTTAGGGGTTGAAGAAAGTTTTTGGGCCCGAAAATACCGAAAAAAATTTCAGAATTGTTTCAAAATTGAAATTTAACCTTTTAGTAAAGATCAAAATGTGCTGCTAAAATTTTAATAAAATCGGCCCGATAGGACTGGACTTACAAATTTTATGAAAACACTAGTTTTGCGGATAGTGATTTACTTACTGAAGGGTGTATTTAATTTGGTACAGAGGTTGCAATGATAATAATATTGAAATTAAGAAAAAAATATTATTTTAAGGGATGTATTAAGGGGTTGAATTTTTTATTTTGTCCAAAAACAAACTTAAGTTCACGTATTAAAGCCACAAGGCCTGTATTAGCAAATACACTATATTGTCGACAGGGTTTTGGCACTGCGACCCGAGTTTTTTTTACCTTTATCATCTTTATAATTTCAGCTATCAGATGTCCACTTATTGATTGACATTTGGTCAAAGTTAAGTAAATGATGAGTTGTCCATTCGTCTGTAAAGTGTGAATTTGAATTTGGCCGCCCTCTAAACTTGCCGCCCGGGGCATAGGCCCCGGCTTGCCCCCCCCCCTAGATCCGGGGCTGATAATAAATAAATTTATTCCAAAATATACACAATACACAATTTTTTTTATACAAAATTCGTAGGAATTTAACCTACCCAACTTGGCAGTGCCAGGGCTAGGGTAGGGTTTACTAGTTAACATAATAAATTTAATTGTGTAGTGTGTAGTGCAGACTATCCTGTGTGTGTGTGTGATACTTTTAATCAGTTTTCAGATTAACTGAGGACTTGTAATAGAGAAGCTATAGAAAAGCATTGCTACGCGCTAGGCTATATTATCAAGCCTCCCCTACTACTATAATAGGCCGGTGTACGGGAACGTATCTTTCCGACACTAGTGTGAGAAAGTAAACTATTTCCATAGTAGATTCGTGTTTATTCGCCCTGATCCGCCCGCTATTACCTACTGACAGCTACTCTCGGCCTACTATAGACGTGAAATGGTGACACAAAATGAACTGTCAAACAAATGTGAAAATACTGAAAATGAAGTGAAAAGCAGCTATTATATAGTGGGTATGGCAAAAAATATCATATCTCGTGCGTAATGATATAACTCGTGTGACTGCTAAAACTCGCTAAATCGCTCGTTTTAACATACTGTCACTAAATTAGAGTTTCATGCTTTCACGGCCGGTAGACATCTTGGTAGCAAATGTTTCCGTGGTCCAATGGATTTTACTCCGTACGTTTCGCCCGTTGGGCATCTTCAGCGGCGATTGGCAATACGATGTGATCTTCTTGCCGGTCGACTAGTGACTGTAGTGACTGTCACTACTCGTCACTAATATACCTCATTACGCCACTAGATATACAATCTATTGGACAGCCCTGATAACATAATTCTCTCTAAAATGTATACTGCATGTAGATATGCCTACATTACAGTGCAGTAATTTGATTCAATTTTTTATACAATTCATTTTAAATTACAATTGCAAGCTTGCATATAAAACGTTTAAAATTTATTTATTTGACATTTAATTTACAATAACTCGAACAATTTTGTTTTTGCAAACTGGACAGATATTATTTAATCAAAAATAATTGAACCGTAAATTGTATTTTATCGCGCGGAAGAATATTTGTATATTCAATCAAACAATAGATCTATTATCTATTATTATTGATTTTTTAAATTATCTCTTTTGAAGCGCTCCAGTGCTTATCGTGTGTGTTTTAAAGACCACCAACAGCTAAGGTTATTTGGGCCTAGCACCAATTCATATTTCCAATTCATTATTATTTTTTTTAATAATAATTTAAAAATCCAATTGACACTTTTACCAACTCTCGGGTTAGAACCCAGGAACTGGGGAATTGTAATAGAGGAACTATAGCAACGCCATGTAAACAACAGCATTGCTACACGCTCGGCCATTCTCAAGCCCTCCTGTGCTTATCAATATCCAAAATATTTGTGGGTATTAATTATTGAGAGGACAGCTTGGTGTACTGGTTAGCGTGCTGACCTCTGAAGCAAGCTGCGTCTTGTGTTCGAATCCTACACCTTGCTTATGTGTGCTTTGTGATGTCATTTAATTTTAAGTGATATGTTATTTGATGTAATTAAGACGCTAATGACCTAAGTTGTCGACGAGTCTTTAATCTACAATAAATTGTGTGACATTGTGTAGGTATACGGTATACGCACTGTTTAAACAAACAATATTACTAATTTTATACGGCTTCAATTTATTTATTTATTATAGATTATAGACGCTCGACAACTGACGTCACTAATTACAAAACATCCTTGAGTGAAGGTAGAATTCAAACCCACGACAGTTTGATCTAAAATCCAGCACGCTAACCAAGCTATCCTCAGCCTTGATTTAATTTCCGCTATCAATATATTTATTTTGTGAAAGAAACAACTCCAAACACGGTTCGTTTTTAACAAAAAAAACCCTCAAATGTTTACTGATTCTACACCATGCGATGCGTATGTTTGCCTTACGCGTTTGGGAATAGATTGATCAAGGAGGCGGTACCCTTGGGTGATTATCTCAAATTGAGATATTCGGACGCTAATCTTTAATAGTTGGAAAATCGCTTACACTAAAACGGTTAACTAAGAACACAGTAAACATTTCTTTACTAGTAAAAAATTAAATAAAACGAAATCGTATACAAAGTTTTTTTTTATTTAAATTAAAACATTTTATTAAGCGCTTTTGGACTTTAAGTAATTCATCTTCAGAATCTTCAAGGTTCAATCCAATATGGTTAAGTACTTAATATTATTATTATTGTAAGTTCTAACAATAGTCACCACCTGATTACGTTTAAAACTGTTAATTGATTGTATATCTAAATGCGTAATGGGATTTATTACTGACGAGTAGTGACAGTCTGTTAACACGAGCGATTTAGGGAGTTTTAACAGTCACACGAGTCATAAATACCATTAAGCACGATATATATATATGATATTTTTTGCCATACCCACTACAAAATACTTACTTTTCACTTCATTTTCAAGAAATTTTGATCGTTCATTTGCGTCGTAATTTTTACATTTACAGCAGGCCGTGAGCATATAACAGCAGTCGGATAAAGCGAATGAACATAAGTTAATGGCAATTGTTTATTTACGTCACTAGTTATGTTATGAAAACACTTTCGAAACGCCTGCCTGTTAAATAATCTTGTACAGGTTTGTATACATCCATGGAAAGTAGCTATTTTGTAGTGGGTATGGCAAAAAAACTATTATCCACCATTGTAATCTGCAGGTTAATAATAATATTAGGTACTTAACCATAATGAATTGAACCTTGTAGATTCTGAAGATGGACTTAAAGTCAGAAAGCGCTTAATAAAATGTTTTAATTCAAATTTAAAAAAAATTTGGAAAATATTGCGTTTTATTGAATTTTTTAATACATATTATAATTTTCAAATTTCTGGCGTATTATTAAAGAATTACTTTACCAACTGAATAATATTGGTAATGTATAATATCTACCATGTTGAATTTATTTATTTAAATGCCCATATTTGTATAATGGTGCCTCCCACACAATCGGCCATGATGGGCGATTACAGGCCATCACGATTGTGTGGAGGGCATAATCGCCTGTAATTGTTCATGATTGCCTATGATGGAGCGTGATCGCCTCTGTATGGATTTTTCGGCCGTGATTGCGCGCATTTCTACACGTGCGTCAATCACTCAGTTCATATTTGTTTACGGTATGGTTGTATCCATGTTGACAGATGACAATTCACAATTAATGGCACGATTGTGTGGACAGATGCGCAATGATGGTGACAATCATGGCCCATTCTGTGATTGCCCATCATGGCCGATTGTGTGGAGGAGGCATAAAAGCCACTTTGCAAGAGTACCTATATTATTCAAATGGAATAAAAAATAATTTAAAAAAAATAATCGACTTCAATAAAGGAGCTTAGGACTTAGGTCATTAGCATCTAGAACCTAAAGAGTTTAACGAAACCATTGTTAGTCAGTTGATTTTCTCAGTTTTAAATAAGACTTTCAAAAGAAAAAGAAAATGTTACTGTGTCAACTCCGTTATGCTGAAAAGTAACGTTTTCCAGAAATATCCATATATCTTTACAGATAAAGAATAATTTTCAGGTATGAAGAGATATAGTAGAAAAATAGTTTTTGAATAAAAGCTGCAGCAATATGTTTTGTGTTATTGTAGATAGACATCACACAATTCTACAGATGTTTAGTAAATACATTGCGACTGAAAATAGATCATACTTTTCAGGCATCTCTTAACAATATAAATATATTTTAATAAATTCCTAGAGACAAACAACTCAATGTGTGGCTTAAGGATCACTACAGCTTCTGTTTAAAAAAAAACAGATCCTTATCAAATATAAATTAGGTATATACTTTTAATTAAATTTCTTTGTACAGTGCTGCGTCTAATCGTGATTTGGGTACATTAAATATTCTAATCTCGAATTTTGTTCAATAAAATTCTTTGTTTAAGTAGCAACTCTATATAATATAATAGGCAATAGCTCTGATAGTGGACATTTCTCTGTAAGGGGCACCTCTATATTAATGAACATAATTTTCTAGTCTCGGCATTTTCATATAAACTTCTGTACTAGCAGAAACTATATACCGTATGTCTACGTGAAAATTTCCCACGTATTTCATCGTTTTGCCTTTTAGGTTAGTAATTGGAAACTTTGGAGGAGGACACAACTTAACATAGACATGATATCGTTGCGCCGCCTTCAACCACACCCCTCAAGCTCACACAATTTTAAGTAGCACCTTATACTTTTTTCGACGGATTTGCAGGAACAGATTACAATTCATACATAATTATTATCTAATGTATTAACTATTAGTTGTTAATATTTATGCCTGATCCTGTAGCGTTTACAAAATATCAGTATTATTTGAGCACAATGCAGTGGCATGGTGTATTTTTATACAGTTACATTCAAACCAGCCAAAGGATGTTATGGATTTGTATATCGTGTAAAAAACGTTCACATTACAGCTGTATCACGAAATATACAGACTGTCAGTTATGACTGTACTCAAAGCAAGCATTTGGTGTTTACAAACAGTCAGAACCATGCCCCCCCCCCCAACATTATGTAGCGGGCCTCTAGGGGAGTATCTTTGGCGAGCCCCCCTATACCTACTGCTTAGTTTTTTGTCTTCTGTTCATCTCTTATAATGAGCCATTTTCCTGAAAATATTTTTTTCAATTATCCACGAGAGGCAGCACTTGTGGTAGGTACAAACATTATTTATTCCCCATTAGTGTCGTGTCGTTTTAGTAACTTAATTATTAAATTATTATTATCATAAATTAATTAAATAATTAATTTATATCACTAAAATGACACGACACTAATGGGGAATAAATAATAATGTTTGTTCCTACCACAAGTGCTGCCTCTCGTGGATAATTGAAAGAACTATTATCAGGAAAATGGCTCATTGGCCGACGGCGGGTCCCTCCTAATCCCGGACCTCTTGTGGGGACCATGCCAAGAACAGAATGTGCAATCTCAAAGCATTATCATACGACAAATTGAAATTGAAGAGGTTTTCGTGGAAAGGATTGCAATGTAAAGAAACACTAATGATTTAAATTGCACTGTAGAGCTATAAAAAATTACAACAATTTTTTGTCGAGCGGAAAAAATTCTTAATTAATATTAATAGTTTTTTTTAAATAAATAAAACACACAAAAACTGGCTATAGCTGTCCAACTTTATTTTTAACTAGCTACGTTTCGGTCTGTTATAAGAGACCCTTTTCAAGCAATTATGATTTATTATTATTAGTATTAATTAATAATACTTTTTTACTCGGTTGAAGAGTATATAAATTGCTCAAACATATTTTAATATTATATTATTTTATTACCGCTAATATCATCTATTTTTAGAAGCTTTTATTTAACTTGCAATGTATGTTAGTTTGTTTGTTTGTGTGTTTGTTTAGGTCAAATCTTGCAAGTCAATTTTGAACGACTTCCACGTATCCGATCGATTTGAAATTTTGCACACATATGTATTCCCAATGACAATACATGAATAAATCGTTTTTAGAAATAAATTCAACCCCTAAGGGGTTAAAACGGGGATGTAGGGTGTTTTTGACTAATTAACGCCCAGGCTAAATCGCTGAAGCTAGAAACTTGAAATTTGGACAGTGGGTTCCTTTTCTGACGTAAGCATCCACTAAGAAAGAATTTTTCGAAATTCAAACCCTACGGGTGTTAAAGAGGGGTAAAATTTTTAAAGATTAAAATGTACAAAATAAATATTAGAAAAAAAAACTTTTTAGAGACAAGCTTTTATTTAAATGCACTAAAATGGAAAAAATAATTTATAAAAATGTAAAAACCAAATAAAATATAGTTACTTCTTACCACAACAGTTTTATTGATGGATGTACATTTCGAAAGCTAAGCTTTCAGCTTGTCTTTAAAAAGTTTTTTTTACTAATATTTTATATTTTTAATTCAATTTTTAATGTATTGTTTTATTGTTCATGATCTATATTTATTGGCATGATCTATAAGGACAAATAAATGTATTTATTTATTTATCCTATCTGAATTATTCAAGTATAACCATACAAAATCTTCGAACAGCCAAATCAAAACACTGATTACAGTACATTTGGTAGACCGGGTAGAAACAGTGGCACTTTGTTGGGTGGCGCCGGGGTTACATATAGCTAGCAGGTAGACTAGATGCGCGCCACCAATCGCTTCAATCACATAGGCGCGTCACGTCCGTACAAAACAGCGTCTCAATGGCTTCTCCGCCTCACGTCTCGACGCCCGACGTCTCTCTCTCTCTCTTCACCTGTCCTTAGGGATGGCCAAATTTCTTTAAATTTTATGTAATTATATTATCCATACATTGAAGAAATCTTATTACTCTTTTCAGGAAAATGTCAGTGAATCTTAAACATTTTTTATTTGTTATTTTATAGTATTTTTAACTTCCCATTAATTCATTGGGAAGTTATTGTAATGGTTCCGAAAATCGAAATCAAAATGTAGAATAAATTTTTATGTTTCAAGGTCACTACACTATTTTTATACTATTTTTGAAAAGATGTCTCTGTGTGTGTACGTACGTACGTACGCACGTATGTGGTCATTTCTTTCTAAGACGAAATCTCGAGAATGAAAAATGATATCGACTACGTTAGGGTGCCAATCGACGCGTGTTAACGTAAATATGATCTGAAAGAAATGTTTTCAAATCGGTCCAGCCGTTCTTTTTTCTTAACCAAATAGACTCCAAAAAAGTAGATTTTACATAATATCTCGCGAATAAAAAATTATATCGACTTCTTAAGGGTGTCAATCAAGGCGTGTTAACGTTATTTTGATCCGACATAAATTTTATAAAAATCGGTTAAGCCGTTTTTTTTTTTATTATTGTTAAAAATAAATAATAATTATGTTTTAATGATTAAAATGATTACTTTTCTGTGTAATATCTAATTTAATTATTATTATTAAATATTTATCAAACTGGGAAGTTCGTCGTGTGGACCTCAAGGGTCGCACTTTAGTCCTAATAAACGACCCACCTCACGGCTTGTTATTTTGGCTACTAGTCTAGTAGTTTGTACTGTTTGACGTTTCGTCCGTAGTCCGACTCGCACTTGGCCGATTTTCAGGTTGCCGTGACCCACAACCTTTTTTGAGAGTTGGATCCGCGCCTGACGTTCCCGCGCCGTGTCTGACCGGATAATATAAATCGACCTGTACTGAAGGATTAAATTTGACAGTTTTGATTGTATAATGTTTGTGTGATGTCATCCCTACCTGTTTGCCGTGTGCGGCTCACTTTGCACCTTCCCTGCTAGCAGCCAAATCTTTGCACGCTCATTCCCTTTCCTATGTTTCCGTGCAAATTATCCCCCTACAGGCAAACAAAAGATGCTGTCTACCTACACTTTAAAAACGAGGAGATTTTCAAACAAGATATTATTTTCATCAACCTAAAAACTTTAATAAGTTGTATTAAAGTTTTTTTTTAACGGAATTAATTTAGTTTAACAAGATTGTTGTAGTATATATATAGTCAAGTTTGTCCTATTGTAGAATATGGAAAAATCTTGAAAAAAGTTTTGGTGTAATTCAATTCATTTTTGCCATATCCACTATAAAATAGCTGTTGTAAAGTGACTTTTGACAGGCCGGTGTACGGGAACGTATTTTTCCCACACTAGTGTGGTAAAGCAAGCTATTTCCATAGTGATTCGTGTTTATTCGTCCTGATCTGCCCGCTATTACCTATACTTATAGCTGCTCTAGGCCTATTATAGAGGTGAAGTTGGCGACACAAAATGAACTGTCAAAAAATTTTGAAAAAACTACAAATAAAGTGAAAAGCAGTCAGTAAATATATGCATTACTATGCAGCTATACAATCTACTATTACATAAGTAGCAAAAAAATTCTTTGAATAATTTATACAACAAATTAACAAAAAAGTGTATTTTGTATTATAAAACTATCAATGAAATAATTAAACTGAAGTTAAAGAATAGGTTAAATTTGTTTATTTTTATTAAACGTAACTTCTTTTTGATCTTTAGTTTATTTCTGAAATGCACAGAGAGCTAATGGAAAACATCTTTAGTAGTTTTTTGTCTAAACAATTTGAACTGTAACATATGTTTAATACGATCCCGTATGGACTGTTAACAAAATAAAATAATCCAGAAAATTAATAGCGTTCAATATTTAAAATTTCAATGTTTAAAATTAGTTATCAATATTTGGTACATGGAATAAAAAAAATTCAGACTAAATATTTTCTTTTTTATCGTCATTAATTAATTAATTGTAGATTATAGACACGTCGACAACTCAGGTCATTAGCGTCTTCATTACAACAAATAATCCATTTGTGTATGAGAATCTGCCAGCCGGTATACACCAACCGACTGGTACGAGCTCGGGTCCCTAGGAGGGCTAATTCCCAAAGAAGATTGGAATGCAACCACATTACAATGTCCCCCTAGGGGGTTTTATCTTCATAAAACACTTAATAGGGTCGTTCCACCTATCAAAATTTGGACAGTGTAGGTAGGTACTGTGTTATTTCTCATACATAAACAAATAAGTAATGTAAACTGACTTTTTCGTTCTTGTATAATATATATTTTTTAATCGCATTATATAAACCGCCATAAGATGGTGACTTAGAAGACAGTCACGCTTCTTTACCTGCAGAAAAATATGTAGGTTTGTTTTCAATTTGACAAATAAGTGAACCTATAGTCAGCCAATCACAGACTAAAATATAATGTCTACGTCATTTGTGTAGCGGCATAACTCTATGTTTAAAATTCCATTGGAAAATGCACACATTTGGGAGTTTTTTTATTATAGAAAAATCTTCCGAAAAATTCTCAAAAAAAAACTGTTTCAAAATCTATTTGTAATGTAGATTTAAAAAAAATATGGGGCGACCTAATTTAAGTTAAAAGATAGGTAACTATAAAGATTTGATTATATGGAATATAAACTAATAAACATGCTAAACTAAATAAAAGATAATAATTTCTATTAGATGAACTACTGAACCGATTCTAAAAATTCTTTCACAAATAGAGAGCTACACTATCCCTGAGTGATATAAGGTATATATTTTGGTAAATTTCTCGCGGGGGGGATAATTCCTATGGGAAAGTAACAAAACGTAACTCTGAAATTCTTTTGCATTTTAGCGTACTTATAGGCGGAATTCTATTAATATAATTAGCACCACCAGCCCGACTTCGCTTTACAGGGAGAGAATTACTTGTAGAGTGATAATAAATCATAAATTCTTAGCAGAGGGCAGTATAGCCTAGTGGATAGCGTACTTGGTACCGCGTCCTCTAGACTAGACTGTTGTGGGTTCGAACTTCGAATCCCACCTGCGCTCATGGATGTTTTACTTTTGTGATGTTATTTAGTTTTAAGAAAGTTTTTATTTAGTGTTGTTAAAAAACGCTAATGACCTGAAATATCGACGCGTCTATAATCTACAATAAATAAAAAAAATAAATAAATTCTTAGCATCCGGGCGAATCCGAACGGAACCGCTAGTAATTTATAATTTAAAGTGTAAACTGTAAAGTATGTTTGCAGTAATATGTATATATTGTTGGTATAGAAAGATGCTGGTAGTTAGGAGTGAGCGGTCTGGATGAAGGGGGGTGAGGTGCGAGAGTGAGGGGTTGGATAGCGCGTCCTATTCACCCTGAAGCGACGACATTCATGATTTTCAAAAGGCCATTCAAGAAAACTATACCAATCATCTATTGTGCTTGCACCCGCTTCAAGCGACCTGCATACATAGAGATTAGCATTGCTCTCAGCGAAAACTTCGTCTCTCTATACCTGCAAGGATGTGCAAACATTTACGGTAGGGATGGGTGTTGGATTGCAGAGACACAATACTATACAAAAATTATTAATTAATTTAACAATGACTTTAATCGACAAGGCATCCACACGATTGTAACTTAAAAATAAATCAGCTCTTGCGTGAAATGTGATTTAGTATAGAAATAGGTATATATGGGGAAGGAACAGATTTCACATTCGGGGCACTGTGTAAGTGGCAACTCAACCAGTCGGAAACTGGGAATTTCGGGTTCAAGTCCCGACAGTGGCTTCTGATTTTTTCCTTATATATTTTATAACAATAACAATCGTTTGATGTTTAACAATCATGATGGCATAATATGCTGACTGATTTGTTAAGAAATACTATTCACTACCTAGTGGATGCCTTGTGTATTAAAGTTATAGTTGAATTAATTAATAATTTTTATATTGTTGTTCACAATTACCTAACTCATATTTTGTTATTTATTCAATACTATACAGGATGTTAAAAAAAGTGTTCGGAAATTTTAAGGGTGTATAGTATAGACTAAAATAAGTGAAAAAAAATCTAATAAACATGGGACCGCAAACTAACCGTTTCAAAGATATGAGCTTTTATAAAAAACAAGTTACTACACATGCAACCAAGTTTGCTGTGATAGGTACAATAGAAGATGGATAGGACGAGGAGGCATGGCCTCCCAGGTCTCCTGACTTAATGCCCTTGGACTTCTTTGCTTGGGGATATTTAAAGAGTTTAGTTTATTCTACTCCAATTAATAATGTAGCGCACTTACAAGAGCTAATAGAACATCATAATTCGAGTAAAACAGGGAATTTTCGAAAAGGTGCGAAACTCGTTTATAAGAAGATGTGAATCATGTGTTGAGATGGAAGTGCGACATGTATAACACCTATTGCAAAATGGCTTAAATAAAATGCCTAAATTTGATATCACACACTGTTTTCTTATTTTCTTAGTACATTTCTGAAAATAGCTCATATCTTTGAAACGCTTAGTTTGTGAACCCATGTTTATTAGGCCTTTTTCACTTATTTTGGTCTATACTATACGCTCTTAAAATTTCCGAACACTTTTTTTAACACCCTGTATAAGAATGACCGCGAGACGTCATCACGGCTATTGTTCCGGTCTCCGCCTCTATATGGAAAAAAACATTAGAGAGCAGCAGAGAGGGTAACGGTTGTCAAACAGACACTAAAGTTAGACAGTCCGTTGATAGAGGCTGCTAGTGAGGGCAGTGCTTTGCCAACTTTTTGTATCTTCACACCAACAATTCCATTACTCTTCATAGATGATATAGCAAGCCAGGTGGCCGTGTGAAAAAGTACGAATCTGCCGACAAGTACAAACACCAAGCACAGATTCGAATCCCCGAACACTTTTAATAAATATTTCTTTAATAATAAAAATATTGGATAACAATTTAAAATATAAAAAAATAACATTACAATTATTTTATTTTTTATACTTTACGAAAATTTGATTTTATAAGATAAATAAAATGTGGGTGTATTTCTTTCCATGGCAATGAATACAAATATTTGTGTTTAACGGTATTAACGCATCTGTCTGTACCGGTGATACAGTTTTAAAAGAAGACTTTTTGATGGCAGTAGATACAGGGAAGAAAATTAAAAAATATATGTTTTGTTATATTTAGTAAATCTCACATCCTTATCAAACTATAGAAATATATTCTGGCGTCTGCACAGAAGTAGAATCTTGTTCACGCCGTACCTACTATTTAAATTTAAATTGGACTGAATGTGTAGGATAATCGTGTTAAACTATAGGAATGAGAAATTGATTTTCAAATTTACTTAAAATAATAAACACACTTGAAGAACACTTCATTGAATTTGCATATTTTGATTAATTCATAGACTGGAAATTGTAATGTCTTATCGTTATAGGAGGTATAAAATTAATTAAAATTAACAATTAGGTGAAAGCAACACAAAGTATTGCACAGAAATACACCGCGATTCAAAATAATAGAAACACTTCCGATTTGAATTTATTTTTGTTAGATAGCCCGTTTATTGAGGAAGTTATAGGCTATTCGAGTTTTTTAAATTCAACCCCAAAGGAGGTAAAATGCGGGTGTAGGATTTTTCGACTACAGACCGCTGAAGCTATTATAATAATACGCTTCGCAGGGGGAGAATTTCTGGCGGGGGGGATTATTCGAGCATTTTTTAAATTCAACCCCAACGGGGATAAAACAGGGTTGTAGGATTTTTAACTAATCAACAACCAGGCCCGACCGCTGAAGCTATTAGATTAATACGCTTCGCAGGAGGAGAATTTCTGGCGGGGGGGATTATTCGAGCAATTTTTTAAATTCAACCCCAACGGGGATAAAACAGGGTTGTACGATTTTTAACAAATCAACATCCATGCCAGACCGCTGAAGCTATTAGATTAATACGCTTCGCAGGGAGAGAATTTCTGGCGGGGGGGATTATTCGAGCAATTTTTTAAATTCAACTCCAACGGGGATAAAACGGGGTTGTAGGATTTTTAACTAATCAACGTCCAGGTCAGACCGCTGAAGCTATTAGATTAATACGCTTCGCAGGGGAGAATTTCTCGCGGGGGGGGATTATTCGAGCATTTTTTATTCAACCCCAACGGGGATAAAACGGGGTTGTAAGATTTTTAACTAATCAACGCTCAGGTCAGACCGCTGCAGCTACTATACTATTACGCTTCGCAGGGGGAGAATTTCACGTGTTGGGGATAATATATCATAAATTCTTAGCGCCCGGGCGAAGCCGGACGGGATCGCTAGTTTAATATAAAGATTACTGAGATTATGTCATCACATTATTCTTTTTAGTGCCAACACATAACCCTCTTTTTACTTGCCTTGACGTATAGTCGAGTAAAAAAGACCTCTCATCGATCGAGTTCTGTAATGTCGACGAAATTTAATACACAGGAAAATGTTGGTTTGTTTGTAAATGTTTACATAATTTACACTGTTAAATATTCTTAAGTACTTATTACATACATAAGTAGCATTCATGTACAGAAATAAATACATTCACACGCACATTCGAATATACACGAAGTCTCTAAACTTTCGCTATGAGTCTATATACGATTTTTTTAAATCATTGAAATGAACTACGCCTAACTTAAAAAACGGCTTCAAAATAAATTTTGAAATAGACCACATCTCTATTTTTTTTGAGAATCTGGCGTCACTAACATCTCTGCAACGCTTATAATAACACGGCGTTAGTGACGTAAGCAGGGTAATTTAAGAATGTGTATCTCACTTCACGATTTGAATTAAAATAAACGTCTTTGTGTTTGAAAATCTCTCGCGTCTGTAGTGAAACTTTACGGGTAAACATTTGTAACCAAAGCAACATTAAACAGAAAGGGGCGTGTCGATCGAGTTCCCCCTCAACGCATTCATAGCTACCCGCCCGCCAATTGGTTACGGTTCCCTGCTAGCAGTTCATTTCCCCCACTCCTGACGGTATCGTTTTTCGCTTTCGTTACGCTGTTGAACAAAATTACTCACACCGCGACCAGAAAAAAGAATCTACAGATTCTATTGTTGGTGGTCAATGGTAGTAGATGTGCTGCTTGACTGAATAAATTCGTACGATATTATAGTTTATATGTAGACGTACAATACGTATAGCAATGAACATAAACGACGCTGATTTTCGATGAGTACTGGTCTGGTCGACTAGCATCGCACTTGTATGCAGTCGTATAAATTATAGTGTTACAAAACTGTTTCTGAGTTGGTGGAATAAATATTTATTTACAATAATTAAAAACACAACAATAATAAATACAACAACCAAAAGTCACTTCTAACAATCAACACAAGTAATTAACACTTAACTATATACAATAACTATATACAATATTTATTTTATCAGGTGAATTTATATCACGGAACTATTTATATCACTGTATTTATATCAGATTTATTTCTAACGTTTATTTATGTCGGTCATTTATTCAGTTACTTCAGTACTATTTATTTATATCCACTCCACTATTTATATCACTGTACTGCCTGATTCGACCGTTGATTGACTAATAATTATATCACTGATCCGCTTGGTTGCATGACTCACCATTGACTGATTGACTGATCGCTTCACTCACTCGTTTATATACGCTGCGTGGCTGAAGCCCAGTGCTTCTCGCGTTCTCTAGAAACTTCGCGTAGTTACTCGTTGTTCAGCAAGCAGACACTGCTTCTCAGAATTCTTGCCTGACGTTTAGATACCGGGTGATCCGTAACAATAGTTATGAACACAACGTTGCTGCTTTTCTATGAGTACTGCGGTTGAATGAAACATCCTGTATAATTGATTTAGGTGACGGTTAGGTGTTGTTATATAAGAATGTACAGGCTTCGTCCATTATATAACGACACTCCGACGTCGACGACGTCTTATATCATAAGCGTCGGCCGTGTGAAACATCTGCATATTTTCTCACCAAGAATGGAGTCGATGTCGCGTGATGGCCAATTCTTTGTGACCTTTTTTCTTGTAGTTATATACCTACCTATATATGATAATGCTTTTAGGCTACGGTTACACAGCACGCCTTAAAAAAATAAAAATACAGCCATATTAATATTTCGTAACGAAGGGGATTTTTCTTAGGTCACCAACTACGAGAATTGTCTGGATCCATTATTAACTCGTATTTTTAGTTTGTTTATTATTTTTAAAAGTAAATTGAAAATTCACTGCCAAATTTGACCGCTAGGAACGCCAGCTGTATAACCACCGTCCACCACGGTCTGTGGTTAGTTCATATAGCAATGTTTATTTAAAACTAGCGGCCCGGTCCGGGTTTGCCCGGGTGCTATGAATTTATAATTTATTAATACATTACTCACGCGCTTCGCTCGTTATAGCTCGAATTTATAGTTATTTAAAACATTACTCACTCGCTTCGCTCGTTTGCTCGAATTTATAATTAACTAGCGGCCCGGCCGCAATATACTACTCACTCGCTTCGCTCGTTCGCTCCCGGGTGGTACATTACTCACTCGCTTCGCTCGTTCGCTCTCGGGTGAATTTTTCCGATGTTTTAATAGTTATTCTGTTAACCAGGGCGGAGACAAATCCAAAAAATAAATGATCATGAAAATCGGTCCAGCCGTTCTCGAGTTATAAACGGTGTAACTAACTAACTAACTAACTAACAAACTAACTAACACGACTTTCTTTTATATATATAGATTAAAACATAATGTCATAATGTCATAAGAATTAAAACTTGTTTCTAAATAAAAAATTGGCTAATATATTTTTTTCTAAAAAAAAAAACCTATTGGATCTTATGGCCCATAGCCTATTACAAAATTGTAAATGTTCGCAATGTTATTTGCTCTATGTTCGGTAAAACTGTTTACACACTGTAAAGATCAGAAGAATTTTCGTCGTCGATTTTTATGCAAGAAAATGTTTGTAAGTTCAACCTTACAGGTGTGTCCGTGAGATTCTGTCATTCATGTCTCCTTCATGAATATGAATGGAGGACGTAAGAGAATATGTGTCCTGGTTCTTGTGCGATTACGGTTGCGACAGAATTATTTGTCAGTCATTTAGATTATTTTTGTGTTTTATTTACTTATTCACAACTTTTTATGGCACACTTAACAAGTCGTATAAAAGTTTTATATTAAAAATTTTTTAAAGGTGTAACACGAGCTAAGCGATTATTTTGTTTTTCCTGACACGAAGAACAATGATAACTTTTTTTTATTTTTTAGTGTTCGGTTACTTGTTTAAATATTTTTATATAACACATGCACGCTTTTAGTGTTTTTTCATATTTGTTTTGCGAACCTTAAATAGCCGTTTATTGACTAGTGACCATTATGTAACGCTTTTCAGTGCTATAATGAAAAAACAGTTGCATAATGAACCATTAGGTGATTGTTTTTTTTATTTCAATTAAATTCTAAAACCATGCATGTGTTATATAAAGTATAGTGTGCAACGCGTGTGCTAAATCTTTATGCGTCAGGCGCGATGTTTTCAGCACTCGTATGCGGCTCGTGTGCGCTCGCCTACTACTCGTGCTGAAAATATCGCGCCTGACGTATAAAGATGTATTTAGCACACTAGTTACACAATATACTATTATTCAACACATGCACGCTTTTAATGTTTTGTCGTGTCTGTAACGCGGATCTTTGTCGACTGGTGACATCATGATCCATTATGAAACGCTTTTCGATGCTATAATGGAAAATACTTGAACCATTATGTAACTCTTTTCGATGCTATATTGAAATACTTATATATGATTACTACGGTAATGAAATAAATAAATATTGTTTCAAAGCCAATGTTTTTAGAATAAGATGTACTGCTGTCAGTGAATCTAAAGTGTTTGACATTAATTCAATAAAGCTCTAAAACAATGCATGTATTGAATAAAGTATAGTGTGCAATGCGTATGCTAAATCTTTATGTGTCAGGCGCGATATTTTCAGCGCTCGTATGCGGCTCGCAAATGCGCACTCGCCAAGGTTCGTGCTCGTTCAACTACTACTTGTGCTGAAAACATCGTGCCCGACGCATATTTAGCACACTAGTTGCACACTATAAGTACTATTAAAACTGTAAAATTTTGTTGATAAAATTTATTATGTGGAATTTGTCTTCAATTGTGTTTTATAGAAAAAAATAAAGAACAAATGAGCTAGAACTTATAAGTAATAAAGTAAAGATAATGAAATAAGTTTTGAAAGAGAAACTAGATTTGCAAACTTAAATTCAAAATAATAAACTTCATTTTAATTTTAACATTTTACATAATTTCACCGGCGAAGGTACATAAATATTCAAATTTTTCCTTGCATAGAAAACTAACTACCGTAAAACAAATTTGCATATTTCTCGCACGCAGAAAAATGTATACTTGCTTTTTTGTTTGTTGTGCAAAATATTTATGCATACGTCATCTCTTCAAAATAATCATAAAAACTAGTGAACCCCGTGCAATAATACTCATGTTATGTACAGTTCAGTTTGGAAATTATAGGCAGTGACTAATACTTAGCTATTAACAAGGTCAATGGAGCGGTAAAGCAATAAAACAATCAAAAACATACCCATTCTTAGATTTCCCCGTGCATAAAAATTGTGCCGCTTATATTGCATTGTGAAACTATATAAGTATTAGTTATTATAAAAGCGTGAGTTGTAAACTCTATGATAGTTTATATTATTCGCAATCCGCGCTTTTATAATAATTATGAACCTAAATTATCAAATATTATTTTTTCCTTTTCAGTACCTTTCAATAAAAGCTTTAATATTTTTTTAACCGACTTCAAAAAAAGGAGGTGGTCCTCAATTCGGTTGTTTTTTTTTTCAGAACTCCGTCATTTATAAACCGATTTGTAAAATTTTTTTTATTTGAAAGGATATACTTTCAGATTGGTCCCATAGACATTTCATCAAAATCGGTTCAGTAGTTTGGCTGATTTTAATAAAAGTTAGTAACGGCGTGTGATTCCTTAAGGTAAATGTCACTTTTTGACACATCAGACAGCGTAAGAAAGTCGGTTTAATAAAAGTGAGTAACGGCGTGTGCTTCCTTTAAGGTAAATGTCACTTTTTGACACAAAAAAGTACTTTTTTTTAAAAAAGTACTTTTTATCAAAAGCTACTAAAGAGGAAAATAATGAAATTTTGAGGTCTGCGCCAATTTAATAAAATATGAAGTTGGTTAAAAAGAAGATATTAATCACTATACTTACTATATAGGTACTTTTTAATCGACTTCATATTTTATTAAATTCGCGCAGACCTTAAAATTTCATTATTTTCCTCTTTAGTGGCTTTTTGAAGGAGTTTTTTTTTGTTAAAAAGTTTTTTTGTTCATTTTAGTCTTTGAAAATTTTACCCCCTTTGACCCCTGTAGTGGTCGAATTTCGAAAAATCCCTTCTTGGTGGATGCTGACGTCAGAAAAGGAATCTACTGTCCAAATGTCAAGTTAAGTTATCTTCAGCGATTTGGCCAGGGCGTTGATTAATCTAAAAAAAAAACCTACACCACCGTGTGAAC
The DNA here is from genome assembly GCA_039654895.1 of Mongoloraphidia duomilia. Classification (NCBI taxonomy): domain Eukaryota; kingdom Metazoa; phylum Arthropoda; class Insecta; order Raphidioptera; family Raphidiidae; genus Mongoloraphidia; species Mongoloraphidia duomilia. Next base: position 15,086,587 of record CM077520.1, read on the forward strand.
CCCTTAGGAGTTGAATTTAATTCTAAAAAAGATTGATTCATGTATTGTCATCGGGAATACATATCCGTACAAAATTTCAAATCGATCGGATACGTGGAAGTCGTTTAAAATTGACTTGCAAGATTTGACCCAAACATATCTACTAAGTACTAACTCACTAACTAACTAACAAGTGAAGTTAAATAAAAGCTTGTAAATAAGTATCAACTAGATTTTCAATTTGTTATTAAAAAAAGATAATGTATTAAAATATGAATAATTGGTCCCAAATAAACCTGTAAGCTATTCGTACGTTTGCATATTTTTGTTGGTGTATATAAATCCTATTTATATCTTTTATTTATTACTTTGTTAGTGTGCCGCCTGTAAAAATCTGTGTAACGTGGTTGCGAAAAAAGTTAAAAGTTTAAAGGGTCACCGCTCTTGTTTATTTCTGCAGGGTGTTCTCAGAAGGGTTAACAGTTTCATTGTATTATTACAGCGTGCCATTGGCATACAAAACAATAATATTAAAACCGACGATATTAATACAGTTAATATATTATGTATGTACAAAGCACATGGAAGCTTTTCGTCGTTACGTTATTATAGTGTTAGTAATCAGTATATTGAAAGCTTTTAAATTAACTAATTAATTAGAGTACTGCAGTATTGGAGTATGGCAGAGAGACAGAACAGTACAGAGAGAGCACCGCGTTTATATTTGCTATATAGACGTAATTATACAGGGTGTACGGAGCGACTAGTGTAATGGTAGAAGCCATCAACTTATACAAGAGCCAGATTAGAATGACACGGTGACGTAATCAGCCTATTGGTTGCAAAGGACCGCGCTCACTTAGCAACGGACTGTCTGCTTGACAACCGTTATCCTCTCTGCTGCTTTCTAATTGTTTTTATAGCCTGATTACTATTAGAATGACCACAGTGGCGTAATCAGCCTTTGGTGGCAAAGTACCGCCATCACTTAGTAACGAACTGTCTGCTTGATAACCGTTACCCTCTGTGCTGCTCTCTAATGGTTTTTATACCCCGATTATTCTTATAGAATGGCACAGTGGCGTAATCAGCCTATTGGTGGCAAATCACCCCGCCCTCACTTAGCAACGGACTGTCTGCTAGATAACCGTTACCCTCTGTGCTGCTCTCTAATGGTTTTTATACCCCAATTACTCTTAGAATGACACAGTGGCGTAATCAGCCTATTGATGGCAAAGCACCGCTCTCATTTAGCAACGAACTGTCTGCTTGATAACCGTTACCCTTTCTGCTGCTCTCTAATGGTTTTATGGCCCGATTACTCTTAGAATGACGTAATCGTAGACTGTTGGTGGCAAAGCACCGTCCTCAGTTAGTACTTATCTCTTAAAATAATGGAGATCTCCATGTTGAGTATGAGTTTGTAGATAGACTGTATACCCGCGTATATTTTGTATTTATATGACTGCGTTGTTTTCTGCTGTGCTACTGCAGTAAGTCTCGTAGCGCAATGGCTAAGGCGTTCGCATGTCACCCCGAAAAGCCGGGTTCAAATCCGACTGACGACGCGTGTTTTTTAATGTTTGTATGTAAATATATTTTGGAATTTTTAGATTAAGAAATTTAATTTTAAAATAATTTCAAAAAAAAAACTCGGGTCGCAGTGCCAAAACCCTGCCGACAATATAGTGTGTTTGCTAATACAGGCCTTGTGGCTTTATTATATGAACTTAAGTTTGTTTTTGGACAAAATGAAAAATTTAACCCCTTAATACATCCCTTAAAATAATATTTTTTTCCCTAATTTCAATATTATTATCGATGCAACGTCTGTACCAAATTAAATACACCCGTCAGCAAATAAATCACTATCCGTAAACTAGTGTTTTCATAAAATTTGTAAGTCCGGTCCTATCGTGCCGATTTTGTTAAAATTTTAGCAACACATTTTAATCTCTACTAAAGGGTTAAATTCCAATTTTGAAACAATTCTTAGATTTTTTCGGTATTTTTGGGCCCAAAAACTTTTTTCAACCCCTAAAAACTACCCTTAAAATGGTCCGATTGGGCCCATTTTAAATAGGTTCTGTGCGGTAATGGATTCCAACGTGTCTACCAAATTTCGTTCAAATCAATTAAGTCTTTCGAGAGTTATGCCGCGAACACACACACACACATATATAATGGTGCCAAATTGTTCAGGAGGCTATGAAACGTCGAGAAATTTTGGTCCGACCCCTAGGTCCCGCCATCCGACCGACGCCAATAGTGTATGTGCCATATGGCAAATACACTAAAAATAAATTAAATTTAATGAATCAAATTATATAATATTTAATTAATTATATAATTTGATTTATAAGGCGTGTCCGGGCCATGAGAAAGCCATTCATTGTAATGTTGTTATAAAATAATAGCTCTCGCAGTTAATGGATCTGTGGTCATCGTTGCATATATATAGGAAGAATTGAATGTATGCTGTTGGGCACTGTGTAGTAACTGGAAACTTTCCCGACGCGAAATTGGGAGTTCTGGGTTCGATTCCCGTCGGTGCATTTACATTTTTCCTATATAGCCTTCTATATAAATATCATGGCGATAATTCGTCTGATATTCTTATGTTAATTTCACTAATATAGTGAATTTAGTTACGGTATAGGTGTCTAATCATATTGATTGTTATTCTTATGTTTAAATTTAATGAAGTTTATTTTAATTTATCCCTTTCTCAGTTGTACGGAATCTTCTGCGCGCGAACCGAACTCGCACTTTTTCAAAACATCCCTGTATAATAATTTTATCTGATATACGCGTACAGTCGGCGTACAGTATGTGTATGTGCATTGTATAACTAATGTATTATATTATTGTCTGCGCTGCTGTATGGCTACACAAAACGATGGGCTTTGTATTGAAATAATCTCTTTCCAAATGATTTTTATTTAAATTTTGTGGTTCATCATCACTGATCGCTCCCTCTATAGGTATTATTTACACTGCAACGAATAACTACAACTGAAATTTTGAAAATATAAATTGATATTCAAATGGTTTCTTTCAGTAACATTCGGTGAAGCATCGTGTTCAATAAAAATATAAATGAAATATTAGTAGAAAAAACTTTTTACAGACAAGCTTTTATTGAAATGTACTAAAAAGGGAAAAATAATATTTAATATTTTTGGTTCATAATTATTATAAAAGCGCGGGTTCCCACTAATAAACTATCATAGAGATAACAGCCCCCGCTTTTATAATAATTATGAACCAAAATTATTAAATAAAATTTTTCCCTTTTTAGTACATTTCAATAAAAGTCGAATAAAAGCTTGTCTCTAAAAAATTTTTTTTTACTAATATTTTATTTTGTTCATTTTAGTCTTTCAAAATTTTACCCCCTTTTAATCCCCCTTGGGGCTGAATATCGAGGAATCCCTTCTTAGTGGATACTTACGTCAGAAAAGGAACCAACTGTCTAAAATTCAAGCTTCTAGCTTCAGCGATTTGGTCTGGGCGTTGATTAGTCAAAAAAACCCTACATCCCCGTTTGAACCCCTTAGGGGTTGAATTTATTTCTAAAAACGATTTATTCACGTATTGTCGTCGGGAATACATATATGTACAACATTTCAAATCGATCGGATACGTGCAATGGGAAGTCGTTCAAAATTGACTTGCTAAACAAACAAACACACAAACTAACATAGTTACATTGCAAGTTAAATAAAAGCTTGTAAAAAACGGCCAAGTGCGTGCCAGACCACGCACAATGAAGGGTACCGTAATGTCAGGTTGAACGTTCACGGTTAAAATTCAAAGTTAATAATAAATTTAATAATAATTTATAGTCTTCTAAATAGCGTGTAAGTAGTATATTTATGAGAATTCTATAACCTCCGTACTCACGGCCGGAGTACGGAGGTTGTAGAACGCTCATAACTCGTATAACCGAAAATATCCCATATCTCAAAAACTACACAACGTATCTTATTGAAATCAATTTTCGTTGAAATTTTACCTTAAATTTTTTCAGAATTTTCCACCCCATAGTTGAAAAGTTAGAGTGGGGGGACACACTTTTTAAGACTTTTGAAGCGCATATCTCACCAACTATTGACTTAAATAAAAAAGTCATTTAGAAACTTCTATATCATTTTTCAAGACCTATCTAACGATATCCTACCCGCTTATGTGCACAGGACTTTTTTTCATCCCTCAGTTACAACCCCTAATTTTCTTTTCGTATTTTCACTACACCATTGTATAGCGATTTATAGAAGACACTTACCTTTCTAATTTCATCTATATAGTGCCAATAGTCTTCGAGTAAAATGACAGTGACATACGGACGGACGGACAAAAAGACAATACGAAATTATAAGGGTCCCGTTTTTGCCATTTGGCTACGGAACTCTAAAAATTAAAACATAGTAAATAATTGGGCAGGTCTACTTTATATTCTCTTTCATGTCCAGTTTACAAAAATGTAGCATTTATATAGGTTTTTCAATTACAACAATAAAACCTGTCCAGCATTTATATAAAAATGTTTATTTTAACTAGAGTAGGTACCATATTTGAATTTTATACAAATTTTGAAAAAACAAATTTTTCGAATAAAAGAATTATTTTCCTTCAGTTTTCAGCAATTTCAAAACTGATACATATTACATAAAGAGATATTATTTAGTTTGAATTATTAATTTTTTTTGCCATACCCACTATAAAATAGCTGCTTTACATGCATGTAAAGTGACTTTAACAGGCCGGTGTGCGACGACGTATTTTTCCCACACTAGTGTGTGAAAGCAAACCATTTCCATAGTGATTCGCCCTTATCCGCCCGCTATTACCTACTGACAGCTAGTCTCGGCCTACTATAGAAGTGAAGTTGGCGACACAAATTAACTGTCAAAAGTTTTTAAAATTACTTAAAATAAAGTGAAAAGCAGCTATTTTATAGTGGATATGGCAAAAATACCATGCATCTATTACTGGTGCGTAATGATATTATGACTCGTGTGACTGTTAAAACTCGTTATGCTCATTTTAATATAATGTCACTTACTCGTCAGTAATATACGTCATTACGCAACTAGATATTATACAATTTTTTAACGGTTAACGTACAATTGCCTTTGGATCAAACTGTCCTGGATTCGAATTCCAACTTCTCATGGATGTTTGGTAATATCGTTTAACGTATGTAATTTGATGTAATTAGACGTTAATTAAGGCCTTAGTTGTTGAGCGTCTTTAATCTACAACAAATAAAAATAAATGATTTTTTAATAAAATGTTTCGGATGATATAATACTGGTTCATGTAAAAACGAACATGAAAATCATGAAAATCTCGGTTGAATTTAGATATATGATAGTTCAGAACCAAATTGGCCAACGTTGCATAATACAGCATATTTTGAATTAAAGTTTTAATCAATATAAATCTGCATACAAATTAAATATTTATATAAATTTATTTTGTTGTTTTTTAACTTATTTCTCACATAAAAATATTTTCAAAGTTTATACTCTATGCATAAATTATTAGCTAAATTTTAATATAAAACGAATAAATATTTAAATCATTAATTTTTAAATTATGAAATTCGTTTTTTTTGTTCAATAAAATCGCATTTTTATAAACCTAATTAAACATTTATATAAGAATGTAAGCTTTCACAGTCGGCTTTTATAGAGATGATTTTTTCATGATTTCTGAGCAGCAGCAAGCGAAACGTCTGGAAGTAAATTTCGTTCCAGTAGACCACGGCTCAGAAACTTGGACCAAATCATCTCTAATTAAACATTATTAAAATTTCTTTTTTTGTTTCAGGTAAGTGTACAGTTTCTACAGAGGAACTTTTCATTACTAAGAGAAAATGTAAGTACCTAAAATAATGTTTAACAATGTCTAAGCTAGAATGAGCCTTAGAAAATACATACCTATCTTATTATTTATTAATGTATTTGCCATAATATGGCACATACTCTATTGGCGTAGATTGGATGGTGGGACCTAGGGGTCCGACCAAATTTTTTTTACTCACTTAACGGGAGCTCATTCCCTTTACACGTTAGCTCAAGACAAACGTACCGTGAAATCTAACTAATCGGCGCCTCATCAAGGCATGGGAATGGCTGGAAACAATAGGGCGAAGGAGGAGAAGGGCTGGAAGCATTAATTTAACGAACAAACTTCTGCATGTAACGAATATTCAAGCTTTCATATTTTTTACCAATTGCTGGTTTTAATATATAGTAATAATGTACAAACTTCATAAAAATTAATTGAAATACTAGGACGTGGGTCGTAGACCTTATTGATATATGAGTCATCATGTTATCATTTAAAAGTTATTATACAATTTACTTTAAAAGAAAATTGAAAACACACGTGTTCTGCCAGAAAACATGGAGATAATGGAACAATACTGCTAAAATATAGAGTATAAGTTTTAGAATCTATTATTTTTCGTCCTTTCAGATATCGATTTGCCTGATATAGTACCAACATTGGAAGAGGCTAGGGCGTGGCTTCGTCTTCTACATGACAGGAAGTTTCACAATCTAAAGTCAATGTCAAATCAGATTTTTTGACAATGCTTTCTGCAATCCATTATTAGTGTATTTGCCATATGGCACATACACTATTGGCGTCGGTCGGATGGCGGGACCTAGGGGTCGGACCAAAATTTCTCGACGTTTCATAGCCTCCTGAACAATTTGGCACCATTTTTAGAAATGTTTATATATATATTTATATATATATATATATATATATATATATATATATATATATATATATATATATATATATATATATATATTTATATATATATATATATATTTATATATGTGTTCGCGGCATAACTCTCGAAAGCCTTAATTGATTTGAATGAAATTTGGTACACACGTTGGAATCCATCACCGCACGGAACCTATTTAAAATGGGCCCAATCGGACCATTTTAAGGGTAGTTTTTAGGGGTTGAAAAATATTTTTGGGCCCAAAAATACCGAAAAAATTCTCAGAATTGTTTCAAAATTGATATTTAACCTTTTAATAAAGCTCAAAATGTGCTGCTAAAATTTTAATAAAATCGGCTCGACAGGACCGGACTTACAAATTTTATGAAAACACTAGTTTGCGGATATAGTGATTTACTTACTGAAGGATGCATTTAATTTGGTAGGTACAGAGGTTGCATTGATAATAATATTGCAATTAAGAAAAAAAATATTATTTTAAGGGATGTATTAAGGGGTTAAATTTTTTATTTTGTCCAAAAACAAACTAAAGTTTACGTATTAAAGCCACAAGGCCTGTATTAGCAAATACACTATATTGTCGGCAGGGTTTTGGCACTGCGACCCGAGTTTTTTATTATTATAAACTAACAAGTATTGTTATACACAAATTACTTCAACTTCTTATCTTTATTTCGTTGCCCCTTATGCGTTCCTATGCCATTCGTCTGATTGCGATGAAATTTTGGTGAGTTGTTGTGCTCACTCCCGGGAAAGTTTCTATAGGTTCATAAATTCTTAGCACCCAGGCGAAGACGGGCGGGGCCGCTAGATTTCCGCGCATGGTGAAAGTACGTGTATAAATGGCGACAGGACGGGTGTTTAATCTTTATCTAGGTATATATAAATTCTTAGCACCCGGGAGAAGCCTGGCGGGACCGCTAGATTACCGTGCATGGTGGAAGTACGTGTATATATGGCGGGGGGCGGGTGTTTAATCTGTATCTAAGTATATATAAATTCTTAGCATCCGGGAGAAGCCTAACGGGATCGCTAGATTACCATGTATGGTGGAAGTACGTGTATATATGGCGGGGGGCAGGTGTTTAATTTGTATCTAGGTGTATATAAATTCTTAGCACTCGGACGAAGCCGGGCGGGACCGCTAGATTACCGTGTATGGTGGAAGGACGTGTATATATGGCGAGGAGCCGGGTGTTTAATCTTTATCTATATATAAATTCTTAGCACTCGCACGAAGCCGGGCGGGATCGCTGGTTTGATATATAAATGGGATAATACGTCTTCCAATTTTTATACTACTCTACTAGGTACTTGGTAAACAAACAAGAATAGTATTAGCAAAATTCTGTACAAAAGTTAAAGCAAATACGGACAGATGTATGTCTGTGTACCTATAAGCCACTCCACGGTACAAAAGTTCGCGACGAAAATCATATTAACCTTCTCGAAAGTAAATTGAAAAGTTTTGATAAAGGGAACGACTCGAATTGTGTGAAGTTTGTTCTGTTTGCGCTTTTCAAACATTTATCGAAACTTTGTAGGACACATACATATATCCAACTTGTGCAAGTCATACATAAGTATTTTCTGTCTCAAAAATAAATATAGTGAAAGTGGATAATAGGGACAGTGAAATGTATAAAGCTGGGATTACAATTTTATGTTTGTAAAATTAAAGAACAAAAAAACAGAAAATATTAAAAATTAAATTAAAAATTTAAAAACTCCCAACGCACAAAAGCAAACCTTTAAAAGGTGAGAAAATTATTAATATCTACCTATAATAATATCTGGTCCGATGCACCGTCTATTTCTTCGTTTAGGAGAAATATTTAATTGGATAAAGTAACAACAGGATACAAGGCTTATAATTTAAAAACAGTTATTCACTTATCGTTTTTAATGGCCAACGTTTAATTTAATTTAATTAATTAATTTAATTAATTCATAAATGCGTCGGGGACCGCTGAGACATTAGTATTTTTGTGAATTTTGAATTTAATTTTTATTTCATACTTTTTAAACTAACTAATGAAAAACTGAATATATTTGAGCTCAAACTTGAAGTTTCTAGCTGTAATACTGGCCGAGATTTCTATACAAACTGTGCTGAGGGCAGAAGATCTTGGTAACTACTGAACCGATTTCAATCAAACATGGTTAAGAACCATCTCTCAAATACCAGCTTTCAAACAAACAAAACCGCCTTGAAATGGGTCCATCCGTTTGGGGGCTATAATGCCATAGACAGATACACAGACATATAGACGTAGGCTTCAAACTTATAACACCCCTCTTTTTCCGCCGGGAGTTAAAAATTGTTGACGGTTAGATACTTACATTTTCTTACGAAAGATGGCAATAAAAAGTCTATAGAAAAAGATCTTTAGACTTAATCGACGTTTCAAATTGAAAATTTATGCTTTGATAAGGCTCTCCATTCAATTCAATGCCAGCAGTAACTTGTTGATATGAGCTAATGCGAGTGTGCTATGGATGGGAAAGTGTTAAATCCACAGAGTTGCATACGAGGTGTACATAATATTGTGTTCGCTCTACTAGAATATGATGATGGCGTGCGTCTGTTACGCATTGCGACGTATACACATAAGCGCCCAACTGTTAGTTTATTATATAATCCCCGCTATGCGGTTATATAACGACATAGCAATGTTCACTTTATATTGTACAGAGTAGATTCCATGAGTGGAGGAACTGTCGAGGAATACTGTGGAACACTAACACTTAACCTATTAACCCGGCTTCCATTACAGAAACCCATCAGCATGGCAAAGGGATAGGCTATATTATGTGAAATTTAAACCCGTAGAGCTGGGACAGAGTTGTAATGGGTTTTGTTGTTTGCGAATTTTTGGCTGTGGTCATCTTTAGGCAACTTTACTGGTAACAATTAAAATTATAATTATTAATCAAACTGATTACCGCAAATAAATTCACTATATACTTATGAGTGAATTAATATAATGATATCAGACAACACTGCCGTCATGATATTTTTTTAGAAAGCTATATAAAAGAAAAAATGCAAATGCCACTGCCGCGACTCGAACAATAATCTGTATTTTGATTATTTATTGGCAATTCGGTGCTGGTTTAAGAAATTGTATTCAGTTCAGGTAGTATGTGTAATGATTTAAGTATTTGCTGTAATAATTTAGAAACATCAGCTTCTATACTATAATCATTGGAGTATATTTTACTTACTTATCAAATTTAGTCAGGAAATCTTTCTTATAAATTTCTCATTATTTTTATGTTTTGAATTAGAAATGCATTTATGTAACGCATTTTAACAATAATTTTCTGCCAAAATTAAACTTTGAGGACAGTGTGGTGTAACGGTTAGCGTAGCAACCTTTGGATCGTACTGTCGTGGGTTCGAATCCCACCTCCGCTCATGGATGTTTTGTGATGTCATTTAGTTTTAAGAGAATTGTTATTTAACGTATTTAAGACGCTAATGACCAAGTTGTCGACGCGTCTATAATCTACAATAAATAAATAAATTAAAATTAAATTTTGGAAGGTAATGGGTACTGTTTATATCCCGTAAGTACATGCATTGTAATATTATATCAGTATGTAATATACAGTGTGTTCAATTCGCAACCAAGTTACAGGTAAAATAATATTATAAATTGAATTTTGAATTTTACTTTCCTCATTTGCAAATAGAGTGAGATCCCAGTCACCCCAGACTTACGTGATTTTAGGAAAGATAAAATTTTTAGGATTGCTAGTATAACATAAACTTAGAAAGGAATGGATAGTCGCTAAGCTGAAAGCGGGGCCGTTTTACAGGTAGCAGGTATCAAAGGTGGAAAAAAATCATGCCAACTTACGTCATTTTAGGAAGGCTGAATTTTATATATATTAATAAGTATAATATTTAAAAATATTTCCCAATGAGCCAGACAAATCTGATGGGCCAAACATCCCCCCAGACTCGTTAAAAGTTCCACTATGCGAGGAAGCATATATGCGAGCGTACACAACGAAACAGTGAGTGTAGCAGATATAAGCGCCGTTACAAGAGCTGGTAGATACAAGAATGTATCTCACCATTCTTTCAGTGCGCTGACTACTACGACTACTACAATCAACGTGTGACAACTGTCAAATGGCCGTTACAAGTTTCACAATGGATGTGACTAGTTTATTTCCTATTTTTAAAATTTAGGGCTCATGAGTTTCGGAGATAAGGGGGTTGGGGAGATCGGACAGACAGACAGACAGACAGACATAGACACGAGAGTGATCCTATAAGGGTTCAGTTTTTTCATTCTGAAATACGGAACACTAAAAATTGAAGAAAATGTAAAACAAACTGGGGAGCTTGGGTCTACAATTTGAGAAGCAACAGTGGCGTAACTACAAGGTGGCAGGACTGGCAAAAAGCCAAGGGCCACTGGCTGCAAGGGGCCCCGCTGCAGCTAACAATAAGTGGATATGCAGCACACCTCTCGACATAAAAGTACATGCAGTACGCAGCTGGGATTCTAGATGGTAGCATGTATGGTACTTAGATGGTGGCTGAAATTATAAGCGCTTATACTTTAGAGGTTTGCACAACGAAGCTTTGATACTAGCATTGCTACAAGCTTAAATCGCGTTTGAAATGTCAGATAGCGAAGACGAATATTTGTGTTCTTCTGCTACAAAGTGGTATATTTTAAATACAAATTTGGGTAGGAGCTATCATGTCCACCCTATTAATAGAAAACGCTCTAAATATGGCGTATTTTATTAAACTAGTCACATCCATTGTGAAACTTGTAACGGCCATTTGACAGTTGTCACACGTTGATTGTAGTAGTCGTAGTAGTCAGCGCACTGAAAGAATGGTGAGATACATTCTTGTATCTACCAGCTCTTGTAACGGCGCTTATATCTGCTACACTCACTGCTTCGTTGTGTACGCTCGCATATATGCTTCCTCGCATAGTGGAACTTTTAACGAGTCTGGGGGGATGTTTGGCCCATCAGATTTGTCTGGCTCATTGGGAAATATTTTTAAATATTATACTTATTAATATATATAAAATTCAGCCTTCCTAAAATGACGTAAGTTGGCATGATTTTTTTCCACCTTTGATACCTGCTACCTGTAAAACGGCCCCGCTTTCAGCTTAGCGACTATTCATTCCTTTCTAAGTTTCCGTTATACTAGCAATCCTAAAAATTTCATCTTTCCTAAAATCACGTAAGTCTGGGGTGACTGGGATCTTGGACTAAAAAGTTTTACTATAATTGACAAAATATAATTTTCGTAGTAAATCATTATAACACAATATGTAGTATTTGTTGGTTTGGTGTGTCATGAGCCAGTTGTTAGGTTCATTTTTACACATTTTGACGTAAATATGTAAAATGGAAAAATATATACAATAATACGAACATTTTTTTCAATTAAAAAAAAATGGTATCATTGCATAGGTATTTACAAAAAAAATTTAAAACAAACTTTTATTAAAATGTAAAAAAGTCCTTGTGGAATAATGATCTTTGCCAAGGGAAGCAAAATAATTACTGTTTACCATCGAGAGTTTCCGAGTTTCCTGACTTCATCATCAGCCCGGAGACACGAAATAGTAGATTGTATATCTAGTTGCTTAATAAGGCATATTATTGACGAGTAATGACACTATGTTAAAATGAGCGATAACTAGTTTTAACAGTCACACGAGTCATAATATCATTACGCACGAGATATATATGGTAATTTTTGCCATATCCACTATAAAATAGCTGCTGATTTCACTTCATTTTCAGTATTTTCAAAATTTTTCGACAGTTCATTTGTGTCGCCAACTTCACTTCTATATTAGGCCGAGAGTAGCTGTTAGTAGGTGATAGTTGGCGGATCAGACGAATAAACATAAAACACTATGGAAATGGCTTGTTTTCCCACACTAGTGCGGGAAAGATATGTTCTCGTACACCGGTCTGCTATATATTGAACTACAAGAGTTGACCCTAACTAACAAATTATATAAAATCGTGATACAAAAAGTAGAATGTGTGCGCTGGCCTTTATGGGACATCCTGTATTTATGCATACGTCTATGTAATGTATGGAATGAAAATTTATATCAGTTGATGTTGTAATAATTCCTTGTTCTTGGTGGAAATTCCGTCAGCTAGTACTGTAAACATACTATATTATTAGACAATGTTATGATATTCGCGTATTAACTGTACATATTATTATTATGTACAGCGTAAGTATCAACTTAGTATCAATGCAGTAGTATCATAAGGTAGTATCAAAGAATATGTTCGTTACGTCACAGAAAGAAATTTATGTTGCAATATACATTTTTCATTGATACAGTTCGTCTATTTTGGCAATACCATTTCCTGTTGCGATTATATAATTTTTTGACAGAAAGTTAAATTGTTAAATAAAATATAGAAAATTCAACCACAAAATAAAAACTGGCATAGAAATACATCTTACACATATTTTGCGCTATTTAACTATTTAAAATATTTATATAAAAATTAAAGAGGGTTGAAATTAAGTACTCGATTTTTTTTTAATTTTATAAATCATAAAAATATTATCCAAGTGTGCAAGCTTTCACGGCCGGCATTAAGTTCCAAGTCTTCATGGATTCCGGGCTTGTAGGGAGAACACCAGTCACAGACACACTGACCTGTGAGCCGCCAAGGAGGACACTTCGACCGTTGGCACATCGCCTTTGAGAATGTCTACCGCAGTTGTAGACGAAACGGCAGGTAGAAATACCATCGGACCACAGCCTACAAGCCCGGAAACCATGAAGACATAAAAATATTTTTTGTAATTTTTAATAGCATAGTATCTAAAAAGATATTCTGAAAAATATGCGATAATAGAGCATGCCCCCTTTATTTCCAAACTACTGGACCTAAAATTAAAAAAAAATCAGTAAATATAACGATTAGTTAAAGTTTGGAGGAAAACTATAACAAAAATCCTAGGTCTCGTAGATTTCTATAGAAATTAATTTTACAAACTTATCATTTTATTGGATCTCGACTGCAATACAAAACACTATGCAAAATTATTTTTATTAAATTGTTATAACGGTACGGAACCGTCATTGCGCAAGTTCTACTCGCTCTGTTCGTCTTTTTTATCTTCAAACCATAAAAATTGTATAATTCCAAGTCGTTTTTTATCGTCGTTTATTTAGCAATATATTGTTAGGGACACCCTGTATATAAACGGCAAGCAAGAGTTCTGAGAAACGGGGTCTGCTTACTGTAACAACTCGTACCTGCGCGAAAGTTCTAGAGAAAGCGAGAACACACTAGGCTTAGGCCACGCAGCATATATAAACAGCCAGTGCGAGTGAGTAAATCAATCAGTCAACGGTGAGTCACGCAGTCAAGTCTACGGTGGATCAGTGATATAAATAGTGCCGTGATATAAATAAATAGATTGATAAAATAAATACTAGTGAAGTGGTAATAATTACGAGTTATTAGTTAAGTACTATTATTGTAACTATTATTTTGTAACAATATTAAAAATACATTTTCTTATAATTTTTTGGAGATCCATGTAGATCGTCTTTACATCACTGATAATTTACAATTGAAGCTTTGGTTTTCTAATTAGAGAATTGGAATTAAACCCAAAACTTCTAACAATTTTGGTCTTGCTGCTACCATTTAATACTACACACTACAAATGACTGCCGTATACTTAGTTTCGTAATGATAATAGTACATCTACATAATATAATATGAGCTTACATCAACACTACGAAGTGCCTGATAATTTTATGGTCTCAAGACAAAATGGATTATGGTAGGGTTTTCGAAGTTATACTTCATTAACATGGGTAGTGAATTGAAATAACCTCGAGTTAAAAATTACCAACATATAGAAAAACCGACTCAAAAAATAATTAAACGCTGACAGGGATAAAACGGTTCTAACGATTTAGATGAAATTTACTGATCATTTTTTGACGTTTCAAGATAGCGTAATATTGTAAGCAGGCTTTGGATACTTATACTTTAACAATTTCACTACTGTTGCGGACATGCACACGCATAATACTAGAACCGGGGAAAATATATATATCAAAAATTATAGAACTACAAAATATAGAAAAGGGCCTATTTGTAGTGCAGTTCACTACTATAATCAATTACCACCCTTAATTAAATCAATAGTAGGAACAAAAAACTTCCAAAAAGAGCTCAAGAAGTATATTTTGGACAAATGTCCTTATAATCATGATTTGTAGCTGAATTTTACTATACGTTGTTTTATTCATTAACTTATTTTAATTTGTTATAATGTAATGTTTATCATAATGTTTTTATACATAATGTTTTTATATGACCTTTTGTATCCACGTGATGGCCATGCAAATAAAACTTTATCTATCTATCTATCTATCTATCTATGTTTCCATGGCTTAAGGGAAATTTTATAAATTATCATGATATGTCAAAAAAAGAAAAAGTAAATAGTTAAAATTAAAAATGTCAACGGAATGTGTTCTAATGAAAAATGTATGAAGTATAACTTCGACCATACGCTTATGTGGGTGAGACACGTACAGTACATTTTTTTTTTTTGTAAAATAAGACTGAAGCTATCCGTAGATAGCCTTATGGTGTTATTATGTAACAACATATTAAAATTTAAACCTTGAACTAATAATATAAATTTTGTCGGGTACATGACACGATTACGGTGATCTGCCACCCCTTTAATACTGACCAATGGATCTGCAAATATTATAATGGCATTATTGGGTCACCGACAAGCTATACAAACAATTTCAGCCTTGAAGCAATGATAAATGTGACAATTTTTTTTGTTACATGTTGGGGGTGGTCTGCATTCCTCCCATACCACTATCTAGCAAAATCTCTTACTCAGGGCACTTTAATATGCCTTCCTCAACATCTTCACAAAAATAAGGCCTTGAATAAATAACACCAAAAAATTGTCACTAGCTCTCGGTCCATTGTACTGTAACATTTCGGTCTCAATTTATCTTACATAAATATTCGACATAAACAACATGGCCTTGTTGCCATTTTGGTACTGTATGAATTACTCAAAAAGTTTATGTAACAACATGTTGTGTGAACAAAATGGGTTGTAATTAACAAAACTAAAATAGTTGCTTTATATTCAAATTAGGTATCCAAATTATATAATGTGAGATGCAATTTTTTACAAGATCATAGATAACGTTGTTCCATTTAATTAGTAGAAGCATTCACGGTACAAATTATAATACAACACAGCTCTCTAATTTCACTATCATAGAAGAGACAAAAGAGAACTTCCTATGTTTGAGAATTTAAGTTTCTTATAAAGGTTTATCAAACCTTGCGCAATTATTTTATAATTAAACCTTATAATTCTGTTGCACATTGTTTTCAATATTATATTTACACTACTTTCTCATTAATATATCCCCAAAAAGATTAAAACAAATAAAGGTGATTCTAGATTGACCCAAAAAGTGAACCAAATCCGGTAAGAACTTTTGTGCTTCCCCTTTTTATTGGATCTAGTCAACAAATAGTTTATAACCTTCTTATAAGCCCTACAATTTATTTTTTCTCCTACCTAGGTCGAAAGTTCGTACTTTCGTCCCTGCCAAGCGGGAACAAAGTCGCTCTTTATTCCCGAGGTACGGACAAGTGCGCGTGCGCAATAGTACTTATGCCGGCTCTCACGCACCTACTTCTGTCTCCTACACATTAAAATTATTTCCTTTAAAATTATTTTTTAATAATTTTAATACCTAATAAAATAAAATAAAAATAATAATTTTAATATTTTTTTTTTTCAATTTTGCAAATTTTTGGCCTGGCAGGAGAAAAAATAGTATGCGCAACACGGGAGAAAATTACTACATCTCCTCTCGTGTATAAAATTGCCACCCGAGCCGAAGGCGAGGGTGGCAAATACGCGGGAGAAGATGTAGTAATTTTCTCCCGTGTTGCGCATACTATTTTTTCTCCTTCGGCTCGGGTGGCACAATGTACTATATATTTATTTAGGGAATAGTAGATTATATATCTAATGTCGTAATGAGATATATTACTAACGGGTCGTGACGAGCATAGCGAGTTTTAACAGTCACACGAGTCATAATATCATTACGAACGAGATATACATGTAGTCTAGTCGAGAAGTGAGTTTCTTGAGAAAAATAGTTACAAGTCTTCAAAAAATATGAGCAATAGCTTATTCGACTCGGAAAAATATTCCGAAAAAGACGTTTTTTTGATTATAATTTTTATGAAATCATAAAAACGTCTTTTTCGGAATATTTTTCCGAATCGTATAAGCTAATGCTCATATTTTTTGAAGACTTGTAACTATTTTTCTAAAGAAACTCACTTCATGCACTGTAAGAAATAAGAAGGCCGATTACATAGATTATCGATGGTCCATTTGTAGCCAGCGATTAATCTGGTAATAGGCACACAAAGAGACAATGGCGTCGCAAAAAGGTATCGCCACATCGCGTAGATTCCATAAAAACACATTGCGCATGCGTGGTTACTAATTTTACATTAATTTGTTTTGTAAGTATTCATCCATTTTATATATGTAACTATACATTTTATTTTGTAATTTTTACACACTTTATTGGAATATTACACAAATTATGTAATTTTAATTTACTTTATGTAAAAATTACAAATTTGTTTAACTTCACAGTAAAAGTCCAAGTTTTTATGAAGTTTTCTGTGTAAAACTAAATAAAATTAAATAAATCACTTAGAAAATCGAGCGAATTCTACCTTAACTTTCAAAGTATTTTTACATCCATTTTTTACAGTGTGACTAGACTAATGGTATTTTTTGCCATATCCACTATAAAATAGTTGCTTTTTACTTCATTTTCAGTATTTTCAAATTTTTCTGACTACTATATCTGAAATATTTCAATAGATGCTCTAACAAAATATAAAATGTATCAATGAACACTGACACAGCAGAAGAAGAAGTAGTAGTGCAGTAGAATAGAGTTTTGGGGTTCGGATAACGCGTCGAACCACTGGCGGCCACAACTTTGTTAGCAGCGCGATGAGACCAGAAGCATGGCTTGCTTGCTTTGATTATATAATATAATAGAAACCCGTTTGCTTTGTCTGTGTACATATAAAATAGTTTAAAGTGCGGAATACACCCGACCCGAGTGAAATCACATATTTCTCAATTTACGATCGTTATCTTTAGTCAAACAAAACTATATTTTTTACACGGTATTGTTGACAATACATATTATATTTTTTGCCATACCCACTATAGCTGCTTTAAATGCATGTAAAGTGACTTTTGACAAGCCGGTGTACGCGAACGTATCTTTTCCATACTAGTGTGGGAAAGTAAATCATTTTCATAGTGATTTATACATATTTGCCTTAAGTGTTACCTACTGATAGTTACTCTCGAGTCTCGGCCTACTATAGAAATGAAGTTGGCGACACAAAATGAGCTGTCAAAAAATTTTGAAAATACTGAAAATGAAGTGAAAAGCTGCTATTTTATAGTGAGTATGGTAAAAAATACCATATATATCTCGTACGTATAATGACTGTTAAACTCGTTATGCTCGTGTTAACATAATTCGTCAATAATATACCTCATTACGCCACTAGATATACAATCTACTATTATACTTGAATGTAATGTAGTACAATTTTCTAAACACACGGTATAAATACTTGTTTTTTCTAACACACATTGCGCTCTTTCTTCTTCTTAAAAAACAAGCATTTGTATATCTTTGCTAAACGAAATGTACAAAAAAGCAACACAAAAAATATTAACAAATTAAAAAAAGGAAAATAGAAACAACAATGTCTGGGGCTACAATAAAATATGTATGACTTTTACAAGAGCATTACAAAAAATGCTGTTAAAGTAAAACCGTCTTAACAAACACATAGTAGCCGGGCTCTTTAGCTTTGCTACAGATGTAGTATTTAGTATATATACCGGGTGTGACTTAGAAAAAATAAGATAGGAATAATAAAGAAAAGGAGTTGAGTGGGGGTAAAAAATTAACAAATTTTTTTATTTAAACTTGTTATTAAAAAGTTTTTTTATTACTTATAGTCTAGTAATTTTAGATTTCCACAGCAGAAAAATTCCCAGTTAGCTGATTTTTTTTTATTTACCTCCGTTATGGTGTTTTAAAAAACGTGTAAAAAGTCTCCATCGATATCGTGCCGGCGTTGCCAGATATTCGAGGTTCAAGTTCACGATAGACGGTTTTTTGCGAATTTCTCGGTTCCGTTCCATTTTTTGTAAAAAATGGTTATTATCAATCTTGTAGAAGACGAAATTATCTACAACTTTTGTGTAAACATTTTTTGTCTACGATTTATAGTTTTTCTTATTAAAGTACCTGCGGCTTCCTGCCCCTCGATTTTACATAACGGGATTATGCTGCTTCCCGAGGGCCTAACATAATGATTTGTACCATTATTTTAAGTTGAACTTAAAGCTAACGATTAATTATAATTTTATCGAAATTAATGCAGTAGTTCTCTACTTATAAGCAACCAAACATACAAATCGACAGCGCTCAAACAGACAGACAGACAATTTTTCTTCGAAAATAGGATATTTATACTTGACGTCAATTATAAAGACCATTCGTAAAGTAATTTTGTAAAAAAAATTTACAAGGGTTGAGAGAGTGCAGATTAAGTACGAGTATGCATTTGCATACCGTATAACGCACTCTACTAAGAATAGCTCGGAGTAGCCATACTTTTAATTTTTTTTTTAAATTCCTTTACGAATACTCATTATAATTGTTATAAAGACTATTCGTAAAGGAATTTTGTAAAAAAAATTAAAAATGTGGCTACTATTACTAGGGTGTATACGGTATGCAAATGCATACTCGTACTTTATCCGCACTCTCTCAACCCTTGTAAATTTTTTTTACAAAATTACTTTACGAATGGTCTTTATAATTGATGTCAAGTATAAATATCGTATTTTCGAAAAAAAATTGTCTGTCTGTCTGTCTGTTTGAGCGCTGTCGATTTGTATGTTTGGTTGCTTATAAGTAGAGAACTACTGCATTAAATTCGATAAAATTATAATTAATCGTTAGCTTTAAGTTCAACTTAAAATAATGGTACAAATCATTATGTTAGGCCCTCAGGAAGCAGCATAATCCCGTTATGTAAAATCGAGGGGGAGGAAGCCGCGGGTACTTTAATAAGAAAAACTATAAATCGTAGTAGACAAAAAATGTTTACACAAAAGTTGTAGATAATTTCGTCTTCTACAAGATTGATAATAGCCATTTTTTACAAAAAATGGAACGGAACCGAGAAATTCGCAAAAAACCGTCTATCGTGAACTTGAACCTCGAATATCTGGCAACGCCGGCACGATATCGATGGAGACTTTTTACACGTTTTTTAAAACACTATAACGAAGGTAAATAAAAAAAATCAGCTAACTGGGAATTTTTCTGCAGGTGGGTGATTTTAATATCTAAAATTACTGGAGTATTATCTCTATTCTATTTTGTTCTTTTTAGTTTTTCAACATTTTTTCGTATCAAATTTATTTAAACTAATTTTTAAAATAAAAAAATATATTAACAGAATATTTGATGAATAATAAAAACAAAAATTTTGTGATCCGATACCCGGAATCGAACCGGGCACATTTAGATCTTCCGTCGAGCATTCTACTAACTGAGCTAGTCGAACGATGTCTGACATCATATCGTTCCAATGAGAAGGCCGATTACATAGATTATCGATGGTCCATTTGTAGCCAGCGATTAATCTGGTAATAGGCACACAAAAAGACAATGGCGTCGCAAACAGGTATCGCCACATCGCGTAGATTCCATAAAAACACATTGCGCATGCGTGGTTACTAATTTTACATTAATGTGTTTTGTATTCATCCATTTTATATATGTAATTATACATTTTATTTTGTAATTTTTACACATTTTATTGGAATATTACACAAATTATGTAAAAATCACAAATTTGTTTAACTTTTCACTAAAAGTCCAAGTTTTTATGAAGTTTTCTGTGTAAAAATAAATAATAATGTAAAATCACTTAGAAAATCGAGCGAATTCTACCTTAACTTTCAAAGTATTTTTATATCCATTTTTTACAGTGCACAGTATTGAAGTACGGGCTGAAATCAGTGTAAAATACATAAATAATTTATTAAAATTAATTGATTATTTATTTCTAATTATTATTTGCCAGGATTCATGCCACAAAAAATCTGTGAAAATTTCCACTAGCTACCTCTTAGCGTTTGTGATAGATGGACGGACGGTTGGACATACATCGTAAGCTCAGTAAAAAAGAAGAGAAATAACGTGTTCGTCTCGTACTTTGGTGAAACACACTGTACAAACATATAAGTGTGTGTCTGTGTGTTTGTGTGTGTGCATCAGAACTTCCCTTAGCTAACTGAAGTAGAGCTTATACCTAGTTGGAAGTGGAGAGTCATGATGAGACGCTCCCGCGGGAGTGTTGTGGCGCAGCGGTCCGACGTCCTGCCCTGCTTGTAGGAGCACGAAGTACTCCACTCCCACCACAAACCCTCGAGTATTTCTCTTCCAGTAACCTTGATACTTTCTCCATTCTACCTATATTACATGCATACATGTCATGTCTTCAGAAAAACTTGCGATTAGATTCATACATTTTTTGCCATACCCACTATAAAATAGTTGCTTTACCTACATACATGTAGGTATATGTATATGCATGTAAAGTGACTTTTGACAAATCGGTGTGCCGGAACGTATCTTTCCCACACTTGTGTGGGAAAGCAAGCCATTTCCATTGTGATTTATGTTTATTCATCCTGATCGGCCCGCTATATTTTATTACCCAGCTGACTGTTACTCTCGGCCTACTATAGAAGTGAAGTTGGCGACTCACAGCTCTTAAAATGTTTTAAAAATGAAGTGTTATTTTATAGAGGGTATGGCAAAAAATACCATATATTATATCGAGCGTCTATACTTTAGTATCTGTCTGTCTAAAAGTAGAAAATTTGTCGTAGATTTATAAAAATTAAAGAAATAAAAAAAAATGGGTGTGTGCTTATGACCACACGACAGAAGTGAAAACTTCAGACATTATAATTTTTGGTGTCATCTATTATAGCGCATTTAAGAACTAAAAATAATTTATTACTAAAATACTAAAATTGTATTTTTAATTAATTCCACCTTAGTTTCAAAAAAATTAAAATTATTGTCAATGAAAGAATATAACAAAAATTAAAAAATATATAAATAAATATCATGTAGAATTTAGAAAAAAAGTACCTACGTCAAAAATTCTACGATTCCATCAGGTTTCGAACCGAGGTCCCTATGCATACAACGCAAAAACGTTGCCAACTGAGCTATTGATACAACTATCTAGCTTGCCGTTTTTATGATATAAGTATTAAATATGCCAGTCGGGCACAGGTGTTGTAAGAGAGCCATGGTATACTGCTAATACGTGTTAGCCGAGTAACCTCGACTCAGCAAATTCTTCCCTTCGGGTTGCGAATTCTTACCGTCGGGTTGCGAACGCTTCACTTTATTTTGGTACCCAGGCAAAGAGTGTCTAACGCGCCTAAGGAGGAGGAAGTTTTCACTTAAAAAACAAACCTATTTATTTTGACGAGCGAAAAATGAGTTAAATAGCTGGTATTTTACAAAAAATATTTTCATTGAAATAGATGTTGAACGTATTGTTAAATGGGCCAATTTTTATATTGAATATTCAGTAAGATTAACAGAACAAATATCCCAACCTTAGAATCTTTTTGAAAAGATTTACGCCGCAGGATATTTTCGTAATCACATCCTGTACATATTGTTACCAAGTCGAAGTGAACGTGAAAAGGGATTCAAGGGTGGTGGACAAAGCTCCAACTGATAACGACTAAAGGGGAATGACTGTACGTACGTTAGTGTACGCTATTGGACAAAATATTTGTTAGACCATCACAGAGCTGCAACAGCCGTTCTATACTCTGTACAGGGTGGCTATACTTTCTGGGAAACCAGTATAGCAATATTTTTGTTATATTCCAAGTCTTCATGGTTTCCGGGCTTGTAGGCCGTAGTCCGGTGGTATTTCTACCTGACGTTTCGTCTTTTAGCTGCGGTAGACATTCTCAAAGGCGATGTGGCAGCGGTCGAAGTGTCTTCCTTGGCGGCTCACAGGGCAGTGTGTCAGTGACTGGTGTCTTCCCTTCTTTTATGCCTAGTACCAGTGTGTTCTCTGTTCGGTCGTCGTCCGTCTCTCTATAATTGGCCAACTGCGCGTGTAGTGGTGGGGGTGAGTTCTCTACTCGGTCGTATTCCGTCCTTGTACGATTGGTCATTTGTTTTGTATGTCGGAGTGCTTTGTTGTATTAACACACTTTCTTGATATGATATAGCCCAAATTACTTTTTCTTAGCGACGCTAGATAATTGAAAGTTGTTGATATCAATAACAATTTTCGTTCGGAATTAATCAAAGATCATATCAAGTAAACATATTTCATTGTAATTTATTTCAATTGAATGTATTGTGTTTTATTTATTTAAAGTAAGAACATAAAATTGTTCTTACAATTGGTGACCCCAACGTGATCCAATTGTAAGAAAAATTTTATGTTCTTACTTTAAATAAATAAAACACAATTAGGGAGAACCACCTAATAAGAGACGAATCGGGTATTAAGAGACGTGACATTCAAATTCTGAGACAACAAGAACTCTCGGAGATCTGGTATTTGGGAGATAAAGCCTTGGTTTTTTGTGTGTCTATAAAAAAATATGAACATTCAACTTTCATCAGTAGCTTGTATATTATTTTTCAATTTTTTTTTCTACTTTTTAGTCTCTTTATTACACCGTATAATAAGAGACGAGGCTTGTAGTTTTCGTAAAAATCAAAATACCGTGAACAAAACTAGTTGAGAAAGAACCTAACCTCAAAGTAGAAACTTTTATAATATTTGTCATGGCATTCATTAACTAATTTTTAAGATGGAAAACAAAAGTATTGTAATAGTGGACGGTTTTATCTAATGCCTAAATTACCGTTATCCAAGCAAAGATAAAATTTTCGAAAAATATTGAAGATAAACTTATCGGCGTATTTCTAACATGGACACCACATATGAAACTCAACGGCACGTGTGTTTAGAATCCTCCTTGACATATGAGCGCGAAAATATGAATCTAGTCTCTTATAACCCGATTCTCTTATTAGATGGTTCTCCCCTATATTCAATTGAAATTAATTCATAAAGAAATATGTTTACTCGATATGATCTTTGATTAATTCCGAACGAAAATTGTTATTGATATCAACAACTTTCAGTTATCTAGCATAGCTAAGAAAAAGTAATTTGGACAATATCATATCAAGAAAGTGTGTTAATATAACAAAAATATTGCTATACCAGAATAACCTCGGAAAGTCAGGAAATTTTACTGGTCAGGGAAAGTTAGTGAAGTGCCAGGAATTTTAATAGAAGGCAAGGATTTTTGTGGAAAAAAAAACGGCCGTACCTACGTTGAACAAATTTTGGTCGACCGACTTTGGTGCCTGGTGTCATTCAAAATCTTTGCACATAGCGACAAATTTCTCTGAAACTTAAACATAAATTATTTTTTCTGTACATATTTGTTACGTACGAAAAGTCAGAGAAAAAACTAAAAAATCGCCTAGAAAACCGGGAAAAGTCGGGGAAATTTGTTCTGAAGAAAAAGTGGTCACCCAGTCTGTAATTAAACCCGCGCCTCCACCATTCCTTTCTTTACTTCCACCACATGCACTAACTAAAGGTTAAAAGTGAAAATGATGGATATGAAGATCGAAATGATGTATCATGCATTGTGAAAATTCCTACTTTGTTTCTTTTATGACCTAAGTTGTCGAGCGTCTATAATTTTTAATTCAGTGATCTTATATTTTACACATTTGAAATGCAAATGAAACTGTGATAAATAAAATATATTTTTCAAAACTTAATAAAGATATTTATTTTCTTTACATAAAAATAAATGTATTATACGCTATCCCATAAATTCATATAGCAATAAAACTGCGTGTTCAGTGTCTGATTGGTCGCTTATAGTGATGGGCGATTACGAGACGTGTTTACAATCGAAACAACTGTAATCGTTCATAATAACAATCCAGTTCACAATCGACTCGGAGTTTGATTTTACAATCGAAATGTTCGATTGTTCAAGTCGATTATTAGCCACATAGGTTATAGCAATAGCACCGAATGAGAATAGATATAATCGCGATTCAAGGTTATATGCTAGTCGACTGACGTTCACGCGACTCGTCGTTGATTGTTCACTGTTCAGTCGGTACTCACTACTCTACGATCTCTTCACTATTGAATTCGTATTACGCGATTACTGCACAATCGACCATCGACTCGACCACGATTGTCTATTATGTGGCTCTCGACAGTATACGATTCAGTACTATGCGACTCGGTCTCGGTGAACTATGAAACAACAACGATCGAGTCCAAATGACAACCGTCGAGAGTCATTGAGATGTTTGAACAATCGAGACAATCGACAAAAACATTTCGTATCGCGCATCACTAGTCGCTTAAAACTCATCACTGCAGAACAACCAATCGGATACTTTGTGCATTCTAACCAAGCATGCACTGTCGTGTCATAACTATATCTGATGGTGGGAAAGACTAATAATAAGACCTGGTGTCTAGTAAATATTTTAATAGTTCTTAACTATAGAACGTAAGAAATAAATGGAATGTCCGATGCTGTACATTCTATCTGTTTTCTAAAGAATATATATACACAAAACCAAAAGCACGAATCTGTTGGCTATAAAATCTATCTTGGATCATGGTACGGTCCAGATTTGGCTGCGACTAAGCTTCAAAATCTGCCACAACGCAACAAAACTTACAATACATGTTTTCTTGTCTTATATTTTTATATTCATATAAAATATTACGTATAACGTAAATAGACATCTGCTGGAATAAATACTTTTTCTCCCAAAAAATCAATACAACTTAAAACTCGACATGCCTTCCGCTAAACGAAAGAGAGATTTTAGATTATAGAGGCTCGATAACTGAGGTTATTAGCGTTACATTTGCTAACAGCATCATTTATGAGTTTACTTTCTAAAAGCGGGTTGAGAACAAATGTTGCTATTAAGTTTGTATATTTTATTTATATTTACATTTATTAAAAAAAAAAACAATCTTACCTTATGTTCAAAGGAAAAGTAAATGTGAAAAATTCATTATTTTTTACTTCTAATATAATTAGATAATGTTATTTTGATATTTAGACAGGCTACAGAATCCAAAATTTTAATATACTTACATAATATAAGTATATCTACTAAATATACTTCACAACAGAAATATTTTTTTAATTAGGCTCTTTTTATGTATTTTTCTGAAATTCGTACTTTTTCATTGAAGAAAATTCCATATTTGAAACTGGAAAATACTTAAATTAATTTATTATTTCTTTTGGTCAAAGAAGTAAAAATTTTAAAACCACAGTAATTTAAAAAAAGATCGCTTACTATATAATACATACTACAGAAGTGAAACTTCTAGTTGCGTTGCCTGTAGATACACACACACAATCCTTACATCAACGGCGTTAAGCTGCACGAATCCAATTCACTCTACCGTACGTAAAGAACCATCCTGTTATTTGTTAACGATTAATAATTGTAATATTGTAGGTACAAATAGAACACGCATAAAAGAATAATACCTAAATAAAAAAACCGGCCAAGTGCGAGTCAGACTCGCGCACCGAGGGTTCCGTACAATAATAAAAATAATGAATTAGGTAGGGGTAAAAAATTAACAGATTTTTTTTAAATTATTTAATGTTGTTTTTTTTAATGTTTCAAAATTTTTTCGTATTAAATTTAATTAAATTATATTTTTAAAGCAAAAAAATATTTTACGAATAAGAAAAAATATTGCGATCCTTAACTCACGATCGAACCAGGGATCTTTAGATCCTCAGTGAAACGGTCTATCCGCTGAGCCATCCGAACGATGTTGTTACACTCTCATAGTGCAGTATAGTAGTACGACTTCATTCGTACTGCTATACTGTACTATGAGCGTGTAACAACATTAGGTTAATAAATTAATTGATTATTTAGTTCCGAGTTTAATTCTAATTATTATTTGCCATGATTCATGTCGCAACAACACACAATCTGTAAAAATTTTAACTAGCTACTTCTTATACCGTTTGTGAGATAGAGCCTTGTGACTGACGGACGGACAGACATCGCAGGCTCAATAATAGGGTTCCGTTTGGAGGTACGGAACCCTAAAAATGTAAGAAGAAAGTAAAATCGATTTAAAATGAAGTATTTATAAAGTACTAGTAAAATTATAGTCTCCGTGGGAATTGAGAAAGAATGTTCTTCGAGATATTGATAAAAACAGTCTAGACTCGCTGTACAACTCGAATTAGAGTCCCGGCCTCCGCTGGTGTTTTATACGCGTTTTATGTGTTATTCATTGAACGCACAGTTATCGTAAAATCAATATTATCAAAGGAGTCTATTTTAATGTTTAAACAGACATTTTTAGGGTTCCGTACCTCCGTATGGAATCCTATTACCCTGCTCACAATGTCTGCCTATCCGTCCGTCTGTCACAGGGCTCTATCTCACAAACGGTAAGAGGTAGTTAGTTGAAATTTTCACAGATTGTGTGTTGTTGTTGTCATTATTTATCTTGAATAGATTAGGAAAGGAAGGCGTGGCGGAGTCGCAACTGTCTTCTTCTAACTAGAAACGTACGTTCTGAATTGAATTTCCCGTCGCCTTGGCAGGACAGCTGTCAAGTTTCATTTATTCTACTGACATAACCTCGTTTTTTTAAACACGTTGTCGTCGTTAATAATTAAAGCAATTTGTTATGGGGTGGTGTTTTGTATTTGACTGCAGTCATAATGAAAATTATGACTAATAATACCTAGATATTCAATACTTAATTGGTGAAAACATTTTTTTTATACTTTTAGCGTACCTTCGCTTGATCTAGCGTAACTTAGACGACTTCAAAACATTTTTCCAACACCAAATGGAAAGAACAAACGCAATGTCTAATTTTAATTGCTTAAATTATACCTCGACAAACGTCAACGAGGAAGTTTGGTTAGAATTAAATGTTACTGGCTAATCACTGAATCAAGTTAGCTTTTAGAACATTTGTTTTTTATTAATCTTGAATTTCAAATAAAAAATTATTTCACACGAAATAATAAAGTTTTGTAGCTAATAATGACGGGATTTATTAATTATTTTTATGAAACAGCCATTGTTTTGGTAAGAAATGTGTTTTAAGAGAATAGTAATGAATATTCCGTTAAGCCCCATACATTTTTGAACGCCAATCGACTCCATTTTAAATTTCGCGCTCAAATTACTTCTGTAGTCTATTATTAAATCATGGAAAATCTTAACAAAATTGATTATTATTTCTCGGCGGGAGACAGTAGAAAATATACTGCGATCAGGGCCCTCGTAAGGCCTCGCGCCGCCCGCGTGCGGATTCATAATTGACGCCCCTTATTGGGGATAAACTGTCGATTCCTACCAGGAATCGACAGGAAAATTCAAGATATAAACATACGCGGGAGTCTCTCGATAGGCATAGGGGCGCCCTGTCTACGCGCTGATGTGAATTAACGATCGAATCGAAAACTGCGCGCGAAATATTTCGAATTCGAATTTGAATTTTATTAAAAAAGAAATAATTACGCGTAAGAGTTTTCACGTAGGCTTGAATATACCTACAAATAAAATTGATATAATATCAGTTGTATATTTTTTCTATACAGTACAAAAAACGTAACTCAACTAGGCCATTTGCCGCCCCTTGGATGTGCCGCCCGCGTGCATCGCACTGACTGCGATACCATCAAGTGCCTTCCGAATAGAGTCACTGTTACACCAACTCGGTTCATTACACATCCTTGAACATTGCTCTTCAATTTTTACAAAATATGTTACATGAAGAGTGTAATATTTTTGCATTAATGATGCAATATATATTCAAATTATTTTTGTAATACATTATATATTGTATGTATGTTTCATGTATGTACATATAAAGTAGTACTTTATTCAATTTACTTTTGTTCCTTTGTATTCAAAAGTAATGTGTTTTACTGAAATTTTTTTTGAAAATATTCAAAACCGTATAATAGAAATTCATAGTTTTCAGTACTTAAGACGCTTATGACCTCTGTTGTCGAGCGTCTATAATCTAGTTCTGCACTTGACTATTTTTATGAACATAGCAGATCTGCAGATTCGTTTTTTTGAAGTGAAAACTTCCTTAGGCGCGCTTTGCCTGAACTGTTAACAACAGCTAGCGATGTGAAACGCACCCAACGGTGACAATCGGGGCTACTCGGCTCAAACACGAACACGTATTTGCAATATGCTGGGTGTGTAGGTCATAAGTGTGCTAATAGATGACACTAAAAACTTAATACTAGTAAAAAGTCTTTGTAGTTCACAAGTGCACTAACAGATGACACTAAAGCTTAATATTATCGTTAAGGTATTATATTCATTAAATTTAATAATTGTGTAGGCCGATTTTAATATACTTATGATTAAACTGTGTGATTAAAAAATTATATATACATATATTTTAAAATTAGAAAATCTGAAGTTTTCACTTCTGTCGTGTGGTCATAGCACACACCCATTTTTTTTTATTTGAGGACAATACATGCAAAATTCTACATGTCTATTTTATAAATTATTATGACGCAATTATTGTTATCAAGTATATGGATTTGGCCAACAATAATTAATATGTATATCTATTCAAAACTGTTGGACAGCCCCAGTTTTCTCTACGCATGCGTATACAGTATATATGCACTATTAATATTAGGTGTTGCAATAAGTGAACTTGTGCAGAAGGAGAATATCCTGTAGGAATTGAAGGGACCAAACCCGATGCTATATTGTGGTATGGGAATTAAACTATGTAACAGAGGGAATGTAAATCGTAGCTGGCTTAGCGCGTACTTTGGTGTCGACCAATCCCAGCTGTCGCCGTCTAATACTGTTTCCGTATACTATAGTCAAGTTCCAAAATTTAAGATAGTGAGTCATATGCTTATACTTCACTATTTATACAAGCGGCACAGTTTTTATTCATGGAACGCGTATGCGCTTACATTGTTTCATTGCTTTCAAGCGAAAACTTTTTAGCGACAAACTTTTATTTAAAAGCACCAAAAAGGAAAAAATAATTTTTAATAATTTAGGTTCATAATTATAAAAGCGTTGGCCATAGAATTCACAACCCACGCATAATTATGAACCTAAATTATTAAAAATTATTTTTTCCTTTTTAGTGCATATAAATAAAAGCTTGTCTCTAAAAAGTTTCTTTACTAATATTTATTTCAGCTCCGGCTGCCAAAATCTTTTGAGGTTATGTGTAAAATTTTAATGTTTATAAATATCTTGACTATCAGGGCCTCCCTATTTTTTTAACATTTTGTGTTAAAACACATGGTATTGGGGGTTACCTTTTCTTTGGCACAACGAAAGAAAATTTTGGAAGAGTTATTTCGTTTAACGACACAGTTTCAACAGACCGTTTGCTTATTCAACGATTCTAGAAAACTTGTAGTTTTTTATTTATATGTAACAGTTCACACGAGAGAAAAAAGTACATAAAATGAACTGTCGTCGAGAAAATATGAGTTTTTTTTATACAACGGTTTACAACATACCTTCAAAATTCATTTCTGTTTTTTTTTTTTGACTCACTGCGTAGAATTTTGCATACAATAATAATAATAATACATAGTTCTTTTGCAAACACTGTTATGTGATATAATATCATTAATTTCAATTTAAATAATACACGGCTAATGCTATTTTAATCATTCTGCATTTGTTTGCATGTAATAACTGTATGTCTCTGGTGAGGACAGTGTAGTCCAGTGGTTAGCGTCGTGGCCTCTGAATCAGACTATCGTGGGTTCGAATCCCACCTCCGCTCATGGATGTTTTTTGATGTAATTTAGTTTTAAGTGAGTTGTTATTTAATATAAGCAAGACACTAAAGACCTAAGTTGTCGACTCGTCTATAATTTACAATAAATAAAATAAACGCGCTTTTCTCGTAGGGGATTTAATATGTCTTGCTATTATGATGTATTAAAAAAGTTAAATTAAGGTTATTTCCTATTAATTGGTTTTTACTGTGTAGAACAATTCTATGACTCTCGACTATAATATTACAAGTGGAAAACTGCATTACTATTCACCCATAATTATCATTAACTCTCGCTTGTGAGAAGGTTCAATTCTAACTTTACAAGTTTAAAAAATATACTTACATTTACAAATAACAATAGCTTTATACAGGGTATATCACAGGATTGAATACATAGAAAAGTAACGAGTGGAACAAAGAAAACATTAGCAAAATGAGGAGCATGACAAAGATAGAATACACGTGGCTAGCTTAACTAAATTAATTATCATGTTTTTTTTACATGAATAGAGGGCAAAGCAATCACTGATCTTAACTAATTTTTACTGTGTACTTTTCCCTATGTTCGGTTTTCTGTGATACACCCTGTATAAGAAACAAAAGGTACGTTTAGCATAGAGGTATAATAGATAGAGTAGGGGAGCCGTAGGCACAACTGTAAGTGACAGTGTTACCTTAGAAAAGAGAGATAGAAAACGAAGAAGTTCACTTTTCCTTGTCTTCTG
The DNA here is from genome assembly GCA_039654895.1 of Mongoloraphidia duomilia. NCBI lineage: Eukaryota > Metazoa > Arthropoda > Insecta > Raphidioptera > Raphidiidae > Mongoloraphidia > Mongoloraphidia duomilia. The sequence continues at coordinate 15,118,159 of CM077520.1, forward strand.
ACGCATTTGTGAATTACAAAATTTATTAGGTATTGTTAATTTACATCTGCAAACATGGTTATGTATTTGTGATAGAAGAAGATAGAAGAACTGCTCTAATTCTCCATCTTTATCTTTTGCATCCACACTTTTTTGGGTGGCTTCCCTATTCTATCTATGATATTTCTATGACATTTAGACGTGTCACGGCATGTGGAAGAAATTGATAATTCAGCCAACGCGAATCTGGAAGTTTCGGGTTTTGATCACGACGGTGACAGGTTAAATAAATAATTTTTTCTGATAATGCAGTGTAACGTGTCGTCATTGAGTGTCTCTATTATATTTTGACTTATTTATTTTGAGATTTAATGCACGTGCAAACAATAAATTAGTTGTCTCAATTAAAATAATAGTTCTTTCGTTTTTTGGAATTTAATAAACATACAGCCAATAAATTAATAATATCTTATCAAAGAGCCAGATTTTTATTATAAAACTTTTTTTTTCAAGTGCCATATGTATAGTGAATGGTGATAGGGTTGAAAAAATGTGTCCGAGATAAGGCCAGATTCTGACTGAACTACCTTAAAAACGTAAAAAATGGCGGCTTTCACAATAACTTTGAAAAATTTAATGATTAGTTATTTTTAAATGTTTGTCTCAGTCCTATTGATTTTGATGCCAGTTGAATGCTGGTTTTTTTTTGAAGGCACATAAAATAACTGGAAACTTTACTGATTTAATATTTATAATTAAAAACAAACAAATTATAAACAGTATGCATTAAAATTTACTTGCATATAATTACATACTTTTTAGAATTTATATTGCATATCATAAAATTACTTATTTAAATATCAAAGCTATGACTACAAATTTATATTTGCATTTTACTTTTTTTTCTAAGAAATTACTTGACAAGTAAATTATATGGTACACTGCATTTTTCGCGCTAGTTAATGAATAAATATAATATGATCAGAAACAGTACCAAACGGGACGGACCGTCTACAATGACGTAACAACATTAACGTTTTTATAATCTACAAGAATTTTTTAATAGCTAATTTTTTTTACTGAAACTATGCTTCTTATTTTTGTGACTTTGTTTCATGCTTAGTGAAGCTTTTCTAAAATAAAATTCTATTCGATTCTATTCTAGTCTTCTTTTAAAAGATGTTCACAATCTAAGGTCATTGCCAGTTCTTATTAACTTCATTTTATTTATTGTAGATTATAGACGCGCCGACAACTCAGGTCATTAGCGTCTTCAACACAACAAATAATCCATTTTTGTATTAGAATCCGCCAGCCGTCATACACCGACTGATACGAGCTCGGGTCCCTGGAAGCGCTGATTCCCACAAAACATTGGAATGCAAACTACATTCCAATGTTTCCCCTTAGGGATATTAACTTCCCAATGGAAGTTGTTGTATAATGGGTCCAATTTTGCAAATGAAAAATGTTGACGTATCTCCACGTTTCAAGGTCCCTAGAGTTCGAATCCATCGTTTTTAGAGAGATGTCTGTGTGTGCGTGTGTACGTACCTGAACTTTTTTTTGTCTCGCATATCTCGAGAACCAATAATTCATTCGACGCATAATTGCATAATGAACACCTGATAAGGTTTGCCAAAAAATTGAATAGGCGGTTTTTTTACAACAAAAAAACTACTGTAAAATTCTTTGAAAATGTTTCTCGTCTCGCATATCTCGAGAACAAAGAATGACATCGACTCCGAACCAATTTCATTCGACGCATAATTGCATAATAAACACGTGATAAGGTTTGTCAAAAAATTGAATTGGCGTTTTTTTTCATAACAAAAAAACTAGTGCAAAATTGTTGTAAAATGTTTATTGCAAATAGTTTCTCTACGGTAGACTAGTCTCTAGTCTCTATAAGGGCACCCAATGGGACGTTAGCAGTGTGGTTTTACCCACACACCAAGCCTATTTTGTTCTGATAATGCGTTGCGAAACCAAGTCTGGTAGAGAACAAACAATACAATATATTTTCGGTTTTTGTATTGTCATATTAATACAACACCTTGGTGAATGGTGAATGCATTGTGTTTCAGCGTCAGTTGAGTCACGAAAGTATCGTAGGTTTGTCGACAAACATTCAGCGCCTCTGTCGGACCGAATGTAAACAAACACGACATTGTCACGCTAACTCGTGCAATTTTACCTATTAAAAAGAAACACACCTTTGGCGTTGCAACGTTGAATTAAATGGAAACACCGCGTTTTAACATAAAGTTATTCTTGTTATTAATTGAATATATGCAAATGCAGTTTACGTATAACTCCATAATTTTATGTATTTTTTATAGAAATGCGCGAATATTCGAGTATCGGTCGAGTTATAAAAGTATTTAATTGTCGATTCGAGTAGAAAAAAATGAACTGTGTGCCTCAAGACCCTTTTTCTCAGGAACGGCTTGAGGTATCAAGTTGAAATTCATATCAAATACTAAGGTCTACAGCCCCATTGTCCTGTAAAAAATTCAAGTTTCTAACTTAATACAATAAAAAGATACGACCTTTAAAAATTCACGTATTTCGATAGTGACAAAGCATCTAGTGGACAAGTTAAAAACATAGCTATGGACACAAACCAATTTTGCGGCTAAGCGCCATCCTAAGCGATGATTGTAAACAATCTGGGAATTATTACGTGACAAAATTAATTTTTATTAAATTGTTATAACAATACGATACCCTCAGGATGCGAGTTCTACTTGAACTTGAACCTTTTTTTTTCTTTGGAGGTAAGGAACCGTAATAAACGGTGATGATGATGATTGGTGTTATTTTTGGAACCGATTATTTTCCAGTGAAAGTTCCTAAATAGCCGTTATTATTATTTCGGTCCGTCACTCAAAGACATCTATATATTTAAAACACAAGCCCTATTTCTCTAGACAATCCGCCAGCAACCCCTGCTCAACCGATTGACATAATTTTTTTTTAAACTGAGGCCTTTAGTCCACAGATATGTTATCGCTATTTTTTTTTTGGTGAAATTTCTTTAAAAGGGGTGATTTCAAGCGATAATAGTAAAAAAAAGGGGGGGCAGTGGGGTGAAGAGAAACGTAAACAGAGAAAATCCATCGGCGTTCACGATACATGAGTGTGAGAGAAATGCAAATATGTACGCATGTCGTGGATAGGCTATGCAAACAATAAACAATGAAACATCTTGACAGTTGTACATTTTAATTTTTAAAGCCCAGATTTTAATAGGGTTATATTAACAAAATTTCCAAAAGTATTTAAAATTAAACAATAAAGATGTATATGTACGTGCAATTTTTTTTTCTCTTTTAAATATAGTACTTAGTTTCTCAAATACCGACAAACTCATCGATTTTTTTCTGAAGATCATTCGTACGTAAGTATTACACTGATAGATACGTTCTATAGCTTCTAAAAAACTACTATTTTACGTACACTTTAAAGTTATGTTTGAATCAAAAATATTTATCAAAAATTATATTAAAAACATATCGTTAAAAGCTAGGTTATGTTTTTTACTCACGCGTTCGTATACACACTGATATTGAGAAAGCTTGAAATATATATTTCTTATTGTTTTCTTAATAAAGTGATTCATATTACATATAAAAAAGGTTTGTGTTGGCAAACATTTTTTTTTTGGCGATAGCCTTTACTAAACCATTGTTCTTTGAAGACAGTGTTAAGTCGTCGCAAAAAAGTTTTGCACGGTTACACTAGTACATTTGTATTGCGAATCCCTTCGTTCAGCAGAAGCTTTTTCAGCACACTGCACGGTTTTCTTCAGTGCAGTCGTGAAAGATGAAAGAGGACAATATGACGTGCTTTACTAACGGTAATGATGACAGTCTCTAATAACAGTATCTCCGTGATCTGTAGCTCTGTACGTAGTAGACAGCGCTCTACAGTAACTACATCGACGCCGGTTCCTAAACCGGTTCACAGACCCCTTATAGATACGCAATTTATGACTTTTCGCGCAACCGTGAAAATATGACAATCATAGAGTAAATATGGATTGATCAATATCATTGAATAAAAAACTGACCGTGTAGTTTACAGTACACACTACAGAAGTAAAACTTCGAGACACATGAATCATTTACAAGCACGAACTATAAGTATGCCGTCTGTTCACACAAATATTAAAAATTCATTTTACAGGGTGATTTATTAGCACAAATTCTAACAGATCTAATAGACCGAGAGCTAGTGACAATTTTCAATTTGCAGAACAAAATGTCGGCATGAACCCCCTCTTAGAGGGAAACTTGCTCGCCTAGGTGTTTATATCGTTCTGCAAGGGGGTTAATACCGACATTTTGTTCTGCAAATTGAAATATACGCTTAAAAGAGTCGCCATAACAACATATTAGAATTTGAATCTTGAACTAATAATATAAATCCCATCAAAAATATTCTTGTAAAGAAAAAAAAAATGCCAAGTCTCGCAACACTTTCGCCGTAAAAAGTTTTGAGATCCCGAAAAGTACCAAGTTAGTCATTCTATTACCTTTGACTATGAAGTTAGCAAATTACTCGATAGTTGTCTTAAAATTACACAGGTAAAATAAAGAATATTTTATAAATAATATTTTATGACTGTAAACTTGTAGTACCTTATGAACTTGGCAATCACGTGGCATCAGGGTATATGATACCGTGAGATATAGTTTTAATAAAAACAATATCTCATCACAGTGCACATATACCACGTGATTGCCAAGTTCATAAGGTACTACAAGTTTACAGTCATAAAATATTATTTATAAATTATTCTTTATTTTACCTGTGTAATTTTAAGACAACTATCGAGTGATTTGCTAACTTCATAGTCAAAGGTAATAGAATGACTGACTTGGTACTTTTCGGGATCTCAAAACTTTTTACGGCGAAAGTGTTGCGAGACTTGGCATTTTTTTTTCTTTACAAGAATATTTTTGATGGGATCTCAGTTCTTTTTGTAAGGTTGGAAAGGGAAAATCACAAATATTTGAATTTTTTCGTTACTTGTACGCGAAGCCCAGCCTGCATACCAAATTTCAGCTTTCTCTGACTAAGGACCTATAGAAATCTGCCACACCCCCTTTTAGGGGTTGGAGGGGGAAGATCACACATGTTTGAATTTTCTCGTTACTTGTACGCGAAGCCTAGCCTGCATACCAAATTTCAGCTTTCTCTGACTACGGACTTAGCCTATATAATAATAGAAATATGCACCACCCCCTTTTAGGGGTTGGAGGGGGAAAAACACAGATATTGGAATTTTCTCGTTACTTGTACGTGAAACCCAGCCTGCATACCAAATTTCAGCTTTCTAGGACTACTGGAAGTGCTCTAGCTTTTTGATGATCGCTATGTCAGTGAGTGAGTGAATGATGACAAAATAGACAATTTTGAGGGTTGAAATTTTCTGAACTATATTTATTAGAAACTTGTAATTTGGGGAATTAGTTAAGACCGTTAGGTACAATCTCTAGCGAAATTTTCAGCCTTCTGCTTGCATTTGTAACAGAGATATAGAAAGTTGAAAAGTGCCTTGAGTTGCTTCGAGAAAAGGTATATATATACACGGTAGCGGCCGTCTGTTGTTTGCTCGACTTGGCGGGGGCCACTGCCGTGGCCCCAGATTTCGTCGGGTACATAACACGTTTAGGGTGATCTGCCACCCCTTTAATACTGACCAATCGATCTGCAAATATTATAATGGCATTATTGGGTCACCGACAAGCTATACAAACAATTTCACCCTTGAAGCAATAATAATTGTGACCATTTTTTTTGTTACATGCTGGGGGCGATCTGCATCCCTCCCATACCGCTATATAGCAAAATCCCTTACTCAGGGCACTTTAATATGCCTCCCCCAACATCTTCACAAAAATAAGGCCTTGGACAAATAACACCAAAAAATTGTCACTAGCTCTTGGACTATAATGCTCACCTAATTATAAATAAACGTATTTTGATGTTTAATTTTTTAAATAAGTAAAATCATATAATTTTTTTTTCTTAAAATTAGATGAGCTCCCGCATGTGTCAGGTTTTGTCGATGAGTTAAGAAATCATCCTGTGTAAATGAACCAACAAAATTTTTGTATATGCATATTTATTATACTGAGAGGCAGCCACGGTTCAAAAATTTTACGTGAATTAATTAACTTTTCATTGGAAGTTGCTGTAATGGGTCCGATTTTGCGAATGAAAAATTTTGACATAAATCTGGACGTTTTGAGGTTCCTAGACTCCCGAATCTACTGTTTTTAGAGAGATGTCTGTGTCTGCGTGTATACGTACGTTCGTGAACTTTTTTCGGCTCGCATATCTCGAGAACAAATAATGATATCGCCTTCGGACCAATTTCATTCGACACATAATTACAATATGAACACCTGATTAGGTTTGCAATTTTTTTTTAACTAAGAGCATCCAATGGAAAGTAAGCAGTGTGGTTTTACCCACACACCAAGCCTCTTGTTTTCTATCTAAATTATGCATTAAACTAAAGATCGCGTACTACATCATATTTTATACCACTATATAAAATTGTAGTGTTTTTTTTTTTTTTAATTTTAAATATAATTATGTAGGTATACAATATACAGGGTGCTGAATCGTTTTGCGGGTAATAGGGATTTAACTCGTAAAATCAACCTTTTGCGATTTCCTGCTTCCCTAATTATTTTAGGAAAAAAATCTTCGAATAAAAGTTTTAGAACATAAAATTTTGCATCTATAAATCATTAAACAAAATCAATTTTGCATGCTTTGTAACGGCAGAAATTTGATATGAAAATGTCAAAATTACCTCAAAAACAGATAGCGATAGCCATTAAGATTTAAGATTTAAAAGTTAGGGGCCCGAAGGAAGCCATCGCGACCTATAAGATCTATTGTGTTCCCCTAGTTTCTTATCAGTTTTTTAGGATTTCAAGGCTATGTATAAAGTCGAGAATCCTCTAGCGATAGCCATGGAACTTGAGCAAAATGATTAGAAATTATTCTGACAGCTAAAACGTCATCATTTTGTGCAAGTTCCATGGCTATCGCTATCTGTTTTTGAGATAATTTTGACACATTCATATCATATTTCTGCCGTTACAAAGCATGCAAAATTAATTTTGTTTAATGATTTATAGAGGCAGAATTGTTCTAAAACTTTTATTCGAAGATATTTTTCCTAAAATAATTAGGGAAGCAGGAAATCGCAAAAGGTTGATTTTACGGGTTAAATCCCTATTACCCGCAAAACGATTCAGCACCCTGTATAGGTACTTGCATATATTATCTTGTAGCACTACATTTTACGTTTTTTTTTATTTTGAATAAAATCTATACAAAATCATTTTTTAAAAACGGCAAATAATATTAACTGACATTAAAATATATCGTATATTTGGAACTTCTTTCAAATTGTATTTTAATTACCTCTCGCGTTAATAACGATTCTATGGTATACTTTACTCTAACCTTCAGACTGTATAAAAATGAAATACAAAAAAAAAACACTTTTTTGGGAGCTTAATAAAGCTCAGAAATTAATATAAACATAATATTTATTACATCCTAGCAAATATGGAAATTTGCATGCATGTTTGCTACTCAATTACGCCTCTACAGATCTGAATGAAATTTTCCATGCAGGTAATTTATGATAAGGTTTAGCACATATTATGCCACTTTTTATCCCGGTCGATTAAGTAATTCCCGAGGAATAAGACGAAAGTGAAGAGTGCATAAATAAGATAAAACTTTATTCAACCCTAAACACAGGCAGAACCTATGTTATCAGGCTAGTCAATTTACAATAAACTTAAGATTGGTTATAATATAAATTATAATTTAAAAAAACTAAAAAACACGCTTTAATGAACTAAAAAGTAAAAAATAATTAATTTTATTGTAAAAAAGCGTGGGGTGGTATGAAAATATGATACAAAGCACCCCACGCTTTTTTACAATAAAATTAATTATTTTGTACTTTTTAGTTCATTAAAGCGTGTTTTTTAGCTTTTTTAAATTATAATTTATTTTTGCTTTTTAGTCCTGGAGATCCTGGTCAAGATAATGGGACAAACTTATGGAATTATTGTATTGTCATCGGTCCTTGATAAGTGTGCAAAGTTTCAGTTCAATCTGAAGTTTTTTGCTTTTTTTTTAGTCCTGGAGATCCTGGTCAGGATAATGGGACAAACTTATTGAATTATTGTATTGTCATCGGTCCTTGATAAGTGTGCAAAGTTTCAGTTCAATCTGAAGTTTTTTGCTTTTTTTTTTAGTCCTGGAGATCCTGGTCAGGATAATGGGACAAACTTATTAATTTTTGTATTGTCGTCGGTCCTTGATAAGTGTACAAAGTTTCAGTTCAATCTGACAATTCAAAGTTGGTCAAAATCAAGTTCAAAGAAGTCGGTTACAAACAAGCAAACATACAAGTGAAGCTAATAAAAGCGTGTTAATAACATTTTGTAACTAATATTCCTAGACAACGTAAATACTGATATATTCTACTGCAAGAAATCATTTACTGAGTATAAACAGACGTTAACTAAATATTTAAAAAGTAGGATTTTGAAAGTGTTGTAGTTAGGTATCTCACCAAAAAGTTGTATATTTTATTATAAAAGCTTATACCTTGGCATTGATGAGATACAGCTAGTCTCTCATATGGCTTGTGTAGCAAATAGCAATGTCGGGTGTGGTGAGTATGGATTTCAGAATTTTTCTGAAAGATGTGCTTATTTTTAAAAATGAAGATGGTACATTTAAATATGTATAATGAGGGTAGTGTAAGAATGTTCAATCGGATAAACAGGGGTCGGCAAGATGCTCGGTTGTCTGCACCCATTAGTATCCCTATTATTTTTTTTTTGAGCAGTAAAGACTAAACTCATGTAACTAGAGACATCACAAAATTCCAGGCCATACGAAAGGATGGATTGGACGAAGCCAAAGTACGCTAACCTCAATACTTCCATTGATACCGTATTGCTGAGCTGTCTTAGAACAAAGCTCGAACAAGCTAATTTACTTTTAACACTGTCAATATGTTTCTCCCAAGTCAGCTTTTGGTCAACCGTCAATCCGATGAATTTATTGTGGTCAACTTTTTGCACTGATTTATTTGCTAGTTTGATATTGCATAGTAATAAAACCTATGTAGGATACATATAGGTACTTGTATATATATAGGTTTTTTTTTATATCGATTAAAATCTATAAAAAATTAATTCTTAAATACGGCAAATAATATTAATTGACAGTAAAATTTCTCGTATATTTTGAACTTCTTTCAAATTATATTTTTTTTTACCTCTCGCGTTAATAACGATTCTATGGTATACTATTACTCTAACCTTCAAAGACTGTAGAAACAGTAGAATCTGAATCAAAATTTTGAAATAACTTAACTTTTTTGAGAGCTTAAGAAGGCACAGAAATTAATATAAATATAATAATTATTACATCCTAGCAACTCTGATCTATATTACAAATATGAAAATTTGCATGCATGTTTATTACTCAATACGGCTCCACAGATCTGAATGAAATATAATATATTATCTTGTAGCAGTACATTTTACGTTTTTTTTTTTTTATTTTGAATAAAATCTATAAAAAATCATTTTTTAAAAACGGCAAATAATATTAACTGACATTAAAATATATCGTATATTTGGAACTTCTTTCAAATTGTACTTTAAATACCTCTCGCGTTAATAACGATTCTATGGTATACTTTACTCTAACCTTCAAAGACTGTATAAAAATGAATTACAACATATACACACTTTTTTGGGAGCTTAATAAGGCTCAGAAATTAATATAAACATAATATTTATTACATCCTAGCAATCCTAACCTATATTACAAATATGGAAATTTGCATGCATGTTTGTTACTCAATTACGCCTCAACAGATCTGAATGAAATTTTGCATGCAGGTAATTTATGATTAGGATTAGCACATATTATGCTACTTTTTATCCCGGTCGATTAAGTAGTTTCCGAGGGATAAGACGACAGTGAAGCATGCATAAATAAGATAAATCTTTATTCACCCCTAAACATAGGCAGAACCTGTGTTTTCAGGCTAGTCAATTTACAATAAACTTAAGATTGTTTTTTTTTTAAACCATCACCAATGGGTTCAGAAGCATAGCCTCATGTGCCAGCACTAATTCCAAAATAACCATTATCATTGCAATCTTATCATATGATTATACAGAAATATTATTAACCGCACAGAATTTATTTAAAAGATCATACATTTCGAAGCTCCCAGATTCCAGAACATAACAAATGTTAACTGGAGACACAAAACCTTTTTCGAGTAGTAGCTGATGTAGTTGGTCACAAGTATTTTTTTTTTTACAGGCAAAGAATATGTGATTGAGATCAACCATCGAGCTATTGTCACATTCACAAACTGAATTTTCACGTACACCAATACGATACAAATGCGCAGGGAAACTAATATGACCTAGTCTCATTCTAATAATTTGGTTATAATATAACAATTTGTAACTAACATTCCTAGACAAGGTAAATACTGATATATTCTACTGCAAGAAATCATTTACTGAGTATAGGGATCCGTCAAATGAGCATATGACATCTGGTGGCAGAAAATTGTACTCAAAACGAGGGAAAATTTTATATGCTAACAGTGCAAATTTATCGTGAAATTGTTTATTACAAAAATAAAACAAGTAAAATAAACAAAAAGTTTATCGAAAATGGAATTCGCGACGTTTTCTAATATCATGGCAATAAACACTGTCAGTTATTGCCTTGTAAAACTTACTTTACACAGAATTATTTTCTAATGAAATGTGGAAAAACTGTATTTATGAATTAAAAAAATATTTTATATTAATAATAAGATGTACTTATTATCATACTGCACTACAATAGTAGAATTCCTGATGATTGACAAATTTATAGGATTAACTTTGTTTACAAATATTTTGAGGTTAGTAACTTACCTACTTATTACAATATAACTTATTATGTTGCAGTTATGTGTTAACATTATTCACCTAACCCAGTCTTAAAGGCACATTGAACGCGGATGATTAATTTCGTGGAGATTTTCTTTTAATTTTGATGTTTTTAACACGTTGAGTGCGTTATCAAAAATTAAGCATATTACTGATTTGGGTTTACATATCTCCAGAGGTATGTAAGGCGTTTTTTCCCTGAAACGGCACATACCTCCGGCGATATGTATACGCTCGTCATTTTAAGACTCCCATCTACCGTCAGAATGTATAAATTAAAGCTATTATTGTGTGAATTACGTAGAGGGACACTGTAATAAGGTTCTGTTCCAATAGGACAGGTCTCCGGCGGTTTGTATCGCATACAAGTAATAAATAATAAAATGCATGTTTTCAATGGTTTTATTCAATGGTTTTATTACAGTAACCGTCAAAATATAATTGTTTTTTTGTATCAATGTAATAAATAATTTGTTTGAATTCTATACTAAAACCATTGTTATAAAAATCAAAAAAATATTTATTACGTTGATACAAACAAATAGTTAAAAATAAATTTTTTTTAAATGTTTTATTAGATCTTATACAAAATTTAAAATAAAATCGAAAAATAAGTAACTTATACAAAATTCAAAATTAAAATCGAAAAATAAGTAGCTTACAAAAAAAATGATATATAATAATGCATGACTGAAATGTTTCAGTAGGTACCTGAAACATTTCAGTCGTACTGAAACATTTCAGTCATGCATTATATTGAAACAAGGTAAGCAAAAGCCTGGTTGGTTAGGGCAGTCCTCGCAATAGCTGGTAATTTTCTTAACTTTCTTATCTGCGGCTCTACTTCCCATAGTTTCTCTAAGAGTTTTGTAGCATCCACGGCATGGTTTTCTTTTTTTTCTTCCAGGACCATCCGGTTTTCTGAAAGTATGTATTCGCTTTTTCGTACCTTTAGTTGTTGTTTCAGAATGATTTACTAAATTTTCAGCTAACTGTCGTCTAAATTGCGTTATTCCCATTTTGGTATTGCATATCATATTATAGACAAGCCACGAGTTGACCACTGTTGTTCCAAGCAGTAACTCAAACATAAGTTTTCTAAAAAAAAGTAATATATTAAACTCAAACAAATTTTGAGCAAGCAGTTGGGTAGTGCAAATTTTTGATTTTGTGTGATCTTACCTGTACCATTTAACGCTTCTACGTAGTACGGAATGGTAGGATGACATTTGGTCACTGAAGTCTACACCTTTTTTTGCTCTGTTGTAGTCAAGGACACATTTGGGTTTCATGATATTTTCATTTTTTCTATTTTTTTTCCCCGTTTCTAACAAAGTTGTGTCGTGAGATGGATCACTAGTTATCATTAACACCGAACGTTTGTCCATGCATTGAATTACTCTCATGGGTTTCTTCTCTTTTCCCCTTATTTCTCCCCTTTTCAATTTGGAATCCATTTTGGGTATTCCTCTTCTATTGGATCGCAGCGTTCCGCAATATACAATTCCCTGCTCATATAGATTTTGAACTAAGGGTGGACTTGAATAAAAATTGTCAGCAAATAAAACTCTCCCTTCTTTCGGAGTAACTGGCTCTAAAAGCTTGAGCACAATCGATTGGGAGTGCCCTAAAGAAACATCTGTATCTCCTTTACCAGCATAAACACGAACATTATATGTATATCCCTCAGGAGTGCATAACTTATATAGTTTGACACCATATTTGTGACTTTTATTTGGAATGTATTGTCGAAACAAAAGTCTCCCCCTAAAAGGAACCATGGATTCGTCAATTACCAATGTTCTGCCTGGTTTCAGTACATCTTGAAAATTTTCTAGGAGCTTTGATAGTACATTCTGTATCTTGTATAAACGATTTGTGGTGTCTGCTGAAGTGTTATCTTCAAAATGAAGAAATTTCAACAACAGAAAATATCTATCTCTGCTCATTACTGAAGAAATGAATTCGTTATGAAATAGCTTATCCTTAGACCAGTACAAATTTAAGGAAGGTACTTGGGATAAACCCATGGCTAAAGTGACGCCTAAGAAGGCCTTTATCTCATCATTATTAGTGTTTACCCACGATTTCATACGAGATTTATTAGAATGGCGTTTGTTCAATTGCTGTTGAGCATAATTGTTTGTTTCTAAAGTTATGATGTCCAGAATCTCTTCTGTTATGAAAGAATTAAAAATGTCGATTGGCTTGACAATATTTGTTTCGTTTAAGTCCGGTCGTAACATACAATTTTCTTGTTGGAGATTAAATCCCAAATTTAAATTATCGGAAATATCTTCCCAGTCTGCAGTAGTGCTGGGTATTTCTGTTACGATAGGCATAACAGGATCGTTGAGCAATAAGTCACTGAAATCATCTCCTTCACTTTCTTGTTCAGAACAATTTTCTGATGAATTTGAAGAAACCTCGTAATTTTTATCCTTCACAGAATCATCACTACTGTATGGATCGCTAAAGTCACTGTAATCAGTGCCCTCATCATTTCTATCATTGATAATATCGCAGTCAATTATTGCTTCGTTGTTATCTGCAGTATCAACTTCCCGGGCAGTATCAACTTCCCGGGCAGTATCAACTTCCCGGGCAGTATCAACTTCCCGGGCAGTATCAACTTCCCGGGCAGTATCAACTTCCCGGTTCCCTGATGCATGGTCACTACTTATTGTTTCGTTTATAGCTACACATAGGTCACGTGTATTTTTCGATACTAATTCCAGAATTTTTTTAGCACGAGCTGACATATTTGAAAAACGAATTTACGTCACAAAAGGTAAAACTCTACTGGAAACACTACTCAACAATCATCTGACTATGTAACGAAAGTTACAATACAACACTAATCAAGCACATACAAGTTCACACATGTTCATACATGTAAATAATAACAAATTCTTACTAGTCGCCGGCGATATGTATCGCATAATAATAAAACTGCATAAGTTCTGGACGGGACATATCTCTGAGGACCTGTACTTAATTTGGTATTCCAATTGATGGGCATTCAAAGTGCCATTCAAAAGCTATTGATAAAATTTTAATACACTGAAAAATATGGATTGGAGAACAATCGTAAGTTACGCAATTCTTACGAAATTAGCCGCCGTCTGAGAGAAATTGATCCAACATACCCCCGGGGGTATGTATCGCACTCAACGTGTTAAGCAATATGTCGTAAAGATTACTACTTTTGACAGTTCATTTTGCATGCATTTTTCTCGTTATATTTCCGACATTTGATAATATGCCTGGCTTTGAGAATCCGTTCTTTTTCAACAAAATTCCTTTGTTTAGGATTCGTACCGGCCCAATCACAAATTGCACTTATATTTATCATTTCTTATCACTTTGAAAATCATAAAATTACACGCAAAAGTATACCTCGCATATGAAATTTCCCCCCCTCTGCGCCATGTTTTTTAAACTCCACCTATCTGACGGATCCCAATAAACAGACGTTAACTAAGTATTTAAAAAGTAGGTTTATGAAAGTGTTGTACCTAGTTAGGTATCTCACCAAAAAGTTGTATATTTTTATTATAAAGGCTTATAATACCTTGGTGTATATAGCATTGTTGAGATACAGCTAGTCTCTCATATGCCTTGTGTAGCAAATAGCAATGTTGGGTGTGGTGAGAGTATGGATTTCAGAATTTTTCTGAAGATGAGCTTATTTTTAAAAATGAAGATGGTACATTTAAATATATGTACTGAGGGTAGTGTAAGAATGTTCAATCGGATGAACAGGGGTCGGCAAGATGCTCGGTTGTCTGCACCCATTAGTATCCCAATTATTTTTTTTTGAGCAGTAAAGACTGAACTCATGTAGCTAGAGACATCCCAGAATTCCAGGCCATACTAAAGGATGGACTGGACGAAGCCAAAGTACGCTAACCTCAATACTTCCATTGCTGAGCTGTCTTAGAACAAAGCTCGAAGAAGCTAATTTACTTTTAACACTGTCAATATATGTTTTTCCCAAGTCAGCTTTTGGTCAACCGTCAATCCGATGAATTTAATGTGGTCAACTTTTTGCACTGATTTATTTGCTAGTTTGATATTGCATAGTAATAATACCTATGTAGGATACATATAGGTACTTGTACATATTATTGTCTTGTAGCACTATATTTACATAGGTTTTTTTTTATTTCGATTAAAATTTATAAAAAATTAATTCTTAAAAACGGCAAATAATATTAATTGACAGTAAAATTTCTCGTATATTTTAAACTTCTTTAAAATTGTATTTTAATTGCCTCTCGCGTTAATGACGATTCTATGGTATAGATACTAATACTCTAAGCTTCAAAGACTGTATAAAATCTGGTAAATCTTTTATTATAAATAATATATGTTAACTTTTTTGGGAGTTTAAAAGGCTCAGAAATTAATATAAACATAATATTTATTACATCCTAGCAATCCTAACCTATATTACAAATATGAAAATTTGCATGCAGGTAATTTATGATCGGGATTAGCACATGTGCTACTTTTTATCCCGGTAGATTAAGTAGTTCCCGATGGATAAGACGAAAGTGAAGCATGCGTATTGCATAGTAAAAATACCTATGCAGGTATACATATAGGTACTTTTGTATATATTATCTTGTAACACTATATTTAAATTCATTTTTATTTTGAATAAGATCTATAAAAATCATTTTTTGAAAACGGCAAATAATATTAACTGACAGTAAAATTTCTCGTATATTTTGAACTTCTTTTAAATTGTATTTTAATTAGCTCTCGCATTAATAACGATTCTATGGTATACTAAGTATTACTCAAACTTTTAAAAACTGCTTAACACTGGTAGTCACATTATTGTGACTAAACTTTATAACTTTTTTGGGAGCTTAAGAAGGCTCAGATATTAATATAAACATAATATTTATTACATCCTAGCAAATATGGAAATTTGCATGCATGTTTGTTACTCAATTACGCCTCAACAGATCTGAATGAAATTTTGCATGCACGTAATTTATGATCGGGATTAGCACATATTATGCTACTTTTAAGTAGTTTTTCGCAGCAGTATAAATTAGAACAAGTTGTCATTCCTTCCCTATGGTAGGGGATACACGATTACAATACTAGACATGGTAGAGCTCTTAAAGGCCCTAAATGTAATACCACTACTCTGATAGCACTAGTTTTCAAAGAATTCCAAAGCAGTTTTCAATAAATTACCACTTCACATAAAAAATATTCAACCAATTTCTAAATTTAAAATTGCTCTTATTCTTTTTATATTGCTCTTATTCTTTTTATATTGCTCTTATTCTTTTTATATTGCTCTTATTCTTTTTAGATGTTAAGAATCTGTTTTGATTAAAAAACAGAAATGTGGTGATCCTGATGATATTGGAAGAAAACGGCTTAAAAGTGGCTTAAGGATCCAAATAAGAAGCAAATACTGTTTTATTGCATTTATTCGCTAACGTTTCGAAAATTATATTTTCATCATCAGAGCTCAAATGCCGTCAAATTTTACTGTTACATTTGACGGCATTTGAGCTCTGATGATGAAAATATAATTTTCGAAACATTAGCGAATAAATGCAATAAAACAGTATTTGCTTCTTATTTGGATCCTTAAGCCACTTTTAAGCCGTTTTCTTCCTTATTCTTTTTATAAAATTAGTGACTTTCTTACTTAATTTTATTTATTATATCTACTTATGTATGACAACTCCAAACATCCTTGTAGATTTTTTGGAAATAAATAAATGTTTAGTTCCCGAGGGATAAGACGGAAGTGAAGCATGCATATTGCATAGTAATAATACCTATGTAGGTATACATTTCTTAATATATAATAATCCCGTGTCACGATGTTCGTTCACGCTAATCTTTGAAACCGCTCATCCGATTTTAATGAAATTTTGTAAATGTGTATTGTTTGCTCCAGCTTGAGACATAGGACAATTTTTATCCCGGTAGCGGGGGGAGGGGTAATAGATCATAAATTATTTTCTCTGGAACTACTAAACCGATTCTAAAAATTCTTTCACTAATAGAAAGCTACGCAGGGGGGAGATTAACAAATTAACAATATACCTATTAAATATACGTGAGCGGAGCAATGGGTGACCGCTATTAAATCATAATTTCATACTACCTGGACGAAGCCGCGCCGGTTCCGCTAGTACTCGTAGATATATTATCTTAATACTTAAATTCGTTTTTTTTATTTTGATTAAAATCTATGAAATTCATTTTTTAAAACGGTAAATAATATGAACTGACAGTAAAATTTCTCGTATATTTTGAATTTCTTTCAAATTGTATTTTTTAATTATCTCTCGTGTTGATAACGATTCTATGGTATACTATTACAGTAACCTTCAATGATTATATAAACACTGAAATAGGTAATTAAATTTAAATTAAAAATTAGGTATATGTAATTATTAATAAATAATTTAACTTTTTTGGGAGCTTAAAAAGGCTCCGAAATTAATATAAACACAATATATCTTTTCCTCAGCATAAATTTTTTTGCTGAAATAGAAAAGTTGTTATCCAGTGTGACTGACCTGTGAGCCGCCAAGGAGGACACTTCGACCTCTGCCACATCGCCTTTGAGAATGTTCACCGCAGTTGTAGACGAAATGTCAGGTAGAAATACCACCGGACCACGGCCTACAAGCCCGGAAACCATGAAGACTTGGAGAAAAGTTGTTAGTTATGAAAAGATCATTCGATTCCCATTCAAGATTAATCCGGGAATCTTTGGACTAAATCCCCTAATAAAATGGGCATTATCCCTTCTTTTTCGTATAGTGCGCGAGCCAGGGTTACCAGATCGCTTTGCCGAATAATCCCCTAAAATCACTACATTTATTTAAAAAATCCCCCAGTTTTTTCTTCTTATTCTCAGCTTTCCAACGGTTTTTTTTCATGTAAAATATTGCATAAACCAAATTTTAAAAAATTTCCTAAAATTAACATATTGAAAATACCCTAAAATATGAAAGACACCAAATCTCAATTCATTGAAATACTATTGCATAAACCAAATTTAAAAAAAATTACCAAAATGAACATTTTTAAAAAAAATACCCTAAAATATAAATTACACTAGATTTTAATTTATTGAAATATAATAATCAAATTAAATAATATTTAGAAAGACAGCATAACCTAAAAAATATTTCAGCTTTTAGTAACGCCACGCCCAAAAAGTGCCCCATGAAAAATTGTTCCCTAAATTTTCCACGGGCTGTATAAAAATCCCCCAAAGGGAAAAAATCCACCAACCTTGTAACCCTGTACACGAAGTTTGACTCGTTTATTTATTTATTGTAAATTATAGACGTGTCGACAACTTAGGTCATTAGCATCTTGATACATCAAATAACAATCAACTTAAAACTAAATGACATCACAAAACATCCATGAGCGGAGGCGGGATTCGAACACACGACAGTCTGATCCAGAGGCCGCGACGCTAACTACTAGACCACACTGTACTCAAGTCTGGACTCGTACTCGATTTTTCGCAGTTCGTCGATTTATTTAAAGGCACATGCAAACAGCAATATATTGTAGCAAATCCCAAGATGTTACTCCGCTGCCTGGAATGGAGGGGAAGGTCGCAGTAGCGAGGCGTGGAATGGTATCGAAGAGACGAGTACCTGCTAGACGTCTGGAAAGTACTAGAACGCGCTGTGTTTAAGCCACGTTGCTCTATATAAGCAGGGAGCCGACGGGAATTAAGCAGTCAGTCGTGAATCAGTGTCGTGTTGAACAACGAAAATAAATACAGTATATAAATCTAGTTATTTGTTCAGTGTTATTGAAGTGTTTCACTTTGTTTAAGAATTACTATTGTGTTGATTATTAGAATTGACATATAGTTGTTGCGTTTATTGTTATTGAATTGTTAATTATATTAAATAAATATTTATTCCGCCCACGAAGAAAAACAGTTTCATTACAATATGAAACAGTAAGTATATGGAATGTAAAGAAGGGGGTTTGGTTTAGTTTAGACAACGGATAGATGCTTGGAAAACCGCAGCTAATTAGTGTATATTACGACCATAGTGATGGCGACAAAGACGCGTGTTGTGCGGTCGCCTCAGGAAGGATTTATAGTGACTACAGTGAATACTCGGTATATCAAGCTATACAAATACAGTGGCGGATCATCTTTTGCAATATTTCATAGACAGGTTATATAAACCGATGTTGGGTTGCAAACGCCATGTCAAACTTGATTTGAAAATAGGGCTGTTAGATGTCCTGATTTTTTTTAAGATGTCCTGAACTTTGGCTTATCTAATTAATGTCCCGATTTTTAAAAATATCTAGGTATACTTACTATAACAATGAAAATTATAATTAATAATCATTATGATCATAATCCTTATATAAATATATAAATAAAAATATTAAATTCCTATTGGGCAAAACCCCTCCTCCCTATTTTTACTTCCCACCTCTACTATGGTAGGGAAGTAATGGATTTAGTCCGAAAAAAATATTTCGAGATTTTAACAGATCTTCACGTTTTGAGACCCTAGCAATCGTTTAAGATCATTTTCTGACTGATGTCTGTATTTGTATGTGTGTATTTTTCGCCTTCGATATCGTAAAAACGGAACAACATACGGCCATGCCGATTGTTCTATTGTGTTTATCAGCCTTTAACTTAGATCTGATTAGATTTTGAGTCAAATCGGTTCAGTGGATCCTGAGATTTTAAAAAAACGTTCTCAATGTCACGTATTAACATAGGTAAAAAAAAATATAAATGAATTCTAGATGCAAATATTTACTAGGTAGGAAGTATAGGACTGGTCATCAGTCGAATTTTCCTCTATTAGATTCTGTTCGATGCTGCTTGGTGATATTTTTTGCCTGCGAATTTTTCTATAGTATCTCGCCGACCTTTTTTTTGCCTTCCTGCTTGTCTTTTTCTACCCCTAGGAATCCATTCGAATATTTTCTTAGCTCATATTTCATCAGCCATCCTTATAGACCTTTTCACCAGTAGTTACGCGCAAGCGCCGTCGCTATGGTTATGATCGTTGCAAGTGTATAAATTCGAGCGAATGAGCGTATCAAAAACCTTTGCAAAACATTTTTAACATTGGAAATGTTTATGTTCGTATATGGGGGCAGAGTTACGAGTTTTCGTTCAAGGCCAAAAGACAACGGTGTCGCGATCAAGTGAGGAGCAATCATGCAAAATTGAACAAGTGCAATTTTTTCGAAATGTGTTTTATATCATGTCTAGTTAATTGAGAGGTATTTGCGACGATCTGCGGTGTTATTTTCGAGCAAATGTTAATAAATACTGTAGAAAAATCCATTTAAAAGTTAAGTAATCAAGCAAAATTGAACGCGTATATAACAGAAGAATAATAGGGTTATTCCTGACAAAACTAAACAGTGCATTGATAAATATTGTGTGTATAATAAACAGTTAATTATGTTTCATATATGCTGTTATCATTTCCAATGTCCTCGATGGTTGCAAGGATTGCGAAATCTGTGAATTTTTATGTTTGCTTCGGCTTTTCGTCGCTGCTACAAAATGCGCGTCGGCCTTTAAGCTGACGAGTCGCAACTGTCTATATAATTGTCACAGCTTGCATATATATATTAGCGGCTCTGATGATGGTCTTAGAGACAGTAGATTTGTGTTTGGATAATATCACAGACTTGGATGTTAGTGCGGTCAACCAGTGTGACGGTTTCGTATAGTGTGAACCTGACTTCAAATTTGCATATGTAAAGAGAATTTTAGAATGCTTATTCGAAAGCTTCAAAATGAAAACTATCATGACTTCTTTTTTATCACCTGATGGCGCCACTAGCAAGTGAGGTATAGCCAGCCCGGTTTCGCTTCACAGGGGTATAATTTCTCGCGCGGGGAGGTTTAATAAATCATTAATTCATAGCACCTGGGCAAAGCTGGACCGGGTCGCTAGTTACTAGATAAAATTTGAATGGGATGCGTTTTTTTATTAAATAAATGGAAACATGGAAAACATATGTCAGTCTGTTATGTCTGTAATTTATTGGACAGACGCTCGTTGCATCATAAAAAGCAACTTGTCTAGTTTTCAGCCCTACGTTTTCATAGTCTGTAGGCCATAAACTATTTACAGGGTACAGTAGAAATATGCAGATGTTACTTATGCTTGCATTCTGCAAGGTACAAATCAATAATTTATTTTATTTAATTTAGAGAGAGAGAGAGAGAGGGAGAGAGAGAGGGAGGGAGAGAGAGAGGGAGGGAGGGAGAGAGAGAGGGAGGGAGAGAGAGGGAGGGAGAGAGAGGGAGAGAGAGGGAGAGAGGGAGGGAGAGAGAGAGGGAGAGAGAGAGAGAAGTGTAATTTCTTATGCTGCAATATTCAAATGTTGCACTGTAAAATTTAGTTTACTTATAAGACCGTGTACTGCACACTACACACCACAGAAGTGAATCAAAAATCTACATTTAAATGTTATAAATAGACATTTACAAAATAATATATGATTTGTTTTTTTCGTCCACCGTTAAATATTTAACGCAAACGTTAAACGGCCCGAACTCGCTAAGAAGGTACACTTCAATAATCTGTTTTGTAGCAGTTTGGTTTCGTGGACTCCTTATTTATTTATTAATTTTGTATTTATTTATTAAGTTTTTATTTATTTATTTATTTAATTTTTTATTTATTTATTAGTTACACGAATAAAATGTAGTGACGCTTCAGTCAGGTTGACGACTGCTTTACTATCGATTAAGGTTCACTGGTATAGAACTATTGACATTTCAACAAGGAGTATATTATGCGCTACTCTAGCGACAACGGCGAGAACTAATTGTGTCTGCGCTGCGATCGGTGAACGGTCTGCCGGCGGAAGCGATCGTGTCTCGAAGCCCGCGATTCGGCATCCGGCAGGTTAGCTCGGCGTTGCGGGTGGTAAGGGGGACCGGCGGACGCAATAGTGACGGCGTTTTTCAAGTAAACAAACGGGTGAAGATAATAGATTTAACATATCTATTTATTAGCGATTATAGACGCTCGACGACTATGGTCATTAGCGTCTTATAATTACATAAAATTAAATTAAACGGCATCACAAAATATCCATGAGCGAAGGTGGGATTTGCACGACGGTTTGATTCTCAAAATCCAGCACGCTAACCATTACACCAAGCTATGCTAGCTCATGGGTTCCTCGTGCAGAAACTCAGCTGATCAGTCAGTCAGTCAGTTAATCGTGACTGCCGGTTATATTACATGCGAATATATACGACATGGGTGCAAATGTGACTTCATAATAACGTAATGCAGTTTTATGAGTGTAGGATGTGTTGATAAAACGCATACGTGATTTCAATTTGCAAATGCATCTAGTATTTATGCGCTATCTACGTGCCAGACAAGGATGGAGTATTCAGACACACACATCTTAGCTAATTAACATTCGACCATTAATTGGCACTAAAAACAATCATTTTGATAATAACATTTAATAATGAAATCTAGCTAAACACCTGTTCGTATTTTTCAATACCAAATAAAAAAAAATTTCTGGTTATATACAGATGTTTCTTAGAAAAGGTAACATAGAGAAAGTAACATTGTGAAGATTTACAATTTTGTAGTAAGCTATGGGCCATAAGATCTTCCTAGTCATTTTCCTGTAGTCCCCTCTCTTTTATTCATCTCTCCTGACCAACTTTTCCTTGGCCTATACCCCGTCTTCTCCT
Organism: Mongoloraphidia duomilia; assembly: GCA_039654895.1. NCBI lineage: Eukaryota > Metazoa > Arthropoda > Insecta > Raphidioptera > Raphidiidae > Mongoloraphidia > Mongoloraphidia duomilia. The sequence continues at coordinate 15,140,914 of CM077520.1, forward strand.
TTTCGGGGGTATCCAATTTAGAATTTCCTTGGGGATCTTTTTTGGTGCCATTCTTTGGACATGCCCATTGCCCATATCATGATAGTTGTTTTGGTTGGATGTGGTCTAATATTGTTTCCGCTGCCCCCATTTTTTCCCAGACGATGTTGTTCCGAACGCTATCCAGAAGAGATATTCTGAGTGAGCATCTAAGATCGTCCATTTCTAAGCTATGCTGCTTTTTCACGCATACTACATACATCTGCTTCATACGTCACGAAGCTTTTTACCATGATGTTATAAATATTGACTTTAGTTTCCCGTTTAATTTTTTCTAGTTCAGATGCGAATATTAATTGTCATTAGTGCTTCTACACGACAGAAAATATTGGCGGATTAAAATAAATATCTGTGACCCTGTTTCTTCTACATGCGGTATTTATGTAGACTTTTCTCTATATCGAGACTAGTTCCACAATTCAGGAATTGAGAACCAAATATAGAAACCAGATCCGGGACTGAAGATGATCCGATATTAGAGGGCTTACTATAATTGTTTGATTTTTATCTATGATTTGTAGGATGATGATAGGGAATGCAATCTCGATCTGGCGAGATCTCGAGCCATTTTTCGAGATTTATTCTCGTGGGCAGGTAATCTCGTTTTTGAAATCTCGTTCGAGATCTCGACCCGATATGATCGAGATCTCGAACGAGATTTCAAGAACGAGATTGCGCTTGAAAAAAAACTTATAACTTATACGTAATAGTTTTTGACAGTCGCGCTAATTGATTCTGTTTGTTTCTCTGCATATATTGTTTTAATTATTGTTTTCTTGAGTGAAATTGACAGTTATTTAACTTATAACAAGCATTAGATGGCTAACAAATTACAAAGTTAAGTGAATACTGAATATGTCTAAGAACAATTCAAACCAAATATTCGTGAACGTTACTAATAGTAACTTACCCTATGTTTCCTAACTCCTAAGAAGTTATTTCCAATATAATTAATTGACATATAGTGTGCTGTGTGAGTTGGGGTATTGCTGTTATATTTTGAAAATAAAACAAAACATTAATTGAATCTTGAAACAAAAAAATCAACGTTTATTTAAGGAAAGTAATGAATAATAATCATCTGCACAGTGCACTACGCAATAAATCACACACGTACACAGTGACACAGTTACACTGTCCCAAGTAAGTAGTTTTCATTTTTAAGTGTTTTAGATACAAAATAATACGTTCTTTTTAAAAGTAGGCGAAATATCGATATTGTCGGATTTATCGAGATCTCGCCAGACAATCTCGCGAGATCTCGAATTGCCAATCTCGGCTCGAGATTGCGTTCCCTAGATGATGATTTCATCCCTGATCTTTGGTAATGCACTCGACTTTAATGTAGAAATGCATCATAATATGCACAATACTCGTGACGAAATTTATTGATATACCTTTCCTGTTTATATAATGTAAGTTGTGCATACATAATATTACATAATTTTGGCATCAAGATTTAAATAATAGTGTGTTGTAAACAGTTTATTGTTGCTGTTTTACGTATATTATGTGACGTGATAATAATAACAGTTATGACGTTTTAAAGCATAATTTAACTCATATAATATCTAACATTGCTATAACTAAGTATAACGTAAAAAGAAAACGTAAACACAAAATTATTAAATGAAAGATTTATGTATTTTTACTACCCGTCCAATTGCTCTAAATCCTAAATCGAGCAAATTTACTTAATCAACTTTTTTAAAAACACATTAACTTTTTAAATGTTATCTAAAACTTAGTACTCACTGAAATTAATATTTTGATAACATAAACTCTAAATTATTTAATTGTTTCTTTACTTAAGGCAAATTGTTTTTTCAAAGCATGCTTATAATGTAGGGTAAGTCGAGGAGAGTTGGACCACTTAAAAATACAATTTATCACAAAAGTCGGTCTCTCCTCGTGGTCCAACTCTCCTCAACTTACCCTATATGCAATCTATTTTGTAACGTTAAAAACTGATTTTTCAAAAATCGATTTTAACCCTTAAAGTCCACTTAGCCCCATTCTGAGACCTTACTGCACATCTGTACTTTCAAATGACACCTCGACCGTCAAAATCGGTTCAGTAGGTTAGAGGAATTTTTTTTAACTTATTCTCTCCTCTTAGTTAAGAAGTCCTTAAGTCCTTTATTTTCTTTCTTCTTTTATTAAAAAGAAATGTTTGAGTTATAGACTAAAATAAGGCGCTTAAGACCTCTGTTGTCGAGCGTCTATAATCTTATAGACCAAAGCGATCTCGAATCATGTATCTGACACTTCGCCTAATCTATTCTACACTGTAAACCAGTTCTTGAATAAAGTATGCTATTATTATTATTATTGAGAAGGAAGAATTTCTTAAGAATTTTGCATCCACAAGCACCCTAAACTTCAGGTTCGTCACCGTCACACAAGGGATACTTGCGAAGCAAGGTGAAACTATAACCGCGTCTCAAACCATGAAATGGGCGATTACAGTGAGTTTGGGTCGTGCGCACGAAGTACACGGAGCGACCCAATAAGCACAGCCTTTTGCATGCGGCAGACTAGTGACTCAGCATTACGCTGACATGCCGGGATAGCTTTTATATTTGCCAACAGTGACGGTTTGGCTATTATTATTATTATTGTTATTATTATTATTATTATTATATCCATTTACGGTGTTTTGTAAGTTTTAAATTCTTTCTTTCAATGCAATTATTACAAAAAGTACTATGTGTTACTCGGACAAAATTAGCGATTGTGACTCGAGTACTTTCTTCACTCTGACGAACAAACGTCACCCTCGTCCGCAAACGCCACTTTTCTGCTCTTGTAACACAATGTACTTTTATTTTTCTAAGTGAAATGTGTTCAAAACTGGATATTCGCCAGTGAAATAGGAGTAGAGGTTAACTTTAATTTTGCTCGAACGTATTACCTCTCGCATTGATAACGATTCAGTTTCAAGCATATAATATTTTAAATTATCGTAAAATGATGCAATTTCACATTTATATGGATGTAATTAATAATTAATATATTGAGAGCTCGCAGGGGCTCAGAATTTAATTTAAACATAGTCCTCAATGTAAAATACTTGGTAAAACTATCATTCGACCATAATAATTCACAAGCCACTAGGCCCTGCAGTCAGGGTCCATTCTGATTGCTCGAATAATCCATTTTGATGTCGTTTGACACAAACACACACGCACCTAAACGAACCTAACATCTAACTAGTGAACTTTGTATACTAATACGGATAACTGATAGCGATTAAAAAATGGGTTATGTATTTGGAGAATGTTCAAATACATATTCTTCAAGGCGGGAATTAATGTTCACAAAATTAAAATGAAAACTTCAGGTAACGCTCGTAATTTAATTCTTTCTATAAAAGTCGATCAATTTTCTAACATTTCAAAATAAAACCTAATTTAATATTATTATTTGAAATATAATACGATGTCCAAAATTTATACAATAACAGTGTTCTTGAGAAATTGGAATAGAAAAATAAATTTTAATTAAGTTTTATTTTGAAATGTCAGAAAATTGATCGACTTTTATAGAAAGAATTAAATTACAAGCCTTATCTGAAGTTTTCATTCTAATTTTGTGAACATTTATGCCTGTCTTGAAGAATATGTGATTCAACATTGTCCACCTACAAAATCCATTTTTTAATCGCTATCAACTATCCACATTAGTATACAGAGTTCACTAGTTAGTTGTTACGTTCGTTTAGGTGTGTGTGTGTCAAACGACATCAAGACGGGATATTCAATCAATCAGATTGGACCCTGACTGTAGGGCCTTGTCGCTTGTTCATAATACAGCTAGTTATTACATACATCAAAAGTCGGTGTTACTAAATCGTCAATTTTCTGCCCCTGTAACACAATGTACTTTTATTTTTCTATGTGAAATGTGTTCAAAACTGGATATTAAAGCAAGTGAAATAGGAGTAGAGCTTAGTTAAACTAAATTTTGTTCCAATGTATTACTTCTCGCATTGATAATGATTCAGTTTCAAGCATATAATATTTTAAATTATCAAATGATACACATACACCTTAAATTTCTATATAATATACAAATTACAATATTGGGAGCTCGCAGGAGCTCAGGTATAAATTTAAACACAGTCCTTAATGTAAAATGCTCGGTATACTATCATAATATGGCTAGTTATAAATGAACATGTTTTTGTTTAATATGAGTATCCGAAAATGTTAACAGATTGGGCACATTCCAAATGCTAACGTTTTTTTTTCGTTTTCTGTTTTGTATGGCAAAAATATAAGACAGAGAAAATAAATTGTTGATTTTATGTCAATATTTCAATAATTTCAAGCAGTTATCGAGTTCTATTTTTGTATAGATATTAAATATTAAAATACCTACATACATCAAAAGTCGGTGTTACTACTAACGCGTCATTTCCGTAAACGATAAAATCGGAAATGTTCATTGCAGAGATTTGTTGCTATTTTCATATTTCATATTTTATGTCCTTCAATATATTTATATTAACTTTTATTGTTTCCCATACTTAATAACGATTCGCTTTTACATTTGTAATAAATATTGTTAGAATGATTTCTTTAAGTTTTTCAAATAGTCTGAGAGCTAGTGACAATTTTTTGGTGTTATTTATTCAAGGCCTTATTTTTGTAAAGATGTTGAGGGAGGCTTATTAAAGTGTCCTGAGTAAGGGATTTTGCTAGATAGCGGTATGGGAGGCTTGCAGACCGCCCCCAACATGTAACCAAAAAAAATGGCCACAATTATGATTGCTTCAAGGTTGAAATTGTTTGTATAGCTTGTCGCTGACCCAATAATGCGATTATAATATTTGCTGATCGATTGGTCAGTATTAAAGGGCTGGCAGATCCCCCTAAATGTATCATGTACCCGACGAAATGTATATTATTAGCTCAAGGTTCAAATTTTAATATGTTGTTACGTCGACTGTTTTAAGCATATATTTCAATTTGCAGAATAAAATGTCGGTATTAACCCCCTCTCTTACAGGGAAACTTGCTCACCTAGGTGTTTATATCGTTTTGCAAGGGGATTAATACCGACATTTTGTTCTGCAAATTGAAATATATGCTTAAAACAGTCGCCGTAACAATTCATATTAAAATTTAAACCTTGAACTAATAATATAAATTTCGTCGGGTACATGACACGTTTAGGGTGATCTGCCACCCCTTTAATACTGACCAATCGATCAGCAAATATTATAATGGCATTATTGGGTCACCGACAAGCTACACAACAATTTCAGCCTTGAAGCAATAAAAATTGTGACAATTTTTTTGGTTACATGTTGGGGGCGGTCTGCATCCCTCCCATACCACTATCTAGCAAAATCCCTTACTCAGGGCACTTTAATATGCCTCCCTCAACATCTTCAGAAAAATAAGGCCTTGAATAAATAACACCAAAAAATAATGTCAGTAGCTCTCGGTCTAAAACTGCATAACACAATTTTCTCAGTTCTTATTTCATTTACAATGGCATTTTAGTGCTGGATCGTCGCCAATTTTGATTAGTTGACTGTAGAGCTCAAAAATGTTTTGACTATATATTTTGGATTTGCATTCTAGTGGTTTAAAATTTTCTGTTTTTTGATATTTTAAAAAATTCACCAATTTTATCATCAGGAAAACTACTCTACAAAATATAGCTAAAAACAAATATATAAAATCATAGCAAACTCTGAAATAGTCATGCTATGAAATAATTTAATATTGGAAAATATAGGAGCAAAAAAATGTAAAAATTAATCTAGGGAACTTAAATATGCCCTAAGAGCCGAAAATTACAGTAGGAGGTCGTCTTCAAAATTTTATTAGAAATAATTTATTATCCCTAACAAAATTTTTCTTGTAGTTAATTCAATATATTTTAATAATTACCTAGTATTAGCGTTAATAAAAAATTCTTTTTAGTAGCATAATTATAAGATAAGAAAATGAAACAAAAAGTGTATCAAATTACCCATAATTTCACCTACACAATAATGTAGGTATACCTTATTATTCATAAATATTTGATTAATATATGACAAATAAAATTTTTTCCAAATGGAGAATATTGTAAGTACATATTAATATTAGTTATTAAGTATTGGGATTATAGTAAAATAGGTATCTATACAGGGTGTTGCGTTACGTACTATATAAACTTAAAGATCATAGTTCTGAGGTCACTTCAAGCAAAAAATGTCCTATGAACAAGTGTCAAATTATCTATAGCTATAGACGTTCAATGATTAAGACACAAGCTTTAATATTTAGCAGTGTTTTATTGCAAAAAAAAAAAAAACAAAAAACAAAAGTCATAGAACTATCTTATGTGTTCAAAAGAATGACCGTCAGCATCACTAATATACAGTGCGATCAAGAATTTAGTCTGAGTGAACGCCTGTAGCTCGGTAATTATGGCGAATTGGACATTTGTTCATAGGACATTTTTTGCTTGAAATATAATCTCAGGAATATGCTCCTTATAGGTTTATATAGTACGTCATGCAACACCCTGTATATATGAACTTGATTTATTGAAAGTCAATACTATCGAGGGCGCATGTATATAATGGTTATATTGTGTGTATAGTTATTTCTAAAACAAAATCGTTATTTTGTTTTGATCACACAAAAAACAAAACGACACGAATTTGGTAAAAGCCGCCGTAGGGAACAAACTAGTACGGTGTAAAACAATCATATGTCTTATAAAAATCTGTATCGAGAAACTACACATGACTTCCATCAAAGACAAATTCATTAGTTATTTTGCTTCCATGTTGCAAAATTATTTTTAAAAATAATGTTTAAATAAAAAATTTCAGTGGAATTTGCCACAAACTCCGTATGCGATAGTTTGTTACCTCGTAGAGCCTGAACTACTGAACCGATTTTTACCTCTGTTATAGAGCGTCTATAATCAACAATTCTGAACCGATTTCAACATATTATGATGTATCGTTGGATTCGTGTTGATCTAGAGTATGTATTAGGCTATATGACGTCACAATAAATTCAATATGGCGGACGCTAGACGTCATGATATGAAATCGTGGATCGATTCGGTCATGTAAAAGCGAAAGTGCAAGACAAACTACGGACGCAAACCAAGCTAGGAAGTTTAACGAAACAAACCTACAAGCGCCACAAGCTAAACATAGCGGTAATTCGCCTAACGACGGCATTGTTTTGAAATGTTTTTTATTATCATTTTATTATGTAAGATTCGAGATCATCCAAGCGCGTAAGCTTTCACTGCCGCCGTTGTTCCAAATCTTCATAGTAGGCCGTGGTGCGATGGTATTTCTGCCTGACTAGAATCGCAAAAAGACGTAATACGACCGAGCAGAGAACGGACTACGACCAAGCAGGGAACGGACTACGACTGAACAGAAAGCATACCGGAATACCAGTCGTTGACACACTTACCTGTGAGCCGCCGAGGAGCACACTTCAATCGACGCCGACCGCTGCCACATCCCCTTTGAAAATGTCTACCGTAGTTGTAGACGAAACGTGAAGTAGAAATACCATCGGACCACGGCCTCTACAAGCCCGGAAACTATGAAGATTTGGATTCGAGTTTAATTTACAGTAAGAAAGAGAATAGTTCTAAACTAGATAACACAACTGCTACTATACTATAGATAAGCCAGTTGTGTTTTGTATGTGAGAGAACTAAGAAGGCAGACAACACCACTACTACAAAGATAGCGAGGTAATGTCGTCTTCATGGAACACACACGCGAAAATTCAAAAGCAGTACATCGTCATTCTTTATAGGTCTGCTTTCACATAAAAAACAAAATACATTGGACAGTAGCCATCATAATACAAATCAACTTGTCGATATTATGTTATGTATTAATAATTCATATTATATCGAAATTTTCCTTGTTTCTTGTCCTTACCACAAAATCTTATTTTACAATAAACACTGATGTTCGGTTTGAGTTTATACAAAATGGAACTCAAATAGAAATGTATTATTAAATTTATTTATTTTTTAATTCAATTTTTGAAGGTATACTTCTTTAGCGAGGGCCTAGGTCGCCCAAATATTTAGGGGCTGCCAATTTGCGCCCGCGGCCGGCGCGGCAGCGAGCGCCCACTATCTAGCTCAAGCACGTGCTGGGCGCGACGGCGTGCACTGAGAAAACTCTATATGGTCTTATAACTATCAGAGACATACTTTATAGTTTCTCTAGCTGTATATGAATATGGCTGCCTTACTTTGTCTCTGACAATCAAAAAATATAACTATTACAGTCATTTCATATGGCTCTGGAAGACATATTCGTTTTTGGCCCCTGTTAGAGACCTATAACAAATACTTCTTTAGCGAGGACCTAGATCGCTCAAATATTTAGGGGCTGTCAATTTGCGCCCGTGGCCGGCGGCAGCGTGCGCCCACTAATCTAGCTCATGCATGTGCTGAGCGCGACGGCGTGCACTGAGAAAACTCTATATGGTCTTATAACTATCAGAGACAAACTTTATAGTTTCTCTATAGCTATATATGAATATGACTGCCCTACTTTGTCTCTGACAATCAAAAAATATAACTATTACAGTCATTTCATATGACTCTGGAAGATATATTCGTTTTTGGCCCCTGTTAGAGACCTATAACAAATACTTCTTTAGCGAGAGCCTAGGTCGCCCAAATATTTTGGGGGCTGCCAATCTGCGAACGTGGGCGGCGGCATCGAGCGCCCACTATCTAGCTCAAGCACGTGCTGGGCTCGACGGCGTGCACTGACAAAACTCTATATGGTCTTATAACTATCTGAGACAGACTATAGTTTGACTAGCTATATATGAATATGGCTGCCTTACTTTGTCTCTGACAATCAAAAAATATAGCTAATACAGTCATTTCATATGGCTCTGGAAGACATATTCGTTTTTGGCCTCTGTTAGAGACCTATAACAAATACTTCTTTAGCGAGGGCCTAGGTCGCGTAAATATTTTGGGGGCTGCCAATTTCATATGGCTCTGGAAATCATTCGTTTTTGGCTTCTGTTAGAGGCCTATAAAAACGGGTTGAACCGAGCTCAATGCCGATTTTCGTACAACTTCACATTGCTATGCTGAAAGAGGCGGCTGGTACTGAACGGCCTAAGGCGGTTCGGACTGCTAGTCCGCCTCTGAGCGAGGGTAGTGAATTGAATTGTCCTCGAGTGAAAAAATACAAACATAAAAAAAGACCAATCCACTATTTGTTCATATTAGTGGTTCCAAAGAACCTCTGATTTTTTCCGCGGAAGCCAGTTTGGGAAGCACTGGTAGTGTATAGTTTGTAAAGTTATTTGACAGTTTTTTTTAAAGTTGAAAACCAAGTAGTATTAACTTCTCTTGTCAAGATTAAGAGACAGGCGCAGCGAATAAAAAGTGTTAGATTGATGGAAAAGTACTTTTATACAAGGTAATTTTCACCTTTTTCTTGAAAGATAAATATTTTGGTTTGAAAGCAAACTATGAGCATGGCCTATAGTTACAAATATAATTTGTCATAGTATCACTTTTTTGTTTTAAAGCGTTTGACACTTGAAATAAGTAGTACTTTACACACTTTAAATTTATTGAAATAAGTAATACTTTACACACTTTAAATTTATTTTAGTTATGCGCGATCCGAGGTGTTTTAGTCGATTGTCTCGATTGTTCAAACATCTCGATGACTCTCAATGGTTGTTATTTGGACTCGATTGTTTTTTTTCATAGCTCACCGAGATCGAGTCGCATAGTACTGAATCGTACACTGTCGAGAGCCACATAATATACAATCGTTCATTACTCAACAACTGTGGTCGAGTCGATGTTCGATTGTGCAGTAGTCGCGTAATATGAATTCAATAGTGAAGAGATCACAGAGTAGTGAGTACTGACTGAACATTGAACAATTAACGAGTTCCGTGAACGTCAGTCGACTAGCATATAACCTTGATTCGCGATTATATGTATTCTTATTAGCTGCTATTACTATAACTTATGTGGTAAATAATCGACTTGAACAATCGAACATTTCGATTGTAAAATCAAACTCCGAGTCGATTGTGGACTCGATTGTTATTATGAATGATTACAAATTATTGTTTCGATTGTAAAAATATCTCGTAATCGCCCATCACTAATTTATTTTAGAATAAAACAGTCTTTTTAGTGGCTCTAGAATCTAGAGAGCAAAGTGAATAGTGTTGTAAATCGATGATTTCAAACATGTTATTTGGGCGCCAAAGCTGAACTTATCCGGGATTTTAGTTGTCCAAGCGTAGGCCCTGTAGATGAGATATCTTCTACATTTTGATAAATCATCAATAATTACCTATACCTACTATAACAAGACATCGAACATTTTCAAAATATTAAAAATAACAATTCTCGACGTACGTTTCGACAACCATGTTTAACATCATCAGGGGATGATTAAAATTAAAAACTAAATTCTATTGCCTGCCTATTTATAGATTATCTTGCGGTTAATTATAATATAAATTACCTCCTATTTACAGAAAACTTAACGGTCAATTGAATCCTAGTTTAATAAAAGTCTTTAGTTTTTATCATTTCCTGGTGATGCAAACATGGTTGGCGAAACGTGCATCGAGAATAATTCAGAGAATAATTCAGATAAATCAGATAACACCAAAACTTTTAACAATTATTGTTAAAAGTTTGGGTGTTATCTGATTATTTTCAATATTTTGTATCTTTACACTAAACTCAAAGCTCTATCACTCTTCATGGATCGAACATTTTACCTTATAAACGTTAAAATCAGAGAATAGTAAATATTAAAGGAAAAATAGAGGGGTATCCCGGATCCCCAACACTTGAGAAAAAATATTAACCTATTACCAACAAACTTAATTATGCGGTTAGCGAAATCTCTACTAATTGGTATTACTATGGATAAGATTTAATTAATTTTATTTTAATTTAATATATTAAGTATATTTATTCGTTTATTAGTTGTACACGAAGCCTCACAATTGACGGGTTTTATTTTCTTAAACAAATCATTATGGTTGACTTTGTATAACAACATGGAAATAATGAGTAAGTGTGTGCGTGTGTACATACAATGTAGGTAAAAGCCATAATAATATTTTAGCTTAAGAATGGGGCATAAGTTGTAACAGCATTAGATTAAAGAGATAATAGAAGATCAAGGAACAAAACTAGAACAATGGATAGAATAGAATTTGATACAATGAGGACAAGTATATGATTTGAAGTAGGGAAAGTAATGGATGAAAATGGAATGTTAATGTCTAAATAACTTAAGAAATAGGTATTATAAATATACAAGACGCTCAATTTATCTACATTCTAGAAGAATCGGATGTAATTTTTAACACGCTTTTATTAGCTTCACTTGTATGTTTGCTTGCTTGCTTGCTTGCTTGTTTGTCAGTTTGTAACCGACTTCTTTGAACTTGATTTTGACCAACTTTGAACGGTCATATTTAGTATAAACGTTGTCGACTTATCAAGGACCGACGACAATACAATAATTCAATAAGTTTGTCCCATTATCCTGACCAGGATCTCCAGGACTAAAAAAAAAGCAAAAAACTTCAGATTGAACTGAAACTTTGCAAACTTATCAAGGACCGATGACAATACAATAATTCAATAAGTTTGTCCCATTATCCTGACCAGGATCTCCAGGACTAAAAAAAAAAGCAAAAAACTTCAGATTGAACTGAAACTTTGCACACTTATCAAGGACCGATGACAATACAATAATTCCATAAGTTTGTCCCATTATCCTGACCAGGATCTCCAAGACTAAAAAAAAGCAAAAAACTTCAGATTGAACTGAAACTTTGCACACTTATCAAGGACCGATTACAATACAATAATTCAATAAGTTTATCCTGACCAGGATCTCCAGGACTAAAAAGCAAATATAAATTATAATTTAAAAAAACTAAAAAACACGCTTTAATGAACTAAAAAGTAAAAAATAATTAATTTTATTGTAAAAAAGCGTGGGGTAGTATGAAAATATGATACAAAGCACCCCACGCTTTTTTACAATAAAATTAATTATTTTTTACTTTTTAGTTCATTAAAGCGTGTTTTTTAGTTTTTTTTGTGTATAATACCGATTCATCTTTATGATTACCTGATACTTTTTAGTAAAATATGCTTTATTTTACTACGTTCCAAAACTTCGTTCTCGTTGAAACACTTGTTTTATAAACAAAAAATAAATAAATGAACATACAAATATTAAAACACCCTTGAAAATAGTTCTTCAAACACATATTTATTTAAAATAATTCACTCGACGATCGTTCCGGGCCATTAACCAGTCTTCATCTTACTCCTGAACTAGCCTAGTGGTTAGCGTGCTTGGTGCTGCAACCTCTGGACTGGACTGCCGTGGGTTCGAATCATACCTGCGCTCATGGATGTTTTGTGATGTTATTTAGTTTTAAGATAGTTGTTATTCAGTGTAGTTGAAAGACGCTAATGACCTGAGATGTCGACGCGTCTATAATCTACAATAAATAAATAAACTTACTCCTGAAGATGGATTAAATAAAATGATCGTCCAGTGAATTATGTCAAATAATTCTGTTTGGAGAACTGCAAGTGTATTTTAATATTTTTAATTTCATCAAGTTTCTACTAAGTGCCTAACGAGAAATCTGGGTAACTTGAAATAAACGCTTTGTTTTAATAAGCAGAAAAATGCGAATCTTAGAATATTTCGTTTAGTGGAGTAATTTAAAGTAAGTTAAATTATACTGCATATGTATGAAGGAAGGAGACATTTACTTAGAAACGTCACGCATGTGCCAGCTCTATAGTGCCAGATGTGCATTCTATGCGCTTCATGGAACTTCCTATCTACCACATGCATATTTTATAATACACTCTGTGCAAGAGGTTCACTAAATTGCGATCGTACGACACTAATAGATTGGTTAGTGGTATTGACTGTAGAGCGGTTCATTAAAATTGAAAGAGACCAAGGGGTAGCTTCATCTACAAGAGAGTTCTTCGAGTAAGAGTTGAGACACTGGCCGCCATTGATAAGGAAAATGGAAATTAAAATAAATTATAATTTAAAAAAACTAAAAAACACGCTTTAATGAACTAAAAAGTAAAAAATAATTAATTTTATTGTAAAAAAGCGTGGGGTTCTTTGTATCATATTTTCATACTACCCCACGCTTTTATACAATAAAATTAATTATTTTTTACTTTTTAGTTCAATAAAGCGTGTTTTTTAGTTTTTTTAAATTATAATTTATTTTTGCTTTTTAGTCCTGGAGATCCTGGTCAGGATAATGGCACAAACTTTTGGAATTATTGTATTGTAATCGGTCCTTGATAAGTGTGCAAAGTTTCAGTTCAATCTGAAGTTTTTTGCTTTTTTTAGTCCTGGAGATCCTGGTCAGGATAATGGGACAAACTTATTGAATTATTGTATTGTCATCGGTCCTCGATAAGTGTGCAAAGTTTCAGTTCAATCTGAAGTTTTTTGCTTTTTTTTTTAGTCCTGGAGATCCTGGTCAGGATAATGGGACAAACTTATTGAATTATTGTATTGTCATCGGTCCTTGATAAGTGTGCAAAGTTTCAGTTCAATCTGAAGTTTTTTGCTTTTTTTTTAGTCCTGGAGATCCTGGTCAGGATAATGAGACAAACTTATTGAATTATTGTATTGTCGTCGGTCCTTGATATGTCGACAACGTTTAAACTAAATCTGACCGTTCAAAGTTGGTCAAAATCAAGTTCAAAGAAGTAGGTTACAAACTGACAAACAAGCAAGCAAACATACAAGTGAAGCTAATAAAAGCGTGTTAAAAACACAAGTATCGAGAATCATAGATAATTTCCAGGTTCCAAAATACACCTTCTCCGCACCGACGTTCTTTCCTTGGTCGGACAGTACATGTGAAGTTCAATAAAAGCTTGTAAAAATGGTTTCAAATCTGGATTAGCGAATTGAGAACGAAAGCGCCAAAGCGCTTGTTATTTTTAGCTTCTGTGTTTTCCAGTTTTCCGAGAAGAGGAATCACCGGGGTTACCCACACCTGTGGTGCACGCGATCACTACATACATACATGCATGCAGCACGCTATCACCAATACATTACGGATAATATTAGATGTCACCAGGGAATGCACCATCGCATGTTTTCTATTAAGCATCAATACACGACGCAACCGACATCGTGCAAGAATTTGTCGTCTACGAACAGCACCTGATCCAAGAGAAAAATCTATCTATCTCTATTTTTACATTTGAACATTTTGAAGCCACAACGAAATAAATTTTTGAAAAATAAGATCATGAAAGCTGTTATTTTAAGGAATTCCAACTTCCAAATATTTTTTGAGAAACGAGATCGTCAATATATTTAATAGATTTATACGGCTGTTTTGCAATTGAACATTTTTATTGGAAGAGCAGCCAATTACATAATTGATTCCTACAAATATCGGGAAAAATCATTTTAACAACCATAGTCACAGTCAGGACTCTAACCTGAACCTTTCCACTATCGCGACGGAATGAGCTTACAATTACTCAACCGTGATGATTACCAATCTAATATTCTCCAGGAATCAATATTCTGCAGGAATCAAATTATTATGTAATTGGCTGCTCTTCCAATAAAAATTTTCAAGATTGTCAATATTACAGTTCCAGGAAATGGATCTAAGAATCGAGAATTTCGATTTCTTAAACGTTTAGATATAAGGTTGTGATCTTGTAATGAATTTATGAGTTTTTGATTACGAAATATATTTTCGAGAAGCAAAATTTTGAAAAGTTACAGTTCCAAGAAATTGAGCTAGGAATCGAGAATTTCAACTTCCAAAACTAGAGAGGATATTTTGCATTCTTATTGTAAATCGTCTGTAACGCAAACGAATTTTCGGGAATTCCCATTTCCGAAACTAGTTAGGATATTTGGCATTTAAATCGTTTCTCTGTAACGCACTGATGAATTTCTAGATTCTGAACGCATTTTCAATTATAAAATTTTAACTTCTATAGGAAATCGAGCTCGGAATGTTGCAGTTGTTCACGGTGTTCTGGATACGAAACGAATTTTCGGGAATTTCCATTTTCGAAATTAGTTAGGACACTTCCTGGTCGGGCTGCTAGTTGCTTGGTTGCGTGCATGTGTGTCACATTGCATGCATGTTGATTGTGCGTACCTCCTACCGCTTTCATGTCAGTGTAATATTACAGGAATTGTTATGTACAGGTAAATAAATACAAAAGACCGCTTTTGCAAATGCAAAAAATCAATATCACTTACTGTGTATTGCTAAAAGTGGAGTATACCTTGACACCAATTTATTACCAGCCATTTTGTTGAGGTTTTCTTTTAATAATTACAGATAAATATTGATAAGGTAGCTTATACAAGGCCATTGCCGATAAGCTGCTCAAAAAGTCCACTTTACTATCCTATGATTCGCAAATTGCTATAAAATTACAAATATGTAAATTTTAACCGACTTCAAAAAAAGAGGTTTCTCAATTCGACCGTATATATATTTTTTATGTGTGTTTGCGGATAACTTCGTCGTTTATGAACCGATTTTGAAAAATATTTTTTTATTTGAAAGTATATACTTTCAGATTGGTCCCATAGAAATGTCATCAAAATTGGTTCAGTAGTCCGGCTGATTTTAATAAAAGTAAGTAACGGCGTGTGATTCTTTAAGGTAAATGTTACTTTTTTTGACACTAAAAAGTAAAAAATAAAAAACTTTTTAACATTACTGTTAGCAACACCTAGCGAATGACGTAACGTTACAGTGCAATATCAGAAAAATTCATTTTAAACTTATGTCACTGTCGGGATTCAAACCCGGATCTTTCACTATCGCATCATTTTACTCTACGATGACATGATTAAACCAATTGAAGACCACAGGGGAAAAATGATCAATGTCACATTTGTTTAGTTTTGAGTTATAGCAAATTGAAAGTTTAAAGATAGATAGATAGATAGATATATTTGTCAATAAGAAAAAAACATTTCATGACATGTCAAATACAAGTAAAAGTACAAATTGAGTATAAAATATAAAATTAAAATTTAAAATCAATTACTGAATATAAACAAAGAGAAATCAAACGTTTCTTTAATAAAGATTTAAATTTAAAATAAGGCAGCGTAGTTACCTGTGCTGGTAATGTATTGTAAAGTCGCAGTGCTGAAAATTCCGGGCTATTATAAAATAAGGACAGATTACATTTAGGAAGAATAATTTTATTGTTGTGACGAGTTAGATAATGATGTTGAGAATCAAGGAGAGAATATCTATGTTTATGTTTATGTATATAACATAAGGAGAAGTAAATGTACATTGATGGAATAGTTAAGATATTGTGTTTAGGAAAGTACTCTTTACAGCTGTCACGAAAACCAAGATTAAATATTATTCTAATAGCTTTTTTTTGAAGCAGAAAGATTCTATGGAGTCCAGCAGTACTACAACCCCAAAACATAATACCATATTTGGCGTGCTGAAAGAAATAAGCATAATAAACAGTCAAGTCTAAATTAATATCATTGCAGCTTTGATGTATTTTCCGAAGTGCAAATAAAGAATGAGCTAGCTTAGTGCTCAAATTAGAAACATGCTGCGTCCAGTTTAGAGTGTCGGAAATAATAATACCTAAAAAGTTAGAGGAATGAGTAATTTCTAACTGACTATTGTTAGACTCGTAAATAAAAAACCGATCAAAGAAATTATTTGCAATATGCTTTATTAAATGCTTGTACATGTTTTATTTCAATTAATAATAATTAATAAACATTAACATAAATTAATTCATTTTTTTTCTCAAAATTTTAAATCTAACTCAAAGTTATTCTCGTAAAAGCGATCTAAGTTCATAAATATCCTATTCAGGTTTTAGAAGATTGTTTAAATCAGTTGATTAAAATCAACGATAAAAATAATATTATGATTTTAATCAAGTGATTTTTAATTTAAAAATATTGAATAAATTTTAAAAATAAAGCTAAACAAGCCGTGAGGTGGGTCGTTTATTAGGACTAAAGTGCGACCCTTGAGGTCCACACGACGAAGAAAAGTAATCATTTTAATCATTAAAACATCAATAATTAAAAAAAAAAAAAAAAAACGGCTGAACCGATTTTTATAAAATTTATGTCGGATCAAAATGACGTTAACACGCCTCGATTGACACCTTTACGTCGATATAATTTTTTATTCGCGAGATATTGTGTAAAATCTACTTTTTTGGAGGTTATTTGGTTAAGAAAAAAGAACGGCTGAACCGATTTTGAAAAAATTTCTTTCAGATCATATTTACGTTAATACGCGTCGATTGGCACCCTAACGTAGTCGATATCATTTTTCATTCTCGAGATTTCGTCTTAGAAAGAAATGGACACATACGTACGTACGTACGTACGTCCGTACGTACACACACACACACAGACATCTTTCTAAAAGTAGTGTAAAAATAGTGTAGTGACCTTGAAATATAAAATTTTTTTTTCCTTTTTGATTTCGATTTTCGGACCCATTACAATAACTTCCAGTGGGAAGTTAAAAAAATCATGAAAATATTAATTATTCCTAACACAAAAATGTATAGTCCTTTTAATAAAAAAAAACAAAACAAGACAACCTTGATACTTCTTCTTATGACGTATTAAATGACCTGAAAAAAAGAAAATTTGTATATTTTTATATTATACAATATTATAGTATTATAACCTATAAAATGGACTTAGATCGTTTTCACGTAAAACCAGGGGACATAGACCGTTTATTCATTGTGCACATTATTTCAGACGCATATCTAGGTGACTTCGATCATTCTTTCTACATGTTGTATTACTACATGTGAAAGTATCCATCATAATCTACCACTGACGCTATTTATCACAAAAAAGTTAAAATGTGACATCGATCATTTTTCCCCTGTGGTCTTCAATTGTTTCCATTATAAATCAAATTGTAACTGATATTTCACATCATGCGAGAGCTGATTTTTAAATTAAAGTTTTTAGGCGCGATCTTAGCGAAGCTAGAAGCGCCTATATACACTCGCTTTGTCTGTGAATCTGTGAATCTGTGAATCTGTGAATCTGTGATTCTGTGAATCTGTGAATCTGTCACGCTATTTTGTGTCACGCGTACAGCCCAAACGGATGAACCAATTTTCAAAAACTTTTTTTTGTTCGATTCCTCTCGGGGTCTATTTGATCCTAACGTCGCCCGATTTTTGAATTTTGGCCCCAGAGGGGAGCAAATTAGAAAAAACGGTGTTTTTTGCTTATAGTTTGCTCAATTTAAGTCAGATCGATTCGAAACCTGTCTTAAACGAAAGAGCAGAAAATTTTAGATAGATTTCATGTATAATATTGTGTCAAAACAGTTTTTTTATACAGATTTATATGATTATTAAACGAAATAAATGCGACTTTATCTAATAAATCGCGAACTTGTTTCGGTTGTCCTTGTCTGTTGCACAGTGTGATATGGATATTGGAAAATAGCGTATGCTCTGTCTTATATTGCATTATTTTAATATAGTTATTCAATTTTTTGACTGCTGATGTTTGAATTTAAGTTTAAAAACCCTGGCCTACTGAGTTAAAATGACGTGTAACTAATTATTGACGTCGATCGGATGGCGAGACCTAGCGATCGGACCAAAATTTCTCGACGTTCATACCTTCCCGAACAATTTGACTTTCTCTGTCTGTATGTCCCTTTGTACGCTTATAACTCGAGAACCACTGATCCGATTTACATGATTTTTTTTCAAGTAAATAACTTCTTATGCGACTGCGAGTTTTAAAATATTCTGGCATCACGCAAAAGCAACCGAACTGATTCTCAAATAAAAACGTATGTTCTGGCATCACGCAAAAGTAAGTAGGTAGTAGATGTTTTGTTTTTTAAACGGTGGATTTATTTAGCTTGATCCCATATATTTGTTACAAATCTTGCGACCGACTGAGTTGAAATTTTGCACACATGTGTAGCTCCGGTGACAAAACAATATTATGTTAACTAACTGACCGGCCCGGTTCGTCCGGGCGTAAATCGTACTTTTGAACTTTCACCCACTTCCTATAATCCGATTGAGTTGAAATTTTGCACACATGTGTAGCTCCGGTGACAATACAATATTATGATAACTAGCTGACCGGCCCGGCTTTTTTCCGGGTGTAAATCGTACTTTTGAATTTTCACCCACTTCCCGTGATCCGATTGAGTTGAAATTTTGCACACATGTGTAGCTCCGGTGACAATACAATATTATGATAACTAGCTGACCGGCCCGGCTTTCGTCCGGGTGCAAATCGTACTTTTGAATTTTCACCCACTTCCTATGATCCGATTGAGTTGAAATTTTGCACACATGTGTAGCTCCGGTGACAATACAATTTATGGTAACTAGCTGACCGGCCCGGCTTTCGTCCGGGTGTAAATCGTACTTTTGAATTTTCACCCACTTCCGGTGATCCGATTGAGTTGAAATTTTGCACACATGTGTAGCTCCGGTGACAATACAATATTATGATAACTATCTGACCGGCCCGGCTTTCGTCCGGGTGCATATCGTACTTTTGAATTTTCACAGGCAAAAGGTCTTTCTCCGGTAACGTTTCAGTGGATCGGATAAATGTTATAAAATCAGACTAAGGAAATAAAGCATACTATAAAATTAAAAATAAAAATAGATAAAAAACTTTTAAGTTAAACGGTTTTATAAATGTACTAAAATGAAAAAAATAAAATTTAATTTAGGTTCATAAGTATAAAAGCGTGGGTCGTGACTGTAATAAATTATCATAGAGTTTACGACCCACGCTTTTATACTTATGAACCTAAATTAAATATTATTTTTTTCTTATTAAAACATTTATAAAACTGTTTAACTTAAAAGTTCTTTTACCTATTTTTATTTGAAGCTATGCTTCTTAACGAACGTTTCAGATGGGGACCTAAATAATAAAAAGTGAAACGTCACGTCACTAAGTAGTGTAACGTCACTTTTGTAAAAATTATCCGATCCTTTTGAAAATTAATATTTGAGAGTTTTATAGGACACAAAAAAATAAAATGGCGTCAGATTTAAAAATGGCGGCCATATGTACTTTTTTGTAAAAATTATCCGATCCTTTTGAAAATTGATATTTGAGAGTTTCATAGGACACATAAAAATAAAATGACGTCAGATTTCAAAATGGCGGCAATATGTACTTTTTGTGTAAAAATTATCCGATCTTTTTGAAAATAGATATTGACGAGTTTTATAGAACGCAAAAAAATAAAATGACGTCATATTTTAAAATGGCGGCCATAGGTATATACTTCTTTGTAAAAATTATCCGATCCTTTTGAAAATTGATATTTGAGAGTTTAATAAGACACAAAAAAATAAAATGGCGTCAGATTTCAAAATGCCGGTCAAATAATAACTTTTTAATTGTATTGTTTATATCTTTGATAAATTCGGTTTTATATACAATGCGTAAGAAACATAGCTTCTGTCGGGTATCTTACGACACCTCATGACTTTTTTTATTTAGCAGGTTCCGAGTTTCGCTTAATAGTCAACCGTTGCTATGGAAAATTGATTAAAAAATTCACTGTACTATTTTTTCTATGTAATCCAATACATATTTACATTAGGTCTTATGGCCATAGCCTACTACAAAATTGATCATCTTAGTGTTATTTTCCCTATGTTCGGTAAAACCGTTTACACACAATACCTACATGAATATCGCGCCTTGTAATTCTTGAATTACTTGTATGCTCCAAAATTTTTTTTAATATGTTACCTTTAAAATCGTGAAGGTGAGAATGTTGGCCAGTAATACGATTAAAACCCGTGATTAAAACATTAATTCATTTTAATCGTGTTATTGTCCAACGTTCCCACTTCTCACGATTTTCGAGTTAACATATACAAACAAAAATTGGACACGAAAATGTTACACTATTAATATGAACCTTCTCACGTGCGAGTGCTATTACGTATGGGCGAATCTAAAATGAAATACTCAATTCTTAATTATTAACTTCCCATTGGAAGTTATTGTAATGGGTCCGAAAATCGAAATCAAAAAGGAAAAACAATTTTTATGTTTCAAGGTCACTACACTATTTTTACACTACTTTCAGAAAGATGTCTGTGTGTGTGTGTGTGTGTGTGTACGTATGTACGTACGTACGTACGTACGTACGTACGTATGTATGTGTCCATTTCTTTCTAAGACGAAATCTCGAGAACGAAAAATGATATCGACTACGTTGGGGTGCCAATCGACGCGTATTAACGTAAATATGATCTGAAAGGAATTTTTTTAAAATCGGTTCAGCCGTTCTTTTTCCTTAACCAAATAACCTCCAAAAAAGTAGATTTTACACAATATCTCGCGAATAAAAAATTATATCGACTTCGTAAGGGTGTCAATCGAGGCGTGTTAACGTCATTTTGATCCGACATAAATTTTATAAAAATCGGTTCAGCCGTTTTTTTTTTTTTTTTAATTATTGATGTTTTAATGATTAAAATAATTACTTTTCTGTGCAATATCTAATTTAATTATTATTACTAAATATTTATCAAACTGGGAAGTTCGTCGTATGGACCTCAAGGGTCGCACTTTAGTCCTAATAAACGACCCACCTCACGGCTTGTTAGTAATAATATTGTAACCGTCTACTGGAGCACAGCTTTGTTGATTGGTCAATAAAATATAATAAATGGTGCCTATTATGACAATATCAAAAAATGGTCGTTACAATAATTATTTTATTTATATTTTACGAATATTTGATTTTATAAGATAAATAAAAGTGGATGTATTAATACAATTAATTATTTGTGTTTAACGGTATTCACGTCATCTGTCTGCACCTACGATACAGACATACCCATTTTTTAAATGCTTTTATTTAGATTCGCTGCTATTTACCTAACTAACAATCAAATCTTGTAATCGAATTTTCACCCACTTCCCGTTAATCGAGTTGAAATTTTGCACACGTCTTCTTAGTTAGTTCCGATGACAATACAATATTATGGTAACTAGTTGACCGGCCCGGTTTTCATCAGGGTGCAAATCGCACTTTAAAAGAAATCAAGTGATGTGGTCAAAAAAATACAGTGTGTGATAAGACTCAGCAGTAAAAGACAAATAGTCAAATTTTTGGGAATTTGCTTAATTTTTCATGCTAAATAAGATACGCTTGTTAATTTTTGGTTATTAAAATATTTTAGAAATACCCTGTATACATGATTATATGTATCTCCGAAACGGTAACATATTTCAAAAAATTGTTAAAACCTTTTTTGTTTCTTATTTTATTTGCAACAAAAAATGTTTTTACCAAATTTGCCTAGATCTAACCTCAAACGAGTTACAAAGACAAACATTTTTGTCATATAGGCCGCTCGCCAAAAAAATTGGGCAAAACACCTGGTAGTATCTGATTGTGCGACTCATGAGCTATCCATCCCATGTAGTCACACTATTCTTTCATTCAAAATCCCACTGGCTAGGAAATATTTACTCATGCCCCTGCACTATATACTACAAGTGACTACGCCCTGCAGTCAGGGTCCATTCTGATTGGTCGAATACCCCATCGTGATGTTGTTTGACACACGCACACACTGCACCTAAAGGAATGAATGAATTGTGGATTATAGACGCTCGACAACAGACACCTAAACGAACGTAACAACTAACTAGTGAACTCTGTATACTAATATAGATAGTTGATAGCGATTAAAAAATGGGTTTTGTAAGTGGAGAATGTTCTAATACATATTCTTCAAGACAGGCAATAATGTTCACAAAATTAGAATGAAAACTTCAGATAAGGCTTGTAATCTAATTCTTTCTATAAAAGTCGATCAATTTTTTGACATTTCAAAATAAAACCTAATTTAATATTATTATTTGAGATATTATAGGATGTCCAAAAATATACAGTAACAGTGTTCTTGAGAATTTGGAATGGAAAAATAAATTTTAATTAAGTTTTATTTTGAAATGTCAAAAAATTGATCGACTTTTATAGAAAGAATTAGATTACAAGCCTTAGCTGAAGTTTTCATTCTAATTTTGTGAACATTAATGCCTGTCTTGAAGAATATGTGTTTGAACATTCTCCACATATAAATCCCATTTTTTAATCCATATTAGTATACAGAGTTCACTAGTTAGTTGTTACGTTCGTTTAGGTGTGTGTGCGTGTATCAAACGACATCAAGATGGGATATTCGACCGATCAAAATGGACCCTGACTGCAGGGCATAGTCGCTTGTCTGTACCAATCTCTGTCTTACACACAGAATGCCCTATGCACAGGTTTAATTTGATACAGTCTGTATACCTACCTTTATAATATATCGTAGTACGCCTGAACTGAGCAATATTGATTCTGACGCAGGCCTTTCTTTTTTAGTTAACAGTAATTGAACTTATTCTGGGTTATTCATTCGCACGCCCATCAAAATAAATGTGAAAGGATCTTACATCATCAGCACTTTTGTGTTCTCTTCATCCAAGCAAAGGAAGGAAAAAAATGACGTCCATCTAACACATAACGGCCAGCGGTAAACTTACATCATTATGTACAGAGTGATCGAAAAATTAATGATTGATCTCTGGTCCGGTAAAAAATGTAGTATACCATGACACTAATTGCCTGCCGCATGTTGTTGAGATTTTCCCTCAATAATTGCAGATAAATGTTAGTAGAGTTTATACAAGGCCATGGCTGATTATCTGCTCAACTCTTATGCTCAATTATCTGCTACTTTTAGTACTAAATTTAGTGCTAAAAGTACTTAAAGTATCTTAAATCTATTTTCAAAGTTGTGCCAGAAATCAAGCATTATAGTAGATACTAAATAAATAAGTAAATCATAACGCTTTTTGAAAGATTTTTTCGTTGAAGAGCAACCAATTATATAATTGTTTCGAAACATATAGGAAAAAATCATTTTACCAACCGGTGGTCACAATCAGGATTCTAACCTGAACCTTTTCACTTTCGCGGCGGAATGAGCTTACAATACTCAATCGTGACAAGATTGCTAAACTAATATTCTCCATATATGCTTCAGAATCAATAGATTTTCACTACATGCGAGCGTCAATTCATATCTGCTAATTCAATAGCTATATGATATGAAGTGAATCCTCTGAAGCATATATGGAAAATATTAGTTTAGCAATCTTGACACGATTGAGTATTGTAAGCTCATTCCGCCGCGAAAGTGGAAAGGTTCAGGTTAGAATCCTGATTGTGACCACTGATTGGTAAAATGATTTTTTCTTATATGTTTCGAAACAATTATATAATTGGCTGCTCTCCAACGAAAAAATCTTTCAATTGCATTTCAGCCGTATAAAAAAACTATTATTATCATAACGCTTTTTGTTCCCTTATGTCACACCATATTCACAACAATTAAATACCTAGTGAATAATATATCAGGCAGCGCTGCAGCTGCCCTGATTGGTTGGCTATATCTAAGAAAAAATCAAATGCCACTGTTGGGACTTGAACCCGAAACCTCCAGTTTCCGGTTGGATGAGTTACCAATTACTCTACAGTGCCCGAAAGTAGAATCTGTTCTTTATTTAGTAGCCGTCCACCCTAACTCAAAAATCTTGGGTTCATTATGAGTAGGTACTATTTTTATCAAAAGATTATAGGCATAAATTTTCGAGATATTCGATCAGAAAATTTCGTGTTTTTTTAAGCTGAACTTGAACTCCGATGCTGTTTGTTACGAACAAAAATGTTGGGTGATTCAATGTTGCCAGGTGCAAAACTAATTTCCCTAGTAATATGTTGAAAAATTCCCCAGATTTTTGTTAGATATTATAGCTTTAAAATTACTTAGAGTTTCCCTAAAAAATAAGAATTTCTCTAAAAATATTTCATTTCATATTTGAGGTTATGTTTTAGTTAGTATTATCTCAATTTCTTATAGTTATTTTCTTCTCTAGTTCAGCCACGTAAGAAAATTGGCAATTAAGGCATGTAATAATAAATCTGTACACTAAACTCATAGAATTGTAGGAGATTTAAGACTAACAAAAAAAATGAAGATTCGGATTCATATTTTATCTCTTGCTAGTTATAAAACCTACCTTTTTAGTATTATTTGTGTCAAATTGATAAAAAAATGATAAAAATTGGCATCTGATGGAAATTCTGGAAAATTCCCCAGATTAACTAAAAATACCCAACATTTTCCCTAGATCTAGGGAAATTTCCTCAGCACTAACAACACTATAGGGTGATTTTTTATGATCAGTCCGTAATATGAAGAGTGTTGTTGGTTGCATGAATCAGATTGTATAATAAAGAAAGTCTACTTGATTACGATTGGTTGGGTGTGTTAAATATTCTAGGACCGGCTGGATTTCGTGTACGCGTGAGCCTTTGTTCAATAGATAAAGACGGTCACGGCTCGTCTCCCCTTAGTCTCAGTCCCTACTGACATTATATATACTGGGTGGGACAAACAATCGGAACCAAAACTCACGTTCCCCAATCACTGTCGCAGCTTGTTATTGATTAAAGTTTAAACAATCGCTCTTCGCATTGGATGAGTTTCCCCGCACCAAAAACTCCTACTCTTAATTGAAGTTAGTTTTAATTTAGAATGTTGGATATTTATATTTTAGTTAAAATATTTAGTTATAA
This sequence comes from Mongoloraphidia duomilia, assembly GCA_039654895.1. Lineage (NCBI taxonomy): Eukaryota > Metazoa > Arthropoda > Insecta > Raphidioptera > Raphidiidae > Mongoloraphidia > Mongoloraphidia duomilia. The sequence continues at coordinate 15,166,698 of CM077520.1, forward strand.
TATTTAATATTAATTTGAATTAAATAGAATGGAATTTATTTGGTTATTTTATAACCCTTATAATTATTACATACAAACATACAAACGATATGATTATATCCAATTTTAATAATTGTACAGTTTTTATTATAAATTTTAATCAGAAATAAAATGACGTTAAAACAGTAAAGTATAAATTATTCTTTGAAATTATAATAAAAACACTACGCTAAAAGTTTCGTCTAAAATGTTCTCATTTTGTAAGGTTCTGTTCCTTAAGGGCGGAAACCTATTGTCATAACCTTCTAAGGTCCTAGCTCCCAATTCCCAAAGTACAAGAGCTACAATATTGAAATTGACATATATTTTATAAGCTGATGGTCCACACAGTTGCTAATTTTTCTAATTGGGGGTCTCGCAAACATCGGAAAGAGAGTAAAAAAATAATTTTTTTGAAGACAGCTATGGATAGTTATTAGTTAGTGAGTATAACTTCTTGCATTTTACAATCTTAAAAATTTAATAATAAAAAATCAATCAGGCTGAAAGATAATGCGTTTAATGTCCTGACATGTCACTCGCACCATTTCTTTATTTCTTTTAACACTTTTTACATATTTTAATTTCTACATTTTTGAATTTCCAACTTAGTTAATAGCAAAGTGTATCTTATATCTACTGTATTGTCCTTGGATTAATCCCCCCAGGAGGGACATTGAAGTGTGGTTGCTATCGCAAATTGCATTCCAATGTTCTTTGGGAATTAGCGCTCCCAGGGACCCGAGCTCGTACCAGTTGGTTTGTGTATGCCGGCTGGCGGATTCTAATACACAAATAGATTATTTGTTGTGTTGAAAACGCGAATGACCTGAGTTGTCGACGCGTCTATAATCTACAGTTAATTAATTAATTAAATCCTTGGATTATAATAAATTTATTATTATTATTAAGAGGAGGAAAAATAATATATGTAGACCGTGGTCCGGTGGTACTTCTACCTGACGTTTCGTCTACAACTGCGGTAGACATTCTCAAAGGCGATATGGCAGCGGTCGAAGTGTCTCCTTGGCGGCTCACAGGTCAGTGTGTTAGTGACTGGTGTCCTCCCTTCTTTTATGCCTAGTACTGTTCGGTCGTAGGAGGACACTTTGACCGCTGCCACATCGCCTTTGAGAATGTCTACCGCAGTTGTAGATGAAACGTCAGGTAGAAATACCACCGGACCACGGCCTACAAGCCCGGAAACCATAAAGACTTGGAACAATGCCGGCCGTGAAAGCTTGCACACCTGGATAATATAAGTAGAGTTTGTGGACAGGTTCTTATTCATGGTGATAAGGAATCGTCTGGTCGTTTGTCTGAAATTACTATTCTTCAGGAAATTACCTCTGTTGTCGAGCGTCTATAATCACGTAGCCAATTTTTGAATTGGTAAATTTAAGATGTACGAATAGTGTCTTAAGACGCAGTCCGTATTTAGATTTCTATGTATGAGGATTTCTACTACGAATGTTTGATCTCTCTCTAACTTTTGATACACGCACACAACCATAGAGTCCTTTACGACATCAGTGTAGTGAAGTCGGACGATGACGATGGGACCCCGAAACACACACATTCACACACACACAACTATGCAAGGATCATCTGGAAAGTCTCGGGCTAAAGGGTTTCTAGTCTGTTTCGCAGTGGTGGAGCTTTGTCTTGAACAGATTAGCTCTAAAGCGGCTCGCTTTAAAGTTTGCATTAGGATAATATGTTTAATAATAATAATACAAAGTCAGATGTCCTCCTAGACTGCATGGTGTTGTCAAGTTCACAGTTTACTAAAACCAGAGCTGTAGAAGATACTTGAAATAAACTATGAGTAAAGCCCTATATTCCCTATTTTTTCAAAATTTTAGACTAAGTAGTTTCGGAAATAAGAGGGGGAATTCTCGATTTCGTATATTTTCTTTGATATATTTTAAACTACGCCTTTTAAAATTATAAAAGAAATATATTTGTATTTCTCATAACGAGTCCTTTCATTTGATATGTCACGTGGTGCACTTGAAAATATTTTTTTTTAATTTTCTAATTTGCTTTGCCCTCCAAAATTAACTACCAAAATAAGAATTCGTTCATTTACACTATACGTCCGTAAATGGGTCACCTAACTCTATATATGTACCAAATTTCAACTTTTTTCGTCCAGTAGATTCGGAGAAAATAAGCTGTGATTAACAGACAGGCAGACACGAGAGTGATCCTATAAGGGTTTCGTTTTTTCTTCGAATGTACGGAACCTTAAAAAGTAACTAGATACGAGATAAGATAAAATAAAAAATAGTTGTCTTTTTTTAGTATTCCGTACCAAAATTGGTAAATATGGAACACTTATAGAATCATCTTGATGTCGGTCTCTCTGTATGCCACAGGCATTTTTCTCAAAGATTATTTGAAACAGAAAGTTGAAATTTGGCATAGTTGTAGGAAGTGGTGGCCCAATTACAAACGTAAAGTACTAAAAGTTGAATTTTGATTTTGGGGGCAAACATTTTTTCAAGGTCATTGTGTGTGGTATCAAACGAAACTTGTCACAGCGCGAGTTCAAAAATATATACAACTAGCGGCCCCGTCCGGCTTCGCCTGGGTGTTAAGAAAGCCCGGGTGCAATACACTACTCACTCGCTTCGCTCGTTCGCTTGAATATTATAATTATATTACTCAACCGCTTCGCTTATAATTACATTACTCACTCGCAAAAAAATTATAATTATTGTCAAACAAAGAATATAACAAAAATTAAAAAATATATCAATAAATATCATGTAGAATTTAGAAAAAAAAGCCAAAAATTCTACGATGCCATCAGTTTCCGAACCCGGGTCCCTGTGCATAGAGTGCTGCGACGTAACCTCTACGATACGAGTGGAACAGTAACGTACGGTCGTTTTTATGAATTTTGCGAATTCTTACGGTCGGGCTACGAATTTAATTAATTAATTATTAATTATTATTATTTATCAATTATTTATTTATTTATATAAATAACCTACAAACAGGCCAAGGCCTAATTATATGTAGGTAAAATATAATTACAAATCCAAAATATTCATACTCTAACATAACATAATTAACTATTATATTGTGTATATGGATACACTGTGTGAGCTTACGTATCAGAATAGTTAGGATATGCTATATATATAAATCTTCCGTGAAAAATTATCTAACTGATGGTGAAAACCGCATCAAAATCTGTTGCGTGGTTTAGGAGGAGTTAGCGGTTAAACAGACAGACAGACAGACGCGAAAAGCGACTTCAATTTATACTATGTACAGATTTATTTTTTATGCCAACTTTTTTTAACATTTTTTCAAAAAATCGCGTAAGAATCGTTGTCACGTATATCGAAAAATGTAGCTCAGAAAAATCAAGAATATTGGTAATGAGGTCTACGTTGAACGAAAATTGTCAGTATATGTTCAAAATTGACGAGTGGCTACTGCGTTTTACGGGAAGGTAATCAGTGTTACGAAGAACGCCCAAACGCACCAAACTCCCCCAATCTACCGCGTCGACTCATTTCTATTGCCAACTGTTGACCTTTACCCTACCTATAGATACAGTTGACGTCTGTATTAAGATGGGCTATTTAGGATTCATACTGTTCTTGCTTTGCTTGACGTCTTGTCTTCAAGATTATGTAACCACATTCGCAAAACTCGAAATCCACTGCAAAATTACTTTAGTCACCCGAGTTAATCTTATAAGGCTTTAATAAATGAAATGAATTTTTTAATTAAATTTTTTATTCTTTTGATCTCTACGATTACATAACGTTTCATTTTTTTTAAATTAATGGATATTAAAAATGGGTATGTCTATATCGCGGGTACAGACAGGTGACGTGAAAACCGTTAAACACAAATAATTGTATATATTAATACGTCCACTTTATATTGAAAAATTAAAATTAATAAATATTAGTAAAAAAAACTTTGAGACTTAAGCTTTTATTTAAATGCACTAAAAAGTAAAAAATAATTTTTAATAATTTAGGTTCATATAATTATAAAAGCGTGGTCGTGAACTCTATGATAGTTTATTAGTCACCACCCACGCTTTTATAATTATGAACCTAAATTATTAAAAATTATTTTTTTCTTTTCAGTGCATTTAAATAAAAGCTTGTCTCTAAAAAGTTTTTTTTACTAATATTTATTTTGTTCATTTTAGTCTTTCAAAATTTTACCCCCCTTTGACACTCGTAGGGGTTGAATTTCGAAAAATCCTTTCTTAGTGGATGCTTACGTCAGAAAAGGAACCAACTGTCCAAATTTCAAGGTTCTAACTTCAGCGATTTGGCCTGGGTGTTGATTAGTCAAAAAAACCCTACACCTCTGTTTGAACCCCTTAGGGGTTGAATTTATTCCTAAAAACGATTTATTCATGTATTGTCATCGGGAATACATGTGTACAAAATTTCAAATCGATCGGATACGTGGAAGTCGTTCAAAATTGACTCGCAAGATTTGACCTAAACAAACACACACACAAACAAACTAACATACATTGCAAGTTAAACAAAAGCTTGTAAAAATTAAATACTCCTGAAGATGGACTAAGTGTCCAAAAGGATCGTCAAACTTATATTGACCTGTTGAATTTTTCAAGCGTTGTTTATAATTTAAAAATTTTCTTAAATTTTAGAAGAATATTTGAACATAAGTTTTATCGTCAAGAAACTGAAATACAATGGGCGGAATATATTTGTTAGGGTAAATTGCAAATTAAACTTTGCGTGTGCCGTTCACGAACAATAAGGCCTACCGTTGCATTTCAGTGTCGACAAATAAAAATAGTCTGCACGCAATGTACCTTACAAGTACAGCCCACCCGCCAGGTGAGAAAAAAAATTATCGCGCCATATCTCGATGAACTTTAACATCGGCTTCTATCAAACACTGTCAGCCATAAGGTAATTCACAAATATAAGATTATAAATTATTTAAAAATTAATGTGTAAAATCACGAATATAATTTATAAATCTCCGTACTGTTATTCATCATGGCCTTCCTCATTTTTGTAAAAGTTTTTTTGCCATACCCAGTATAAAATAGCTGCTTTACAAGCGGGTAGATCAGGTGAATAAACATTAATCACTATGGCAATTAGTTAAATTTCGCGCCAAGTTATCTGACACAATAGACCGAGAGCTAGTGACAATTTTTTGGTGTTATTTATTCAAGGCTTTATTTTTGTGAAGATATTTAGAGAGGCATATTAAAGTGCCCTGAGTAAGGGATTTTGCTAGTTAGCGGTATGGGAGGGATGCAGACCGCCCCCAACATGTAACAAAAAGAAATGGTCACAATAAATTTTTATTATTGCTTCAAGGCTGAAATTGTTTGCATAGCTTGTCGGTGACCCAATAATTATAAAATTTGCAGATCGATTGGTCAGTATTAAAGAGGTGGCAGATCACCCTAAACGTATCATGTACCCGACGAAATTTATATTATTAGTGCAAGGTTCAAATTTTAATATGTTGTTACGGCGACTGTTTTAAGCATATATTTCAATTTGCAGAACAAAATATCGGTTTTAACCCCCTCTCTTAGAGGGAAACCTGCTCGCCTAAGTGTATATATCGTTCTGCAAGGGGGTTAATATCGACATTTTGATCTGCAAATTAAAATATATGCTTAAAATAGTCGCCTTAACAACATATTAAAATTTGAACCTTGAATTAATAATATATATTTCGTCGGGTACATGACACGTTTAGGGTGATCTGCCATCCCTTTAAAACTGACCAATCGACCTGCGAATATTATAATTGCATTATTTGGGTCACCGACAAGCTATCCAAACAATTTCAGCCTTGAAGTAATAATAATTGTGACCATTTTTTTGTTACATGCTGGGGGCGGTCTGCATCCCTCCCATACTGCTATCTAGCAAAATCCCTTACTCAGGGCACTTTAATATGCCTCCCTCAACATCTTCACAAAAATAAGGCCTTGAATAAATAACACCAAAAAATTGTCACTAGCTCTCGGACTATAATGCTCACCTAATTATAAAAAAACGAATTTTTATGTTTAATTTTTTAAATTAGATGAGCTCCCACGTGTCAAGTTTTGTCGATGAGTTAATCACCATGTGTAAATGAACCAACAAAATGTTTGTATATACATATTAGGCATATTTATTATACTGAGAGGCTGCCGCGGTTCAAAAATGTTACGTGAATTAATTAACTTTCCATTGGAAGTTGTTGTAATGGGTCCGATTTTGCGAATAAAAAATTTTGACATAAATCTGGACGTTTTGAGGTCCGTAGAGTCCGAATCTACCGTTTTTAGAGAGATGTCTGTGTGTGCGTGTATACGTACGTTCGTGAACTTTTTTTCGGCTTGCATATCTCGAGAACAAATAATGATATCGCCTTCGGACCAATTTCATTCGACACATAATTACATAATCAACACCTGATTAGGTTTGCAATTTTTTTTAACTAAGAGTATCCAATGGAAAGTAAGCAGTGTGGTTTTACCCACACACCAAGCCTCTTATTTTCTATCTAAATTGTGTATTAAACTAAAGATTGCGTATTACATCATATTTTATACCACTATATATAAATTGTAGTGTTTTATTTTGTAATTTTGAATAAAATCTATAAAAATCGTATTTTAAAAACGGCATTTTAATGAACTAATAGAAAAATTTCTCGTTTATTCTGAACTTCTTTCAAATTCTATATTACCTCTCGCGTTAATAACGATTCGGTTATAGTCTAACCGTCAAAGACTACAACACATAGTTGTAAAATGTAAAAACGTATCAGAGTTTGTATTAACTGTGATACGGTTTTACATTTTATTATTTACAGTATATAATTAATCATATAATATAGTAGTAGTTCAATTTTTGGGGAGCTTAAAAAGCTCAGAAGTTAATATAAACATAATATTTATTACATTCTAGCAATCCTAACCTATAGATAGATAGATAGAAATAGCCGTGAAATAAGTCAACACAAAATATGGCTCCCTCAACATCTTCACAAAAATAAGGCCTTGAATAAATAACACCAAAAAATTGTCACTAGCTCTCGGTCTACAAGCTCTATTTGAGTTCAATATTCAATAGAAAATTTAAATTCTTTTTCATTTAAATAAATTGTTAAAAATATGGCACCTGTTGAAAAATGGGAGTTGGATCAGAAGGGAGTATTTTCTTATAAAAAGACGAAAAAGGAGTAATTTTGCATCTAAGAGGGAGGCCATCTGGCAACACTGCTCCTATGTAAAAACTAGTAACCATCACCACGATAAAGTCATGAATTATTGTCTATTTTCATGATGTAATTTCCTGAATTTGCAGATAAAATATATTTGACCTTTCATCAAAATAACAATATTTTTTTATTTGTTATCTCATAAATTTAACTGTCTCAAGTGAGTTAAAGGTTACTTTTTTAAAAGGTACTTATGAACTATTCATTTTCTTTTATTCGTGCCAACAAATAATTCATTATGTTTGCAAACTTGTTCATTTATTACGTCAGAAGTTGAAATGAGAAATTGAAATGTTAAGAATTTTTCTTGTATTGTAAATAAATAAAAAATACACAACTCTTGATTCTTTATTTTTTCTACAGTTAATAAATTATCATTTTTAGTTTCTAAATGGAAAATAACTTTTGAACTGTCTACTTTTCAAACGAAAACTTGTTACAACAATTTAAGTACCTACTTAATAAAGAATATCAAACCATAACCAATAATAACATTATTTATGAGTTTTTATCTTAAACCAGTGGTTCTCAACGTGAGCCCCCCTTGGGCCGCGCCGTATTTAGTGATGGAACTATGCTCACAGATCCGTAAGAGCTGCGGACCTACCACGAAAAAATATTTCTACGGGCCGGTTTCTATTGTATCTATCTATAAAATCGATCAGTGTAATCAACTATGACTCTGTTCCATATATTTTAACCGACTTCAAAAAAACAGAGATTATCAATTCCTTTTATTATTATTAGTATTAGTATTATTATTTTTAATATATACCTACAAGTTTAACCCGGACGTCGTGACTAAATACATAATTAAATGAATGCATAATAACTGCAATCAGTCCGCCGCGATAGTGGAAAGTTTAGGCTTAGAATCCCTACGGTGACATAGGTTTGAAATAATGAATTTTTCCTGATTACAGCATTGTGTTACATCATTGTTCTTACAATAGGTGTTTCATATTACTGATTGCAGTCATTATGCATTCATTTCATTATTTTTATTGTTTGTTCAGTCATAACTTCTCGGGTGGTTAACCGATTTGAATAATTTCGACAACGTTGGATTCAGAATATTTACGGAATGGTCCCATATAAATTTTATTGAAATCGGTACAGTAGTTTTTTTGTGTGATCAAATTAATGTTTCTTTAATAAAACAAAATCTTTTCATTCAGAAAACTGCTGAAGAGTTGAATTCGTCGAATTGTAATAAATACAATAAAGAAAGAATTAATATATGATGTTATGTAATGATGAAATAGGTTTATTCTTTTTTATTTGTTGAATTCAAAATAAAAACTACTGGAGAGAGAATAGTGAATTTTGAGATAAAATATCTACATCAAGTATAACGCAGAAGTTATTGATATCGTTCCGATCATTTGCGTCGAGATTCGAAAGCTAGCAAAGTTTTTTATAAAAGAAAAGCAAGAGACCGCTTTACCGGTTTTAAATCTACTGTTAATCTAACGATCGTTCATTTTGTATCTCTACAACAAAACGATTTCATTTCCGGTTCAACACTGCTTGTGCTATACAAAACATAAGAGAATTCAAGGCTGAACAAACTTACATAATGCCCTTAAATTTTATCAAAAACTAGCTGTCGCCCGTGGCTTCGTTCACGTATATTGTTAAAATATTACCCCCCCCCGCGAGAAATTCTCCCCCTGCGAGGCGAAGTACGGTTTATTATCCCCCCGCGAGAATCTCTCCCCCTACGAAGCGAAGTCGGACTTAAAATCACTTGGAAATAGTTTGCATTAACGGTGTCACACAAATAAACAGTTTATATGTTTAGTCCTAAGTTTTGACATTTGCATTAATTGTGTCACAACGCGCACGAGATGAATTTTAACAGACAGACAAACAAACAAGTAAATTATTTCACTCACTCAGTTATCTACTATTATTACATAAGTCACAGCAATGTTCTTACATCCCTATATCAGTTAAACTAAAAGAGATATAGGACGGCGGCTGTGCCCATTGAATTTAGTATGCAATTTTCTATCGTTTGTCGAATTTGAAAAAACTCTAAGATATCTACTCAAATTCATGGAAAAGGTATTTATGATTTTATATTCTCTAATACAGAAAATGGCACGCTGACTTCAACATTAATTAGACTAATGTAAATGACACGAAGATTATCGAATATTATATCTGTTTCATAGAGGACAGTGTGGTCCAGTGGTTAGCGTCACGGCCTCTGCATCAGACTGTCGTGGGTTCAAATCCCGCCTCCGCTCATAGATGTTTTGTGATGTTATTTAGTTTTAAGTGTCTTGTTATTTAATGTAATCAAGACGCTAATAACCTAAGTCGTCGACGCGTCTATAATTTACATTAAATAAATAAAATAAAGATCTGTTTCATTACTGTTCGTGATTAAGTGTTTCCGGAGCGCAGAAATTGGAGTTGGTCATATAAAAAAAAACGGTCAAGTGCGAGTCGGATTCGCGTGGAGAGAGTTCTGTACTATTCCGTTTCCCGTGGGAATTTAAAGACAGGATTTTCGTTTTGGTTTTCGTGAGTGTAGCCCTATATTCTCTATTTTTTCAAAATTTTAGGCGCAGTAGTTTCGGAGATACAGGGGGGGGGGGTAAAGGTCGATTTTCGTATATTTTTTTTAATACCGTTTAAACCGTGCATTTTAAAACAGTTATAAAAAAAATATATTTGTATTTCTCATGACCGAGTCCTTTCATTTTGATGCGTCGCATGATGCACTTGAATTTTTTTTTTAATTTTCTAATTTGCCCCCCAAAATTAATTCCCAAAATCAGAATTCGTTTATTTACGCTGTACACCCGTGATCGTGTCACTTAACTCTATACAGGGTGAGTTCGACCACCCGTATCAGTCGTTTTTTTCGAAAACTGTTAGTCGTAGAGAGTTGTGTCAAAAATTTGTATTATAAAAGCCCTAATAAAGAATCGAATGGTGATAATTTTTTTTTCGGGAAGGTCGGCTTCCCTATTAGTTTGCTCCAGAATGTCCAGAACTCCGGAATTATAAATGTAACGATAGGTCGAAAGTGGTATTGTTGAAAAGATCTTTAATAAATTAGCAAATTTTGTACGGATCTCTTTTTTATTACTGCCACCCCTGTTAAGTAATATTTGTTTGAAATTACTAAATTAAAATGTCATAATAACGAACTTTTTAAAAGTCCGCATTTAAAATCTAGTTACCTATCTATCGATCATTAAACACTGAAGAAGTACACACACACAGTATAACCAGAAGAGCTCAGTAGTATGTATTAAAGAGTAAATGGAAGACAGTTTGAACACTTGTGTCAATGTCTAAGGTTGCTAGATTTTTAATGCCGACTTCGATCGTTATTATGAAATTTTGATTTAATAATTTCAAACGATTGTTACTTAACAGGGGTGGCAGTAATTAAATAATTTTTCCTACAAAACTTGCCTATTTTTCAAAGAGATTTTCAACAGCACCAATTTCAACCTATCGTGCTTTCTAAAATTCCGGAGTTTTAAACATATAATAATTTATATTTATACTTATAGAAATTTACAGGGGTGGCAGTAATAAAAAAAATGTTCGTACAAAACTTGCTTATTTTTTAAAGATCTTTTCAACAATACCACTTTCGACCAATCGTTAGATTTATAATTCCGGAGTTCTGGACATTCTGGACCAAACTATTAGGGAAGCCGACCTTCCCGGAAAAAAATTATCACCATTCGATTCTTTATTAGGGCTTTTATAATACAAATTTTTGACACAACTCTCTACGACTAACCGTTTTCGAATAAAACGACTGATACGGGTGGTCGAACTCACCCTGTATATGTACCAAATTTCAACATTTTTCGTCCAGTAAATTTGAAGAAAATAAGCTGTGATAGACAGACAGACATACAGACACGAGAGTGATTCTATAAGGGTTCCGTTTTTCATCGGTTGTACAGAACTCTGATGATCTTAAAATTTGTTTTCACCCTGTATTGTCTGTGTGGTTGTTCTTTTCCTCCTTAGCTATCGGGGGCGGTTGGAGAAACTGGGAACTGTAAGAGAAGTGGCCGGAGGGCCACTGTTACTGATACTAATGAAGCCGCTCGGTCAGTTCTTTTCATTTTCATTGCACTTACATTTCCAGCAGATGTCGGCATCGCCACTGTCCTCTTCTGTCAGTTGTACGAGCCAAGTCTCCTAAACACATGCTACATAAGTGGACTCTCACATCTGTTTGTATTTTTATATAGGCTGATGCTGTTAGTTCCAAATAAGAACTCATCTTATCGAACCTAATTATACGCTAAGAAAGAACTAACACAATTACAATTTCGTTAACAATCGTAATTAACTACTTTTATATCGTCGTCATGGAACGTACGCTTATGACCTGTGTTGTCGAGCGTCTATAATTTGCAGTTAAGGAACGAGACAGAACGCGTTGGTAAACGTCTCACATCATTAATTTCTTACCAGACTGTAGAGTCCTAAGTCAAAAACAAATTAGCTGAAAAAATTTTTTTAACAAAAAAAAACCTTCATCAAAAAGCCACAAAAAGAGGAAAATAATAAAACTTTAAGGTCTGCGCTATTTTAATAAAATATGAAGTCGGTTAAAAAGTAGATATTAATTAAATTGGAACTTTTTAACAGACTTCATATTTTATTAAAATAGCGCAGACCTCAAAGTTTTATTATTTTTCTCTTTTTTTCTTTTTTGTGGCTTTTTGAAGGAGGTTTTTTTTGTCAAAAAGTTTTTTATTTTTTACTTTTTAGTTAAAGGAATCACACGTCGTTACTCACTTTTTATTTTATATTAAAGCGATTTCTTACGCTGTGTGATGTGTCAAAAAGTGACATTTACCTTAAAGGAATCAAACGCCGCTACTCACTTTTATTAAAATCAGCCGAACTACTGAATCGATTAATGTAAAATTTATATCGGACGAACTTTGAGGTATACCCTATCCAATAAAAAAGAATTTTCCAAATCGGTTTATAAATGACGGAGTTCTGAGGTAACAAACATAAAAAAACAAAAAAAAAATTCGACTGATGACCAGTCCTATACTTCCCACCTAGTAAATATTTGCAAAAAATAAACACTTTTTTTTTTTTATTCTTTGATTAGGCCCAAATAACCTTAGCTGTTGGTGGTCTTTAAAACACAATTTAATTTTTATTCTTTGAAAAAAGCATGGCCCTCTTCTTTGTTTGGTGATCTACTGATGGCTAACATAATATAGCAAAAATCATGGTTACCTTGATTTACGTACAATTTTTATTTTTTTTAGTAAAATATTTTTTTTCTCGAAAGCTATACATTTTAGAGAAAAAAAATATTTACATTTTTTTCATATTATAACATCTAGAATTCATTTATATTTTTTTTTACCTATGTTAATACGTGACATTGAGGACGTTTTTTTGAATATCTCAGGATCCACTGAACCGATTTGACTCAAAATCTAATCAGATCTAAGTTAAAGGCTGATAAACACAATAGAGCAATCGGCATGCCCGTATGTTGTTCCGTTCTTAAGATATCGAAGGCGAAAAATTGACCACACACACACACACACACATACACACACACATACACACACACACACACACACACATACAGACATCAGTCAGAAAATGATCTTAAACGATTGCTAGGGTCTCAAAACGTGAAAATCTGTTAAAATCTCGAAATGTTTTTTTCGGACTAAATCCATTACTTCCCTACCATAGTAGAGGTGGGAAGTAAAAATACAATCGAATTGAGAACCACGTCCTTTTTTTGAAGTCGGTTAAAAATAGGAAGTTATAGCTCACTCGTGGATAAAGTCAATAGCTGAGTAGGCACGATTATTAAAAAAAAAACTGGGTACGTGTAAAAGTCTTACTTCTGAAATGAAACTTCATGGGTAAACATTTGTAACCAAGTAAACACTAAACAGCAAGGGGCGTGTCAATCAAGTTTCCCCCTCGACGCATTAGTACTATAAAGATCTTTTTGACGTGATTTAATAAATCGTAGATCCTTATATAAAATTAATAATAAATAAATAAAACACAACAAAATTTGATTCAATCAAGATGAGTCTAAAATAGGTCTGATCACAACGAAATTATAATTTTGAATTACTTGTTTGTTTCAAAAGCGTAGCTAATAGAAACTGCCAAAACAAAACAATGTTGTGGTCGACAATGTAGAGTATTAATGTTGACTCGAAAAGACACAACATTACTTACCCGCCAGCCAATCGCTTCCGCGTTCTCCGTAAGTAGCTCATTTCCTCTACTGTCGTACCTTCGAACGGAATCCTATCTGAGTCTACGATGTCTGTCCGTCCGTCCGTCCGTCACAAGGCTCTATCTCACAAACGGTAAGAGGTAACTAGTTGAAATTTTCACAAATTTTTATTACTCTTATCGCGGCTAATTGTAAAAAACCTAATTTCGTCTTGTACTTGACAAGAAAATAGAAAATTTCACATATTTCTTTGAGCGTGAGAATATACGCCGAAAAAAATTATTTCAAAAATGTCCAACACGACGTAGTGCACATGTTATATAATCGGTATATTCGGTGGCTTTTAGACACAGATGTTCATTAAGTTCGTAAAAGTTAATAATAGCAAGCTGGAAGTAGTAGCTACAGTGAAGTAAAAAAATATTTTTATTGTTAGTACAGTAATTTCACCAGAAAAAGTATAACAGAGAGAGTTAATAAAAAGGCACTTGTTTATATTTAATTTTAAGGTTTCGATTTAATAAAATTTAGTGATCATAAAAATATACAAATAATATTATTTTTCATAGAAATGTTTAACGAATCGCTAGGAAAATATAACACTAATTCACTGAAAATGCTGATTTTTTTCAACACATTAACTATTTTCATACTTATAAATGAAATAATTATTATTGTATATAACACCCTGGACATTAATCCGCGACTCGTGAACCGTCAAAGACGTGGACCCCCAAATCAATTGGATTTTCAATTTATTATTAAAAAAAAAATAATGAATTGAAGATATGAATTGGTGCTAGGCCCAAATAGCCTTAGTTGTTGGTGGCCTTTAAAAACACACATTTTTTTCAATTTTTGGACACTCAAAGACATCCTCAAATTTTCACTTTTTTTGCAATTTTTGGATGATGATTTTATAGCAGCAAAATATTTCTTAAACTATTTCAGTTCGCCGCGCGGATCAAATATTGATCAGTTTTAAAAAATACACAAAAGTTAGCGAAAGTTTCCATTGAATAACTATCACAAGATCATATAATGTATTGTTTATGGATATATTTTTAGATTATTTTGTATAATTGGTGCACGCAAAACAAAAATAATCAATGGAACTTTTAATGGATCTAAGAATATTAATGACGCATCTGCAATGCTTTGAAATGTATAAATTATCTACAAAGAAAATTATAGACAATGTAATATACATACATAATATATTGTATTTATAAAACATTCCTGATATTTTGTTCATCTATACCTACATACAGCGTGTCCACGAAAGTTCTTTACAAATGGAATTTTTTTTATTAATTATTAGAGCAAAAATTTTTTTCTGTGGAAAAGTTCTGCTTCGTCCAAAACCTCTAAAACACCAAAGAAAATTTTTGAAGGAGAACTGTTCTTTGTATGGAGAGAGATGGAGGACATGTTGAATTCTGATTTATAATTCTGAATAAATCGAGGAATAAATAATTACTTAGAAGTTAGTTATGTTATAATTTTGATTTAAATTTGATTATGTAACTAATATTGCGAAAATATTAATATCACAGATAATTTTTATTTTTAGTAAAATAAAACTTTTTGATTTACGTCGTATAACTTTAGGCCGAAAAAAATTTTCTTTCGTGTTTTAGAGGTTTTGGAGGAAGCCGAACTTTTCCACAGAAAAAAATTTTTTCTCCAATAATTAATAAAAAAAATTCCATTTGTAAAGAACTTTCGTGGACACGCTGTATAATAAAATCGTAATCGCTCTTTTTGGCTGTTTATCTGTCTGTCTGTACACACTAATCTCCACAATGGCTTAACCAATTTGGATGTGGTTTTTAGTGATGTATTGAGTTAAGCTTGGGCGAACATTTAGTGTTTCTTTAATTTAAATCGGTTGACAAATAAAAAAGATATGCGACACCGTTCATGCAAACTATTTCCAAGTGATTTTAAGCCCGAATTCGCTTCGTAGTAGGAGAGATTCTCGCGGGGCGTGGATAATAAATCATACTTCGCTTCGCAGGGGAGACTTTGTCGCGGGGGTATAAACATTAACAATATACTAAATATAAGTGAGCGGAACCACGGGAAGCCACTAGTTTCATAATAAATCGTTCGTGAAAAGAAATATATAAATGTAAAATTTAATTTTTGTTTTTTAAAATTTTATGAAACCATTAATTCTCAGTTAGCCACTTTCACATACTGGTCGTTATATTTTTTTGATTGCAATTTTAGATAAAGAACTTATTTGTATTTAAAATGTTTCTTTTATTTTTTATCTGTAATGTATGTTAGGTTTGTTATGGGCGTGATTTTATCCAAAGGTATTATTTTTTAAATTACGTAATTTCTAAGACTATGTACTCGTAAGTCGTAATAATATGTAGATATCCAAGTGTGCAAGCTTTCACGGCCGGCATTGTTCCAAGTCTTCATGGTTTCCGGGCTTGTAGGCCGTGGTCCGGTGGTATTTCTACCTGACGTTTCGTCTACAACTGCGGTAGACATTCTCAAAGGCGATGTGGCAGCGGTCGAAGTGTCCTCCTTGGCGGCTCACAGGTCAGTGTGTCAGTGACTGGTGTTCTCCCTTCTTTTATACCTGGTACCGGTGTGTTCTCTGTTCGGTCGTAGTCCGTCTCTCTGTCATTGGTCAACTGCGCAGTGTGTAGTGGTGGGGATGAGTTCTCTTCTCGGTCGTATCCCGTCCTTGTACGATTGGTCATTGGTTTTGTATGTCGGAGTGCTGGTGTCCAGGTTTTACTGAGATTGAGGCCTTCATCTTTTCGTCCGAAGGAGGACACTTCGACCGCTGCCACATCGCCTTTGAGAATGTCTACCGCAGTTGTAGACGAAACGTCAGGTAGAAATACCACCGGACCACGGCCTACAAGCTCGGAAACCATGAAGACTTGGAATATGTAGATATTTTTATTTTAAGCCCGATTTGTTTGGCTTAACTATAAACTATAAAGAGCAAACCTCATAATATTATAACGTATGCATTAAGTACAGGCGGAACTGTACTGATTTGTAAAGGTCATTGACATTAGTACACCAAGTATACTGAAATATATTGAATTATAAATATTGACAACATTTTAACTAAACAATTCCACAGAAATTGAATTTTTAGCAGATCAAAATAGAATTTAAAACAATAAGATTTCTAGACAATACATACAAAAGAACCTAAATTATTAAAAATTATTTTTTCCTTTTTAGTGCATTTAAATAAAAGTTTGTCTCTAAAAAGTTTTTTTACTAATATTTATTTTGTTCATTTTAGTCTTTCAAAATTTAACCCCCCTTTGACACACGTAGGGGTTGTATTTCGAAAAATCCTTTCTTAGTGGATACTTACGTCAGAAAAGGAACGAACTGTCCAAATATCAAGTTTCTAGCTTCAGCGATTTGGCCTGGGCGTTGATTAGTCAAAAAAAACCTACATCCCCGTTTGAACCCCTTACGGGTTGAATTTATTTCTAAAAACGATTTACTCATGTATTGTCATCGGGAATACATATGTGTAAAAAATTTCAAATCGATCGGATACGTGAAAGTCGTTCAAAATTGACTTGCAAGATTTGACCTAAACAAACACACAAACAAACTAACATACATTGCAAGTTAAATAAAAGCTTGTAAAAAACCGATCAAGTGCGAGTCGAACTAGCGTACAATAATACAGCTTTATGCCTAATTTTCCGTTTTTTGTACTAGAAGAAAAAATTCTTTTACATTCTAACAAAATGGCGTCTAGAGTCCGCTATATTAAATTTTCCGTGACGTCATATATACTTGGTCATTCTCGGGATAAAGACGAATCTAATGACACCTCATTTATTAAAATCCATCCAGCTATTTGGATGCTACGGCGGAATAAAGAACCTCACTTACATACATAGATAGCGCAAAAAACATAACCCTGCTTTGTTGTCGCGCAGTCGGGTAAAAAAGGTACACGTGTGAATCAGACTACAATTTATCGTTTGAGTCGTGCAGTAAATAGGAAAATCACTACTATTCTAGTCATGTTTGCATGTTTTATAAAAAAAAACCGAGGGGAAATATTAGCAACATTCTAGATAAATAGCTAACTACAATTTACAACACAACGTAGATGTTAAAATAGAATGCATGCATACCTACATATTATTGTTTTAGTTACAATACAAACCTCGCTTATGTTTGGTATTGTGTGCCATCTGTGGTCGAAGACAGAACTAATAATGGGACAAAATAACAGAAATAGTTAATAACTGATATCAGAAACTTCTCATCACTATAAATAAGAAAAAACCAAACTGACCACTAAGAGTTCTTTTGCCCAAAGAGTTGAAGGACATAAGACAAGTCAAAAACCAAAATGGCGTATTTCCATCCCCAGCACAAAGATGCCGCAATCTTGAACAACATTTTGAAATCGATTTTTCTTATTTTCTACTGACTTACCTTTACCTACTAAAGTAATTTTCTTCTTTGCATATACTTAGTACCTATTTCTCTGGAATGACCAATTTTCCTGAGAATAGTTTTTTCCTCGGTTTTTTCATTTATCCACGCGAGGCAGCACTTGTGGTAGGTACAAACATTATTTATTCCCTATTGTGTCGTGTCATTTTAGTGGTATAACTTAATTATTAAATTAATTAAATAATTAAGTTATACCACTAAAACGACACGACACTAATGTGGAATAAATAATGTTTGTACCTACCACAAGTGCTGCCTCTCGTGTATAATTGAAAGAACTACTCTCAGGAAAATGGCTCATTTTAGTAATATACCTAACACGATGAGCGATTGTAATGCATATAAAATCTTAACTTCCAAAAGCCGCTTTCTAATCAGCAATGAGCCCACGATGTCATCTCGAGTCAATTTTATAAAAATAAATATATTTCTGAAGAAAACAAAGTAACAATTTCAACCTTTAAAAACTTCAAAAGAAATGATTTTCAAATTGTATTTTAAATATTTACAGCGTATTGTAAAATTGCAATAGCACTCAATATATCAAATGTTACTGATAAAAAATTTCAAAAACACTAGTACAGTCCGACGTAACATAATTATGTACACATGAAGTGGTCATGAGACATATATCGTGTGTTAATGAAAAAAGGTCCTAGTGTGTAGCGTTTCTATTAACCGTTTTAAATCCAACAAATTGTATACAAAATAAAATCACATTTTATACTGAATATTTCACAGTTCATGAATGTATACAAGCTGTAATCTTACTAGAGAAACTGTCAGATATTTTAATAGATTTAAAGATATAACATGGTTGATAGTTATTCAAGCCGTTAGGAATAAAAAAAATTTTGGTTTGGCCTATTTTTGCGAACACACGGTATATGTATGGAGCTACCATATGTGTACCGTATAATACACATCGGGCACATTTTAACGGCAGATCGGTGACGCCCTCTTTTAATCTAACGGTGCAACTTGTATCCTAATAACGTCACTGTTCTGTGCTGCTGCTCTATTCAACGGACGTATTAATGGTGGAAGCGCAGACATCATCTATAATCCGGTCATCTAGATTTCAAACCTACTCTATAATTTTATATTAATACGCCAGAAATTTAGAAATTGTAATGTTCAAAAATTCAATAAAACAAAATCCTTAATTTTTTTGAAGTGAAAACTTCTTTAGGCGCTCCTTGCGTTCTTTCTGAATAGTGAACGAAAGTGAACCGCCACGCTCGGGTCGGTGATGCTGAATCGGGTTTACTCGGCGCCACTCGACATCAAGCGCGCTCGGGTCGGTGACGCACCGAATCGTGTATTCTCGGCTCCAGTCGTCATCAGCCACGTTTACTGTCTAACAAGGAGTGCATCGTTTCAAGAATTACGTTTTTATTATTACGTATTATAATAATAAAATAATATTATATGTTTTGCATATAATCAAGTTTTTACTTCTGTCGTGTGGTCATAAGCACACACCAACTTTTTTAATTTAAATTAAAACATTTTATTAAACGCTTTCGGGCATTATAAGGATCCATATTCACAATCTACAAGGTTCGTTTATTAGATTCTGAAGATGGACACTTACAAATGTCTGAAAGCGCTTAATAAACTGTTTTAATTTAAATTAAAAAATTGGAAAGAATTTCGTTTCTTTGAATTTTTTAATCTGACTTTATAATTTTTTAATTTTTATGTTAATTTTTTGTCGCACGATTTTGCGATTAAGTCACTTGAAGCTCGCACACTCTTCGTTGAAATACACAATTGATGTTACCTCCTGCAACTATTCATCTCAAATCCTTTCCCCTCGCCAAAAGAAGGGTTATGGCTCTCCTGACGCTACTTTCAAAGCTAAAGGGTTCGGGTGTAAACGCCAAATGAAGGACCAAGAATCACACTACAGTAAATTCGGGACAGTTGGCAAGCCTAGTTACAACTTTACGTTTCTGCGTGAACCCCTGTACTCTTCTTCTCAAATCCTTTCCCCTCGCCAAAAAAATGGTTATAGCTCTCCTGACGCCACTTTTGAAGCTAAAGGGTTCGGCTAAACGTCAAATGAATAGTGATTCCGTCTAGACAAGACAAGACAAGACAAGACTTTCAATGTCTTCTCTTGTCTTGAAATATCAAGACAAGACTTCATTAAGTCTTATCTTGAAATATCAAGACTTCACTAAGTCTAGATTAAAAAACTTTTGTCTTGTCTTGAAAATTTCTAGATAAGACTTTTGCAAGTCTTGTCTTGAAAATTTCTAGATAAGACTTTTGCAAGTCTTGTCTTGAAAATATAGACAAGACAAGACAAGAGTCTAGAAAGTCTAGATCTAGACGGTAACACTATAATCTAAATACATGGATATTGGTATAAAAAGAAAGGTTTTGTTGAGAAGATTACAAATAAGGTATATGACGTCACGGAAAATTCAATATGGCGGAATCTAGACGCCATTTTCTCAGAATGCAAAAGTAATTTTCCTTCTAAATTAGTGTTGCCGTCTAGACAAGACAAGACTTTCAAAGTCTTGTCTTGAAATATCAAGACTTCACTTAGTCTAAGTCTAGATTAAAAAACTCTTGTCTTGTCTTGAAAATTTCTAGACAAGACTTTTGCAAGTCTTGTTTTGAAAATATAGACAAGACACGACAAGAGTCGAAAGTCTAGATCTAGACGGCAACACTACAAATGAAGGACAAAGAATCACACTACAGAAAATTCGGGACAGTTGGCAAGCCTAGTTACAAATTTACGTTTCTGCGTGAACTAAGTATGGTGTGTTATGTTTTCACGATGAACTGAATTTATTCGAATCGCCTGCTGACATTATAAATCTCTGATTAGGGTCGATCCGCCACGCCTTCGAACACGCCACGGATAATTAACTGTGATGACGATTTGAAAATTTACTCTCAGTTAAAAACATTTGTTTTGTGTGTACAAATGCCTAATTTACACTCTTGTTCCGCGGCGTGTTTTTATATTTACTTGAATTTTATGCAACACCATTTCAAAAGACTCTCTATACATGTGTTTCTCTGCTATTTACAATAAAAAATATACCATTGACACGTTTATAAAATACATAATGGTCAATGGTCATCAATAAACGCAACGTCTCTCTGTCTGTCTGTTAGTAGTTCGTACGTTTATAAGTCGAGAACCACCGATCCGATTTGTATTCATTTTTTTTTAATTTAGAGGTACATTAACTGGCTATATTTTGTTAGGTTAGCAATTACTATACCAACCACAATAGACACTAAATTTGAAATTTTAATAGCTACTTATGTCACAACACCCGCTAAGTTGCTATCAATCAACTATCAAAATTAGACATGTATTAAATATATGTGTTGTAGAGTAAGCAGTGAAATTCGGAGCATGTGACGTCAGCCGCTCGAAAGAAAAAATAAAGGTGTGATCTATTATCAACTTCAAAAATGTATTGTGAAGCTGTTTTAAGTACTGGGCAAAAAATACTACAGCATTTTTAAGTTAGACGGGGTTCATTCTAATGACATAATAAAAAGTTTATAGGTTCATTATCAGTGATAATTTTATTGAAGAATGTCGACAAAAAACAGATCGAGTAAGATGGTTTCTTGCCATACACTGCCTAAACCGTTCGAGATGTATCAATTAATGCAATGTATGGAAGAATTTTGGGCATAATAATATATTCTATAAAAAAGTTCACGCTGTCATAATATGTCTATTTTTAACAGGTAATCTAAAAATCCGAGTGAAGCCAGACCGGGCTAAGAGACGATTCGTTGTTTAAATTCAGTATCCAGATATTTTAAGAATATTTTTAAAGATTGTGGTAGTTATGGAAAACATTAATCCAAGTGAAAATCGTTTTACTTAAAATGCGATAACAAAAAATAACATAACTTAAGTCTATATAATAAAGTCACAATGTCTGTATTACCAAATACACTATATTGTCGACAGGGTTTCGCACTGCGACCCGAGGTATTTTTAATCAAATATCTTCAATGAAAAATTAAAAACTTTTCCATCGTGAATATAACATAAACAGCGTAATATTAGACTATGTTCGCGCCTAAAAACAAAATAATTTTCCGAATAACAAAGCATAAACAACGTCAATATATTTACATGTGGGCGCAGCAGCGGTGGTCATTCAATTCAATTTCATTTTGACAATGTTTTTCCAGCTACACCTACTAAAATATTATATTATACCACACGTATATTACAATAATATATATGTTAGAGTCAAAATCCATAATATTCATATATAGCAACAAACACTTTATAATAATATATACGGTAGGTACCAAGGCGCTTATGACCTCTGTTCTATCATATAGGTATGGTATTAGGTTTACAGCCTTATGGTAAGATAGATTTTTACCAAAAATAATGAGCATAATGCTCAGCTAATTTACAAATAAATCCTAAAGGTTTTTCTGTACGCTGAAAGCTGACATGTATTTTCCCATAAACTATGAAAAATGCCGAAAGAATAATTTTTTTTAAATTTAGACCGTATACTGTAAGAAATGAGAAGGCCGATTACATAGATTATCGATGGTCCATTTGTAGCCAGCGATTAATCTGGTAATAAGCACACAAAGAGACAATGGAGTCACAAACAGGTATCGCCTGCACATAGCGTAGATTCCATAAAAACACATTGCGCATGCGTGGTTACTAATTTTACATTAATTTGTTTTGTATTCATCCATTTTATATATGTAACTATATATTTTATATTGTAATTTTTACACACTTTATTGGAATATTACACAAATTATGTAATTTTAATTTACTTTATGTAAAAATCACAAAATATTTGTTTAACTTTACAGTAAAAATCCAAGTTTTTATGAAGTTTTCTGTGTAAAAATAAATAATAATGTAAAATCACTTAGAAAATCGTGCGAATTCTACCTTAACTTTCAAAGTATTTTTACATCCATTTTTTACAGTGTATTAACTTTCTTTTTTTAGGGTTCCGTATCTCCGAACAGAACCCTATTACTGAGCCTACGATGTCCATCCGTCCGTCAGTCAGAAGGCTCTATCACACAAACGGTATAAGAGTAGTTGAAATTTTCACAGATTGTGTGGTTGTGGCATAAATCCTGGGAAATAATAAAAATCAAAAAATTTAATCTATAGGAGCATCCCCAGTCCCCACACATGGATATATACTCGTATATATTTTGTATTCATCTGTTTTCTCTAGAATTGAACGCTTATACTACTCATGTATATCTTGTTTCTGCTGTGCTACTACAGTGTCTTGTAGCGCAATGGATAAGACGTTCGCATGTCATCCCGAAAAGCCAATCCGACTGACGACACTTGTTTTTTTTGTTTTTTGTTTTTTTTTTATAATGTAAATACTTTGAAATTTCTAAAACAACAAATTTATTTTAAAAATAAATTTTTAAATGAAGTGAATTTTAATTTATTCCTTTCTTAGTGGTACGGAACCCTCTGCGCGCGAGTCAAACTCGCACTTGACCGTTTTTTTACAGATTCCGGACTTTGAGTATAACATATATATATAATGTATGTTCTATATGTAATTAATAGCATTGTTTGTGGGTATGCAAGTTATTCAAGTGTACGTTTTATATACCTATATTATGCATAATTAAAAGATATGATTAATGAGTTTTTGTACTAATATAAATAATTGATTTGTTTCAGGCTGTGCATTCTTAACATACTACAGTCCTGAAAGCGCCCTGAACGCCCAGAACGCCCTGCATGAAAAACGGACGTTGCCAGGGGTGAGTAATTGTTTTTTAGTAATTCTTTGCATCTCACATTATCGTATGTTACAATAAATTTTAATAAAAAGAGATAAACTAATAATCCGGAACGTTCCAATGAATGGAAGAAAACTGGAATAAAATTGCAAGACACAGTTAGATAGCGCATAAATAGGTCTATCCTACATAGGAAATTAATATGTATTAATTAAACACCCTACTTACTAGAGAACTTTGCGAAGTGTTTCTAATTTTAGTCAAAATGTTTACTCTTATAAAATTGCTGCTGTAGGGTGGCCTCTTTGGATTTTTTCTAATTTTTTTAACGCATTTAGATAGTCCATCAATATAATATAACTGGGATGCAAGGTAAAAAGTCGAAGCCAATGCATTAATATGTTAGTTAATTGTAGGCCCGCGTTTCTATCAATCTAAATAGTGATAGTAACTCGAAATCATAACCTTCCATTTTTTCGTAGTCATGTAAAAATTATTGCCTCCATTCAGTTTTTCCATTCGAATCGTTTTTTCGAAAAATCGTCAAAAATATATTTTTAAAAATTGTGTTTCCGATTTAAACAGTTTCAGAGATACATGCAGTGCATACCCTTTAAGAAATTTTCCTCGAAATTTTCCATTCCCATTTTTACCCTTTTTTCCAGTTTCGGTTTCGTGTTTCTTACTCAAAAAAGCCTATTTCTTCAATTCTCTCTTTAACCTCAGTAATGGTTAAATTTTCAATAATCTGTTCTATTTTTTGAAAACATACCTAAAATTACATGTTACTAGGTTCAGCGGTTTCGGCTGTGTTCGGTTGCAGAAAACTTTGTTAGAAAATCTGATGACCTTAAATTGTGACCACACATATTTTTCCATAAAAAAGCATTGTAGTGAGGTCCATATAACACTTCCCAGTTTATTAAATATTTAATAATAATAATTAAATTAGATAATGTTACGCAGAAAAGTAATCATTTTAATCATTAAAACATAATTATTATTTATTTTTAACAATAATTAAAAAAAACAAAAAAAAAACGGCTATACCGATTTTTATAAAATTTATGTCGGATCAAAATGACGTTAACACGCCTCGATTAACACCCTTACGAAGTCGATATAATTTTTTTCCGCGAGATATTGTGTAAAATCTACTTTTTTGTAGTCTTTTTGGTTAAGAGTTAAGAATGGCTGAACCGATTTTGAAAAAATTTCTTTCAGTTCATATTTACGTTAATACGCGTCGATTGGCACCCTAACGTAGTCAATATCATTTTTCATTCTCGAGATTTCGTCTTAGAAAGAAATGATAACATACGTACGTACATACACACATCTTTTCAAAAATAGTGTAAAAATAGTGTAGTGACCTTGAAACGTAAAAATTTGTTAAAAATTTTGATTTCGATTTTCGAATCCATTACAATAACTTCCCAATGAACTGGGAAGTTAATAATCAAATAATAAAATAAAGTAGCTTAATAATAATTTCCATAAGTCGACTAGAAGTTTATTTAATATAGGTATTCCTCGAAATTACAAAAAAGTCATACCTCATTTCACAGTTTATAAAAATGCGCATTTTATTCTTTGAAGCTATGCGTTTTATAGTAGATTTAATTTATTTTGTCAATGGGGAGCCCCATTTGTTTGTCTACATTGATTTCCATAAATACGTCTGTTTATGACAAGCTATGACGTAAAATTTGAGAAACGAACGATAAATTTCATTCGTAATGACGGCTGGGATTTTATTGTTACGTATTCAATGCCTTATTGTTCTAATGATATAAACATTATGACTGCATGACGTTTCCACCTCACCTATTTTCTTTTCACGTTGATACTGTTGTAGTGATGGGCGATTACGAGATATTTTTACAATTGAAACAATTGTATTCGTTCATAATAACAATCGAGTACACAATTGACTCGGAGTTTGATTTTACAATCGAAATGTTCAATCGTTCAAGTCGATTCTTTGCCACATAGGTTATAGCAATAGCAGCGAATGAGAATACATATAATCGCGATTCAAGGTTATATGCAAGTCGACTGACGTTCACGCGACTCGTTGATTGTTCACTGTTCACTCGGTACTCTGTGATCTCTTCACTATTGAATTCGTATTACGCGATTACTGCACAATCGACCATCGACTCGACCACAGTTGATGAGTGATGAACGATTGTATATTATGTGGCTCTCGACAATATACGATTCAGTACTACTCTGTGATCTCTTCACTATTGAATTCGTATTACGCGATTACTGCACAATCGACCATCGACACGACCACTGTTGTTGAGTGATGCACGATTGTATATTATGTGGCCCTCGACAGTGCACGATTCAGTATTATGCGACTCGGTCTCGGTGAACTATGAAACAACAACAATCGAGTCCAAGTGACAACCATCGAGAGTCATCGAGATGTTTGAACAATCGAGACAATCGACTAAAACACCTCGTATCGCGCATCACTATACTGTTGGTTTTGCTTTTCATTTGTCATTCATTGCAACTGAAAATCAGACCAGCAGCGGTTCAACGTAACTCCAGAGAACAGGCGAATACAATTCATCATTTGATTGACTCTTTATGAATCTTCACCCCGCGAAAAATGCCATCGGACGAATACCCCCTCCCGCAAACATTTTTTGTGACTGTGAACTCCTCCAACACTACACTCCCTTTTCACTTCGCAAAAAACGTCACATCGCACCAAAAACCCCCCGCATGCGTTTTTTTTGGAAAATGTTGAAAACTGCGTAATACACAATTTTGAAAAAAAAGATAATAGAATATATGGTATTTTTGCCATACCCACTATAAAATATTTTTCACTTCATTTTCAGTGTTTAAAAAAATGTTGACAGTTCATTTGCGTCGCCAACTTCACATCTGTAGCAGGCCGTGAGTATAGGTAACAGCGGACGGATCAGAGCGAATAAACATAAATCACTATGGAAACTGTTAATTTTCCACACTAGTGTGTTTTGAAAACGCTTTCAACACACCTGCCTGTTAACTAACCCATTCCATGCATACGTGCATGCATGTAAAGTAGCTATATTTTATAGTGGGTATGACAAAAATATTTTTTTAGGTTCTGATTATTTTAATACTGTAGGTACTACTATACCAAATTTCAGTTATCTTTATTTATAGTCGGGCCGCTTAACAGATGGAGCAATGAAAACGCATGATCACTTCGGGAACGAAACTATATGCGAAGGCCACGCCTGCGGCGCAAGCTATTCATGTGCTTTTCACGTGATCACTCCATCTGTTAAACGGCCCGACTATAGTCCTGACTCTAGACAAATTCGATTGACATTATACGGTCGAATAAACGAGTGGTCCCATAAGGCAGGGGTTGCGGGCTGATTTTTTAGGGTCACGGCCTGTTTCCGTGATTATAGAATTTATAATTCTCTCGATTATACCATCAAATTCGAATAATAGAAAAAAAAATACTAAATAAGAACACGAAATCAATTAAAAACGGAGTGAAGTGGCGGGAGGGGGTTCTCTGGAGTAATAAAGACAAAGTAAGCCCTCCCTCCCCCCACTTTTACTGGCATTTTTTTGTACTTAATTTCTTGAAAAAACGACTTAAATTTGAATTGCTGCATTTTTTACTGAAAAATCTTTTTTATAGACATTGTGGTGAAAAAGTTTTTAAGGGTCGCGAAGGCTTTTGCAATTTTAAATTAGGGCCATGATCAAAAAAGTTTGGGAACCTCTGCCATAAGGATTCCGTGTTTTCCTTTTGCGATACGGAACCTTATAATGACTTTATTAAAATTATACTTCAAGAGGCCGTCTGCAGCACAAGTAAAGGGTTAAATGCAAGAGTACGTGCGGCTGTGTTTAGAATTAGATCGTTTTTTTTTTAGTTTCAGTTCTGGACGCGCGATAAGGTAAACAAACACCAGCCAACACCCGGTTAAGACGTACGCACACACTTTCACACACACACAATATGTGTGTGCACTTCCTTTGCAACCAGTGTAACGTATGTAAAAATACAGTACATGTGGTCGACTGTATACTTTGTGGCTATGCAGCCGTTTTGATTTAACTTAGCGGCTGTTAACTGTTATTAATTATTATTGAGAATAATAGGTGACCAGTAACTGTTAAAAATTATAATTTAAAAAAACTAAAAAACACGCTTTAATGAACTAAAAAATAAAAAATAATTAATTTTATTGTAAAAAAGCGTGGGATGGTATGAAAATATGATACAAAGCACCCCACGCTTTTTTACAATAAAATTAATTATTTTTTACTTTTTAGTTCATTAAATCGTGTTTTTTAGTTTTTTTAAATTATAATTTATTTTTGCTTTTTAGTCCTGGAGATCCTGGTCAGAATAATGGGACAAACTTATGGAATTATTGTATTGTAATCGGTCCTTGATAAGTGTGCAAAGTTTCAGTTCAATCTGAAGTTTTTTGCTTTTTTTTTTTTAGTCCTGGAGATCCTGGTCAGGATAATGGGACAAACTTATGGAATTATTGTATTGTAATCGGTCCTTGATAAGTGTGCAAAGTTTCAGTTCAATCTGAAGTTTTTTGCTTTTTTTTTAGTCCTGGAGATCCTGGTCAGGATAATGGGACAAACTTCTGGAATTATTGTATTGTCGTCGGTCCTTGATAAGTGTGCAAAGTTTAAACTAAATCTGACCGTTCAAAGTTGGTCAAAATCAAGTTCAAAGAAGTCGGTTACAAACTGACAAACAAGCATACAAGCAAGCACACAAGCAAGCCCGCAAGCAAGCATACAGGTGAAGCTAATATAAGCGTGTTAAAAAATATGACTGTTAACCGCTACTAATAATCAATATTGCCTTTTGTAATTAAACTCTGGTCGCAGTGCAGAACCTTTCCGACGACATAGTGTATTTGCTATAATATATGCCTTATGGCTATTAAATGCATAATCATCTGTTACAAGCCCCTAGATTCCAGGTCCTAATCCGAGAAAGTATGATATGGATTTTCAATTTATTATTAATAAAAATTAATGAATTGAAAATATGAATTGATGCTAGGCCCAAATAATCGTAGATGTTTGGTGAATTGAAATATTATGTCCTTGGAGAAAATAAAAAATTAACCCTTTTATACATTTTCACAATTTCTATATTCGACAAGCATTTTATCAGCAAATTAAGTATTTAAACCTTTCAGTAAGTAATTTAAAATCCACGATCATGTATTTACAAATTCGGCCCTGTATGACCGATTTTATGAAAAATTTTAGGGGCATTTAAAATTTTACTAAAGGTTTAAATTTCAATTTTTAATCAATTTTTTTTGGTTTTTTTAAACCTTAAATTTTTTTTTCAAATCTTAAATACAACCCTTAAAATTTATGTTTATTCGCTCTGATCCGCCCGCTATTACCTACTCACGGCCTGCTATAAATGTGAAGTTGGCGACGCAAATAAACTGTTAAACATTTTTGAAAATACTGAAAATGAAATGCAAAGTAGCTATTTTGTAGTGGGTATGGCAAAAAACTCCATATATTATAATATCTCGTGAGTAATGATATTATTATATGACTCGTGTGACTGTTAAAACTCGCTAAATCGTTCGTTTTAAGATACTGTCACTACTCGTCAGTAATATACCTCATTACGCAACTGGATATTCATTCTACTATAAATTAACGATTTTATAAATGAAACGAGAGAAAAAATGCTCTGATCAAGAAATATTAAAACAGGTTCAGATTGACACACGTTTGATAAAATCAAATTGTTCAAACTGTATAATATAATAATATTCTTCTATTGGTTTCATGTGTTTTCGTTACCCCATGGTAATATGTAACGGTACATTTGTGCGCAAATTAAAAATTCATTACTAATTAATGACGTTATAATAATTTATTCATGCGTCATACCGTGTTGATTATAATTTTGCATTATTTGAATGTATAATATACTTACCTAATTTCCAAAAAATAAATACCAATTTTATAAATGCTGTTATATAAAAAAGTTTTAACTCTAATAGAAGGTCATTCAAATTTATTACCGCTATCAAAATTTAAGAGTGATGTAGCAAACTGTCTGTGCAACGTCCAAATTAAAATTGTTCCTAAACGCGGAAGACCAAATTTTTTAACAGAACAAAACATTCAAGCGAAAAGGTGCAAAAGCAATGCTTAACATGTACTTCCGATGGAAGTTCGGACTGGCGAGGTTGCGCATTGGCCAGTATTCGCGGAGAAAATAACAAGAGGCAAATTTCCTAGTTGCAAGGGATTTCCAGATATAATTTGCAAAAAATATGGGGTAGTTTTGTTTTAATAAAAAAAAATTGTTTCATCAATAGTTTTGAAATATCGGTTTGTGCATCATTGCAACATTACAAAATTTTGAAAATATAGCAATTTTTTTGAAACTAGATTTTTTTAATTATTTTTTCCATTATCTTATTATATCTTTGCACTTTGGTCGGCGCGTTTTGTTGCCTAAGCGGTTTGACGTATTTTGAAAAATGAGGTGTCTATAGATTCGTCATAGTCTCACGAGTGCTACTGGGTAAATGACGTCACGGAAAATTCAATATGGCTAGCTCTATAGACGTCATTTTGTCAGTACGCAAAAAATCGGTATCAAATGAAAAGGCTTCATGAGTAGATTCAACTAAAAGGAAGAAAATAAAAATAGAATATTAAAAAAACCGACTGCGTAAAAAGCGAGCTTGAAAGATGGAAACAAGGTCAAATGATAACATGCAGTCGAAGGCATACATGTATTAAAAGTTAAACAGAAATATCTGATGCCTCCGACTGCATATGTTGTTATCATTTGATCTTGTTTCCATCTTTAAAGTTCACTTTTTACGCAGTCGAGTTTTTGTTTTTTTTTTTAATAATAGATAGAAAAAAAATTATTTCGAATAAAAAAAGTCATGCATTTAAGGGTTAAAGTATAGTAGAGATGAATTTCATATCAGGAACCAAGCATAAAGGTCGATTTATATTATCCGCTCAGACACGGTGCAGGAACGTAGCGTTTCCGGCAGGATAAACATTTTTACATGCATTTCAAAATACGACTATTTATACTTAGCGGATCCCGTCCGTTCAGACACGTATCAACACTCGTATTTGAAATGCATGAAATGTTTGTCTTGCCGGAAACGCTACGTTCCCGCATCGTGTCTGACCGGATAATATAAATCGAGCTTAAGAGTGCGCATAAAATGATTTTCAAACGAAAGTTTGAACTGTAAATGCATAATCGATTTTTCGTAAAAGATTGCACCCGTGTTAAACTAGCTTTATAAACTAATAACTTTCGATTTGCGTTTGATGTTAGTTGTTACTTACATCATGGTTTAAAATATCGCCACTGTACACATTTATATAATAAGATCATAGTATGCTCAGATTATAAAATTATGTCTGTGTATTAGTGCCAATGTTTATACACATTTGTTCCTGGCGGCTTTAAAGTAAAAATGTTCCAGAAACAGATGAATGTTTATGATGAAAATGTTTTTACTCAGTCGGTTAGACCTAGTCAGTCAGTGCGCAGTTCACTTCAGCCGCCGCGATTTTCAGAAAACAATTGTGTCGTTAAATCAGAAATAATTTTTATATAATTATTACATAATTTACTGTTGAAGTGCGTCATTCATTACATTTTATAATATTTGTGCCAAGTTCATTTATAGTTTGAATTTCTTGTGATATTTATTAAATAAATTTTTATGATAGTTTTAATAAATCTGTTTTGTTGGATTTGTTTAATTTTTTATACGTACGTTTAATATTACGCGATTTGGTGCAATTGTGAAGTGAAATTAACAATTGAATTACTATTGTGATATTATATTGTTTCTAGTGTCCTTGTGATTTACAACTTTCTGTTCTTGAGATGGATTACGATTTGATGTTCTTTCCGGAACTGTTGGCGTACTATGATACATCATCATTGGTGACGTACATTTTTTTATTCATCTTTTAATTCATTTTTTGGTAAAATTCTACAGAATGGACATACGATTTTTTGGGCGAATTCTCGCGACATGCAGAGTTTCTCGCAAGGAGGAAGTTTCTCGCTTTCTCACGGGAGGAGGGGGTGTTAGTTTTTTAGGCGGGTAAAAAGGGGCTGGTCCAGAGGGGGAATTTTCCAAAAAAACGTTGGCGGGGGAGAGTACGTATGAACGTGTGTCCATTCATGAGTATTTTACCCATTTTTTAATTCATTTTTAATCCATTTTTAAATAATAATTTTACTGTGATTTCTCCCGATTTCGAGATGTCTGTAGGTATTTAAAGACTGATCTATACTATTCTTACACATTTTCGTGTACTATTGAAATATATTGTCAACAGCACGTTCGTGAAAAACGTCGTGATTGGCTAAATTGATCACGTGCTTAGCCAGCGAGAAGTTATTTGCTTTAAAAATAAGTTTTTCCTTTGAAAATAGCGCAAAAAAATTGCATTTATACTTTTTTTTTGACTACATAAAAATTTCTGCAATTCGCGGTTTGAAAACGCCGGGTAAGATCTATTTGTACTGAGGCGTTTTTAGCCTCCAATAAAACGTTTTATATTTGGTCTTTTTTTTTTTTAAATAAATTTTCTAACAGACATATATTTGGTACGCAAATAGTTCAATTAAATATTTCAACTTTTAAAAATTAATTTGGCTATTACTTAATTACCGTTGTCTCCTTACATAACATTTAGTTTTACTTTCGATTGAAATAATTTCATACTTACGAACACTTCTTGAACTGATTTTCAATAGTCCGGTCGCATCATAAGCTGTTTGCTATAAAATATATGTCTGTCGTATAAATTCATAAATTCATTAATCGGTTATTTCGTATATTGTCACTAATTTATCTTGTTTTTCAATAATAATTAATAATTTAAATAATTAAATTTTAAACCTGCATTGTAAAGTATAGACAAATTTTAGTCTGATAACTTTACAATCAGGGTGTGGTTATTTCACTGTAATTAGTTCTGATTTCTGAGTTTGGCGAGGCTTTAAGCCGTCTGAAACTCAGAAAATCTCAGTAAACTGTTACACATGTATTTTTGATGTATCGGGATTATTAAAGATATTGTTTAGTTAATTCGTATTTGCTTTATTGATAAAATTAAACCTTAACGAGGAACTGGGTGGGCCCAGCGGTTCCAAACCTTAATAATTAAAAATAAATAAACAAATAAAAGAAAAAAAGATAGTGTAGGGTTCAGTACTTCTTTAATATTTTAAATTTTCATAAAACAGATTCCATTCTGAATTTTTGATTAATTTCCGTACTTTTCATATGTTTATAATCAAGTGTCCATTTTGTATTTATATAATATATATATAGTGTGTAAACGGTTTTACCGAAATTAGGGAAAATAACATTGAGAATATTTACAATTTTATAGTAATGCTATGGGCCATAAGATCCAACGTAAATATGTAGTGGATTTACATAGAAAAAATAGTACAATGAATTTTTTAAACAATTTTTCATAGCAACGGTTAACTATTAAGAGTAACTCGGAACCTGCTAAATAAAAAAAACAAACAAAGCATCTACTATATATTTACATTAGATTTTAAAGCCCATAGCCTTGTACAAAATTGTAAATGTTCTCGATGTTATTTGCTCGGTAAAACTGTTTTTGCCATACCCACTACAAAATAGCTACTTTCGGTGTATGTATAGAGGCCATTAATGACCCATTTAACAGGTAGGTGTGCGGAAAATGGTTTACTTTCCGCACTAGCGCAGAAAATAACGGTTGCCATGGCAACTTCTGTTAATTCGCTCTATACGCCTGCGTACGCTTGCGTGCGCCTGTCATTACTTACTTGCACGAACTTCGCGGCACACTAGAAGAAAAGATGGCGACGCAAATGAACTGTCAGACTTTTTTGAAAATGACGTAAAAAGTAGGTATTTTGTAGTGAGTGTGGCAAAAAATAGCATATAATGACTCGTACGTAATGGTATTACGGCTCGTGTGACTGTAAAAACGAGCGATACTGTCATCACTCGCCGTAATATGCCCCATTACGTATCTAGACATACAATCTACTATTACATCCCGTATATAAGATAAATATTTAAATAAAATCGAAATTTTCACTCTTAAGAAGTTATTAAAATAGTTGTGATATTTGGCAACTAAAGTTATCTGCCGGAATTTACAATGAAAATTCTAAGTCATAATTTTGACATCACGGAATATATTATAGAGTTGACTAAATTATTTATAATATAAAAACTCACATAAATGTCTTGAAAATTTAAAAATCACACATTTTATTTCTTAATAACGTTTTGATGTTACATCTAACTAATTTATTTTACATGATTCGGTAATTCGTTAAGCTCACTGAATGCCACCCGCGTTCATATTTTTTTAATATTATGTAAGTTGAACACGCACTGGCGATTTTTATAGCGCAACTGATCAGTCGCCCGATTCTTTTATCGCGTGATAAAAAATACAATCAACACTGATGACTCTAATCTCAAAATATGTAAATAAGAATATTCAAACAAAAAAATCGTAACTTAGTAAACATTCCATTCATAATTTCAGTATTAAATTACGTTGAAAGTCACAGACAATTTAATTTATCAAATATTTTTTTTTTTAATATGTGAATTGTTGGCTTCTACACCATATGTGTAAGAAATATTTTAAATGAGGATTATTAGAATTCTTAAAATCTTAATTTTTGGATCAAATAAACTGAGTAATTTTGAGTCAAAGTATGAGTTTTTTTTTTTTATTTAACCAACAACATGTGCATCGGCATTTGCCAATAGCACTACAAATAATTTATAGTGATATCCAAAAAGTATGAGTTTTGCTGACCATATTAACATCATCAGGAGATGTTTAAAAGGAGATGATTTGTTTTAATCATCTCCTGATGATGCTAACATGGTTATCGAAACGTTAGTCAAGCGTAAAGTTTTTGTGTTTTGTGATTATTTTTACAATATAATAATAAATCATAAATTATTCATAGCATTCGGGCGAAGCCGGACCGGGGCGCTAGCGTTCAATAATTAACTCAAATTTCATCTTTTACAAATTACTAGTTTATTTTTACATATTTTAAAGCGCCTCGACACTGCAGGTGTCCAAAATCTTACAATTTTTAATTACGAGATTTTAAACTACCAGATCTCAGACCACTGTAATATATTTATTTTCACACCAAATATTAGCTGAATTCAAAATTTAAGCCTTTACAGAAATCTTGCAATTTTTTATTTTTTATTAATAATAAATTATAGACGCGTCGACAACTTAGGTCATTTATAGCGTCTTGATTACATTAAATAACAATTAACTTAAAACTAAATGACATCACAAAACATCCATCAGCGGAGACGAGATTCGAACCCACGACAGTCTGATCTAGAGGCCGCGACGCTAACCACTGAACTACACTGTCCTCTCTTGCAATTTTTAATCACGGGCTGTTGGACGATCAGGTGTCCAGACTTACTGACTGTATAGTATAATATTTATTTTCACCCTAAATACTAGCTAATTGCAAAACATTAGCCCAAAAATCGTGCAATTTTTGACCAAGAGCTTATTAGTATTAAAATTTTGTGTCTGAAGCTTCTTGACATTTATAAACGTTTCGTTGCATTTAATTTGTTGCTGAGGGCAGTGTAGTCTAGTGGATAGCGTACTTGGTACCAGCCTCTAGACTATTTAGTTTTAAGCTGGTTGTTATTTAATGTAATTTAAGACGCTAGTGACCTAAGTTGTCGACACGTCTATAATAATAATAATTTCCTTTATTCATTTGTGCCAATTACAGCGTAAATAGCGTCAGAGAAATCACATTTAAAAACAATTAACATTTTAAAAACATTAAGACACGTTAAAAATTATCATTAAAAACCATATTCTTAAATATTAAAAGCATATACATAATATACAATTAAAGTCAGTTCGCAGTAAGCGCAATAAAATAGTAAAAACATATTAAAATATTAACAATATCTATACTAAACAATACATAAAAAGACATTAAAATTTATCAGTAAAATCCAGGTCAAAAAATTCATTTAAATTATAAATAGCATTTTCCATTAGAGTATTTTCAATCTTTGATTTAATATTTATTTGATTTAATTTAAGGATTTCTAAAGGAATCTACAATAAATAAATAAAAATTTAATTTGTTAAAGTATAGCTTAATTTGTAAAGGTGAAATATCAGTAATAAATTTGACATCAATTAATGTCTTTGGTGTTTATCTAACACGTGTATAACTATATAATATTATTTGTTAAAATGTGGCGACAAGTTATTTAGTTTGTCTAACATATTATACAAAAGCTATTTGTCAATTACTCAGTCTTCTAAACACCCCGAGTTCCGCGTATAATTTACGATGCTGTAGTTATATAAGACTTTTGAGCGTCAGATTTCATTTATAAAAAGAGAAGCGTGTCAACAGAAATGTTTGTTACACATCTGCTATGCTGTGTAATTAACATGTTCCTTCTACAAGCTAATCATTAGGCACGGTTTAATTAACTAGACTCCTGTATTTACACTAGGTATATCGACTGACCCCAAAAAAACACGTCCAAGTTTGTTCAACTGTGCAGTTTTGAAAAAATAAATTATTTTAAAAAAACAAAAAACCCGACTACGAAAAAAGCGAACTTAAAAGATGGTTAAATTGTGTTTTAAAGACCACCAACAGCTAAGGTTATTTGGACCTAGCACCAATTCATATTTTTAATTCATTATTTTTTTTAATAATAAATTAAAAATCCATTTGACACTTTTACCAGCTCTCGGGCTAGAACCCGGGAACTGAGGACTTTGTAATAGAGGAACCATAGCAACGCCATGTAAACAACAGCATTGCTACACGCTCGGCCATTCTCAAGCCCTTAAAGGATGAAAACACGATTAAATGATAACATGCATTAAGATTTTGAATTGAAATTTGTCATACCTACGTAGATACGATTGGAAGAAGTAATTTTTGATTTCATTTAAAAGTTTTTTAGAAATACCAGGGACAGACCTGGGTTCTTCATATCGTAACCCAAGTACGCCCCTGGTATTTCTAAAAAATTTTAAATGAAATTAAAAATTACTTTTTTCATTAGTATCTACGCATGCCAAATTTCAATCCAAAATCTTAATGCGTTTTCGAAATTATAGTAAAATTGTTTTAAAAAACAAGAAGTTGAGGACCCTGTATCTCGAAAACTAGTCGTTTTTGATTTTGATTTCACGTTTATATGAACTTTTATTCTTAGAATGGTCCAAGGAATTACACTAGTGATGCGCGATACGAGATGTTTTAGTCGATTGTCTCGATTATTCAAACATCTCGATGACTCTCGATGGTTGTCACTTGGACTCGATTGTTGTTGTTTCATAGTTCACCGAGACCGAGTCGCATAGTACTGAATCGTACACTGTCAAGAGCCACGTAATATACAATCGTTCATCACTCAACAACTGTGGTCGAGTCGATTGTCGATTGTGCAGTAATCGCGTAAATACGAATTCAATAGTGAAGAGATCACAGAGTAGTGAGTACCGACTGAACAGTGTGAACAGTGAACAATCAACGAGTCGCGTGAACGTCAGTCGACTAGCATGTAACCTTGAATCGCGATTATAATATGTATTCTCATTCGCTGCTATTGCTATAACCTATGTGGCAATAATCGACTTGAACAATCGAACATTTCGATTGTAAAATCAAACTCCGAGTCGATTGTGGATTCGATTGTTATAACGATTACAATTATTAAACATTTTGAATAATAATAAAACACTAAGTTTTTAAATTTACACTATATCTTTATTTTTTGACAATTGTTTCGTCAACACAGTGACTTGACGAAATAATTGTCAAAAAATAAAGATATAGTTTAAATAAAGCTTAGTGTTTTGTTATTATTCAAAATGTTTAATATTAATTTACATAAAGTACGCACCCACTCTATAATATAATTACAATTATTGTTTCGATTGTAAAAATATCTCGTATCGCCCATCACTAAATTGCACCCTCAATTTTGTCGACCTACTTAGGGACCACCCACCGTGTAGAAGTAGTTCTACGTCTTCGGTTGCGGCACAATCTTAATTACTGTGCCCCTTGTAATTTTTTTTCAAGGCCATTCTATATAAAATTCTACAGATTCAGGTTGAACAGATCAAACTGTATACTGTGTGTAGATTATACGTTTTACGTAATTCGAAGTTTGTTTGCAGTTTGTATTAAAGACATTATTATGTGCATCACCGTTATATGCAGAGTCAATTAGAAGTTTCCCAGTTAACATGATGTTTCTCAAAGTCAAATTTCTCTTATTAATACAATTTTAAGTAATTATGTGTCGAGATTTTCAAATTAAGGACTCTTGTAAAAGCGGTTTGCATGTACATGAATTTTTTTCTTAAAGACAGATTCAAAGGAACACTTTTTAGAGGCTCTCTCACTGATAAGTAATACTATATAAGTACACAAAATACTGATTATAAAATGACTCCAATAAAATATACCTTATATGGCTTACAGGGTTTAAAATTTAAATACAACAGACAAGGACAAATAAGGGTATGTGCCTCGCCCACATAAGCGTACGGTCGAAGTTATATTTCATACATTTACATTTTTGCTTTTCCCCTCTCTGCATTTTTAAAATTTATTAATAAATAACTAACGACCGTATTCATAGTTAACCCTCAAGTAGTAAGGGACACTTACTCATACCCTCAAATCGAATATGCGTTTCATAGTCAAAATTGATGTAAGAGCCCTTACATCACCCTCACCTTAAGGGTGGATAGTATGTCCCTTAAGTGTCGAAAAAGTAAAAACAGTAAAACACATGAAAAACACGCATTTATATCAAAAATGACAACTAAACACAATCGGTCTGCAGTATGACCAACTGTTCTAAAGGAAAAAAATCATGGAGGTTTACTATAATTCTTCCCTCACTCAAGGAAATGACTATGAAACGCTCCTTTGAATAAGGTGCCTTCAGCACTTAAGTGACCCTCAGCGAAGGGACCCTTATCACTTACCTTAAGGGTTAACTATGAATATG
Source organism: Mongoloraphidia duomilia (assembly GCA_039654895.1). Classification (NCBI taxonomy): domain Eukaryota; kingdom Metazoa; phylum Arthropoda; class Insecta; order Raphidioptera; family Raphidiidae; genus Mongoloraphidia; species Mongoloraphidia duomilia. The sequence goes on from CM077520.1 coordinate 15,205,560, forward strand.
GGCATAAGTACTAGATATTTAAATTAAATCCATGGATATCATAACAGCTATAGATAAATATCCAAAGCCTGCTTACAACATTACACTATTTTGAAACGTCAAAAAATTGATGTTCAAATCATAAAATCAGTAAGAAAACGATTTTTTCTTGGGACGAGACCTAATAGATCGATTTTTCCCCTCAAAATCCTTTTTCATTAATTTTCATCCAAATCGTCAGAGTCGTTTTGTCCCTGTCAGCGTTTCATTAATTTTTGTGTCAGTAATTTTTGAGTCGAGGTCATTCCAATTCACTGATTAAAAAAATTCGCTGAAGTCATTTTTTATCTGCCTAATCAAGATATCTATGATTTTTAGCTGACCTTTAGTAGATCAAAAATATTAAGAATATGAAAAGCGAGAATTGTTTTGCTGGAAAATTTTCAGTTACGAGCGGTTGTTTAGTAGGTGGCTCCCCAGTAGAATATTTTTACTATGTTTTTTCGAGGGACGCAAATATATACTGTTTGACCAGCGAAAGAATGTGCATAGCAGCTTTTATTTAGAGTAAGCGGCGCATGAAAACAAGCAAACGACGTTCTTTCCTTGGTCGGACAGTATTAATTTATACATCAATAATCGGATAGCATAAACATATAAATTCACAGATTTTACTAGGTATTAGTCGTATCAGAAACCAAACATAAATGTGGGTTCATTTGTGAATCCAGTTTTACTAAATTATTTCTAAGTTGAAGACTTTTTGCCGCTAATTGAATCACTCGTAATTAAAACACCACCTTGAAGTAGCTTCGTCTCTGTCTGAACCGTTTTCAAATATCGCCTAGAGATAATCGTCTATCTCTCTCTCTCTCTTACCCGTTACTTGATTTATTTCACGTCACCGAAGACGTAATTTAGTTACGTGAAGTTGCTCGTCTTTCGAAATTCTCTAGTAGATTTCTGTTTTATGTAATATGTGCCCTTTACTTGTAATTTAATAATGTTTATTTATTTAAGTAGTCTATAAGACGAGCAAGTAGCTTAGTGGTAGAGCACTAGACTCGTATTCGGAAGTACTGGGTTCGAATCCCGCCAGGGGCAAATGTGACTAGAACTTTTTTCCTACTGCTTCACGCCGCAAAACGGTAATATTCCTGTCCCGGCCTTCTTGTTGGGGTTTCCCATGGTTTTCCTCAATAATTCCAGATGAATATCGAGATAATACCTTATACAAAGACCATGGCATAATTATTGTTATTATTTAAGTAGTCTATATACAGGGTGTATCAAGGAATTGAAAACACAAAAAATTAATGAATGCAACAAGGAATTGAATTGTGTGGATTATAGACGCTCGACAACAGATGTCATTAGCATCTGAAGCAAACAAGGAAGACAATGTGCTGTGTTTACCAATGTTCAAATCATAGAAGTTTTGTATTTCCAAAGAATTCTGAACTAAAAAGAAGTGGTAGCATGCTATCAGAAGGGAAAAAACTTAATTTCTCGCGTGTTTTTCTATGAAAGCTAATGATAACTTATAGGTGGATATATACCTGCTGCCATCTATATTACGTTTCTCATGTTCCCATCTCCATTAACGGTTTTTAGCACGAAAGAAGAGCGTAGAAATCTGATTATTAATGATTTTCACAACACTGTTGTCCTATGTTCTCAATCATGTTACACCCAGTATATACAAGAGGTGTAAATGACATTTTTCCCGAATATACAAAAACTGCTTCGACCATTTTGTCTTAGTTTCTGTCGACAAGAAAATTTCCTATAACTACAGAATGCTTCAGAGAATTGATCTGATTTGTCGAGCGCCTATAATATATAATATCTCTACGTTTCGAAGTAGATTTGATTCTTTATAAAATAATCTCTATTAAATTAACAAAAAAATGCATGTTTACTAAAAAATTACTAAACTATCACTGAGTTGAATGTAACAAAAATTGAAGTATCTAATTCGTATGTCAATTATTACATTAATAATTACCTATATAACAAATTTAAAAAATTTAAAATTTGAATTATTACAAAGTTTTTATAAATTTTTTATAAAAATGTGAACATCGCAATCATACAGTGTTTATATGGATTTCAAAATTTTTAATGTTATAAGTTTCTTTTTTCCTTACATTTAAATTGTAGAAGAAAATTTCGTCGAAAAACTTTCCACAGGTTGGCAGTATTGCCAAGACGGATTCTGTTTTATCATCGTCTCTATTGGCTGGAATAGCTATGTACAAAGTTTACAATTTTTTCCGACCGATATATTTTCTTTTGATTTTTTTTAAATTAGACAAATATAATAAAAATTTATGACTGTTTTCTTGTATATTTTACGATTTGCTTATAATATAACCGCATATTTTCAGAGATGAATGCCCGGAAAGAAAAAAAAATCTGACCGCATCCCACTTCACAGAATATTTCCATATATCTATGTATTCGCAGACGAATATATTGTGACTAAAATGAAGTGAAATATACGATTATTCGTCTACAACAAAAATGAGTTTCTTTATACAAACTTTTTTCCGGAGACATGAAAATATTATATTGTCGTCGGAAATGCGTAGGTACTGATCTGAAAACGCTATTAATTTGATAGAGGACAGTGTGGTCTAGTGGTTAGCGTCGTGGTTTCTGGATCAGACTATCGTGGGTTCAATTCTCGCCTCCGCTCATGGATATTTTGTGATGTAATTTAGTTTTAAGTGAGTTGTTATTTAATGTAATCAAGACGCTAATGACCTAAGTTGTCGACGCGTCTATAATTTACAATAAATAAAATTAAAAATATTAATTTGATAGATTATAAACGCGCGACAACAGAGGTCCTGCAAGCTTTTTATACATTCACGAAAATCAGTTTTGGTTCGCTGTTCAAACTCCGAATTTGAGAAATGTAAATTAGTTAAATATCCAATTAAAAAAAAAACAGCTAAAATGTGAGTTTAAAGATACTAGTTTTTGGCTGCGTCTCCGTCTTCGTGACGATTTGTGTTATTTATTTCTCTTCGGAACAACGGAATCATTTTTAAACATGCATAGCCCAAAAGCCTGACCAGATGGGAAAAAATCATCAAAATCGGTTCAGCGGTTCTCGAGTTATAAACGGACAAACAGACAGAGAGACGTCGCGTTTTATAAATTTACATAAAAAATAATATGTTTCGGTAAAATGCCGACCCTTATCTGCGTGGATAGTTTAATGTATCGACCTTTTGGAAGACAGTTTGGTGTAACGTTTAGCGTGCTAGCCTTTCGATCAAACTGTCGTGGGTTCGAATCCCACCTCAGACGCTAATGACTTCTGTTGTCGAGCGTCTATAATCCACAATTCATTCATTCATTCGAATCCCACCTCCGCTCATGGATGTTTTGTGAGGTCGTTTAATTTAATTTGATGTAATTCGACGCGAATGATCTTAGTTGTTGAGCGTCTACAAAAAAATAAATATATCGACCTTACTACGTTTCGCCTCATTCATAGACCATAGTTTATATGGAACTGTGTGATATGTGTATTGTAGGCATTCGTCTATATTCCATGCTATGCAACAAAAAAAAAACAACAAAACGTTTTTTACATCATAAAATACCAACCAAAAACGGTTTTTCATAAATCTCCGATTTTAATAATTCATAAATTTATTGGTTTGCTTTGGAAGCTGACCACAGCTGAGCTACTCGCATGCAAACACACCAATATATTTTATACTCGGTTTCAATTCCAATAAATTGAACAAAATACCGTTGTTCAAAAAGAGGATTTTATTAGAAGAATCCAGTTTGGGCGCACAGAAAACATCAATTTATTACTTCCCACCTCTATTATGGTAGGGAAGTAATGGATTTAGTCCGAAAAAAAATATTTCGAGATTTTAACAGATCTTCACTCTCCGACGTACGAAACGTCACTAGTGATGCGCGATACGAAATGTTTTAGTCGATTGTCTCGATTGTTCAAACATCTGGATAACTCTCGATGGTTGTCATTTGGACTTGATTTTTGTTGTTTCATAGTTCACTGAGACCGAGTCGCATAGTACTAAATCGTACACTGTATACTGCATACCCGATACGAATTCAATAGTAAAGAGATCACGGAGTACCGACTGAACAGTGTGAATAGTGAACAATCAACGAGTCGCGTGAACGTCTTTCGACTAGCATATAACCTTAAATCGCGATTATATGTATTCTTATTCGCTGCTATTGCTATAACATACGTGGCAAATAATCGACTTGAACAATCGAACATTTCGATTGTAAAATCGAATTCCGAGTCGACTGTGGACTCGATTGTTATTATGAACGATTGCAATTGTTTCGATTGTAAAAACATCTCGCATTCGTCCATCACTACGTCACAGAACGATCGCATCCTGAACCGGTTTGAAATTCGGATTGCGAAACAGTTGATTCGTGTGCGGAGAATCTTAATTAAACATTTTGGAACGGAGTCTAATCGATGTTTTTGACTAGTTTTCTATTCGTTAGTTCCCCAGACGCCACTTTTATATAAAACTGCATTTTATGTATGCATTTATATATATAAATGTTTCAACTGTAATAAATTCGTTTGCAATATTGCATGTGAGATTCGTCACAGATCCCACTTTATTACCATTGCACTTTGACATGCATTTTCATTTCCGAGACTCTATATTTTATTTATGTTGATAAAAATATAACATCTACATATGTTGAATGTTTTTTGTTCGTGTAAAAATTGCATACATGAACTGCAGAGTTTGTGTTTACTCTGGTTATCAGCGTGATCAAAATTCCCAATGAGGACATCATTTATTTTTTTGTGCATAGATCCTTACTAATGATAAATGCAGTTATAGAACGAGAGCTAGTGACAATTTTTTGGTGTTATTTATTCAAGGCCTTATTTTTGTGAAGACGTTGAGGGAGGCAAATTAAAGTGCCCTGAGTAAGGGATTTTGCTAGACAGTGGTATGGGAGGGATGCAGACCGCCCCCAACATGTAACAAAAGAAAAATGGTCACAATTATTATTGATTCAAGGCTGAAATTGTTTGTATAGCTTATCGGTGACCCAACAATTCCTTTTTAATATTTACAGATCGATTGGTCAGTATTAAAAAGGGTGGCAGATCACCCTAAACGTGTCATGTACCCGACGAAATTTATATTATTAGTTCAAGGTTCAAATTTTAATATGTTGTTACGGCGACTGTTTTAAGCATATATTTCAATTTACAGAACAAAATGTCGCTATTAACTCCCTCTCTTAGAGGGAAACTTGCTCGCCTAGGTGTTTATATCGTTCTGCAAAGGGGTTAATACCGACATTTTGTTCTGCAAATTGAAACCGTTAGATCCATAGAAAGAGTCGAATGTATTCAATTCAATTTTAACTGAATCTTATCTCACCTTATATTTTCAATAGAAGTCAATCTATAGTAATTTATCAATCGATAGAATTTCGAAGCTGTTTCCAATCCACATATTATACTGTAACTAATGTTTATTATTTCTGGAGTTACGGCTGGAACGTCATATTTTTATGTGCTTTTAAAAGTGACTGCACGTGTGTCGATGAAAACATGTTCATGAAAATATAGGCAGCTGTCACACATACAAAAAAAAACTGTATGGCGTGTTACTAGCTGACATTACCCTGTCAGATTAAAATGCATATGTATTATTTCACATTACATACATTGCTTGATTAGAATTTGTTTGCCAAAAAATATGTCCATGTCAGAGATGCGATTTTTATACGTTTTTCATAAAAACAGTCCTTAAATATTGTCATGTAAACGTACTATGTTACTATCCCTTTACATAACTATTTATAAATATTAGAACACGACAGACAGACCCCAGTTCTCTGTAATAAAGTAGTCAATAAAACTAAATATAAAAACTATTTTAAATATTTAATTTATCAAGAACCACAAAATATTATTCAAAGCCTTGATAATTAATTCGTTCATAGAGTAATCCGAATGCCTCTGTAATTACCCTGTCCCGCGTAATAACTGATTGGTGTTGATAAAAACCAGTACCATATACACGAAAATCATAAAATGTCAAAACGAAAACATAAAACCTTAAACTAACAATGAAAATTAATAATTACATATCATTATGACTTTATTCCTTATAGCAAATAAATTCACTGTCTTATAGAACTACGACTGTCTTAGCAGCTACGACTTGGTCGCTATGATATTTTTTTAGAAGGCTATACATAAGAAAAATGTAAATGCCACTGCCAGGACTCGAACCCGAAACTCCGAATTTCGCGTCGGACGAGTTTGCCTACTGCTGGCACTGTGGAGTAATTGGAAACTCTTCTGACCCGAAATTGGGAGTTTTGGGTTCGAGTACCGTCAGAGGTGTTTACATTTCTTTATGTAGCCTTCTAAAAAAATATCATGGTGACCACGTCGTCGATATATTATGTTAATTCGCTAATTCAGTGAATTTATTTGCGGCAGGAAATCTAATTATATTGATTATTATTAATTTTCATTGTTAGTATAATAAATACCGTAATTTCTCCGGTAATCTGTATTTTGATAAAACTTTAAAATTAAAAAAATAATAATAAAATTAAGAATTAATGAAATTAATATTAATTTTCATAAATATTGTTATTTTTATGTACTTGAAAAAGTCTAAATATATAGACGAAACGTCGTACATTCTATTAAATAAATCAAATATTTTGTCCACTATCCTGCGATTTTTCTTAATTTTATTATAATCACGATGGACACGATTTCTAATTTAAAAAAATAATATTGTTGTTATAACAGTACAGTTTAAATTGATAAATATAAAAATATGAAATTTCCATTCCAACAGATTTCCAACTACTATGAAGTGTCAGTGTTTATATAAAAATTTTTTGAAGTGAAAACTTCCTTATGTGCGCTTTGCCTGGGCAGTTAACAACAGTGATGTGAAACGCGCCCGACGGTGACAATCGGGGTTACTCGGCTCAAACACGAACACGTATTTGCAATATTCTGGTAATAGTGTGTAGTTCATAAGTGTGCTAATAGATGACACTAAAAACTTAAAACGAGTAATAAGTTATTTGTAGTTCACAAGTGCGCTAACAGATGACACTAAAAGATATATTTTGTGCGCTAATAAATGACACTAAAACTTAATATTATCGTTAAGGTATTATATTCATCAAATTAAATTGTATATAGGCCGATTTTAATATATTTATGATTAAACAGTGTGATTAAAAAATTATACATAGATATATTTTAAAATTAGAAAATCTGAAGTTTTCAGTTCTGTCGTGTGGTCATAAGCATACACCCATTTTTTTTAAAATAAGCGCATCTGCAAGTAACGGCTAATTATAATTAAATACTTCTGATTTATTTTCTTGTGTTTTTTGTGAGTGTAAAAGAGGCTTTATAAAATCAGTACAACCGCCATAGTGATTAGCATTTAGCTATTTTGTTGCGAAGTAGATTCTAACGGTTGCATGTGTACGTACAGTATATACACATTATATGCATTGCCAGGAATAGATAGGCCATGATCGACGTCTATTTGTTGATGTTTCATTTTGAATCTTTCCGCGAATCGACTACAGACTATACATGCGGAAACTTGAAAGCTACGTTTCGTTGATTTCAAAGTAAAATCAACGCTGTTGACTCATGTAGTTCTTATAATTCCCCAAGATGCAATCGGTTATTATATATTTTTTGCCGTACCCACTATAAAAAACAGTACTTTTAATGAGCCATTTTCCTGAGAGTAGTTCCTTCAATTATCCACGAGAGGCAGCTCTTGGGGTAGGTACAAACATTATTATTTATTCCCCATTAGTGTCGTATCATTTTAGTGATATAACTTAATAAATTTAATAAGTTAATAATTAAGTTATACCACAAAAATGACACGACACTATAATGAGGAATAAATAATGTTTGTACCTACCACAAGTGCTGCCTCTCGTGGATAATTAAAGGAACTATTCTCAAAAAAATGGCTCATTGTAGTAAGTGCCCCGAAATAACAACATTAAAAACATAAAAAACACCGTAAATGGATATTATAGGTTAGGCAAACTGTCAGATATAGTTTACAATCATCGTGTAGGATGGCACCACTTTCGATTACTTTCGACCCGAAAAGAACTTCCCAAGGGACCAAAACATTTTATACTTTTAAATTTTAATCTGTACATGCGTGACTTTTCTTTTTTGTCACTGGCATGCAAAAGTCAACTTTCGTCCTCGAACTAAAAAAAGCGGTTTCTTTTAAAACTGTACCCATAAATTGACAAATCTAGATAGTATTATTATTAAAAAATCGCAAAAAATAAAAAATAAATGATTATTAACATTTTTAAGCATCTTAAATACCTGTAATTAATAGAGTGCAATAGTTAATTTATTTGACTAATCAAAAAGCAAGCTTATATTCATCTTATAGGTATATTAAAAATTGCGAGGTTGTCAGTAAATGTTTTAATTTTGCATTTTACATTCACTTTTTCCAGTAAATCAGAACTATGTACGTTAGGGTGGGTCAAAAAAATCAAGTATTTTTTTTACAAGTGACACGGAAAAATGGGTTGCTAGACACCTTAAAAAAATTCTCACCAAATATGAGCTCTTAATTTTAATAGAAAGATCCTCCGCATCACAGTTTTTTATTTTTTTCTCAGTCCGATAGAAAAAAATTCATACCTCATCATTAATTGATTGTACAGAAAAATGTTTAAAGAGAATTTTGTAGGAAATTTAATGCTCTACAAAAAAGGTATCTTATATTTTTTCCACAAACCTCACCATTTGAAAGATATTGAAGATTTATAATAGTCATTTATTGTCGAGTTCATAAACAAAAATGAAATTTGTCTTAAAATAATCAAACTTAAATCTTCAATATCTTGCAAATGGTGAGGTTTGCGGAAAAAATATAAAATACCTTTTTTGTAGAGCGTTAAATTTCCTACAAAATTCTCTTAAAACATTTTTCTGTACAATCGATTTATGATGAGGTATGAATTTTTTTCTATTGGACTGAGAAAAAAATAAAAAACTGTGATGCGGAGGATCTTCCTATTAAAATTAAGGGCTCATATTTGGTGAGAATTTTTTTAAGGTGTCTAGCAACCTATTTTTCCATGTCACTTGTAAAAAAAAAATAATTGATATTTTTTACTCATTCTAATGTACGTCATCATGCGATGTTGCAACGTCTATGAGTCTAAATTCAAGCGTTCCAAAAAACACATGGCCGCTTTAACTCTAATAATTTACACCAGACTATCTACATAGGTATATGCATATGAGTTTATTTTCAATTTACTTTATATTCGTACATTGATTACTCATCAATTTTGTAGGTAATTGAATTTTAGATGCAACATTTTTACTCATCAGACTCACAACAGAATAAATTCTCTAATAGTTAGAAAAATCCTTTTTGCCATACCCACTATAAAATAGCTGCTTTACATTTATTTAGCAGGCCGCTGTGCGGAAACGTATCCTTCACACACTAGTATGGGAAAGCAAGCCATTTCCATAGTTATTTATGTTTATTCACCCTCATCCGCTCGCTATTACCTGCTCACAGCTACTAACTCTCGGCCTACTATAGAAGTGAAGTTGGCGACACAAAATGAACTGTCAACATTTTTTGAAAATGCAGTGAAAAGCAGCTATTTTATAGTGGATTTGGCAAAAAATACCATATATATCTCGTGCGTAATGACTCATGTGACTGTTATCGGATCATTTTAACATACTACTCGTTAGTAATATAAGATAAAGTAAGATAAGATATACCTCATTACGCCACTAGATGTACTGTCTACTATTTTCCACAAGGAAATGGAAGTATGACTATAGTATAGAGTCGAAAAATCGAGTCCGAGATTAAAGCCAGCTTCTGCAAAATGTCCTGATTTGAATGATTTTGTTTATAAAATGTTTAGCTCAGTAAGGACTTGAGGCATATTAATTTTGATATAAATTGAATCGGTGGTTTTTAGGGTTCCGTACCTCTGAACGGAACCCTATTACTGAGCCTACGCTGTCTGTCCGTCAATCCGTCTGTGACAAGGCTCTATCTCACAAACGGTATAAGAGGTAGGTAGCTAGTTGAAATTTTCATAGATTGTGTGTTGTTGCGACATGAATCATGACAAATAATAAAAATCAAAAAGTTTACTCCCTATACATTGGATATATTATGCTCGTATATCTTGTGTGTATCTCTGTCGTTTTCTCTAGAATTGAACGCTTATACTACTCCAGTATACCTTGTTTCTACTATGCTAGTGCAGTAAGTCTTGTAGCGCAATGGTTAAAGCGTTCGCATGTCACCCCGAAAAGCTGTATTCAATTCCGACTGGACACGTGTTTTTTTTTGTTTTTTTTTTTTATAATGTAAATATTGTAAAATTTTTAGAATAAGAAAAATTTCAAAATAATTTCAAAAAAACAGCGATAAAAAGTAGGTATTGAATTTAAAAATTGACCAGTTATAGGTACCCTGCACATGATTTTTCTCCACTTAGTTAATTTACATCGACCAGATGTGTCAGTAATTATAATTTTAAATCCATCAATTATTTACATATGCCGGATTCTGTGTAACTCCATCGCTACCCACTTTGATTAAAAGCGCTTAATATTAGCTCCAACTAAAAGCACTTGCAAACTGTCTATTGAAATATGACGTACTATAAAAAATGTTAAATGCTCGTTGTAAAAATAATAAAGTTGATTGAATTGTTGGTGCGTTGCTTTATATCATCTAAAAATAAAACACTGTTTTATACAAAGAGGTAACTATGATCTGAATTGAACACTGATTTATGTTTTCTAAAAATAAACTCTGGTAAACGTAGTAGGAGTGAGGTTTCGAAACTTTACTTTATTCACCGTAATTCTGTATTTTCATTTGTTGGTTTTATTTTACATTTTTAATGCAGACACGAAATGAGAATTGACTTTATAATGCTTTTTTTAATAATTAATTTTGTAGTTTTCGGATAAAACAAACCTTGAAATTGAAAGTATTTTTTGCCATACCTACTATAAAATAGCTGCATGTAAAGTGACTTTTGATAGGCAGGTCTATGGGAATGTATCTTTTTCACACTAGTGTGGGAAAGTGAGCCGTTTCCATAGTGATTTATGTTTATTCGCCCTGATCCGCCCGCTAATTAAATGACAAATTTATTTTTTTTTTGTCGTTAAAAAAATTATTTTTTATTTATTTAAAATTATAAAGTTATTACAATGTTTATATAAGTAATGTTATTTGATAATAATTAATATTTATGATTGCTTCTGTTTTGCACACAGAATTTAAGGGCTACGCCCGACAACTGTGTTTGTTGAGTTTGTGATTAAATCTTCCGGGTATTTTCAACCGGAGTAAAAACGACAGGTTGCCTCAAGTGAACTGTGTCCTGGAAGATGTGTTGTGATCAGCAATAATATGAACTGTGGGAAAGAAATGTTATGAGAAAGTATCTGATGTCATATTTACATATTGTTATATGAAACATGTCATATAATTCGTTATTACCTACCGACAGCTACTCTCGGCCTACTATAGAAGTGAAATTGTCGATACAAATGTATACTGTCAAAAAATTTTAAAATACTGAAAATGGAATGAAAAGCAGCTATTTGATAGTGGGCATGGCAAAAAATACCATAATATGTATCTCGTGCGTAATAATAAAATTATAACTTGTGTGACCCGTCAGTAATATACGTCATTACGCAACCAGATATACAATCTACTATTACACATTTGGATTTAATAACATTATACAAGGAATAATACAAGGAATAGGGACAATTTGAGTTGCATCAAGCCAAATTTAACTCTTTATTTGAAAAGTCCTATATATTGTTGCACCAAGATATTCAATCTGGTTCCAAATGAAATAAAAAATATTGCGAGTTTTCCACTGTTTAAAAAAAAATTTAAAGCTTTCCTTGTTGAAAAATGTTTTTATTGCTTAAATGATTATTTTAACATGTAACCATGTATGTTTTTGTATATATATTATGTTTTTATATTAATTGTAAATGTATCTGACTTCTCCTATGCAAATTTTCTTTTGCCGCTGCAGGAGTAATAAACAATTTGAATTTGAATTATATAAGGGAAGGGAAAACATAACTTTTTTAACTTACAGAGATTTTTACGTTATCGAATTGTTTGAGTAATCGAGATTCTACTGTATTAAATTTAAGCTTGATATATTTTTAAAAAAATGTTATGCAATCATTAATTATTCAAAAACTCGTAAGTTTTGAAAAAAATGACTGTGAATATGTATACGGCCAGTGGCTACAAAACATGAAAAATATTTTTTTTATTTTATTTTATTAATATAGGTATATGGTTTAAATTAAATTTAGCATAATTATAAAAATGCATAATGGATTAAATAAAATTAAAAAACAATTATACACGAACGAGCGCGGTATTCAGTTTCAACTGAAATACTTACAAAGTGTTACTAAATCATGTTTTTACCTCCAGTTAATATTGTAAAAAAATGGGCTTGCCTTGCAAAAGGTGGGGTAGAAGATTTTTTTGTATTTGATTATATTGGTGCCAACATGGCCGACCCCGGGACAACTTTTGGCAGCCGAAAAACACGAAATGTTACCACTTTTTTCGAAATATCAAAAACGGTCGACTTAGCAATTCTTCCATTATGTAATGGTTTAAAGAGGATTACATTTCCTACAATTTTCATTCCCACAACTTTTCTGTTGTACTAATGGTAAAGCGCGCTATACAGCTTCTTGCTTTTTGTACCTTTCGTAACCATTGGTTAAAACGTGGTTAAAACTTAATGCCCTTTTCAATAGCTTTCATTGAATTTTAAATTGAAAATACAAATGTTCGTAAAGCAAGGAACGCCCTAAATCGTGCTTTTTGTTCCATATCGATACTTTTAAAAATTGAGAAGTTATAGGCAGTCAAAGTTAAAATCATCATAGAGTTTAACGTGTTTTTAACACGCATTACGAGTAGGTACCTTCCATACCAAATAAAAAAATCCATCTAAGAATCCATAGAAAATTTAATGCCTTAAAATTTAAATGATGTTTTTTGTCCTATATCTCGATAACTTCAGACATTTTTAAATTATAAGTATTTAAGTCCAAGCGAATTGAATGAAAATAACTCGGGTAGCAGTGCTAAACCCTATACCGACAATATAGTGTATTTGCTAATACAGGCATTGTGGAATTAATTAACAACGGAATTTGACATTACAACCCGATAACTCTGTTGCTGCCATATTTCACCAGTTTAATAGCGCGCGTCTTCTGATTGGTTCGTTAACTGGCGGCAATTTTAAATTACTATAAAATTAAACTATTTTTTTTTATAAATAATAAACGCTTCAAAATTTCTACCAAAAATGGATATTGATTATACACCTAAAGTACAATGATATTCATATATAAAACACCCACTTTCAATATAGTGGAGCAACACCATTGCCTCATTTATATTCGGAAATTTTAAAATCTATATAATGAAAAGCTGATGTGCATTTTCAAATTTTAAATATTGTAACAAAACTGTTTTTAATTTGGCGGAATTCAATATTTATTTACCAAGATTTATGTACAATGTCTATTTACAATGTTTATTTACAATAATTAATTATAATAATTATAAACACAATAATAAACAACAACGAAAATGTCAATTCTAAACAGTGAAACACTTAAACGGTAATTCACTTAACAATACAATGATTATTTATTTTAACAGGTATGTCCACAGAATACCGTTTTATTTATTTGTTATTTATTTCCCGTACTTCGCTGGTTAATCGCGTGGCGCACAGATTACTGACTGATATACACGCATTGCCTGTGTTCTCGATGTCTATAGAAACGTCCGGAATCTTCGATACTATTCCACTACTGTGTTATAACAAACAGACAATCGCTTCACTCTGGAATGTTCTGTTGCAAACAGTGGCGTAGCATCTGGGGTTTTGTTACAATATTATAAAAACAAGTGCACAATTTATATTCTGAAGTTTATTTTCCATCAAATTGAAAAGTTCGATTTCTTATAAAATGCTTTCGAAGTATGGAAAATTTCATTTGGCAATTTGCATTTATTATTAAACTCTATTAAATATGAAACGCAATTTCTGCTGTCAAATGTCATTTCATTGATAGGAGGGATTTTTATTAAATTATGTTGGCGGTATGTCTATAAAACGTCATAATGTTATTTGTCCGCATGCCACACATAACCTTGTTTAATTCACCTTCTGCGGAATGGAATATAGTAATTGTATACGGCGCTTAATAAATAATGGAACGAAGACGATATCTGAACTGCGCCATTGTTGCCAACCCCGTCAGTGTTGGCGTCGGTTTGTGTGTCTGTGTATACGTATAATTGCCAACTGTGTGGATGAGAATTCCTGCCGAAGTTGTGGACCACACGTTTAGGAGTATGGTGAAACTGTTCGCCGGGGGAAACGTTCGGAAATACAGCATGGGATGAGTTTTTTAAAAGTTATACTTTTTTAGCGAGGGTAGTAAATGAGCCATTTTCCTGAGAGCAGGTCCGGACTTAGAGACCCAGGGCCCCTAGGCACTTGACAGTTGAGCCCCCCAAGCCCAAAAAAAGGAGAAAAAATGGAATTGGATGGAAATTTACGGAAATTTAGCAAAAAAAAGTCGCCAATTGGGTTATCTTACAAAATTTTTGGGTTTTTTTTTTTAATTTCCATCTCCGCTCTGGCCGGGCCCCCTCAGCGGCCTAGGCCGGTGCCTTATTGGTCTAGGCAGAAATACGGGCCTGCCTGAGAGTAGTTCTTTCAAATATCCACAAGAGGCAGCACTTGTGATAGGGACAAACATTATTTATTCCCCATTAGTGTCGTGTCATTTTACTGGAATAACTTAATTATTAAATTAATTAAATAATTAAGTTATATCCAACTTATATCAATCGAAAACGTGCCATAGATCTGCACAAAAAAATCATGTGTGTATGTTGCTGTTAAGGCAGGTAAAAAGAACATGATTTCCCCTTTATAAAAAACTCTTTAACCACAAATACGTTGTTTCTCTCGCTGTTTAAAGACTTCTGGTGACACACCACGGAGATTCTATGAACCATCAATATTGTTGAATTTGTGTTTATAAGGTTATGTGACAAATAAATGTGGATTTAATTTACAGACACAATTGGCGATATTAGTATCCAATAATTGGCGTAACTATTGATTAACTGACAGAGGTTTCCTAACTGTGCGTCGCGACGCCCTGGGGCGTTGCGGCGCTATCTTAGGGGAGTCGCAATTTCAGAACTTCAATTACGATTTGTGAAGTTATGCTCAGAAAAGCAAGTTCATCCTACTCTTTAATTGTATTTTTTGTAGTTTTTTATGTTTTCTAATAATTATTAGAATTAGAATCTAATAAATAATAATTAAGATTCTATATCTTTGGAGTTTTATTTGAATAATAAAATAATTTTATTGTCTGCTACAGCTACACACAGGTATATTCTTTTAGAAGGGCGTCGTAAAAAATTGCAGCCTCTAAGGGGAGTCGCAGTAAAGAAAAGATTGGGAACCCCTGGATTAACACATATTCAAACTGTATTATTCTGTTTTTGATTATTATATCGTTTTATTTTTCTTTCCAGTACTGTACAGATACATATGTATATTCGCACAATAGGGACTATGCGAATTAATTTCTTTAGTGAAATTAATTAAAAATAAATGAAGTTTTCAGCCGCTTCGGGTTTTGTTTTCGCTTATGTGGCGAGCTGCAAAGTGGTTTTGTGCGGATAAAAATTTAATTCTGAATTTAAGAAAGGCTATTCGTAATAATTACTAGAATTAACACATTTTTATTTATTTTTAATGCGGCTTTAATAAATATTTCTGTACGTGAACTTTATTTATTAAAAAAAAATACCTGTGACAGATGGACAGACATCGAGGTGATTCCATTATTTAGTGTTCCGTTTTGCCGAATTGGGTGCGAAATTTTATTTATTTATTGTAAATTATAGACGCGTCGACAACTTAGGTCATTAGCGTCTTGATCACATTAAATATCAACATACTTAAAACTAAATGACATCACAAAACATCCATGAGCGGAGGTAGGGTTCGAACCCACGACAGTCTGATGCAGAGGCCGCGACGCTAAGCACTGGACCACAGTGTCCTCACGAAACACTAATATTATCTATACACAATAGTATACATATTGCATAACAAGTGCGGGAAGGTGCCTTTTTAGGGTTCCGTAGCCAAATGGCAAAAACAGAACCCTTATAATTTCGTCCTGTCCGTCTGTCCGTCCATATGTCACAGCCATTTTACTCGGAGACTATTGCTACTATATAGATGAAATTTGGAAGATAGTTGTCTTCTATGAACCGCTATACAACGGTGTAGTGAAATTACGATAAAAAAATTAGGGGTGGCCCTCCATACATTTAACTGAGGAATGAAAAAAAATCCCAGTGCACATAAGCGTGTGGGGTCCCGTTAGAGACGTCTTGAAAAATGATATAGAAGTTTCAAAATGCCTTTTTTTATTTAAGACAATAGTTGGTGAGATATGCGCTTCTAAGTCGTAAAAAGTGTGTCCCCCCTCTAACTTTTCAGCTATGGGGTGGAAAATCTGAAAAAAATTGAGGTAGTAGAACTTAAAAACATTTCCAACGAAAATTGGTTTCAAAAAGGTATGTTGTCTAGTTTCTGAGATATGGGATTTTTTCGGTTACGCGAGTAATATATTTAAGAGAGTTCTACAACCTCCGTACTCCGGCAGTGACGTCATCCAGAACTCTCATAAATATACTACTTACACGCTATTTAAAAGACTATAAATTATTATTAAATTTATTATTAACTATGAATTTTAACCGTGAACGTCCATCTCGATTACGGAACCCTTCACTGTGCGTGGTCTTTTTGAAAACAGGTGCGATATTTTAAACGAGTTAGAGGTGAGTGCGCCGGAGGCACCCTCGCCACGAATTTCAAAATCATCGAAAGAATTTATTGGTTTTATGTTTACCTGAATTTGGAAATGATTTAAAAGAAGGGATACCTACTCTATGGTACCATTGGAATCTGTCAATAACTTCAAACCAAAATGATATATTACTATAAAGTATTTGTGTAATGTGAATCAACCTTTAAGATATGTACGAATCAACATATTCCTGTCTGAAGAGAAGCCAAAACAGTACTCTAAATCAGTGCAGCAGCGGTGGAAAAAAACGGCGAGTCCTTAATAAGGGTAGTAAAATACAGTTGTTTGAAAATGTGAAATGCATAATACAGAGAATTTGTATGTTATATATGATTGTAGCATAGGGTCGTCCCACATTTTTTTTAGGGTTGGAATCAACGTGACAAATAGATAGGTAATAAAATAATTTTTTTGAGAATTTTTCGGAAGCTTTTTCTACAAGAAAAAAATTTCCAAAAGTGCATATTTTTCAATTGATTTTAAACATAGAATTATACCGCCACGGAATACGTCATTCACAGCCAGCCTTCTCTGATTGGCTGCTGTAGTTGAATCACACCCACTGACCCATTAGAGAGAATATTATAGTACACTGATTGGTTTATGTACAGTTGACAGGCCGGCAGTTAGAACTTAGGTTAGGTTCTTCACGAGCTACGACTGACAAGGAAGTATTCTTCTCTTTCCATAGACATACCTCTCTTTATATATGCGTGGACTATGTCTGGCTCATTGGTCTGGCTTTGACGTCATCATATGGCGGCTAAGCCCAGCCTTTGAAATGAACACATTTTTTTAATTCTTGTTTGCAATTAAGAGGAAGGATATAAGAACAAAAAAGTTGGTTTACATTATTTGTTTATGTGTAAGGAATAACATAAAATGTTAAAAATTATCAAATTTTGATACGTGGGACGACCCTATTGTATATAACTCTGAGACTGACTGGTACACTTGTGGAATACAAATAACTATTTTATTAGGCAATAATAAACTTGTCCCGGGCTTATGTAGGCTCATTTAATTAAATTCTTTCAGTTGAAATTCTTTTTATTTTATATTGAAATAAAAATGCAGAATAATAAGTGCTATCAGATGATATAAAACCGTCGGTGTTTTCCGTTGTCGTCGTCGTCTTTCATAAGAGTACTAACTCTCGCCGAATAACTGTAAGCATCATAAAGGAAGACAGATAAACATTTTGTAGGTACGCCAGTTTTCAAGGTGCGATTTTTTCTCCGGTCGTAAGCCAATTTATAGTTTTTCTATAAAACTTGATATTTAATGTGAACCATCTTATAGACCGAGAGCTAGTGACAATTTTTTGGTGTTATTTATTCAAGGCTTTATTTTTGTGAAGATGTTGAGGGAGGCATATTAAAGTGCCCTGAATAAGGGATTTTGCTAGATAGCGGTATGGGAGGGATGCGGACCGCCCCCAACATGTAACAAAAAAAATGGTCATAATTATTATTGCTTCAAGGCTGAAATTGTTTGTATAATATAGCTTGTCGGTGACCCAATAATGCCATTATAATATTTGCAGAACATTCAACAATTCATTCTCATGATACTCGGAAAAAATCCAACCTGTGTTTGCCCCTAAATAAATTTACGCATACGAGGTACGGCCCCAATAAAGCGTTACCTATTCATAAATTCAAAAGGCATATAAAAGCGTATCTTGCTATGAATTGTTTTTATGATTACCAACATTTTTTAAATATTGGTGATTACATCTAATTGTATTGTAGACTTTTTTTATATGTATTTGACCGGTACACGGTGTAGCCAATACAAATAAATTTATTATTATTATTGGTCAGTATTAAAGGGGTGACAGATCACCGTAAACGTGTCATGTACCCGACGAAATTTATATTATTAGTTCAAGGTTCAAATTTTAATGTATTGTTATGGCGACTGTTATAAGCATATATTTCAATTTGCAGAACAAAATGTCGGAATAAACCCCCTCTCTTAGAGGGAAACTTGCTCGCCTAGGTGTTTATATCGTTCTGCAAGGGGGTTAATACCGACATTTTCTAATTTGTATACAAAATGTTAAAATTAACCACAAAACACCAGTAATACTGATAGTAAGTACCGAATACTTTTTTATTTCGAAATTTATGTTATGAAATTGCTCATATTCGGCCCTAAATTATTAATGTAAAGTTATTAATTATGGTCTAAAATGAACAATTTCATATTATACTATGTATACTAAAAATTGACTACCCAATAAACAACATGATATTATAATACCACCAAAGCAGTTCTACATAGTATAATACTTAATTATTTGACACATTGTATTCAAATTCTGGCTGATATCTCACGACTCACGTAACATTAAGCTCCGGAGATTGGCAGAGACCACTAGTAAATAAATTAAAACAATATTACGTTGTCAGTGTTGCCAATTTCAACTTACAAAGTTTTCTTTGGTAATGATTTTTCTCAATAACATCATGTACGTTGAAAAATACTAAAAAAAGTTAATATTGAGGTTAATATCTAAAAAGTGAGTCACCAACAGTTAGAGGTAATTGGGCCTAGTAACTATTCGTATTAATCACAAAAAATGTTTTGTACAGTTCATTTTTCAGAATGTGTATTTCAACGGTTAGTAGAAAAATTAGAAAAATAGTAATAACGTAGAATTTGTATTTAAGTATACTTTTTTGGGTTCCGTACTTCAGAATAAAAAACGGAACCCTTATAGGAACACTCTCGTGTCTGTCCGTCCGTCCGTCTGTCACAGCTTATTTTCTCCGAATCTACTGGACGAAAATAGTTGAAATTTAGTACATATATAGAGTTTGGTGACCCAATCACGGACGTATAACGTAAATAAACGAATTCTGATTTTGGGGGGCATATTAGAAAATTAAAAAAAATTCAAATGCATCATGTGATATATCAAATGAAAGGGTTCGTTATAAGAAATGCAAATATATTTTTTTTATAATAATGCATGAGTTTAAAAGATATTATTACTTGTTTAGAATTGATCAAATAGCTACATGATATTCTGTTCTTCACTAAATTATAATAAATTGTTAAGGAAATACGTTGTGGAATTTAGGGGTTTAAATCGTTTCATTATTAATAAAAAACTCGGGTCGCAGTGCCAAAACCCTGCCGACAATATAGTGTATTTGCTAATACAGGCATTGTGCTGTTATTATGTGAACATAAGTTGGTTTTTGGACAAAATAAAAAATTTAACCCCTTAATACATCCCTTAAAATAATATTTTTTTTCTTAATTTCAATATTATTATCAATGCAACCTCTGTACCAAATTAAATACACCCTTCAGTAAGTAAATCACTATCCGCAAACTAGTGTTTTCATAAAATTTGTAAGTCCGGACCTGTCGGGGCGATTTTATTAAAATTTTAGCAGCACATTTTAATCTTCACTAAAGGGTTAAATTTCAATTTTGAAACAATTCTGAGAATTTTTTCGGTATTTTTGGGCCCAAAAACATTTTTCAACCCCTAAAAACCACCCTTAAAATGGTTCGATTGGGCCCATTTTAAATAGGCTTCGTGCGGTTATGGATGGCAACGTGCCTACCCAATTTCGTCAAAATCAATTAACTCTTTCAAAAGTTATAGCCCGTACACATATATATATAAATATATAAATATATATATATATACATATATATATATATATATATATATATATATATATATATATATATATATATACATATATAAATAGACATTTCCAAAAATGGTGCCAAAATGTTCAGGAGGCTATGAAACGTCGAGAAATTTTGGTCCGACCCCTAGGTCCCGCCATCCGACCGACGCCAATAGTGTATGTGCCATATGGCAAATACACTAATAATAATAAACCGTCTTTATTTCATGTTGTATCAATAAGAATTTTCTTAAGTTTTTTTTTAAATTTTACTGTAGGTAGTTCTCTTATATTTTTTGGTATATTGTTGTATATTTTTGTTACCATGCTATTTATACTTTTATTTATGAAAGTTTTTTTTGAAAATGGTTGATGAGGATCTCGATACTGTCTTGTATAATGGCTGTGGGTATTTTCAATAAAAGTGAACAATTCTGGATGGGTCTTAACTAGTAAGGCGGATTCAAGACTATTAATATTATATCTTATTATGTTTAAAATTGGACTTTAGTCTATTTGTCAAATTAATCCAAATTTATATTGGGCTGATACATAAAAATTGGATGTTACTAAATCCAGAAGAAACATAAATTTTCCCTATTTCTAGGGAAATTTTCTCAAAACTGGCAACACTGTGCGTAGCTATCTTTAAGCCAAATTCTCACCGTTAAATTCGCAAAGCTATGATAACATGGGATACAACATACCTACACCATTCGTTAACGGAATACAGGCAAATATGCTTACGCACACACATGCATACATATATATATTATATACAGGGTGTCTCAGATCGATCGCCTACGGGCAGTACAGTGAAATAGAAAAACAATTGTGAACAAAAAAGTCCCTAGACATTTTTTGATAATGAGAAACGATGGCAGCAGGTTTATAGCTACCTAAAGGTACGTGCAGTACGCAGCTGGGATTCTAGAAGGTAGCATGTATGGTAGATGGTGGCTGAAATTATAAGCGCTTATAGATTTGCACAACGAAGCTTTGATACTAGCATTGATACAAGCTTAGCCCCGTCGCACATGCACACACTCGCACTCGTTCACGACACTGCGCCAATGTGGCATTGTCATTGGTGGACACGTGTGTGTCCGCATTTGCTTACACGAGTCGTACATCTGTCAAGTGCCTCAAGTGGCATTCGTAGATGGGAACAAGATGGATGCGATTGATTTAAGTTCAGAATCCGACAATGATAACGAGTTTTTAAATAGTTTATTGTTAATAAGGAAAGCATCCGGGAAAATAAATTGCAAGAGCTCTTACATGTCCAAAAGGAAAACACATGGAGAATTCAAATTAACTTCTGAGTTTTCAGACGAAAAATTCAAAAACTATTTTAGAATGACTAGGAACGATTTCAAAGAAGTACATGCGATAATTGCTTCAGATTACATCGTATAAACATTTTTCGCTACGAACAGCTTCAGTGAAACACACCCGACGGTGACAATCGGGGTTACTCGGCTCAAACACGAACACGTATTTGCAATATGCTGGTAATAGTGTGTAGTTCATAAGTGTGCTAATAGATGACACTAAAAACTTAATACGAGTAATAAGTTATTTGTAGTTCACAAGCGCACTAACAGATGACACTAAAACTTAATATTATCGTTAAGGTATTATATTCATTAAATTTAATTGTATACCATTTTAATATATTTATGATTAAGCTGTGTGATTAAAAAATTATATATATATATTTTAAAATTATTTTTCACTTCTGTCGTGTGGTCATAAGCACACACCCATTTCCCCCCCCCCCTCTATTTCACTGCAGTAGATACTGTCCGTAGGCGACCGATCTGAAATACCCTGTATATATATAAATTTGCGATTCTTATGAGTTATTCATAAAAACGACATGAAAGGCATGCAAAATAGTCAGTAAATATTATATAGGAGCTCGAAAGACGAAATGAAAATATCTTCACTCGACAGCATTTTAATGACGTCACGTAGAATAAGGCACTTGGACCAGACGTCCTCCAGCTTTTCTTACAGTACAGGAGCTCTTAAATTACCCAGCTGGAAGAAAAAAATCGATACCACCAATAACAATGCTTGCTCAATTTATTAATGAAAGTAATTTAATATTGTGCGAAATCGAGTATTTTTGTCGTATTTTAATTATTTTTAAAAGTTCTGAAATGTCATATTGAATAAATTTAGTTTCTTCAAGGATAGATAGATAGATAGTTTATTTCTTCGCGTGGCCAAAGTGGATGCGAAAGTCATAAAAATACAAAACGTAATACAGATTAATACAATAATAAAATACAATAATTAAAAAGAAGAACAATAATTAAAAAGAACAGTCATATGGGCAAGCATTTATTAAAAAGTATTTTAAACGGTTTTTAATGATATTTATGCTAGTGCTAACCTTGATTGATTCTGGGAGTTTGTTATAAAAATAACTACCCTTATTAATTGAGCTATTACTGTACCTGGCAGTTCTGAAACGTTCTAAATGAATATTATTTTGAGAACGGGTATTATAGTTATGAAAATCAGAATTTAAACTCAGAGTATTTAGTTTGGTTTTCACATTAATAACTAGGTGGTAAATATATATAGCATAGAAAGTTAAAATACCTTTTTCAATAAATATTTGCCTACATGAGGAATAATGCATTTAGTGGGCTGTTGCAATTTTTAGGGATCTAAAATATCATAATATCCAATATATTATATAGAAATTATTGTGATATAATATAATTTATATAACACATGCACGTTTTTAGTGTTTTTTGTATCAGTTTTGCGGACCTTAAATGACCGTTTATTGACGAGTGACGTCATGATCCATTATGAAACGCTTTTCGATGATATATTGAAAAACATTTGAAAAACCCGTTATCTAATGAACATTGTGTACCTCTTTTCGGTGTTATAAATGAAATATGGTTACTATGGTAACAAAGTGAATAAATATTGTATCGAACCCAATGTTTTTATTGTGAGATGTACATTAAATTATTCAATTAAAGTCTAAAACCATGCATGTGTTATATAAAGTATAGTGTGCAACACGTGTGCTAAATATTTATGCGTCAGGCGCGATGTTTTCAGCACTCGTATTCGGCTCGCGATGCTAACTCGCCAAGACTCGTGAGCGCTCTCCTACTACTCGTGCTGAAAATTTCGCGCCTGACGCATAAAGATGTATTTAGCACACTAGTCACACAATATACTATTATATATAGGTATCGCTTTTTGATATTTTTGTTCTGGAACGCTTATGACCTCTGTTGTCGAGGATCTATGAATTGTGGATTATAGACGCTCAACAACAGAGGTCATTAGTGTCTGAAAAGAAAAAAATGTAAACGAAAGAAAAACAAAATCAATAAAACCGAACCAAAATCAAAATTTGACACAACAAAATAAAATCATTATATCGAGGGTCTATAAACTACAATCTTATTTATGGAGTGATATTTTCCATAAATAGAATAGAATATAATAGAAATTTATTCCGTATTTGTATAATTACATGGAATATGTGAAACAAAGAATATACATCAAATAAAATCTTTAGTGCTATTACTTATAGCGACATTTCTTAATGAGGTATTGTTTTAACTTAGGCAAGTATCCTCGAACCTTGGAAATTTTCGATTCAATTCCTGGTGACAGCTACCTTAAACTTTAGAATCGTTTCAATATTATTTTTTACATATTTCAAGAAGAAACGCTTCAAATTTTTATATCACACTGAAAATTTATTAGTACTATTAAATTTGAAACGATCGCATTTTTAAGTTATAAAATTTTCTTCGGTTGTAAGATGACTTTGATTAACAAAATTAAATTTAAAATTTAAAAAATCCCCGACACAAAAAAGCAAACCTTTAAATAAATGAGAAAATAATTAATATCTATACTATATCTGGCCCGATACACCGTCTATTTCTCCATTTAGTTGAAATATTTAATTCATAAATGCGTCGGGAAGCGCTGAAATATTGGTATTTTTGTCATTGATCTCCGAAGCATTTATGAATTAAATATATCATCTAAAGTCTAAACGAAGAAATAGACGGTGCATCGGGCCAGATATAGCAGATATTAATTATTTACTCACTTTTTAAAGGTTTGCTTTTTTTGCGTTTGGGTTTTTTTAAATTTAATTTTTATTTCACACTAATCAAAAACTGAATATTTGAGCTGAAGATCTTGGAAACAGCTCAATCGATTTCAATCAAACATGGCTAAGAACCATCTCGCAAAAGCCAGCTTTCAAACAAACAAAACGGCATTGAAATCGGTCTATCCGTTTGAGAACCACAATTCCACCGACAGATAAACAAAGATTTCAGACTTGTAACACTCATCGGGGGTTAAAAATAGGTACTATTTTCTCACCACCCTTTTCTATCTATATAATATATACCTAAATAATATATATATTGTCGTCTGTATATTTCTCAATCATTAATTCGGGTAGAGTTGGGTTAATCACTTCATTTCTGTCTACCAACTTCCTTAGATATACTCTAGAGAGTCGCAGATTGCTTGGGTATTACAGATATCTCACGAAAGCATATTGAGCATAAGTAAACTATTCAATTACAGCTTCAGCACGAAATATTTCCTTCATTATAAGCTTGGATTAAATTACGTATAATAAAACTTTTTCAATTGCTTTCATTAGTTTCATTATAACTTCAACAAACAAAAGTGAGGTTATAAAAAGCAAAGATCTGTTTAGTTTTGGATGATAGTGATGAAAAAATAAATCTACCGGAGTGATGTTTCTTCTGAACAATGTTGCAACATGTAGTTTCATTAAGTTTGTCACTAAATAGTATTTTACATGCTAAGTAAATTGTTATTATTAATTAAATATTATAATTAATAATAATAGAATTAAAATTTAATTTAATTATTGTTGTAAATGCGTACACCTCCGTAATTATTATGGACGCCATTTGAGGTAAAATGCTTCCTTGGCTGTCAGGTCGAACTGGAAAGAATTAATATTACTTAAATAGATAAGTTTAGATAAATTACTAAGATTGAAATGATTTTTTTTGTTAAGGTTTTATTATAACAATTAACAATTTATCAATCTCCAATCTTCTTAAAAATTCTTGGGTGTAAATGAAATTAATTGTTTAAATACAGTTTTTCTTTTGGGTAACGAAATGACAACGTGGTTTGAATTCGTTTAATGTTTTCTATTTTTGTACTTGTTTGTCCGTATTTAGTATTTTAAGTTTGCGTGATTTCGTTAAAAGTTCTTATCAGTAAATGAGATGGAAGGGTTAATTTGTACACCTACTCACCAGTTAACCCTATCTCATGACAGGCGCAATAGCGCGTACTAAATATCTGTCAAGTAAAGCCTGATCTATACTTTTATTTAATTTTTAATTATAATACATTAAAAAAGGTCAGGACATGACTTCGTATGGGCTCTAGACTCTAGAGATAGAGAGAACAAATATATAAGAGAAACCCCCAATGACGTCACGTTACACGTGATTTAATATATCTTGTTATTTCAAGTTTATAGCTTCAGCGGTTTGGCCTGGGCGTTGATTATCAAAAAATTATATACCCCCGTTTAACCCCCTTATAGGGGGAGTGGAGGAATACTAGGAAATTAGAATGAGGTAGACAACTTTGGGAGCCTAGGAGTGTGGCCATGGCCTTGAATAAGGAACCATCTCAATATTTATGTGGAATTATTGAGAAAAACCATTGACCTCAAAAAGATGACCGATACAGAACTTACGGTTTTCGGCGTGATGAGTAGGAAAAAGTTATAACCATATCTGCCCCCACTGGGATTCGAATCCTCCACTTTCCGAATATGAGTCCAGTGCTCTCACCATTAGACCACTCGCTGTAATATAAAATACTAGAAATCAGAATTACGAATATTTATTGATTATAAATTATAGACGCGTAGACAACTTAGGCCATTAGTGTCTTAAACTTAAAACTAAATGACATCACAAAACATCCATGAGCGGAGGCGGGATTCGAACCCATGACAGTCTGATCCAGGGGCCGCGACACTAACCACTGGACCATACTGTCCTCAGAATTACGGATAGATGTCCCGTTGGAATGTTATATTAGTAATATTTTATGAATTGTTCACCGTTCGGTTAATATAGCGCCAGTGCAGGTATGTGCAGTTCTTTGACAGTTAGTCGATTAAGTTCCCCTGGAACTATTTATATCAATACACCGGCTAAAAGTGTCGTTCGCTACTATGAATTGGTTACGGAGAATCAATCATAATCAACAATCAACGTTGATTTATTATTATGAACCTCCGCATGAAAAATACTACTACACTTATAGTAATCAACATTAGTTTTGAAAAAAAAATAATTACATTTTTTTTAAATACAAGCTTTTATTAAAATTTTATGAAAAGGAATAGTAGATTGTATATCTAGTTGCGTAATGACGCATATTACTGACGAGTAGACACAGTCACCGAGTTATAATATCATTACACACGAGATATACAGATTGTATCAAATTAAACCTGTGCATAGGGCATTCTGTGTGTAAGACAGAGATTGATACATAAAGCAATGAGTAAGAATGAGATAAATATCGCTAATACGATGTTACGTGGTTACTGTAAATAAATATGTAATACCGAACAACTGCCATCGTTGTTTTCTACAGTAAAAATAGTCACTACTGAAATTATTGATAAAATGGCAATTTATACTGTTCGGGAAAAAATTCAAATAATTAAATGGTTTTATGGTGGTAATTCAACCGCCGACATAATAAAATTATTTGTAGCTGCCTTTGAAAATAGCATAGAAGGAGCGAAAAAACAAAGATGACGCTATTAGGTTGTATAAATATTATTTATTTACAGTAACGACGTAACATCCTATTAGCAATCATTTATCTCCTTCTTACTTATTGCTTTATGTATCAATCTCTGTCTTACACACAGAATGCCCTATGCACAGGTTTAATTTGATACAATCTGTATATGGTATTTTGTGCCATATCCACTATAAAATAGCTGCTTTTCACTTCATTTTCAATATTTTCACTAAAAGTTTGACAGTTTTTTTGTGTCGCCAACTTCACTCATATAGTAGGCCGAGACACGCACAAGAGTATGTAATATCGGACGTCAGGCGAGTAAACATAAATCACTATTGAAATGGTTTGCTTTCTTACACTAGTGTGGGGAAGTTACGTTCCCGCACACTGGCCTGTCAAAAGTCACTTTACTTGCATACATACAGCAGTTATTTTATAGTGAGTATGATAAAAAAATAATATTTAATAATTTGTGGTCATAGTTATTGGATAACAGAATTTATTGAAGTTAAAATATTTCAGAACATACAATACAAATGAATTTAGGTATATACAGGGTGTCCTCAAAGACACTAAACACACGCCTACCACATGTTCCTGAGACCAAAGTAAGCCGATTTAAGCAAATTTACCTTCTTACAAAATTGCTTAGTTTGGGCGCTATACGGCCCTGAAGTTACAATTTTGAAATCGTTTTTTTGTTATAAATTTAAAACGGCTTGTGCGATTTTGCTAAAATTTGGCACGTTGTCATAGTTTTATGGAACAAAAAAACCCATGTTAAAATTATGATTAATATTAATCCATAGGCGTAGAAATCGGGTTTTTTTAATATTTGAACGTTTCAAATTTCTACGCCAATGGAAGAAAAGGGGTTTAAGTATAAAATTTAGATTCAGTAACTTATTTGCTACAAAAAAGCTACTCTTAATAAGACTCGATTACTCTCATAGTTTTTGAGAAATTTGTATTTTAATAATAAGGTAAACGATAATAATACGTTGATAATAATAAGTTGATCAATAAACAAATAAGATGGCCATGCGTTTTTAGGCGCGATCTTAGCGAAGCTAGAAGCGCCTATATACACTCGCTTTGTCTGTACGTCTGTGAATCTGTGAATCTGTGAATCTGTGAATCTGTGAATCTGTAACGGATTTTTTGTATCAGTCGTACAGCCCAAACGGGTTAACCGATTTTAAAAAACTTTTTTTTGTTCAATTCCTCTCGGGGTCTATTTGATCCTAACGTCGCCCGATTTTTGAATTTTGGCCCCAGAGGGGAGCAAATTAGAAAAAACGGTGTTTTTTGCTTATAGTTTGCTCAATTTAAGTCAGATCGATTCGAAACCTGTCTTAAACGAAAGAGCAGAAAATTTTAGATAGATTTCATGTATAATATTGTGTCAAAACTGTTTTTTTATACAGATTTATATGATTATTAAACGAAATAAATGCGACTTTATCTAATAAATCGCGAACTTGTTTCGGTTGTCCTTGTCTGTTGCACAGTGTGATATGGATATTGGAAGATAACGTATGCTCTGTCTTATATTGCATTATTTAAATATAGTTATTCAATTTTTTGACTGCTGATGTTTGAATTTAAGTTTAAAAACCCTGGCCTACTGAGTTAAAATGACGTGTAACTAATTTATTGACGTCGATCGGATCGGACCAAAATTTCTCGACGTTCATACCCCGGCTTTCGTCCGGGTGTAAATCGTACTTTTGAATTTTCACCCACTTCCCGTGATCCGATTGAGTTGAAATTTTGCACACATGTGTAGCTCCGGTGACAATACAATATTATGGTAACTAGCTGACCGGCCCGGCTTTCGTCCGGGTGTAAATCGTACTTTTGAATTTTCACCCACTTCCCGTGATCCGATTGAGTTGAAATTTTGCACACATGTGTAGCTCCGGTGACAATACAATATTATGGTAACTAGCTGACCGGCCCGGCTTTCGTCCGGGTGTAAATCGTACTTTTGAATTTTCACCCACTTCCCGTGATCCGATTGAGTTGAAATTTTGCACACATGTGTAGCTCCGGTGACAATACAATATTATGGTAACTAGCTGACCGGCCCGGCTTTCGTCCGAGTGTAATTCGTACTTTTAAATTTTCACCCACTTCCCGTGATCCGATTGAGTTGAAATTTTGCACACATGTGTAGCTCCGGTGACAATACATTATTATGGTAACTAGCTGACCGGCCCGGCTTTCGTCCGGGTGCAAATCGTACTTTTGAATTTTCACAGGCAAAAGGTCTTTCTCCGGTAACGTTTCGGATAAATGTAATAAAATCAGACTAAGGAAATAAAGCACACTAAACAATTGAAAAGTCACGTCACGAAGTAGTGTAACGTCACTTTTGTAAAAATTATCCGATCCTTTTGAAAATTAATATTTGAGAGTTTTATAGGACACAAAAAAATAAAATGGCGTCAGATTTCAAAATGGCGTCCATATGTACTTTTTCGTAAACATTATCCGAATCTTTTGAAAATTAATATTTGAGAGTTTTATAGGACACAAAAAAATTAAATGGTGTCAGATTTCAAAATGGCGGCCATATGTACTTTTTTGTAAGAATTATCAGATCCTTTTGAAAATTGATATTTGAGAGTTTCATAGAACACAAAAAAATGAAATGACGTCAGATTTCAAAATAGCGGCCATTATATATACTTTTTTGTAAAAATTATCCGATCCTTTTGAAAATTCATATTTGCGAGTTTTATAGGACACAAAAAAATAAAATGACGTCAGATTTCAAAATGGCGGAAATATGTAGAACTCCTTTCTAAAAATTATACGATCCTTTTGAAAATTGATATTTGAGAGTTTCATAAGACACAAAAAAATAAAATGACGTCAGATTTCAAAATGGCGGCCGTATGTACATTTTTGTAAAAATTATCCGATCCTTTTGAAAATTGATATTTGAGAGTTTCATAGAACACAAAAAAATAAAATGACGTCAGATTTAAAAATGGCGGCCAAATGTACTTTTTTGTAAAAATTATCCGATCCTTATGAAAATCGGTATTTGAAAGTTTTATAGGACACAAAAAAATAAAATGACGTCAGATTTCAAAATGGCGGCCGTATGTATTTTTTTGTAAAAATTATCCGATCATTTTGAAAATTGATATTTGAGAGTTTCATAGGCTGCACAAAAAAATAAAATGACGTCAGATTTCAAAGTGGCGGCTATATATACTTTTTTGTAAAAATTATCCGATCCTTTTCGGTATTTGAAAGTTTCATAGGACACAAAAAAATAAAATGATGTAAGATTTAAAAATGGCGGCCGTATGTACTTTTCTGTAAAAATTATCCGATCCTTTTGAAAATTGATATTTGAGAGTTTCATATAACACAAAAAAATAAAATGACGTCAGATTTCAAAATGGCGGCCATATGCACTTTTTTTTTAAATTATCCGATTCTTTTGAATATTGATATTTGAGAGTTTTATAGGACACAAAAAATAAAATGGCGTCAGATTTGAAAATGGCGGCCATAATATGTACTTTTTTGTAAAAATTATCCGATCCCTTTGTAAATTGATATATGCGAGTTTTATAGGACACAAAAAAATAAAATGACGTCATATTTCAAAATGGCGGAAATATGTAGTACTCCTTTGTAAAAATTATCCGATCCTTTTGAAAATTGATATTTGAGAGTTTCATAAGACACAAAAAAATAAAATGACGTCGGATTTCAAAATGGCGGCCGTATGTACATTTTTGTAAAAATTATCCGATTCTTTTGAAAATTGATATTTGAGAGTTTCATAGGTCACAAAAAAATAAAATGACGTCAGATTTCAAAATGGCGGCCATATATACTTTTTTGTAAAAATTATCCGATCCTTTTGAAAATCGGTATTTGAAAGTTTCATAGGACACAAAAAAATAAAATGATGTCAGATTTTAAAATGGCGGCCGTATGTACTTTTTTGTAAAAATTATCCGTTCCTTTTGAAAATTGATATTTGAAAGTTTCATAGGAGACAAAAAAATAAAATGATGTAAGATTTAAAAATGGCGGCCGTATGCACTTTTCTGTAAAAATTATCCGATACTTTTGAAAATTGATATTTGAGAATTTTATAGAACACAAAAAAATAAAATGACGTCAGATTTCAAAATGGCGGCCATATTTACTTTTTTGCAAAAATGATCCGATCTTTTTGAAAATCGGTATTTGGAGTTTCATAGGACACAAAAAAAATAAAATGACGTCATATTTTAAAATGGCGGCCATATGTAGGTACTTTTTTGCTAAAATTATCCGATCCTTTTTAAAATTGATATTTGAGAGTTTTACAGGACACAAAAAATTACTTCAGATTTCAAAATGGCGCCCGTATGAACTTTTTTGAAAAATTATCCGATCTTTTTGAAAATTAATATTTGCGAGTTTTATAGGACGCAAAAAAGTAAAATGATGTCATATTTAAAAATGGCGGTCATTATGTTGTGTCTTTTTGAGTCAACATAATACTCTACATTGTCGACACAACATTGTTTTGTTTGGCAGTTTCTGTTAGCTACGCTTTTGAAACAAACAAGTAATTCAAAATTATAATTTCGTTGTGATCAGACCTATTTTAGACTCATCTTGATTAAATCAATTTTTGCTGTGTTTTATTTATTTATTATTAATTTTATATAAGTATCTACGATAACTTTAAATCAAGTAAAAAAGATCTTTATAATAGGTATATATTTCTTTGTAGAAATTATCCGATCCTTTTGAAAATTGATATTTGAGAATTTAATAAGACACAAAAAATTAAAATGGCGTCAGATTTCAAAATGGCGATCAAATAATAACTTTTTAATTGTATTATTTATATCTTTGATAAATTCGGTTTTATATACAATTCGTAAGAAGCATAGCTTCTGTCGGGTGTCTTACGACACATCATGACTTTTTTATTTAGCCGGTTCCGAGTAACGCTTAATAGTTAACCGTTGCTATGGAAAATTGTTTAAAAAATTCACTGTACCTACTAGTTTTTCTATGTAATCCAATACATATTTATATTAGGTCTTATGGCTCATAGCCTACTACAAAATTATAAATCTTCTCAGTGTTATTTTCCCTATGTTCGATAAAACCGTTTACACACAGTACCTACATGAATATCGCGCCTTGTAATTCTTGAATTACTTGTATCCTCCAAAATTTTTCTAAGAATAAAACTGGAGATAATGAAGAAGTTGTGCACAGAGTAAATTAATTTTCTTCGTCGTATAAATCTTTGTATGCGTAAAAATGGTGGACACTTTGACCACTTTTTATGACATATTTATTTATTTCTATTCATGTTTTAGTAGCTTTACTTCATTTTGTAAAAATTACTGCGAATTATTAAAATACAAATTTTTCAAAAACCATTAGAGTAATCGAGTTTTATTAAGAGTAGCTTTTTTGTAGCAAATAAGTTACTGAATCTAAATTTTATACTTAAATCCATTTTCTTCCATTGGCGTAGAAATTTGAAACGTTCAAAAATTAAAAAACCGCAGTTCTACGCCGATGGATTAATATTATTCATAACTTTGATATGAGTTTTTTTGTTCCATAAAACTATGTCAACGTGCCAAATTTTAGCAAAATCGCACAAGCCGTTTTAAATTTATAACAAAAAAACGATTTCAAAATTGTAACTTCAAGGCCGTATAGCGCCCAAACTAAGCAATTTTGTAAGAAGGTAAGTTTGCTTAAATCGGCTTATTTTGGTCTCAGGAACATGTGGTAAGCGTGTGTTTAGTGTCTTTGAGGACACCCTGTATTTATGCAACTCCTATAGATTGAATCATACCTACCAACTATTATGTAAGTTTCATAATATTTTACAGTGTTTAGTTATCGAATTGAATTGTGGATTATAGACGCTCGACAAGTTGACAACAGAGGTCATTAGCGTCGTTTTTAGTTATCATAAATAAAATACTTTTTCAACAGTGAACATAAAAATTATTTATTGAAATAAATATAAAAATAACAACAATAATAATTTAATAATTTAGGGTCGTAATATTATTAAATCATGGGTCGTTACTAATAAATTATCATAAAGTTTACGACCCACGCTTTTATAAATTATTATTGTGGTATAATAATTTATAAAAGCGTGATGATAATTTATTAGTAACGACCCATGATTTAATAATATTATGACCCTAAATTATTAATTAATATTATTTCAGTACATTTCAGGACAAGTTTGTCATAAAAAGTTTTTTTTACTTACATTTTATTTAAAACCTGGAAACTGGGAGCTTATAATTGACTGGTTTGAACGGTCAGCTGCTGCTTTTTATGTAGATAAAGTATTGTCCTGACCATTTCCAGTTTTAATACTATAAAATTTTACAGTATAATGACGAGTAAAATTATACTGAATTTATTTTGGTCGATGTATATTTAATAGTTTCCTTACACTATATTTTTTTCCTGAATAATGTATTCCTTTTGTGACGAAGCATCAAAGTGGATTTCAATTTTTACAGGGAAATGGAGTTTTTCTATTAGAAAGTCATTTACGTGAAAATTGAAGTTTCTACAGCTAAGTAATAAAATTCTTTTTGTAGTACCACTTTCCCGCTAGTATATAGGTATATAAAAACGTCTTAAAACTATTTTTCGTATGCAACTTTTCACTACGAACATTTCTGTTTTTAGTGTATTTGTCATATGGCACATACACTATTGGCGTCGGTCGGGGGCTTAAGAATAGCCGAGAGTGTAGCAATGCTGTTGTTTACATGGCGTTGTTATGGTTCCTCTATTACAAGTCCCCAGTTCCCGGGTTCTAACCCGAGAGCTGGTAAAAGTGTCAATTGGATTTTCAATTTATTAGCTGATGGTGGTCTTTAAAACACACACAAATATACTATTGCACATATACTATTGGCGTCGGCCGGATGGCAGGACCTAGAGGTGTCAAAAAATTATAAATTGTGTTTTAAAGACCACCAACAGCTAAGGTTATTTGGACCTAGCACCAATTCACATTTTTAATTCATTATTTTTTTTTAATAATAAATTGAAAATCCAATTGACACTTTTACCAGCTCTCGAGTTTGAACCAAGGATCTGGGGACTTGTAATAGAGACCATAGCAACGCCATGTAAACAACAGCATTGCTACACGCTCGGCTATTCTCAAGCCCTACCTTGAGAGGTGTCGTACTACCAAAATTTCTTGATATTTCATATCCTCCCGAACAATTTCGTACCATTTTTGGAAATTTGGTAGGCACCTTGGAATCCATCACCACACGAAGCCTATTCAAAATTGACCCAATCGGACCATTATTTTACGGGTGGTTTTTAGGGGTTGTAAAATGTTTTTGGACCCAAAATTACAAAAAAGTGCTCAAATCGTTTAAAAATTGATTATTAAACCAGTTAGTAAAGATTAAAATGTGATGTTAAAATTTTTATATAATCGGCACTTTGCAGATACGGGTTTACATATTGAAGGGTGTATTTAATTTGGTGCAGATGTTGAATTGATAATAATTCATATTTCAATTAAAAAAAATATTATTTTAAGGGATATATTAAGGGGTTTTTTTTTATTTTGTCCAAAAACAAATCGCATAATAAAGCCGCAATGTCTGTATTAGCAAATAAACTATAAATTGTCAGCAGGGTTTGGCACTGCGACCCGAGTTTTTTATTTTGTGTCATCTTCATTTGCATTTTTATTATCATTAGAATTAAATTCTTATCATCATAGAAAAACAACATAAAATTATTTTCTTGCAGTTTTTTACTCTTATAATACTTTCTTCAGTAGGTACTTATTAAATTGCAAGAATACTAAGTAAGTATATTGTGAAACAAATGAGCTTCTATAATCCCAGAACAGGTCCAATGAAAATTAAGTAGTTAATATATAAAATTATAGTTGCGCACAGAGGGTAATCATTTTTGGCATAATTTTCCGTTGTATCGATTTTTTAAAATTCACTGTAGAATCCTGCATCTTCCCGCAGCTTCATATTATTACGTTGCATCAAAAAGGGGATAGGTAGTCAGCGAAAATCCTGGCGAAGCCTAGACGGAAAGCAATTACCCATTATTTCATTTACCACCATCGTTACCTATTTGTTTCACCAAGTTGGGTAGGAAATCCTCAATAGCATCATATTGTAACAT
Organism: Mongoloraphidia duomilia; assembly: GCA_039654895.1. Classification (NCBI taxonomy): domain Eukaryota; kingdom Metazoa; phylum Arthropoda; class Insecta; order Raphidioptera; family Raphidiidae; genus Mongoloraphidia; species Mongoloraphidia duomilia. The sequence goes on from CM077520.1 coordinate 15,241,302, forward strand.
TGTACGTATTATAAAGGAATAAATAAATAAATAAACATAAAAAAATAATATACCAGATACCTTAAATTAAAAAAAATGTTAATAAGCATTTTTTTATGAATTAATTAATCGCTATTCGATTATGACCTCAGTTGTTGAGCGTCTATAATCCACAATGTATGTAACAAGAAACAAGTCTAAAATATTATGTACTACCTTATACTGTTATTTGATTTTGGTTTGTTTAATTGTGTAGTAAAGCCATAACGTATAACAAAATGCAAATTAGCTATCCAAAAATACAGTGATTGCAACTAGCTGTTAATTAGAAACAAACTCTTCTAAACTAGGAACAACTCTTCTAAACGCAATTAAAGTGGAAGTAATTAAAAAGGTCATTGAATCTTAATTATGTGGCTAATTGTATTTCCGTATAAGCTGGTTCATCAGATATCATAGAAGAGGTACGTGCAGTAACATATCGCATGTAAACAACCTTTGGAAGGAGATTATACAGGGTGGGCAATCCTCATATTTAAAATTCCAAAAATATTTTTTAATAATAAAATCTATTACTAGTTATGGTTGACGGTCTCATCTGTCATTGATTTAAATTGATTTTATCCATGTCACTTGACAGGTTTTTCTATGATCTGTATTAATATATTATTATCGATGGTATCTACATTTTACAAAATGGATGTCTTGACTAACTAAGCATAATTTAAATATTAATTTGTGTATTTGTATCGAGGTTTAAAAGGGCCTTTTTATTAAAAAATGTACTTGGATGTTTCGTTTAACAACTTTATACATGATGATGTTATAATGTAAGTAGTTATTTCATAAGTTAGGTTTTTTTAGTTTTTAATCACATGTTTTATTAATAACTTTTTGTAATCTAAAATCTTTCAGAGTTTTAAATTATCACTGAACTGAAGATGACAAAATTTATTGTCGAAACGTTTTCAATTAATTTACTTCTACTATTATAATTGAATATATCAAAATCGGGTAAGGTCTAGTTACTGTTGTTTTATTAATTATCATCAGCGATTTTTTGGATTTCTAAAATATTTTTAATGCCAGTTGGAAATTTTTGAAGTTATACTTCTTTAGCGAGTGTAGTGAATCGGAAAAATAAAACATAAACCGATTAAAAAATTAATGAAACGCTAACAGAGATAAAATGGTTCCAACGATTTGGATAAAATTTACTGAAAAGGGATATTTAAATAATTGCGGATATTTCAGTTTGTTTTTAATAAAAATATTTCCTTAGCAAATCCTTCTCAATGAAAAAAACCAGAATTAAAAATGTATCAAATTTAGAAACATTTATCTGAGAAAAGAGAACTTTAAAAAAATAGGTAAAAAAACATTTATGCTAAACGGTTTACCCAGCTTTACCAAAAACTAGAAAATAATTAGGACACAAACGAAGGGACACTTTATGTCGCTTCGTCAGCGGAATAAGTAATAAAAGCGTTGGGCGCATTTGAAATATTTCTGTTGGTTGGCTTGGAAACACATTTTTTCTAGACAAACCGTTCTTATTTAATAATAATTTATTCAGTCGTTATACAGACTTTTATGCGCCCCACGTTTTTATTACTTATTCCGCTGACGCAGCGACACAAAGTGCCCCTTGGTTTGTGTCCTAATAATTATTTTCGAGTTTTTGGTACAGCTGATGATTTAAAATAAAATCGTTTAACTTAAAAGTTTTTTTACCTATTTTTATTTTCTAGTTTTTAGTTTGATTTCTGGTCCGTATCATTATGCAAACTCCTCATCCTTTTAACTGTCCACCTCCTGATTCCATCATCAGACCCTCTTTACTAAGTTGAAATTATCATAATATTGTATTGTCACGGGAACTCAATGTGTGTGCAAAATTTCATAAGAATCGGTTAAGTAGAAATAGTTGAAAAAGCTGTCGCAAGATTTGAAACAAAGATAATAACAAACAAACAAATATACTGGGTCAAGCTAAATAAAACCGTTTAAAAAAACAGAAATGTAATATACAGAAAGGCACATTGGGTTATCATGGCAATTTAAATTCAACAGTAGTGGGGGCTGTTTTTTGAGCGAGGAAAAAATAAATTAATATCTAGGTAATATATTTATATTATAGTTAAGATCTTGGTTTGATGAGTTGTTAGTGCATGTACTTAACATTTGCACAAACAACCTTGAAGTGCTGTTATTATTTTGTTGTAGCGATGTTGCATGAATTGCATTGTTCACAAGCTAAACAGTTATGTAATACATACATATTTGCCTATTAAACACACTCGGGTATGAGTTTATTACGTAACGTGCAGCACGCACACGTCATTATGTCATGGATTAGTTGAACTTGTTCATCTCTCTCATGCACTCTGCTTCCAGTAGAACTCAGGTACAGTGTGTCCGTGTCTTGACCGTCGCGGTTGGTTTATCATCGAGTAGATTAACAAAAAGCGACCGAAAAATGTGTGTATTTTTCGCCCTTCAAATTTAGAACCGAATTGTGTGTCAAATTTTTAGCTATGATGAGGCAATAATCACAGAAAAATATTACATTGAGCACATGATTGGCTTTAGAAAAACAAAGGGTCAAGGTGATCACCCTTATTCAGCAAGTATGACTAGGTATTAGATTTTTACTGCACTAATGTCCATGTTGCATTTGACCCATTCAAAAAATCTATACCAATGTATAAAATTATATAAAATAAGGTGGGGCAAGTGCAATTTCTGCCATTATATTTCACATACTTGCATATATTGCACTGTCATATGTGAATTAGACATCTAACTAACATATTCTTCCATAGGTAGTTTTTTCACTGGCGTTGCTTAGTTGCATTTTTCATTTTTGGGACGCACTTGCCCCAACTCACCTTAGTGGATTTTAAAAATTAATCAGCGATCAAAAAAACCTTTACATACTATCAGAGACTTTGTTCAGCATGGCCTGTTTGTAGGTTATTTATATAAATAAATAAATAAATGAACATTAGTGCAGTAAAAATCTGAAAGTCATACTTGCTCAATAGAGTTTGATAACTTTGATCGTTCTAAAACCAATCATATGTTTTTTTCTGTGATTATATTCGCACCATATAACTAATAATTTGACATACCATTGGGTTGTATATTAATAAGAAATGAAACAGTTTTTCCGGCAATAATAACTGTTAAAAGATTTTTTCGTTGGAGAGCAGCCAATTATATAATTGTTTCGAAACATATAGGAAAAAATTATTTTACCAACCAGTGTTCACAGTCAGGATTCTAACCTGAACCTTTCCAATTTCGAGTCGGAATGAGCTTACAATACTCAACTGTGACATGATTGCTAAATTAATATTCTCCTTATATGCTTCAGAATCAATAGATTTTCACTCAGGTTAGAATCCTGACTGTGACCACTGGTTGGTAAAATGATTTTTTCCTATATGTTTCGAAACAATTATATAATTGGCTGCTCTCCAACGAAAAAATCTTTCAATTGCATACAGCCGTATAAAAAAACTATTATTATCACAACTGTTAAACTTTTCTTGAATGACCTTACTTTACAAAACAATTTTTTAGAGCTTTTAGAGGCTCAGAAATAAACTTAAAAATCTATGTTATAGCTCATGTTTTAGTATTTTTTTGTTAGGTTTTTGGAAAGAATTCTAGATTTCGTTAATACAGCTTTTACGCAAACTTATCATTTATGAATTAAATAAGATGTAGTCTAAACAATAATAAATTGTCTATTCCTACGACAAATATGCAAATACGTTATATAATTACAATGTATTTAATCTATGAACTGAGCTGAATATTATGGCACAGCATTTCGCATCGAATATCCCAAAGCAACATATAAATTAATTGTAATAACTGGTTGCTTTGTGGTTTAGGTACATCTTCTGTGTTATAGTACAATGTTCTTAATTCAACTGGTCAGCTAGTTTCATCAGGTCTTTAAATCTATTTTAATCAGTTCTTAATTTTCAAATTTATTTTATATAGTGTGTCTCAGATCTATCGCTTACGGACATAGAGAACAAATTCGGAGCAGAAAAGCCCTTAAACATATTTTCAATAGAATAGAATAATTTCTTTATTTAAAATTCCATCGGAATATCACACAGATTAATATTTACATTAAAAAATCGCATTAAAGAAATCATCAATGTTATATAGACAATTCTGAGTAAGTAATTTTTTTTACCATGTCCACTACAAAATAGCAACTTTCCATGCATGTATACCGGCCTGTATTTTTAACAGACAGGCGTGCCGAAAGTGTTTTCATAACATAACTAGTGCGATAAGTAAAAGGTTGCCATAGTAACTTATGTTTATTCGCTCTATCCGCCTGCTATTACATACGTACGGCCTGCTGTAATTGTAAAGATGACGACGCTAATGAACTGTCAAATTTTTTGAAAATACTGAAAATGAAGTGAAACGTAGATATTTTGCAGTGGGTATGACAAAAAATACTATATTATATATCTCGTGCGTAATGGTATAATGACTCGTGTGATTGTAAAAATAATATACCCCATTACGCATCTAGACATAAAATCTACTATATATTATAGTTTTAAATTTATTGTCAGGCAGATTTTTATAGAACCCAGGAAGACGGTTAAATAGTTTAATTGAGACATAATTAAAATTAGACTGATTGGCAGCTAAGTTGCGTGGAGTACTTGATTTAAAAGACAACTTTTTTGGTTTAAAGAAAGTACCGTATTAATTTTGAGTTATTTAATGGTTGCAAATTTGCTTCAAATTAAGCCAAAAAACGCGACGGTTTTAAATTATTGCATACTGCTCCAAGAAAAAATGGGTGTGTGCTTATGACCACACGACAGAAGTGAAAACTTCAGATTTTCTAATTTTAAAATATATAATTGTATATTTTTTTAATCACACAGTGTGACAGTTTAATCATACATATATTAAAATCGGCCTATACATCTGTTTGCGCACTTGTGAACTACAAAATATATTGTTGTGTCTTTTTGAGTCAACATAATACTCTACATAGTCCACACAACATTGTTTTGTTTTGGCAGTTTCTATTAGCTACGCTTTTGAAACCAACAAGTAATTCAAAATTATAATCTCGTTGTGATCAGACGTATTTTAGACTCGTCTTGATTAAATCAAATTTTATTGTGTTTTATTTATTTATTTATTTATAATTTTATATAAGGATCTACAATAATATTAAATCAAGTCAAGGTCTTTATAATATGTTTTACAATCCGTTAGCGCACTTGTGAACTACAAATGACTTTTTACTCGTATTTAGTTTTTAGTGTCATCTATCATAATCAGCACACTGATGAACTACACGGTATTACCAGCATATTGCAAATACGTGTTCGTGTTTGAGCCGAGTAGCTCCGATTGTCACCGTCGGGTGCGTTTCACATCACTGTTGTTAACAACTCAGGCAAAGCGCGCCTATGGAAGTTTTCATTTCAATAAACCTTATGCTTCGGACAAGTTAACTAAATTGAACAGTATTTTCGTGAATGGAGACATTGAGATGATTCTCATTTTGGTCTGCCGGGTAGGAAATGAATGATTATATAACTATGGTATTTCTATTCATATTCTACTTGTATAGCTTTATGACTAAACGTAGAATATCACATAAATTTTGTAAGCTCGTGCTTAAATTTCTTCGTCTTCAATATAACCACATTGAAATAGTAATATTATTCTTGGAAGAGCTAATCCTTTTACAGAGTGAATCAAAATTATCTTCCTATCTTCTTTTTTTCAATTGAGAAAAAGACGTTAGTAACAGTGCTACTATCGCAAATTGCATTTCGATGTTCTTTGGGAATTAGCGCTCCCAGGAACCCGAGCTCGTACCAGTCGGTTTGTGTATGCTGGCTGGCGGATTCTAATACACAAATGGATTATTAGTGTATTTGCCATATGGCACATACACTATTGGCGTCGGTCGGATGGCGGGACCTAGGGGTCGGACCAAAATTTCTCGACGTTTCATACCCCCCTGAACAGTTTGCCACCATTTTTGAAAATGTTTATGTATATATGTATATATATATATATATATATATATATATATATATATATATATATATATATATATATATATATATTTATATATATATATATGTGTGTACACGATAACTCTCGACAGACTTAATCGATTTAAACGAAATTTGGTACACACATTGGAACCCATCACCGCACGAAGCCTATTTAAAATGGGCCCGATCGGACCATTTTCAGGGTTGTATTTAGGGGTTCCAAAAAGTTTTTGGGCCCTAAAATAGCGAAAAATTTGTCAGAATCGTTTCAAAATTGAAATTTAACTCTTTAGTAAAGATTAAAATGTGCTGCTAAAATTTTAATAAAATCGGCCCGATAGGACCGGACTTTCAAATTTTATAAAAACACTAGTTTGTTGATACGGATTTACTTATGGAAGGGTGTATTTAATTGGGTGTACTAATAAAATCCATGTCTAATATTGAAATTTAGAAAAATTTAATTATTTTAAGGGATGTATTAAGGGGTTAAATTTTTTATTTTGTCAAAAAACAAACTTAAGTTCACATAATAATGCCACAATGCCTGTATTAGCAAATACACCATATTGTCGGCAGGGTTTGGCACTGCGACCCGAGTTTTTTGTTGTGTTGAAGACGCTAATGACCTGAGTTGTCGACGCGTCTATAATCTACAATTAATTAATTAACAGTGCATAAAATTAAATGTGGAATTTTAGTGTCCGGAGTCGTTTTAAAAATTACAAAAGCTCCGTTCGGAGATACGGAACCCTAAAAATGGCCGCAGGTGTGAAAATTAAAAAAATAAAATTATTTACCATGTGACATATCACTGGAAAGTGGTCACCTTAAAGATACAAAAGTACATTTTTATTTTTTTTGATGAGTTGTTATATGTGATTTTATAAAAATGTACCAAAAAAGCGCTCCCATCCCTTATTACACATCCCTTATGAGTTATGACACAATAGAGGTGTTCATTGAACACCTCAATTGTGTCATGAAAAAGCTATTCTATTTATTTTTTAAATTGTGTTTCCCGCGTAATAAATGCATTTGTTTATTTTTTTTCTTTTCGAAATGATGAACGGAATCCTCGTTGCATAAGACATTACATAAAATTGTATATTATAGACGATCGACAACTGAGGTGAGGTGATTATTACATAAAATGAATTAAAAAATTTTCTAGTATAAAAATTACCAAAACTTCTACATAACCTAGTTTTCTTTCTGGTTACAGAATATTTGCGCAGTTGGCGAACGAAACATTCCACATAAAATATAAATCGGTCTAGGTAAAGATAAGTATTGTCTCGCAACTTGAGGGGTAGTGTAGATAAGATATACACCGACGCGCCGGTCAGGGTTCCCAGACGTAAAATAATTATTAATTATAGTTTTTTTTAGTGTTGCCGTCTAGACAAGACAAGACAAGACAAGACTTCACTTAAGTCTTATCTTGAAATATCAAGACTTCACTAAGTCTAAGTCTAGATTAAAAAACTCTTCTCTTGTCTAATATCAAGACTCTAGATTATTTTCAAGAGTCTAGATTAACCGAGTGGTTTACTTTACCTACTACTTCTACTTAGTTTATCTAGACTCTTGAAAATTGGCAAGAGTCTTCATCTAGATAAAGCAAGTCTAGAAAGTATAGATCTAGACGGCAACACTAGTTTTTTTAGATATATATATCGGATGTGCTTGGTCTCTTACTCCAAATTTTGGAATAAGAGACAAACTATGTGTGTAAGACTATACGTGTCATACATCCTTAAAAAGTCTCTGTTTGCAAATTGTGCTGCAAGTTTATTTATCTGGCAACCCTGATGATGTTGATGGCACTATAGTAGGCCGTGCTCTATGTACTTTAACCGTATATATATAATATGGAGAGCTTACGCGGTGGTTAAGATTAATGAAATACATTTGAGCGCGTAATGAAATCGCAGATCACTGGCGGATTGGCTACGGCCGGTTGCCATTCCAACTGTACACTGGCTTGATACATGTCTTCTTCCTTTCTTCTTCTTATTCACAGGGCTGGATAAATAACAGCCAGATTTAAACATTAGTACCATCATTTTTGACTCTGCATATAATGACGAACGGCTTATTATGCCGTACTTGTAGCCAGTAGTTTGGTAATTTCATTTATGACGCAACATAGGCCAGTTCTTAAGAGTATTCTCTACCGGAAGTTACCTCCTGCACTCTTCATCTCAAATCCTTTACTCACGCCTAAAACGGTTACCGCTCTCCCGGCGTTATTTTTAAAGCTAAAGGGTTCGGGTAAATGCCAAATGAAAGGCCGAGAACCACACAATCCTACAGACGAATTTTTTGAAAAAAGTTTTGACTAACGTGTGAAAGAATACGTAATTTGTAGAAAGTTTTAAGTTTTTCCAGGAATTTTTTGTCAATTTTTTGCCTGTAAGATCTGTAGTGTGATTCTCGGTCCTTCATTTGGCGTTTACCCGGATCCTTTAGCTTTAAAAATAGCGCTGGGAGAGCCGCTCACTATGTCGTACTTGCACCCAGTTGTTTGGTTTTAATATAGGTACAGTGAATTTCAATTAAGATTGTAATGCAAATACTAATAAATTACATAATGTACCTACCTAAGTGCCTCGTGTTGTTGAATTAATATTTTTTTTCTATTCGTTTAAAACTTGATCTTTCATTTAAAATTTTGCTATCAACGCTAATATTATTTATTTATTTATATATAAATAACCTACAAACAGGCCCAGGCCTAATATATATATATTTGTGTAACGGAATCTTTATCTGTAATGTTGTTTTCTAGGAATGAAGTTTAACTGAAAAAATATACCTTTTAACTTTTGATGTTCCATAGAAAACTGTATTAATGTTTTATTTTTTCTTTTGTTACAGGTAAGTTTCCAGTTTGATTATTTCACATCGCGATTTCAAGTTTCTGTAAGTAAATAATTTAAGAGTGACATTTTTTTAATATATATATATATACCTACCAAATATAAGTAAATATCTACTTGGGAAATATAGTACCTAATTACACGGCAAAAATTTTACTTAAGACGCAACATGGGTAAGTTTTAATTACCTGATAGTTATGGGAAACATAACTGCATTAGAGAAAATTGTTTCACTTAAAATGCAGCATACACTGAACAAAAACATACATCAGTAACAATATTTTAATTTTAAAAAATTGCTGTAAATCAATTTTTTTTAATTAAAATTATTGTTTGTGATGCGTGTTTTTGTTCAGTAGATGTTGCAGTGGCGGAGGGGGCGGCTCGCCCCGGGTCTCTGATCCTAGGGGGGCCTCCAAATCTCGAGAAGTCTTTCTTAATCAAATCCCAAACAAGGCCAAAATATGTTTAGTAAGTAAGAAGCAGTTTAGAGTTGGAGGCCCCGTATACGTATACAAAATATAAACGTAGGTAGGTTACCTACCTACCTACGTTTAGGTATTATAAATATTCGATTTTTTTTTTGTAAGCCATTACATCTATATTATTCATTTTTTACGAAATTTACACTACAAATACATCAATTTCTAAGCAGACCGGGGGTCTCATTTAGTTCTGCCGCTCCGGGCCTCCGAAGGGCTTAGTCCGCCACTGAGAAATTGCATGTTAAATGAAACGATTTTCTCTAATGCATTGATGTTTTCCATAACTGTTAGGTAAACAAAATTTGCCTCTACAACCTCGACTGCAGTACATTGTCTAAATGTGCCATTATAATAAAAAATGGACAGCCCTGGAAATTCGTTTTTAGTAGTCTTCAGTTGCTGGCGCAGCCGTTTACACACGATTTATATTAATTATCGAGATTGGTTCTCATTTATCACCAAAAGATTTTTAGTTAACGATATTTTTCGCGAAATATACGCCAAAATATACCAACAATAAATTGGTATCACTTAAATATAATATTCTATTTTACTAATGTTTATTATTTTTCAATCGATATTGTTTTTTTTTAAAACAAAATGTTCGGAAACTATAAAAAAAAATTAGTGACTTCTTAACAATAACAGTTTTATTATTATCAATCATTATTTGTTAATACAGTGGAGTCGCGATATGGTGAACACCTGGTAAGGCGAACAACTCTATAAGGTGAACACGTAAAACTTTGTATAGTGTATTCTGTAAGGTGAACAACTGGAACCTCGATAAGGTGAACGAAGCTAATTTGATTTATTTGACACTGTTATTGGTTCTCGGAATACTTGGTAGGCCGTTTTATTCCCAACAATATCTCTGTTAATGTTTGTATTTGTAGTAATACCGAAACAGCGGTGCTGATTTGATGATAAACAGATGTATCCCTATATCTACAGTCGACTCTCGTTAATTCGAAACTCGAGGGACTCTTAAAATATTACGAATTATCGAGTGTTTGAAATATCAAATGGTTCGAAACAAAGGCTCAACAAACAAACGTTGATACAAGTTTGAACTTGTCGCAAAATGTATGTATGTACTTACAATCTTTCCGCCTCTTTCTCTCTGCAGCTTTGAATTGTCGAGTGTTGGACGCCGATGAGTTCGAATTAACGCGTCGTTTTGTTATATAGCAATGATTTTTTCGTACGAATTACCAAGTGCATAAAAATGTATTGATTTAGTTCGAAATATAAAGAGATTTTGTAGGGAACTCGTGATAACTTTGAATTATAGAGAGGTTCGAATTATCGCAGGTTTGAATTAACAAGAGTCGACTGTATTATACTCCTTTTATTTTTCTTCCACATTTTTGTGATTCGGTTCGAATTTCTGCTTTTATAGTAAAGCTGATCTCATTGATGTGGTGATAGTGTTTGGTGTTGGTGTTTGAACTTTGATAAAAAAAATGAAAGCTCTTACATTAACCAATAAAGGTGAAATAATAAAAAAAAATAACAAGGGTGCAAATGTGACTGCCCTTTCGCGTGAATATGGTGTTGTAAAATCTACCATTTGTGGTATTCGAAAAAATAAAGAGCGCATTTTGAGAGCTCTGGGGAATACAATTTCTGGCGCAAGTAAGCGAAAAAGGATGAAGTCTTCAGAACTCCCAAAAATGGAAGCAGCATTGTACAATTAGTGGTTATTAAAGATGCGAAATAGTATAGGTTTAATTTATGAAGTTTTCTTTTCATTACCCCTTTTTATTTACCTTGATAAGGTGAACAAATTCGATAAGCTGAACCATTGGTCTGAATTGGTTCACCTTATCGTGACTCAACTATAATAAGTTTCAATAATTTAACAACAAAATAAGTTTTCAGAAATAGTTGGCTATAATTTGCAAATTATTGTTAAGAAACACGCATTGTTGATGTAACGTTACAATGTAATATCAGAAATATGTATTTACAACAATGTCACTGTCGCGACTCAAACCCGAAATTTATATGTCAGTTATATAAATTTTGTTTCTTGAATAATTTTTCAAAAAAGTAAAATCGTGTTCAACGTACCTTTTTTATTGTAAATATGTCCGATGTTAAATTATCAAAATCAAATTAGCAGTTCCAAATTCGAATATTTTCCAGTGACTATAATTCTGTTTTCAGGCTAAAAATAGAATCATTTAAAAAAATCCAGCCTTGACATAAATATCTACCAACATATAAAATCTATTCCATGCTTTAAATATTTGAAATTGCAGCGTACGTATATTCCATTTCAAAACAATGTCATTTATTTTTTAAGGCCTTAAATTATTTAATTTCAAGCTGAACCCTTCGAATTGCCAATACAAAAATGTCGTTTTATAATTCTCACCCAAACGTGGTTCGAATCCGTTTTTCAATCCCGATAATTTTTTAATGTAACACGTAAAGTCAAATCCTTTTTTAAATGTTAATAACATATCACATGACCCCACAGCTGGCCAGTACTTGAAAAAAAGTACGTTAAGTACTTTTTTTGTACTTGGTACTTTGTATTCCAGGTACTATTAAAAATTGTACTTGGCTTGTTACTTGTAAGGGCCTGTTAAATGTACTTGGTACTTGAACCTTGTTTTCAAGTACATTTTACACGAAAATTGACTGGTGCCTAAATTAAACATTTGTCACAGCTCAGAGAACATGATTGAAATTAATTGTTCTTTAATAATTAATAATTCGTTATTTAATTTCAATCATTAGTCAGTTTGAATTTTGCCCCACACTGCTAGGTGGTAATTTAGATCGGGTATATTATGCACAATGTGCTTGTAAAATCCAAGTACTTGTACTTAATACATGTACTTGGAGTAACTAAAATTGTACCTTGGTCCTTAGTACTTATTGGCCGAAAATGTAAAGTACTTGGTACTTCAAGTACATTTTCATTGTACTTAGCCCAGCTCTGCATGATGACCCCAATATCAAACAAGGTCTACCCATTTATTAACAAGTTCCGATTTTAGAAGAAGAAAGAGAAATACGGGAGACAATGACATGAGGACGTGTACACACAATATCTTATACATTCGAGATTCCTATTTCTAAGTACTTGAAGTGGGTGCCCGTACCATACTCTCTCTCGTTTAGTCACAGAAAATAGATCGTCTTCCTATGTGCTCAACTGTACAGTATTGAACAAAATACAACGATGATTGCCTTTATCACAGTTTAAACCACGTAAATAATTAATAGATGTATACTGTAGAGGACAACTTGACGTAATGGTCAGCATGAACTTTAGAAATAAATGGGGTGGGACAAGTGATTTTCGCGGTTTTTAATTTTTTTGGCAAATTTAAATAAATATTTTTGAAGCTAAGCTTCTATAGGCGCGTTAGACGATTTCTGGTAGGAGAGAAACTTATGGGTTCGCGTCACGTCACCGTCACCGACATGCTCATGTTAAAAGTATATCTATAGCTACACTCATAGCTATAGATATAAGAATTGTTGGAAATGAGAACTTCCGTGGCACAAAGGATCAATAAAAAGCAATACTGATTTTATTAAATTTGCATTTTACTAACGTTTCGGTATTCTTTATACCATCTTCAGAGTCTACAAAATAATACAAACGCGGGTGAGAATATGTGGAAATAAAGTTAAAATTAACAAAAATTTAAATGTGTTTTTTTTTTTTTATAACTTACCAAATGCTGTCAATTTCTTTCAGTATTTTGTTTGAGCGATTAATGAACAACATGGTGATGACATTGTTGGTTTTTTTTTAAATAAAAACTCATAAAAATTGTTAAAAGTAAAAAACTATGTAGTTATCGCTATAGATATACCTACGCACGCGCAGTGGCCTATGTACACAAAGATAACGTATTGTACAACATTAGTACTGTGCGCAGTATCTATACAAGTAAAGTTGAATTGATTTCGTGAAAATCTCAATGTGTGTACTGTTATTGTTTAAATTGTGTTATTAAATAATATAACGGTTGACGTAAAAAGCATAGCTTCTGTCGGGTGTCCCATGACACCTCTTGACTTTTTTTTAATATTACTGTTTTCTATCGGTCACTAGCTTTTATTAGACACCCCACTCGATGGGGTTTATTGTTTCATTTTTTCATAACCTGTTTGACTGCCTATTATTACCCGCAATTATCCGAATTATTTATCCATATCTAAACCACAGCATGGGGCCATAACAAGATTTAACTATGCCAAATTTTGAGTCTCTAGCTTGTACCGTTTGACTCTGGGAGCTTGTGACAGACAGACGGACGGACGGACAGACACCGTAGTGAGGCCATAAGTGTTCCATTTTTCTAATTTTGATACGGAACACTAAAAAGATGTATACCGTCATACAAACCAATTGAAACAGTGTTTAGTTGAAACAAAAATTGGACTTGAGAATAGCCGAGAGTGTAGCAATGCTGTTGTTTACATGGCGTTGCTATGGTTCCTCTATTACATGTCCCCGGTTCCCGGATTCTAGCCCGAGAGCTGGTAAAAGTGTCAATTGGATTTTTAAATTATTATTAAAAAAAAATCATGAATTAAAAATATGAATTGGTGCTAGGCCCAAATAACCTTAGCTGTTGGTAGTCTTTAAAACACACAACACTGAAACAAAAATTTATTTTCACATAGGCGAAACGGATGCAACAAACACGTGCTTGGAGGCCCCTACCCAATTTTGATGTTGATAATCGTTATATCACTTTCTATTTTCTAAGTCAAGGAGCCAAGGGTCCAAACGATTTCTTTGTTTGGTATTTCCAAAAGTCTTAATCCGCCACTGCTGATACTTAGCCTTTTCTATCTAATTTGAACGGTTTTCGTTTGGTAAGTAAAAAGTGAAATAATTAAATAAAATCAGCGAGCTTCTTTGCTTGAGAAGCCCCTGTTGACAACATTTTTCGAACTTTCTCAATAACTAATAACATTTTCGTTTGATAAGTGAACATGTAAGTTGTCCAGTGATGTAAGCAATAATGTGCCCTCCTAGACGTCCTAGTTATAGTGTAGTGGGACGTAAATACACGAGCTACACAATTCCACAAAGTCGATGTTCGAACGAAGCGAATAGAATATTAAGCTACTTGATAAGTGGTTTTACTGACTGTTTGATGAGGTTGGCGGCCCTGCCTGCACCCGCACACACACGTACAGATTCCACAATGCATGTCGCAATAATATACAGTGTGTTTGGTTGTATAGGTGGGCGTGCGTGTCATACCTACAAGTATGTGTGTGTGTGTGTGGAATGGAAACGAAAGGGTGGCGTCGTGGTGGTTGCTGGTAGAACATTCAAGAGTGACGCGTTGCATATTTCATGATGATCGTTGCTACGTATTGCCATTGATGTCACATAGTCTATCTGCATACCGGGTGGCTTAATTATTATGACTACTATCTAACCTAAAAAAAAAACAAGCCGTGAGGTGGGTCGTTTATTAGGACTAAAGTGCGACCCTTGAGGTCCACACGACGAACTTCCCAGTTGGATAAATATTTAATAATAATAATTAACTTAGATATTAGACAGAAAAGTAATCATTTTAATCATTAAAACATAATTATTATTTATTTTTAACAATAATTAAAAAAAAACGGCTGAACCGATTTTTATAAAATTTATGTCGAAGTGTGCAAGCTTTCACGGCCGGCATTGTTCCAAGTCTTCATGGTTTCCGGGCTTGTAGACCGTGGTCCAATGGTATTTCTACCTGACGTTTCGTCTACAACTGCGGTAGACATTCTCAAAGGCGATTTGGCAGCGGTCGAAGTGTCCTCCTTGGCGGCTCACAGGTCAGTGACCTGTGAGCCGCCACATCGACCGCTGCCACATCGCCTTTGAGAATGTCTACCGCAGTTGTAGACGAAACGTCAGGTAGAAATACCACCGGACCACGGCCTACAAGCCCGAAAACCATGAAGACTTGGAAAATTTATGTCGGATCAAAATGACGTTAACACGCCTCGATTGACACCCTTATGAAGTCGATATAATTTTTTATTCGCGAGATATTGTGTAAAATCTACTTTTTTGGAGTCTATTTGGTTAAGAAAAAAGAACGGCTGAACCGATTTTGAAAAAATTTCTTTCAGATCATATCTACGTTAATACGCGTCGATTGGCATCCTAACGTAGTCGATATCTTTTTTCATTCTCGAGATTTCGTCTTAGAAAGAAATGGACACATACTTACGTACGTACACACACACAGACATCTTTCTAAAAATAGTGTAAAAATAGTGTAGTGACCTTGAAACAAAAATTTGTTATACATTTTGATTTCGATTTTCGGACCCATTACAATAACTTCCAATGGGAAGTTAATAATAGCAAATACGAAAATAAAGTATAATATACAGTATTATAAATTTTTTCATAGTAAAGTCATCAACGATATACAAACATTGTGCAACCAATGATTTTTTAAGTTTCTTTTGAAATGTATTGAAAGGTAAGTCTTTAAAGTCATTAGGCAAATCATCCATCAAAAGATTAAATAAGGTTTTTCACAGAAATAAGAGATTTCCAAAAATGTTTTTCAGCATTTTGTATGCACACACACACTCATATGCTCGTAAGGTAGAGCTATGCGTGAGAATAAGTGGGCATATTGAACAGCTGGTGAACAGTAACCTTAAATCGAACACCTTGTATACAATGTATGTGTGTGTGTAGAACGAAACGACGGCGGCTTTGCTTTTACTGTTCCGTCCCCCGGCCCCTGTCATATAGTGACAAGTCGATGACAATCCGTCGTTATGTTTTTAAACATTGGCGGCGATATTTTGTTTACAAAAAAAATCAAAAGAAAATTACATAATAATATTTGTCATAAATAATGCTAAGTTAGCTGTAAATATCTTTTTTGCCATACCCACTATAAAATAGCTACTTTACATGCACGTAATGGGTTACTTATTTTATTTATTGTAGATTATAGACGCCCCGACAACTTTGGTCATTAGCGTCTTAAATATATTAAATAACAACTAACTTAAAAATGAATAACATCACAAAACATCCATGAGCGCAGGTGGGATTCGAACCCACGACAGTCTAGTCTAGAGACTGGTGCCAAGTACTCTATCCACTAGGATACACTGCCCTCAATGGGTCACTCAACAGACAGGTGTGTTGAAAGTGTTCTCAGACACACTAGTGTGGAAAGTAATCAATTTCAATGGTGATAAAAGTTTATTCGCTCTGATCCGCCCGCTATTACAGACAGCTATACTCTCGGTCTACTATAGAGTGAAGTTGGCGACACAAAATGACCTATCAAATTTTTTTGAAAATACTGAAAATGAAGTGAAAAGCAGCTATTTTATAGTGGATATGACAAAAAATACCATATGTATCTCGTGCGTAATGGTACTATGACTCGTGTGACTGTTAAAACTCGTTTTTGCATACTGTCACTACTCGTCAGTAATAACCCCATTACGCTACTAGATACACAATCTATTTTTTGAAGTGAAACTTCTTTATCCGCGATGAGAGTAATTTTGTTCAACAACGTTACGAAAACGAAAAACGATACCGTCGAGAGTGGGGGAAAGAGCTACTAGCGGGAACTATAGCCGATTCGCTGGCCGATAGTGTAAGCAAAAATCCGTTAAGGGGGAACGCTTTTTTTTGTTTAGTGTTTACTTGGTTATAAACGCTTACCCATTAAATTTCATTTCAGATGCGTAAGATTTACACGCACCCTGTTTTTTAAACGGTTTGCTTTAGCTTGACCCCGTATATTTGTTTTTTTGTTACTATCTTTGTTTCAAATCTTGCGATAGCTTTTTCAACTACTTCTACTTAACCGATTCTTATGAAACTTTGCACACGCATTGAGTTCCCGTGACAATACAATATTATGATAATTTCAACTGAGTAATGAGCTGGTCTGATGATGGAATCAGGAGGTGGACAGTTGAAAGGATGAGGAGTTTGCATAATGATACGGGCCAGAAATTAAACTTAAAACTAGAAAATAAAAATAGGTAAAAAAACTTTTAAGTTAAATGGTTTTATTTTAAATCATTAGCTGTACCAAAACCTAGAAAATAATTAGGACTCAAACCAAGAGGAACTTTGTGTTGCTGCGTCAGCGGAATAAGTAATAAAAACGTTGGACGCATAAAAATCTGTATAACGACGGTATAATTATTAAATAAGAACGGCTTGTCTAGAAAAATGTGTTTCCAAGCCCATCAACAGAAATATTTCAAATGCGCCCTACGTTTTTATTACTTATTCCGCTGACGCAGCGACACAAAGTGCCCCTTGCTTCGTGTCCTAATTATTTTCTAGTTTTTGGTACAGCTTATGATTCAGAATAAAACCGTTTAACTTTACAGTTTTTTTAACTATTTTTTTATTCAATAGTTTTAGCTATTTGGTGTTTTTATATCGATATTTATTTTTATTTAGTTTAAGATATTCGTTTCTGGCATCAAAATATTTACACAATTTATTGTGCTTGGGTAAATCCGAATAAATGTGACAATTTTCAGCTCGCTACGGCGTTTTCTTCTCGATTTATGTCCGGGTGAAGCCGAGGCGGATAGCTAGTTACATATAAATGAAGGTTATTTAAACTTTGTGAAATGTTTTGAAAATGTCAATTTTTCGTTTCAACTTTGATGTGTCAACGTAATTGAAAAGTTGTTTGATTTTAATTTATAAATATTTAAATAAAAGTTAAAAAGAAATTTGGAATACCTCCAAAATACCTTTCGGTCTGAACATTCTAAAGAACAAACACACATACAAGTTAGCTGCGCTTTTAATTTTGAGAAAAATTAAATGATTTTGAAAATAGCTATAGCCACATAAAACGTAAAAAATGCATAAAATTGTTGAATTTAGCAGTTCCAAATTTTTTATCTAAGAAGTTTTTGAAGTGAAAACTTCCTTAGGCGCGCTTTGCCTGGACTGCTAACAAGAGATGTGAAACGCATCCGACGGTGACAATCGGGGCTACTCGGCTCAAACACGAACACGTATTTGCAATATGCTGATAATAGTGTGTAGTTTATAAGTGTGCTAATAGATGACACTAAAAACTTAATATGAGTAAAAAGTAATTTAAAAACAAAATAAAATATAGTTACTTCTTACCACAACAGTTTTATTGATGGATGTACATTTCGAAAGCTAAGCTTTCATCTTCAGCGAACACTATACATGAATGAAATAATACAAAACGTAATTTGTAGTTCACAAGTGAGCTAATAGATGACACTAAAACATATATTTTGTTGTTCACAAGTGCGCTAACAGATGACACTAAAACTTAATATTATCGTTAAGGTATTATATTCATTAAATTTAATTGTATAGGCCGATTTTATAATATTTATGATTAAACTGTGTGATTAAAAAATTATATATATATTTTAAAATTAGAAAATCTGAAGGTTTCACTTCTGTCGTGTGGTCATAAGCACACACCCATTTTTTTTTGTATTAACATCCAAATGTCATAGATTTAAGTTAAATAAGTGTAGGTATAGATTAATTATTTAGAAAAGTTTCTAGTCCTATTAAATATTAAAAGAATATTTTCAATTGTAAACAAAAGATTTCATTCACTGCCGAGATTAGAGTTCCTACACTTCACGACAGGTTTCATTAACTTGTTATTTTAAAAATAGTGATGATAAGCCATTCATTTTTAGGGTTCCGTACCTCTGAATGGAACCCTATTTCTGAGCCTAAGATGTACGTTCGGCAGTCCTTCCATCCGTCCGTCTGTCACAAGGTATCTCACAAACGTAAGAGTTAGCTAGTTCAAATTTTCACAGATTAATGTGTGTTGTTGTGGCATGAATTCTGTCAAAAAATAATTAGAATTAAATAATCAATTAATTGTTTAATATAATATTATAACTAACAAGTTTGGCATTTTTTTAAAAGAAAAAATTCTTTTAATTCATCAAATTTGTAACGTTACTGCACTTAAAAAATAAATTGTTCTGACCTTTTCTCCGACCATGGTGACAGCTCTCTTTTTTCGGGAGTGTATATTCCCCAAACTCCGTGGCCCCCATCTTTCTCTTCCCCATTATGGCGCAGCCTGGCGCTCCTTTTGACATAGCATTATATAACAGTCTATGACGTGTACAGTACAATATACAGGCTGTATAAAACAAAAATAGACAGGAACAAGTAGTGGTGTTTTTTTTATTTCAACTTTAAATACTGTTTTCGGAAATAAACTCTATTGATAATAGAGCAATGGTGATCCTTCAGTTGTTTGTTAGTTGCCAAGGAAGTTTTTTTTCCCAACAATTTTTGAAGTGAAAACTTTCTTAGGCGCGTTAGGCACTCTTTGCCTGGGTACTGAAAAAATGTGAAGCGTTCGCAACTACTTCCGTAAGAATTCGCAACATACTTATATCATAAAAACGGCCGTCTACACACTTCCATCCATAGCGCAGATGGTTTAGTCTTTGCGTTCTATGCATAGGAACCTGGGTTCGAGACCTGATGGCAGCGTAGAATTTTTGGCGTTTTTTTTTCTAAATTCTATATGATATTTATTTATATATTTTTATTTTTGTTATATTCTTTCTTTGACAATAATTATAATTTTTTTGAAACCAAGGTGGAATTAATTAAAAATACAATTTTAGTAATAAATTATTTTTAGTTCATAAATGCGCTATAATAGATGACACCAAAAATTAGAAAATCTGAAGTTTTCACTTCTGTCGTGTGCTCATAAGCACACACCCATTTTTTTTAAATGTTGTTTGAAAAAATCGTCCCTCATCTCACGTGAAGATGTATGCCATTTATATCAGTTACTTCATGAGAAAAAAATCAAGCTTAAGAGTTAAGGGCGGTTGTTCGGTGGCGTATCTTACTTTTTCAATTTTTGTCAGTTACGTCCATTACGCTAGACAAGGGACGATATGATATCAAACTTGTCATAAAAGTTTTTAGTGAATTCTTCAATAAAGTCTTTGCATTTTTTAAAAATTATATTGTAGAAGACGAAGAATTGTGGATTATAGACGCTCGACAACAGAGGTAATAAGCGTCTGAAAAGCAAAAAGTAAAAAGAAAAGAAAAATCAATAAAACCAAAGCAAAATGAAAATTTGACACACAACGAAATAAAATCATTATAAGTACAAATAAAATGTGTCATTATAATATAATGTAGTAAGATATAAAGAAAAACCATAAAGGGCCCTAAATGTACACAAATAAATAAAATCAAATAAACCGGTCAAGACCGGTTTCCTTTAAAAATCGAAACAGCAGATCGACATTGTCAGGATCATTTCCTAAATAAACCGACAGATCACCAGACAATCCGGTCCGCTGTCGTGTGTCTCTAAACTGGAGATACTTACTCAATTAAAATATACAAAACGGTAACACGAGTGTCACACGTCTCACAAAAGGGCGGTTCCTCACGAGCCATTAAAAAACCATGAGTTAATCTACAGTGACCGATGCGCAGCCGTGTAACCTGGAGGGGAAAAGTGTATTGTAAAATAAAACTATTGAATTTTAGAACACACAGTATAAATACGTTCTTATCGTGTTGTCGCTTCTTCGCTTATATATAATACACATTATGCCGTGTATGTTTGTACGTGTGTGTGTGTGTTCGGGCTTCAAAAGATACGAGATAACTACGAGTTTTCATGTAAATACTATTGATATTGACCAAATAATATTATATGAACCATAAATAAAGAGGTTTACACACGTGCATTTTTATGCCATTTTTATTGACTTGCTTACACACTGTAAGAAATGAGAAGGCTGATTACATAGATTATCGATGGTCCATTTGTAGCCAGCGATTAATCTGGTAATAGGCACACAAAGAGACAATGGCGTCGCAAACAGGTATCGCCTGCACATCGCGTAGATTCCATATTGCGGATGCGTGGTTACTAATTTTATATTAATTTGTTTTTGAAGTTTTGAAATTGAAATGAATTTATTTTTTCATAAAAAATATAAACAGTATAACATTGCAATGTGCATATCTGAAAAAATAATAGGTACATCTAAAGGAATCCCCGTACTAGATGCACCTTCACAATAAACATTTATTAGTCCCTGTTGAAAATAAAGGAATTATATAATATAAAAGAGAAAAAAAATAGAAAATTAACGAACTAAACTTAATTACTTCAAAACATCCATTTTATATATGTAACTATACATTTTATTTTGTAATTTTTACACACTTTATTGGAATATTACACAAATTATGTAATTTTAATTTACTTTATGTAAAAATCACAAATTTGTTTAACTTTACAATAAAAGTCCAAGTTTTTATGAAGTTTTCTGTGTAAAAATAAATAATAATGTAAAATCATTTAGAAAATCGAGCGAATTCTACCTTAACTTTCAAAGTATTTTTACATCCATTTTTTATAGTGCACTCTTTTTTAGGGTTCCGTACCAGAAAGGAACCCTATTGTTGCCCCAACGTTGTCTGTCTGTCTGTCTGTCACAGGCCTGTAACTTCTACTACCTACTAAAGTCAAACACACTATATTTTTCTACTTTATTTTTTTATTTCACTCAATTGAAGAGTAGGTAGTCAAATTGAAATGTAAAATTAGGTTATTCGAATGTGCCATTGAGTTCGGATAACCGACGTTCTACTGTATTTTTTTTTGTTATTGTTTTAATTAACGTCGATATCTTCTACAAAATGTTCGTCGAATTAATTAAAAGTTACTAATTATTTTTTTGTACTAATTATTTGGATAAATTGGTATAAAAATAATGATGTATGTTCTGCAGACTGTGGTACTTGTTACCGATATTTATTCCATTAAAAATCAGATTATGTAATCGTGTCTTTGGAAGACATTTTCTTCGTTTCGAAACAGCAAAAGCTTTATAGTGGAAGAAATTCCAGTTGTTAGTTTTTATTATTTATTTTGTAGTGTTCGTGAATTGTCTTACAATACGCTACAAGAATTTAGTTTCGTCTAACCGAAGAGATTTGTTGACACGTTCATATTTTGACAATGAAATCATTAAAATGAGCGTATTTAATTTTTGAAGTTATACTCCTTTAGCGAGGGTAGTGAATCGGAAAAACAAAACAATATTAATAAACATATTTATAAACCGATTCAAAAATTAATGAAACACTGACAGGGATAGAACGGCTCTAACGATTTGGATGTTTACTGAGAATGGGTTTTGAGGGACAAAAAATCGATCTAGGTCTCATCTTAGGAAAAAAATCGTTTTCTTATAGATTTTATAATTTTAAAAATCAATTTTTCGACGTTTCAAAATAGCGCAAAATTGTAAGCAGGCTTTGGATACTTTTGTATTATGTAATAAGTACATCTACTGTTATTTATCTAATATATTCAAATATTCATAAAATATAATAAATAAAATAATTCTAATTTTTTTTTATATTTTAAATTGTTATCCAATACCTAGTATATATTTTCATTATTAAAAAAATATATTAAAAGCCTTCAGGATTCGAATCTGGGGTTGGCCATTGAGCCTGTCGGTAGTCTAGTGCTTTACCACACAGCCACCTTACGTATGTCAACATAGCCTAGTAACATAGGTATATTATGTGTTTTGTTTCACATGACAATTACTTCCTTCTATTTTACTCCAGTAATTTTAGATATTGAAATGACCCACCTGCAGAAAAATTCCCAGTTAGCTGATTTTTTTTTATTTACCTTCGTTATGGTGTTTTAAAAAACGTGTAAAAAGTCCCCATCGATATCGTGCCGGCGTTGCCAGATATTCGAGGTTCAAGTTCACGATAGACGGTTTTTAGTGAATTTCTCGGTTCCGTTCTATTTTTTGTAAAAAATAGTTATTATCAATCTTGTAGAGGACGACATTATCTACAACTTTTGTATAAACATTTTTTGTCTACGATTTATAGTTTTTCTTATTAAAGTACCCGCGGCTTCCTCCCTCTCGATTTTACATAACGAGATTATGCTGCTTCTCGAGGGCCTAACATAATGATTTGTACCATTATTTTAAGTTGAACTTACAGCTAACGACTAATTATAATTTTATCGAAATTAATGCAGTAGTTCTCTACTTATAAGCAACCAAACATACAAATCGACAGCGCTCAAACAGACAGACAGACAAACAATTTTTTTTCGAAAATACGATATTTATACTTGACATCAATTATAAAGACCATTCGTAAAGTAATTTTGTAAAAAAAATTTACAAGGGTTGAGAGAGTGCGGATTAAGTACGAGTATGCATTTGCATATTGTATAACGCACTCTACTAAGAATAGCTCGGAGTAGCCATACTTTTATTTTTTTTTTTCAAAATTGCTTTACGAATACTCATTATAATTGTTATAAAGACTATTCGTAAAGGAATTTTGTAAAAAAAATTAAAAATGTGGCTAATATTACTAGAGGGCGTTATACGGTATGCAAATGCATACTCGTACTTAATCCGCACTCTCTCAACCCTTGTAAATTTTTTTTACAAAATTACTTTACGAATGGTCTTTATAATTGATTTCAAGTATAAATATCGTATTTTCGAAAAAAAATTGTTTGTCTGTCTGTCTGTTTGAGCGCTGTCGATTTGTATGTTTGGTTGTTTATAAGTAGAGAACTACTGCATTAATTTCGATAAAATTATAATTAATCGTTAGCTGTAAGTTCAACTTAAAATAATGGTACAAATCATGATGTTAGGCCCTCGAGAAGCAGCATAATCTCGTTATGTAAAATCGAGGGGGAGGAAGCCGCGGGTACTTTAATAAGAAAAACTATAAATCGTAGACAAAAAATGTTTATACAAAAGTTGTAGATAATATCGTCCTCTACAAGATTGATAATAACTATTTTTTACAAAAAATAGAACGGAACCGTGAAATTCACTAAAAACCGTTAATCGTGAACTTGAACCTCGAATATCTGGCAACGCCGGCACGATATCGATGGGGACTTTTTACACGTTTTTTAAAACACCATAACGAAGGTAAATAAAAAAAAATCAGCTAACTGGAAATTTTTCTGCAGTGGAAATCTAAAATTACTGGACTATTTCTGTAACTTTTAATATTTCTCAAATGCCACCCCAGTAACATCAGACGTTATTCATATCAAAATATCATAGTTGAGAATAAGACTGTTACGTAGCTGTATGGGGAAGAATATAATAATATAACAATATGACATTAGAAACCGAGCGTCTATAATCTACCATTCATTCGACATTAGAAACAATGACATTATAGATTGACAAGTTCACATCTCACAGTTGTGCAGAGGGGCCCCCGAAATGCCATGATTCGAATATATAACAGGATACCCAATGAAATAAAGAATATTCAATGCGAGAAGCTTTTTAAAATAAGTCTCAAAAAATATTTACTAACAAATGTATACTACAAAACAAGACAGTTTTTAAATAATTAAATATGTACCTATAGGTACCTATATAACTGACGTTATTATGTACAGTCGCGGACATAATAAATTATAATTTAAAAAAACTAAAAAACACGCTTTAATGAACTAAAAAGTAAAAAATAATTTATTTTGTTGTAAAAAAGCGTGGGGTGCTTTGTATCATATTTTCATACTACCACACGCTTTTTTACAATAAAATAAATTATTTTTTACTTTTTAGTTCATTAAAGCGTGTTTTTTAGTTTTTTTAAATTATAATTTATTTTTGCTTTTTAGTCCTGGAGATCCTGGTCAGGATAATGGGACAAACTTATGGAATTATTGTATTGTAATCGGTCCTTGAAAGGTGTGCAAAGTTTCAGTTCAATCTGAAGTTTTTTGCTTTTTTTTTTAGTCCTGGAGATCTTGGTCAGGATAATGAAACAAACTTATGGAATTATTGTATTGTCATCGGTACTTGATAAGTGTGCAAAGTTTCAGTTCAATCTGAAGTTTTTTACTTTTTTTTTAGTCCTGGAGATCCTGGTCAGGATAATGGGACAAACTTATGGAATTATTGTATTGTAATCGGTCCTTGATAAGTGTGCAAAGTTTAAACTAAATCTGATCGTTCAAAGTTGGTCAAAATCAAGTTCAAAGAAGTCGGTTACAAACTGACAAACAAGCAAGCAAGCAAACATACAGGTGAAGCTAATAAAAGCGTGTTAAAAAAGCTTACACCTGTATCATCTAGTTACCGGTTTTTTTAATTTTTGACTTTTGCATATTGTAATTTGGCTTTTGATAATAATGTATCAATTACTAAGGTTACATCTTAAAAATTCATTGAAAAATTATTATCAAAACACCTCAGTTGTTTATTATACAATCCAAATTACTCAATATTATTCAATTAAAACATAAAAAGATTTGATAATATTTGATACTATAGCAAATTCCTTCCTCCAATCTTGCAATAATTCTTCTTTTTTGTTCATCGTTTTAATAATTTCGAGGCATTTAAACGACAATTATTTCTGTTAATTTTTGACATTTACATTTACCTATTAAAAACTAAATTTGTTGCTAAGCTACTTTTTGTGAACTTACACTGAAAAACTCAAGTGTAAACTTTATTAAGTCCGCGACTGTACATATTGTACGATATAAATAAAGACAGTTATTTATTTAAGAGAATGAGCACTTATAGAACAGGAAATTTGTAGAGAGTCTACTGTACCAGTCAATGTAAAACGAAAGATACAATTATTATGGTGATTTTTTTAAAGTAGGTGTTGGTATAACTTGGTCGGTATATAATATCTGCAATATCATTTTGAGATGTACTTCATGCTCAGTTTTCAGTGCGTTTATGAATTATTAAGAGAATGTCTACATGCATATGTACGTTTTTTGGAACGGTGTATAGAACATTATAAAGCAAAGGTAAATTTAATTACAAAGGTGTTTTAGTTTTCACGGAGAAAAGTGATCCCACGGCATGATGTGGCTGTGCAGTTAGAATAAGGACCAGATTTCTATATACAGAGTGGACCATATATCATAGAACCTTCGAATATCATTTATCATTCTATAATAAAAATTTACAAAAAAACTCGACTGCACAAAAATTACACTAACTAACGAGTTTATTAAGTTGATAAAACTTATAAATTGTTAACTCTCGCATGTATAGTGATTCGACTGTTTAATAGCTGTACTATGCTTTGCTAGTTTATTTGAATAGTCGACTCTCGCATGTAGTGTGTTTTCAACTTGAAATTGCTATATATAAGAAAGGATCGGTTTCCACTCTCGGGCACTGTGGAGAAATCGGTGACTCGCCTAGCCGGAAACTGGGAGTTTCGGGTTCAAGTCCCGACAGTGGTCATTTGATTTTTTCTTACATATAGCTCAAAAATCATGGCAGCCTAGCTGTCTGAGATATTTATTATTTTCACCTCTAATTGTTATGTGAATAATATGGTGTGGATATAAGGGGTTTTAAATCGATTGATTTTATCATATACCAATTAAAAGGAATAAAACAATTCGGAAAACTTAAAACCTTAAACGCAGCAGATGGAGATCTCTCTTTCTTTTTGAATGACTCCCCTATCTGATGCGTCTAAGGTTTTAAGTTTTCCGACTTGTTTTCTTTGTAATTTATATTCAGTCAGATTTTTTGTTTTTTTTTAAATAATTAATTTTTATTTGCGTTCTGATAATAGCGACCGCCATATTGAATTTTCCGTGACGTCGTACACTCAGTACACTCGTAAGACTATGACGAATCTATCGACACCTTATTTATCAAAATCCATCAAGCCGTTGCTGACTTTGTTTTTTTTTGCGTTCTGGCAATATGTCGTCACAACACCCGCGAGGCGAGCTTTATAATCTTACAACCAAACCGCCTAAGACCGATTGCACCGTTACTATTAGTCAACTATTAAAATGGGGCATGCGTATTGAATATATGTGCTGTAGAGTAAACCGTGATATACAGACCATGTGACGTCAGCCGCTCGAAAGGAAAAAAAGACGTGGTCTATTTAACCAACTTCAAAAATGTATTGTGAAGCCGTTTTAAGTGCTGGACAAAAAAATCCAACGACATTATTTCAGTTAGATCGGACTCTTTTTAATGACATAATAAAAATATGACGTTTACAGGCTCATTCTGTGACTTTTGAGTCATTCTGTGCGCATCGGTCGTGTGTAGACGTATACAGACGTGTATAGACCTATATATAGACGTATAGAGGTAAAGCCACGGTGGGAGTACAAATGGTGCTGTACGCCCGTTAGCCTCAGGTATTGTGTTCTTTGTAAGACCCGTTCTCCGCAATACCTCGCAGTCTCATTTCAGTAATGACGTCAATTAGTGCTGTGATTGTGAAGTGCACACCGAGTATAAAATAATCCAAGATGCATAACGTACAACACAACACAATAATGTGCCTACCCACATATCCACGCATGCATTTATTTCGTACGCCTAGGTAGGAGGAGGAAAGTATAGCCTAGTGGTTAACATGCTTGGTGCCGCAACCTCTAGACTGGACTGCCGTGGGTTCGAATCCCGCCTGCGCTCATGGATGTTTTGTGGTGTTATTTGGTTTTAAGTTAGTTGTTATTTATCGTAGTTGAAAGACGCTAATGACCTGAGATGTCGACGCGTCTATAATCTACAATAAATAAATAAATAAACGTACGCTTAGGTATTACAAGCGACTAGGCCCTACAGTCAGGGTCTATTCTGATTGGTCGAATACTCCATCTGGATGTCGTTTGACACTCACAGACACGCCTAAACGAACGTAACAACTAACTAGTGAACTCTGTATACTAATATGAATAGTTGATAGCGATTAAAAAATGGGTTTTTTATGTGGGGAATGTTCAAATACATATTCTTCAAGACCTAGGTATTAATGTTCACAAAATTAGAATGAAAACTTCGGATAAAACCTGTAATCTAATTCTTTTTATAAAAGTCAATCAATTTCCTGATATTTCAAAGAAAACTTTACTAAAA
Organism: Mongoloraphidia duomilia; assembly: GCA_039654895.1. Classification (NCBI taxonomy): domain Eukaryota; kingdom Metazoa; phylum Arthropoda; class Insecta; order Raphidioptera; family Raphidiidae; genus Mongoloraphidia; species Mongoloraphidia duomilia. The sequence continues at coordinate 15,269,688 of CM077520.1, forward strand.
TTTATTTTTCTATTCCAATTTCTCAAAAACACTGTTATGGTAAACATTTTGGATATCCTAATGTCTCAAATAATAATATTAAATTAGGTTTTACTTTAAAATGTCAAAAAATTGATCGAATTTTATAGAAACAATTAGATTACAAGCCTTATCTGAAGTTTTCATTCTAATTTTGTGAACATTAATGCCTGTCTTGAAGAATATGTATTATTGAACATTGTCCACATACAAAAACCATTTTTAATCGCTATCAACTATCCATATTAGTATACAGAGTTCACTAGTTAGATGTTACGTTCGTTTAGGTGTGTGTGCGTGTGTCAAACGACATCAAGATGGGGTATTCGACCAATCAGAATTGACCCTAACTGCAGGGCGCTGCAGGGCCTAGTCGCTTGTCTAGGTATTTATGCATAATAATTCGCGAATTTTGTATAGAATTTTATTATCTATATATATATAAAAATGAATGTTTGTTTGTTTGTTTTTCCCGTATGCGTTCCTATACCATTCATTCATTCGACTGCGATCAAGTTAAGCCAGAAAGTATCCATTTTGTATTAATAATATTATAATTTAATTTCCTTCACGCATAAAGTGAACTTTCTCTTACACCACATTTACCCGTTCCTTACGCCATATAGTTACATATTGAATCTCGTATCGAACTAATAACGTAACCTGTATCCATGAGTACTTATAAATAACAACTGAAGATTAAATTCTAATAGCTCTTGTTCTAGAACAGGGTTTCCCAAAGTCGGGGTCGCGACCCCAAGTGGGGTCGTGGGCTGATTTTTTAGGGTCACGGCCAGTTTCCGTGATTATAGAATTTATAACTCGCGATTAAACCATTAAATTCGAATAATAGAAAAAAAAAAACTAAATAAGAACACGAAATCAAATATAAACAGAGTGAAGAGGCGGGAGGAGGTCTCTGGGGGTAATAAAGAGAGAGTGAGCTCTCCCACCCGCCTCCTGGTACTCTCTTCCCTGTTCATTCGCTCCCACTCATCTATTTTATAGACTATTTTGTACATTGTGGGGAAAAAATGTTTAAAGGTCGCGAAGGCTTTTGCAATTTTAAATTAGAGTCATGATCAAAAAAGTTTGGGAACCCCTGTTCTAGAATCTAGAATGATCTTAGTTAGTAAATGCACCTAAAATTAACTGCATTTTGTAAAATTTCACCAATAAAATACCACGGTCTACATATTGTTAACAAATAGAGCTAACTGCGATTTCAACGCACTAATGATTTCACTTATCGAATGTCTATATAATCTAGAATCTAATATTTTAACAAAGGAAATGTTGTTTTAAATATATTGTTTACAAATAATTACATTTAAGTATTTTTAAAAATTTATGCAGCCTTTAAACTTAAAATTTAGTCTATCGATTCTTTAACCGATTTTTAAATTTATTAATATTTAAATTCTTCCGTTGTTAAATAAATCCTTTTTGATTAATTAAAAATTTGACTGAATGTGCTAAAATATATACAGGGTGAATCAAACCACTCGTATCAGTTTTTTTTTTCAAAAACGCTTAATCGTATAGAGTTGGGTAAAAAATTTTTATTTTAAAAGCCGTAATAAAGAATCGAATTGTGATATTGTTTTTTTCCGGAAAGATCGGCATCCCGAATAGTTTGCTCTAGAATGCCCAGAACTCCAGAATTTTACATAGCACGATAGATTGAAAGTGCTACTGTTGGAAAGCTTTTTAAAAAATAAGGAAATCATATTTTATTTATGTCACCCCTGTTAAGTAATATTTGTTTTTCAATACGAATCTTGCAAAGGGCATTGATTTATGTCCTTCTTTTTTATGTCAAATTCAGCTTCGTTATATATTTTTTTTGAGTCTGGTTAGTTTTTCCAGAGATAATAATAATTTAGTTGCCGTATCATAAAGTTAATTTAATAACATTATACTGGATAGAATTTATGAGCTTTAATGTTTTAAGTGCAATAGCACTTTGTCAACATACGTATCTAGTATAGAATACAGAACCTTCACTAATAGCAGACGTAGTGTTTCCCAACAATTTATTTTATCAGGTCCGTACTAGAACAATTTCAGTTTTAACACAGGAAATTAATAATCAATATGATTATACTCCTAGACCGCAATTAAATTCACTCATGGCCGGTTTATCGTACATTTTAATCACGGTGTTTTTTTTATCACACTGTTTATTTTTTTATTTATTGTAAATTATAGACGCGTCGACAACTTAGGTCATTACCACACTGTTCAATGACGGGTTGTTATGGTAACGAAACGCAGCAACCAGTGTGATTAAAAAAGACACCGTGATTAAAATGTACGATAAACCGGCCCTTAGTGAATAAAACATAATAATATTCAGACTACCTGTCGCCATGATATTTTATTTAGAAGGCTACATATAAGGGAAAAAGGTAAATGCCACTGTCAGGACTTGAACCCAGAACAACCAATTTCGCGTTGTCTTAAAATGTTTTTGCTGACTGCTTATCATTGCTTTCAATTCAAAGTTTAATCTTAGAATAAATTTATTCCTTGGAATAAAATTAACATTCAATTCACCAAGCAATTCATTCGATAGAATAGTAACTTCAGGTACAAATTACTTTATACCATACACCTTGGACATTTTGTCAAATATTTTGATTCTAAAGCACGTTTACCAAAGATTCGACCGATGGCATATCGATCGAAAATGTAAATTTATTTTATATATAAATAAATATTTACCTGAAAAGTTCGACAGGTCATAAAATAATTTGTGCATTTCGTGCTCATCCTATTTTACTAGGCGAATAAATATTTATACCTTTGAAATTGGACAGAATAGTTATTCTTACGATTTATACCTGCAGTAAACTTAACTACGTTTGGTGAATTGAATTAGCGCTATTTATTCCGAGTAATAGATACCAGGGGAATAAATCAACGGAATAAATAACTAACTAGGCTCGGTGAATACGGGCATAAGTCAAAGGTTAGTATTTGTAATAATGGAAGCTAGATGGCATTTCGTAGTTTGCCCAATTATGGTAATTGATACAATTTGGCAAGATGCATATCAAGACCGACCCTGTCTGCACAATATGCGCAGAAGAACGGACCCGCACACTATGCCACAGGTGTAATATGTATAAGGAGATTTTGAATGTAGTAGTGACTGCATCACATCTCTTTATACATTGCTTCAACAGTGGTGTAGACATATGTCGCGCGCTAAAGTCTTAGTACATTGTGTGCACGATAGTAGATGTAATGAAATATATGTGCGGCGCGCACATCGACGAAGGATTTGTCAAATTTATAAAATAAGATTTTCACTGCTTCTTTTCCTGGGTTACACTAAAGTCTGACCGAAGCTTTGGCTTCAGCAACCTTCGGGAAAAAATTTGGCTTCAGACAAAATCAGGCCGAAAGGTTTGCCGAAGCTGAATGCTGCAAACAAAGAATATTAAAAAAAAAATGAGCAATGAACTAGGAGTTTAATGGCCGGTTTATTGTACATTTTTATCACGATGTTTTTTTAATTACACTGTTAAATTTTGTTTGCAATGTGTTTTCATTGATTGCTGAGTTTCGTTACCATAGCAATCCGTCGTTTAACAGTGTGATTAAAAAACATCGTTATTAAAATGTACGATAAACCGACCATTAGCCTGTCTAAACTCTAAATGTTTAATGATTATTTTGATATTGAACGGTTCATAAGTACCTACGCATATATTAATATGTGCAGATGGCCGGTTAATCGTACATTTTAATCCCGATGTTTTTTAATCACACTGTTAAATGACGAGTTGCTATGGTAACGAAACGCAGCAACCAATGAACACGTAGCAAGCCCCACCTGCGCTGATGGATGTTTTGTGATGTCATTTAGTTTTAAGGAAGTTGTTATTTAATGTAATTAAGACGCTAATGACCTAAGTTGTCGACGCGTCTATAATCTACAATAAATAAATAAAATAACACGTAGCAATCAAAATTTAACAGTGTGATTAAAAAACATCGTGATTAAAATGTAGGATGAACCGGCCATAAGTGTTTTTAAATTTTTGTCAAATTGTTTCACATCCTTATTTTTGCTGTTTAACGTTGCGCTTTGTAACGCTCGTTTGGTGCGAGGAGTGCTTGTAAAAAAACCAGACATCTTTGTTCATTAACTTCATTACACGTTGCGAACAAAAATATATGAACGTGTTCCATACATATTATATATATACAAATATATATAATAATATAGGTGAGGTAATGGAAAACTCAAAGGCAAAAAGATAATATCCATACACTGTTTGTATAGGGCGATCTGGTACAAAGGTTGGCTCAAAGGATCCAAATCGAATAATTTCGTGAACTTAGCAATTATTATTAAATTAAGAGAAATCGCAGGATAGTGGACAAAATATTTGATTTATTAAATTAAATGTACGACGTTTCGTCGTATGTACCCTATCTTATGTTAATTGCTATGGTTAGTAATTAATATTAATTTTCAAAAATATTGTTATTTTTATGTATGTACTTGAAAAAGTTTAAATCTATAGACGAAACGTCGTACATTTAATTTAATAAATCAAATATTTTGTCCACTATCCTGCGATTTTTCTTAATTTTATTATAATCACGATGGACACGATTTCTAATATAAATTAGCAATTATTAATATGAATCGGGTTGGCTGTGCCGAGGACACAAACCAAAGTTTTCTTATATACAGTCAAACTTCGATAAGTCGAACTTCGTTCACTCGAAGTTTTGATAACTCGAATTTTTTTGTGGCAATTGATGGTTCGAGTTATCGAAGTTCGACTGTATTTTGATACAACTTATGATATTTAATTTGTAAATAAATTATAAATAGTCAAGATCCATTAAGCCGTTGCTGACTTTTGTTTATTTGCGTTCTGACAATATGGCGTCTATTGTTCGCCATATTGAATGTTTCGTGACGTCATATACCCTATGACACTCGTAGTACTAAAACAAATCCAGTGATACCTCATTAATTGTTAAAATATGTCGAGCAGTTTTTTTACAAGGGAATACATTCGAACTTCAATAACTCGAACCATGACTTGCACAAAAAAATTCGTATTATCAAGACTTCGAGTTATCAAATAAAATTAATTTTCATTCTTGACGCTATTGCCAACTTTGTACGAGTTATCAAGAATTCGAGTTCGACTTATCGAAGTTTGACTGTATATAAAATTTGGAATACATACACATGCATAAATTACGGCTAAACACATAACCCTCCTTTTTGGCTTCCCTTCAGTCGAGTATTAAATAAAATTGTCTGGTGTGAAATAATTAAATGGTACAGAAATAATCTGATTTCAAACGTGAAGAAAATAAAATTACGTAAATATTTATAGAAATCAAAAAATCTGTTGAAGTTACAGTAAAATTGATAAATACAATTTCTTGATTGGAAATATGTACAAGTACATGTTTTGGTTATATTATTTTGGATCATTCAGTATGTTGAAATCTTTTGTGATAGTAAACATGCTGTGATATTTTCTTTTTTCCTATATGCCTGGAGTTTCTATTTTCTTGTCGTTCTTTTTAATAACATGAGTTTTCTCATAACGAAAATGCTAAACACTAACCTTAATTTTGTCTGCCATATTAAATACCTGTGCACAGTAAACGATTATGTGGTCGCGGTTTACGGGAGATATGAAAACGACCGTTGTATGCATGCTGTGTTGATTTTTATAACGAATTTAATTATTTTAAATAGCTTTAAGTCTCGTTCTAAGTAAATAATTATTTATTTAGGAGGTGACTTAATGTTATGATGGATAATAAAAAGTATTAGAAATACCTTGTGTCCGTCTTGTGACTTCATGTGTTGTTAACACGTCGTGTTTCAGCAACGAGTTGCCATCTTCAGGTGTGGTTAATTTTTTATATTATAAAACACACATTGAGTATTTGTAACTCGTTATAATATTATGATGCTAAGCACATGTCTATTATGTCGTGGATTGTGACTGATTTAAATTTCGAGATTTTATGATTTATATAGTAGGTAGATGAAATGGAAGTGTGAGTATGTATGTATGTGGACGATTAATGAGTATTGGGTGTTTGTGTGCTAATTATTTGTGTCGTATATTATGTTCGATTTTAACGTTAATTTGTTATTAAGAATGTTGGTATTGTTGAATTTTGTAGCTTTAAAAATGTATCGTTATGATGGAGTTAAACTTCTATTCAGGAAGTACTTGATTCGAATTCCGGTAACGGTATATTTTGCCAATATTTTAAAAAAGGCCCTTTTCATGATGTGCAGTATAATCGTTTCAAATATTTTTAATTTTGTCTGCACGCATTATATTTTTACCTGTAATTGGACATTGTCTGCTGGAGAAAAAATAAATAAATAAATAAAAATCAGTAATATTTTTATCTATCAAAAATTTATGTACTTGATCAACACGTATAAAGCAGGACTGATTTGACACTTTTTGGACATATTTTTGTTCGTATCTCTTATTTTTTTACATTTTTGGTATCGATAGAATACAGATGTACCGACCTAACGCTTCTCCACAACGTCAAAGTGGATTCATTTTGTAAAGTCTTAAAAAAATACGGTGACAACAGTTTACCCGGCTTCTTAATCATCAAACTAAAAATGCATTCAAAATGCCCAAACCAAGCATAAATAAAAGCAACGTAACCTCAGAAATTATCATAAAATGAAAAAGATTGTATTTTATAATAAAATTAAGCAAAATCGCAGGATAGTGGACAATATAATTTGATTTTTTAAATTAAATGTACGACGTTTCGTCTACAGATTTAGACTTTTTCAAGTACATACATAAAAAATTTATTTTTATGTATGTACTTGAAAAAGTCTAAATCTATAGACGAAACGTCGTACATTTAATTTAATAAATCAAATTATATTGTCCACTATCCTGCGATTTTGCTTAATTTTATTATAATCACGATGGACACGATTTCTAATATAAATTTTATTTTATACCAATTTTTTCTTATTTATTTTTTCAATTAAATAAGTTGATCGGTTTCTTTAACAAAAAACCAAAAAACGTATTCAGCTACGTGTCCCAAGGTCAATCAATTCCTCCTCTTTCCGAATCAGGACCGTCAGAACACAAACTTGTCTTCCAGAGCATTTATTGACAAGAGTGCGCTACGTGAAATTCCAAACGTCAAGCCTTCCAGATTTTAAATCATTTAACAAAAAACACTAAACAGAAATGGGCGTGTCGATAGAGTTTCCCCCTGAACGCATTCGTACCTGCACTACCCGCGAGCCAATCAGGTCCGGTTCCCCGCTAGCAGCTTATTTCCTCCACTCTTAATGATGTAGTTTTTTTCCGTTACATTGTTGACCGAAATTACTGTCATCGCGGCTAATGATGTTTTATTTCTAAAGTGAAAAATATTGTCTATTTCGATTAATCCACATATCTTTTTTATTTAGATTCCGGTAGCTAGGCAATAGTCTGTCTATATTGGTTGTCACTGACTGCTGCTGACTAGGTGGCAGGACACGGTATTCGTGCGCAACCATATTTTTTCTTGCAGAGCAAGCAATAACGATCTCCGCTCTTACTCAGAGAGATAAGGTCCATTAATTATTGTATTTTAATTGTCTTAGGCCTGTATTCACCGAGCCTAGTTAGTTATTTATTCCGTTGATTTATTCCCCTGGTACGTATTACTCGAAATAAATAGTAATAATTCAATTCATCAAGCGTAGTTAAGTTTACTGTAGGTATAAATCGTACGAATAACTATTCTGTCCAATTTCAAGGGTATAAATATTTATTCGCATAGTAAAATAGAATGGACACGCAATTCACAAATTACTTTATGACCAGGCGACCTTTACAGGTAAATATTAATTCCATATTTTTCAGGTAAAGACTTTTGTAGTAAAATTAAACGCCAAGGTGTATGGTGTAAAGTAAATTTTTACCTGAAGTTAGTATTCTATCGAATGAATTGCTTGGTAAATTGAAAGTTAATTTTATTCCAAGGAATAAAATTATTCTATGATTATTAACTTCTATGTTTAACAGTGTTCGGTGAATACGGGCCTTAATTTAAGTATTTGATTGTGTATTTAAGAATGCAGCTTGTACAATAATAATTAGTATGTTATGTAGTACAGTTACCTTAAGTCTACAGTTACGCAGTCTGAAATCGTGTGCATTGTAACTGTGATAAACCAGAAACACGCCAGAAACTCTATACTTGAAATTATCCTGGCTTCTTGTATATAAAGCTCAATTTACATCTATCGCAAAGCTGTACAAAACATATTTTTGATAATGCAGTACTCTACCGTTAATTCCGAGGTTAATTCGCTTCCAAATAGTCTCGAAATAACCCCGAAGTAGTCCCGAAATAGCCCCCAAGCTAGTGTCGAATTAATGGAAGTGACGAATTACAGCGTATATAAATGAAATAAATTTACATAACAAGTAGGATATTTGTAAAGAGCAGCCAAATAAATATATTTTTTTATTCACAACATAATAGTAGTTCATACAACAAGTACAATTAAATATAAGACGCGACGTGTGAAGTAAGTACTCTCGCCTGCGGCTAAATTTTATTTTTAAATTTTTGTTTTTCATATTGTTTTATGCTCAATAGAGTTGTCCTAAAATTAAAAAATTCGACTGATGACCAGTCCTATACTTCCCACCTAGTAAATATTTGCAAAAAATAAACACTCTTTTTTTTTATTCTTTGACTAGGCCCAAATAACCTTAGCTGTTGGTGGTCTTTAAAACACAATTTAATTTTTATTCTTTGAAAAAAGCATGGCCCTCTTTTTTGTTTGGTGATTTACTGATGGCTAACTTAATATAACAAAAATCATGGTTACCTTGATTTACGTACAATTTTTATTTTTTTTAGTAAAATATTTTTTTTCTCGAAAACTATACATTTTAGAGAAAAAAAATATTTACATTTTTTTCATATTATAACATCTAGAATTCATTTATATTTTTTTTTACCTATGTTAATACGTGACATTGAGGACGTTTTTTTGAATATCTCAGGATCCACTGAACCGATTTGACTCAAAATTTAATCAGATCTAAGTTAAAGGCTGATAAACACAATAGAACAATCGGCATGCCCGTATGTTGTTCCGTTCTTAAGATATCGAAGGCGAAAAATTGACCACATACACACACACATACACACACACACACACACACACACACACACAGACATCAGTCAGAAAATGATCTTAAACGATTGCTAGGGTCTCAAAACGTGAAAATCTGTTAAAATCTCGAAATATTGTTTTCGGACTGAATCCATTACTTCCCTACCATAGTAGAGGTGGGAAGTAAAAAAGTCAAGAGGTGTCATAGGACATCCGACAGAAGCTATGCTTTTTACGTCAACAAATGCGATGGGCTACGCAAGTCCAGTACAAAATAAAAATACAATTTAATTGAAATAAGAATTAACGTACTTATATTATTTAAAATTACTTGTATAGATACACACATTACTAATGTTGTACAACATGTTATCTTTGTGTTGATGCATATAAGTATGTGTACATAGGCCACTGCGCGTGCGCCAGTATATTACTTCCACAGCCACAGCTGACCAAGCGCAGTATATCTATAGCTATGAGTGTAGCTATAGATATACTTTTAACATGAGCATGTCGGTGACGTGACGGTAACATGACGCGAACTCATAAGTTTTTCCCCTCCCAGAAATCGTCTAGCGCGCTTATAGAAGCATTACTTTTAACATGAGCATGTCGGTGACGTGACGGTAACGTGACGCGAACCCATAAGTTTTTCCCCTCCCAGAAATCGTCTAACGCGCCTATAGAAGCATAGCTTTAAAAATTATTTTGATTATAACTATGACAATTAATTAATAACTATTTTTTTCTTAGGACTTACTGGCGACGCGATATTGCAGAAACTCGGTTTTGGCCGCCATTTTTGCCAAAAAAAGCTTAAAAATTTTATTAAGGCCCCAAACTCCAAAACAAAAAAAAAATCACTACAGCTCGACTTTTTGTATGGCAGAACTCCCCAGTGAGTGGATTATACACCCTTGGTATCTTTCGTACCTAATTATGTTATTATTTATAGTGATAGTTTAAACCGGGCTTTATTTTATAAAACATTGTACTACATATGTAGTATAAGATTCAGCCACGTGAGACTTAAGCACTATACACAAGACTGTATAATTGCTGTGCTAATTGTCTCCAGCTCTGTGAACGGGTTTTACACCTTGAAGATGTTCAACAGATTCCCCAATGTATTCTCCTCTATAGTCAGTACACCTGACACTGTACGGATTTCTCTCTATAATATACTCCTCAGTCTTCAACTTGCGTCGACCTCACTCTATCCTTCTTTGACTTGCCATCTATTACAGAAACTACGCAATTTTATCGAACGTAGTGAATAAAAGAAGTAGATACTGAATTAAATGGTTGCTTGAAACATCCTTGAAAAATAGAGAAAAGATTTAGGCCAGCCTTGACAAGAAGCTAAAAGAAATTTTGCAAAACATTGAAAATGACCAGACATTATTGCAATATTTAAAGATAACTGAACTGGAAAAAAGAAATACAAATACCAATATCAACACTAATGGGAACTGACGAACTGAGACATGACATCTGGTGGCAAAAAATTAAACTATTATAAAATTGCAACTATCTAGTTAGTATAAATGATGTTTACATTGACATTTAAATATAATTAATTAATTTCTAAATCAATATATAGCGTTGAAAAATCTATCGAAATTAAAATAAGTTACCCGATCAATGAAACTATGTTCTTTACATTTAAAAAAATATGATTATATACTACCAACTAAGTTAGCCTAAAAAGTAAATAAAATAATAATATTTACAATGTTAAAATAAGTATAATATACATGTAATTACATTTTTCTCCCAACTCTGCTTTACAAGAACAAATTATTAAAAATATTTTTCCACCCTAAGATATTATAGAATTTATTTCATGGGGTTTTTCTTTCATGTTTGACGGTTGTAAACAGCGCGTTTAATAGCCGTCAAATCATTATCACATTTTTCACAATTTATTCCGCATTTAATTAAATGTCCAACAGATAAATTTCGTTCTGCATCATATATATTTTCATGGTTTAGGTTATCACCAACCTAAGATATTAATTCACTTAAATTTAATAGCATTTTAATCGTCAACACTACTATCAAATATTATGTATTTTTTTTTAAACTGCAATTTTTTGTCGGCCATGTTTTTGAAACCACACCCACATGTCAGTTCCCAAGAGTAATAATAAAAATAAATAAAATACTTGTCCAATTTTTAGTTACTTGATGATGACTTTATATGTAAACCGAAATCAATGGCAAATTATTTTTTAATTCATTTTGTGGATGTTAATTTAGAATTTGTTTCATACTTTACCTATATACAATTATGAGTTAGGTAATATATTTTAAATTTCTTATTATGATCCCTGGTTGAAGGTCGTGGGTGTAAGATTTTTAGCGGATATTTGGGCAGCATCATGTTTTATTTATTAATACCTAATATTATAATATTATCTCTAACGACACAAATATATTTTCTACATTAAATTATACAGTGTACCTATACATGGTTCAAATTCCATATTTTGCTAAATCATGTCGTCTGTGAAATATTTGCAGACATCTTAGCATTATAATAATTGAAAAAAATCTTCTCTTCCAAAATGTCATCATTTTTTTCTTATTTAGTTTAAGTTATCTGCATTCAAGACAAAAACATTTAGTACTTTAATATCGTCGAATTAATGTCAAGGAATTTAAATTCGTTTTTTTCTGAAATACAGTATGTTCAAAAAAGATATAACCTTAAAAATAAAAATTTTACTTCTGTTTCTAATTTATAATTTCCTTCACTAAATATTTCTTAAAAATAATGAAAGAAATGCTCATAAACTATAAATAAATTAATTGGCCAATATTAAATGAAGAAATGCTATTCTTTGATCCAGAAATTAATTTTAAAAAAGACTTTGGTTTTTTAATATCAGTTATACCTACGACTTATGTAGGTAGGTATATTTAAAAAATAATTTTTGCTATATTCTTCTAAACGTTACAAAAAATTGTGACAATTAACAATTAATGTTAGTCTACTGATTCTAAAACCGCTGATGACCTCAGCTGTTGAGCGTCTATAATCTACAATCTTCTGGATTCTAAAACGGATCTCCGCTTTACGATAACTTCTCAAATGATTCAAATAAAATTAGCTCTAGTCAAATAAGAAAATAAAGTAAGAAATTATTGTCGATATATTCGTTTTAAATTTTTAGTAAATTTATCAATAATTAGAACCTAAACAGCTGCATTTGCAACATGCTATGTTAAGGTAAAAATATTATTAGTTTTTAATACTTTAAAAAAACTGGAAAAATTACAATCTGGCTTAAAAAATTATTAATGTCGGTGTAATTGTGATGTATTTTGAAACGGTTTTATTTAGCTTGACCCCGTATATTTGTTTGTTACTATCTTTGTTTCAAATCTTGCGACAGCTTTTTCAACTACTTCTACTTAACCGATTCTTATGAAACTTTGCACACATATTAAGTTCCCGTGAACAATATTATGATAATTTCAACTTAGAAACGAGGATTTGATGGTTGAATCAGGAGGTGAACAGTTGAAAGGATGAGAATTTGCATAATGATACGGGGCAGAAATCAAACTAAAAACTAGAAAATAAAAATAGGTAAAAAAAAACTTTTAAGTTAAACGGTTTTATTTTAAATCATCAGCTGTACCAAAAACTAGAAAATAATTAGGACACAAACCGAGGGGCACTTTGTGTCGCTGCGTCAGCAGAATAAGTAATAAAAACGTGGGGCGCATAAAAATCTGTATAATGACTGTATGATTACCTACTAAATAAGAACGGATTGTCTAGAAAAATGTGTTTCCAAGCCCACCAACAGAAATATTGCAAATGCGCCCCACGTTTTTATTACTTATTCCGCTGACGCAGCGACACAAAGTGCCCCTTGGTTTGTGTTCTAATTTTTTTTTAGTTTTTGGTACAGCTTATGATTTAAAATAAAACCGTTTAACTTAAAAGTTTTTATCTATTTTTATTTTAATAAATTAATAAATAATAGGATTCTGAACAGTAATTCCATTCGTTTCGAACATACTGTGTTCAAAGAAGAGTGCGTCTTTCTCAAAGTAACGCAAATAGCTCGAGCTAGATGTCAGAGCTATAGAGACAGCTGTAGAGGGGCTCATCAACATGAGATAGTCATTAGTCTTGAGCTGTCAAGTTTAAGAACAGGACGAAGAAAAAGAGAACACTGTGAAATTCGTCTGTGTGCAGTGCGCTATCTTACACTGTTGTAGCGTTACAAAGAAATACATATACATGTGGATAATACGGTAAAAGCACGTTTATCTGAATTAGATCAATGGTTTTTATAACGCCACCGTAACTCACCTCCAAGAAGAACTTGCTACTCCGAGCTTTACAATCAATTTCACTCACAAGTACTGTTTTTTATTTGCTTTTTTTCAGTACTTTTATTATAAAATAAACTTAATAAGCTAGCATGTAAATAAAAATTACTTATAAAATACATGTCAGTGGAAAAATTATTATAATTATACTCTGAGCAAAATGTAAAATAATTAAAACTTGTAAATAATTGTAAATAAAATCTATCTAATCTAACAAAATCTAATCAATTTCACTTAAGACGCCAAATAGACAAGGTTTGTTTACAACATTGATGTATTAGAGAAAATCGTTTCATTTAAAATATTGTTAGTCATTATTGTCAGTGATGTATGGATGTTGAATTTTAATTGAAACGATTTTCTCTAATGCATTAATGTTTTCCATAACTAGCAGGTTAACAAAACTTGACTATGTTGCGTCTTAGGTGATATTCACTGTATAACGTGATGTGTTTTACGTCGCACGGCGTGTGGCGCATCTGTCGATGATATAGCGTTGCGTCGGGTGTTTTCGCCTTATTTCGTGTGAATCGAAAAAACCGGAATTGAAATGAGCACATGAGAAACTTAATATAGATGACAATAGGTTTATTTCCATTTAAGTTATCATTAGTTTTCATAGAAAAATGCGCGAAAAATTAAGTTTTTACCCTCCTGATAGCATGCAACCACTTTCTTTTTAGTTCTGGATCCTTTGGAAATACAAAACCTCTAAAACCTGCTGCCATCTATATTATGTTTCTCGTGTGCCCATCTCTAATTATTTCTCTATTTATTTAATTGCGCCAACTTCAATTTAAATGTAGGTAGGAAAGATGATTTAAAACTACAGTCAACATTATTGTATTATTTTTTCCTCGATTTTTTCTGATTTCTTTTTTTAAATCAATTTAATTTTTTAGTTATATTTTGAATTTTTCTTTAGATAATCGTATTGTAAATTTATTTTCTTTATTTCGATATAAATTATAGAATCAACGTCACATATATACTATGTATTTTTTATCATACTAATATTATAAAGAGAGAAGATTTGATTTTTTGTATGTTTGTTTGTTTGTAATGGATAAACTCAAAAACTACTTAACTGATTTTAAAAATTCTTCCACCTATAGAAAGTTACATTATCACCGAGTAACATGGGCTGTATTTTATTTTCAAAAAAATTAGAGATCCCTACGAAAATTACAATAATGTAACCCAAGGTATCAAAAATTTGTCTATAAAAGTCATTATTTGGCGTGCGCTGCGAAAACTATTGAATAATTATAAATTCGAGCGAACGAGCGAAGCGAGTGAGAAATGTTTTAATTAATTGTAAATTCGAGCGAACGAGCGAAGCGAGTGTGTAATGTTTTAAATAATTATAAATTCGAGCGAACAAGCGAAGCGAGTGAGTAATCTCTACATAGTATAAATTGAAGTCGCTTTTCGCGTCTGTCTGTCTGTTTAACCTCTAACTCCTCCTAAACCACGCAACGAATTTTGATGCGGTTTTCACCATCAGTTAGATCATTTTTCACGGAAGATTGATATATATACCATAATTAATAAATAATTAATAATTAATTAATTAAATTCGTAACCCGACCGTAAGAATTCGCAACATACTTATATCATAAAAAGGACCGTACATAACTGTTCCACTCGTAGCGTAGAGGTAACGTCGCAGCACTCTATGCACAGGGACCCGGGTTCGGAAACTGATGGCATCGTAGAATTTTTGGTTTTTTTTTTTAAATTCTACATGATATTTATTTATATATTTTTTTATTTGTTATATTCTTTCTTTGACAATAATTATAATTTTTTTGAAACTAAAAATTATATATAAGCGAACGAGCGAAGCGAGTGAGTAGTGTATTTATAATATTCAAGCGAATGAGCGAAGCGAGTGAGTAGTGTATTGCACCCGGGCTTTCTTAGCACCCGGGCGAAGCCGGACGGGGCTGCTAGTGTATTAATAAATTATAAATTCATAGCACCCGGGCGAAGACGGACCGGGCCGCTAGTGTGCAATAAAAGTATGTCTCTGCAAGATAACGTATTTTCGGTAATTTTTGGCTATCGGTGACGAGTAACGGGGATTATTATTCTTCTATGTGTATTCTATTTAGAATTGAGGGAGGCCTTGTTCTTAAATCTTCGCGAATGTGTTCTTGTGGCGTCTCTACTGTATAATCCTTTTATCTGTTGCATTGTTTGGAGTTGATAAACGAGGTTTTACTATGGATGTGTTATATATGTATCTCCATCTTCGTCTACAAGTCCCTGTCTTTTCGTAGTTAACATATCCTTAAAAGCTTTTCTAAATACCTGTCCTGTAATATGTCAAATAAAAAACTCATATTTGTTGTTTGCTATTCACGAAAATATTAAATGCTAAATTATTAAACTCGAAAGATTTTTTGTACGTATTTCAGTTTTTAACTCATTCATGTTCAAAATATCAGTTATTTTTTTTATTTAAAAAAATATACAAAACGCGCCCAAGAAACTGAGGTTCACGTGAGTGGAACAAATATCGAATATAAAATTATATAATATTTAAAAATATGATTTATAACATTATTATTCATCATAACATAAATATATGAATTAGTGCTAAGTAAAAACAAATTAAAACTAAGCTAGACCAGTAATTCTTACAAGGACGTATATTTATTTCTTTTGTAATTTTTTCACAACCACCAAAATGTCAGTTTAACTTATTTTCACATTTAGTTACCTTTTATTTTTCTCTTTATGGGTTATAAAGTTATTCATAAAGCTATATTTTTTCAGTTTAAAAAAGGAAAATAATGTGACTTTTTGTAAATTTAAAGTAGGAAATGAAAACACAAGTTTGAATAAAATATTTCAACCCTATATTGACTTTTTGTGACCCTTTTCCTGCTAAACAGCCCAATATTGTACTGAACTATAACGTGGAATTTGTTACCTTTTAGACAGTAAAGGGTAAAATTTTATGTACGCTTTTCGTAGATTTTTAGATGTATTTTTAAATAATTTAACACGGCACAAAATTTAATATGACACGTAAAAAGATGCTATCATTTTGTTTTAATTATTTATCAGTGTATTTTTAAACCAAACTTTATATAAATAAAATATTTGCCAAAATGTTATGATTACTAATCAACAATTCATAAATATAACTTTATTGTCAATATAAATAGTTGAGTTTTAAATAATAATATAATAATATATATTTTTCTTTTAAAGTTGCTTTTTCGAATTTCCAAACTCAAAAAGAACAAAATACGATAAAAACACAGAACATGAAAATTTAAAAATCATAATAGGTAAAAGAAATATCTTTCAGCCACGTGCTTTTTAGTAGCTCGGTTTTATTTCACAAACTACTCGAACGGGTGCTTGGAATATTTTTAATAAAGGACATTGTTCAACGTTACGATTGTAATAAAATATCAGTTTTTTTAGTGAAACCATTTTACATTAAATGCGTAAACACATAATATAAAATTAAATTGTTATAGTACATCGGATTTAAAATTTCTTTTTTCGAATAACCGTTAAGGCTATAAACATAAAAACAGCATACTGATTCAGGGTTGTATTCAGAATATATTTTCGAAATATATATGATTTTTAACCAACTTAAAAAACAGAGATTACTTATCAATATTTAACACGTATATTTATTTATTATTTTTTTTGAAAATTTTTGTTGGAAAGCAGTCAATTATATAATTGATTCCAAACATATCGGAAAAAATCATTTTACCGACCATAGTCACAGTCAGGATTCTAACCTGAAACTTTCCACTTTCGCGGCGTAATGAGCTTACAATTACTCAACCATGACATGATTACTAATCTATCATTCTCCTTATATGCTTCGGAATCAATTGATTTTCACTACATGCGAGTGTTATTGCAATTCAGCCGTATAAATCTATTAATTCAATTTATTTTTTTTGTTTGTTCAGTCATAACGTCTGGAGGGGTTAACAAATTTGAATAATTTCGACGCCGTTGGGTTCAGAATGTTTACGGAATGGTCCCATATAATAAAAGTTAAAAAAACTGAAACCCGACTACAAAAATGAAGAAAACAAGCAAATCAAAACCTAACACAGTATTTTTTGTTGCCAGCTGTCGGGGACCTGTTCAGAAGCTGAAGAAAAAAATTCGGTATTCGAGTCCCCAACTACTGACAACACAAAAATATTGTCTCACGTTTTGATTTGCTGTTTTCCTCTTTTACGTATTCGGGTTTCAGTTTTTTAATTTTAAATTTTATTTTAGTCTTTTGGTTTTTTATGTTACTTATTTATTATAAATCACAAAAAGTACATATTTTTGGAATCACCATAAAGTTTTCTTTCATTTTATACTCCACTCCATTATCTCATGATGATGCTAACATGGTTATCGAAACGTGCGTTGAGAAACAAGCGTGAAAGGCTATTTTTGAAGTGAAAACTTCCTTAGGCGCGTTAGGCACTCTTTGCTTGGGTACTGAAAAAATGTGAATCGTTCGCAACTACTTCCGTAAGAATTCGCAACATACTTATATCATAAAAACGACGTTCGCAACTACTTCCGTAGGAATTCGCAGCACACTTATATCATAACAGCGGCCGTCTACACACTTCCACCCATAACGCAGTTGGTTAGGTCTTTGCGTTCTATGCATAGGAATCTGGATTCGAGACCTGATGGCAGTGTAGAATTTTTGGCATTTTTTTCTAAATTCTACATGATTTTTATTTATATATTTTTTATTTTTGTTATATTCTTTCTTTGACAAAAATTATAATTTTTTTGAAACCAAGATGGAATTAATTAAAAATACCATTTTAGTATTTTAGTAATAAATTATTTTTAGTCCATAAATGCGCTATAATAGATGACACCAAAAATTAGAAAATCTGAAGTTTTCACTTCTGTCGTATGGTCATAAGCACACACCCATTTTTTTAATATGAAGATTTATATGCCAACGCTGCATCCCTGAGTAAAGCAAGCTATTATAAAGTAAAAAAAAACAACGCTTCTATATATTGAATTTCAAAATTATTATTACAGTAGAACAGTTTCTGAGGCCTATAACATGTATCGTAATAGAAAACTTCAAACACATTATATTAAATCTACTTTAGAATAAAAATTGTGTCTCGCGCCGTCGCCATCGACGTGTTTTCGGTAAACGGGAAATGCCTGTAAGTCGAGCAATTCTCGCAACACGGCGTCAACAAAAACGACTTATAGTCTTTGTTGTTTTTTTTTCTTAAAGCAATTTGTTTTTACGCACGGCTACACCTGTGTCTTGGAACACATACAATTTTATCGCTCAGTGTCTACATATTTCCGTGAAAACTGCACCGTTATATTCTAACTACTGCTAGAAAATGTCGCCAGTAGTTACATAATAAAGTGCCGAAATTCAACTGGTTTGAGGTTGGATGTTTTTAGTGTATTTGCCATATGGCACATACACTATTGGCGTCGGTCGGATGGCAGGACCTAGGGGTCGGACCAAAATTTCTCGACGTTTCATAGCCTCCTGAACAATTTGGCACCATTTTTGGAAATGTCTGTTTATATATGTGTATATATATATACATATATATATGTATATATATATATGTGTGAGGGCAATAACTTTCGAAAGAGTTAATTGATTTTGACGAAATTTGGTAGGCACGTTGGAATCCACCACCGCACGAAGCCTATTTAAAATGGGCCCGATCGGATCATTTTAAGGGTAGTTTTTAAGGGTTGAAAAAGGTTTTTGGGCCCAAAAATACCGAAAAAATTCTCAGAATTGTTTCAAAATTGAAATTTAACCTTTCAGTAAAGATCAAAATGTGCTGCTAAAATTTTAATAAAATCGACCAGACAGGACCGGACTTACAAATTTTATGAAAACACTAGTTTGCGGATAGTGATTTACTTAATGATGGGTGTATTTAATTTGGTACAGAGGTTGCATTGATAATAATATTGAAATTAGGAAAAAAAAATATTCTAAGGGATGTATTAAGGGGTTAAATTTTTCATTTTGTCCAAAAACAAACTTAAGTTCACATAATAAAGCCACAAGGCCTGTATTAGCAAATACACTATGTTGTCGGCAGGGTTTCGGCACTGCGACCCGAGTTTTTTTACGTAGAAGTCAGTTGCCGAACTAACATTATTTACATTTTTTGATTCCTGTAAAAAATGGGCGTGTGCTTGTAACCACACGACAAGTGAAAACTTCAGATTTTCTAATTTTAAAATATATATACCTATAATTTTTTAATCACACAGTTTAATCTATACTAATATTATAAAGCTGAAGAGTTTGTTTGTTTGGTTGAACGCGCTAATCTCAGGAACTACTGGTTCGAATTGAAAAATTATTTTTGTGTTGGATAGTCCATTTATCGAGAAAGGCTATAGGCTATATAATATCACGCTACGACCAATCGGAGCGGAGCATCAATGAAAAATGTTGCAAAAACGGGAAAAAATATTCCTTTTGAGAGCTTCCGTTGCATGCGCTGCGTAAACGGTTAAAGTGACGCAAAAATCATGTATGACGGAATTGTTCCCGGAAGGTTTATATATATAGCGAACGAGCGTAGCGAGTGAGTAATGTAATTCCTAAACCACGTAACGGATTTTGATGCAGTTTTCACCATCAGTTAGATAATTTTTCACGGAAAGTTTATAATATATATAGCGAAAAAGCGTAGCGAGTGAGAAAGCGTACGAGCGAAGCGAGTGAGTAGTGTGATGCACCCGGGCTTTTTTAGCACCCGGGCGATGCCGGCCGGGTACCGCTAGTCATAAATATATTAAAATCGGCCTATATATAATTAAATTTAATGACTATAATAACTTAACGATAATATTAAGTGTTAGTGTCATCTGTTAGAGCACTTGTAAATTACAAATAACTTATTACTCGTATTAAGTTTTTAGCGTCATCTATTAGCACACTTATGAACTACACACTATTAACCAGCATATTGCAAATACGTGTTCGTGTTTGAGCCGAATAACCCCGATTGTCACCGTCGGGTGTGTTTCACATCACTGTTGTTAGCTACCCAGGCAAAGTGCGCCCAAGGAAGTTTTCACTTCAATAAATAGTATCTAGGATTGAAAAAATGTCCTTTTTACAGTATTAGAGATTATTTTTCAGTCGAAAGGAGTCAACGTTGTACTGTTTTAAAGAAATCAGCTGTCAAACTATCATTTGTATTTTTGAATTTTCGTAAAGAATAAAGTTTTTCTTGAATTGGAGATAAGAACACTATTACATATTTAGAGCAGTAAAATAAAAAGAAAAATCAAACAAAATTGAATTAATAGTGAATTAATAGTGAAAATTGCGTAATGATGTTTTCAAAACATTCTTTATTGCAAAAGAAATCAACACAGATTTTTCATTAGCCTATGTTAGGCTATGTTTGCACTTACTAACTTGAAGAATTATCGATAATGCATATATTTACGTTATTTCCGGGAATCCAACATTTTCGGTAACTTGGTGAACAGGATTAATCCAATTCTACTATAATTGAAAACGAGATAATTAGGACACCAAGTCCTTGCTCTGATTGAAATAAAAAAAACATCAGAAATGAGACACTATATTTCGAACTCCTAACCTAAAACTTCCAAGCCAACTACTGTTTGACAATCGAAAGAAAGGCGGACTAAAGAATGTGCATAGCAGCATAGGGGTTCTTATTTAGGGTAAGCGGCATGAAGGCAAACGGATGACCTGTAGCTAATTCTGACAATATGTATTAAAACGTTCGTGTCAGATTGTGAACACCTTCTCCGTCTATCTCCTTCCGCATCGACGTTCTTTCCTTGGTCGGACAGTAAGCTATTGTTAATATCTAATTCTCATTTCATATTTAAGCTGTACATCATTAATATAATATTAACAGGTGTAATCTACAATCCCACCAATAACATACATGTAAAAAAACAGACCAACTTCTCGTCAGGACTGTGTTATTATGCAAAAAAAAAATAACTGAAATGAAGACCATAAGTTACAAAGGGTCTAAGTGCCACATCCACCGATTTTGAGTTTATTGCATAAAAAGGTTATATGTGTGAACCCCAATACTATCATAAAGGGTCTATGTGCCAACAACAGTTAAAACATTCACCATTGCTACGAATAGATGACGCTGGGTCTAAGTTCGCATATTATTGTAGGGAACAAGGGTCTATGTGCCATTAGTTAAACGGTCATTCAGTAGTTACTTGGTGTTTTTACTTCATTTCTGTTGGCACATAGACCCTTTTTGGTTGTAATGGGTAACGGACTTAGTCACCTTTTTTGTTGTAATGAGTATTGGACTTATAACCTTTTACGAATATTAGATTTTGATTTTTTTTCTGTGTTATATAGCTTATGTTTCAAGTTAATTTTTTTACAATTAGTATTGCATTGGTCTATGAATTATTGTAAAAAAAGTTTAATAAAATAAATCCCTCCTTTTTCACAAAAAACCGTTTTTCTCAATTATCTCTGAATTAGTTTTTTGGCACTTAGACCCTTTGTAACTTATGGTCTTCAAATGTAGAAATTATCCCAAGTTTATTTATTTCTTATTTTGCTCGTAATTATCACCTTAAAAACTATCCATGTTTCTAATTTCAAAGCTCCTGTTCGATTGGAAGTACCCTAGATTTTTGTTTCGTGTCAAAATCAGCCATGTTGGATTGTTATTGATTTTTTATTTTTCTCATAATTATCACCTTAAACACTATCTACGTTTCAAATTTCAAAGCTCTAGCTCGATTGGAAGTACCCTAGATTTTTGATAATCTATGAGTCAGTCAGTCAGTCAGTCAGTGAATGCCAAAAATTGCGATTTTTGGACATTCGTATCTTGGAAACCATTCCACCTAGACGTATGAAATTTTAAATACTGTCACTTTTTGG
The DNA here is from genome assembly GCA_039654895.1 of Mongoloraphidia duomilia. Classification (NCBI taxonomy): domain Eukaryota; kingdom Metazoa; phylum Arthropoda; class Insecta; order Raphidioptera; family Raphidiidae; genus Mongoloraphidia; species Mongoloraphidia duomilia. The sequence continues at coordinate 15,292,163 of CM077520.1, forward strand.
TAACTTTAATCCTTCTGAAAAAATTCAGTTATGTAACGCAACTAACCTCAGAGGGGGTGTCGAAAAAGGCTCGAAATGGTTCGTGTAAATATTGCACAGTGCGCTCTCGGCTTTGCTTGTTGCGAGAACTTGGCCGGCGCACACCGTGCGCTTAGATCTACATGACATAAAAATGTTTGAATTGTTTAATTTAATATCATTATGCAAAATTGCCATGCAACGTCTGTTCAAAGTCCTGGAGAATGGGGAACATTCTAAAAAGGATGGTTGCTTTGTACACGGTAAGCTTTAAATGATAGACCCGATTCAGAACTACAATTCACACAACTTAATCTCTTTGATCTGGTCGTATAAAGTTGACTCTTAACGATCTTTGCAAAAATTTTATTCTTGTCCGTTTAAATTGAAGATTGTTCGTGATTTCGTTCTAATTTTTTTTGTAGATTATAGACATTCTACAACTAAGGTCATTAACGTCTAATTACATCAAATTAAATTAAATGAAAACACAAAACATCCACCACCGTAAGTGGGATTCGAACGCACGACTATTTATTCCGAAGGTCAATACACCAAGCTGTCCTCGTGGTTTCTTTCAAATTAAAAAATCGGCCTTCGTCATGCGAAACTACACCTCGAGAGGAATCGAACAAAAGAAAGTGTTTCAAAAATCGGTTCAGCCGTTTGAACTGTACGCGTGGCAGACTAAAAACTATTCTTTTTAAATGTTCAGATTCTTTCAAACTAATTTTATTAAATTTTATTAAAAATTATGATCTAAAAGGCGTTTTTTAAATTTTGGGAATAAGTCAATAATTGCTAATAGTAAATTTCAGTTCAAATTTATTACCTGCATATATATTATAATCTGACATTTATTGTCAAAAGTAAAAAATAAATATACATTATTTGTTTACAAATTGAATAAAGTGTTCCTTTAACCTACTACATTGTTTCAATATGTTTTATTACTCAATCCTTGAATTTCTATGATTTTCTTGAATTCCGTTGTATTTCTAGGAAAAATCTTCCAAAAGAACCCAGACGTTGCATAACGCGGTATTATTATATATTTTTTTCTTTTGACACCTGCGTATAAAGGTTTTGGGAACTAATTAAATTAGTTCAGAGTATAGTTTGGAGCTTAGTTGATAGTATGATTATATCTGTTTTAGACACTCAGATGGGCTATTTTAGTTTTAGAGAAAGTTTGTTTGATTATTAAATTTCATTTTGAAAGCTGTTCTAGAGCTTCTAAGCTAAATTAAATTTTGTTTTAGATATCAGTTAAAATTAAACATGCATCGTTGAAGCTTACCCGACTATTAAGAATACATTGCTTTTCCATAATTTAATTAGGAAATACATATCTATTTCAATATAGTACATTGTATGTCTAGATGCCTAATGAGTTATATTACTGACGAGTAGTGACAGTATGTAAAACGAGCGATACCGAGTTTTAACAGTCACACGAATCATAATATCATTACGCACGAGATATAATACATATGGTATTTTTTCCATGCCCACTATAAAATAGTCTTCATTTTCAGTATTTTCAAAAAACATTTGACGGTTCATTTGCTTTGTCAACCTCACGTCTTGTATAGTAGTTGTAGCAGAAAATAGTGGGCAAATCAGAGCGAATAAACTTGGAAACTGTTTATACTTACCACACTAGTGTGTTTTGAAAACACTTTCAACACACCTTCCATATGCATACATATACGAATCTAAAGGAGCTATTTTATAGTGGGTATGGCAAAAAATTATATTGTAACAAAACTGTTTTCTTACTTGGACGGAATAAATTATTTATTTACAAGAATTAAATGTTAACAAAAATAGATAACAATAAGATGTAACAATTATATCTCAATTCTAATAGTCAACACTGTTTTAACACGAACAGTAATTCTTAAACGAACAGAAACGATTTAATAACACTACAATTTATATGCTGTATTTATTTCAAATCGACACTCACACGACACTCGTTATTCTTTCTCCGGTGACTGCTCTACGTATATAGAGCTAGCAGCTTGACCCCCCCCACGCTCGCGCGCTTTCAAGAACATTCTGGTGTCTTTGGTATCATGCCACGCCTCCCCATTGTTACTTGTTCTCGATGATTCTATTGTCGCCAGCGGCGTATCATCTGGGGTTTTGCTACAATATACCTGTGTATTTTCCATAATTTTTATAGATATTTACTGAACGCATAATTTATTTTTCTCATCGTTTTTTATCGTTTAAACCGACGAGTATTTTAAATTCTTTGTGGCGATAATTTTTGTTGTAAGGCTTTAAAACATTTATTGGTCTTTAAAAAAAGTTCTAAAATTGAGCATGCTCTTATCTCCTGGAGTCATAACTCGTTCGAGTCGTAAATGATTTAATAGACCACGCTAAAATGAATAAGCACGGATTACATCATGTTTTTTTCAGAAAATTAAATGAAAACCATTAAAGAGGACTATCTCTCACGTGACTGCTTCAATTTCAATCTTTATTGTTATATAACATTTTCAAACGAAGACTCATTATAGGTACAATTTTTAGAAAAATATATTTCGTATTATTAGTGTATTTGCCATATGGCACATACACTATTGGCGTCGGTCGGATGGCGGGACCTAGGGGTCGGACCAAAATTTCTCGACGTTTCATAGCCTCCTGAACACTTTGGCATCATTTTTGGAAAAGTCTGTTTATATATGTATATATATATATATATATATATATATATATATATATACTAGCCGTTACCCGTGGCTTTGCCCACGTATATTTCGATTTATGTTTTATTGTCCCCCCCCCCGTGAGAAATTCTCCTCCTGCGAAGCGATGCCGGGCTGGTGGTGTTTACACGCTCAAATTTTATTAATACATTACTTGCTTCAAAAATGATTTCCATACAAACTTTCATCCCCTATTTAACCCCCTTAGGGGATGAATTTTTAGAAATCCTTTCTTATTGCTCACCTACGTTATATAAGGAACTCCTGTGCAAAATTTCATGCTTCTAACTTCAAAAATGACGAACTTCCATACAAACTTTCATCTCCTTTTTAACCACCTTAGGGGATGAATTTTCAAAAAAAAAATTCTTAGTGCTCACCTACGTTATATAAAACACTCATGTGCAAAATTTCATGCTTCTAACTTCAAAAATGACGAATTTCCATACCAACTTCCATCCCCTGTTTAACACTTTTAGGGGTTGAATTTCGAAAAATCCTTTCTTAGTGGGTGCTTACGTCACAAAAGGAACCTACTGTTCAAATTTCAAGTTTATATCTTCAGCGGTTTGACCTGGGCGTTGTCTGTCAGTCAATCAGTCAGTCAGTCAGTCAGTAACGGAACTGTTTTATATATATAGAAGATATATATATATATATGTGTGTGTGCGGGCTATAACTTTCGAAAGAGTTAATTGATTTTGACGAAATTTGGTAGGCACGTTGAAATCCATCACCGCACGAAGCCTATTTAAAATGGGCTCAATCGGACTATTTTAAGGGTGGTTTTTAGGGGTTGAAAAATGTTTTTGGGCCCGAAAATGCCGAAAAAATTCGCAGAATCGTTTCAAAATTGAAATTTAATCTTTTAGTAATGATTAAAATGTTGTGCCAAAATTTTTATAAAATCGGCCCAACAGGACCGGACTTACAAATTTTATGAAAACATTAGTTTGCGGATAGTGCTTTACTTACTGAAGGGTGTATTTAATTTGGTACCGAGGTTGCATTGATAAAAATATTGAATTTAAGAAAAAAAAATATTATTTTAAGGGATGTATTAAGGGGTTAAATTTTTTATTTTGTTCAAAAACAAACTTAAGTTCACATAATAAAGCCACAATGCCAGTATTAGCAAATACACTATATTGTCGGCAGGGTTTTGGCACTGCGACCCGAGTTTTTTTTTATTATTTTTAATTATTATTTTTTCAATGTTTTTAATTTAAACAGAGTATTAAACCAATACACTGAAATTCCATTTGATTCTTAAAGTAAAACCTGAAAACTGAAGGTTTGTAAGTGATTTTAGAATCATCTTTCCTGCCTACATTTTTTTACAAGTCTGTGTAGGGAAATAATTCCGTCGCCTTCTAATTATATGTAGCTTAGGAAAGGGAAAACGGAGCAAATTTTTTTTGAAACGGATATAGATAAAACGTAACGGAAGTAGCCGTTTCTAATAGTGATAGAGATGGAACTTTATTTTTTGAAGTTCTACTTCTTTAATGAGGGTAGTGTATTGGAATGACCTCGAGTCAAAAAATACCGACATAAAAAACCGATTCAAAAATTCAGAAAACTCGACTGACAGGGACAAAACGGCTCTAACTATTTGGAAATTGTGTTTTAAAGACCACCAACAGCTAAGGTTATTTGGGCCTAACACCAATTCATATTTTCAATTCATTATTTTTTTTTTAATAATAAATTGAAAATCCAATTGACACTTTTACCAGCTCTCGGGTTATAGTACCCGGGAACTGGGAACTTGTAATAGAGGAACCATAGCACCGCCATGTAAACAACAGCATTGCTAAACGTTCGGCCATTACAAGCCCTCTAACGATTTAGATGAAAATTACTGAAATGGGGTTTTGGGAGGCAAAAAATCGATCTAGCTAGGTCACATCTCGTTTTCTCATAGATTTTATAATTTAAAAAATCAGTTTTTTGACGTTTCAAAATAGTATAATATTGTAAGCAGGTTTTGGATATTGATGTTTCCACGGCTTAAGGGAAATTTGATAAATTATCGTGATATGTCAAAAATAAATATAAGTAAATAGTTAAAGTTAAAAATGTCAAAAACTTCAACGGAACGTGTTCTAATGAAAAATGTATGAAGTATAACTTCTGCCATGAGCTTATGTGAGTGAGGCACACAGTCCACTTTTTTTATTTTATAATTAACTTCCATATCTAGCAGTAGGTAAGTAATCTCACAGCTGGCTGTCATAAAACAGGGCAAATGACCTTGAATCTTTTCCCTTAATTTCAAGGCTGAACTAAAGTAGAACGAAGTGTTTAGAGAGTGTAAAAGAATATTGACATTGGTGACGGGTTATTAGCATACAGTATCAATCAATCATCCTCGAGTGACGGGGCGCGTTCAAAGAGCCGAGCAGTGCGGCATGGGGAAGGGTTGCGGGCGGGGGAGGGGGTTCTCTCTGACAAGTCTGACGACGTCTCCACTCAACGAACGCGCGATTTCAACCGACTCGCGGAATAACGTCATGTTCGAATCCGTCAATGTCTACCTCATTCACTAATACATTCTCTAACGGTATATTATGGTTCTAGTCCTATTCCACTAATAACTAGAATTATACACGGTGTCCAAGATAAGCCTGAAATGCATGGGGATTTCCTAAACGGTAAGAGATAGAAAAAAAATAAATTGTGTTTTAAAGACAACCAACATCTAAGGTTATTTGGGCTTAGCACCAATTCATATTTTCGATTCATTATTTATTTTTTTTAATAATAAATTGAAAATCCAATTGACATTTTTACCATAGCTCTCGGGCTAGAACCCGGGAACTGGGGACTTGTAATAGAGGAACCATAGCAACGCCATGTAAATAACAGCACTGCTACACGCTCAGCCCTGGTTAGAGATAGAGATTTGGTTAAATATGAGAAAATGTGCAGATATTTGAAATCTTCATAAAAAAGTGCCTCAATAAAGTAAAAATATTTTTTTTCATAATTTTAGTAAGCGAGTTATAAATTAAAAAAACGTAATTGGGAATATCTCGTTTTTTAACTGTCTGTCGCAAACCAAGCAAAATATGGAAAGTTTTACTGCGCAGGGTAGTAGTACTGGAGATTTTGCACATTTTCTCCCATTTAACCAAATCTTTATTTCTTACAGTTTAGGAAATCCCCATGCATTTCAATCTTTTTGTTGAATTTTGTTGCTAGTAGTTTATTCCTTACAGTTCAGTTTATTTTGATATCTCACGAACAAATAATGATATCGACTCCGGACCAATTTTATTCGACGCATAATTGCATAATGAACATCTGATAGGGTTTGCACAAAAATTAAATTGGAGATTTGTTTTTTATAACAAAAAAACTATTGTTAAATTGTTGTAAAATATTTCTCGTCTCGCATATCTCGAGAAAAAAAATGATATCGACTCCGAACCATTTTTATTCGACGCATAATTGCATAATGAAAACCTGATAAGGTTTGCAAGAAAATAAAATTGGCGGTTTTTATAACAAAAAAACGACTGTAAAATGTTAGCCTGTATTGCAAATGGTTTCTCTACAGTCTACGGTATACTGGTCTCTAATATCTAAGGGCACCCAATGGGAAATTAGCAGTGTGGTTTTTCGTGTTACCGTTTCGCATATTTTAATTCAGTGTGTGCAGTTTAGGGACACACGACAGCAGATCGGATTGTCAGGTGATCTGTCGGTTGTTTTAGGAAATGATCCTGACAATGTCGATCTGCTGTTTCGATTTTTAAAAGAAACCGGTCTTGACCGGTTTATTTGATTTTATTTATTTGTATACATTTAGGCCCCTTTACAGCCTTAATGGTTTTTTCTTTTTTTTTAATTAATAACTAACGCATTTTTGACATCGAGGTCATACATGCGGATAACAAAAAACAAACAAAAAAAAACAAAAACTAGAATACATCTCATTTGCAAAGTTTTTTCTTTTTATATTACTACATTATATTATATGACACATTTTATTTGTACTTATTATGATTTTATTTTGTTGTATGTCAACTTTTGATTTTGCTTTGGTTTTATGGTTTTTGCTTTTCTTTTGTTTACCTTTTTATTTTTAGACGCTAATGACCCCTGTTGTCGAGCGTCTATAATCTATAATTCATTCATTCAGCAGTGTGGTTTTACCCACATACCAAGCCTCTCTTTTTTGTTTGGTTTATGCTCTTGTATTATTTATAGAGTCATTCTATCAGGCGTATAGAGTATAGTTCTTTCCATCTGTGAATTGCTGAATGTCGGTGGGTTTTTGAGTGTGAACATTAGTAATTTCCGGTGCGTGAGAGGACTTGTATGCACTTGAAAGGCAGATAACAGAGACTGTGGAAAAGCGTCCCGACGACGCGTATAGTCGACGACAGAGAGACGCCGAAGATGTAATTTCACATATACATACCTACTACTTACTTCTTCTTGAAACGTGAGTGTACTGAGCGGCTAGAATTACTGAATGTATCAGTGGTATCCAAGCAAAGTGGCTTATGTCATTTTTCAACCGACCTTTTTAAAAAAAAGGGATTATTCGACGCCTATATATTATATTTTATAGTACCTATAGTTACATGTTTTTTTGAAGCTATGCTTCTGTAGGCGCGTTAGAAGATATCTGGGAAAGGAAAAATTTATGGATTCGCGTCACGTCACCGACATGCTCATGTTAAAAATATATCTATAGCTACACTCATAGCTATAGATATACTTTATACGTATTGCGCTTGGCCAGCTGTGAAAGTAATATACTGGCGCACGCGCTATGGCCTATGTACACGTTTATGCACTAACACAAAGATAACGTGTTGTACAACATTAATTGTGTGTATTGTTTAAATTGTATTTTTAAATAATATAAGTATGTTAATTCTTATTTCAATTGTATTTATATTTTGTACTGAACTTGCGTAGCCCATCGCATGTGTTGACGTAAAAAGCATAGCTTCTGTCGGGTGTCCTATGACACCTCTTGACTTTTTTTAAATAAGCCTTTACTTCTCGAGGGGCCGATTTGAATGATTTCGACTCCGTTGTGTCAGGAGGATTTCGAAGTAGTCCTATATACTTTGTAATTAAATCGGTTCAGTTGTTTTTTTTAGTTTAGTAATCAAATTATCAAGAAAGAAGTCGGTTAATAACACTACAAAAAGTTTTATCTGACGATGATACAAAAAAAGGGTATGTGTCTTCAAGGCCGGATCTATATAAGGGCTTTTTGGGCTGCAGCCCAGGGTCCCGTGGATATAAAGGGCCCCCAGCTCCCATTGAAGACAATGGACACTCTAGTAGAAATGAAATCTAGTTTCTGTCTAGTAACTGGCTAGTTTGACTAGACTTAAGCCAGGCGCTGGCCACTATAATATCGAGTCACTGTCTAGAAACTGGCCAGTTTGACTAGAGATCCAATGAAATGTGGCGGCTATTAAATAAATAAAACATTTTATTGTCCTCTTTTTTTCCTATACCGTGTACCTAGAACATGATTATCGAAAACAGTTTTTTGACAAAATGGCAATTAGTTGATTAATTAGGCAGGACCCCACAAAGTCACGGTCCGCCCCTGTGTGTCTTACCCACACAAGCGCACGGTCGAAGTCAGGCTTCATACATTTACATTTTTGCTTTTCCCCTCTCAGCATTTTTAAAATTAATAAATAATTATTAATAATAATATCCATTGCCTGCCTACAATATGACACTAATTTGAAATGTCAAAAAATTGATTTTTAAAATTATAACATCTATATAAGAAAACGAATTTTTCCTGGGATGAAACCTAGCTGGATCGATTTTTTGCCCCCCCCAAAACCCCTTTCCAGTAAATTTTATCCAAATCGTTATAGCCGTTTCATTAATTTTTGAGTCGGTAATTTAAATTCACACCCTCGCTAAATAGTATAGCTTTAAAAAACATAAGCCACCCAGCGATGTAGCTTAGTGGTACAGCACTTGACTCGCATTGGGAAGGTACTGGGTTCGAATCCCGGCGGGGGCAGATTTGGCTAGGACTTTTTCCTACTGCCTCACGCCGAGAAACGGTAATTCCTGTACCGGCCATCTTGTTTGAGGTTTTCCATGGTTTCCCTCAATAATTCCAGATTAATATCGAGATGGTTCCTTATTCAAGGCCATGGCCGATTACCTGTCAAACTCCTATAATGCTCCCAAAATTGCCTACCTTATCCTAATTTCCTATATAATTCCTCCATTCGCACATTGCTAATAAAAAAAAGGTTGAAGTTTAAAATATGTAGAAAACAACGGGAAGTGGTAAAATGGAAAATAGTAATGGTGCGAATGGCGTCTGTTATGACATAATGTCGAGAAACGGACGTTAAACGCATTATTATTTATTTATTATTATTATTAATAAACATAAGCCACTTTTTCTAGCGGCCATAGATGTATGTTGTTGTGTAGACTGTTATAGAATGACGTTTTTCTTGAAGGATTACTGTGCAGCGTTATACGTGTTATATTGAACGCTACAAACAAGGCTTTCATACAGGCCGAAGAAAATGAAATCCGAATATGAATATCTTAATAACCAAAAAAACGAATTTCGTTACAGCTTATTATAAAACGATGCGTATAAATTGAAGATTTGTTATGATGTTAATTTCAAATTTTTTAAAAATTCCTGATTTTTGATAACGTTTATTAGAAAACGATTTTAAGTATTTAAGTGAAACTTTTTTTAGTTCGGTTACGCATGTCGAAACCACGTCACGTTCAATGGAAGCGATCGACCAGACCAGTAATCATCTAAAAGCAGCGAAGTTTATGTTCATAACTATATTGCACGACTACAAGTGTTATGGTAGTCTACCAGACCAATACTCATCGAAAAATAGTGACGTTAATGTTCATAACCATATTGTACGTCTACATAATTAATATCGTATGATTATTCAGTCGAGCTGCACGTCAAATACCCATTGACCACCAATAGAATCTGGATACGTTCGTCTCCAGACTGATCAGGGTTCAAATTACATTACCAAAACCACGTAAACCAAATTATATAGGTACCTACTTTTGACGATTTTTATTACTCATTTATTAATTAAACAAAATTTCATTTGCACTGTGGTTATATTTCTGAGAATTTAAAAAAATACATTTCTTTATTGATTTAACTTAGACCAACGAACTCTAAACTCAATAAATTAATAGTTTTATACGGCTGATTTGCAATTGAAACATTTTTATTGGATAAGCAGCCAATTATATAATATTGATACTAGACATATCGGAAAAAAACATTTTACCAACTATGGTCACAGGCAGGAATCTAACCTGAACCTTTCACACTTTCGCGGCGGAATGAGCTTACAGTACTCAACCGTGACATGATTACTAAACTAACATTAACTTTTTATGCTTTGGAATCAATTTATTGATTTCCACTACACGCAAGCGTTATTTAATTATAGCTAGGTTGTAGATGTGAATCATCGTGTAAGCGAGAGCTAATCATGAAAGTGAAAATGATTTCAAACACCCAATGGGGATACATTAAATAAGAACATGTGACTATACTTGGTAAAATGATTTTTCCCGATATGTTTGGTATCAATTATATAATTGGCTGCTTATCCAATAAAAATTTTTCTAAACTCAATAATTTATAATTTTTGTTCAACACCCGCAAGAATTATGTAATTTCGTGGCTCTACTGAGAGTGGGCGAAATAATGAATTCCCTGACTGTTGACGTAGAGAGTGGACGAAATGCCATTTCGCCCACGCTCATTACGGGGAACGTTTACGCAAGTGTTGATAGTTTCGTCAATCAATCAGGTCACCCATTATTTCGCCCACGCTCAGCAGAGCCACGAAATGATATATTTTTTGCGGTAGTTGAACAAAATATTGTGTGCGACTATTGGTCGAAAGAGGAGATTCCATTCGTGTGTTTTACCGCATTCGCTACGCTCGTGCGGCAAAATCCACACTCGAGGAATCTCCTCTTTCTCCCACTAGTCGCACAATATACTATTGTGTAATGCAAAATTATAATTCGTGACTTGAGATCGAGAAGTTTTACGTCACGAGTTATAATTTTGTATCCTGTAGTCGCCATATTGAATTTTCACTAACGTCATGTCTTTAGTGACACTCGCCGGACTAAGGGGAATCGATTGACGTGTGAATCATAAAAATCGGCCCAGGCATTTGGTCTGTATAGTGCTTCAAAGGAACATACAAACATACATACATACATACATACATACATACGCTGATAAACACAATACCACTCCTTTGCGTCGCGCAGTCGGGTAAAAATACGCTCGTGCGGCAAAATCCACACTCGAGGAATCTCCTCTTTCTCCCACTAGTCGCACAATATACTATATTGTGTAATTCAAAATTATAATTCGTGACTTGAGATCGAGAAGTTTCACGTCACGAGTTATAATTTTGTATCCTTATGCATGCAATGTAATATGAACTTAATAACGTTGTATAGCCGAGTAGGGTAATTAGGCAAACCGCACTGGAAGCTTGGATAATTGTTTTTTGTATTATTATATAAACGTTGTATTACCAGATAAAATGCAACGCAAGTATTCACTACAACTGCAGTACGTACACTTCAAATACAGTACAGCTGTATTAAAATAGGGTCGTCCCACGTACCAAAATTTGATAATTTTAGAACAGGTCATATTATTTTGTATATTACATAAGGTAATGTAATAGTGTAAACCGACTTTTTCGTTCTTATATCCTTCCTATATTATGAAGTATTAGAAATTCCTTGTATTTTTTGATGTCCGTCTTGTGACTTCCTGTATTTTAACACGACGCGTTTCAGCAACGAGTTGCTATCTTTAGGTGTGGTTAAATTTTCTTTGTATCCTTCCTCTTAATTGCAAACGTAAAAAGAGGCTTGGTGTGTGGGTAAAACCACTGCTAACTTCTCATTAGGTGTCCTTAGAGATTCGAGACCAGTCCACCGTAGAGAAACTATTTGAAACACAGGTTAACATTTTATAACCCTTTTACAGTATTTTTTTTGTTATAAAAAAACCGCCAATTCAAATTTTTTGCAAACCTTATTGGGTATTAACTATGCAATAATGCGTCGAATGAAATTGATCCGGAGTCGATATCGGCATTAGTCCTTGAGATATGTGAGACGAAAGGAGTTCACATATTATATTCAATTTATGAATTTTTTTTAAGTTTTTTTATTATAAACAAAAAACCGCAAATTGAAATTTCCTGCAAACCTAACCAGGTGTTCATTATGTAATTATGTGTCGAATGAAATTGGTTCGGAGTCGATATCATTCTTTGTTCTTGAGATATGCGAGCCGAAAAAAGTTCACTAACGAACGCACGTACGTACACACACACAGACGTCTCTCGAAAAACGTCCAATTTTTCATTCGCAATATCGGGCCCATTACAACTTCCAATGGGAAGTTAATTAAAGAAAAAAATACATATGATGACGTAGAAGACAGTCACACTTCTTTGTCTGTAGGAAGATATCGTGGTTTTCTTTCAATTTGACAGATCAGTGATACGCAGTAGATCTATCTAGATTAGGCACAATTAAAACATATTGTTTTAAATAGTTTTAAATGTGAATCCAAAAATGGTTTTGTTTACTCAATCTTAGCGTTCAAATGCGTATAACAATTAATTATTTCAAAGTAATAGAAGACACGTCAGTTGGTGAATTATAAGAAACTGTAAACTTTGTGACGCTAAAAATACCTGAAATATAGCACAACAGTAGAAGGTGGAGTATAACGGCAAGGCCTTTTACATTATTGTAGTCACCGGAAGTCGAATCTACGTCGCCAATGTATTTTTCATCCTGTACACTGTACTACTTGTGTTGTACGTTTTCATAAGATTCGTAGATTGTATAGCTGATATAGTATTTACTGATATACAGAAAAATATCACCGTTGTAGGGCTATGTAGGGATATTTTTTTAAGACTATTCTCTCCCGGAAATTACCCCCTGCACTCTCCATTTCAAATCCATTCCCCTCGCCTAAAAACGGTTACCGCTCTCTCCTGACTCCAAATGAATGACCAAGAATCACACTACAGATTTTAAAAAGTTGTATTTTTTCCAGGATTTTTTTTTCAATTTTTCGCCTGTAGGATCTATAGAGTGATTCTCGGTCCTTTATCTTTAAAAATAGCGTCGGGAGAGCGATAACCGGTAGACGATGGTAAAGGATTTGAGATAATGAGTGCAGGGTAGAGAATACTCTTAATTTTTTGTGTAGCCTGTTGATCACCAAAATTATCTACGCCTAAATTCTAGAAGCAAATCATTTTTTCAGTTTAATATAATTTTATATAATAAACTGATATTTCACTATCATTTCTCTGCAGATGGTAATGAATTCATTCAAATCGGATTAGGGGTTTAAGAGTTATGGTGAAACAGACAGGAAAAATATGAAAATGACTTTGTTTCATTCAAAAAGGTGAAATTACTTTTAAAAAATGCAACTTACAGGAAGCCTTCCCTTCACAGTTTTATTATTAATATTGATTACTTTAGTCCTACTCATTATGTAATAAAGAAACCTGCTACAGTTGGTGAGAGTTTCTTCATAGAAACCATAACCGAGTCTTACTTAGTGGCGGACTATCCATAAGGCCGGCTTGGCCAAGGCCTAGGGCGGCCAAATATTAGGGACGGCCAATCTGCGCCGGCGGCCAGCGGCAGCGAGCGCCCGCTATTTAGCGCAAGCACGTGCGGGTCGCGGCGGCATCTACTGAGAAAACTCTATATGGACTTATAACTATTAAATGCAGAATTTATAGTTCTTCTAGCTATATGAATATGGCTGCCTTACTTTGTCTCTGACAATCAAAAAATATAACTATGACAATCATTTCAATTGGCTTTGGGAGACATTCGTTTATGACCCCTGTTATAATAACAAACTATAGGTAGTTGTGACTAGTTGACTATAGTAAGTTATGCCTAATAATAATAAATGTCTTTATTTATATCGTACAATCTGTACATAATAGCGTCAATTATATACTTAGATACATATTTTAATTATTTAAAAACTCTCTTGTTTTGTATAGTATACATTTATAAGTAAATACTTTTTGAGACTTTTCTTAAAAAGCTTCCCGCTTTGAATATTTTTTATTTCATTGGGTATCCTGTTATATATTCGAATCATGGCATTTCGGGGGTCCCTCTGCACAACTGTGAGATGTGAACTTGTCAATCTAATGTCATTGTTTCTTATGTCATATTTATGGTTTACAGAATTTAAAAATAATTCAGGATTATTTTTAACGAAACATGCACATTCTAGAATGTATAAGTTGGTTACCGTAAGGATATTAAACTGTCCAAATAGTATTATATTATGGCCACACCATCTAGCCATATTATTCTATTCACCAATCTCAGAAATAAAATAGTTATTAATAGTTTTTTTTATACAGCTGAAATGCAATTGAAAGATTTTTTCGTTGGAGAGCAGCCAATTATATAATTGTTTCGAAACATACAGGAAAAAATCATTTTACCAACCAGTGGTCACAATCAGGATTCTAACCTGAACCTTTCCACTTTCGCGGCGGAATGAGCTTATAATTACTCAACCTTGACATGATTACTAATCTAACATTCTCCTTATATGCTACGGAATCAATAGATTTTCACTACATGCGAGTGTTAATTCAATAATTAGACTCTCGCTGGTACGAGGATTCACTTCATATCATATAGCTATTGAATTAGCAAATATATGAATTGATGCTCGCATGTAGTGAAAATCTATTGATTCTGAAACATATATGGAGAATGTTAGTTTAGCAATCTTGTCACGATTGAGTATTGTAAGCTCATTCCGCCGCGAAAGTGGAAAGGTTCAGGTTAGAATCCTGATTGTGACCACTGGTTGGTAAAATGATTTTTTCCTGTATGTTTCGGAACAATTATATAATTGGCTGCTCTCCAACGAAAAAATCTTAAAATAGTTATAGTAGGTTGTACCGAATGCAATGCCGAGTTAACATTTCTTTGCTGTAAAGTTTGCAGAAACTTGAACGGCCTAGGGCGGCCAAGACTGCTATAGTCTGTCTCTGGTCTTACCTAATTATCTCAATAGATGAAAAAGCAACTCTTTAAGCATAACCGTGCGTTTAGCTGCACAGCGTTCTAAATACATAACAAAAAAAATAGGTAAGAAACCCTAGCAGAAACAGGCCAATGGGAATATACCTAGGTGTACTTGTAGGGCTGTTTCGTTTAGCAAAGCTACAAAGTTAATGGTGTGGGAATAATATGAAAGAAGATGGAACGCGACTGGTATGTGCTCCTTATTGTATGTATGTATGTCTCTCTCTCTGTGTGTAGTCACTCTATACAGGGTGTTTATTAAAAATACGGCAAAAATTTAAGGGGTGATTTCTTGGGTAAGTTTAAGAATATTTTGTCCTTTCATGATTTTCGAAAAGCCGCTTTGTTTTGTTTTGCTAATTACGTTTCGATCGTGACTTGTTTTTGGTGTTTTTAAAAGAGTTTGACAGCCAATGAGGAGAAGATTGAATTTATGCAACCTAGCAGACCTGGTGGCAGTCGAATTTTCAACAGTTCTTGTAGATTATGAAGCTTTACTGTATTTATGTAATAAAATATTGTTTTTGTAGAAAAACTTTTAACGCCCTGTATCTTCGAAACAAAGCGGGTTTTCAAAAATTATCAAAGGACAAAATATTCTTAGAATAGTACAGGGAATAACCCTTTGAACTTTTGCCGTATGTTTAATAAACACCCTGTATAATACCTACGCATACACATATAATCTTCATGTATACTGTACCTACATCGTTGTAAGATGTTGGGTTCCTGATATAGTTATCGGCGTGATAACTATTGACTGAATTTTTTGCAGTAGCTTTTCGTTAATTCGTTGAGTCAGCGGTTCCAAATCTTCTCTTTCTGTGCCTTACTGTTTTCGACCGTTACAATTTTTTACCCCTGCACGCCAAAAAACCTCCTAGCTACGCATAATTCCTGTGGATTTTGACTTATGACTAAACCTCTAAAGAATGTTGCCAAACCTGAAAGAACCTTGTCTGGTTTTGAATCAAATGTTGCCCACAGTAAACATGAATGAGAATCGAAAGATCTTGTCATAAATAACAAATTTTTCTATTGCACCAAAATTTTTTATCCTAGAGGGACAGAAATACCGGGTGCTGATTTGCTTTGCGGGTAATAGGAATTTTACATGTAAAATCATGTTTATGATTTTTTCTGCTTCCCTATATACTTATTTTGGTGAAAAAAACGATACAAAATTTGTTCATAATTAAAAACTCTACCTGATACGTATGTTTGCAAATTACCAATATGCACCTTTTAATTACAAAATAGTTATTAGGGAGCTGTGATTAAGTTTAAATTAAAAATATTTTTAGTCATGATTTTATTTAAGTCATGACTATTCGGATAAAATATTTTTAATTTAAACTTAATTGCAGTTCCTTAATAATTATTTTGTAATTAAAAACTGCATATTGGTAATTTGCAAAGATAGAATTTTATTTATGAACAAATTTTGTATTTGGTTTTTTTCACCAAAATATATAGGGAAGCAGGAAAATTCATAAACATGATTTTAGATGTAAAATCCCTATTAGCCGCAAATCAAATCAGCACCCGCTATATCGCTTCATCAAGTGCCTAGTGATAATTCTATTGAAATAATCCTGATAGAATTGTTTAGCGGTATTTTATGATTATTAGAGCCACGATCCTATAGCATGATCCTTTTACAGCGATACAAGGGTTAAAGAGTTGTGCGTACATCCGTGTGTCCTGTATAAAAAAGAAACGGGAAGAAGAAGAAAACCCGACAGGCCTACCTACATCGGTTTCGAAGGTCGAAATGTATGCTTGTATACACTTATAATTTTATACCGAATGGTTGAAATAAGAGATTTGTAACTTCTAAATAATTAATGTTATAAAATATCATTAAATACTAGCATAACCCCACGGCTTCGCTCACGTTATGTATGTTATAGCTTTTGTTTGCGTCTTCGTTCTCGTGAACGTCCATTTTGCCCGAATATTCGCTCGCATAATTGTCGATTTTGACCGGAAAGCTTAAAGGTTAAACGCAACGTTGTGTTAGATATGTAACTAACATTATCTAAAAATTACAAATTTTTCTCTGTATTATTAATGTATTTTACCGGTATTAAACTATGAAAGCGCGATTTTTCCATAAGAGCTCATGTTAATTTTATAATTATATACCTTTTAAACTATAATTCAGTGAACCATTCTGAAATTTTGTGTACTCATATTTCAGATATTAAGAAGTAAGTTGACATTTCATTCATTTTTCAGTGATTTGAGATATAAGTGCCATATAGCCTTAAATCTTCCCCATTCTTATGTTCCTATTTATTTGTTATTCATGTTGTATAATATTCTCTCATCATTCATGTAATAATGTACGTATTTTCTATAACATACGTGCTTAGGTAGATGTACCAGATGTAACGTAATAAAATATGAAAGGCTTATTGTACTTAATATGGTGATGGATGAATGATAGAGAAGTATACATGGCTGCTGGATGCAGATAATAATATGTAGAATGTAGACTGCTTGTAATGTGTCAAATTAGATATACCCTCATTTTTTAAATGAACGTATGAATTTTCAATTTACGGTGTTTCTCAACCAATTTTTGACGTGAATAACGTCTACTGGGGTGGTATTTTAGAAATATTAGATGTAACGGAAATAGTCGGAAGTCCCGCCCGGCTTCGCCCGGGTGCTAAGAATTTATGAACCTAGCGAAACCTTCTCGGTAGTGTCACAACAACTCACCAAAGTTTTATCGCAATCGGATGAATGGTACAGGTCCGCATACGGGACAAACAAACAAAGAAACATTCATTTTTATATTAAGAGTTTTATTGGATGAGCAGCCAAATTATATAATTGATTCCTGCAATACCGGAAAAATCATTTTACTAAACATAGTCACAGTCAGGAATCTAACCTAAACCTTTCCACTATCGCGGCAGAATGAGCTTACCGTGACATGATTACCAATCTAACATGTCACGGTTGAGTACTGTAAACTCATTCTGCCGCGATAATGGAATGGTTCAGGTTAGATTCCTGACTGTGACTATGGTTAGTAAAATGATTTTTCCGGTATTGCAGGAAGCAATTATATAATTTGTCTGCTCATCCAATAAAACTCAACTGCTTAATCAGCCGTTAAAAAAATTCTATTAATAATTCATTTTTATATAAAACTAGCCGTTACCCGTGGCTTCGCCCACGTATTTTACGATCTAGGATTTATTATCCCCCTCGCGAGAAATTCTTTTCCTGCGAAGCGAAGCTAGGCTGGTAGTGTTTATTCGCTCGAATTTTATAATACATAACTCACTCGCTTCGCTCGTTCGCTCGGATTTTATTACTACATTACTCACTCGCTTCGCTCGTTTGCTTGAATATTATTAATATATTACTCACTTGCCTCGCTCGTTCACTTATATAATATTTATACATTACTCACTCGCTTTGCTCGTACGCTCGAATTTTATAAATAGATTACTCACTCGCTTCGCTCGTTCGCTTGAATATTATTAATATATTTCTCACTCGCTCCGCTCGTTCGCTTGAATGTTATTAATACATTACTCACTAGCTTCGCTCGTTCGCTCGAATTTTATTAATACATTACTCACTCGCTTCGCTCGTTCGCTCCAATATTAATAATACATTACTCACTCGCTTCGCTCGTTCGTTCGAATTTTATTAATACATTATTGCTCATCTACGATACCTATATAAGGAACTCCTGTGCAAAATTGGTTATCCCCTCGCGAGAACCTTCCCTCCTAATTTGTTATCCCACCGCGAGAATGTCCCCTAACTTGTTATCCCCCCGCGAGAAACTTACCCCCTAATTTTTACCCCCCCCGCGAGAATTTCCCCCCCTAATTTGTTATCCCCAGCGAGAACCTTCCCCCCTAATTTCTTATCCCACCGCGAGAATCTCCCCACCTAATTTGTTATCCCACCGCGAGATTCTCCCCCCTAATTTGTTATCCCAGCGCAAGAATCTCCCCCTCTAATTTTTTATCCCAGCGCGAGAATCTCCCCCCTTAATTTTTTATCCCACCGTGAGAATCTCCCCCCTAATTTGTTATCCCCCCGAGAGAATGTCCCCCCCCCCTAATTTGTTATCACCCCGCGAGAATCTCCCCCTAATTTGTTATCCTCCCGCGAGAATCTCCACCCCTAATATGTTATCCCCCGCAAAAATCTTTCCCCCTAATTTATTATCCCTCCGCGAGAATCTTCCCCCTATTTTGTTATCCCCCCTCGAGATTCTCCCCCCGCGTAGCTTTCTATTAGTGAAAGAATTTTTAGAATCGGTTTAGTAGTTCCAGAGATAAAACAAAAACAAATCTATCCCACGGGAACCGTACATTTTTCCGGGATAAAAATTAGCCTATAACATTCTCTGACCCCTAAACTATCACTATGCAAAAAATCATGTCGATCCCTTGCTCAATGAAAAACAAAAACAAAACTATCCCACGGGAACCGTACATTTTTCCGGGATAAAAATTAGCCTATAACATTCTCTGACCCCTAAACTACCACTATGCAAAAAATCATGTCAATCCCTTGCTCAATGAAAAACAAAAACAAAACTATCCCACGGGAACCGTACATTTTTCCGGGATAAAAAGTAGCCTATGTGCTATTCCAGACTAAAATCTATCTCTGTACCAAATTTCATCCAGATCCGTTCAGCCGTTCTGGCGTGATTGAGTAACAAACATCCATACATTCATCCATCCAAACTTTCACATTTATAATATTAGTTAGAAGATTATAATATATAGATTATTGGTACCAAAAATTTTAATCTGATTATGCTGGGATTAATTTTCTGTCAAACCGACGTTACCGCGACCGACGCCGCGGGTAAAGGCGATTTCAGTAATAAATAATCTGCTAGAACTGGTCTTCCAAGTTGGGTAGGGAATTCTTTATTATTGTTTTTTGTAATTGTAATTATTATTGTAGTCTTACTATTGAGGAATAAAAAATGTAATTTAATTTTAATTAAAATCTACTATTTTGCTGGACAAAAATCTAAACTATTGATATTATAAGTTATGACAAAATCTCATCGAATACAAATAATCGTATTATGTTAAACTGGTTACGATTGTATACTGTTTAAGAAGCACTGGTTGAGACAATATCGTATTCGGATTTTTGTAGAGTTTTTACAATGAATACAACATATTTCACAACAAAATGATAGTACATATTTCATAAATTTCTTGTCGTTTTTTGACTATATACACTTTTTGATGTTGTATCCTTTTATCGATTTTGTTGTTGATAAATATTTATAGAATTCCGTTTTCTTCTTTATAATGTATGTCTTAGATGGCTACTCTTGTAGCACTTATAACCTCTCAAATTTTATACAGTTTTTCATAACAAAACGTAACAAAATTAAATTTATGTAGGTATATCATTCAGTTTCTCTTTAGCTATATTTTTACAACTGCATTTTAATAGATCTTTTGGAATATTAAATTAAATTTATACAAAAATAGTTTCATATAATATTATAAAAAAAAGTTTTCGTTGGAGAGCAGCCAATTATATAATTGTTTCGAAACATATTGGAAAAAATCATTTTACCAACCAGTGGTCACAGTCAGGATTCTAACCTGAACCTTTCCACTTTCGCGGCGGAATGAGCTTACAATACTCAACCGTGACAAGATTGCTAAATTAACATTCTCCTTATATGCTTCAGAATCAATAGAATTTCACTACATGCGAGGGTCAATTCATATATGCTAATTCAATAGCTATAATAAGAAGTGAACCCTCGTACCAGCGAGAGCCCAACATGAAAGTGAAGTTAATTTAGCAATCTTGTCACGGTTGAGTATTGTAAGCTCATTCCGCCGCGAAAGTGGAAAGGTTCAGGTTAGAATCCTGACTGTGACCACTGGTTGGTAAAATGATTTTTTCCAATATGTTTCGAAACAATTATATAATTGGCTGCTCTCCAACGAAAAAAAAATTTTCAATTGCATTTCAGCCGTATAAAACTATTATTTATATAAAATTATATTTTTATTACAACTAGTTTCGTTTATGAAGACATCATCAGGTGTTGAAGATTTTGTAATGCAAAAAGAATATTATTTTCTATAATTTTTAACGTAGAACTATATCTTCACCGGCGTTATAAAGGGGGTTAAAATGATGCGAGACGAAAAAAGCATTACAAAAAATTTGTGACAAAAATAAAAAATGTGTGACGTAAACTACCATAGTTACGCCAAAGTTTGTTTGCGTTTTGTATTATGTATGTCATGAGAATATTTTCAATTTCAAATTAACTGAATACTTTGATTACATAATATTAAAAATTATTGATTGTGAAATAAAACTACAGAAGCAGTTTTATGTCTTCGGTTGCGGCACACACGTATAATTACTGTGCCTCTTGTCATTTTTTTAGAAAACAATATTTTTCTTTTGGTTACAGAATTTTATTTGAACAAAAAACAAGTAGGTCGAGACATCTAAAAGTTGTGCGATGAAAAATATTACATTTTATAATTTTTCAACTTCGTACTATACGTAAACTAAACACCGCAACTAAGCTTTTGTATAGTTGTTGTAGTTTTGCAATTAGTTGGTTTAGTGGTTTGGTTGAAAAAACAAAACATAATTTTGTTAAAAATAACTATAAATACCAGAGAAGATCGGGTAAAGTTGCCTTTATTATGTATTAATCACTGATATGGCTATACAACCTTTAGATTTATTAGTGTATTTGCCATATGGCACATACACTATTGACGTCGGTCGGATGGCGGGACCTAGGGGTCGGACCAACATTTCTCGACGTTTCATAGCCTCCTGAACATTTTGGCACCATTTTTTGAAATGTCTATTTTATTATACACACACATTTATTATACACACACATATATATATTTATATATATATATATATGTGTGTGTGTGTGCGAGCAATAACTTTCGAAAGAGTTAATTGATTTTGACGAAATTTGGTAGGCACGTTGAAATCCATCACCGCACGAAGCCTATTTAAAATGGGCCCAATCGGACCATTTTAAGGGTGGTTTTTAGGGGTTGAAAAATGTTTTTGGGCCCAAAAATGCCGAAAAAATTCTCAGAATCGTTTCAAAATTGAAATTTAACCCTTTAGTAACGATTAAAATATGCTGCTAAAATTTTAATAAAATCGGCCCGACAGGACCGGACTTACAAATTTTATGAAAACACTAGTTTGCGGATAGTGCTTTACTTACTGAAGGGTGTATTTAATTTGGTACCGAGGTTGCATTGATAAAAATATTGAAATTAAGAAAAAAAATATTATTTTAAGGGATGTATTAAGGGGTTAAATTTTTTATTTTGTTCAAAAACAAACTTAAGTTCACATAATAAAGCCACAATGCCAGTATTAGCAAATACACTATATTGTCGGCAGGGTTTTAGCACTGCGACCCGAGTTTTTTTTTTTTTTTGAACTACTTGTTTTAGAGTCACATTTAACTCTTTGAGGCATGGACCGAACAAAAAAAAATTCGACTGATGACCAGTTCTATACTTCCCACCTAGTAAATATTTGCAAAAAATAAACACTCTTTTTTTATTCTTTGAAAAAAAGCATGGCCCTCTTTTTTGTTTAGTGATCTACTGATGGCTAGTAATATAGCAAAAATCATGGTTATCTTGATTTACGTACAATTTTCTTTTTTTAGTAAAATATTTTTTTTCTCGAAAACTATACATTTTAGAGAAAAAAATATCTACATTTTTTTCATATTATAACATCTAGAATTCATTTATATTTTTTTTTTACCTATGTTAATACGTAAACTTTTTTTTTAATATCTCAGGATCCACTGAATCGATCTGACTCAAAATCTAATCAGATCTAAGTTAAAGGCTGATAAACACAATAGAACAATCGGCATGGCCGTATGTTGTTCCGTTTTTACGATATCGAAGGCGAAAAATTGACCACATACACACACACATACAGACATCAGTCAGAAAATGATCTTAAACGATTGCTAGGGTCTCAAACCGTGAAGATCTGTTAAAATCACGAAATATTTTTTCCGGACTAAATCCATTACTTCCCTAACATAGTAGAGGTGGGAAGTAAAAATTTACCTGAGTTGCACGGATTTTTTTTCCTGCAATTATTTTTGTTAAACGGGCAATTTTTCCCATTAGTAAATAATCCAAGGGAACATTCAGTGCTTCGTATAATTTAAACTATCGCAATAACAGCTCGCAAAGGGGAAACAATTAATTTGCATACAAATTAGTAGAAATATATCATATTTAAGTAATCTTAATAAATTAACTGATATCATTTTATATAATATGCACGTTAAAATTACGTAACTATGTAGCAAATGTAAACTGGGACAAAACACAAAGTTCGAAATTAAACTAAACTTAATTTAAAAAATAATACATCATAATATACACATACTTAAAAAAATTAAATGGTTTTTAGGAAAGCATATAATCTTATACGGGGTGTCCAAGATAAGCGTGAAATGCATGGGGATTTCCTAAACAGAAAGAGAAATGAGAAAAAATGTACAGAATCTCTAGTACTATACTACCCTGCGCAGTCAAAATTTCCATGTTTTTCTTGACTTGTGACAGACAGTTGAAAAACGAGATTTTCTCATTTTTGTTTTTTATTTATTACTCGCATGTTAAGCTATAAAAAAAAATATTTTCATTTTATTAAGGCATTTTTTTATGAAAATTTCAAATCTCTGCACATTTTCACTCATTTAACGAAATCTCTATCTCTTACCTTTATTTTGATGTCCTAAGCGTATGCTGAAAAGTACCCTTAATTTGAAACGTATAGGTTTTGTTTTCTTTTAAAGGGATGAAAGGGGGTAAATTCTAGTTTTTCGCAAATATCTCGAAAATTATCAGTATGCTATTAAAAAATGTTTGCCGTAAAATTGTCCACATTTTCGGTCCCAAACATTCTTTGATCAAACTTGCCGTTAAGCCAAAAATTAAATTTCTTATTGTTAAAAATATTCACTGTTAAAATTACGCAACACATTTTGAAATTTTGGATATGACCGCGAAGTACTCTAGTAAGAAGAGTTCAAGAAATATTAAATTCCCATACTCGGGTTATAGACCTTTCATGGGCTATCGAACTGCATCGAAAAATTTGGAAAATCCAGTTGTAGCCACCCTACATTCACCATTTTTCCAAGCTAGTATTTTTGACGTGGAATTTGTAAAACAAGCATAATTTTCAGAGATAACTGGATTCCATGATATAACACTTTTTTACTTCCCACCTCTACTATGGTAGGGAAGTAATGGGTTTAGTCCGAAAAAAATATTTCGAGATTTTAACAGATTTTCACGTTTTGAGACCCTAGCGTTTAAGATCATTTTCTGACTGATGTCTGTATGTGTGTGTGTGTATGTGGTCAATTTTTCGCCTTCGATATCTTAAGAACGGAACAACATACGGGCATGCCGATTATTCTATTGTGTTTATCAGCCTTTAACTTAGATCTGATTAGATTTTGAGTCAAATCGGTTCAGTGGATCCTGAGATATTCAAAAAAACGTTCTCAATGTCACGTATTAACATAGGTAAAAAAAAATATAAATGAATTCTAAATGTTATAATATGAAAAAAATGTAAATATTTTTTTTCTCTAAAATGTATAGTTTTCGAGAAAAAAAATATTTTACTAAAAAAAATAAAAATTGTACGTAAATCAAGGTAACCATAATTTTTGCTATATTACTAGCCATCAGTAGATCACCAAACAAAAAAAGAGGGCCATGCTTTTTTCAAAGAATAAAAATTAAATTGTGTTTTAAAGACCACCAACAGCTAAGGTTATTTGGGCCTAGTCAAAGAATTAAAAAAAAAGTGTTTATTTTTTGCAAATATTTACTAGGTGGGAAGTAATAGGACTGGTCATCAGTCGAATTTTTCCCATTGTAATGACAGTTTTATAATAAGAATTATATTTTACAAGATTATCTACAGCGTCGAATAAAAGTTTGTCATCTGTTAAAAAGTCTCACAAATTTGAGTGAATTATGAGTACAAGAAGCCAAGCATTACTGCATATATACCACACTGCAGACTTTTATAAAGAATGGCGCAGATCTTTAGAGACAATGTGGACGAAGGGAGGTGAAGCGAAAGGGGGATCCGGAGCCACGGCGGAAGGTGTATATTAATAATTGTAAGAGGTTTCTTGTTTCTTCTGTGTAACACAGAACACAAACGAGAAAGGCGCCGATTAAATAAATTTGCTTTTCTGTGGTTACGTCCACTGACTGGAAACCAATGTAAAAAATAAAGAATGTCCAGGAAATACAGCCGAGAAATTTAAGAATCTGTTGAGGCATTAAATTATTTCTTTCGCTGTGTGATGTGTCAAAAAGTGATATTTACCGTGAAGGAATCACACGCCGTTACTCACTTTTATTAAACCGACTTTCTTACGCTGTGTGATGTGTCAAAAAGTGACATTTACCTTAAGGAATCACACGCCGTTACTCGCTTTTTATTAAAATCAACCGAACTACTGAACCGATTTAAGTAAAATTTATATGGCACCCTATCCAATAAAAAAGGAATTTTCCAAATCGGTTTATAAATGACGGAGTTCTGAGGTAACAAACATAAAAAAATACAACCGAATTGAGAACCACTTACTTTTTTTGAAGTCGGTTAAAAAGAATAATAAAATTAAAAATTAAGAAAACTAAAACCGGACTATTAATTGGTATTTCCAGATAAAATACGATAATGAAGACATATTTTGCTGTATTTATTATATTAATTTGTAGGCAACATTTCGAGAGATATATATAAAAAACATTAAAAATATCAATAATGTTGAAATTATTAGAAAAACTATATTTTACATTAATAATGTAATAAATAAAATATTTGTTTTTTTATGTCAAACGGAGTACAAAAAAATGATTTTGTCAGTTAATTGTTCGTTACAGATCTGTTGCTAAATATTTATAATTTACTTTAATTTGGCGATCTACTACTAAAGCAAAAAAAAAAAAACTTTCATTATGTTTTTGGTAAAGTATAGACCGGCATCTCATTTTAGTTTTCTCGAGAAAGTAAGTGAACGAGAAAGATGCCAGTTCATGTTGCACATACTCTACAATAGTCATGTGTTAAAATCGTAATGCAAAAACTAATTACATAATGTAAGTGCCTCTTGTGTGTTGCATTAATATAATCTTTGCCCATAAATTAATGTTTATACTATTTATATTACATATTCTTTATATTCGTTTAAAACTTGATCTTTCATTTAAAATTTTGCTATCAACACTAATATTGGGTAACAGGGCCTGCAGAATTTGTAATGTTGTTTTCTAGGAATATTTTGGGACAATCTACCAGAAAGAGTATTTATTTATTGTAGATTATAAATGCGTCAACAACTTAGGTCATTAGCGTCTTAAATTACTTACATTAAATAACAACTAACTTAAAACTAAATAACACCACAAAACATCCATGAGCGCAGGTGGGATTCGAACCAACGAGTCTAGTCTAGAGGCTGGTACCAAGTACGCTAACCACTAGGCTACACTGCCCTCTACCGTAAGGTGTAAAACATAAATTATTCTAACAAATATCTTGTATATAAGATCAAGTAAAAAATGTACTTTTTAATTTTTGATGTTTCGTAGAAAACTGTATTAATGTTTCATTTTTTTCTTTTGTTTCAGGTAAGTTTCCAGTCTCATTATTTTACATCTAGATTTCAAGTTTTTGTAAGTAAATAATTTAAGAGTAACATTTTTTTTATATACACCGACCGGCAAAAAAAACCCGGCCATTTTTTCAAGTTCCCCTAACCGCATATTTTATTTCTACAAAGGAAGCTTAGCTGTTTTTCTTCGTTATTAAAGTTTTTAGATGTGAATTTCATTTCATAATACCTTTAGTTTTAATTTGAACAGGTTAAAATCATTTTAACCATATTATGAAGTATTGATTAACACGATACCCACGACGCCTCAACGATGTAATTCGAGGACATACACGTTATTTAAAATTACTGGAGTCTATTAAAAACAACCCACCTTAATTTTTACAAGCTTTTATTTAGCTTGCAATGTTTGTATGTTAGTTTGTTTAGGTCAAATCTTGCAAGTCTATTTTGAACGACTTCCACGTATCCGATCGATTTAAAATTTAGTACGCATATGCATTCCCGATGACAATACATGAATCAATCGTTTTTATTAGAATTAAATTCTATCCCTAATGGGGTTAAACGAGGGAGTAGGGTTTTTTGACTATTCAACGCCTATAGACCAAACCGCTAAAGCTAGAAACTTGGAATTTGGACAGTAGGTTTCTTTTGTGACGTAAGCACCCACTATATGAAGGGATTATGAAGATTTTTCAAAAGTACTATAACAGATATGTTTAATATATCACTCAGGTATAAAAAGAAGACTAAAAACTTTTTAAAGACAAGCTTTTATTTAAATGCACTAAAAAGGAAAAAATAAGTTTTAATAATTTACGTTCATAATTATAAAAGCGTGGGTTGTGACCAATAAACTATCATAGAGTCACAACCCACGCCTTTATAATTATGAACCTAAATTATTAAAAATTATTTTTCCTTTTTAGTGCATTTAAATAAAAGCTTGTCTCTAAAAAGTTTTTTTTACTAATATTTTACAACGAAGACAAAAATCGTATTTGCATTGTTTCTGTTACTTTTTTGAATTATTTTTTTTTTGTGTTTATTGGTGGTCTCTTTTCAGCAAGTTTAACAAATGGTTATTTAATCTACTATCAATATCTAGTACAATTATTCAATATTTTAGTATCTATTTTCTTTTGTGAAATATTTCAGGATGGCCGGCTTTTTTTGCCGGTCAGTATAGATACCAAATATGAGTAAATTCTTGGGAAATATAATACTTAATTATACGGTTCAAATTTCATTTAAGACGCAACATAGGCATTAGAGAAAATCGTTTCACTTAAAATGCAATATCCACTGAACAAATACATATAGCTACATCACTAACATTATTTTAATTAAAAAAGTTTTTTAATTAAAATATTGTTAGTGATTGTATTTGTTCAAATAATAAATTGAAAAATCCAATTGATACCTGCTGTTACCAGTTCTCAGATTAGAACTTGAGAACTGGGGGCTTGTAATAGAGTAGCCATGGAAACGCCACATCATCTCTACATACTTGGCTATTCTCCTCAAGTTCTAAATGTATTTTGTTAATAAATAAAAACTAGAAAATGCATTGGTTTTACTGAAATTGCGTAACATATATAAAAAGTACATTTTTAGCGTATAAGTTTTACAACCCCGTATAAAATCAAGTGCATATTCCGTTTACACGGTTGGCATTCTGCAATAACAGTATTTCATAGGTGTAATAATTTCAGCATGTCCACGGCCCAGAAAGAGAGAAAGATATGACACAAAATGTCCTCTTCTTTCTTGAGAGTGGTGATATAACACTTTAATTTTCAACGTCCGACTAACCCTGAATAATAAAATCAATAAGTAGTCATGAGTGTATAGTTATCGACTCCAATACAGTTAAATTCAGTTTCACGTATTCCATTAACCCAACGCTGCGTGGTACAAATGACATTTTCTTGTTGTTTTAACATTGGAGATGTTTATGTTCGTATATGGGGGCAGAGTTACGAGTTTTCGTTCAAGGCCAAAAGACAACGGTGTCGCGATCAAGTGAGGAGCAATCATGCAAAATTGAACAAGTGCAATTTTTCCGAAATGTGATTTATATCATGTCTAGTTAATTGAGAGGTATTTGCGACGATCTGCGGTGTTATTTTTGAGCAAATGTTAATAAATACTGTAGAAAAATCTATTTAAAAGTTAAGTAATCAAGCAAAAGTGAACGCGTATATAACAGAAGAATAATAGGGTTATTCCTGACAAAACTAAACAGTGCATTGATAAATATTGTGTGTATAATAAACAGTTAATTATGTTTCATATATGCTGTTATCATTTCCAATGTCCTCGATGGTTGCAAGGATTGCGAAATCTGTGAATTTTTTATTCATTAAAAAGTTATACTGAAAGATGTGAAGTTCTGTTTAAAGCTAGTTTTCAATTCAAAACATAATCAAAATACAAATTAAAACAAGCCGTGAGGTGGGTCGTTTATTAGGACTAAAGTGCGACCCTTGAGGTCCACGCGACGAACTTCCCAGTTTGATAAATATTTAATAATAATAATTAAATTGGATATTACACAGAAAAGTAATCATTTTAATCATTAAAACATAATTATTATTTATTTTTAACAATAATTAAAAAAAAAAAAACGGCTAAACCGATTTTTATAAAATTTATGTCGGATCAAAATGACGTTAACACGCCTCGATTGACACCCTTACGAAGTCGATATAATTTTTTATTCTCGAGATATTGTGTAAAATCTACTTTTTTGGAGGTTATTTGGTTAAGAAAAAGAACGGCTGAACCGATTTTGAAAAAATTTCTTTCAGATCATATTTACGTTAATACGCGTCGATTGGCACCCTAACGTAGTCGATATCATTTTTCATTCTCGAGATTTCGTCTTAGAAAGAAATGGACACATACGTACGTACGTACGTAAATACGTACACACGCACATACACACACACAGACATCTTTCTAAAAATAGTGTAAAAATAGTGTGGTGACCTTGAAACATAGAAATTTGTTATACATTTCGATTTCGATTTTCGGACCCATTACAATAACTTCCAATGGGAAGTTAAAAAAACACTAAATTAATAGGACACAAAATGAAACGAATTTAAATACATATATAAATAAAATAAACAATATTGTACAACCTGGGGAATTAAAAAAATGTATTTCTTCAAAATCGTGGATCCCTGAAAAAATTTCGTATCTTGATCGGTTTTAATAAGCCATTTTTCTGAGAATAGTTCCTTCAATTATCCACTAGAGGCAGCACTTGTGGTAGGTACAAACATTATTTATTCCCCATTAATGGTATAATTTAGTGGTATAACTTAATTATTTAATTAATTTAGTAATAATAATATTTCAATAATTATGTTATGCCACTAAAATGACACGACACTAATGGGGAATAAATAATGTTTGTACCTACCACAAGTGCTGCCTCTAGTAGATAATTGAAAGAATTAGGTACTCTCAGGAAAATGTCTCTTTAGAAGGTCATCATTAGACATAACATTTGGCCATCTTTTATATTATTTAATATTTTTCGGAGACAACGGTTGGTAAAGACCTTTAATTATTTATTTATAATACTTATGCTGGGTTTATCGTATAATTTTATTTTTTAATCACACTGTTAAATGGTTGCTATGGTAATTATCAACAATTTGCCAAAATGAAAACGCAGTAACCAATGAACACATATCAATCAAAATTTACCAGCGTGATTAAGAAAACAGCCTGTTAAAATTGTACGATAAACCCAGCATTAGTAAATTGAAATTCCAATTGAGACTTTTGTCAGTTGTTTAATTAGAACCTGAGAACTGAGGGCTTGTAATAGAAAAGCCATGGAAAAACTATGTAAGCGACGGCTATGCTACACGCTCAAGACAAAAGTCCAGCCGTCAGACCACGAGGAGCACGTGATCTGCTTGGAAATAATTCACTGGATCTTCAAACGTCATCTCACAAACACTCCCCGCTTACGTTTTTTTTTGGAAACTCCCCCGTGCACCTCTATCTTTTCACCCCGCAAAAAACGCCATGACACTAACGCCCCCGCGTGAAACTCTCCCCCTGCATAAGCCAAAAATGCACACTCCGCTAAGATGATAAAAAATCATTAAATAGAGACGACATAAAAAATAGAAAAAAATAACAAATGGAATAGTTGTAAAAAATAAAAAAACCTTCTGCGCATAAGGAGTAGACTGCAATGAAAGCTATTTGATTTACAGCTGTTTTTATGGTATACTAGCGGGCAGCGGCAGTCCGGCTTCGCCCGGCTGCTATGAATTTATAATTTATTATCTCTTCGCGAGAACTTTTCCTCCAAGGAAGCAAAGGCCTGCTGGTGGTGTTTATAATGTTAGTAGGATTTCGCCTTTACGCTACATGCAAAAAAATGCGCAGAGTTACCTTCGTTTTGTTACTATCCCATAGGAACTATTATACATTTTTCCGGGATGAAAAGTACCCTATGTCCTATTCCAGGACCTAAAGTAACTATATACCAAATTTCATGAAAATACGTTCAGCTGTTACACAGCTGAGCGGCAACAAACATACACACACACTCACAAACTTTCGCGTTTATAACAGTAGTAACCAAGTATTGTATTTTTAGTGTATTTGCCATATGGCACATACACTATTGGCGTCGGTCGGATGGCGGGACCTAGGGGTCGGACCAAAATTTCTCGACGTTTCATACCCCCCTGAACAGTTTGCCACCACTTTTAAAAATGTTTATGTATATATGAATGTATATATATATATTTATATATATATGTGTGTACACGATAACTCTCGACAGACTTAATCGATTTAAACGAAATTTGGTACACACATTGGAACCGATCACCGCACGAAGCCTATTTAAAATGGGCCCGATCGGGCCATTTTCAGGGTTGTATTTAAGGGTTTCAAAAAGTTTCTGGGCCCAAAAATACCGAAAAAATTGTCAGAATCGTTTCAAAATTGAAATTTAGCTTTTTAGTAACGATTAAAATGTTCTGCTAAAATTTTAATAAAATCGGCCCGACAGGACCGGACTTACAAATTT
Organism: Mongoloraphidia duomilia; assembly: GCA_039654895.1. Classification (NCBI taxonomy): domain Eukaryota; kingdom Metazoa; phylum Arthropoda; class Insecta; order Raphidioptera; family Raphidiidae; genus Mongoloraphidia; species Mongoloraphidia duomilia. The sequence goes on from CM077520.1 coordinate 15,323,850, forward strand.
TATGAAAACAATAGTTTGCGGATAGTGCTTTACTTTACTTAATCCTAAGTTCACGTATTAAAGCCACAAGGCCTGCATTAGCAAATACACTATATTGTCGGCAGGGTTTGGCACTGCGACCCGAGTTTTTTTTTATTTATTGTAAATTATAGACGCGTCGAAAGCTTAGGTCATTAGCGTTTTGATTATAATAAATAACATAACTCACTTAAAACTAAATGACATCACAAAACATCCATGAGCAGATGTGGGATTCGAACCCACGACGCTAACCAATGGACCACACTGGCCTCTACCAAGTATTGTACTGTTAGCATCTTGCTCCATGTGGTCTGACACTCTTCGATTATAAAGTCCTGCATCGCGTGGTTAGATATTATTTCAGATCTCCACTGTAGGAGTACAGTAAGCGTAGGTTATATATAGTGCCCTATAAATTTACTTTAACGTAGGTATCTATATTTTGCTTCTATCTATTCGTTTCGTTCGAATTCCCGAGTAAGCATTTCGATTTGAATGCGGCATGGTTAGTACTACGTATGGGTAACTCTCTTTCTCTTCGATATGGGGTTGATTTCTACTGCGATCGTTCCCCTAACAACCACCCCATTCCAACCCTTCAGAACTTACCATGTACACGGTACGTTCTTGGTTTCCTAAACATCATTAGGCTGAAATCGTATCCCTTATCTTTTAAAAATTCAACTCGAAAAAAAATCATTTATTCCTCCAGTGGCCGGGTGAATCTGTAGTCTGTTTTATATTTCAATGGGGGAATATTGCGAATCTGCTAGCACAAAATTGTGTAGATCTCTTTCGGTAAGGCTTTACAGGGTGTCCCAGAAGAAACGACGAAGGTTTTGAAGGTACATATTCACTGTAAAATGTCGAATCTAAAAGATCTCTACGATTTTTTATTATGTCTAAAGTGTAGATACCAAGTCTTTAACTGTTAAATTAAAAAAGGGGACAACCTGGTGTAATGGTTAGCGTGCTGACTTCTTGGATCAGTACTGTCGAGTGTTCAAATCCTATATCCGCTCATGGATTTTTGGAATTATAAATAATTGATACTTCTCTGTAATCTGTATAAACATCATGAGTTGTGTTGAGCCGTATTCAAGATACCGACAACATAAAATCATTAAAAAAAATAGAATTAAAGCTAAACTATACGGGCGGATTTTCCGCGGCGTGGCTCTCGCGACGAGATTTCCGCTGAATTTTACGTATTAAAACAAAAAGCGTTTTTTCCGTCGAGTATATTCACGCAAAATAATACTTTTTGATAATTACAAAATGGATCCCACTGTGTTAGGTTGCACTGCTGTTGTATGTGTAAATTTAAGAACAAGGAAAAAACGACGTTGTCGGGTTCATTCAATATTAAGAGACAGACTATCAAGTGGGATATTTCCACACAAATTTTTTACCCAGACTGTACATCCGTCGTCGATCCGTCGCCTTGTCTAGTTTTCCCCGCACTAAACAAAGTTTTTCGTTTCTAGCGTGTTGTGAGAAGCGTTGAACTCGCTCATGCCGACGGAATTTAAAAAAACGCGACGTACATTCCGTCCGTCTAGTTTCACTCGGACGTAGGACGTGCAATCTGCCGCGTTAAAAACGCCGCGGAAACTCCGCCTGTGTAGTTTCGTCCTTAGTCTGCTACCGATTTGACGTTTTCCATTATCCGTTAAATTCAATAATAAAATTTTAGTACTGTTGTCCAGTAACAGAACTTGAACTTAATAAGATAGTGTCTGTACCAAGTAGCCTATGTATGTGGTAGCATAGTTTGCGGGTTTGCTTTCTGGTGTAAACGGCTGTAAGTTCAACGCAAAGCGGTACGCGTTCAAACGAATAATATTCATGAGCCTACTGAAGTAGGTAACTGTTCTCTTTACAGGAGATCCCGGCGTGGTGGATGCGGTTAGATCCAATCACGTTGAAAGCCTACCAATAGACTTCTTGCACGATGTACAGCTATTGCTTTGACACATCGACATTTTGCCACTATATCACACGAGGAGCTCTTCATTTAAAACAGAAGCCACGCCTGCACCTCCTTTTACTAAAACAAATATTTTATTTGGTTCATAAAACTGACTAAAAAATGAAATCTATCGCAAAGACGAACGAGACATTTCATTACTTTTAAGTGGAAAAGGATATACCAGATTATTTTGAGATTTTTTAAAAAAACTCATTGATAGATGAGCAATAAGCATACTTATTTTTAACTATTCTATTACAAATTTTTGTTTTAATTTGTGATTATTTTCGAGATTTTTAATATAAAAAATCTTGTTATTCTGAAGATGGACTAAGCGCTTAATAAATGAATTTAAAAAACTTTTGGAAAGGATTTCTTCCTATTTTTATTTTACACTTATTTTTGTTTGTTTTTTTCATTTTTCATTTTTAGGGTTCCGTACCTTATAAGGAAAAACGGAACCATTATAAGATCATTTTTGCGTCCGTCTGTCACAGATGTTTTTCTCGAAAACCGCGTGGCGTAGGAATTTCAAATTTGGCATGATGCTAGATCTTTATGACGTACACATAATTCGATATACAAAGGTTATGAAATATTTTTGTAAATATTTTTATTGGGAGAAAGTTTGGCTCACTAAAAAAAGTTGAATTTTTTATATCGTGTGAGGTATCGTTGGAAAGAGCTACTTTTAGTGGATTCCAGACATATTGTGTTCAAATTTTTTGGTGATTGCTCCAAAATAATTGGATTAATTTTAACATAACTTGCAACTCGACTTGCAACGTATACCTTTGATGCGGTTTAGAAATTAGAATTTCAATTGGGATGTTTGTGACCATTGTGAAAGTCCAAATTTAGATGGTCTTATCTTCATTCGGAATTCATCATTTTTAATAATAGCCTAGTTTGTCTGGACACCGTTATTTAGATGGGGTTTAAGCGCGGGCTGGACAGGGGCGCTGGAGCTTCCCAGACACTCCCAACAAATTATATCGTCACTCCGCGCCTAATGGAGTTACTTCGTCTATTACAAAACCCTCAACTCCTAGGGTTCAGATCTAAGAATCCACCAAATTACTTGTTGGATCCGAAATCCACTATTAGTATTAAATTTATAATAAATTGCTGCTAAACTCGGAATTGGTGTTTTAAGCAAATAATAAAAAATGGGTGTGTACTTATGACCACACGACAGAAGTGAAAACTTCAGATTTTCTAATTTTAAAATAAATATATATATAATTTTTTAATCACACTGTTTAATCATAAATATATTAAAATCGGCCTATACAATGAATATAATATCTTAACGATAATATTAAATTTGAGTGTCATCTGTTAGCGCACTTGTGAACTACAAAATATATGTTTTAGTGTCATCTGTTAGCGCACTTGTAAACTACAAATGACTTTTTACTCGTGTAAAGTTTTTAGTATCATCTATCAGCACACTTATGAACTACACACTATTCCCGGCATATTGCAAATACGTGTTCGTGTTTGAGCCGGGTAACCCCTATTTTCACCGTCGGGTGCGTTTCACATCACTGTTGTTAATTGCCCAGGCAAAGCGCGCCTAAGGAAGTTTTCACTTCAAAAAAAGTCCAATCATAACGATTTTGCTTCGCTTTCGAATCCACTTAAATTAAATCGAGTTGATTTTTAAAACACAAGGCCATAAGTCGTTGTGTCTTAGGTCTTACGCAATGACCTCAGTGTGTATAGGAAACACCTGCGTTAGTTATTAGGCTCTTTAGACTCAGCCACATAGATCTTTTCTCGTAGGTATGTAAGTATGTATGTATGTAAGTCTTACAGAGCTCTGTACGCTGAGGTAGGTGACTTTCTCTCTACGCGTCTGCCGTCTTCTAACACGCCGATATTATAGTCTTTGCGGTTTTAAGAGCCCTTTTACGTGATTATTCGTCGAGCGTAACAAGCGATTTACTTTATGCCTTCCAAGTGCGCAATAGATTTAAGCGTTCGTTGCGATCATATTGGCTCGCCACATAAATTCTAGTTTTATGGTGGAATTCGCAGCAATCGAAGTATCTGCGACCAAGAGACAATATTGCTTATGTCGAATTTGAGGTAAAATGTGATTAATAAAGGGCTTGAGAATGGCCAAGAGTGTATAGCAATGCTATTGCTTACATGGCGTTGCTATGGTTCCTCTATTACAATAGGATACTTTCAGGGCCGTAGCTAGGGGGGGGGGCATTAAGGGGCAATGCCCTACCTTAAAACATCCAGTGCCCTACTTTAAGGAATTATAAACAAGCCGCAAAGACTGTCACGACAGAATGACAGACTTGATCTATCTGGCATTTGGAAAAACAAGATTAAATTCGTTGGACTAAATGAAGTTCTTCGGAAATTTGATAACATGGCAAGTTCTGTATTTTTTTTTTTTTTTTTTTGATTAAATTGTCATTTACCGTTTTTTTGCTTTTGTAATTTGATATCACCAGATGAGGTGGGCAATCCAATTAAAAAATTGTGGTCTTTTGCTTCAGCCCTACTTTAAACTTTCAGTGCCCTATCTTGAATTCAGCTCTAGCTACGGCCCTGGGTACTTTCCAGTGGACAGTGATCAATATAAAACTTTGTTATAATGAAAGTTTATGCTCTAAAATATTTATGTATCCATACATACCTTCGGGGCGGTCCCATATAAATTTCACTTAAATACCGATTTAAGTACCGATTTAAAGTACCGATTTAAATACCGATTTAAGTAGTAGTTCGACTGATTTTAACAAAAAGTGCGTAACGGGGTGTAATACCGTTAAGGTAAATGTCAGTTTTAGTTATTTAGTAATCAAATATCAAGACAGAGGTCACACAAATGAAAAATAGGATCTAAATCAACTGAGTGGATTCTATATTGTGATTAATCTTATTTTATCACTTTGACATAAGTGCTTCTGTCTTTCGACCGCAGATATATTACAGCCATACTGTATTTAACGCTGGAAATAGAAACGTTAACTGAAGCAGCGCCGATCCAGCGCCGATGCGTTTTCGACATCGTAAACGATTTGTTTATTACATTCAGACGATATATTGGTGGCATTTCGGTTACTTTTTAACAGTAAGTTAAATAATAAACATCGAGTTAATGGACATTGTCAAATGAATAATATGGAAGAAAAATTTAATATTTACAGTTAGTTGATTAGCGTTAGAAAATAATATTAAAAATGTACTGACGAAAAGACGATGGCTTCGTGGCTGCAGAATTCAAAAATGAAAGTATTTACTATAATAATAATAAAAATGTTATTGTTGTATGATAATACAAATATACAAAAAAATTTACAATATTGTTTTTTTCAGTGTTCCTGAAACCACTGCATTATTTGTTTTAAATTAGAATTATCTTATTATGCTCGAACCAAATTTAATTTTAGGGGAAAAATATTTACTATATTTTTTTTGTATTTAATTGCAACAAACCATACAGTAAATACTTTCATTTTTGGATCCTTCAATCACGAAGTCTTCATCTTCGGTTGTTTATTGTTAAGTATGATTTACATAAACCCAACCTGCGCAGGCCTGCACCGGCACGTAACGAACCGACAAAATATTGAGCAATGTATTGTATATGGCACAATCCGCACCTATACTGCTGGCTCTGCGCAGACGCAGTATGGAACAGCACAGCGCCCGCCGGCATTCTTTGAAAGAATGTTTTGCTGGTGGCGGTCGGTGTCTGTACATGTATTTACGGTCGGTGCCAGTGTAGTGTGATTGACAAACGTGTGTCGACAGCCTGTCTGACTGCGATCACGACCAAATTTTCCATTGATAGGTGACCGAACATTCTCAAAAGCAAAATTATCCGCGCAGCCGGTTGCTGCAGTTGGCTGCAGTATACTGTCTGTCTTTGATCGGTTAAATGTGAATTACAGAGGACAGTGTGGTGTAACGGTTAGCGTAGCCGACCTTTGGGTCACACTGTCGTGGGTTCGAGTCCCACCTCCGCTCATGGATGTTTTGTGATGTAATTTAGTTTTAAGGAAGTTGCTATTTAATGTAATTAAGACGCTAATGACCTAAGTTGTCGACGCGTCTATAATCTACAATAAATAAATGTGAACTACAGCTCAACTTGTCGGTCCGTTACGTGCCGGTGGAGGCCTGTGCAGGTTGGGTATAAGAGAATCATACTTTATTCTACTCGTCGCAGTAGATCCAGGGAGAAAAATTAAAGAACACTGTTAGAGAACTTCATTGAAAGTTAATTTGAATAATATTTTAAACGATTTTGCCGATCCCTTTATTGTAGAACACCTTGTAAAGTCGTAAATTGTTCGAATGATTTTGCAGATTCAACTAAAAACGTCGTGTATGCGATTCGGCAGTTAGATCAATAGATAAGGTAGCATTAGTTCGGTTATAAAAAATTACAGATAATCTTCTCCAAGTCTACTACAAACGTAGAACAGGGTTGTAGTCGTAGAAAAAATATTTCATTTAGTGTTGCCGTCTAAACAAGACAAGACAAGACTTTCAAAGTCTTGTCTTGTCTTGAAATATCAACACAACACTTCACTTAAGTCTTGTCTTGAAATATCAAGACTTCACTAAGTCTACGTCTAGATTAAAAATTTTTGGAGCATACAAGCAATTCAAGAATTACAAGGCGCGATATTCATGTAGGTACTGTGTGTAAACGGTTTTGCCGAATATAGGGAAAATAAAACTGAGAAGATTTACAATTTTTTAGTAGGCTATGAGCCATAAGACCTAATGTAAATATGTATTGGATTACATAGAAAAAATAGTACCTACAGTGAATTTTTTAAACAATTTTCCATATCAACGGTTGACTATTAAGCGTAACTCGGAAACTGCTAAATAAAAAAAGGCATGATGTGTCGTAAGACACCCAACAGAAGCTATGCTTCTTACGCATTGTATATAAAACTGAATTTATCAAAGATATAAACAATACAATTAAAAAGTTATTATTTGACCGCCATTTCGAAATCTGACGCCATTTTATTTTTTTTGTGTCTTATTAAACTCTCAAATATCAATTTTCAAAAGGATCGGATAATTTTTACAACGAAGTATATACCTATGGCCGCCATTTTGAAATATGACGTCTTTTAATTTTTTTGCGTCCTATAAAACTTGCAAATATCAATTTTCAAAAAGATCATGAACTGTCAACGTTTCGGCAAAAATCTTGTCTTCTTCAGGAATAAAAAAAACAAAAAATGTGTTTCTTACAGCAAACAACTTAAAATCTGAATATTTGACTTATTTTTTTAAAGAGAAACTTTATTAGCCACGTTTCTTCCATTCGGTTACGCATGTAGAACATCACGTCACGTCCAATCGAAGTAATCGAGCAGACCAGTACTCATCGAAAAGCAGCGACGTTATGTTCATAACTATAATTGTACGACTGGATACAAGTACGATGGTAGTCGACCAGACCAGTATTCATCGAAATGTAGCGACGTTATGTTCATAACTATATTGTACGTCTACTTAACTAATATCGTACGAATATTAGTCGAGCAGCGCATCAAATACCCATTGACCACCAACAATAGAATCTGTATTCTTACGTTCATCTACATATTGATCAGGGGTCAAATCACATTACCAAAACCACGTAAAAAAATTCGACTGATGACCAGTCCTATACTTCCCACTTAGTAAATATTTGCAAAAAATAAACACTTTTTTTTTATTTTTTGAAAAAAATTTTGTTTAGTGATCTACTGATGGCTATAGCTTAATATAGCAAAAATCATGGTTACCTTAAATTACGTACAATTTTTATTTTTTTTAGTAAAATATTTTTTTTTTTCGAAAACTGTACATTTTAGAGAAAAAAAATATTTTCATTTTTTTCATATTATAACATCTAGAATTCATTTATATTTTTTTTACCTATGTTAATACGTGACATTGAGAACGTTTTTTTTAATATCTCAGGAGCCGCTGAACCGATTTGAATCAAAATCTAATCAGATCTAATTGTTAAAGGCTGATAAACACAATAGAACAATCGGCATGGCCGTATGTTGTTCCGTTTTTACGATATCGAAGGCGAAAAGTTGACCACATACACACACCCATATACACACACACACACACACATACAGACATCAGTCAGAAAATGATCTTAAACGAATGCTAGGGTCTCAAAACGTGAAGATCTGTTAAAATCTCGAAATATTTTTTTCGGGCTAAATCTGTTACTTCCCTACCATAGTAGAGGTGGGAAGTAAAAATTATATACTTACGGCGATTTCGGGTTAAAAGCACTTGCACTGTGGTTTCTTAAAATCGCACCGTAGTTTTCTTTATTGTAGATTATTGACGCTCGATAACTAAGGTCATTAGCATCTAATTACGTCAAATTATATTAAACGACATCACACATCATCCATGAGCGGAGGTGAGATTTGCACTCACGACAGTTTAATCTAAAAGCCAGCAAGTTAAACGTTACACCAATAGGTGACCTCAGGCTTCCGTTTCTTGTAACAAGTTGTGTACGTAATTAAAACGAATTCACAGACACATTTTGACGTGTTTCCCCAAGAGAATGTGTTATCGGAAACTTTCTTAAAATACTCTTCCGGCCCTGTTATTAGATAATGTTGTGTAGACACTAATAATAAGTATTAATGCTAAATTTTCCGGAAATATATAAATCGTCTCCAGTCTACATCCCTGGCCATATCAGTATCCGAGCTCCCATGTTGGAGGCAGTGTCTGGTTTGGTCAATTTAACAGACCAAGGGGTGGGACTGTGGAGCCAATGCAGTTCTGAGGTTTGATTTCCCAAACCTTGCCAATCGATTAAATATACATATTATATAATGCACGTTCAATACATAATGTTCAGGTTTAGTTCAAATCTTATTTCTAAATGAACACAAACATATTTTAGATAGATTAATAATGCCACTTCTACAATATCTATCTTGAATGTCACAGACTGGTTATAAACACCAAAAGAAAAACTATGTTGACATAACCCTAAACGCTCTTAACTCGAAATCGCCGAAGGTATATAATTTTGTTCGCGAGGTTTTGTGGATTCCGGCGAGCCATCCGGCCCGACGCAAACCAGTGCGACACATGTGTGCGAACACCTAAAAAGCCACGACGTTGCAATGTCATTAGAACCCTGATCAGTATGGAGACGAACGTAAGATTCCAGACTGTATCGTTGGTGGTCAATGGGTATTTGATGTGTTGCTCGACTGAATATTCGTTCGATATTAGTTATGTATATGTACAATATAGTTATGAACATAACGTCGCTGCTTTTAGATGTGTACTGGTCTGGTTGGTCGCTTCGATTGGACGTGGACGTGACGCGCCTCGACATGCGTAACCGAACGGGAAAAAACTTAAAAAAAAGCACATGAAAATTCAAATTTCGTCTAAATGACCTTGTTATTTATTTATTAATTTTGAAACGATTTTTTTAAGCTTCTGAGGTAGGTAAACTATTATATTACTTTATTTATTGTAGATTATCGACGCGTCGACAACTTAGGTCATTAGCGTTATTGTATTACTAGTTGAACGGTCCGTCACTTGACTAATTTGTCGTCATAGCATTTTATTTTAATTTCTTAATATTTTTAAATTTTAATTTGCAAATATTTAGGCTGTGCTTTGTTCAGACTGTATGTAGGGGTAGTTTTCCAGTATATTCAGCCCGATGTCAACATGACGGCATGCATGTTCCTTCACTGTTTTACCTGTTCCATAAAACGTGACCTGAGTATCAAATCAGTACCTGACTCTCGTACCGTACCATTCCACAGTACTAAACAAGCACCGAACGTGATATTATAACTATGTAGTATGTCGCTTTGGACTGAAAGTTCGTTCAATTGAGACGCAATGATTTTTTTGTTCGATGGAAAATGACAGTTATTTTTATTTTCTTTTAAGCAGACTTTTTTCCTTTCCCTTCCCACAGAGAAACGGAAATTTATGTATGTATATATGTTATAGAATAAAATAAAATTTTATTGAGGCTAGCGACGTTCTGATAAAACTTAAGCTTTGGCTGCTTTCCCATTACCAATGTCTTAAAATTTATTTAAATATCAACGCAATACCTATAATTATTTTGTAATCAGGTTATTAAAAAACCCTATAGAGATGGTGGTCAAAAAAATAGATAAATAAATAAAAAGATCAAGAGTCGATAATCTGGAATACTCCCATATATTTTGGTGCGGGTTTATTTTGAAAAGGTAGGTATGTTTTTAAATGATATTTTTTTTGACGGGAATACTTAAAATTAACAGTGTTTTGTATACTGGTATTTTACGAAACTCATTAATTTCTAATTAGGGAGATTCTCGTACCTTAGGCCATCCTATCTAAATACTGTAATTTTTATTTTAAATATTCAAGAATTTTATATGCAGTTGGCAACATTGTATAATATTTAATATTACCTATACAATGTTGCCAACTGCATATACAATTCCTGAACATTTAAAATAAAAAATACAGTATTTATATAGATAGGATGGCTCAAGGTACAAGACGTCCCAACGTACGAGAGTCTCCTATGTGGAATTATTACGTGACAAACTTAATTTGTATTAAGTCTGTCAATTGTCAACTTTAACAAGCTTGTAAAGAATAAAAAAAATAATTAATGTATGACTGTTTTCTATTTACCAACAGACATTATAAAGTCCAATTACAGGTAAAAAAATAAAATAGAGAGAAGTGAAGAAAAAAATAATAATAATGAAGTACTTAAGCCTAAATATCTGAAAAAACCATATTATGCAGTTACAAATAATTAATAATTTAATATACATAGAAGTCATTGTCAGAAACACAATGGCGTTAAACTTTAATGCTGCTTACGTCACAACACCCGCGAGGCAGGTTTTATAATCTTTACAACCATGCCACCTAAGACCGATTGCGCCGTTGCTATCAATCTACTAAATATAAATGTGCTGTATATTCGGGACACGCGACGTCATCCACTCGAAAGGAAAAATAAAGGTGTGGTCTATTTAACCAACTTAAAAAATGTATTGTGAAGCCGTTTTAAGTGCTTGACAAAAAAATCCAATGACAATATTTAATAAAATTAAGAAAAATCGCCGGATAGTGGACAAAATATTTGATTTATTAAATTAAATGTACGACGTTTCGTCATGTTTTTATCATATGTACCCTATCTTATGTTAATTGCTATGGTTAGTAATTAATATTAATTTTCATAAATATTGTTATTTTTATGTACTTGAAAAAGTCTAAATATGTAGACGAAACGTCGTACATTTAATTTAATAAATCAAATATTTTGTCCACTATTTTATTATAATCACGATGGACACGATTTCTAATATAGACAATATTTAAGTCAGACAGGGCTCTTTCTAGTGACATAACAAAAAAAATGTCGTTCACAGGCTCATCGTAAAATTGTTAGTACGGAACCCTCTTTTTTTATCCACCACGATTGATTAAAAAACTCGGGTCGCAGTGCCAAAACCCTGCCGACAATATAGTGTATTTGCTAATACAGGCATTGTGGCTTTATTATGTGAACTTAAGTTTGTTTTTGGACAAAATGAAAAATTTAACCCCTTAATACATCCCTTAAAATAATATTTTTTTCCTAATTTCAATATTATTATCAATGCAACCTCTGTACCAAATTAAATACACCCGTTAGCAAATAAATCACTATCCGTAAACTAGTTTTTTCATAAAATTTGTAAGTCCGGTCCTGTCGTGCCGATTTTGTTAAAATTTTAGCAACACATTTTAATCTCTACTAAAGGGTTAAATTTCAATTTTGAAACAATTCTGAGATTTTTTTCGGTATTTTTGGGCCCAAAAACTTTTTTCAACCCCTAAAAACTACCCTTAAAATGGCCCGATTGGGCCCATTTTAAATAGGTTCCGTGCGGTGATGGATTCCAACGTGTCTACCAAATTTCGTTCAAATCAATTAAGTCTTTCGAGAGTTATGCCGCGAACACACACATATATATATATATATATATATATATATATATATATATATATATATATATATAAATATATATATATATACATATATATATAAACATTTCTAAAAATGGTGCCAAAGTGTTCAGGAGGCTATAAAACGTCGAGAAATTTTGGTCCGACTCCTAGGTCCCGCCATCCGACCGACGCCAATAGTGTATGTGCCATATGGCAAATACACTAATAATAAAGCTGAATTATCTTCCAAAAAAATATGAACTGTTTATCGTTGTTTCTATTTTATTTCACAAAAAAACAATTTCATTTTGCAGTTCGAAAACACAAGCAATAAAATAAAACGTCATACACAAAAGATTAAAATGTATTCTGTTGAGAGATAAATTTCCATAATTACGGTGTATAGCGAGCATATTTATACTCCTTTGTGTGACGAAAAAAGTAACCGTGAGTGTGAAATCCTCCATCAAAAAAGCAGGACTGAATGTACTCCCTACGCTCATATCGTAACAGTTACGAATATACAGTAACAGTAAATACGTTACATGAATACATATAAAAACAACAACAACAACTACTACATACATGATGGCATATCACTACAATGGAAAAACTTTTGCATTGAACTGATGTAATATTATGTACGAGGTACCGAACGAATATGCTTTCTGCTGTCATTTTTATAAACGAACCGTAACAATGATCGAGCTTCCATGATATTTTTTGTGACACTGCAACCGATTTCGATAAAACAGTAGGTACAGTTTACACTTTACAGTACCTATACTACTTGTTATACCAATAAAAGAGCTACGTATATGCCAAACAGCTTCAATGGCAAAGTTGGTAGCGTGTCTGCTTCGTACTTGGAATGTCGCAGGTTTGATTCCAGTCGGAACAAAACATGATTTTCGTTTTTTTTACAACTATTCCATATTCTATTTGATATTTGTTTATACAGAGATTTTTTTTCAAAGCATATACCTACATAGGCTGGTACACATTATAAAATCATGGTATACTTAGTATAAAATCATATCGATGGATACGAAATATGTTTTTTTAAGGTTTAATTTTTTTAAATATTTTTACAAAAAAGTACATTTAATGAGAAAACGAGAAAAATGTTAAATCAAATGTTCAAAATGTTGGCCGTGCTGTAGAAGACAATAATTCAAAAACGCTAGTTAAAATTATTAAAATAAATATAAGAAAATATTAATAAAAAAAACTTTTTAAAGACACGTTTTAATTTAAATGTACTAAAAAGGAAAAAAATAAGTTTTAATAATTTAGTTTCATAATTATAAAAGCGTGGGTTGTTAACTCTACGATATTTTATTTGTCATGACCCACGCTTTTATCATTATGAAACTAAATTACCTATTAAAACTTATTTTTCCTTTTAGTACACTGAAATAAAAGCGTGTCTTTAAAAAGTTTTTTTGACTAATATTTTATTTTGTTCCTTTTAGTCGTTCAAAAGTTTATCCCCTTTTAACTCCCTTAGGGATTAAATTTCGAAAAATCCCTTCATATAGTGGGTGCTTACGTCACAAAAGAAACCTACTGCCCAAATTCCAAGTTTCTAACTTTAGCGGTTTGATCGAGGCGGTGAATAGCTAAAAAACCCTACTCCCTCGTTTGACCCCCTTAGGGATTGAATTTAATTCTAAAAACGATTGATTCATGTATTATCATCGGGAATGCATATGTGAACCAAATTTTAAATCGATCGGATACGTGAAAATCGTTTTAAATTGACTTGCAAGATTTGACCTAACCAAACAAACTAACATACAAACATTGCAAGTTAAATAAAAGCTTGTAAAAATGATTAAAATTCTAGGTTTGACTTTCAAATCGTGGATCCCAAAATTTGGATACTTTGTGATTGATTTTTATTTTAAATTAATAGTTTATCATTTTTCTCGTATATTCGGTTGAAGTTTAGATAAATCAATTTTATTTATAATTATTTGGAAAACACCAATAAAGGATAAATTAGCTTTTATAAAACATCCTGTATTATATTTCCTTTACTGAAAACGTAAAAATTAGGTCAATATTATTGCGAATACTATTTCTATAAGACCGTTAATATATTTATATCTAAATAGGCAAAGGGGTGAAAACGGTGTTCTTTATAACCCATATCAAAGTCATGAAAGTGATTTTATAAAATTCAAAACAAAACTAATGTGTCTATACATTTATGTGTGTCACTGTATCTAAGAGTAGGTATAAAGCCCATACGAAAACAAAGTTCGAGTGACACGATTCAAAAAAATATCTTGTCTCAATTAAATATTTTTATATAACACATGCACGCTTTTAATGTTTTTTCGTATCAGTTTTGCGGACCTTAAATGACCGTTTATTGACGAGTGACGTCATGATCCATTATGAAACGCTTTTTGATGAATAATGGAAAAACATTTGAAAAACCCGTTATCTAATGAACATTATGTACCTCTTTTCAGTGTTATAAATGAAATATGGTTACTATGGTAACAAAGTGAATAAATATTGTATCGAGCCCAATGTTTTTATTATGAGATGTACTTCTGTCAGTGACATTAAATGATTCAATTAAAGTCTAAAACCATGCATGTGTTATATAAAGTATAGTGTGCAACACGTGTGCTAAATATTTATGCGTCAGGCGCATAAAGATGTATTTAGCACACTAGTCACACAATATACTATTTTAAAACACAAACATGTAATAGCAGATTGTATATCTAGTTGCGTAATGAGTAGTGACAGTATGTTAAAACGAGCGATTTAGCGAGTATTTATGAGTCATAATATCATTACGCACGAAATATACAGGGTGAGGCACATAAACTGTTATAAGCTAATATCTCAGAAAGTATTGGTTGTAGCAAATAAAGTTTTCGTATTACACAACTTCTTTATTTATGACCTTGAATAACCTTATGTCTTAAGTCGTTGAATTCGTCTCAATAACGGTTACAAGATTCCGTGAAAAAATCCATATAGTCTGATTTAAAAATATGGAGGTGACCTTGACCCAACCTTAGCATACCAATCGAGAAGAAAATCTATTTTAGCAATATACGTGCTCTTGATACCAAACAGTTTTTATGCGAAACTTTATTTGCGACAACCAACACTTTCTGAGATATTAGCTTGTTACACTTTATGTGCCTCACCTTGTATATGATATTTTTTACCATACCCCCTTAAAATTCTTCATGTTAACTATTTTCAAAATTTTTTTACAGTTCATTTGTGTCGCAAACTTCACTCCTATAGTAGGCCGAGGCACGCACAGGAGTATGAAATAGCGGACGACTCAGGCGAATAAACATAAATCACTATGGAAATGGCTTGCTTTCCCACACTAGTGTGGTCAAAATACGTTTGGGTACACCGGCCTGTCAAAAGTCACTTTACATGCATACATACATGCATGTAAAGCAGGCCCGGATCTAGGGAAGAGCGTGCGGGTTCACCTGTCCCGGGTGACAAATTTATGGGGCGGCAGAAAAGGCTTTGATTTTTTTAATAATTTCAAATAATGTTGAAATAAAAAAAATGCAAAAAGCTATGGAGGTCACAATACCTATCTCCGTTTTTGAACCTCGATAGATAATAATATAATGGGTCTATGATCTATCGAGTACCTACTAAAAATTTTCTTAAAAAATCTACTAGGGTAAAGGACGATAATCGTAATCTTAGCCCCCCTTACAAAAAAGTCTAGATCCGGGGCTGATGTAAAGCAGCTATTTTATAGTACACTGAAAAAAAAGGCATCCTTGAACCAAAGTAGTCAACTCTCTTGACAAGAAATGATTAGCGACAAGAGAAAATATTTCAGCACAAAAGAATATTTATTGCTTGAAGATAAAAGTTCTTAGTTCAAGTAAAATAGTTTTCTTGAAACAAATTCAAATTTCTCTTGAATGTTTCTTCTTTCAAACAAGAGCAATTTATTTTGGTTGAAAAGCTATGAAAATTATAGATACTTACGCAATTCATTCAAGAGACATCGCTATTATCCCAATAGCATGTCAATTTTCTACCAAAATTACGACGCTACCGATACATGGGGAGGGGATGCAGAACGTGGAACGTATCACAGTTTATCGTTCAGTAGTTTGTGGCCATGTGCAATGTGCAAGAATTTTCTCATAACGATTATGATTTTAAGTCGCGTGCGATAAATTAAATTCTATTTTTTTTAATTATTATATACCTACATAATATTTTGTGCTTCAATCATATAAGATTATAAGCACTATACAGTCTATTCTTTTGTCTCTTAAAGATGGAGGTATATAATGGCTGTAAAGGTGTTTTTACAGATATGGAAACTAATTCACTTATTCAACATCTTTTTTGAAGGTAAGATATTAAACAAAATATGTATTAAAAATAGAAATGTTACATGCTCATTACCTATACTTCTTTCTTATATTATCTATTGCCTGGCCATAATAATATTCTTTTAAAATACCCAATTAATAAAAATGGCGTTGTTAAATTTCATCGACTGGCATCTTAGGCTTATATTTTAGCCAAGCATTTTAACTTTTGAGCCAAGATAATTTTGCTTAAAACCATAGGGTCTTGGTTTAAAGCAGAATTGTTTATGGATCAAAATCGAGTTTTCTTCAGTTTAGAATATTTTCTTTTCAGCAAAAAGAATAAGACTTTGTAACAATATTATCATTTTCATCTCTCTTACACGTCTGCCGTCAAGTAGTAAACCCAATTAAGTAGCACGATTATTTAGTAGCAATTCATTCGGATTCATTTAGAATCGAATAAACTAGCATAATGCATATTAAAACAATTTCAGAATGATTTTATTAATATTTAAATATATTTATTAGAAAAAGACAGCTAAATATGACTGCGGAGAAATACAGAGCCGCAGTGTGAATTTCTTCAGCATTGGAATCTATTTTATCCTTCACGAAAAAATACACAATTTTAATTGCTTTGAAATTTCAGATAAATTATGATTTTGCGCAAGTTCATGAAGTGCTACAGAATTTCAACCTGGAGGCCGAATTTGAAAATGTCTTTCAAGTGATAGTCAAGCACAGAAAATCCTTGTTGAACCCTGCTGATAATACAATTTTGCAATTGCTAGATACGAAAATAACGACTGGTAAGTAGGAATTGCTACCCTTTTAATAAAAAAAATATTTTTACTGTAATTTAAAAATAATTATTCTATCAAATCTAGGGGAAAAAATCATTTAAGTTGCTGTATTTTAAATACCTAATTATTAAATTTTAAAAGATTGTTAGTATCGTTACAAATAAAGTTATCCTTGTCTTAGGACTTAGATTCAAGAAGGACTATCCAGCTGGATCTGTTGGCGGCGTTGGGGCTACTGGTGCCTCCAAAAGAAAGAAGTAAAGTAACGAGCTTCACTGGAAGCCTCCCATAACCGAAGCAAGAGAAGGTATTTTAGCTTACGTATTGACACCAGGTGACATTGAGCAAGCAAAAAAAATCAATTTAAAGACATTTATAAAAAAGTCAAATAGGTACATGTTAATTTTTGTGATACAACAGCTTATTTATGTTTCGTAACATAACTGAGGTTTAGTGTTACTTGTTCATTTGTTGTGAAAGTAATATGTTGTATTTTATATCAACCAATAAATTTTTTAATTTTTTGAATTAATGTTTTTTTTGTAAACTTCCTTTCAGAGTCAACCTCCTTTATTTGTGGACATGGCGTCACATTTATTTTTAAAAACATTATTCACTATCTTCTGATATTCACTAGAAATTACAAGTTGCCTGTTTTTCATTAGCTGAAAAAATTGAAATGTGTCCAACTATTTGTTTGATGAACACTTGTCGCTATTTGCAATCGATTTGATTTATGATAAGATCAATTTTCTGTATAGCCGAGTGGCGGTAGTCTAATAAGAAAATGATGGACTTCCACCACTTTGCTTCTTAGGTACAGAATTGCCAATAGTATCAAGTGTTCTCAAATTGACACATTTTAATTTTTACAGCTAAAAAAACAGATAACTTGTAGTTTCAGTGAAGATCAGAAGTTTTTGGATGAAGCAATAGATACTCTTGGACCAAGAGAGATTTGCTCTCTAACCAATATAAAATGTTGTTAGATCAATAGGATATGCTATTGGATAAAGAACAACTTTCTCTCTAGGCAAGTTCTAAGGCTTTTCAATCAAGAGATGTTGTCTTCTTGTTAAACCCCAAGTCTTTGCGTCAAAAAAAGGTTTCTTTGATTCAAAAGACAAATATCTTCTAAAGAGATATTTTGGTTCTTGTATAAAGAAATCTCTTGCATATTGGTTTTGAGCTAAGATTTAATACCCTTGCCAAAGAGATTAATCACTCCCCTGAAGTAATTTTAGAAAATTTATAGGAAGAGAGTTAATGCTTTCCATGAAGAAACATCGCTCTTGGCCCTATTCAAAAGCGCGAATCTTTTCAATGAAAGTCATATTCATTTCTTTCAAAAGATCCTTTTTTTCAGTGTAGATATTGCAAAAACATAATATGTTAGTGTTAATATTGTGCTTCAATTCGGACACGGTTTAGTTCAAAGCCATGTTCACATTATACAGTGAGCAGAACGCACATACACGCACACACATATATACGAGCTGTATATTATGTAACAGCGCTGAAAACTGTCATGTGATTTGCGTAATGGACCATCTTTTTGTATAGTTTTACCGTTTTTATATGCATACATTACGACATGGGGCGGTCGTATATGTAAATACAAATACACTTAGTGTATATATATATTTATACATATATATGTTAAATATTCTATACCAGATGTATTTTAAATGTTGATACTTTTCAAGATAAAATCTTACTTCTTAAGTAATCCGTTGCTTCCATCATTTGTTATATTTCTTTAACCAAATTAAAGCTGTATTTTAAATGTTGATATTTTTCAAGATAAAATCATTTCATAAGTCACCCGTTGCTTCCATCATTTGTTATATTTCTTTAACCAAATTAAAAATGTATATTAAGTGTTGATATTTTTCAAGATAAAATCTGACTTCTTGAGTAACCCGTTGCTCCCACTATTTGTAATATTTCTTTAACCAAATTAAAGATGTATTTTAAATGTTGACATTTTTCAAAACAAAATCTGACATTTTGAGTAAGCCGTTGCTTCCACCATTTGTTATATTTCTTTAATCAAATTAAAAATAATTGAGTGTTGATATTTCTCAAGATAAAATCTGACTTCTTGAGTAGCCCGTTGCTCCCACCATTTGTTATAATTCTTTAACCAAATTAAAGATGTATTTTAAATGTTGACATTTTTCAAAACAAATTCTGACTTTTTGAGTAACTCGTTGCTCCCACCATTTATTATAATAAATGTTGATATTCTCAAGATAAAATTTTGCTTCTTGAGTAACCCGTTGCTCCCACCATTTGTTATAATTCTTTAACCAAATTAAATTCTCAAATTATACAATAAATTTAATATTACTGTTGCATTTTTAACTGTCAAAATAGGCACTAAATCATAGCACCCGGACGATGCCGGACCTGGCAGCTAGTGTTTTTATAATTACAACCGTCTACGAGATATTTGACTGTTTTTTAATGAACCACCCTGTATAAGTTGTATATACAGTACGTCGTCTTACGAGTAAAAGTTACTGTGAATTATTGCTTTCGACGACTGCATGGACTTGTGCTTCAAGCATTTGCGTGAAGTATTCACCTATGTTAATTCCCTTACCGCACTTCAGTATGCTGAAGTTTGCTTTTATATTGTTGTCTGAAAACGACTTCAGCTCTTGCTAAAAACACTTGAAAAGAAGTTTTTGTGATTTTTGTGTCTCATTTCTGAACCAAATCCTTTTCGATTTGTAGCCTCTAAAAATAGACGAGAATTTTTGTTTTCTTATACTATAAAAACTAATAGTATAGATTGTATTTCTAGTGTCGCAGTGAGGTATATTACTGACGAGTAGTGACAGTACGTTAAAACGAGCGCCAGCGGAATGATAAATTGATTTCATTAGTGAATCAATACCATGAAAAAAATTCAGCAAATGAAACACTGTATTTATAAGAAATTCATTGATAGAAAGAATATAAATTGATTGTAAAAAAAATTAATTTCATTCATTCAAGGATACATTTTCATTAAGGAAGTATAAATTGATGACAATAATAAAAAAATGGGTGTGTGCTTATGACCACACGACAGAAGTGAAAACTTCAGATTTTCTAATTTTAAAATATATATATAATTTTTTAATCACACAGTATAATCATATATATATTAAAATCGGTCTATACAATTAAATTTAATGAATATAATACCTTAACGATAATATTAAGTTTTAGTGTCATCTGTTAGCGCACTTGTGAACTACAAAATATATGTTTTAGTGTCATCTGTTAGCGCACTTGTGAACTACAAATGACTTTTTACTCGTATTAAGTTTTTAGTGTCATCTATTAGCCCACTTATGAACTACACACTATTACCAGCATATTGCAAATATGTGTTCGTGTTTGAGCCGAGTAGCCCGATTGTCACCGTCGGGTGCGTTTCACATCACTGTTGTTAACAGCACAGGCAAAGCGCGCCTAAGGAAGTTTTCACTTCAAAAAAAGTCCAATCATAACGATTTTGCTTCGCTTTCGAATCCACTTAAATTAAATCGAGTTGACTTTTAAAACACAAGGCCATAAGTCGTTGTGTCTTAGGTCTTACGCAATGACCTCAGTGTGTATAGGAAACACCTGCGTTAGTTATTAGGCTCTTTAGACTCGGCCACATAGATCTTTTCTCGCAGGTATGTAAGTATGTATGTATGTAAGTAAGTCACTTCAAAAATAAATAAAAAAACAACAAATTATTGGGTCAGTATTGATGAAAACCAACAGTCTGTATAAAGATAAACAGTAAAGATATCTCTGTCTTTCATTTCATCTATCTCTTTTTGTGTACGTAGAGGTGTAGTAGATTTTATAATATCATATCTAAGGCATTGTACTGTCGTAAATCACAAACCATTTTCACATGAATGATGGCATGTTGTCATAGGTCAGGTCAGACTCAGATATATAAACTTGTGAGGGTGGATCGTTTGATAGCCTACTATATAACTGTTGTGTGTACCGACTCATACCTCAAACAAACCCTCATTCACGTAATAGACGGAGAGCTGGCGACGTTTTTTCTTCAAGTGCTTAAGTATGACAAAATAATTTTAGAAATACCTGTATATAGTGTTGCTGTCTATAGACAAGACAAGACTTTCAAAGTCTTGTCTTGTCTTGAAATATCAAGACTTCACTAAGTCTAAGTCTAGATTAAAAAACTCTTGTCTTGTCTAATATCAAGACTCTAGATTATTTTCGAGTCTAGATTAACCGAGTGGTTTACTTTACCTACTACTACTTAGTTTATTTAGACTCTCGAAAATTGTCTAGAGTTTTGGCAAGAGTCTTGATCCAGATAAAGCAAGTCTTGTCTTGTCTTGAAAATTTCTAGACGAGACTTTTTCAAGTCTTCTCTAGACAAGACAAGAGTCTAGAAAGTCTAGATCTAGTCGGCAGCACTACCTGTATACATGTTCCCCATTTGAGAATCTGTAAGTCTGGCAGCCTTTCTCTCTTGCGTTTTAGGTGGCAGGTAGAAATTAGACAGGTAAAATATGAATTTTCAATGCAACACTTTTTTTATTCTATATTGATAAATAATAAGTTTGATACTTAAAATAACATTGCCTGCTTGTGCAGCTCATAGAGTCTTTTTAGCTCAAAAAAAGTCATAAGATTACTTTCTGATGCTCAGTTTAATGAACTGTGTAGACCTCTTTTCAAACGGCTTATGATCCTTACCTTCTATGATCAGTATATTTACCATTGTTTAGTACACATTAAAAAAAATATTAACAAATTTCCAGAACAATCAACAATTTATTCTTATGATACTCGGAAAAAATCCAACCTGTGTTTGCCCCTAAATAAATTTACGCATACGAGGTACGGCCCCAATTATCTGGGTTTGCTATTTTATAATAAACTGTTGCCGGAGACAAAAGCGTTACCTATTCATAAATTTAAGACATATAAAAGCCTATCTTGCTATAAATTGTTTTTATGATTACCAACATTTTTTAAATATTGGTGATTACATCTAATTATTGTAGACTTTTTTATTATGTATTTGACTTGTATTTGACCGGTACACGGTGTAGCCAATACAAATAAATTTATTATTATTGTTATTATTATTGGTCATCATCATGTCGTTAAACCTATTTATACTTAATTAAAAAAAATTGTTTTTCATACTTATATCTACGTAAGGTCTAGCATATTTTTTTACATGACATATATGTATATTGTTCTAAAATGCCAGACCACAATGTTCATGCGAACACTTCGAAAAAAATTATTAAAAATCCACCATTTATAATAATAAAAAATATAGCAAACGAAATTTAGTTGGGTAGGTACCGTGATGACGAAATTGTTTAAAGATTACAACATTGCCTCAATAATACAATTCAATAATTAAAAATGGTGTTACATTATTGTGTGAACAATTTGTCTAATTTCTATTTGCCACCTAAAACGCAAGGGAAAAAGGCTGCCAGACTTACAGATTCTCAAATGGGAAACATTTATACAAGAATTGTTGATATTATTTTGCCTTACACTTAAGAAAATCCGTCGCTGTCTCTTAGACTATAAAGGGGTATGGGATCAAATAGGGTGGAGAAAAAGATCCTTTATCGCCATTGTGTATTATAAGATGTTTCTACCATTCGGTGTCAAGTAATTTATAGTGAAATTGTGCAAATTTTAATCGCATTCAAATATCAGGTTTACAATAATTAGAAATTATTTCTAAATGTAATAATAAATCTTTATCAAAATAGATAAAGTGTTTTTGTCTTTCTGTTTGTTACCTCTTCACGGCTTAACTATTGAACCGATTTCGACGAAAATTGGAAAAGAGATTCCTTGAAGCCCGACAAAGGACATGGGCTACTTTTTATTCCGAAAAACTGTTCCCGAGGGAGAGCATTCAAGCCATGCTTCCACACGTGAATACCTATGGTGTTGGAAAGACACGAGGTCATGAATTAATGATGCGTTCTGCGTTTCCATAATTACGCATCATGTATTTGTGTATTTTGGAAAACAGATTGTTGCATTTTTAACTATCAAAATAAGCATTAAATTCATAGCACTCGAATGAAGCCGGACTGGGCAGCTAGAGATAAAATAGCTACTAAAAGAGACGTTAGGGTTAGTTCAAAATTACTTTCGAGTTAATAGAATAGTTTTAATTTGTTAACTAGATTTCATAACCGTCAAAAAAAGCAAAAATAGAAGATGTAATTAATTAATTGCTATATCAAATCATTCTTTAATCATAAGAAATACGAAATTTTTATAATGGTATAAATGTAATCGGTAATTTGGCGCATTTGCCAACTTGTTACGTTTAAAAAAGACTCTAATGTTGGTATTAATTCTCGTTAGTAGCTGTATTAAGTCCTACAAAGGTCCTTAATAAGTGACAAGTGAATGTCATTGTCGGGATTTGAACCTGGTATTCTCAGTATCGCGCTAGATGAACTTTTATAACAAATCCATCTTAAAATTTGTATATTATGAAGTATTAGAAATACCTGGTATTTTTTGACTTCCTGTGTTTTAACACGACGCGTTTCAGCAACGAGTTGCTATCTTCAAGTGTTGTTAAATTTTTTTTAAAAATTACACATTGAGTATCCGTAACACGTTATAATATTAAGCGCATGCGTATTATGTAGTGGATTGTGGAGTACTTCATAATATTCATATAGTGATTTGGAGACCCAACACTCTAAAAATGTATCATTAAAATTTGTGTTATTTTTTCGTATGCAAAAAAAAAGATTGCCACCAACCTTTGCATAAATAATTTATTTTTATTTATTAAGCTGGTAAAGCTAGTATTCTTTAAACATTTTTTGTGCTTAATTTTCAAAAAAAAACTGGATGGGATACAGTTTTGATAAAAAATGATTGATTTGTTGCAAAACTGCAAATGAATATTTAGAAATGACAAGTATTCAAATTAATTCTTGTTTATAAAACAAAACTTTGTTCAATATGTATATTTTACAAAATAATCTCACAGTCGTTTATCTATACGAAGGCAATTGTTTGGCACTGGTAGTTAATTAACATTTATGCAAATTTATGTTAAATTGGAACGCATGTATGTATTAACTGTGGTTGCGAGGCAAATTGGCTCATGTCTAACTTTTGCGAAAATAAGATTGATGATGATTTAACCCTCCAGTAGACGTGTTGTTCATTTTTCGTTGCAAAAGATTAGAAACTCATGACTTGACTTGTATTAAAATTCGAATATCAAGTCATGTCAAGTAGTAAATTTTTAAAAAAGCAAGTGTAGTTTGTAAAAACCAAGCTACTTGGCTTGAAAGCAAGTGAAGTATTAAAATTCGAATATCAATTCAAGTCAAGTAGTAACTATAGAAAATCAAGTCAAGTCAAGAAGTAGGTAAATTTTAAAAAGCTTGATTTTCAAGTCATCTCAGGTTGTTTGTAAAAACGTCAAGCTACTTGACTTGAAATGAAGTTAAGCTCAAATTAAGTATTAAAATTCGAATATCAATTCAAGTCAAGTAGTAAGTATCTATAGAAAATCAAGTTAAGTCAAGAAGTAGGTAAATTTTAACAAGTTCGATTTTCAAGTCAAGTCAAGTTGTTTGTAAAACCGTCAAGCTACTTGACTTGAAATGAAGTCAAGCTCAAGTTAAGTATTAAAATTCAACTATCAAGTCATGTCAGGTAGGAACTAATTTTTAAAAAGATTAATTTTCAAGTCAAGTCAGGTAGTTTATAAAAACGTCAAGCTACTTGAATTGATGAACCCCTACAAGAGATAGTAATTAATTAGAATATCTTTATTATGAAATAAAAAATTCTTGCATCTGTCCGTCATGCAAAAACTCTAGACTTGAGCCCTGCGGCATCATGAAATTTACACAGTTTATTGTGCTTGGAAAATCAGAACGAATGTGACTAATTTAAGCTCCCTACGTCGTCGTCTTCTGTAGTGTTTGCCCAAGGAACTTATGGTATATGCTATTACGCTACGTAGCATGAAAATATGGCAGTGCCGTCCCTATCGATTGTAATGAAACTATACTACTCGGCCATCCACTTACCTGGTAGATCGTTTTTAAATGCAGATGTTTGTGTAAAAATAAATCTTGCTGGTATAACATTCAAAAAACTATATGCTTCGATTTTTATTTGAAGGTATAGAAAAATTATTAGGGTCGACATAAGCCACGTTCCACTGTGGCCACAAATATTGTGTCGTTCCGATTTTTAACTCTCCAAGCGTTTTTTTCCAAAGCTCACGTCGTTTTTTACGACTGGTAGCCAAGCGTGGATTGAAACAATAGACTGTTACGTGCGTGTGTGTTTTGTCTGTATGTCTGTCTGTATGGTACGTATATGAGATGCTTTGTTTATATGTATCTTTATTTCTGTTTATGTAAATAACTGGCTTTATTATATTATAATATAATAAATACATAATATACAAAGACAAAAAATATTTTTTTAAGGGTTCGTAATATTTTATTATTTACGTTTGAAGTGTTGTGAAAAATTTGAGTATTTTTAACAAACGTTTAAATTCCCCTTTAGATATGAAATTTAAAATAGACGAAACCCCCAAAATAAAATAACATGCAGATGTCCTTTTTTATATTTTATCTACTAGTATGATTTTAATTAAAATCATATATCTGGGACTTCACTCTAGTGATAAGAATATAAATAACAGTGACAGTTTTTTTAACTGTTATTGGAGAAGAATAGTTTCCAAAATTCTCCTGTTCAAGAATAAGTTACTAAAATAACATAAGTTCTCAAAAGGGTTCCGGCTATCAGAACACTACCGTTGTCTGTTCTATTATTTTCGACAATTACCCAGTAGCGGAGCTAGGGTTTTTTGTGGGACAGTGTTGGGCATGGTGTTCTGAAGGTGGGCTAATAACATTTATTTCCAAAATTTCAGTGGACTTGAGAATAGCTGAGCGTGTAGCAATGCAGTTGTTTACATGGCGTTGCTATGGTTCCTCTATTACAAGTCCCCAGTTCCCGGGTTCTAGCCCGAGAGCTGGTAAAAGTGTCAATTGAATTGAATTCAATTTATTATTAAAAAAATAATAATGAATTGAAAATATGAATTGGTGTTAGGCCCAAATAACCTTAGCTGTTGGTGGTCTTTTAAACACACACAAAATTTCAGTGCTCGATAAAATTTTAACCCAGGCTACTTGCTATAGAATTTACAAGAAAAATAATATTGATGAAATTTCGAGGGTTTAAAACGTATTTAAAAAAAAATTTTGGAGCATACAAGTAATTCAAGAATTACAAGGCGCGATATTCATGTAGGTATTGTGTGTAAACGGTTTTACCGAACATAGGGAAAATAACACTAAGAAGATCAATTTTGTAGTAGGCTATGGCCATAAGACCTAATGTAAATATGTATTGGATTACATAGAAAAAATAGTGCAGTGAATTTTTTAAACAATTTTCCATAGCAACGGTTGACTATTAAGCGAAACTCGGAACCTGCTAAATAAAAAAAGTCATGAGGTGTCGTAAGATACACACTGTTTCTTACGCATTGTATATAAAACCGAATTTATCAAAGATATAAACAATGTTATTATTTGACTGCCATTTTGAAATCTGACGCCATTTTATTTTTTTGTGTCTTATTAAACTCTCAAATATCAATTTTCAAAAGGATCGGATAATTTTTACAAATAAGTATATAATTATGGCCGCCATTTTAAAATATGACGTCATTTTATTTTTTTGCGTTCTATAAAACTCGTCAATATCTATTTTCAAAAAGATCGGATAATTTTTACACAAAAAGTACATATTGCCGCCATTTTGAAATCTGACGTCATTTTATTTTTTTGTGTCCTATGAAACTCTCAAATACCGATT
The DNA here is from genome assembly GCA_039654895.1 of Mongoloraphidia duomilia. NCBI lineage: Eukaryota > Metazoa > Arthropoda > Insecta > Raphidioptera > Raphidiidae > Mongoloraphidia > Mongoloraphidia duomilia. Next base: position 15,350,891 of record CM077520.1, read on the forward strand.
TTTAAAAGAATCGGATAATTTTTACAAAAAAGTACATTTGGCCGCCATTTTTAAATCTGACGTCATTTTATTTTTTTGTGTTCTATGAAACCCTCAAATATTAATTTTCAAAAGGATCGGATAATTTTTACAAAAATGTACATACGGCCGCCATTTTGAAATTTGACGTCATTTTATTTTTTTGTGTCTTATGAAACTCTCAAATATCAATTTTCAAAAGGATCGTATAATTTTTAGAAATAAGTACTACATATTTCCGCCATTTTGAAATCTGACGTCATTTTATTTTTTTGTGTCCTATAAAACTCTCAAATATCAATTTTCAAAAGGATCGGATAATTTTTACAAAAAATTATATATAATGGCCGCCATTTTGAAATCGACGTCATTTTATTTTTTTGTGTCCTATGAAACTCTCAAATATCAATTTTCAAAAGGATCTGATAATTCTTACAAAAAAGTACATATGGCCGCCATTTTGAAATCTGGCACCATTTAATTTTTTTGTGTCCTATAAAACTCTCAAATATTAATTTTCAAAAGAATCGGATAATTTTTACAAAAAAGTACATATGGCCGCCATTTTGAAATCTGACGCCGTTTTATTTTTTTGTGTCCTATAAAACTCTCAAATATTAATTTTGAAAAGGATCGGATAATTTTTACAAAAGTGACGTTACACTACTTCGTGACGTGACGTTTCACTTTTTATTATTTAGGTCCCCATCTGAAACGTGCGTTAAGAAGCATACCTTCAAATAAAAATAGGTAAAAAAACTTTTAAGTTAAACGGTTTTATAAATGTTTTAAAAAGAAAAAAATAATAGGTATTTAATTTATGTTCATAAGTATAAAAGCGTGGGTCGTAAACTCTATGATAATTTATTACAGTCACGACCCACGCTTTTATACTTATGAACTTAAATTAAATTTTATTTTTTTCATTTTAGTACATTTATAAAACCGTTTAACTTTAAAGTATTTTATCTATTTTTATTTTTAATTTTTTAGTATGCTTTATTTTCTTAGTCTGATTTTATAACATTTATCCGATCCACTGAAACGTTACCGGAGAAAGACCTTTTGCCTGTGAAAATTCAAAAGTGCGATATGCACCCGGACGAAAGCCGGGCCGGTCAGCTAGTTATCATAATATTGTATTGTCACCGGAGCTACACATGTGTGCAAAATTTCAACTCAATCGGATCACGGGAAGTAGGTGAAAATTCAAAAGTACGATTTACACCCGGACGAAAGCCGGGCCGGTCAGCTAGTTACCATAAATTGTATTGTCACCGGAGCTACACATGTGTGCAAAATTTTTAACTCAATCGGATCATAGGAAGTGGGTGAAAATTCAAAAGTACGATTTGCACCCGGACGAAAGCCGGGCCGGTCAGCTAGTTATCATAATATTGTATTGTCACCGGAGCTACACATGTGTGCAAAATTTCAACTCAATCGGATCACGGGAAGTGGGTGAAAATTCAAAAGTACGATTTACACCCGGACAAAAGCCGGGCCGGTCAGCTAGTTACCATAATATTGTATTGTCACCGGAGCTACACATGTGTGCAAAATTTCAACTCAATCGGATCATAGGAAGTGGGTGAAAGTTTAAAAGTACGATTTACGCCCGGATGAACCGGGCCGGTCAGTTAGTTAACATAATATTGTTTTGTCACCGGAGCTACACATGTGTGCAAAATTTCAACTCAGTCGGTCGCAAGATTTGTAACAAATATACGGGATCAAGCTAAATAAAACCACCGTTTAAAAAACAAAGCATCTACTACCTACTTACTTTTGCGTGATTCCAGAACATACGTTTTTATTTGAGAATCAGTTCGGTTACTTTTGCGTGATGCCAGAATATTTTAAAACTCGCAGTCGCATAAGAAGTTATTTACTTGAAAAAAAAATCATGTAAATCGGATCAGTGGTTCTCGAGTTATAAGCGTACAAAGGGACATACAGACAGAGAAAGTCAAATTGTTCGGCAAGGTATGAACGTCGAGAAATTTTGGTCCGATCCTTAGGTCTCGCCATCCGATCGACGTCAATAATTAGTTACACGTCATTTTAACTCAGTAGGCCAGGGTTTTTAAACTTAAATTCAAACATCAGCAGTCAAAAAATTGAATAACTATATTAAAATAATGCAATATAAGACAGAGCATACGCTATCTTCCAATATCCATATCACACTGTGCAACAGACAAGGAGAACCGAAACAAGTTCGCGATTTATTAGATAAAGTCGCATTTATTTCGTTTAATAATCATATAAATCTGTATAAAAAAACTGTTTTGACACAATATTATACATGAAATCTATCTAAAATTTTCTGCTCTTTCGTTTAAGACAGGTTTCGAATCGATCTGACTTAAATTGAGCAAACTATAAGCAAAAAACACCGTTTTTTCTAATTTGCTCCCCTCTGGGGCCAAAATTCAAAAATCGGGCGACGTTAGGATCAAATAGACCCCGAGAGGAATCGAACAAAAAAAAGTTTTTTAAAATCGGTTAACCCGTTTGGGCTGTACGCGTGACACAAAATAGCGTGACAGATTCACAGATTCACAGATTCACAGATTCACAGATTCACAGATTCACAGATTCACAGATTCACAGACAAAGCGAGTGTATATAGGCGCTTCTAGCTTCGCTAAGATCGCGCCTAAATAACTTATGAAATTGGGGATTGTACCAGGGTGGGCCAAGGGGTGGACGAAGACAGTTTAAGGTGGGCCATGGTCTACCCTCTGGCGCCGCCAATGTAATCACCTGTTATTTGTTAACTGTTGTTACAGGTGTCGTTTAACGGTTTGCTGTTGCTATGCTGAAAAATGTCTATTAGTTGTTACTAACTATATTTTGATATTACCCTTTGTAATAGAAAATAATAATTACAAACTATAATATTGTAACAAAACTGTTTTGAATTTGGCGGAATAAAATTATTTATTTCAATAATTAAAAATGTGAACAACAATATACAATAATTTATTAACAATGACAAGTCAATTACAATAGTCAACTCTGTTTACACGATCAGTATTTCTCAAACAAAGTGAAAACACTTCAATCGCACTGATTTATTTCAATCCGTCGCTCGCTGTCCGTTGTCATTGTTCGCTGTGGGACTGCTGTACTTATATATCGGAAGCAGTTTGACCCCCGCACGCTCGCCGCGCTTTCTGGAACATTCTCCTGTCTTCGCGTATCTGCCACGTGCCTACACATTGTTACAACAAACAGACAATCGCTGCACTCTCGAATGTTCTGTTGTACACAGTAACGTAGCATCTGGGATTTTGTTACAATATCAAAAAATGCAGTAATACTTACAACTATCGGTTGCCAATTGCACACTTTTATTTTTTAACAATTATTGAGAACCGGTTATTTTTAGAAAACAGTAACAGCTACACAAAATTGAATAAGTAGTTTAGTCAATTGCTACTTTGTTCAGTTTATCTTATTGGATAGATTTTATATTACAGACGCTCGACAACTTATGTCGTCACCGTCTATATAGGTTTATCTTGCTAATACTAATTTAATACATCACATGAATGCGCAAGATATATTTAATCACCTACGATAACTCAGACAAGCGACTTGGCACTGCGGTCAGGGTCCATTCTGATTGGTCGAATAACCCATCTTGGTGTCGTTTGACACGCACACACCTAAACGAACATAACAACTAACTAGTGAACTCTGTATACTAATATGGATAGTTTATAATTCAGCCAGTGCGATTCTGGAAGTTTCGGGTTCGAGTCCCGAAGCTGACGAGTTAAATAAATAATTTTTTCTGTTAATTATTGCATTGTAACGTGAAATCATTGGATGTTTCCCTTCTAAACTTCCCATTGGAAGTTATTGTAATGGGTCCGAAAATCGAAATCAAAATGTATAACAAATTTTTATGTTTCAAGATCACTACACTATTTTTAGAAAGATGTCTGTGTGTGTGAATGTGTATGTGTGTACGTATGTATGTACGTACGTACGTACGTATGTGTCCATTTCTTTCTAAGACGAAATCTCGAGAATGAAAAATGATATCGACTACGTTAGGGTGCCAATCGACGCGTATTAACGTAAATATGATCTGAAAGAAATTTTTTCTAAATCGGTTCAGCCGTTCTTTTTTCTTAACCAAATAGACTCCAAAAAAGTAGATTTTACACAATATCTCGCGAATAAAAAATTACATCGACTTCGTAAGGGTGTCAGTCGAGGCGTGTTAACGTCATTTTAATCCGACATAAATTTTATAAAAATCGGTTCAACCGTTTTCTTTTTTTAATTATTGTCTAAAATAAATAATAATTATGTTTTAATAATAAAATTAAGAAAAATCGCAGGATAGTGGACAAAATATTGGATTTATTTAATTAAATGTACGACGCGGAATGTGTTTTATTAGAAAAAACAATTCAATCAATTATAGAACAGACACTCAAAATTTAAGTAGTCAGTATAATTATGTTATGAAATTATACTAACATTTGTATTATTATTATTATTGATTGTTAAAATTTATAGTCAACATATTTTGTTACCATGTTTTTGTCTTATGTACCCTATCTTATGTTAATTGCTATGGTTAGTAATTAATATTAATTTTCATAAATATTGTTATTTTTATGTACTTGAAAAAGTCTAAATATATAGACGAAACGTCGTACATTTAATTAAATAAATCCAATATTTTGTCCACTATTCTGCGATTTTTCTTAATTTTATTATAATCACGATGGACACGATTTCTAATATAAATTATGTTTTAATGATTAAAATGATTACTTTTCTGTGTAATATCTAATTTAATTATTATTATTAAATATTTATCAAACTGGGAAGTTCGTCGTGTGGACCTCAAGGGTCGCACTTTAGTCCTAATTAACGACCCACCTCACGGCTTGTATAATACTAATTTAAGTTGTTTAAATTCTTCGTCTATACAAACTAGCAATGCTAATTTCGTATTCAAGAGATGCTACTTACAAGAAAGATAAATTGCATGCACGTCACTGAATTAATAATAATGTACGTTTACATATAATAATTTAGTGCTCCAATTCACACATGATTCATAGCCGATCAGATCGTAAACAGCGACGTTATATAGACGCGGATCCTGTTAGACGTGCGGCCATGTTATAATGGTCAAACGTACAGTGTGTTCCATGTCATTAAATACATGTTTCTGTAGATTATAGACGCTCAACAACCAACATGATTAGTAAAGCTAAGATACAAATTATCGATAACAATTGGGCGAAAGATTATCACAATTTTGTGTTAGATTAAAATCACATATTTTACTTATATTTTATTTTGTTGTTTTAAATGTTTCAAGGGGATTAAGAATGGCCGAGCGTGTAGCGGTGCTGTTGTTTACATGGCGTTACTATAGTTCCTCTATTACAAGTCCCCAGTTCTCGGGTTCTAGCCAGAGAGCTGGTAAAAGTGTCAATTGGATTTTCAATTTAATATTAAAAAAAAAATTCGACTGATGACCAGTCCTATACTTCCCACCTAGTAAATATTTGCAAAAAATAAACACTTTTTTTTTTATTCTTTGACTAGGCCCAAATAACCTTAGCTGTTGATGGTCTTTAAAACACAATTTAATTTTTATTCTTTGAAAAAAGCATGGCCCTCTTTTTTGTTTGGTGATCTACTGATGGCTAACTTAATATAGCAAAAATCATGGTTACCTTGATTAAATTTACGTACAATTTTTATTTTTTTTAGTAAAATATTTTTTTTCTCGAAAACTATACATTTTAGAGAAAAAAAATATTTACATTTTTTTCATATTATAACATCTAGAATTCATTTATATTTTTTTTTACCTATGTTAATACGTGACATTGAGGACGTTTTTTTGAATATCTCAGGATCCACTAAACCGATTTGACTCAAAATCTAATCAGATCTAAGTTAAAGGCTGATAAACACAATAGAACAATCGGCATTCCCGTATGTTGTTCCGTTCTTAAGATATCGAAGGCGAAAAATTGACCACACACACATATACACATACACGCACACACACACACATACAGACATCAGTCAGAAAATGGTCTTAAGCGATTGCTAGGGTCTCAAAACGTGAAGATCTATGAAAATCTCGAAAAAAATTTTTCGGACTAAATCCATTACTTCCCTACCATAGTAGAGGTGGGAAGTAATAATGAATTGAAAATATGAATTGTTGCTAGGCCCAAATAACCTTAGCTGTTGGTGGTCTTTAAAACACACACAATTTTTAAATGTTTCAACATTTTTACGTATCAAATTTAATTAAATTAATTTTAAAAATATAAAAATATATTTTAACAGATTATTTGTCGAATACAAAGACACGTTTAGAGTGATCTGCCCCCCCCCCCCTTTAATACTGACCAATCGATCTGAAAATATTATAATGGCATTATTGGGTCACCGACAAGCTATACAAACAATTTCAGCCTTGAAGCAATAATAATTGTGACCATTTTTTTTTGTTACATGTTGGGGGCGATCTCCATCCCTCCATACCGCTATCTAGAAAAATCCCTTACTCAGGATACTTTAATATGCCTCCCTCAACATCTTGACAAAAATAAGGCCTTGAATAAATAACACCAAAAAATTGTCACTAGCTCTCGGTCTATAGGGTTTTCTGCAATTTTCTTATGTTCTCACTCATCGATGGACGCACTGTATGTGCAATATTGTTGTATAATAGTACTAGTGTGAGAGTGTATGAGTTGATTAAAACGGTTTGATTTGACGTTATTATTAGAATTACTTCCGATCAAACGGACTTTATTACGTTTTGCTAATTTTCGTGTTTTAATTGCATCGCCTATTTGCGTTTTCAACGGATATTGCCGCGGCCGTATGCTATAATATAGTATAGTATACTGTGGGTGGTACGCTATTATACGTTCAGTCAATTTATACAGGATGATTCAACGCATTGTGTCCTTATAGACCGAGAGCTAGTGACAATTTTTTGGTGTTATTTATTCAAGGCCTTATTTTTGTGAAGATGTTGAAGGAGGCATATTAAAGTGCCCTGAGTAAGGGATTTTGCTAGATAGCGGTGTAGGAGGAATGCAGACCGCCCTCAACATGTAACAAAAAAAATGGTCACAATAATTATCGCTTCAAGGTTGAAATTGTTTGTATAGATTGTCGGTGACCAAATGATGCCATTATAATATATTTGCAGATCGATTGGTCAGTATTAAAGGGGTAGCAGATCACCCTAAACATGTCATGTATCCGACGAAATTTATATTGTTAGTTCAAGGTTCAAATTTTAATATGTTGTTACGGCGACTGTTTTGAGCATATAATTATTTCAACTTGCAGAACAAAATGTCGGTATTAAATCTCACTAAAGTTCTACATAATTAAACAATAAACATGTGCTTACCTTTTTTCGATATTTTATTTTAAACAAAAAAAATCTAAATACGAAGTCGCGGGTACAGCTAGTACAAGAATAAAATAAAATAAATAGTTGATTGGTGTGTGTGAGAAAACACGTGTCTTTTTTTCTCTCTACATTTATTGTTTTTTTTTTCGGGTTTTTGTTTCAACATAATTTTGTTTTCTATTGTATTAAAATTATAAAGGTATAAGTGTTCCAAACTACTAGTGGTTGTGAACAGATCTTCAGTGGTTTCATAAATATAAGTGGTTTTCTATTAGCTTAATACAGTTTTATTCATTATTTTGATTAAATTACAGTACATTGTGTGCAAAGTGTGTCTAACGTGTTTATGCTGATTCTCAAGTCAAAACAGTACTTCTAATTTAGTATCAGGGTTGGACTTTTATTGACATATATTTTTCTCTACTAATATGGTGAATTGCGTAAAGTGTGATCTTGCACTTCAATTAAATGAATTTATAACGTGTAATACTTGCAGCGGAAAATATCATTTTGACTGTGGTCAGGTAAGGGTGGCTGCATTTAAAACTTGGGATGCAACCAAAGTTAACCTTTGGAAATGTTATAAATGTAAACCCGGTTCATCGAAGTCAAATCCCGAAGTAAATGAGTGTTCGATTGACAATATTACAAATATTATACAAACTTCGATCCAAACTGAACTTGCGCCTCTAATTTCTAAATTTGATAATTTTACGACAATTATAAAAAACTTAACTGAAACATTAACGATCGTGCAAAATCAAAATAAAGAGCTAAAAGAGGAAGTCTCCAATTTAAGAACTGAAGTTGAGTATATGAAGCAAGCATCGTTAATAAATAATTTGGTTCTAAATGGGATACCTGAGGATAAAGATGAAGATTTGGTTAGAAAAATCATTGAATTAGGTGAAGCAACTAATGTTAATATTAATTCCACGGACATTGAAAATATTTATCGTATAAAATCACGTCATGCGGATAAACCAAGGCCGATAATTGTAAAATTTATCCATTCTAAACCAAAAAATGAGCTTTACAAACAGTGTAAAGTAAATAAATATCAGACTGGGCAAATTTGGAAAAATGTTTCTATAAACAATAATTTATATGTAAATCATCATTTCACCCCTCACTATAGTGAATTATTTTTCGAAGTCAGAAAATTCAAAAACGAAAATAATTTTAAATATGTATGGTTCAATAACAATTTCATTAAATTAAAAAAAGATGACGATTCTAAAGTAATTGTGATAAAACGTATTGATGATTTGGCAAATATTTAATTTCTGATTTTCCAGTGTAATTAATAAATAAAAAAGGATTCCTCTATCTCAACGCAATGGCCGATAATAAATGTTGTAATCTGGAAGTGTATGGTGTTAATAATTTTACTATTGTTCATATTAATATTCGATCATTAAATTCTAAATTTGGTAAGTTCAAAGACTTTGTATTACTCAATAATTATGATATTATAGCGATTTCAGAAACTTGGCTTAAAACAGACTATAGTGATGACAAATTTAATATTTATGGATATAACTTTGTACGATGTGATAGGGACTTTAATCGAGCTGGTGGTGTGGCGTTATATGTACGCAATTCAATTGACTTCAAAAAAATCACTACAAATGATTGTGACAGTGATAAAAATGATGTCGATCAATTATGGATTGAGTTTAAATACAATAAAATTAAGTTTGGATTGGGATTAATTTATAAATCACCACACATTTCTTATAGGAAGCTCACTGTTGTTGAACAAGTTCTGGCCAAAATTCTGCCAACTGTTAATCATGTTATTTGTACTGGCGATTTTAACATTAACTTCTTTAACAAATTAAGTCCAGATTATTTATTCATCAAACATATGTTAGACAGTTTTGGTTTAGATCAAATAATTGAAGCTGCTACACGTGTCACGAAAGAATCAGCTACTCTATTAGATTTAATGTGTATATCTGACCACAACTTAGTTTCTAAATCAGGTGTCGTCAGTATTGAAGAACTGGTGGATTTAAATTTAGATCACAACTTAATTTACTGCGTTTTGAATCTTCCTAAGCCGTGCCATGCCTCAAAGTTTATTACCTACAGAGATATATCTAACATTGACAAGGATGCATTCGAAAAATATGCTGAGAACACTAATTGGAATGAGATTATCTCTTTAAATGATATCGATGAAAAAGTAGAATGTTTCAACAATAAAGTTACTGATCTTTTTGATCGTTTTGCTCCGTTAAGAACAGTCAAAGTAACCAAACCCTATCGTCCATGGATAACTCCGGTAATTAAAATTATGATTAAGCACAAAAATAAGGCACTTGCTGCATACAAAAAAACTAAAGAAAATTCAAAATTAGAATATTTTAAACAGCTCAGAAACTACGTAACGGCGTCTATAAGAAGAGAAAAATTAGCATTCATGACATTCTGTAACAAAAATAGCAAATCAAGCGATCAATTATGGAGAAATGTCAAACATTTAGGTGTTAACGACATTAAACCTGATCTTCCATCTCATTTGAATGATCCTGATGGGATCAATGATTTTTTCTCTATTCAGCCGAAAATTCTATCAGACACTGTTGTCGACGAGTATCTCAATGCTATCCCTAAGATATCGCCTAATTTTGAATTTTGCACGACTACTGTTAGTCATATTGAGCAAATTATTTCTAGTTTGCATTCATCAGCCATTGGTATCGATGGAATATCTGCCAACATGTTAAAACTTTTGTTGCCTTATATAAGTCCTTACATTACACATATTGTCAACTGTTCTATACTTTCATCTGAATTTCCTGCGTTGTGGAAAGTGGCTCAAGTCAAACCTATCCCGAAAAACAGTAAACCGTCGAGCTATAATGAACTTCGCCCTATCAGTATTTTACCAAATCTATCGAAGGTGTTGGAAAAAGTTTGCTGTAGTCAAATTAACGAGTTTCTAGAAACATCCGACATATTACCTGCAACGCAGTCCGGTTTTCGTTCAGGGTTTAGCACAACTACAAGTCTAATCAATTTGTGTGACGATTTCTTAAGAGCTTATGATACTACACAGATATCTTTGTTAGTTCAAATTGATTTATCAAAAGCATTTGATACTATTGATCATCGCTTACTTCTTGCAAAACTTCAATACTTTGGTTTCTCTGCAAAAGCAGTTGCCTGGTGTCAAAGTTATCTTACTAATAGACAAAGGCAAGTTATTCTACCGCCAAATAATTGCTCGAAAATGAAACATGCAGGCTGCGGTGTACCGCAGGGCTCCATTTTGGGGCCGATTTTCTTCCTTATTTTTGTAGCAGATTTACCAAAGTCAATCGTCAACTGTAAGCTTCATTCCTATGCTGATGATACACAACTTGTTCTTAACTTTGATCCAAGTCACTCAGTTCATTTCATACAGCTTTTAAATGAAGATCTCAGCCGACTTTCCAATTGGATACAAGATAATGGTTTGAATATTAATACCGACAAATCGTCCGTTGTTTTGTTTGGCAGTAAAACGCAGCGTTCCAAATTTAATAACTTTAACTTGTCAATTCAGTTGGATAATAAGCAGCTAAAACTATCAACATGTGTAAAAAGTCTAAGTGTTTATCTAGATGAAGACCTCTACTTCACACAGCATGTGAACTTTAAGCTTAAAGCAGCCTATTTTCGTTTAAGATCAATTTATCATCTGAAGACAGCTTTAACAACAGAGATAAAATTGCGCTTAACGAATGCTTTAGTGCTCTCTATTGTAAATTATTGTGACTGTGTATATGTACCGACTTTAAGATGTGTAGACAAGGACAGACTGAAAGTGCTTCAAAATTCATGTATTCGTTACTCGTACGGAATTAGGAAGTATGATCATATCTCTAAGTATCGTGAGCAGTGCAACATGTTAAGTGTTAGGAATTACATGGAGATTCATTATCTGTGTCTTTTGCATAAAATTATATTAACTGGGAAACCAAGTTACTTGTTTAATAAAATTGTTAGACGGTGCGATACAATAACAGCTGATGTCAATTTGCGCTCTGTGAACTATTTGGTCATTCCTGAGCATAAAACGTCCAAATTTGAATGTAGTTTTTCTTATTTAGCACCATCCTTATATAACAATTTACCTGATGTAATAAAAAACTCAAGTATACCCTTCATTTAATGAAAAAGTTAAACATCTTTATAAACAGTAGAACCGGTATATTGAATTTATATGTTGAATCTTTTTGTTTTGGTTTTTTCTCTAAATTGTTTCTGTACTTATAATTTATTTAGAAGTATTATTGTATATTTGTATCATTCTTTTTCTCTCACATATATGATTGTATCTTTCTTTGTTGATGGTTTGGAATGAAAACCAGCTTTAAGCTGATTTCCACACCATTTGATAAAATGTTTATTTTATCAATAAAGGCATTATTATTATTATTATTATTATTATTATTAATAAAATAAAGATTATGTGAATTTGTAAATTTCGCACTTTTCCTTATTAATTTTTATGTACCGCTCTGTAATACAATTTATAAAATTATCCGTACGCCTATAATCCGCACGCCTATAAGTACATACGTCCATAGTTCCACATTATGTAGTATAAATACACTGAAAAGCATATGTTTATTGAAAATCAAAGCTCTCTGAGCTTATTCTGTTTTCTAGTAAAGGAGATATGTTCGCACGCCGCATTAAATTTAATTTAAAAAAACAAAATTTTTGTTTTGACAAAACAGGCGTTAAATTCTGTTAAACGTGCTTATACTAATGGATTTTTTCTGCTCTTAACGTTACTTAGTTCAACTCAAATTGTATATCTAGTTGCATAATGAGACATTACTGACGAGTAGTGACAGTATGTTAAAACGAGTGATAACAAAACAGCAGAAGCTTCTATAAAGAATCAATTTACGAACGCTATAACACAGCACCCTGAAATTCAGCTTTTTAGCAGGTTTTGCAAAAAAAATATAAATCGACACTAGGCCCGGATAATATTAGCGGTACATTCAAGATGAATAAAGTATTATTGGCACAGAAAAAAATTATAAGGACAATAATTTTTAAAAATAAAAGTTTCTCATGCCGAGAGCTCTTCAAACAGCTGAATATCTTAACAGTTATAGCCATGTATATTTTAAACTCGGTTATGTATGTAAAAAAGAACATTGATAAATTTCGCCAATACAAGAGTGTCAATGATTACAATCTCAGAAATGAAAATCTAATGTTACCACAGCATAGATTGGCTTTTTCAGCAAATGGTCCTTTAATTATGTCTATTAAATGCTTTAATCATCTCCCAACTGACTTAAAAAAAATAAATGACCCCAAACTGTTGAAAAAAAAAGTTAAAACATTGCTACTACAGCATAGTATCTATTCCATTGAGGAATATTTTAACATTGTTTTTTAATTTATTGTACTTATTTTACTGTACTTATGTATTTTTGACCTACTCTTCACTTTTGGTGTACACAGAGTTAATTAAATAATAATAATAATAATCTCCATGTTCATACGTAGATCATAAAGGGTTGGACAATGTCACTAAATAGTATCTTTATTAAAACGCTTTTTTTCAGTAAATAATAGAACTGCTGTGGTTGCTGAAAGGTGATAAATAGAGCTGTCTCCAGTAATACGCTTCATACATCGGGTAGAGATTATAATGTTTCATACAGGGTTGTTTTATTCTTATTACAGAATGCATACAAATATACCGGGTGTTTCAAGTTTGACTAGGGTTGATTATTAAATTTAATAAATAAATGTTTTTTGAAGTGAAAACTTCCTTAGGCGCGTTAGGTACTCTTTTCCTGGGGAGTTAAAAAAAGAGAACAGTTCGCAAAAATGTGACGCGGCTGACATAGCTATATCATAAAAACGGTACGCAGTACACTTGCATTCATAGCGCAGTTGATAACGTGTTTGCGTTCTATTCATAGAAACCTGGGTTCGAGACCTGATGGCAGCGTAGAATTTTTGGCTTTTTTTTTAAATTCTACATGATATTTATTTATATATTTTTTTTATTTTTGTTATATTCTTTCTTTGACAATAATTATAATTTTTTTTGAAACCAAGGTGAAATTAATTAATAATGCAATTTTAGTATTTTAGTAATAAATTATTTTTAGTTCATAAATGCGCTATAATAGGTGACACCAAAAATTAGAAAATCTTAAGTTTTCACTTCTGTCGTGTGGTCATAAGCACACACCCATTTTTTTTTATTTTACTACAACACTGACTCCAGCCATACTTCTATACTGTACTATAGATCGTGTAGCATCATCGTTCGACTGGCTCAGTTGGTAGAGCGTTCGATTGAAGATCCAATGGTCTCTGGTTCAATCCCGGATTTTGGATCACAATATTTTTTTTTTATTCATCAAATATTCTGTTCATATATTTTTTTTACTTTAAAAATTAATTTAATTAAATTTGGTATGGAAAAATTTCGAAACACTAAAAAGAACAAAATAAAATATAAGTACAAAAAAACGTTTTAAAAACAAGCTTAAAATAAATCTGTTGATTTTTTACCCGTACCTAACTCGTTATTTTTATTATTGTACGGAACCCTCGGTGCGTGAGTCCGACTCGCACTTGACCGGTTTTTTTCTATACAACTTCTGTTTCGAAAGATTTTCCTAGGCAGTCTTAAATAAAATTTAGCTTGAAAAACGTTGGTTTCTAGATCAGCCATTTGTTTTTGTGAGTACAGTCTAATGTTTTACATAATAAAAAAAATTGACGACATTAGACTGTTACTACTCCTGTTAAAACTAGAATGGTCACAATCGAAGGTCATTGTCAAATCAGATTTTTTGACAATGTGTTCTGCAACCCAGCATATAAGTCATCTTGTATACATATCTGGGTTGGAAAACCGGCAACAACAATCATATAACAATTGAGCCACATTACAATGTCTGGCGTTACGTATTTGATAGGAGATGAGAGTACAGTAAGTATATATACTGTAACTACACATGTTTCATAGTAGGTGCAGTATGCAGAGAGGAAATCCACTGTTCAACTCTCTCTTTCTAGTAAAGCTCTTTGTTGCCGACGAGCATGCTTGAAAAGCATTCGTCTGTATCCCAGGGTTGTGAAATAAAAATCAGGACGCGCACTGAATCGGCTCAGTACCGTCCGGCAAGACGCGGAACAGTTAAGATTTTTGGGAAGTATACGAAATGTTCTTAAAAATTTTGTGTCGATCCATAAATTAAGAACATATAAAACTTAGGTATAATTGCATTATTGTTTATTAAACTTTTATTTATTTTCTAACTAATAACACTTTCCAAATCTTGATGGTTTCTGGGCTTGTAAAGGCCGTGGTCCGATGGTATTTCTACCTGACGTTTTGTCTACAACTGCGGTCGAAGTGTCCTCCTTGGAGACTCACAGGTAAGTGTGTCAAGTACTGGTGTCTACCCTTCTTTTGTGCTCAAAGCCTGTGTGTTATCTGTTCGGTCGTATTCCGTACTTCGGTGATTGGTCAGTTGTGTTGTATGGGTAGTGTGGATAAGTTCTCTGCTCGGTCGTATTCCGTACCTACTTCAGTGATTGGTCAATTGTGTTGCATGTGGTAGCGTGGATGAGTTCTCTGCTCGGTCGTATTCCGTACCTACTTCAGTGATTGGTCAATTGTGTTGTATGGGTAGTGTGGATAAGTAGTCTGCTCGGTCGTAATCCGTACCTACTTCAGTGATTGGTCAATTGTGTTGTATGTGGTAGTGCGGATAAGTTCTTTGCTCGGTCGTATTCCGTACCTACTTCATTGGTTGGTCAATTGTGTTGTATGTGGTAGTGTGGATGAGTTCTCTGCTCGGTCGTATTCCGTCTTTTTGTGATTGGTCATTGGTCTTGTATGGTGTAGTACCGGTATCCAGGTTTTACAGATATTCAGACCTAAACTTAAACCTGGAAAAGAAGGGAGGAAACCAGTCGTTAACACACTTACCTGTGACCCGCCAAGGGGGACACTTCGATCGCTACCACACCGCCTTTGAGAATGTCTTCCGCAGTTGTAGACGAAACGTCAGGTAGAAATACCATCGGACCACGGTCTAGAAGCCCGGAAACCATCAAGATTTGGAACAACGTCGGCCGTCAAAGCTTACACAGTTGCGTAATAACTTTACGTATTTTAGTTATGATGGCAACCTAGTCACTTCACCTAATAACCTTTTTGTGTTCTATTTAATTATTATTTGTCTCTTCTGAACGCGATAACATCGGACAAGATATCGTCCAGACAGATTATCGCGAATGACCTATATTTCAAAGTACTAACTATTGTTCCTAAATTTAATTGATTATTTATATTCAGAATAAATAATGTTTCTCAAAATAAACTTGTTCATCCATATTTCATGGAGAATCAGACTGCACATCCATCCAAACGAATAATAGATACACATCGTACACATAAATTTAACATACTATACTGTGTGTAAACGGTAGACCAGAACATAGGGAAAATAACATTGAAACCATTTACAATTTTGTAGTAAGCTGTGGGCTATAAGATCTAATGTAAATATATAGGAGATGCCTTGCTTTTTTTTATTTAGCAGGTTCCGAGTTATTCTTAATAGTCAACCGTTGCTATAGAAAATTCTTTAAAAAATTCACTCTACAATATTTTTTTGTAATCCACTACATATTTACATTACGGCCGTATTCATAGTTAACCCTTAAGTAGTAAGGGACACTTACTCATACCCTCAAATGCGTTTCATAGTCAAAATTTACGCCTGTAAGGGCCCTTACATCACCCTCACCTTAAGGGTGGATAGTATGTCCCTTAAGTGTCGAAAAAGTAAAAACAGTAAAACACATGAAAAACACGCATTTATATCAAAAATGACAACTAAACACAATCGGTCTGCAGTATGACCAACTGTTCTAAAGGAAAAAATCATGGAGGTGTACTATATTCTTCCCTCACTCAAGGAAATGACTATGAAACGCTCCTTTGAATAAGATGCCCTCAGCATTTAAGTGATCCTCAGCGAAGGGACCCTTATCACTTACCTTAAGGGTTAACTATGAATATGGGCATTAGATCTTAAGGCTCATAGCCTACTACAAAATTGTAAATATTCTCAACGTTATTATTCGGGTCTACTGTTTACACACTGTATGGACCTTGACATGGCTAAGAATATATACAGGGTGTTCAAATAATGAACTGAAACATAAAAAAAATCATGTTAATATAAAAATAAAATAATTTAATATTATTTATTTCTCATAAACGCGTTTGAAAGTTTTCCATTTATTCTGTTCTTGACATAATGCAGCAATCCCCAACGCTTTCATGAGAATTAAATAAAATGAAATTATTTCACACTTTTAGTTAATAAACAACCGATTACTGATTAGGTGGTTGTTTTAGGTTGGGTTTTTTTTAATTGTTAACTTATATTTTATTTTGCACTATATAAACTAAACTCAATAGATTAAAATATGTCGTCACTAAAACTCAAAGACCCCACCGTGCGTTACGGTCCTTTTCGCTAGCCTACATGTATAAAGTAATTTTTCAAATCCAATAATTTTCTGACTTATTAGTGTATTTGCCATATGCTCCAATAAAACCAAAAATGTTTTTGGCCCCAAAAATGCCGCAAAAATTATCAGAATAATTTCAAAAATTTAAATTTAACCCTTTATTAAAGATTAAAATATATGCGGCTATAATTTTAATAAAATCGCCCCGACAGGACTGGACTTACAATTTTATGAAAACATTAGTTTGATTTAATTTGGTGCAGATGTTAGATAATGAATTGGTAATAATATTGCAATTGAGATAAAAATTATTATTTTAAGGGATGTATTAAGGGGTTAAACTTTTTATTTTGTCTAAAAACAAACTTAAGTTTACGTAATAAAGCCACAATGTCTGTATTAGCAAATACGCAATATTGTCGGCAGAATTTGGCACTGCGACTCGAGTTTTTTTTTTTAAATTTACTTTACACTTTTTTTAAACTAAACTCTAGAGCCAAGAACCATCTTGCAATCATACCCTTTCAAACAAAAAAAACGCGTTGAAATCGGTTCATCCGTTTCGGAGCTACTATGCCACCGGACAGACAGACAGACAGACAGACACAGGCTTCAAACTTAAAACACCGCTCCTTTTTTACATCGGTGGCTAAATATTGATGAAAATTTTATTGGAAAAGCAGCCAATTACATAATTGATTCCTGCAAATATCAGAAAAAAACATTTTGGCAACCATAGTCACGCAGTCAGAAGTCTAACCTGAACCTTTCCACTATTGCGGCGGAATGTGCTTACATTACTCACCCGTGACATGGTTACTAATCTAACATTCTCCATAATATATGCAAAGCTCATTCCGCTGTGATAGTAGTGTAGTAGAGTCATGACTGTGAACATATGGTTGTTAAAATGATTTTTTCCGATATTTGCAGGAATCAATTATGTAATTGGCTGCTTTTCCAATAAAAATTTTCAATTGCAAAACAGCCGTATAAATCCATTTAACACGTTGAAGGACACAAAGCATCAGAGCGTCACGAGAAGTTTCAGCACAACGCTGTAGGACGTCACCAGTTTTACTGATCAATTTGACTGCATGCAGGGATAAATCAGTATTGGGTGACACCACGGTGCTTTTGTTTGTACGTTTTGTGACAGTAAGAGTTTTGGCTACTACTATTTCTTATAGAAAACAAAACGCCGTCTTGCGTTCAGTCAAACTGATCAGTAAAAGTGGTAACGCCGCACGGCGTTTTAGCATTGTGTCAAATTTATATTAGAAATCGTGTCCATCGTGATTATAATAAAATTAAGAAAAATCGCAGGATAGTGGACAAAATATTGGATTTATTTAATTAAATGTACGACGTTTCGTCTATATATTTAGACTTTTTCAAGTACATAAAAATAACAATATTTCTGAAAATTAATATTAATTACTAACCATAGCAATTAACATAAGATAGGGTACATAAGCAAAAACATGGTAACATGGTAACAAATTATGTTGACTATAAATTTTAACAATCAATAATAATAATAATACAAATGTTAGTATAATTTCATAACATAATTATACTGACTACTTAAATTTTGAGTGTCTGTTCTATAATTGATTGAATTGTTTTTTCTAATAAAACACATTTCACTGATATTGCGTTTCTTCCAATTTGACTCTTTATCTAATATTTGAACTTCATTGAAAAGAAATTTATGCCCAGTGTCGAAATGATGAGATGACAACGCCGTCTTATTATCACTTAATAAGTTTATGTTTCTACAGTCCATTTTGTGCTGATAAATTCTATTTTTTAATAACTGTTTTGTTTGTCCCACATAGCACTTATTACATTCACAAGGTATTTTATAAATAATATTAGATTGATGTGAGATAGGCGTCTTATCTTTAAGTCTTGTGAATAACTTATCCAATTTATTTAAGTTATAAAACACCAACTTAATTAAATAAATCCAATATTTTGTCCACTATCCTGCGATTTTTCTTAATTTTGTTGTGTCAAATGTTTTGTATCAAGTGGTAACGGCGTTGTAGCGTTGTGTCAAATTTTTTGTATTCTTACGTGACGCCATGCGGCGAAGTGTCCTTCAACGTGTTAATATATCTAAATATTGTTATTTGACAATGTTTAATCCAGTTTTTTCGTCACATCTGGTATAGTGCTGGAGTCCTGCTTGGTTGTGTTGTGGTGCAGCCGGCAAAGCGATGTGCTCATTGCTAATACTGGTATCCTGCAGCGGAGTGCAGCGAAATACAATCCTGCTGAGATGCAGCATGAAGCTTTACGAAGAGCTACTGTAATACTACACAACAGCTAACATTCCATACCAGACGTTGTGTTCAATAGCTATCATTGAAATTTAGCTGACGAGAATTTCGTTTGACTTTTCAACGTCCTTTTCTAAAAGATGCAGCTTCATTTGACACTGGCAATTTTTAAAAAAGTGGGTTCCTTTTTGATTCGCCGATTGAAACTCTAGGAACATTTTAACTAATATATTAAATAGATTTATACGGCTGTTTTGCAATTGAAAATTTTTATTGGAAGAGCAGCCAGTTACATAATTGATTCCTGCAAATATCAGGAAAAAATCACTTTTACAACCATAGTCGCAGACAGGACTCTAACCTGAACCTTTCCTCTATCGAGGCGGAATGAGGTTACATTACTCACCCGTGATATGATTACCAATCTAACATTCTCCATATATGCAAAGGAATCAATAGATTTCCACTACATGCGAGTGTTATTAATTATAGCTATGTAGTGGAAATCTATTGATTCTTTTGCATATATGGAGAATGTTAAATTTGTAATCATGTCACGGTTGAGTAATTGTAAGCTCATTCCGCCGCGATAGTGGAAAGGTTCAGGTTGGAGTCCTGACTGTGACTATGGTTGTCAAAATGATTTTTTCTGATATTTGCAAGAATCAATTATGTAATTGGCTGCCCTTCCAATAAAAATTTTCATATATTAACTAATTATTCTATGCAAAAAGAAATCAAATCGTTTCTTCTTAAATTTTAACATTGGAAATGTTTATCTTCGTATATGGGGGCAGAGTTGCGAGTTTTCGTTCAAGGTCAAAAGACAACGGTGTCGCGATCAAGTGAGGAGCAATCATGCAAAATTGAACAAGTGCAATTTTTTCGAAATGTGTTTTATATCATGTCTAGTTCATTGAGAGGTATTTGCGACGATCTGCGGTGTTATTTTTGAGCAGATGTTAATAAATACTGTAGAAAAATCCATTTAAAAGTTAAGTAATCAAGCAAAAGTGAATTGTGTGTATAATAAACAGTTAATTATGTTTCATATATGCTGTTATCATTTCCAATGTCCTCGATGGTTGCAAGGATTGCGAAATCTGTGAATTTTTTCTTCTATTTAAGAACAAGATAATTTATTGGTAGGGAGGTTGTAGTGAAATACAAAATTATGAATATACAAATTAGACATTGTTCGCTGTACATCTCTCTGGTGCATTGCAGCTGCATATTAATAATGCATTCCGGGTTTCCGGAGATTCAAGCTTCCACAGTTTCCCGTCTCCAAAATCCTGCCTCATAATAACTTAAATACTTACTTATATTTTATTCAGTTGCATCTTTTGTGTATCAAATAAATACTTAACATATACTTATTTTACTTTTCAATTTATAACGAGTAGGTACGTTGAACTTGCGCGGACACATTTTTGCAAACTAATAGCGTTTTCAGTTGGTTACACTTTGTTACACTAGGCCGCACTAGTATAAACTTTCACCAAGAACCGTGTTCGACTGATCAGATCATCAGTGTACAGAGAAGTGCTACAGTGTATTGTGTTCGGCTGAGAGATTAAGACAATATGTTATTCAACCCTGGATTGACAATGAAGTACCTAAGTTATGTCAAAAGTACATTTTAGAACAAAATATAACAGAAATTAACAGTAAAATGTAACAGTCAATTAACCATAAAATAATAACATAATTTAAAATTGATAAAAAACAAACTAAAAATTTAAAATTAAGGGGTGAGCAAAATTAAAGTACATACATTTTGTAATTTTTTTTGTATACCTATGTGATGCAGCTAATAAATAATAAATAAATAAACATATTATGAAGTATTAGAAATACCTTGTATTATGTCCGTCTTGTGACTTCTTGTGAATTTACACTACGCGTTTCAGCAACGAGTTGCCATCTGCAGGTGTGGTTAATTATTTTTAAAAAAACACACAATGAGTATTCGTAACACTATATAATATTATGATGCTAATCACTGTGTATTATGTCGTGGTTTGTGAAGTACTGATTTCAATTTCGAGATTTTATGATTTATATAGTAGGTAGACGGAATGGATATGTATTTGTGTGTATTTGTGTAGACGATTACTGAGTATTGGGTGTTTGTGTGATGTTAATTATTGTATCGTATATTATGTTCGATTTTAGTGTTAGTTTGTCATTAAGAATGTTGGTATTGTCGAATTTTGTGGCTTTATATATTTCATATTCTTCCAGGGTGTTCATGTGTTTACCTTTATTGCAAATATGTAATGGAATAAATAAACGTTTATTCACCACAACGTATAATAATGCATGTATATTTTTGTGTGGTTTGACAGTGGAGACTACATCAACAGTGATTTGCCAGAAAACCAACCACTTTGCATGCATAATATATTATTTTTCTTTTCTTTTCTCTTCTGCAAATCTGTGAAACACGAGTTGGTGAGAGATGTATTTTTTTGTTGTTATTTACTACAAATGCCGTTATTGTGTGACGTTTTCTAGCTC
This sequence comes from Mongoloraphidia duomilia, assembly GCA_039654895.1. Lineage (NCBI taxonomy): Eukaryota > Metazoa > Arthropoda > Insecta > Raphidioptera > Raphidiidae > Mongoloraphidia > Mongoloraphidia duomilia. The sequence goes on from CM077520.1 coordinate 15,372,689, forward strand.
GAGTTACTACATTACTCCCGCTACTACTGTAGAGTTTGTATTACTGTTACTACTACTTTGATAACTACGGTAGTTGTTATATGTAACAACTATTATTATCTTGAAGCTACAGATTGTCAGTTTGGTTCTGAACTTTACTACGTCCAAACTAGAAATGTGCCGAATTGAATTAGCTGTTATAAAACAGTTGTTATTTTTTGACCGTTGTTTTTATATTATTTTGTGATTGGTTTGACAAATTAACATGGCAAGACTTACACTCCAACAAACTTTGGAAATTGTGGAAATTTACTTCCGAAATCAATGTCCTGATCGCCAAAATTATAGAGAACTTTGTCAATTTTATGGTTTGTGCAACTGCCAATCTGAACAACTTATTCGTCGAGTTATTGATAATTTTCGATGAAAATTTACATTACTCGATGCAACAGCAACAACAAGACAAAGAACTATACGTACAGAAGAAAATATTGCTGCTTCAATTAAGCGAAAGTGTTAATGAAGTTCGTCAATTTGTCTATTCGTCGCCGTTCTCAACTTAAGTTGGTCTTTGTTATTCCACTACATGGAAAATTTTGCGCAAAGACATTGGTCTACACCAGGGGTCGGCAACCTTTTGAGACGGAAGAGCCAAAAGTTACAATTTACAAAATTTCCCAGTTTTTAAAGAGCCACTAACATTTTTATTTCAATATTATAGTATTTGAATAGGATTAGGTATATAAAAAAAAGTTCTGACTGCGACCGTTGACGACACAGTGCACCAATAACTAAACAAACAGAACAGTGTTGCCACATTTAAAAAATGTCAGCTGTCCGTATACTCTCTACTCCACCTGTTCTCACTGTTCTCTGTTGAGTGTTTTTATCATGTTTAGAGTTTTTTTTTGCAGTATAATATTTTTTATGAGTTTTGAAAATAAAATAATATAATTATTAATATTTGCGCATGGAACTGGAGAGCCGCATCTTGACATCATAAGAGCCGCATGCGGCTCGCGAGCCGCAGGTTGGCGACCCCTGGTCTACACCCATATAAAATCCAATTGGTTCAAGATCTCAAGGCACAAGATCGTTCGTGTCGTTTATTTGGTGAATGGACCGAAAGTCAATTGCAAACTGATCCACTTTTTTCCAGAAAATTTTGTTCACTAAGCTCACATCTGGTTAAATGGTTACGTTAACAAGCAAAATTGTCGTATATTATGGAGTGAGAATAATCCTCAAGAGGTCCATCAACAACAATTGCGGCTTTAGAAATCAACATAACTCTTGTTATTTTGGACATAAGACTTCAATTGCTTGAAAAAGTGCTCAAAAATTGGACTAATCGAATGCTTTTTATTAGAAATAGTCGTAGTGGACATATGCCTGAAATTATTTTAAAAAAATCTGTAAATCAGTTGACCCTGCAGACCATCCCAGGAACTTCGCGCTATTTTCAAGCGCTTTGAGTTCGAAGCACTTGATAATATACCCAAAAGTAGATTTTTGAGCTCTTCGAGCTCAAAAATCTGAAAATTGCTGATTACAACACTATTTTAATTTTTGAAAAGCTATAACTTTTGAACGCGTTCTTCGATTTTGATCTTTAAAACCGCATTCGACGCAGTTTTTTAAGCTCTAAAAATATTGTAAGAAGTACAAAATCGATTAGTTGAGAAATCTCGAAGTTATTTTGAAAAAACACTTTTTTTCAAAATCTGTTGACTACGATATATCTCGAACGGATTAACCGATTTTGATCTGCTTAGCGGCATTCGACACAGTTTTCTGAGGAGAAGAGCTGATTAGATTATGAAATCAATCGGTTAAAAATTATTATTGTTCAGACTGTAGCATAGTTCTGAAGTGGCATGGAGACGCATGGTACAAGTGTTGCTTATGATATATGAGACATATCTGTGATCAAAAGAATGAAAACAGCGCTATAATAACTGCGATAATATGAAGTCCCCCATGTGAATTTATCGTCAGCAGGATTCACGGTCTAAATAAGAAGGCTTAAGGATATGTCCTATTTTATAGGTACTATTTTAAATAACGAGCGCCTAGGTTGTTTAGTGTAACGATGGCAGTGTAGCCTAGTGGATAGCGTACTTGGTACCAGCCTCTAGACTAGACTGTCGTGGGTTCGAATCCCACATGCGCTCATTTTAAATAGTACCTATCTCAAAATTACAGTGAGGTGTCATTTAATTTTCTGTAATTAATTTAAATCGTTATGCAAGCTTCTTTTTTGCCATACCTACTATAAAATAGTTGCTTTACATGCATGTATGTATTGATGTAAAGTGATTTTTGACAGGTCGGTGTACGGGAACGTTTTTTCCCACAATAGCGTGTTGTATATTAAAATTTGAGTACACAATTTACTCACTAGTGCAGGGGTTCCCAAAATTTTTTGATCATGACCCCAATTCAAAATTACAAAAGCCTTCGCGACCCTTAAACGTTTTATCCCCACAATGTACAAAATAGTCTATAAAAAAGATTTTTCAGTAAAAAAATGCAGCAATTCAAATTTAAGTCGTTTATTCAAGAATTTAAGTATACCCCAGAGACCCCCCTCCCGCCTCTTATCTGATTTCGTGTTCTTATTTAGTATTTTTTTTTCTATTATTCGAATTTAATGGTATAATCACGAGAGTTATAAATTCTATAATCACGAAAACAGGCCGTGACCCTAAAAAATCAGCCCGCGACCCCGACTTTGGGAACCCCTGCACTATTTAGTGGAACGTATACAATGGGTCCAAAAGACGAAGAAAGAGAAAAATATAAGATCTGGACGCGGGTAAAGAAAAAATATCAGATTTGGTAAAGTTTAAAAGTTAATTAAATCTTTGCTGACGTAACCTTGGGTATAAACAATAATAATTTAAAAAAATGTTGTATGATTTTTTTAAATGAAGATTTCTGTAATAAAAATCTCCTAAAACATGCAGAATTAATTTTATTACTGCACTAAAAAGTTAAATAAAAAACGTTGACAAAAAAAAACTTCCAAAATTCAACGTGATGTTTACAGCACGTGTATAGCGAATAAAAAAAACGAAGTTTTTGCTTAGTGACAGGAGTATAGTCGATGTCGATGTTGTTCGAAGAGTAGGGCGTGTGTAAACTGTATCCAAGTGCTGTGTGGGTTTGGGTTGGCATCATTGATAGGGTGTGGGGGCGGGGGTGGTGAGACCATTGCAACTAAAACAGTTACATAACATGTGTGTATGTACATACATACATTCCCACATACCACGGATAACAGAACAAATGGAACTATCTGCCCTATGTTACAATAACAAACAGTACAATTATGCAGGAGCGTCTCTACTCCCTAGGGGTTGAAGTACCCGGGTCAAAGACACCTGAGGCGTCCCCTCATTTCCATATTCACAAATGTAGTCCCTACTCCCTAGGGGATTCAGCGCCCGGGTCAAAGACACCTGAGGCGTCCCCCCATTTCCAAATTCACAAATGTAGTCCCTACTCCCTAGGGGTTGCAGCGCCCGGGTCAAAGACACCTGAGACGTCCCCCCATTTCCAAATTCACAAATGTAGTCCCTACTTCCTAGAGGTTGAAGCGCCCGGGTCAAAGACACCTGAGGCGTCCTCCCATTTCCAAATTCACAAATGTAGTCCCTACTCCCTAGGGGTTGCAGCGCTCGGGTCAAAGACACCTGAGACGTCCCCCCATTTCTAAATTCACAAATGTAGTCCCTACTTCCTAGGGGTTGAAGCGCCCGGGTCAAAGACACCTGAGGCGTCCTCCCATTTCCAAATTCACAAATGTAGTCCCTACTCCCTAGGGGTTGCAGCGCCCGGGTCAAAGATACCTGAGACGTCCCCCCATTTCCAAATTCACAAATGTAGTCCCTACTCCCTAGGGGTTGAAGCGCCCGGGTCAAAGACACCTGACGCGTCCCCTCATTTCCATATTCACAAATGTAGTCTCTACTCCCTAGGGGTTGCGGCGCCCGGGTCAAAGACACCTGAGGCGCCCCCCATTTCCAAGTTCACAAAAGTAGATAGTGTAAATATTTTCATTTGGGACGAGCTGCATTCCATGCAATCATTCCAAACATTGTTACACTAAACTAAACAATAACTTTTTGAAATCAAATTAGCATTTAATAATGATTCTCATAACTGTCTGAATACCATCTCAGACTCACAGCTTCAAACCATTTTTGACTTTCTGTTTACATCAAATAATTACCGTGATAATAGCGATGTCATTGGTCATCAATAGAGGTCAACACCCAATCCTTTTATACTTTTTCTACGACCATTTTGTATTCCTTCATTCAAAACTTCTACGTCTAAAAATAAAAAATACATTTTAATTTCTACATTTATTGACTCAATATGGCACATACTATTCATAATTTCGTTCTGAAACTTTGTTGCTGGAATTTCAATTCTTCTTCTTTTTTGATCGTTTTTCATTAAATTTATGGCAATTGGACCTTATTTGCAACTTCAAAGGTAATATATTTCATAATTTTAATTATATTTTAATTTTTACCATATTAACTTCAAAAACATAATGTAAAAATCAAGGTTTTTTTGACAATGTTTTAACAAATTTTAATGTTTAAATTTTTAGCTAAATGACAATTAGGTGAAAAAGATTCTTCCTGAAGATGACATATCTATGTCGAAACATGTAGCAGTGGTAAATAAATTGTTATATTTGCTTACTTGATTTTATATCTTGTGAGGATTTCTTTTCCAATTATTGTTTATAAAAGTGATTAGAAGTATATTCATCATGCACTAAACTACTTACGCGCTCGTTTTTAAGGAGCTTGGCCACTGTATCGCGTAAAAGGCGATTAATTATATGGATATTTTTCGGTTTCAAAATTTAAGTTATATCTGTCGATTTTGCGGTTTTGACATTCTCAGAGGGGGCGTCTAGTGGCGCCCCTGACGCGGCGCCCGGATCAGCTTCACTTGATTGATCCCCCTAGGGACGGCAGTCGGTAAAGACAAGACCTTTTTTTGGATACCACGTACTATCCGACTAAGAACGTCGGTGCGGAAGGGATGGCGGAGAAGATATTCACAATCTGAGACGAGCGTTTTAATACACATTGTCGGAATTAACTACAAGTCGTTCGCTAATTTTCATGCCGCTTACCCTAAATAAGAGCCCCTATGTTGCTATGCACATTCTTTTTCCGACTTTTTTCGCTGATTAAACTATAAGATGGTTATTAACTTTAAAAAATCAATGGAGATGGATTCCTTGACCGCTAGGGGCGCCAGCTATGTAACCACCTCGATTTGTAGACAGATCATAGTACTGTGTACAGAATAAGTTTATTTAAAATAATAAATCATGGCGGTGTGCTGTATTTACCAATATTCAAATCATAGAGGTTTTGTATTTCCAAAGGATTCGGAATTGAAAAGAAGTGATTGCATGCTATCAGAAGAGAAAAAATTCACAGATTTCGCAATCCGTGCAACCATCGAGGACATTGGAAATGATAACAGCATATATGAAAGATAATTAACTGTTTATTATACACACAATATTTATCAATGCACTGTTTAGTTTTGTCAGGAATAACCCTATTATTCTTCTGTTATATACGCGTTCACTTTTGCTTGATTACTTAACTTTTAAATGGATTTTTCTACAGTATTTATTAACATTTGCTCAAAAATAACACCGCAGATCGTCGCAAATACCTCTCAATGAACTAGACATGATATAAAACACATTTCGAAAAAATTGCACTTGTTCAATTTTGCATGATTGCTCCTCACTTGATCGCGACACCGTTGTCTTTTGGCCTTGAACGAAAACTCGTAACTCTGCCCCCATATACAAACATAAACATTTCCAATGTTAAAACTTGATTTCTCGCGCGTTTTTCTATGAAAACCAATGATAACTTAGGTGACTATATACCTGCTGCCATCTATATTACGTTCCTCATATGCACATCTCCATTGAAACCGATCTCATGTTTTCAATAGTTCGTGATATTTCCAGACAAACTTGAGAGTACTGTTTTTCTAAACAATGATGCTATAAATACCCAAAGCTTTACCCAGCCCGTGTGCAAGTGACAACTATTTAATATACGGGTGAATCAATATGTAAATATTTAAACTGTCTCTTTTAAGTTCCGAACCAATAAGTGAAAACGAGGGTACAGTGGCGGCGCTAGGATTTTTTGTTAGGGTGGGCCAGAGTTGAACATAGTGTTCTGAAGGTGGGCCAATAACATTTGTTCCCAAAATTTCAGTGCTTGTTAAAATTTTAACCCAGATTTCTTGCTATAGAATTTATAAGAAAAATTGTTGAAATTTCGAGGGTTAAAAACGTATTTAAAAGATAATTGGGGATTATAATCCAGGGTGGGCCAAGACAGTTTAAGGTGGGCCATGAACCACTCGACCCACCCTATAACGCCGCCACTGCGAGGCAATCAAAAATGATTTTTTCTTAAATAAACCTCTCAAGTTATCTACTAGATAACCCGTCCGGCTTCTCCCGGCTAGCAATACCCCGTCTGGCTTCGCGCGACCAACAATTTATATTTAATGCGTTGCTCACTCGATTCTCTCGAATTTATAATTATCTGCCCATGATTTATTCTTATTATTAAGTGTAATATTATATTAATTCTCACCGCTTTTAACATAACCTGGATTTCAATCTATAATATATTATTACGTGAACACCGAAAATTGTGGTACCTTTTTTTACTATTTATTATAAAAGTAGGGGAATGAAACTTATATCATTCGAAAGGTACTGTGCCATAGATGTACACATGTGTGTAAGTGTATGTAGCCGTTAAGGTAGTTAACATAAAGTGAACATACACACATGATTTCCCCATACGAAACGATTTAACCTCAAATACTTATGTTGTTTCTCTCGTTGTTTAAAGACTTCTAGTGACACACCACGGAGATTCTATGAACTATCAATATTGTCGGATTTCTTCGTTGTCGGTACAGTTATATCGAATTTGTGTTTATAAGGTTATGTGACAAATAAATGTGGATTAACTTTACAGACACAATTGGTCGAGTTTCGAATACATGCGACACTTGTTCAATTAATAAATGCTTAAGTTAACATTAGTGTTAGGAACACCCATCGAATGGTAAAGTTACAACGCAATACTAGAAAAAATCATTTCAAACTTATGTCACCGTCGGGATTCGAACCCGAATCTTCCACTGTTGAGGCATTGTAGAGTAAAGATAACTTGTCCAGCAGGGAACTGGAAGTTTCAGTCTCAATTTAAAATCGCCTGTAGATAACTTACAACGTCTGAGCAAGCAACGTACCTCTTGAACACTCTTTGCTTCTTACGTTCCCTTGCACATATGACTATAAGAGCATTGCTAACTTTATCTATTAAATATATCTATCAATAAGGATTCCAGTTCAAGATAAATGGATATTGTTTTATATGTGTGAACAGACCCGCTAAATAGTCCTGTTCCCGATTCGATGTTTTATGGTATTCCTTGTACCTGGATTATTTTCGTTATTAATTGAATATTAATATGCAAAAAATGTCATTGAATACGTTCTATTTTCAACAAGATTTTATTTTTTTCAAAATGTATGTTTCTATTTTCGTTATTAATTGAATTTTAATATGCAAAAAATGTCTTTGAATATATTCTATTTTCAACGGGGTTTTATTTGTTTTCAAAATGTATATTCTAACTCTAAATCGTTGAGCTTTAATCTCATGGGCTAGCAATAAGATGATGAACGTTATTTTTAACTTCCCATTTGAAGTTGTTATAATGGGTCCGATTTTGCAAATGAAAAATTTGTAAATATATATCTACACGTTTTGAGGTCTCTAGAGTCATACTCTACTGTTTTTAAAGATCTCTCTCTCTCGCTTATCTCAAAAACAAATAATGATATCGACTCCTGATTAGGTTTGCAGGAAATTTCCATTAACGATTTTTTGTTTATAACAAAAAAACTTTAAAAAAATCATTATTTGAATATATGTGAACTCCTTTCATCTCGTTATTTATTACTTCCCACTTCTCTTTTTCGGACTGAATCCAATAGTTTTCATCGGATTCAGTCCGAAAAAAATATATTTTGGAATCTTATAATGAATCATGTTTTGATACTCCCTGTTGTCTGTGTGCATGTGTGTGCGAGGTGTGTGTATGTATGTATGTGTGAATGTGTGTGTCGAATTTTTTTTTGTTGTATTTGCCAGACTAATAATTTTCAAAATTGTGTTTCTTCATTTCGGAAGGTAATAACTTTTCCAAATAAATTTATAGATGTGTGGCTGAACATATCAGTAAAAGTTTTATTTATTTTGAAATTGAACATTCGTTTGAGGTATACATGTACACACTGTTTGAACATAACTCCTTAGATGTGTGTATTTTATAAATTGTAGAAATGTTATTTACTTACCTACTTTACGTTGAAACCAACCCGTTGGTTTCCACTGCGTTAAGTCGAAATTCAATTGATCTGACTTCATTCACTTAACTAAATAATGAAAACCATTTGTATTTCCAATGTTTTAGTTTAAATAATAATAATAATAAATGTCTTTATTGTACGTACTTAAAAATACAGAATTGCGTCAAATAGATATTTTACAGATACTCTGTTAATTTATAAAAATTATTTTCTAAGAGAAAATTTTTTATTTGACATTTAAAGTGTTTGACATCGTTTGTGTCTCTTATATTTTTAGGCAACTTATTGTACACTCGAATCATGGCATTGTGTACTCCTCGACGTGCCACTTCTAAATTTGGTTTATCAATTCTAAGATAATGTTTGTTCCTGGTGTTATAGATTGGCGAATTTATTTTAAACAGGTCCGGATTTGTTTTTATAAACATGACACTTTTTGAAATGTACATGTCTGTCACTGTTAAAATCTTAAAGTTTTTAAATATGGGTCGACAGTGCGTGCGAGGAGCAACACCTGCCATGATTCGAATGCACAATTTTTGTGCAATTAACACTTTATTCACATAGGTGGAGTTTCCCCAAAATTGTATTCCATAATTGAGTATGGAAAAGAAATGTGCATAGTACACACTATTTTTTCAGGGATTTTATTAGATACAGAGCACTGTATAGCTTCGGTAAAATGTATTAAAATATTATACTTTTTTTAGTTTAGCAATGTAATGACAAAATTAAAGGGGCGTGTCTTTCGAGTTTTCCCCTCAATGCACTACCTGGCAGCCAATCCCGATCGGCTCTCCTCTAGCAGCTCATTTCATGAAAAAATTAAAAAACGACATCGTAAGGAGTGAGGGCACCGTCAGAAGTGCCCCCACTCCTGACTGTGTCGTTTTTTAATTCGTTCATAAAATGTGCTGCCAGCGGGGAACCGATCATGATTGGCTGCCAGACAATGCGTTGAGGGGGAAACTCAGTCGACACGCCTCTTTATGTTCGCATAGTTGAAATAATATCCAGGCGGCCGGGCTGGCTGAATTGCGAGATATCAAGAGTATAGTATAGCTATCTGTGATAATTATTGTTGAAAATTATAGTTAAGATTAGAACCAACATATATTAGTGTTTAATTCGTGTTTATACATAATACAAACGTTTCCCCATCACTTCAGACGCCGTTTTTTTTTTCAAACCAAAATCGCTGCCATAGCAATGTTTAATGGCCTTGCTATAGTCGGGCCGCTTAACAGATGGAGTGATCACGTGAAAAGTACATGAATAGTTTTCCATCTGTTAAGCGGCCCGACTTTAGGCTCACTTTCGGGAGAAATCGAGATTCTGGAGACGATCAACAGATACGGTTATTTGGTCTTTGCACCAATCCAAATTTTTGGAACGGAGTGCGATGTTTATTTAGAACATAGTACCTTCAGTTATACGACCGGTACGTGTTAGCGCGTTATACTGTGGCAATACTAAACGAATATAGAGGCTATCGTTTATTAGTTTGGCAGATCGCCTACGGCCTGCCTAACTATTTTAAAGCATCCGAAAGTTTTCTTAACGTAAAAAGATATGTTGGTTGTAATGCAACATTATCCAGTTTAGTCACGTACTTTCATAAAAAATGTTTATAAACAAAATTGTTATATGTTCCTTCGTGTGTATTTATTTAGTTTCGAAGTATTTTTCACTTATTTTTTGACGAGTTTTATTTAAAAACTTTTGACAAACTTGCTTTGAATGAAAATTATTTCTTTTACATTTTTAGGGTTAAAGTTTTTTTTTCCAATTAGATGAATTTACTGCACATTAATAACAATTAATTAATTATTAGTGTAAGGTTCTACTGTACCAAAAAGAACAACTGTGGGTTACGCAACTAGTTTAGTTGCGTAACTCAAAAGTACACCAACGCGGCTATCAAGATTCAATATTTTTTTCACTTCTCAAAACGCGAACGAAAGAGCAAGTTATAATAATATTTTGTATAAACGATTTTTATATTATTTTTTTCTGTTGAATAAAATTTTTGTTTCACAATTATTTTAAGAAATATCTTGTTTATTTTAAAACATCTTACATTAGTAATAATTATGTAACAAGATTTGGAGCCTGGTTTGTATGAAGGAATATTTATTTTGCATTTAGGGACTTTTTGCAAAATACGTTTTTTGCACTCGGGGGACCTCAGGTAGGGAAACTAAGAAAATGTTGACCTGAACTTAGTACCTACTATTCCTCACGTATGGAGTTGGAATGGTAAATAATAATAATAGCATAGTTTATTCAAGAACTGGTTTACAGTGTAGAAGGAGTCAACAATTAACAAAAATTTACATTTAAAATTTAAAAAGAAAGAAAAGAAAACAGACATTAAATTAAATTTTAAAACTGCCTCAATCTATATATAGTAGGTATAGTTAAAAGTCTAAGAAATCAATTGGCGTATTAAAAAATTCGTTAATGAAGTAAAAATTTTCCTGTAATAGAAAGTATTTCAATTTAATAACTGGCAAATTCCTTATTTGTTTTCTTTAGGGTTCCCTAATTTTTCTTTCAACGTAGTTTTAAGAATGCTTTGGAAAATTCTTCGACTTTTCGTAATGAAACAGAAATTTCTAGATATGTATCGATTCCATTTGAATCGCGCTTCACCAGAGGGTTAAAAAAGATTTTTAAAGAAGTAGGATTAAATATTGTATACTCTTCAAGTAATAGTTTGAAAGAAAAATTAGGGAACCCTAAAGAAAAAGTAGAAGAAAAAGAAAAGTCCGGGATTTATGAAATTAGTTGTCAAAATTGTAATAAAAAGTATGTTGGCCAAACGAGAAGATCTATTTCAGTAAGATTTAAAGAGCATATGGCTCATCTAAAATATGGCAGGTTTGATAAATCTAGTGTTGCCCAACATGCATTTGAAAATGACCATAAAATAGACAATAGTAATTTAAAATTAATTAGAAACGTCATTAATATTAGACAACTAGACGCCGTAGAGAGTCTAGAGATTCATAAGTGTAAACATAATATTATGAACAGTGACAAAGGCCCAATTCCAGGTAGCCTGCTTTTTGATTTAGTAAATTAGTTTAGTTTTCAGGTAATTAAAATTAGGTAGCCTATAAATAGGCAGTAATTTTTGTTTAGTCTTTAGTTTTAATCACCTCCTGATGATGCCAACTTGGTTGGCGAAACGTACGTCGAGAGTGTTTGTTATGGTTTGGTGTTTTGTGGTAATTGTAACATTTCGTATGGGGTTAAATTTCAATTTTGAAACGATTCTGAGAATTTTTTCGGCATTTTTGGGCCCAAAAACTTTTTTCGACCCCTAAAAACAACCCTTAAAATGGTCCGATTGGGCCCATTTTAAATAGGCTTCGTGCGGTGATGGATTTCAACGTGCCTACCAAATTTCGTCAAAATCAATTAACTCTTTCGAAAGTTATAGCCCGCACACATATATATATATATCCAATATATATAAATATATATATATATATATATATATATATACATATATAAACAGACATTTCCAAAAATGGTGCCAAATTGTTCAGGAGGCTATGAAACGTCGAGAAGTTTTGGTCCGACCCCTAGGTCCCGCCATCCGACCGACGCCAATAGTGTATGTGCCATATGGCAAATACACTAAAAATGTAATGGTAAAATTATAATTAAGTTTAAGATCCTGTTAAAGTTTTAGATAATGCAATCGGGTACTGAATTTTTACAAATAATTAGAAAAGTTCTTCATTAAAATTTAAAAGTTTGACCCAGAAATTCTAATATCTGTGGGTCCAGCTTCTAAATAAAATTTAATGATAAACTTTTCGAATTTTTTAGAAAATTGAGTTTTAATCCAGATTCCAGAAGAAGTTAAAATCTCATAAAATCTAACTTATAAAAGAATTCGTTTGTGTAAAAGTCGAGGTCTTATATCTGGATAATGTAATTTAGTCGTCTATAGTGGCATTAAAATTAGAAGGAGCCAAGGCGTCACATTGTGCGCACAGTAAACGGTTCGACACGTCGTTATACAACTCAGCTAAAGGCGAATTTACACAGTGCACAGAGCTAGCGTGCAAATTGAGAAGGTCAGCTGCTGTTATGGTTCAAACTTTAGTCAGCTTTTGCCGCTGACATATAGATTTACCGCTTATTACTGCATATTCGCTTTTTAAACGGTTTTATTTTGCTTGACCCCGTATAATTGTTTGTTTGATTGTTTGTTTGTTACTATCTTTGTTTCAAATCTTGCGACAGCTTTTTCAACTACTTCTACTTAACCGATTCTTATAAAACTTTGCACATACATTGAGTTCCCGTGACAACACAATATTATGATAATTTCAGTTTGGTAACGAGGATCTAATGATGGAATCAGGAGGTGGACAATTGAAAGGATGAGGAGTTTGTATAATGATACGGGCCAGAAATCAAACTAAAAACTAGAAAATAAAAATAGGTAAAAAACTTTTAAGTTAAACGGTTTTATTTTAAATCATCAGCTGTGCCAAAAACTAGAAAATAATTAGGACACAAACCAAGGGGCACTTTGTGTTGCTGCGTCAGCGGAATAAGTAATAATCTGGGACTTTTAACAGACTAAAATAAAAACGTGGGACGCATAAAAATCTGTATGACGTCTGTATAATTATTAAATAAGAACGGCTTGTCTAGAAAAATGTATTTCCAAGCCCACCAACAGAAATATTTCAAATGCGCCCCACATTTTTATTTTAGTCTGTTATAAAGTTTCAGATTATTACTTATTCCGCTGACGGAGCGACGCAAAGTGCCCCTTGGTTTGTGTCCTAATCATTTTCTAGTTTTTGGTACAGCTGGTACGCCCTGGCCTCTTCTAATTTTGGAATTGTTCAAGTTGGTACGAGTCTTAAGGGTATTAGTTTAAATATCCGAAAAAGTTAGAGAAACTTCCGAATTAATAAAACAGTTATAGTTTTTTAAAGAAAGAAAGTTATCAGTTAAATTGATCTTAGTGTAAAAAAAACTCGGATAATAAAAATAAAGTAGCAGAAAGCTGTATAAATAGACCAGTGGTAAAGGAGCAGAACTAAAGTGTACAGTATGGAACTTATATAACATATACTTTAAACCAGTGGCACCTAATATTATATGTGAAATTTAAATTGGAAAGACGAGCCAGAATTATCTGGGCGTATGCCACACGTTAATTTTTTTATTTGTACTTTGTTGGTCACAGAGGACGAAAATTTTTATCTAAAACAACCCCTGGAATAACTGTAGAACACACCACTCTATCTGCATGCCAAATTTCAACTTCTTACAACTAACTGTTTAGAAGTTAGGCCTTTGACAGACAATTATGAGTCTCATTATAAGGGATCTTATAGTATACGGAACCCTAAAAATAATCAAGTAAATAAAGAAATACTTGCTTAACGATTATTTTAAAATAAAGAATCTGAAAGTAAATTAGTTAATTTCGAAACAGTTTATTGTCCCCAATTTTTTTTTAAATTCAAGAATACCAAAATTGCACAAACTAAATATTATTTTTGAAAGTTTGAGAACTACTGCTTTTAACTTCGAGTGAGTACAATTCTCGTTCAGAGTCCAGTACATCGTCAAGGGGAAATCTTCAATTAAAAGTTTTACTTCTTTACAAAACAAACACCTATGTTCCAAAAACATTTCAAACAAAGATCATGTCCATCCAGAGCGTAGTTTTGGCCAGATTTATTTAACGAAACATTTTTGAAGTGAACCTTCTTTAGCTGCGCCTGCGATGAAAGTAATTTTGTTCAACATCGTAACGAAATCGAAAAACGACACAATCAGAAGTGGGGGAATTAAGCTGATATAGCGGGAAATCGCAATCGATTGGCTGGCGGGTAGTGTAGGTACGAATGTACTGAGAGGAAACTCAATCGACACGCCTCTTTCTGTATAGTGTTTACTTGGTTACAAAAGTTTGTGCATAAAGTTTCATTTCAGGCGCGTAAGATTTGCATGCAGTTATTTTCATTATCTCTACGTTCTATTTCTTGTATTCTAAATCATTTTTTTCACATGTTTGATATTTGCAAAGAGTAATTAATTCGTAAATATAAAACTTTTTTGTAGTATGATTCTTGATCCTTCATTAGGGCTTCAACCTAACCCTTTAGCTTTAAAAATACCGTCGGGAGAAGGGTATTTAGGCGAGAGGAAAAGATTTGAGATGAAGAGTGCAGGGGGTTACTTCCAATAGAGAATACTCTACCAGAGGGGTTAAAACCGATAAATTTTGACAAAAAGCACCGTTAAAAAATGAGAAATTTAAATCAGCAGCAAGGGCAGAGACAACAATGGCTTAAGTCGAACAGCTTGCAATAAAATGTGTATTAAATTGTTAATATAGTCTACAATATGAAACTTGGTAATTATTAAGTTTTAGAATTGAATGTGACATAGTCTTCTCTTACAAAGGAGACTGCGATCAACCTGCTATACTTTCGTTGCATCTCGCCTTTGTAAGAAATAACAACGGCCAAGTCACGAACCGCTGTTCAATACCATCTTTACCGACATCGATACCAGCCTACATACCCCGACAGCAGAGGTGCTTTTCTTCTCTAGGTATCTACAGCCGGCTCAAAATTAATGCTCATAAAAAAATCTTTGCATTCAACGTTCTCTAAAAATAGGATTGCCATCCGTTCTCTTTTTCCCGGACACCATCCTGTTTTAAGGCGTTCTGGGGATTTTTCGAATACATAACGCCCTAAAACAGGATGGTGTTCTTAAACTCTCGATGTACGTACATCGAGGGTTTAAGAACATTCGTAAATTCACATCTCCTGGACACCATCCTGTTTTAGGGCGTTATGTATTCGAAAAATCTCCCGAACGCCTTAAACAGGATGGTGTTCTTAAACCCTCGATGTACGTACATCGAGGGTTTAAGAACATTCGTAAATTCACATCTCCTGGACACCATCCTGTTTTAGGGCGTTATGTATTCGAAAAATCCCCCGAACGCCTTCAACAGGATGGTGTTCTTAAACCCTCGATGTACGTACATCGAGGGTTTAAGAACATTCGTAAATTCACATCTCCTGGACACCATCCTGTTTTAGGGCGTTATGTATTCGAAAAATCCCCCGAACGCCTTAAACAGGATGGTGTTCTTAAACCCTCGATGTACGTACATCGAGGGTTTAAGAACATTCGTAAATTCACATCTCCTGGACACCATCCTGTTTTAGGGCGTTATGTATTCGAAAAATCCCCCGAACGCCATAAAACAGGATGGTGTTCTTAAACCCTCGATGTACGTACATCGAGGGTTTAAGAACATTCGTAAATTCACATCTCCTGGACACCATCCTGTTTTAGGGCGTTATGTATTCGAAAAATCCCCCGAACGCCTTAAACAGGATGGTGTTCTTAAACCCTCGATGTACGTACATCGAGGGTTTAAGAACATTCGTAAATTCACATCTCCTGGACACCATCCTGTTTTAGGGCGTTATGTATTCGAAAAATCCCCCGAACGCCTTAAACAGGATGGTGTTCTTAAACCCTCGATGTACGTACATCGAGGGTTTAAGAACATTCGTAAATTCACATCTCCTGGACACCATCCTGTTTTAGGGCGTTATGTATTCGAAAAATCCCCCGAACGCCATAAAACAGGATGGTGTTCTTAAACCCTCGATGTACGTACATCGAGGGTTTAAGAACATTCGTAAATTCACATCTCTTGGACACCATCCTGTTTTAGGGCGTTATGTATTCGAAAAATCCTCCGAGCGGCTTAAAACAAGATGGTGTTCTTAAACCCTCGATGTACGTACATCGAGGGTTTAAGGACATTCGTAAATTCAGATCTCTTGTTATAAATGTTTCACTGTTTATTTGCATTTTTGCAGGCTTCTGGGTTATAATAATTATATCGAACGAATGAGTATAATAAAACTAAATTTAGTCGACTAAAGCACACTACAGAAGTGAAACTACGTCGGACAAAACCCAGTTTGTAAGTGAGCAAACTACAAATTATAAATGGTACTCTATAAAAAAATAATTAATGACATTTTTTTTTTACGTTTTCCCCTGGAATTAACTCAAATTCTTTAATAATCCAATTTTTACACATATAGTGTCAAAAAAGTCCCGGAAATTTTGTTTTTCGATTTGGGAATCCTAGTTGTGAAAGTTTATATTAGAAATCGTGTCCATCGTGATTATAATAAAATTAAGAATAATCGCAGGATAGTGGACAAAATATTTGGTTTATTTAATTGAATGTACGACGTTTCGTCTATATATTTAGACTTTTTCAAGTACATAAAAATAACAATATTTATGAAAATATTTTCATAAATATTGTTATTTATGAAAATATTTTCATAAATATTGTTATTTTTGTGTACTTGAAAAAGTCTAAATATATAGACGAAACGTCGTACATTCAATTAAATAAACCAAATATTTTGTCCACTATCCTGCGATTATTCTTAATTTTACTAGTTGTGAAAGGTTATATCGTCAGTACTATAAATTTGAACATCTTCTATAATTATGGTGTATATAATATTTTGATTATTTTTAAACGGTTTTATTTAGCTTGACCCCGTATATTTATTTGTATTTTTGTTTATATATTTGTTTCAAATCTTGCGACCGATTTTTCACCCAGTTCCCGTTATCCGATTGAGTTGAAATTTTGCACACATGTGTAGCTCCGGTGACAATACAATATTATGGTAACTAGCTGACTGACCCGGTTCACGTCCGGGTGCAAATCGCATTTTTGAATTTTCACAGGCAGAAGGTCTTGCTCCGGTTACGTTTCAGTGGATCGGATAAATGTAATAAAATCAGACTAAGCAAATAAAGCACACTAAAAAATTAAAAATAAAAATACATAAAAATACTTTTAAGTTAAAAGTATAAATGTACTAAAAAGAAAAAAATAATATTTAATTTAGGTTCATAAGAATAAAAGCGTGGATCGTGACTGTAATAAATTATCATAGAGTTTACGACCCACGCTTTTACACTTATGAACCTAAATTAAATATTATTTTTTTCTTTTTAGTACATTTATAAAACCGTTTAACTTAAAAGTTGTTTTACCTATTAACATTGGAAATGTTTATGTTCGTATATGGGGGCATAGGTACGAGTTTTCGTTCAAGGCCAAAAGACAACGGTGTCGCGATCAAGTGAGGAGCAATCATGCAAAATTGAACAAGTGCAATTTTTTCGAAATGTGTTTTATATCATGTCTAGTTAATTGAGAGGTATTTGCGACGATCTGCGGTATTATTTTTGAGCAAATGTTAATAAATACTGTAGAAAAATCCATTTAAAAGTTAAGTAATCAAGCAAAAGTGAACGCGTATATAACAGAAGAATAATAGGGTTATTCCTGACAAAACTAAACAGTGCATTGATAAATATTGTGTGTATAATAAACAGTTAATTATGTTTCATATATGCTGTTATCATTTCCAATGTCCTCGATGGTTGCAAGGATTGCGAAATCTGTGAATTTTTTTTTATACTCTAACAATAAAAATGTGTAAACAAAATTTATAATCATTTTTACGTGACATCTTAAAACGATCGGGAAAATGGAAGCTGAATAGCAGAAATATGCTTGTGCCGCTTCTAAACCGACGACGCGAAAATTAGATATTGTGTTAAAAATCGTTTTAGCGAAACATGAGGTACTTTAAATGCAAGAGGCAAACCGAACCTGTGTATATGCGGTATTGTGTTTGGTTAAAAACGATAACTGCCAGTTTTACGTAGGCGCAAAACGTTCTCGGTGCACTCCGACACACTGCTGGTTCGTCTGATACGCGAGAGAACAGTAATCTTCTTTCTCATCTTCGTTTCCTGTCCTCTCGTTTCTTTTTCCGTTGCACTAAGGATGCGATAATATAGGGTCGTCCCGCGTATCAAAATTTGATAATTTTGAACAACAAATAGTATAATAGAACTTTTTTGTTCTTATATCCTTCCTCTTAAATGCAAACAAGAATTAAATAAATATATTATCTACATAGGTACGCGAGGACAGTGTGGTGTAACGATTAGCGCAGCCGACCTTTGGATCACACTGTCGTGGGTTCGAATCCCACCTTCGCTCATGGATGTTTTGTGATGTCATTTAGTTTTAAAGAAGTTGTTATTTAATGTAATTAAGACACCAATGACCTAAGTTGTCGACGCATATATAATCTACAATAAATAAAATACATAGGTACAGGATGTTTCATAATGAGCCATTTTCCTGAGAGTAGTTCTTTCAATTATCCACGAGAGACAGCACTTGTGGTAGGGACAAACATTTTTTATTCCCCATTAGTGTCGTGTCAATTTAGTGGTATAAATTAATTTAATAATAATAATAATTTAATAATTAAGTCATACCACTAAAATTACACGCCACTGATGGGGAAGAAATAATACTTGGCCCTACCACACGTGCTGCCTTTCGTGTATAATAATTGAAAGAACTACTCTCAGGAAAATGGCTCGTTGAATGTCAATATTGAAGGGGGTTTATTTCAGCATGATTTTAAGACAAAGTTCATATAAAGATAGCTCGGTTTCGCTTTATTTTTAATATTATAGTAGGTACAGGATGATAACATTTTTTTTTTTTTGAAAAATCCGAGACTACACTAATTCAACAACCATGATAGTAGGCCGTGATTGTTGAATTATTGTTTAATTATTATTCTCAATTAAAATTATTAGGTAACTAATTTAATAAAAATATATAATGTAAGTAGTTTCGGAAAAATAATTTTTTGAAAAAATCATCCTGTGTATCAAAAATAAAGCGAAAACTGACCTATGTTTATATGAATTTTTTGTCTTAAAATCATGCGCAGTTTAACCCCCTTCAATATTGACATTCAATTGTGAAACACCCTGCATATTCTAAACCGCCATATGATGACGTAGAAGACAATTCCTTATATCAATAGAAAGAGATGTATATAAGTTATCTTCTTTGTAATTTGCTTTCAATTTGACAAATAAATAGGCGTGACACAGTTATAGTCGGGCCGCTTAACAAATGGAGCAATGAAAACGCATGATCACTGCGTGATCACCGCGTGCAAAGTACCTGATTGGTTGCTTGAACGTTCGGAAACGAAACTATATGCGAAGGCCACGCCTGCGGCGCAAGCTATTCATGTGCTTTTCACGAGATCACTCTATCTGTTTAAGCGGCCCGACTATAGTTATAAAGTTCCCATAAAACAGTAAAACGACCCAAACACTTTTTCCTAGACGCATGTTTCGCTAAAACATCATCAGTAGATTATCAAAATCAGTTTAGATTCTCTTGATGATGCTATGTATGGTTAACGAGAAAAAAGTGCTTCACTACAAATATTTTTTAAATTTGAAAAACAGGTTTTCTTTTCATTTTTCCATTCAAAGTTTTTACATCCCTGTTAATGACTAATCATTTTTCTTTTATCGGCATTTTCTCTTTCATTTTTGTGTATACGCAGTCATGAAATAGAATGACGCATATTTTTATTTAGATAAGAGCTAAAAGAATTTAAAATGTTGAGGAAATGGTGTGAAATTTTATATAAATGTTTAGCTGTAGAAATATTTAAAATAACAAAAATATATATGGTATTTTTTGCCATTCCCACTACAAAATAACCACTTTTTACTTCAACAAAATTTCACAGATCATTTGCGTCTCCAACCTCACAGGCTTTGATTAAGTAGGTAATATCTTGCGGATCAGAGCGAATAAACATAAATCTCTATGGAATTTGTTTAATTTCCACACTAGTGTGTTTTGAAAACACTTTCAACACACCTGCCTGTTAAGTTACCCATTATATGCATAGATACATACATGCATGTAAAGTGGCTATTTTATAGTGAATATGGCAAAAAATAACGACTTAAAATAAAAAAAAAAATAGAATAACATGACATTAAGACTATCTACAATTAATATTATAATTATTTCCGAATAATTCCGAGTCAAAGTAGTGGGGGTTTTAATAATTAACGCGAACGAAATTCCCCACGGTGTATAGGAAACACGCTTGAGAACACATCTAGGACATGCAGCCGTTTGAGTACGGCGTCGTAGGTCCCACTTCCAGAACGGCGTCGGGGCGGACCTCCTTGTGTGTCGTTGTCAATGAGCTCGTGTGTGTGTGTGTGTGTACGTGTGTGAGGTAGCACATCCCTCGGGACTGACACGAAGCAAAGACGGGATACGACGCATGTACTGTACGAAGTGTCTTCTGTTGAGAAACTACCAGTTACTTACAACTAGGAGTGCTCAACATTTTGATAATTATTAATGACGAATCATCTTCTTTGAAAAAGATATACGAATATAACGAGAGTGAGCATGTTCGAATAATGATTTGCATATTACTTCAGGGTGAGATAAGGGAATTTCATAAACGAACTAATTTTATGTGTCAGATGGATGCCTTGGAATACAGTTTTCAAGGCACCCCCCTGTTGAATCGGTTCTTTAATTCAGTACATATTTATAAATTTTTTGATGTTTCTCTAATATTCGCCCCAAATTATTTCAATTCTCTGTAAACCTTTCCGAGGTCATTTGAAATCGTCGGAAATACGACTCAAATCGCTTTAATTACTTGTTGAACCGGTTTCGTAATTCAGTTTGTAATTAAGAATTTTGATGATGTTTCTCTAAAATTTGCCCCAAATTATTTCAAAACTCTGAAGACCTCTCCAAGGTCAACTAAAATAGTCGAAACTACGACTCAAAACGCTGTAACTGCTTTTTTTTTAACTGAATGGGCTTTGCTTTGACAAGCAATTAGCCAGTGCGGGTTTAAAAGTTTGATAATTAAAAACCATATAAGCGACGCGATAAAACACAACATAAATGACAGGGACACAAGAGGGACAAAACTAAGGGATGGATAGGGGGCATGTGTAATTACTTGTTGAATCGGTTTCGCAATTCAGTTTGCAATTAAGAACTTTGCTGATGTTTCTCTAAAATTTGCCCCAAATCATTTCAAAGCTCCGTAAACTTCTCCGAGGTCAACTGAAATCGTCGAAACTACAAGTCAAAACGCTGTAACTACTTGTTGAACCAGTTTCGTAATTCAGTTCGTAATTAAGAATTTTGCTGATGTTTCTCTAATATTCGCCCCAAATCATTTCAATTCTCTGTGGACCTCTCCGAGGTCAACTGAAATCGTCGAAACTACAAGTCAAAACGCTGTAACTACTTGTTGAACCAGTTTCGTAATTCAGTTCGTAATTAAGAATTTTGCTGATGTTTCTCTAATATTCGCCCCAAATCATTTCAATTCTCTGTGGACCTCTCCGAGGTCAACTGAAATCGTCGAAACTACAAGTCAAAACGCTGTAACTACTTGTTGAACCAGTTTCGTAATTTAATTCGTATAATTAAGAAATTTGCTGATGTTTCGGAAATATTCGCCCCAAATCGTTTCAATTCTCTGTAGACCTCTCCAAAATCCAAGGTCATTTGAAATTGTCGAAAATACTAGTCAAATCACAACCGGTTGGATCGGTTCCTCAGTTCGATATGTTAGACACCGCAATCTTAGTGGTACGACATAACATAACCTAAAAGATCTTATATCGTGTGGTGTTTAAAGAACTTCACGTGTTGAGTCGGTAACGGTGCAGAAACGTTTTGGCTCAACTAGCGTGCCGATTCGCTCGTCTTGCAGCTCCATCCCTGTGCTTTCACAGTCTGATGCACGGCGCGGCTCTTGCTGATGCACATCGGTGTCTCTTTGGATAAAATCCGATTATGCTGAATTTTTATTATTTGTTCTCAAATAGATTATTTTAAACACTTTAAAATTAAATAAAACACAGCGCTAAAAATTATTTCCACCTTATATTTTATTAGCGGTCTCGCCCGGCTTCGCCCGGCTTCGCCCGGGTGCTATGAATTTATATGAAGATAAAGATTAAACACCCGCCCCTCCACCATATATACAAGTCTTCTACCATACACGGTAATCTAGCGGTGCCGCTCGGCTTCGCCCGGGTGCTATGCATTTATATAAAGATAAAGATTGAACACCCGCTCCTCTACCATATATACAAGGACTTCCACCATGCACGGTAAATTAGTGGTCCCGCCCGGCTTTGCCCGGGTGCTATGAATTTATATAAAGATAAAAATTAAACACCCGTCCTTCCACCATATATACAAGTACTTCCACCATGCACGGTAATTTAGCGGTCCCGCCCGGCTTCGCCCGAGTGCTAAGAATTTATGAAACTACAGAAACCTTTCCGGTAGTTAGCACAATAACTCACCAAAGTTTCATCGTAATCGGATCAATAGTATAGGAACGCATACGGGACAAAGAAACAAATCATTTTTATATAATACATAATATTATAATATAGATTAAGGCCTATTGTACACTGATCGAAGAAAAACGTTGTCAAACAAAACTGTTTTGTCTGAATCTGTTTTTAAATGGATTTAATTCACACTGATCAAATACCGCCTTAAAGCAGAATACAACACTTTCAAACACCTACCAACAAAATGTTTGGTTGAAAAACATTTTGTTTGATCAATGTGCATTGACGTCCAACAATTTGTTGTTCAACACAACAACATGTTTTTGAATACAACAAAACGTTTTGTTTGATGTTTTCGTTTGATCAGTGTGCAATGGGCCTTAGACATAATAATGTGCGTTGATGAATGCATTTTTGACCGAACTCCCCGTGACTTAGCATTGTACGTTGTATAGTCTAAAGTACTCCCAAGATATACCACCAAGAAAACAAAATTTAAATCGGCTCAGAGGTTTTGAAATAAATCGCGACAATACAGACATACACGAAAAGGGTACATAAATATTAGAATTATAGAATTCAATAGTTTTTCCGCTTTATGCAATATGTAGGTAGGTACATAGAAAATTGACAGTATACAATAGAAATAAAAATCTTCATATTATATTATCTGCAAGTGAATCTTTTATTGACTATTGTTTTAATTTTTTTGTTAATAAAAAATTATTAATAATATAACAAGTATTGCTGTTGGTTTTCCTTAAATACAGACGCTAATGACCTCAGTTGTCGAGCGTAATCTATAATATCTATCTTCATTGTAAATCACAATTAAAGCTTTCTGTATGAGGACAATATATTTACAATCTTTTTATAAGATTAATTTTAATATTTAAAAGTTTATTTTCTCACTTTATGCAATAACTTATTACACGGAGTAAAGTTGCCTTTTTAGTTTGCAATTTATACATTTACTATATCAAATGATTTATTGAGACTCTTTTATAAGTGTCTTTAAACTGTAATATCGATTTTTATTTAAATATTAATATAATGTTTTTCTTTGTTTCAGGTAAGTTATATCAGATCTTGCAGTTTTCATTCTCCAAAAATATGTTCAAATATGCAAAGGTAAATAATAAGAAATATATTTTTTCTAATTAAAAATAACAAAACTTGGGATTGATTCGCGTTTTTTGTTAATAGAAAACGCCCTTAAACGCGTTTATATCGATAAGCAGCAGAAGTAAAAATTGTGAAGCACTTCTTTGCAACTTAATTTACAATAATCTCTTACGAACGCAGTCCCTATTTATTGTGGGTCCTTAATTACATCAATGACAAATATCTAAAGCGTTTTAAGAAACCTTGTATGATAGGTTTCTTAATTCTGTACTGATGTTTTTGAGAAATTGGAACAGCAAATATTAATGGTCTCAATCCTGCACAAAATTAAATTTCCATAATTTCGAGATAATTTTAGAGAATCCCGTGATTGAAAAACAGAACAGAAATAGGTATTTTATTATATTTATTGTAAAAATAAGTGGGTAATTAAAGTAGTTATATACTTAGTAAAGTATTTAGTAATTAGTGATTAGTGATTAGTAATTAGTAAAATACTTTTTATTTATTGAACCAGTTTCTGAGAAATATTAGTTCATTAAAAGTTTCATCTTCTTGGGGATATCTGAAGTTGATGATAACATCCTTTCTGACTCATTAGATTTTTGAGCCATAATTATAGTCTACCAACTACTAGACACACAAAAAGTCGCACAAATAAATTTCTAGGAAGTCCCTGCAAATCGACAGACATGGACGCAACATACGAGATGTAAATCTGGGAATTTCTGAATCGAATTCCGAGGATTTTTGAGACCAAAATTCTATACAAAGCTTGAGATTAAGTGAATATATTATATATTTTCTTTCTAAATATATTTTAAAAGTTTTGAAGACTTCGATGTTAAAATACATGAAAGCTGACAATTTTTCCCTAGTTCGTGAGCAGTGTCCCATACACGTACATAGATAAGGGTTTAAATATCATAAATGGCTGATCCCGGAGTCTCCAGCTTACTTACAGGACACATAGCCACCAACACACAAAAATGCGAAAGTGTCGCTAAGAAAGGTCGTTAATCTTCTGTTTATAGGCCCCCAGGGACCAGTAAGGGTGAAGAAGATAGACTATTGTGTCTGTGTTGTTTCATAAGATCGCCGTATGCACACTAGGTAATCAGTTATATAGCCCCGACCCTTAATGTACATAATCTTACATTATACATGATTTTATCAGCGATTTTATTAAGGGTCCCCGCCGTTGATTGACGTTTTCGAAGTAATTAATATCAGTAAACAAGATTTAAAATTTAAAAAATCAATTATTGTAACTTACTATGTATTCTGAATTGTACAAACCAAGAGTGGTGTAATGACCATGCAGTCGAACACCTTTTATTAAATAAAAAAAAATTTAAAAATGAGTCCAAGGTACTCTTAAGAAATTTGTAAGTCTATTCATATTCAAGATAGAATGGAGGACAGTGTAGTGTAACGGATAGCGTAGCGGCCTTTGGATCACACTGTCGTGGGTGCGAATCCCACCTCCGCTCATAGAAGTTTTGTGATGTCATTTTGATTTAAGTGATTTTTTATTTAATGTAATTAAGACGCTAATGACCTAAGTTGTCGACGCGTCTATAATCCACAATAAATAAAAGATAGAGTGACATACTGTGTGCGTGATCAGCTCGTAGTCGTGTCCCTTTGTTTCTTGAGTTGTGATTGGCCGGTCGGGAGAATTTCAAATTTTGCTAATGTACTGCATCGTATTTACCCATTTTATTTTCTGGTAAGTTGTATAGAATGTATTTTTTCAAATATTACTCTCTCTTGAAAATGAATAGACAGTAGATTGTATGTTCAGATATGTAATGAAGAATATTACTGACGCGAGTAGTGACAGTATGTTAAAACGAGCGATTTAGAGAGTTTTAACAGTCACACGAGTCATGATATCATTACGCTTGAGAAATATATGGTATTTTTTGCCATACCTACTATAAAATACCTACTGTTCACTTCAGTTTCAGTATTTTCAAAAAATGTTGATATAGTTTGATATAGTTTTATAGTAGACCATGGGCTATCGCAGTGCGCACGCACAGTAGCAATAAACATAAATCACTATGGAAATGGCATTATTTTCCACACATGTGTGTTTTGAAAACACTTTCAACACACCTTCCTGTTAACTGACCTATTCCATGCATATACATACACGCATGTAAAAACTATTTTATAGTGGGTATGGCAAAAAATTACTTAAAAATATATTAGTAAAAAAACTTTTTAGAGACAAGCTTTTATTGAAATGTACTAAAAAGCAAAAAATAATATTTAATAATTTAGGTTCATAGTTATTATAAAAGCGTGGGTTGTAAACTCTAAGTATGATAGTTTATTAGTCTCAACCCCCGCTTTTATAATAATTAGGAACCTAATTTATTAAATATTATTTTTTCCTTTTTAGTACATTTCAATAAAATCTTGTTTCTAAAAAGTTTTTTTACTAATATTTTATTTTGTTCATTTTAGTCTTTCAATATTTTACAACCTCCCCTTTGACACCCGTAGGGGTTGAATTTCGAAAAATCCTTTCTTAATGGATGCTTACGTCAGGAAAGGAATGTACTGTCCAAATTTCAAGTTTCTAGCTTCAGCGATGGGCGTTGATTAGTCAAAAAAGACCCTACATCCCCGTTTGAACCCCTTAGGTGTTGAATTTATTTCTTAAAAACGATTTATTCATGTATTATTATCGGGAATACATATGTGTACAAAATTTCAAATCGATGGGATACGTGGAAGTCGTTCAAAATTGACAACAAACAAACAAACTAACATACAAACATTGCAAATTAAATAAATGCTTGTGTAAGCTAACTAAAAAAGTCTTGGCGTACAGTATTTCAAAATAGATAGTTTAATTATCAATTTATTGATAAGGTTTATTTTGAGAACATATTATATTTCAGAAAGTTATGCAATATTGAATCAAGGATAATTAAAATCATAAGTTAAAGGAACACCTTCTGGTTTTGTACCTAACTTCAGTACTATCTGATAATATCGATTCATGCATAGGTTATTATGCAAGTAGTTCAAGTTGTGGTGAAGTTTTCCTCTTTATCGACTCCCAATAATAATAATAATAACGAACGTGTTATGGTAAACAGATGTGAAATTTGAAACCGTAACTTAGTTACACCGACTGTTCAAAGTTCTGTACGTTATCGCTAACAAAATGTTTCCTTGATTGTGACAGAACTCGTTTCTTTATCGCATTTAGGTTCTGTGTAAATCAGCGTTTCCTAAACTTTTTCAGCTGCGAACCCCTTCGAGAATAGTAAAATTGTCGTGAACCCCCATTAATATAAAACAGAGTAATTTATTTTATTTATTTTTGAAGTAAAAACTTCCTTAGGCGCGTTAGGCACTCTTTGCCTGGGTACTGAAATAAAGTGAGATTTTTCTGAAAATGCTTCTCGAAAATTGATTTTCTCTTTTGTTTCCAAAACTATAATACAGCTAAAATTTCGAAAAAAAGACTAGCGGTGTTACAGGTATACATATACTTTACAGGAAAATTATTACGGTGCTTCTAAATAATATGGTTGATAGTACGGAATCGTCAACACGCACTTTCTTATGTTGGTACCTTTAAATAATTGAATCGTATTCTACAATATAAAACTGCGATAACTGATGATATTACGTCATAAAACTCTCTAATACGTTCGTTTACAACTACCTATTTTCATAAGTTACAGTTGACTGTCTTTTTATATCCCTTTAAAAAGTGCATCATATGAAGATGAACAAAAAGAAGCGTTGACAGTTAACTTTATTATTAATGTAGACGATGCTGTTCCGCGGAGCTGCATTTTAAAATTTTTAGTTTGTGTTACGGCGTTGCCACATCAAAACATTTCTATTAATAAGAAAATTAATGAAATTATGAAAAAAAATCGGGAAAAATAACATTTTTATTTAAAGTGATTCATTTGTTTTTTTTAAACCACCTAGGGTTATTTGAACCTAGCGGCAATTCATAATTAACTTCCCACTGGAAGTTATTGTAATGGGTCCGAAAATCGAAATCAAAAAGGAAAAAAAATTTTTATGTTTCAAGGTCACTACACTATTTTTACACTACTTTTAGAAAGATGTCTGTGTGTGTGTGTGTGTGTGTGTGTGTGTGTACGTACGTACGTACGTACGTACGTACGTATGTGTACATTTCTTTCAAAGACGAAATCTCGAGAACGAAAAATGATATCGACTACGTTAGGGTGCCAATCGACGCGTATTAACGTAAATATGATCTGAAAGAAATTTTTTCAAAATCGGTTCAGCCGTTCTTTTTTCTTAACCAAATAACCTCCAAAAAAGTAGATTTTACACAATATCTCGCGAATAAAAAATTATATCGACTTCGTAAGGGTGTCAATCGAGGCGTGTTAACGTCATTTTGATCCGACATAAATTTTATAAAAATCGGTTCAGCCGTTTTTTTTTTTTTTTTTTTTTTTAATTATTGATGTTTTAATGATTGAAATGATTACTTTTCTGTGTAATATCTAATTTAATTATTATTATTAAATATTTATCAAACTGGGAAGTTCGTCGTGTGGACCTCAAGGGTCGCACTTTAGTCCTAATAAACGACCCACCTCACGGCTTGTTTAAAATTGTGTTTTAAAGACCACCAACAGCTAAGGTTATTTGGGCCTAGCACCAATTCATATTTTCATTTCATTATTTTTTTAAATAATAAATTGAAAAGCCAATTGACACTTTTAATTGAGGAACCATAGCGATGCCATATAAACAACAGCATTGCTACACGCTCGGCTATTCTCAAGCCCCAATTCATAATTTAAAATTATTATTTTTTTATAATAAATCCAATCGATATTTTTTTTACTAGTCTTCTGATTAGAACCTGAGAACTGGGGATTTGTAATAGAGAAGTCACGGAAACGTCGTATAAATTATAAACAACTGCATCTCTACGGGCTCGGTTAATTTCGAACCCTAATAACCAAATTTTTTAACAGGTTTGCTCATCGAAATTAAGTCAGATTATTAAAATAAATAAATAAATAATTTTATTATTCTTAATAAGCTTTTTCAGAATACAAGAGAGTCTCTTTAAATGTTAACATTCACAAAAATATCGAGTTTGGGACAAGAATCTTTAAATTTTCCCCAAATTTGAAGGCTTTCTTTAAAATCTCCAATAATTACAAAATAAAATATAGTTACTTCTTACCACAACAATTTTATTGATGGATGTACATTTCGAAAGCTAAGCTTTTATCTTCAGCGAACATGTAGTGTTCGCTGAAGATGAAAGCTTAGCTTTCGAAATGTACATCCATCAATAAAACTGTTGTGGTAAGAAGTAACTATATTTTATTTTGTTTTTATTCCAACCACAGTGCTCATATATATTTTTATCTCCAATAATTGTTCTACGAGGTAACTTATTTTTTCTAATTTCGCAACGTGGTTTAATTTATTTAAGTATGATAAATACAACACATTAAAAAAAATCTTTCATATTCTCGTCTTTTTTTATATTAATAAAATGGAATATTTTATCTGCAGTGTGGTAATAATTTTTAAAGAGAAGATGCTTACGATAGCTGTGACACAGGTAATAAAGCTTTTTGAATATGACGTTATTATGTTCCAGGTAATAAAACAACTAGTGCTTTTCTCGTGTTTACCATTATCACATGTAAAATACACATTCGAAATATATGGTATATACCATATACAAACACATGGATAATATATACACAGTATAAGGCTTTGTATAATATCGTACATGCACCGAAATATACAGTTTGCGCATGCTTCAACCATTTTGTTTTGACTCTTACGTGATTCCAATTAGTGATGCGCAATACGAGATGTTTTATAGTCGATTATCTCGATTGTTCAAACAGCTCGATGACTCTCGATGGTTGTCACTTGGACTCGATTGTTCTTGTTTCATAGTTCACCGAGACCGAGTCGCATAGTATTGAATCGTACACTGTCGAAATCCACGTAATATAGAATCGTTCATCACTCAACAACTGTGGTCGAGTCGGCGATCGATTGTGCAGTAATCGCGTAATACGAATTCAATAGTGAAGAGATCACAGAGTAGTGAGTACCGAGTGAACAGTGTGAACAGTGAACAATCAACGAGTCGCGTGAACGTCAGTCGACTAGCATATAACCTTGAATCGCGATTATATGTATTCTCATTCGCTGCTATTGCTATAACCTATGTGCCACATAATATACAATCGTTCATCACTCAACAACTGTGGTCAAGTCGATGGTTGATTGTGGAGCAATCGCGTAATTCGAATTCAATAGTGAAGAGATCACAGAGTAGTGACAACCGAATGAGCAGTGTGAACAGTGAATAATCAACGAGTCGCGTGAACAGTGAACAATCAACGAGTCGCCAGAACGTCAGTCGACTAGCATATAACTTTGAATCGCGATTATATTTATTCTCATTCGCTGCTATTGCTATAACCTATGTGGCAAATAATCCACTTGAACAATCGAACATTTCGATTGTAAAATGAAACTCCGAGTCGATTGTGGACTCGATTGTTATTATGAACGATTACAATTGTTTCGATTATAAAAATATCTCGTATCGCCCATCACTAATTCCAATGACTGGATTTTTAACTTCCCACTGGAAGTTATTGTAATGGGTCCGAAAATCGAAATCAAAAAGGAAAAAAAATTTTTATATTTCAAGGTCACTACACTATTTTTACACTACTTTTAGAAAGATGTCTGTGTGTGTGTGTGTGTGTGTGTACGTACGTACGTACGTACGTATGTGTCCATTTCTTTCTAAGACGAAATCTCGAGAACGAAAAATGATATCGACTACGTTGGGGTGCCAATCGACGCGTATTAACGTAAATATGATCTGAAAGGAATTTTTTTAAAATCGGTTCAGCCGTTCTTTTTTCTTAACCAAATAACCTCCAAAAAAGTAGATTTTACGCAATATCTCGCGAATAAAAAATTATATCGACTTCGTAAGGGTGTCAATCGAGGCGTGTTAACGTCATTTTGATCCGACATAAATTTTATAAAAATCGGTTCAGCCGTTTTTTTTTTTTTTTTTTTTTTTAATTATTGATGTTTTAATGATTAAAATGATTCCTTTTCTGTGTAATATCTAATTTAATTATTATTATTAAATATTTATCAAACTGGGAAGTTCGTCGTGTGGACCTCAAGGGTCGCACTTTAGTTCTAATAAACGACCCACCTCACGGCTTGTTTATAGTGTATTTAGTAAATCTTTACTTCGAATGTATAGACAATTTTTTTAGAGACAAAATATATGATTAATTGAAAACTTGTCTCAAACTTGTTTACTGAAACAGCTGACGTGGTATTTACAGTGCGCCAAAAATCGATACGGGTAACCTCTGAGTCTTTTGCCGATCTGTCGACAGTTCTACTGTAGTCACACGGTTTGACACGATCTTATCGATTTTCTTAAACGCTTCTTTTTATTAAAAATTGGCATAAGTACTGTTAGAAAAGTTTTCTGATTGTCAGCAAATGATTTGCAAATCTGCTAGAACAATTATTAGTGTATTTGCCATATGGCACATACACTATTGGCGTCGGTCAGATGGCGGGACCTAGGGGTCGGAGTGGTAGGTGGTTGGGTTTTTTATTGCCCATTAAGGGCTTTTCCTGTACTTAAATTTTGAGACTGCTTCCCAAAACAAGTGCGATCGTATATCAAGATAATAATTTTTGTTCTCCGACCCATGACCCCGCGCCTTCTGTAGCTAGCCGCGCAACCGATTAAATTCGGGTCAGATGAGAAAAAGCAATTGCTATTATATATATGTGTGTGTGTGTGTGTGTGCGGGAAATAACTTTTGAAAGAGTTAATTGATTTTGACGAAATTTGGTAGGCACGTTGAAATCTATCACCGCACGAAGCCTATTTAAAATGGAGCCGATCGGACTATTTTAAGGGTGGTTTTTAGGGGTTGAAAAATGTTTTTGAGCCCAAAAATACCGAAAAAATTGTCCGAATCGTTTCAAAAATGAAATTTAACCTTACAGTAAAGATTAAAACGTGGTGCTAAAATTTAAATAAAATCGGCCCGATAGGACCGGACTTACGATTTTTATAAAAACATTAGTTTGCGGATACGGATTTCCTTACCGAAGGGTGTATTTAATTTGGTGCAGATGCTGTATTGGTAACAATATTGCAATTAAGAAAAAATTATTATTGTAAGGGATGTATTAAGGGGTTAAATTTTTTATTTTACACAAAAACAAACAGTTCACATAATAAAGCCACAATGCCTGTATTAGCAAATACACTATATTGTCGGCAGGGTTTTGGCACTGCGACCCGAGTTTTTGACTAGTAATTTCGGATTTGGAACAAAATAATATACCTACTAAAGACCGTATTTTTTTTCCTTTAAAGTCTTCTTATGGAAACTGTAAAAACAAACTACAAAAATATTTAAAAATATTAATAGAAAAAATCGGCTCTCTCTGACATTTGACATTTCCTACCTCGGATACTACAATTGATTTATTTATACCGTCGCTATTGGTTACGCGCGTAGACACTTCCGTTTTATCTGACATTTTAGTTCTCAAATCCGGGGGTCAACGCCACCCAAAAAGTTTTACTTGAAAAACTTTACTGTGGGTACGGCTGACGTCTTCGGACGGTGTTGGATTTCGGACATAGGATAATTTAAGTTCGATGACGTAAACAACAAGGCACATACTGTGGTATAGAGCAGCTGTTACGGCCATGCATAGAGTAAGCACTAAGCATCATGTATTATACTTTGTATTTAGATATTATATTGTTATATAAGGCTACATCATATGCAATAATGGCAGCATAAGTTACGATCGTAAATTTTTCTTCTTTATGAGTTTTCTCTCTCACTATATTCACGTGATTATGAATATTTCCTTGAAAGCTACTATAATTCTATTGAAAAACATGTTTTTCTTTGTATTTTTTTTATATTGTACGAACTTAGACATTTAAATTTGATTTTTAATGTGCTCAGAAAACCATAAATTTGTTTTACAGTCCTTTTATGTCAGTTTGTGAGGAATTTTCTATTTATTTCCTTCCTTGTTTAAATTTGTGTTGACATAATTATTGAGATAATTTATATAAAAAATATTAATGGCATACAAAAATATTGATATTATATAAACGTAGGTACTACTCTTTATTTTTTGTTTCATAATACACAGGGTGTTCCATTTTGATGCATACATACGATTTAACAATATGCGTATGGAGGAATTATAGAAAATTATGAAAAGGTACGCAACTTTGGGAGCATAGGAGTTTGATGCCATGGAATTGAATAAGGCTCATTTCGCACCAAACCAGTCCAGTTCAGTCCAGTCGCGTCCAGTCCAGTCGCGTCCAGTCCAGTCGCGTCCAGTCAAGTTTTGTCCAGTCAAGTCACGTCAATATTTCCTTTCGCACTGAATACGTCGCGTCAGCCGTCCCGCAAATTCCGATCGAAGTTCGCGACAGCAACGATGCGGTCGCCGCGGCACAGTTTTGTGAAGAATTTTGTGTCAAGATGGACGTACTTCTCCAAGGCATAATTTTACGTCGGCTACACAGAAGAAGAAGGGTGAAGAAACGAAGAAATCTGTTTTGGGTTAACCCCATACATACCAGGACTTACTAAATGACCCTCTTTTGCTTGCAATAATAAAATAAAGGTTTCTACATCCATTCTGAGTGTCAAGACTGGGCTGACTGGCATTAAAAATTCAACCGGCTGAGTCGCAATCAGTCTTGACGCGCTTAGTATGAAACCAGATTTACACATTGCCTTTATTTCAACGATAAGTTAATATGTTCAATCCAGTAGCGTCTGACTTGACTGGATGCGACTGGACTGGACTGGTTTGGTGCGAAATGAACCTTAGAGCCCAACTCGATATTAATCTGGAATTATTGAGGAAACCATGGAAAACCTCAAACAAGATGGCCGGTACAGAAATAATCGTTTCTCGGCATGAAGCAGTAAAAAAAATCATAGCCACATCTGCCCCCGCCAAGGTAGAGCACTAAACTTGCATTCGGTTAAGCTACTAACCGAATGCAAGTTTAGTGCTCTATCACTAAGCTACATCGCTCGGTTTTCATAGATTAATTAACTATAAATTTTTCAGGTTGTTAAAAAATAAAAAGCAAACAAATAAATGATGAACGTCCCTGCACTAAATAGGTCGCGTGTAGTTTCATTATATGATTATTAAACTCTTAAAAATTTAATAACCCTTCCTGATGCAGAATAGTACAATTATTGCCATATAAATTATATTTATTATGTAGGTATGTGGTTTTATTTCCATTTTATGTATTAATAACTTTGCCTCTAATTGAAATTTCCTAGAATTTTAAGACAGACAGTGAACTATACAACTTGCACATAAAAATTATCGGGATTTTTTATCAGTATTTTAAATTTCTTGTGTAAAGTTACAACAAAAAAGAAAAAAACATCGAAAATTATATTTCGCATAGTTTATAAACAGTTTATTTTGATTCCAAGATAATTATTGTCTAAAAATAATCCTTATATAATAGTAGTATATTGTATAACTAGTTTACTAAATACATAAAGATTTAGCACACGCATTGCAAACTATACTTTATTCACACATGCATGGTTTTAGACTTTAATTGAATTAATGTCAAAACCTTAGATTCACTGACAGCAGTACATCTCATAATAGAAACATTGGCCTTGATACAATATTTTTTTACTTCGTTGCCATAGTAACCATATTTCAAATGTTTCTCATTATAGCATCGAAAAGCGTTTCTTAATGGATCATGACGTCACCAGTCGATAAACGGCCATTTAAGATCCGTCTTACAGACACGAAAAAACACTAAAAGCGTGCACGTGTGGAATAAAAATAATTATATAAGTAAGACATTTATGTTATAAACCCGTTTCTTACACCATGTCTGTTTATAAAATCCCGTAAGAAAAAAATTGATTATTATCTGAAAAATTCGATTAAGTATACGAATTACGAGCACGCAATCACATAAAATATCAAAATATTGTCTAAAAAAATCCTTATATAAAAGCTTTTATGTAATAAACCCGTTTCTTACACCATGTTTTTTATACAACCCTGTAGAAAGAAAATAAATTTGAATATGATCTAGAAATTAGACTCACAAAAAACATCAAAATATTGCATAAAAATATTTTCAATATAACGAAAGCTATTAATTTATGTAATATACCCGTTCTTACACCATATCTTCATAATAAAAATACTGTTCAAAAAATATATATCCAGGAATTCGATAATATGAATAAATAATAATAAAAAAATGACGTTTACAGGCTCATTGAACATTACAATATAATTGACTGAAAATGAATATTCGATTTGGGACAATCCTGTGAATGTTATATACAGGGTGCTGAATCGTTTTGCGAGTAATAGGGATTTAACCCGTAAAATCAAACTTTTGCGATTTCCTGCTCCCCTAATTATTTTAGGAAAAATATCTTCGAATAGTTTTCGAACATAAATTTTTGCTCTAAATCAATAAACAAAATTAATTTTGCATGCTTTGTGACGACAGAAATTTGATATGAAAATGTCAAAATTACCTCAAAAACAGATAGCGATAGCCATGGAACTTGAACAAAATGATTAGACAGCTATAACGTCATCATTTTGTTCAAGTTCCATGGCTATCGCTATCTGTTTTTGAGGTAATTTTGACATTTTCATATCAAATTTCTGCCGTTACAAAGCATGCAAAATTAATTTTGTTTAATGTCTTAGATGCAACATTTTATGGTCTAAAACTTTTATTCGAAGATATTTTTCCTATAATAATTAGGTGAGCAGGAAATCGCAAAAGTTTGATTTTACGGGTTAAATTTCTATTACCCGCAAAACGATTCAGCACCCTGTATAGCTAGAGTAATTGTTGTAGGGATCAGCATATTTTTTTCTTAATGAAATTAAGTTTGCTTTTTCCTCCCGACTTGACTGTTAAGTTTTATGAGTCATGGGCTAGGCAAACTGCTCCGTTCACATATGAATTAGTATTTATGAGGTTATATTATTATTGTCTGGAAATTATAGCTCGTAAAAGAGAATATCGGAAAATTTATTGGAAAACATAAAAAACTTTCTTGAATTTAAATAATGGATTCGTGGTCATACTTGTAAAATATTTGTGTGAATTTAGTAGTCGCAAATTTACTTACATATCGGTTTTTCTTTTTAAACTTTTTGCTATTATAATATTGTTTGCAAATTTTTATAATGGCTTTACTGTTTGGATTATGACGGATTGTCTGGTTTTCTATAAAAATCAAGATTAAGACTTTCGATATTTTTATAATCTCGAAAATTACTTTGCAATATAAATTATACATAAAATACTACAGGTTTTTGGGCCATATTAAAAGAGCTTGAACTTATATAAAAAAAATACATTTTCATAACGAAAATAAAACAATTTTTTTTCGACGGCTGCCTATTTTTTGTATTTTTAACCAACATATTATTCCTTACCGTAATCGAATTCACTTTAGTGAATTACATAAGAAATATCAGACTACATTATCGTCCTGATATATTCTATTAAAGTAAGGTAAGGTAATTTAACATTTTAATAGTTTAAATTTTAAACTAATAAAATGTTGGTTAAAAATACAAACTAAAAAAATTCTTTAATAGTTTCATATTAAAATTAAAAAATGACCTAAGTGTAAATATCTTCATAGATTTTGAGAAATCATTCAGTTCTTTTAAAAATTGATATTGTTGATAAAAAAAAATGATGAATTGTTAAATATGCCATTAAAGTTTATGAAAAGTCAGCGTGATAATTTATTATTAATTCATAAAATACAATATTTGACAAAATTACGACGTATCCCGGGCAATGATAAATAAAAGTGAATTATTCAACTTGATCATTACATAATCTCTAAAGGATTATTTAATAATAAACACATTATACTATTACATCCGTTAGAATTCTAATAACAATATAATTACAAATATATCATAACGTCTACAAATTTAATTCAAACAAATTTCCCGACAAAGGGAATAATCGATTAAATTATTTCATTAAATTTATAAAATTTAATAACTTTATTACTTATCAGACGCTATTAGTTTATAGACAATTTTTTGGGATCAAATGTCGTAGGATCAATTGTCGTGGGATCAATTGTCGTTGGGATCAAATGTCGTTGGGATCAATTGTCGTGGGATCAAATGTCATGGAACCGAATTCGATACACCTCTCTCGGCTATGAGAAACCTTAGGTCACCAAGAATTACAAAAAATCCCTAATTGCTAAATCAAAAAGCATACAAAGGTATTTCTAAAATTTCATCCATTCAAATTAATTTGAATACTGACTGGTTGTAGTATTAAAGAAATTTGAAAATTATGTAATTCACTGCCACTTGTAAATAAGAAAAACACTACCAAAGTTATTAAAAAATTAATGAGCGTTTTTGACTTAATGTAGTCATCTTTAGATCGATGTTTACAAATTTTTAATCGTTATAATAGCTTTGTTCCAACCTGTTATAAATGGATAGTTCTGAAACGGTAACGAAACTGTTTGTATCGGTTTTGTGCGCATGCGTAGATTTAGCACAGTTCTGTGACGATACAAACATAGACATTGGTTGGAACGCTTTTATGACCGTTTTGTGCATCAACCCTCCATGCATAAAATGATCAAAATATGTTATCAATTGTCATTTGTCAAATGTAAATTCCTCATTTCAGGTTTTTTTTGTTGTTAAAAACATTAAAAAACAAGCCGTGAGGTGGGTCGTTTATTAGGACTAAAGTGCGACCCTTGAGGTCCACACGACAAACTTCCCAGTTTGATAAATATTAAATAATAATAATTAAATTAGATATTACACAGAAAAGTAGTCATTTTAATCATTAAAACATAATTATTATTTATTTTTAACAACAATTAAAAAAAAAAAACGGCTTAATCGATTTTTATAAAATGTATGTCGGATCAAAATGACGTTAACACGCCTCGATTGACACCCTTACGAAGTCGATATAATTTTTTATTCGCGAGATATTGTGTAAAATCTATTTTTTTGGGTCTATTTGGTTAAGAAAAAAGAACGGCTGAACCGATTTTGAAAAAATTTCTTTCAGATCATATTTACGTTAATACGCGTCGATAGGCACCCTAACGTAGTCGATATCATTTTTCATTCTCGAGATTTCGTCCTAGAAAGAAATGGACACATACGTACGTACATACGTACGTACATACGTACACACACACACACACACACACACACAGAGACATCTTTCTAAAAATAGTGTAAAAATAGTGTGGTGACCTTGAAACATAAAAATTTGTTATACATTTTGATTTCGATTTTCAGACCCATTACAATATTTGTCAGAATCGTTTCAAAATTGAAATTTAACTCTTTACTAAGGATTAAAATGTGCTGCTAAAATTTTAATAAAATCGGCCCGACAGAACCGAACTTAAAAATTTTATGAAAACACTAGTTTGCGATAGTGATTTACTTACTGAAGGGTGTATTTAATTTTGTACAGAGGTTGCATTGATAATAATATTGAAATTAAGAAAAAAAATATTATTTTAAGGGATGTATTAAGGGGTTAAATTTTTTATTTTGTCCAAAAACAAACCTATTCACGTATCAAAGCCACAAGGCCTGTATTAGCAAATACACTATATTGTCGGCAGGGTTTGACACTGCGACCCGAGTTTTTTATAAAATTTTTAGATTTACACGAATATAAATATAATTAAATTGAATTAACTAGGAATCAAAATATAAATATTTAAATTAATAATTTTGAAGTGCTTTCTTATTTACAAGTGATAGTGAATTACTATAACTGGTTAGTGGTTAATGTTAGTTTTTAAAGATTTTCGACAACAAATCTATAATGACTCAATTCTTTTCTCAGATACTTATAGATTTCTAATAATATAAAGTGTTAAAATCGAAAAATGATATACCAATTAATTGGCATAATTAAATCAAAATGGAGGAAAGTATGTCGCTTTTCCAATATAATTTGAACTTGCAATGAAAGCGGTACCCGCTTTATGTCAGTGCAATTTATAACAAAGTTTTTATGAACTGGACACATCGAGCTGTTCACAGCTGCTATTGCGCGCTCCGATTAAAATGACTATTTTCATACAAGTCTTGGAGGACTGTTTTGTCTGGAGAGTTCATAACACCGTACTCGCTGTGCATATTATACAGTGTGTCTCAAAATTAAATAATATTGATTTGAATGCATAATCGTTACGGAAAATTGAAAAGAAATTGTTAAAAATGTAGCTTTGAATATTTACTTTTGAAATAATTTTTTATTGCGAACTAGCCTAGAACTACGGCTTCACTCGCGTTCATGTCGATTTTGATAGAAATCTTATCTTACTTGATTACGCGATGACGTATAGCAGACGACTTTGCAAGTAGTATATCAGTATCAGAACGTTAATTTAATCCAGGAATCTAGGAGCCATTTAC
The DNA here is from genome assembly GCA_039654895.1 of Mongoloraphidia duomilia. Taxonomy (NCBI): domain Eukaryota; kingdom Metazoa; phylum Arthropoda; class Insecta; order Raphidioptera; family Raphidiidae; genus Mongoloraphidia; species Mongoloraphidia duomilia. The sequence continues at coordinate 15,412,155 of CM077520.1, forward strand.
TAGAGTACCCTAATATTTTTTTGTACTTAGTAGATTGTATATCTAGTGGTGTAATAAGATACCTATATTAAAACGAGCGCCAGAGAGTTTTAACAGTCACACGGGTCATAATATCATTACGCACGAGATAAACTCACTATAAAAATCTACTTTACTAATGGGTTTTGAAAACACCAGTTAACTGACCCATTCCATGCATGTACATACATGCATGCAAAGCAGCTATTTTATAGTGGGTATCGAAAAAAATATTTAGTACTTCATTGGGAAATAATATTTATTTTGTATTTTTCACACATACTGTATACATAGTATTAGAAATAGAAAACAATATTCTGTATAAATGTAGATATTTCTACTGTAAGTATATAATATGTAAACCTGTTGTACAAAGAATAAAAACCAAAGAATTCAATTTTCTCGGTGCACAATTCGTGTTATACTTCAACCAGTTCTTTGTTCCTTTCTTACTGCTCATCATATTGTAAATTCAGAACGAAACACGAACGACTAACCGCGCGCTGTCTGTGCAAACGTGTTGTAAATGTGAACTATATTATTGTCCAACTTATTTCTGCGATTTCATTTTTCAATATTATTATTATATATTAATATTTTATGCCATACGGGAGTATGGCTAGCGTACGTTACTATGGTAACGAAGTAAATAAATATTGTATCAAAGCCAATATTTTTAGTACTTATATGTAGTGCTGTCAGTGAATTTACGTTGTTTGACATTAATTCAATAAAGCTTTAAAGTTGAATGTTGTACATTTCAAATTTTTGTTACAAAAAATAATGTATACATCTCGTAAATTAAGTATAAGACGCTCGGTGTGTTGGCACTAGCTCGCCTGCCAAAGTCACCCCTCGCGTCTTATACTTAATTGTAAACTACTTTATTATTTCAAAATAAAAAGAATCTACCTACTTGGTGAAAAATCGTTATGTTTCCCAAATGTTACGTTACATTGGCTATACTGTATCAGTGTCGGCAACAGAACAACTACTACAAACCCTATATGAGAGTACTATAGAAGGCCGTATTCGCGGTGTTGGCAATTCGCTCCGTTGGTAGTCCTGCTCATTCTCTCGGCAATCAATCACTGTAAACGTCAGCTGCTGTTTTATTAGTTTTATTTCCGAAACATGCATTTAATGTAAATGCGTCAAAATAATGATATTTTTCACTTTATACCAGGAACGGGTGTAACACACTCCTTTCATCAGAGAATAATATACATGTTAATCGTTCACTTTATTCACCACTCAAAGAGACAATAGCGTGTTATTATGAAAAAAAGCTGCTAATTTAGTTGTCAATTAAGCTTTATTATGGTTTTATAAAGATCTACACCTGTTAACAGATTTTTTGTAAGAACGATGATCGACGATCAAAACGGTTTGCAGCGATTGTTTATACAAGCTTTTATTTAACTTGCAATGTATGGTTAGTTTGTGTATTTGTGGGTTTGTTTAGGTCAAATCTTGCAAGTCAATTTTGATCGACTTCCACGTATTCGATCGATTTGAAATTTTGCACACATATATTGTATTCCCGATGACAATACATTAATAAATCGTTTTTAGAAATAAATTCAACCCCTAAGGGGTTCCAAAGGGAATGTAGGGTTTTTTTGACTAATCAACGCCCAGGCCAAATCGCTGAAGCTAGAAACTTGAAATTTGGACAGTTGGTTCTTTTTCTGACGTAAGCATCCACTAAGAAAGGATTTTTCGGAATTCAATCCCTACGGGTGTCAAAAGGGCGTAAAATTTTGAAAGACTAAAATGAACAAAATAAATATTAGTAAAAAAACTTTTTAGAGACAAGCTTTTATTTATATGCACTAAAAAGGAAAAAATAATTTTTAATAATTTAGGTTCATAATTATAAAAGTGTGGGTCGTGAACTCTATGATAGTTTATTAGTCACGACCCACGGTTTTATAATTATGAACCTAAATTATTAAAAATTATTTTTTCCTTTTTAGTGCATTTAAATAAAAGCTTGTCTCTAAAAAGTTTTTTTTTACTAATATTTATTTTGTTCATTTAAGTCTAAATTATTAAATTGCTTATTAATCTAAATTATTAAAAATTATTTTTTTTTGTGCATTTAAATTAAAGCTTATCTCTAAAAAGTTGTTTTTACTAATATTTATTATAAAAAATGTTATAATTTATTACCTATTTGGTTGCACGAATAAAAATCGACCCTGCCAAATTAACTTACGTCATTATAAAAGCGTGGGTCGTAAACTCTAAGATAGTCTCGACCAACGCTTTTAAAATTATGAACCAAAACTATATTTTTTTGTTTAGTTTTTTATAAAAGCTTGTTTTTAATTTTTTTTAACCTACATTTTATTTGTTGTAGCTTATAGACGCGTCGACAACTTATAGGTCATCAGCGTATTAATTACATCAATTATTGACATATCACTTAAAACTAAATCATCACAAAACATCCATGAACGATGTGGGAATCGAACCCACGACAGCTTCCTCCAAAGGCCCAGCCCACCGACTATTACACCTATTTTATATTTAAATTTTTAGTCAATATATTACATGAAAAACAGCTTTTAATTACGACTGGACACCACCAAAACCAGGAGTTCCGTACCATTTTTTTCATTTTTTACAAGCTTTTATTAACTTGCAATGTATGGTAGTTTGTGTGCAATAAATAAATCTCGAAATAAATGAATATTGATGTGAAGAACTGTTTAATTAAAAACAGAAAAGTGGTGATCCTGATGATAATGAAAGAAGACAGCTTTGAAATGGCTTAAGGATCCAAAAATAATAAGCAAATACTGTTAATATTGCATTTATTAAGCTGACGTTTCGAGAATTATATTCTCATCCTCAGAGCTCAAATGCCGTCAAACATGACAGTAAAATTGTCCAAAAAACTTTTAAAAAAAACATACTAACATTTTATTTGGTTTTTATTGAAGTGTAAAAAAATTTGTTTTATTGATTTGATTTTGTACACAGAAATACTCAAAACTTTATGTTTTATAGAATTTGATTTTATTTTTTATTGTAGAAAATTTTTAATTTTTTTTTTTTATTTGCCAGATTAACTGTTTTATATTTACGTGCTATAAGCTAGAAACTAAGTTGAATATTATTATGAATAGTGTCGGAATTACATACGCTACAAAGTTTCAAGTCAATTTTAGACTAGTGGAAATGGGTAAAAATGCGTTACGAGATTTGACCTTAACAGACAGACAGACAGACAAGTGAAACTAAATCGACGATTTTGTAATCTGTGTTAAACTAATTCACAAATAAACTATTCTATTCTATTCTATTCTATTCTAAAAAAATTAAAGGTTATAAAACCTGTTATATTTGGATGGAATGTTCCCGTACTGTATAAAAAAATCAGTTGATTAGTTTTTAATAATGTTGACGTGATATCGATTGATAGTTAAGTGTTTTCAATAAACTTTAATTTTTAATTATAAAAAAAGTCATTAACATTTTTACTGCCAATAAAAAATCATTTTTTCATGTACATCTACTTATAACACATTATTGACGAATAGCGGCGTACGATACATATTGACTTTACCTATCTATAATAAAGCTTGCCTATATTGGGTCGGCGTCAAAGTCACGTTGCAGGGAGAAAGGGCTGTCAGTCTGTCCGGTTGGCAGAATTGCGAACATTCGCTTCAACCGTCTCTCCTATTTTAACCGTCGAAGCTTTGTTTCTACAAGGCATTCGAAACTAATTCTGAATTTTAAGTTAGAACAAATTTTTACACGTCGGATTTATCGTGCATTTTAATCACGCTGTTATATTTCACTGTTATTTCTATGGTTACTTCGTATGTTATATGTATAAAAATTTAACAGCGTGTTAAATGTACGATAAACCCGACATTAGTATAATAGATTCAGCGGTTACTTAGTTATTCATAAGAATTTTAAATAAATGGTCAAATAATTATTATATTGTACCTTCTATAATAATTATATACCAGTAGATTGTATCTCTAGATGTATAATGAGGTACATTAGTTTATGACGAGTAAGTAATATTATGTTTAAACGAGCACAGCGAGTTTTAACAATCACACGAGTCATAATATCATTATGAGCAAGATATATATATATATATATATATATATAATTTTATTATGTATGTATGTCATTTTTTGCCATACCTCAATATAAAATAGCTGATTTTCACTTCATTTTCAGTATTTTCAAAAATTGTTGACAGTTCATTTGTGTCGCCAACTTCACTTCTATAGTAGGCCGAGAATAGCTGTCAGTAGGTAATAGCGGGCGGATCAGAGCGAATAAACATAGATCATTATGGAAATGCTTTACTTTCCCACACTAGTGTGGGAAAGATACGTTACCGTACACAGACCTCTCAAAAATCACTTTACATGCAAAAACAGCTATTTCATATTGGGTATGGCCGAGGGTATGGCAAAAAATTATTATTATTTCATTTTTCATTTAAAAGTAAATATTTTAAGTCAAATAAAACTCAACTTTTTTTAATTAATTTACACTTATAATTTTAGTGCTTGAGAATGGCCAAGCGTGTAGCTTAATGCTGTTGTCTACATGGCGTTGCTATGGTTTCTCTATAACAAGTCCCCAGTTCCCGGGTTCTAGTCCGAAAGCTGGTAAAAGTGTCAATTGGATTTTCAATTTATTATTAAAAAAAATAATGAATTGAAAATATGAATTGGCGCTAGGCCCAAATAACCTTAGCTGTTGGTGGTCTTTAAAACACACACACACACACTTATAATATTATAGGAATTCGTCAGAAGTTTAAGTTCTTTGATTGTCGAAGTGAAACTTATTTCATCGGATATTGAAAATTAATATATTTAATCACTATATTTTTTTATTACAAACAAGTTTCGAACTTAACGACTTCTAGACACAGAAACTGTAATTTTCTTCTCTTTCAACCCTTAGCTTCTGAGAAATAATCCAATGTGCCAGACACAAAAAAATGATAAGGGTAAGACATACGCAGTACATGTATACCAACACCTTTTCTCGCCGTGGGCCCTCGCAGAATTATGACAAAAACACGACTCAAATCTTGAAAAACTGCACCATTAATAAACGAAAATATATTGTCTGGCACAAAACTCACTGACTAAATTGTACTTAATGATATCGTTTAATGTGACTCAATATCTGGATGACCGAGCTTTGCTCGGATGAGTTCAAAAAAAATAGTACTTAAAGTTCCCATTTCATCAAAATCGTTAGTCGTTTTTAAGAAAAAAAATTACATACCTATAAGTAGATAATATTATTATATGTCAGTATACGTCATACTACATAACGTATGTGACTACATATTTTCAAATAAATACTGATTATTTTAATAAGTTAAAGATTGACTGTCAGAGTAATTTGACATAAATAATGAAAATAGTTTGTTTTTTCCAAAGCCTACTCACCATACGACACTGTTTTATAACGTTAAAAAAACTGTTTTTTAAAATGATAAAATCGATAAGAAAACGAATTTTTCCAGGGATGAGACCTAGATAGATCGATTTTTTGCCCCTCAAAACCCCTTTTCAGTAAATTTCATCCAAATCGTTAGGGCCGTTTTCGAGAAAATATTTATATAGGTACATAGGTACATATATACAAGATTTGCTCGTTTAATAATATAGGGGGATATTCGGGAGATAAAGAAATCTTTAAGTGCTGTAGAAAGATAGACAAACTGCCTGTACCTATTTTCCCTGTACTCCGATCGCACTGTCATTCAACTATCATTAATTAAGATAAATTAGTAGATTTATGCGGCTGAATTGTAATTGAAAATTTTTGTTGAAAAGCAGCCAATTATATGATTGATTCCAAACATATTTAATGTATCCCATTTAAGGGTGTTTTGAAATAATTTTCACTTTCATGATGAGCTCTCGCTAGTACGAAGATTCACACCTACAACCTAGTTATAATGAATTAACACTCGCATGTAGTGAAAATCAATTGATTCCGAAGCATATAAGGAGAATGTTAGATTAGTAAGTGGAAAGGTTCAGGTTAGATTCCTGACTGTGACTATAGTTGGTAAAATAATTTTTTCCAATATGTTTGGAATCAATTATACCTATGATTGGCTGCTTTCCAACAAAAATTTCCATCATTAATTAATTAATTGTAGATTATAGACGTGTCGACAAATCAGATCATTAGCGTCTTCAACACAAAAAATAATCCATTTGTGTATTATAATCCGCCAGCCGACATGCACAAACCGACTGGTACGAGCTCGGGTCCCTGGGAGCGCTAATTCTCAAAGAACATTAGATTACAATTTGCGATATAGCAACCACATTCCAATGTCCCCCTGGGGAGCATTCAACTATCAATATGGGACATATATTGAATACTAGCGGTCCCGTCCGGCTTCGCCCAGGTGCTAAGAATTTATAATTTATCATCCCCCTCGCGAAAAATTCTCCCCCTACGAACGAAGATGGACTGGTGGTGTTTATAATATTAGTAGGATTCCGCCTATACGTTAAAATGCAAAAAATTGCAGTTAGGTTTTGTTACTATCCCACAGGAATACTCCCCCTGCGAAGTGAAGCCGGGCTGGTGGTGTTTATAATATTAGTTATAGGATCCCGCCAATTCGCTAAAATGCAAAAGAATTGAAGAGTTACGTTTTGTTACTATCCCACAGGAATTATCCTCCCGCGAGAATTATCAAAATAAAGTATAGCCTATATCACTCAAAGATAGCGTAGCTTTCTATTAGTATAACATTTTTTAGAATCGGTTCAGCAGTTCCAGAGATTACCCCCTACAAACAAACAAACGAATTTTACTTCTTTATAATATTAGTATAGAACTGTAGTAATAGGCCGTGATATTCGAAGCTGGTGACGTCAGTCGCTCGAAAGAAAAAATAGAGGAGTGGTCTATTTTAACCAAATTCAAAAATTTATTATGAAGCCGTTTTGAGTACTAGGAAAAATTCCAACGACATTTTTTTAGTTGGAGCTCATTCCGTTGATTATAAAGAAAAAAATGCGTGTGTGCTTATCACTACACGACAGAAGTGAAAACTTCAGATTTTCTAATTTTAAAATATAAATATAATATAATTTTTAATTAAACACTTTAATCATAAATATATTAAAATCGGCCTATACAATTAAATTTAATGAATATAATACCTTAACGATAATATTAAGTTTTAGTGTCATCTGTTAGCGCACTTGTGAACTACAAATAATTTATTACTCGTATTAAGTTTTTAATGCCATCTATTAGCACACTTATGAACTGCACACTATTGCCAGCATATTGCAAATACGTGTTCGGGTTTGAACCGAGTAACCCCGATTGTCACCGTCGGGTGTGTTTCACATCACTGTTGTTAACTGCGCGCCTAAGGAAGTTTTCACTTCAAAAAAAGTAGATTATAAACTCATTGCTTCAGCGACAAATTTGTCTAAATCTACATCCGAAACTGTTCTTTAGATACACTGAAACAAACCTCAGGATAACACACACACACACACTTACGCAATAAACGTGGAGTAAAGTACGTGCACGTGTGTGTGTGTGTGTATTGGGTGTGCAGATTGAGAGGGGGAGGGGTAGAGTAGATGTAATTGTCAGCCATTGCGCATTATGACAGGCAGATCGATCTATCAGTGTACACAGAGTGCATATGGGGGAAGTCCTGCTTCACAATAACTTATGTTGCTTGACTGCTGTGTTAACGCGTCATTTAGAATTATGTTGTGTGACTTCTCTCATCGTCGTAAACATATTTTGACATTGTCGTCACCATGTGCTATACCTACTATAAAATAGTTGCTTTACATGCATGTATAGTGACTTGATAGGTCGGTATGCGGGAACTGTGTCTTTTAGTGTGGGAAATCAGAGTTAGTTATTGTGTTTTTAAAGACCACCAACAGCTAAGGTTATGTGGGCCTAGCACCAATTCATATTTTCAATTCATTATTTTTATTTTTAATAATAAATTGAAAATCTAATTGACACTTTTACTAGCTCTCGGGCTAGAACCCGGGAACTGGAGACTTGTAATAGAGGAACCATAGCAACGTCATGTAAACAACAGCACTGCTACACGCTCGGCCATTCTCAAGCCCTGTGGGAAATCAAACCAGTTCCGTAGTGATTTATGTTTATTCGTTAACTCATGTGCGTGCCTCGGCCTACTATAGAAGTGAAGTTAGCGACACAAATTAACTGTCACGATATAATGAAAATAAAGTGAAAGGGAGCTATTTTATAGTGGGTATGGCAAAAAATACCATATATATCATGTACGTAATGATATTATGATTCGTGTGACTGTTAAAACTCGACGCTGTGCTCGTTTTAACATGTCACTTACTCGTCAATAATATATCTCATTACGACACTAGATAATATACACTCACTATATTTTTATAGCGACTGTTTACCCACGATCCGTAACCATGGAAAAATACTATTTTTCACAACGCCGCTATTGAAAATTCGATTTTCGGTACCTGTTTAGCGGGTTGAAACTGAACGTTTTCATCCCTAGGGATGAAAATTTTCAAGTCGGTTCTCTCTGTTTTTTAACTTTGTTACGAGGGAGACAGAGCAATTGGATCCGCATATAATGTTCGAAAACGTCAAATTAAAAGGAGATAGAGCGATATTGAATTCGCATACAATATTCATAAACGTCAAAATGACAGACATAACTCCACATAAATCTAATAGATTTAATATTTTTGCGATTTTTTTGCACGCCCAAATTGTAGGTACCTCAATTCGAATTGTCAATAGAGTTGTTGTGAAAAATAATATGCAATCACTCGGTATGAAACTTGGTGTTTGCAATACGTGTGGTTGCAGGCTCTCGTACCTTGGGTTTCAAACTTCACACTGGTTGAAAACGCCAAGTTTCTTACCTTCTTACGTGATATAAAAAAATAAAAAACTTTTTAACAAAAAAAAGCCTCCTTCAAAAAGCCACTAAAAAGAGGAAAATAATGAAATTTTGAGGTCTGCGCCAATTTAATAAAATATGAAGTCGATTATAAAGTATAGTATAGTGATTAATATCTTCTTTTTAACCAACTTCATATTTTATTAAATTGGCGCAGACCTCAAAATTTCATTATTTTCCTCTTTTTAGTGGCTTTTTGAAGGAGGTTTTTTTTTTGTTAAAAAGTTTTTTATTTTTTACTTTTTAGTGTCAAAAAGTGACATTTACTTTAAAGGAATCACACGCCGTTACTCACTTTTATTAAACCGACTTTCTTACGCTGTCTGATGTGTCAAAAAGTGACATTTACCTTAAGGAATCACACGCCGTTACTAACTTTTATTAAAATTAGCCGAACTTCTGAACCGATTCTGATGAAATTTCTATGGGACCAATCTGAAAGTATATCCTTTCAAATAAAAAAAATTTCAAATCGGTTTATAAATGACGGAGTTCTGAGGTAACAAACATAAAAAAAATACAACCGAATTGAGAACCACCTCCTTTTTTTGAAGTCGGTTAAAAATTAAATTTTAAAATGATTCTAAAATGTGAAAATGTCGCGATAGTAAGTTTAATACAATTTTATAAACATTTTTAAACACGATGTGAACGGTCATGAAATAGAATTTTCAAAAAATGGTTTAAAAACTTCTAAACTGGAAGTTTGACTTAAAGAGGTTAATGAAAAAGTCACATTTGACTTGAAACAAGTGAAAAGAGTTCAAATTCAGTTATCGTGTGTTATATTGAAAGTTGTAAGAACTTAAGGGAAGTTTGTTCTATGTAGGTATAGAAGTCTAGAAGAGCACGTCTCAGCGAAAAATAGACGTGGAGCTTTACGTGATATTAGTCTGTAGAAGCATCAAAGTGTTTTCTCAAGAAATAACCGACGAATTCAGCTTATTCTGACTGCTTGCAGACATATTTATTGACATCTAAATAAAGTTCAAATATCAGCTTATTTGAAATTAGAATTTTTGTTTGGAATTCAAAATAATAATAAAACACAAACCGCTGTAGCAACATTTTTGTTATATTAACACGCTTTCTCGCCTCTCGATATATTTTCGAAATTACTTTTTCTTAGCTACGCTAGAAAATTTTCTTATTGTAATCAACAACCTTCAATTTTCTAGCGTAGCTAAGAAAAAGTAATTTTGAAAATATCATATCGAGAAAGCGTGTTAATATAACAAAAATGTTTCTTTCGACAGTCCGTCAGTGGTTCCTACTGTACCGATTTACATTTTTTTCATTTGAAGATAAAGACAGCTATACTTAAGCTGCCTCTCTCTAACTCACAGCCGCATTGACAGCTCAGCGCGTATTATAGAAAATAAAACACAGTGGTTAATAATGAAAATTTTCTGATTCTCGCTAACAGATCTTTTTAACTGACTTCAAAAAAGGAGGTGGCTCTCAAATCGGTTGTATTTTTTTTATGTTTGTTACCTCAGAACTCCGTCATTTATTAATCAATTTGGAAAATTCTTTTTTTATTTGAAAGGATATACTTCCAGATTGGTTCCATACAAATTTCATCAAAATCGGTTCAGTAGTTCGGCTGATTTTAATAAAAGTGAGTAACGGCGTGTGATTCCTTAAGGTAAATGTCACTTTTTGACACATCAGACAGCGTAAGAAAGTCGGTTTAATAAAAGTGAGTAACGGCGTGTGATTCCTTTAAGGTAAATGTCACTTTTTGACACTAAAAAGTAAAAAATTAAAAACTTTTTAACAAAAAAAAAACCTCCTTCAAAGAGCCACTAAAAAGAGGAAAATAATGAAATTTTGAGGTCTGCGCCAATTTAATAAAATAAGTATGCGAAGTCGGTTAAAAAGAAGATATTAATCACTATAGTTACTATACTTTTTAACCGACTTCATATTTTATTAAATTGGCGCAGATCTCAAAATTTCATTATTTTTCTTTTTTAGTGGCTTTTGAAGGAGGTTTTTTTTTTGTTAAAAAGTTTTTTTTAGCAATAGTATAAAGAATATAAAAAAAAATAAATATTTTTTATATCGCATTACATTTTTTATTTTTAATGGCTCAAAAGTTATCAAAATCGTGATTTTTCCAACTTTAAAAAAATCATATCTCTGAAAATATTGAATTTATAGCAAAAAGTCATAAAACATTTTATGTTCGTATTTAGTCAAAGAATAGTAGTACCTAGATACTAGAAAAATTGTCCTGTTCAAAAACTTCGTTGTCTTGCATTTGATTAAATAATCGCGTTTTAAACAATATGTCATAAGTTGCGCCGTGGAAACATGAATTTTTATAATCAATTATTACTACATACTAGAAAGAGAATTGCGCAAACATTTTTTGACAGAATAGTTTTTAATACTTATACGCCCTTACGTGCTGGACCATAAAGTGTTTTTCTAATTATTTCTTTTATATTTTCCATTTTTAAATTGATGATTTTTTAACGTTCTGAAATTTTTATTTTGGCCCACTTTGTCATCACCTCTAGAAACTTCCACCGACACTTTTTTTTTGAAAAAAAAAGTTCTATTTTACGGTAATTCCCCTACACTTTAAATAATAATACATCAGTGGGTAATTGTAGAATGAAAACGTTAAAAGTTAGATTTAGTACCTATTCATTTAATTTTAATGTTGAACATAAAAATTACATATATTATTTGAGCTGTTATTTTTTCACGTGTATTCTTACGCATCGTTAATTTTTAATTAAAATTTATTGTTCACCGCTTTTGTATAAAAATGCTTAACCATTTTCTATCTACACTGTCGGTGTTCCATCTCACCTACTAGAATTTCAATTTCAATAAAGTTTTTACTCGCGCATAACTTTTAATCGTGTTTGACATTTTCTTGCAACTTTCATACTTTGTTTTAGAATGTATTTTTATCAAACTTTTCTAACAAGACCGTTATGGATACACGTCGTCCTAATCATATTACATAACGCAGGGTCGACTCAGCTGGGGGAAAAATAAATGTTGCCACCTTATAGCGTTCTCAGCATATTGTAACAAAAAAATGGTCACAATTATTATTGCTTCAAGGCTAAAATAAATTGTTTGTATAGCTTGTTGGTGACCCAATAATGCCATTATAATATTTGCAGATCAAATTGGTAAGTATTAAAGGAGTGGCATATCACCCTAAACGTGCCATGTACCCGACGAAATTTATATTATTAGTTCAAGGTTCAAATTTTAATATGTTGTTACGGCCACTGTTTTAAGTATATATTTCAATTTGCAGAACAAAATGTCAGTATTAACCCCATTGCAGAACTATATAAACCCCTAGGCGAGCAAGTTACCCTCTAAGAGAGGGGGTTAGTACCGACATTTTGTTCTGCAAATTGAAATATATGCTGAAAACAGTCGCCGTAACAACATATTAAAATTTCAACCTTGAACTAATAATATAAATTTCGTCGGGTTCATGACACGTTTAGGGTGATCTGCCACCTCTTTAATACTTACCAATCGATCTGCAAATATTATAATGGCATAATTGGGTCACTAACAAGCTAAACAAACAATTTCAGGCTTGAAGCAATAATAATTGTGACCATTTTTTTTGTTACATGTTGGGGGCGGTCTGCATCCCTCCCATACCGCTATTTAGCAAAATCCCTTACTCAGGGCACTTTAATATGCCTTCTTCAACATCTTCACAAAAATAAGGCCTTGAATAAAGAACACCAAAAAACTGTCACTAGCTCTCTATTCTACAAGATTGTGAATGTTCTCAATGTCTTTTTTCCTAGTTTACACACTGCATATCTCGTGCGTAATGATATTAGATCCCACTTGCAGAATCTCACTAGAATATTACTAGATCTCACCAGAATCTCACTAGAATATCACTAGATTCCACCGTCGTTAGCAATCGCCAATTTTCTACTATTTCGATATCCTCCATCGACCGTCACTGACGTCAAGATATTTGTAAGTTTGCAGTGCTAATATTTGTATAGGGTGATACCGATATAAACAGAATAGGAACTGTAATGGCCGACCATGTCGGAGCGACACCTGCCCACCCGATTGGATGGCAAACACTCTTAGTATACTACGGTCGTTGGAGGCACACCGATGCACCTGGGGCCTCCTGGTTGATCACCGGCCGCTGGGGATCGACCAACTAGCTATTCTACTATTTACCTTTATTTACACAGCGTGCGTTTCCCATATGCTACAGAAACAACAATAATCACGATTGTCTGTTATATCTGTGGCTCGGAGTTAAAATGGATTATGTTGATATTTTTGGTATGGTAGGAGTAAACCAATGGTTATTAACGTAGGCCGTGTGGCCATTTTTCCTTTATAAAATCATTTTAAGAATGCCTAAGGTTCTAATCATCGTCCACATTCAATTCGTTTTCAGTGGAAGATAAGTTCAGTAAAATAATTCGAGAGATATAATTTGTAGATTATGCTCAACAATTGTTGCCGTTAGAATGAAGCTGCAAAAAAAATTAATATACTATGACTGTTTCCTATTAGAAATCATTGCCAGAAACACATGGCCTTTATTTCATTTCTATATGTTAAATATTTACGGAGATACAAATTTTTAAACTTTAATAGCTGCTTACGTCACAACACTCTTCGAGGCAGGCTTTATAATCTTTACAACCAGACCGCCTAAGACCGATTGCACCGTTGCTATCAATCAACTATCAAAATGGGACATGCATTAAATATATGTGCTGTAGAGTAAGCTGTGATATTCGGGGCATGTGACGTCAGCCGCTCGAAAGGAGAAATAAAGGTGTAGTCTATTTAATCAACTTCAAAAATGTATTGTGAAGCCGTTTTAAGTGCTGGACAAAAAATCCAGCGGCATTATTTAAGTTAGACGGGACCCTTTCTAATGACGTATAAAAAAATGACGTTTATCGAGAACACCGAGAACACTCTGTATATGAAAACAAATTTCTTATAGTTTTGTTACATTCACGTCAAGATTGTTGTCTGAAATCTATAATTCACTAATAGGCAGATTTATTCGTTTGTGGATTTGGGATTTTAATCATTAATTATTATAAACTGACCTAAGCATTGTTTTTTATAATATGGAAAACTCTAAAAATGATGTTTTGAAAAGTTCTCTGAGAATTTTTGAACAATTCGTGTCTATAAAAACTTGAACAGTTTTGCCTTGTGACCCTAAATATTCAGTACCTACTTGTATTAAATCTCGTGGAAAATCACCTGAGACAATTATAATTATTATACAGTTCACTTGGGTGTCGTTTTTTTGTATTTTGCGTATTTGCCTGTATATTATTTATCGTGAAATAAATACCAACAAAAAAAGTTAATTGCCAATTGAAGCTATTCCTTTTTATTGGAATGTTTAGATTTTTTATAATAAAATTTAATTGCGACATTTTGTTTATACAGGGTGTTTGGTAAACATACGGCAAACATTCAGGGAGTTATTGCGTGGGTTATTTTAAGAATATTTTGTCCTATAATGATTTTCGGAAGGCCGCTTTTTTTTTTTTGAAAATGAAGAAGATTGAGAGATCGGATAGTTGATGGATGTAATGCAATACGAATCAACCCTTGTGTTTTTGAAAGAGTTCGACAGTCAATTTAAGTCAATGAGGAGAAGATTGGATTCATGTATCCTAGCTGGTGGTGTAGTCATTTTCAGCAGTTTTGTAATGCCCTGTAATCTGTATCTTTGAAACAAAGCGGTTTTCCGAAAATCATCATACGACAAAATATTCTTAAAATAACCCAGGGAATAACCCCTTGATTTTTTCCCGTATGTTTACCAAACACCCTATATATTATTTTATATACCTACCTTGTATGAGCGTAGAATTTTTTACGCATGAAGAAATAACATGAAAAATTGTTACTTCAGGCAAAAAAAGGATGAAATTACAACTAAAAATATAGATAAAATATTTTCTTTCTTGTCGATGGCGACTTTAAATTGAAAAATTCGACTGATGACCAGTCCTATACTTCCCACCTAGTAAATATTTGCAAAAAATAAACACTCTTTTTTTATTCTTTGAAAAAAAGCATGGCTCTCTTTTTAGGCGCGATCTTAGCGAAGCTAGAAGCGCCTATATACACTCGCTTTGTCTGTACGTCTGTGAATCTGTGAATCTGTCAATCTGTGAATCTGTAACGGATTTTTTGTATCAGTCGTACAGCCTAAACGAGTTAACCGATTTTAAAAAACTTTTTTTTGTTCGATTCCTCTCGGGGTCTATTTGATCCTAACGTCGCCCGATTTTTGAATTTTGGCCCCAGAGGGGAGCAAATTAGAAAAAACGGTGTTTTTTGCTTATAGTTTGCTCAATTTAAGTCAGATTCGAAACCTGTCTTAAACGAAAGAGCAGAAAATTTTAGATAGATTTCATGTATAATATTGTGTCAAAACAGTTTTTTTATACAGATTTATATGATTATTAAACTAAATAAATGCGACTTTATCTAATAAATCGCGAACTTGTTTCGGTTGTCCTTGTCTGTTGCATAGTGTGATATGGATATTGGAAGATAGCGTATGCTCTGTCTTATATTGCATTATTTCAATATAGTTATTCAATTTTTTGACTGCTGATGTTTGAATTTAAGTTTAAAAACCCTGGCCTACTGAGTTAAAATGACGTGTAACTAATTATTGACGTCGATCGGATCGGACCAAAATTTCTCGACGTTCATCATACCTTCCTGAGCAATTTGACTTTCTCTGTCTCTATGTCCCTTTGTACGCTTATAACTCGAGAACCACTGATCCGATTTACATGATTTTTTTTTCAAGTAAATAACTTCTTATGCGATTGCGAGTTTTAAAATATTCTGGCATCACGCAAAAGCAACCGAACTGATTCTCAAATAAAAACGTATGTTCTGGCATCACGCAAAAATAAGTAGGTAGTAGATGCTTTGTTTTTTAAACGGTGGTTTTATTTAGCTTGATCCCGTATATTTGTTACAAATCTTGCGATCGATTGAGTTGAAATTTTGCACACATGTGTAGCTCCGGTGACAATACAATATTATGGTAACTAGCTGACCGGCCCGGCTTTCGTCCGGGTGTAAATCGTACTTCTGAATTTTCACCCACTTCCCGTGATCCGATTGAGTTGAAATTTTGCACACATGTGTAGCTCCGGTGACAATACAATATTATGGTAACTAGCTGACCGGCCCGGCTTTCGTCCGGGTGTAAATCGTACTTTTGAATTTTTACCCACTTTCCATGATCCGATTGAGTTGAAATTTTGCACACATGTGTAGCTCCGGTGACAATACAATATTATGGTGACCAGCTGACCGGCCCGACTTTCGTCCAGGTGCAAATCGTACTTTTGAATTTTCACAGGCAAAAGGTCTTTCTCCGGTAACGTTTCGGATAAATGTAATAAAATCAGACTAAGGAAATAAAGCACACTACAAATTATTAGATCCTTTTGAAAATTAATATTTGAGAGTTTTATAGGACACAAAAAAATAAAATGGCGTCAGATTTCAAAATGGCGGCCATATGTACTTTTTTGTAAACATTATCCGATTCTTTTGAAAATTAATATTTGAAAGTTTTATAGCACACAAAAAAATTATATGGTGTCAGATTTCAAAATGGCGGCCATATGTACTTTTTTGTAAAAATTATCCGATCATTTTGAAAATTGATATTTGAGAGTTTCATAGGTCACAAAAAAATAAAATGACGTCAGATATCAAAATGGCGGCCATATATACTTTTTTGTAAAAATTATCCGATCCTTTTGAAAATCGGTATTTGAAAGTTTCATAGGACACAAAAAAATAAAATAGCGTCAGATTTCAAAATGGCGGCCATAATATGTACTTTTTTGTAAAAATTATCCGATCCCTTTGAAAATTGATATATGCGAGTTTTATAGGACACAAAAAAATAAAATGACGTCATATTTCAAAATGGCGGAAATATGTAGTACTCCTTTGTAAAAATTATCCGATCCTTTTGAAAATCGGTATTTGAAAGTTTCATAGGACACAAAAAAATAAAATGATGTCAGATTTCAAAATGGCGGCCGTATGTACTTTTTTGTAAAAATTATCCGATCCTTTTGAAAATTGATATTTGAAAGTTTCATAGGTCACAAAAAAATAAAATGACGTCAGATTTCAAAATGGCGGCCATATATACTTTTTTGTAAAAATTATCCGATCCTTTTGAAAATCGGTATTTGAAAGTGTCATAAGACACAAAAAAATAAAATGATGTCAGATTTAAAAATGGCGGCCGTATGTACTTTTTCGTAAAAATTATCCGATCCTTTTGAAAATTGATATTTGAGAGTTTCATAGAACACAAAAAAATAAAATGACGCCAGATTTCAAAATGGCGGCCATATGTACTTTTTTGCAAAAATGATCCGATCTTTTTGAAAATTAATATTTGCGAGTTTTATAGGACACAAAAAAATAAAATGATGTCATATTTCAAAATGGCGGTCATAAGTATATATTTCTTTGTAAAAATTATCCGATCCTTTTGAAAATTGATATTTGAGAATTTAATAAGACACAAAAAAATAAAATGGCGTCAGATTTCAAAATGGCGATCAAATAATAACTTTTTAATTGTATTATTTATATCTTTGATAAATTCGGTTTTATATACAATGCGTAAAAAGCATAGCTTCTGTCGGGTGTCTTACGACACATCATGACTTTTTGTTTAGCCGGTTCCGAGTAACGCTTAATAGTCAACCGTTGCTATGGAAAATTGTTTAAAAAATTCACTGTACTATTTTTTCTATCTAATCCAATTATCCAATACATATTTATATTAGGTCTTATGGCTCATAGCCTACTACAAAATTATAAATCTTCTCAGTGTTATTTTCCCTATGTTCAATAAAACCGTTTACACACAGTACCTACATGAATATCGCGCCTTGTAATTCTTGAATTACTTGTATGCTCCAAAATTTTTGTTTAGTGATCTACTGATGGCTAGCTTAATATAGCAAAAATCATGGTTACCTTGATTTACGTACAATTTTTATTTTTTTTAGTAAAATATTTTTTTTCTCGAAAACTGTACCTACATTTTAGAGAAAAAAAAATTTACATTTTTTTCATATTATAACATCTAGAATTCATTTATATTTTTTTTTTACCTATGTTAATACGTGACATTGAGACCGTTTTTTTTAATATCTCAGGATCCACTGAACCGATTTGACTCAAAATCTAATCAGATCTAAATTAAAGGCTGATAAACACAATAGCACAATCGACATGGCCGTATGTTGTTCCGTTTTTACGATATCGAAGGCGAAAAATTGACCCACACACACACACACACACACACACACACACACACACACACACACACACACACACACACACACACATACAGACATCAGTGGTGGGAAGTAAAAATGTACCTAATTCATTTCAATTCAATAATTCTTTATTCAATCAAATGTCTACAAACTACTAGGTACAAACTAGGAATACTGAAAATTAGGACTAGATAATATCGTGTGGTACACTGAGTAATATAAGCGTTCAACACATTATAAGATAATATTTTGTATATGTATTGAATGCTCATATTCGAGTATAATATATCCAATATCTGGGTGCCGAGCTTTGCTCGGATGAGTTCAATAAAAATAGTACCTACTTGTATGCTGTGAGATATTATTTTCTCAGAGTATTATTCCGAAACGAATTTATTTCTGAAACATAATTTAAAATAATTGTTTCTTTTAAATATTTTAACTACCTATGTGTATTTTTAAGCGTAAAAACTAAGTATCAACTTGAATCAAGCATTTTTTCCTGTAAATATTATTTAGGTCGCCATTTTCAAATCTACCGCCGTTATTGTTTTGTTGACTGAAGAATTCGCAAAAACCGATTTTCATAGATTGAATATCTTGTAAAAATGTTCGAATCAGATGAAATTTTGCTCGCCCGTTGCCATTTTAACAATCCAATTTTAAGCATTGATACCAAATATCAACTTTATCGAAGTACTTTTTCTCTGTGATGTCATCTTAACAACTTCCAGTAAATTTCAAATATTTTTTTTGCGTTATAGGTACCTACTGAAAAACTCACAAAAATCGATTCTTTTAATAACAAACGTCAGACTATAACCTGCGCAAAACTTTTTTTGCATGTATCTTCACCATAGTTTTTAAAAATCGATGTGTTTTTACACAGACCCGCGGCGCCAGAAGTGCGGCCCTTCGGGCCGCCGTTTTGTTATTATTTACATATTGTGCAAGACACTTCTTATATTAGTGTTCAATTACAATTTTAACACTTGTGATATATTATATAAAATCTATGTTGAAATAGTCTTCGAATCAATCTGACTTTAATTGAGCAAGTTATAATAAATAAAAAACACCTTTTTTTTAATTGCTCCCCTCTGGAACCAAAATTCCTACCTAGATCGATTTCTCGCCCCGAAAAATCCCCATTCTGTAAATTTCATCAGAATCGTTAGTCGTTTTTGAGAAAAAAAGGTCTAGGTAAGATTATACGTCATACTACATTTAACGTACTTACCTATACATATTTTATATAGGTAATATAAAAATAACATACCTATTTATTTAAATTTTATCTAAAACTACTTACATAATTATGTTTAGATTTTATTGTTGCTATTTTTTTACTTTCCAAATAATTACTGATTATTTTAATAAGTTAAAGATTGACTGTCAGAGTAATTTTGACATAAATAATGAAAATAGTTTGTTTTTTCCAAAGCCTACTCACAATACGACACTGTTTTATGACGTTAAAAAAACTGTTTTTTAAAATGATAAAATCGATAAGAAAACGAATTTTTCCAGGGATGAGACCTAGCTAAATCGATTTTTTGCCCCCCGAAACCCCTTTTCGGTAAATTTGATCAAAATCGTTAGAGCCGTTTTCGAGAAAATATTTATATAGATACATAGAAACATATATACAAGATTTACTCGTTTAATAATATAGGGATGTATGGGGAGCTTCCTAAGGATTAAACTTTGACTTTTATTATTTGCCAGGATTCATGCTACAACAGCACACAGTCTGTGAAAATTTCAACTAGTTACCTCTTACTGTTTGTGAAATATGAGCCTTGTGACAGACCGACGGACATCGTAGGCTCAGTAATAGGGTTTTGTTCGAAGGTACGGAACCCTAAAAAAACCAACAAACATTAAATAGCGGATGAAAAATAATCAAGCAAAAAAAAAGTAATTATTAACATTTTGTGATTCGCAACGCGTCAGTTCTATGTAAACAAAGTTAATGCCTGCATGCAGTAATAAACTAACCAGTTCATTATTGGATATTTCAATTACCTGCTAGCGCCATAAAGAAATCCGTTGATATTACCTCACATTATATTGTTACAGTGACCTATATAGTGTCCTACGTGTCACCCTAGTCATTACCCTGTGTATGTTTCACATTTAAAAATATACCGTATGTTTTCCGTTAAAATAAACTAAGTGCGTCGTCTTAATCGGTAAACATTTGTTACCAAGTAAACACAAAAAGAGGCGTGTCGATCAAGTTCCCCCCCAACAGAGCCCCACCTGCCAGCCAATCTGTTCCGATTCCCCACTAGCAGCTTATTTCCCCCAGTCCTGACGGTGCTGACTGCGTCGTCTTAATGAGTAAACGTTTGTTACAAAGTAAACACAAAAAGAGGCGTGTTGATCAAGTTTCCCCCCCAACACAGTCCTACCTGCCAGCCAATCGGTTCCGATTCCCCGCTAGCAGCTTATTTCCCCCACTCCTGACGATGCTGAGTGCTTCGTCTTAATGGGTAAACATTTGTTACCAAGTAAACACAAAAAGAGGCGTGTCGATCAAGTTTCCCCCCCAACACAGTCCGACCTGCCAGCCAATCTGTTCCAATTCCCCGCTAGCAGCTTATTTCCCCCACTCCTGACGTTGCTGAGTGCGTCGTCTTAATGAGTAAACATTTGTTACCAAGTAAACACAAAAAGAGGCGTGTCGATCAAGTTCCCCCCCCAACACAGTTCCACCTGCCAGCCAATCTGTTCCGATTCCCCGATAGCGGCTTATTTCCCCCACTCCTGACGTTGCTCAGTGCGTCGTCTTAATGGGTAAACATTTGTTACCAAGTAAACATAAAAAAGGCGTGTCAATCAAGTTTCCCCCCAACACAGTCCTACCTGCCAGCCAATCGGTTCCGATTCCCCGCTAGCAGCTTATTTCCCCCACTCCTGACGATGTCATTTTTCGTTTTCGTTACGCTGCGTTGAACGAAATTACTCGCATTGCGGCTTCGCTTCAATAAGACAATATTTTCAACAAATTACATTTTTAAATCTGGATTAAAAGCTGAAAGTCGTATCGGAAACGGAAAATAAATCTGCCACTACCAAAATAATGCTATTGCTATTCTTAAGGCCGATACAGACATAACGACTTATCTAATGGCGTTGCCAAGTTGGGCAGGAAACAGTATTGTATTGTAATGTAAATGTAATATATAGCATGGCAATTATTTTTATTTTTATTTTTTGTAATTTTGTAATAATTGTAATTTTGTAATAATTAAATAACAATTCTCTTATCGCATCAGACAAATCCTATCAAATAAAGTGGAATGTATACGTCTAAAGCTCGATTTATATTATCCGGTCAGACATGGGGCGGGAACGTAGCGTTTCCGACAAGACAAGCGTCCATTCAGACACGTATCAATACTCGTATATGAAATGCATGTAAAAATTTTTGTCTTTCCGGAAACGCTACGTTCCCGTGTCGTGTCTGACCGGATAATATAAATCGACCTTTATACGTTTTGCGGTCCACACAATTTTACTTGATACGATTTGTCACTTGTAGATAAGTCGTTGTGTCTGAATCGGCCTTTAAATGACAGCCGTCTATAGAATACTTTGACATATTTTGATAATTTCATAGTGACGTCAGTATCTTATACAATTCATATTTTAATATTTAAATAATTAAAATGTGATTATAAATTTATACATTTATAATTATCTTTTTAGAAATTTCTACATGCAAATTCTTAATTATTAAAGTGACATACTTCATATTAATGTGATTTTATGTACATACAAAAATAAAGTACCTAATTACTCAGTTTAAATTCAGGGTTACCAGGTGTTCGGTATTCACCTGAACAGTTCAGTTTTTTACGTCAACATTTAAAAAAACTGGACCTTTCTACCCCTTTGCTATCACATCTGTCAGTGTTCCACCCGTGTGCGATTTTTTTTTCTAGCATATCTGGTAACCCTGAGTTTTATGTGTAGTGTTGAGATCTTTATGAACAAACATATTGTATATAATGTGTGCGTCTCTCTTTCTGTGTGTATGTGTGTGTGAACACTGGATGATAACACGATGTCAAAAAATGTCATAAATTCCCCGGCTAAATGATTTGCAGAATAGAACTGTTCAAAATACTAAATTTTGTACAGCCTTGTCATTACTACATTTGCAATTATCTAACGCATTTTTTTGATTACGATTTTTTGTTAATTATATAACTTGTCTATTTTATGGTTAATTGTGTAATTAGTGTACTAATTATCAATTTTAAAAAATGATAAGGACACAGTAATTACGATTGTGCCGCAACCGAAGACGTAGAATTACTTCCAATAGTTTAATCTTATACAATTAATATTTTTTAATATTATGTAATCAAAGTATTCAGCTAATTTGAAATTGAAACAATTTATTTTTATTTATTTTTCACACCTGTCAAAAAATATTAACATGACATACATGATACAAAACACAAACAAACTATGGTAGTTCGCGTCACACAGTTTTTGTAACGCATTTTTCGTCTCGTAAAAATAGTTATAATAGTAATACGTTAAAAAAAGTGACTACATTATGTAATATTGACCTCCTTCAAAAAACCACTAAAAAGAGGAAAATAATGAAATTGTGAGGTCTGTGCCAATTTAAAAAAATATGAAGTTGGTTAAAAAGAAGATATTAATCACTATACTTACTATACTTTTTAACCGACTTTATATTTTATTAAATTGGCACAGACCTCAAAATTTCATTATTTTCCTCTTTTAGTGGTTTTTT
Source organism: Mongoloraphidia duomilia (assembly GCA_039654895.1). Classification (NCBI taxonomy): domain Eukaryota; kingdom Metazoa; phylum Arthropoda; class Insecta; order Raphidioptera; family Raphidiidae; genus Mongoloraphidia; species Mongoloraphidia duomilia. Next base: position 15,435,283 of record CM077520.1, read on the forward strand.
GAAGGAGGTTTTTTTATTTGTTAAAAACTTTTTCATTGTGAGCTTGAGAATGGCCGAGCGTGTAGCAATGCTGTTGTTTAGATGGCGTTGCTATGGTTCCTCTATTACAAGTCCCCAGTTCCCGGGTTCTAGCCCGAGAGCTGGTAAAAGTGTCAATTAGATTTTCAATTTATTATTAAAAAAAACTTTTTAACAGAAAAAAAAACCTCCTTCAAAAAGCTACTAAAAAGAGGAAAATAATTAAATTTTGAGGTTTGCGCCAATTTAATAAAATATGAAGTCGGTTAAAAAAAGATATTAATTACTATAGGTACCTAATATACTTTTTAACCGACTTCATATTTTATTAAATTGGCGCAGATCTCAAAATTTCATTATTTTCCTCTTTTTAGTAGATTTTTGAAGGAAATTTTTTTTTGTTAAAAAGTTTTTTATTTTTTACTTTTTAGTGTCAAAAACTGACATTTACCTTAAAGGAATCACACGCCGTTACTAACTTTTATTAAAATCAGCCGAACTACTGAATCGATTTTGATGAAATTTCTATGGGACTAATTTGAAAGTGTATCCTTTCAAATAAGACGCTAACGGCCTAAGTTATCGACGCGTCTACAATCTACAATAAATAAATGAATATCCTTTCAAATAAAAAAGAATTTTCCAAATCGGTTTATAAATAACGGAGTTCCAAGGTAAAAAACATAAAAAAAATACAACCGAATTGAGAACCACCTCCTTTTTTTAAGTCGGTTAAAAAAATAATGAACTGCAAATATGAATTGGTGTTAGACCCAAATAAGCTTAGCTGTTGGTGGTCTTTAAAACACAATTTTGCTACTTTATGTAGCTATAGAAACTCGAACGATCGTTGAGATTAATAAATGTGTAGAATTTTTCAAGTGTTTGTGTATTTATTTTATTCAATAATGTTCTATCAAGTGCCTAGCAATAATTCTATTGAAATCATAGTATGTGTGATATTCGCGCCTAAAATACAAACCGTCTCTCACCAATTTCTGCATTCGTATAAAATCAATTTCAGTGTGACCTTTCTTTTTCTGAATGCACGACACTGCTAGCCCCACCTCCAGTAAGACGAGATAATATGCGACGAAGTCTGAAACACGGACTTTTCCCATATATCTGTCTGTACGTACAACGGCTTAGGAGTTTTCTCTGTACAGAGCATGCATCAAAACCCCGTGCTTTGCGCTCTTTTCTCCCCCCCCCCTTTCTTTTCTTATGTCTACTCCCCTGTCTGTCCGTACTACCATTATAGTCAACCCTTTCTCTGAACTTGTCACACTTTCACATTCCTTAACACACACCGTCACAACAACACGCCATGTGGCAGCGTATTTTTTTAAGGATGTTCAATTATAATAATATATAAGTAGGTATTTCTGGACTCCTGCCCTAGCACTGGTCTTCCAAGTTAGGCAGGAAATCCTCTTTTTTTAAAACAGTTGTATATTTTGTATATTTTTTTTATTGAGGAATAAAAAAATTTGAATTTGAATAAAATAAATAAAAAAATGTTTTTTGATTAAAACGCTTTTATTTTCAATAAAGTCTTGCATAAATGTAATAAAAACAAAAAAAAAGAATATTTAAATTAGGTTCATAATTATAAAAGCGTGAGCTGTAAACTCTATTATAATTTATTACAGTCACGACCCACGCTTTTATTGCAACGTTATTACCTACAATAATTATAAAAAATAAAACTATCCAAGTTAAATTAATTCAGCTATATCACAATAATTAATAATCTTAATAGTCACATAACTGCTAACCTTGTCATCTTGCATAATTAAAATTGTCAAAATCTCAATATTAAAAATGCATTTTTGGTGGCATTATTACTTCGTGCTTTTTCAAAAAAGGAACATTAATAAAATAAATAATTAAAATATTATTTGACCGAAGTCAAGTTATATCTATTGAATTTAAAAGAATTAACTCAAGCGACATTCGCGTATTAATTATTAATTATTTATTATATTATTATTTATTTATTATTTATTATTTATATTTATTATTTATTTATTATTTATTATTTATATTTATTATTTATTTATTATTATTTATTATTTATATTTATTATATTGTTATTTATTATATTAAACTGATTTTATGTTACTGAAACCTGCGTTTTTATTTTATAATTTTTAATTACACTGATTCTGAACCACCAAATCGTTATATTATAATATTTAGGATCTAAATTAAATTGATTTTTTTTTGTACGATTATACAAGATTTTATTGAAAACAAAAGCGTTTTACTTAAAGACATTTTTTTATTTATTTCATTTTTTACTTTTTAGTTTCTATTGCAAGATGTGAACTCTCAAGTCAGCCTTGACGTCACACACTTTTTTTTTATCACATCACATGATTTTATTTAAAGTGCGATTTGTACGCTTGATCTAGCGATAGATGCGTTTATTTCCCATTCGAAGTGTATTCTACAATCGCGCGTTCGTAATACACCAGGTGTGTATATCAGCGAAAAGTGTGCGGCCTTACAGGTAGCTGCATATGATGAACTCCAAGCGATTTAATCGCAAAATCGTGCTACAAAAAGTTAGATATATGTGCGCGTTGGTAGTTTTATTTTTTGTAACGCAGTTCAATTACAATTACATAGTTGGTATACATAACCATTTTCAGTCACTAACACATTGCAGTGTCGCCAACACAAGTTAGGTATACAAAATAACATAAAAGCGCTCCAACGAATGGTATGCTATTTTGCACAAAGCCACTTCAATGACTAATAGTTACACTTATTTTAAAAGGCAACCCCTATAAATTTATTTTTCTACTTGCAAGAGTTTTTTTTTTTTGTTAAATATAACTATAGGGTGTTAATTTATTTTTTGCCATACCCACTATAAAATAGGTGCTTTACATGCATGTACAGGGTGTCCAAGACTTGCGTTGTCGGCCGATATATTTACTAACACTTTTATTATTGGTTCTCCAATCTCCATACCTAAACCTAATATTTTTATACGAAAATATTAGGTTTAAGTATGGAGAACCTATAATAAAAGTGTTAGTAAATGCCCTAATGAATACAATTCCAGTAAAAAAATAACCTCGTTGTATTTAACAATCAAAAGTTGCACGTGATTGAAGTTAGGTAAAAGAAGTACATTATTTTGAACACTCTGTATAATAAATTCATTTTTTAGGACAGACATTGATTTGTCCATCTATTATGTAGTGATCTTCAAAATTTGTGTTTGTTAAAGGTTTCTGTTTTGGCTATGTCGAATTTTAGGTAAAGGTCTGCACGTGTCAAAAATTTCTTTTAACTAAAAAGCAAAAAATAAAAAACTTTTTATCAAAAAAAAACCTCCTTCTAAAAGCTACAAAAGAGGAAAATAATAAAACTTTGAGGTCTGCGCCATTTTAATAAAATATGAAGTCGGTTAAAAAGTGCCAATTTAATGAATATATCTACTTTTTAACTGACTTCAAATGGCGCATACCTCAAAGTTTTAATATTTTCCTCTTTTTTGTGACTTTCTTATCTCTTATTGTCAAACGCCACAACGCTATTTACCATGAGTTATCAATCTCAAATAGGTAAACGGCAAGGTGTATGATACATTTTTAGAGTGTTGGGTCACTATATGAATATTATGAAGTATTACAAATACCTTGTATTATGTCTGTCTTCTGACTTCTTGTGATTTAACACGACGCGTTTCAGCAACGAGTTGCTATCTTCAGATGTGGTTACATTTTTTTAAAATTTACACGCAAGGTGTAGTTTATTATAAATAAATACAATAATGGCAAGGCAATGTATTAGTTATGATGGTGTAGGATTGAAATATTATTAATAATAAGAAGTATTAGAAATACCTTGTATTTTTGGTGTCCGTCTTGTGGCTTCATGTGTTGTTAACACGACGCGTTACGAATACTCAATGTGCGTTTTATAATATAAAAAATTAACCACACCTGAAGCTGACAAATCGTTGCTGAAACGCGTCGTGTTAACAACACACGAAGTTACAAGACGGACACCAAAAATACAAGGTATTTCTAATACTTCTTATTATTCATATAGTGACTTGGAGACCCAACACTCTAAAAATGTATGAAATATTATGATCGCCTGATGAAGTAATAATACATTACGAAACGTTGTGCCGAAATAATAGTCAATTATTAGACCACCTGTTCCTGTATCATCGAACAACTATTTAATATTGAAATCATAAGATCGAAAAAAACGTTTAAAAATTCACAAAATTGTAAACAGAAAACATGGGATGGAACATGCATTTAAAACTAACTAAATCGCTCGTTTTAACATACTGTCACTACTCGTAAGTAATATATCTCATTACACCACTAGATATAAGTAAGTAGTAATTTATTTGCATGGACATAAAATCTGGATACAGAAAGTCAGGTTAAAAGTCAATAAAATTACACATCTAAGTAAAAAAATCATTTAAGCTATAGTAACTTTTTTCAGCTAAATCTACTATTACCTTGTCTATTCAGTTATAATCGCATGGTGAGGGCAGTATAGCCTAGTGGATAGCGTATTTGGTACCGCAGCCTTTAGTAGACTGTCGTGGGTTCGAATTCCACCTGCGCTCATGGATGTTTTGTGATGTTATTTAGTTTTATTATTATTATTATTGTAGGATGTAGATTATAGACGCGTCGACAACTCAGGTCATTAGCGTCTTTACCACACAATAATTAATAATCCAATTGTGTATTAGAATCTGCCAGCCAGCATACACAAAGCGACTGGTACGAGCTCGGGCTCCTGGAAACGCCAATTCCCAAAGAACAATGGAATGCAATTGCGAGAAGAACTACATTCCAATGTTACCTCTTGGGGATATTTAGTTTTAAGAAAGTTGTTATTTAGTGTAGTTGAAAGACCCTAATGACCTGAGATGTCGGCGCGTCTATAATCTACAATAAATAATATTAGGGTAAAACCTGAGACGTGTCTCGGCAATACCGTGAAACGCCGCTCATGACTCAACCAATATGGAAGCAATGAAATATTCATGCTAGTGACGCCACTGAACTCTTTATATGATTATGAACCACTAAAATATATTATAAACAAGGAACTGTTTATGTTAACAGATAATATTATAAATGTGTCTTAAAGAATGCTGATAGAACAGTATAGACTGCATTGTTTCCTAATCTGTGGTCCGCGGACCCCTGCATATGTTTGGTGGTCCGCGGTCCCATACGCATCTATCTTACTTAGAGCATGAACAAAAATAAATAAATTACCTACGCCAAACATCTCGTAATTATTAGTTGCAAAAATGCAGCACCAACCTTCTCATTAATGTTTTTCTACGAAAAAGTTTGTTTTTTGTTTTTAATTTAATGAAGGAATACTAAAATATAATATTGTCCGAAAATTGCACCTTTTTTTCACTCAGGGGTCCTTGGCATTATGCTTGATTTCCTTGGGGGTCCGCGGCTGAAAAAGTTTAGGAACCGCTGGACTATAGAGGGTACGGTATGAAGTTTGTATTGAACTGTATAAGAAGCAGGCAGTCTAGAATTGTTAATAAACCATATAACATGAAATTATTGTAATCTTTATTAAAAATTATCAAAATCCAAATCAACACCCTTAACAATAAATATAATCGCATGGCGTACTACAAGTATTATTTTTCTCTTAATATAATTCTGATCTGGAATATTTCCTTCCTCATTAAAATTGAAAAAAAAGAAGTATACATTTCTTTTTCTTTCAATCAATGTAATTACTATTCATTACGCTAAAGACGTATTTCCTCAGGAAACGTATATTTTTTTTAATATATGCAAGATAATAATTGCAAAAAAGAGAGGCAAAAAGAAAGGTAAAAGAATATACCTACATAGCGTTGCTTTCCCGTTAAGTAAGCATAATATAGCATACCTCTAAACTGTCATTCAAGTGTGTATGTTGATTCAACCTTAAAAAAACATTTTTTGCAGCTCGTCTAATTTCTTTTCACGTGACACGACGGCTGGATTTTATTTTCTGTTTTTAATTAACGAACGCGTACGGCGTCGGCAGCGTCGTTGGCGTCGGCGCCGTTAGTGACAGACTCTGCGGGCAGCACAGCGTTATTTGTGCACCATGACTATATAGGCGCTTTCCTTTTACGTCTTAACGGTTCAATGTCGCCAACATAATAGTGGAACAAACAAAAAAAAAACTAAGTCATACTACTCTTATATGATGACTATAAGAGCGTATGGTATACCATATGTAGTATTTGGAGGACAGTATGGTCCAGTGGTTAGCGTCGCGGCCTCTGGATCAGACTGTCGTGGGTTCGAATCCCGCCTCCGCTCATGGATGTTTTATGATGGTTTTAGTTTTAAGTGTGTTGTTATTTAATGTAATCAAGACACTAATGACCTAAGTTGTCGACGCGTCTATAATTTACAATAAATAAATATGTAGTATTCCCTCATTAATGCGCCCTCATGAAAGCTAATGTCGGATTAGTGGAAGTGACGGTTTATAAAGTGTATACGTGGCAAAGGAATAATTAATATTAGCCTCGATATTAGCGTATATTACCGGCGTATTGTGGAATTTCCTTCCCCCTACGCAATAACATTATTAAACAGCTATATCTCTGTAACTAAAAGAGATAGAGCCATCCGAGTGTACGGAATCGATGCAGCTTGATTTTTTCTATAAGTATACTTAGTATCAAACGGATTGGAGCGAATTTATGTTTCAAAAATTTCACAATTTTTTACAAAAGGGGGTCTTCTTACTTTTGCTATTTTCAAGATACGTAAAAAATCATTCAGATACTGTTTAAAAATAACTTGCAACTGAAGATATTCTTATAGAAAAAATCACGCTGAATCGATTCCGACCACTCTCAAGATTGTATCTCTTTTAGTTAAGAAGTTATAGCGTTTATAAATTTTTCTATAAAAATTGATATAAACGCTCATATCTCCAAAACTAAAAGAGGTACAGGGGCACGGGTGGTCGGAATCGATGCAGCTTGATTTTTTCTATAAGTATACTTAGTATTAAATGGATTGGAGCGAATTTATTTTTGAAAAATTTCGCAATTTTTTACAAAGGGGGTCTTCTTACTTTTGCTATTTTCAAGATACGTCAAAAATCTTTCAGATACTGTTTAAAAATAACTTGCAACTGAAGATATTCTAATAGAAAAAATCACGCTGAACCGATTCTGACCACTCGCATCATTGTAGGTAGGTATCTCTTTATGTTTCCAAGTTATGGCGTACCTATTTAAATTTTTCTATAAAAATTTATATAAACGCTCATATCTCCAAAATTAAAAGAGATATAGGGGCACGGGTGGTCGAACTGGATTCAGCGTGTTTTTTTCTATAAGTGTACTTAATACAAACCGTATCGGAAAACGGTTAGTGTAAAAGAAGTGGCAAATTTACAAAACGCGTAAATATGAGAAGAATTGCGATTTATAAAAAAATATAAAAATATCTCGGATATATTTGAAATTAATGAGTCTTATAGAAAAAAGTATGATGAATCGTTTAGGCCCAAGCACAATAATTTGTGTATCTATTTTAGTTTAAGAAGACAGTGTGGTCGAGTGGTTAGCGTCGCAGCTTCTGGATCAGACTGTCGTGGGTTCGAATCCCGCCTCCGCTCATGGATGTTTTTTGATGTCATTTAGTTTTAAGTGCGTTGTTATTTAATGTAATCAAGACGCTAATGACCAAAGTTGTCGACACGTCTATAATTTACAAGAGGACAGTGTGGTCCAGTGGTTAGCGTCGCGGGTTCTGCATTAGACTGTCGTGGGTTCAAATTCCGCCTCCACTCATGGATGTTTTGTGATGTCATTTAGTTTTAAGTGTGTTGTTTTTATTTTAATGTACCTAATCAAGACGCTAATGACCTAAGTTGTCGACTCGTCTATACCTGACGCTTTCAATACTGCTTAGCAGTCAAAGAATAAATAGAAAAAAAAATTTACAATAAATAAATAAAATATTTTAGTTTAGAAGTTATGGCGGTTTGAAATGTATAATAATTAAATTAACTTAAAATGGCTATATCTTCCAAATGTATATATTTCAAGTTTATCACAGCTGATGGTTTGTTGTGTAAATATTTTAAGAGATTTAAATGAAATTTGAATATGCGTACATATTTAAATTTATAATGAAAAATAAACAAAAAAGAATAAAGCGGGATAAAAATAAATAACAGTAAAGAATATTTTTTTTAAATTAATGTTTGATTAAACAACCAACTTCATAAAAATTTAAAAGCAATCAAAATATACAAAAAATTAATTTTGTTTAAAAAGTTGGTAATGAAAAATAAAACAAGGAAATGAATGGCAAAGATATTCTGAAAAAATGTTGCACAATCTATATGTTTTATTATGAAAAACAAGTTTAAAAAAATTTAAAAATAACCAAAATATGCACAGATATTAACACACATACACACTTAAAAACTTTGTAATGAAAAAAGTGAGAGACAAGAAAATGGCGTAGGCAAAAGAAGGCAAAGAAAAGTTGGTGAATAGGGGACCTAGTGCAGTAATATAGTGAGTGTTTAGCTAGTTTTTCTTGCAATGCAAGAAAGTATAAACCTAACCTCTAAATTGAATTCATAGATTGCGCAAAAATGATGTGAATTGTCTGATATTTTGAAGTACTTTTTACTTCCCACCTCTACTATGGTAGGGAAGTAATGGATTTAGTCCGAAAAAAATATTTCGAGATTTTAACAGATCTTCGCGTTTTGAGACCCTAGCAATCGTTTAAGATCTTTTTCTGACTGATGTCTGTATGTGTGTATGTATGTATGTGTGTGTGTGTGTGTGTGTATGTGGTCAATTTTTCGCCTTCGATATCGTAAAAACGGAACAACATACGGCCATGCCGATTGTTCTATTGTGTTTATCAGCCTTTAACTTAGATCTGATTAGATTTTGAGTCAAATCGGTTCAGTGGATTCTGAGATATTCAAAAAAACGTTCTCAATGTCACGTATTAACATAGGTAAAAAAAATATAAATGAATTCTAGATGTTATAATATGAAAAAATGTAAATATTTTTTTTTTCTAAAATGTACAGTTTTCGAGAAAAAAAATATTTTACTAAAAAAAATAAAAATCTTTATAACGACTGTATAATTATTAAATAAGAACGGCTTGTTTAGAAAAATGTGTTTCCAAGCCCACCAACAGAAATATTTTAAATGCGCCCCACGTTTTTATTACTTATTCCGCTGACGCAGCGACACAAAGTACCCCTTGGTTTGTATCCTAATTATTTTCTAGTTTTTGGTACAGCTGTTGATTTAAAATAAAACTGTTTAACTTAAAAGTTTTTTTACCTATTTTTTCTCGTAAACTCCACATACGACAACTTCGAATTCGAACAACAGATGTCAGCCTCTATGCTTTTAATTACGAATGGCTTCTTAAAACACGCATACGGTGCGTGAAACAGTGCGGACATGTTTTCCGGAAACATGTCCGCTCATCAAAGGAAATGTTCTTTGTTATTTGAAACTCTTTTGAGCAAACGTAGTGCTATTAGATGCGCAATTTTTATAAAAGGTTTTAATTCTGTGAATGCAGCGCAAGAACGACGGTGTCGTCGTCTCATCGGGGCCCTTTAGCGGGAGTATCAGACACGAATCTGATGTCGCAGCGGATTGCAAACTGAGTACTCCTTTGTGTGCATTATATTCTTGGTCTAATAGCACTTTAAGGCCGTTGAGAAGAACCGCGCAACGTGGAGTTTCCATCATAATATCAACACCAGACTTTACTTTTTGCATAATGTGTCTACTGACAGAATAATCTGCGAACAACAAAGTAATATAGGACATCGTCACAGTGATAACATCTCTCAATTAATGCATTAACAACGAAGACTTTTCTTGCATTCGTTTACGTAAATGTAAAAAAAATATTAGTAAAAAAACTTTTTAAAGATAACCTTAGCTGTTGGTGGTCTTTAAAACACAATTTAATTTTTATTCTTTGAAAAAAGCATGGCCCTCTTTTTTGTTTGGTGATCTATTGATGGCTAGCTTAATATAGCAAAAATCATGGTTACCTTGATTTACGTACAATTTTTATTTTTTTTAGTAAAATATTTTTTTTCTCGAAAACTATACATTTTAGAGAAAAAAAATATTTACATTTTTTTCATATTATAACATCTAGAATTCATTTATATTTTTTTTTACCTATGTTAATACGTGACATTGAGGACGTTTTTTTGAATATCTCAGGATCCACTGAACCGATTTGACTCAAAATCTAATCAGATCTAAGTTAAAGGCTGATAAACACAATAGAACAATCGGCATGCCCGTATGTTGTTCCGTTCTTAAGATATCGAAGGCGAAAAATTGACCACATACACACACACACACATACACACATACACACATACACACACACATACAGACATCAGTCAGAAAATGATCTTAAACGATTGCTAGGGTCTCAAAACGTGAAAATCTGTTAAAATCTCGAAATATTGTTTTCGGACTGAATCCATTACTTCCCTACCATAGTAGAGGTGGGAAGTAAAAATAGGTAAAAAAACTTTTAAGTTAAACGGTGGTATAAATGTACTAAAAAATAATAATATTTAATTTAGGTTCATAAGTATAAAAGCGTGGATCATAAACTCTATGATAATTTATTATAGTCACGGCCCACGGTTTTATACTTATGAGCCTAAATTAAATATTATTTTTTCTTTTTAGTAGGTACATTTATAAAGCCGATTAACTTAAAAGTTTTTTTGCCAATTTTTAATTTTAATTTTTTGGTGTGCTTTATTTGCCTAGTCTGATTTTATTACATTTATCTGATCCACTGAAACGTAACCGGAGCAAGACCTTGTGCCTGTGAAAATTCAAAAATGCGATTTGCATCCGAACGGGAGCCGGGTCGGTCAGCTAGTTACCATAATATTGTATTGTCACCGGAGCTACACATGTGTGCAAAATTTCAACTCAATCGGATCACGGGAAGCGGGTGAAAATTCAAATGTACGATTTACACACGGATGAATCCGGGCCGGTCAGCTAGTTACCATAATATTGTATTGTCACCGGAGCTACACATGTGCGCAAAATTTTAACTCAATCGGATAACGGGAAGCGGGTGAAAATTCAAAAGTACGATTTACACCCGGACGAAAGCCGGGCCGGTCAGCTAGTTACCATAATATTGTATTGTCACCGGAGCTACACATGTGTGCAAAATTTCAACTCAATCGGATAACGGGAACGGGGTGAAAAATCGGTCGCAAGATTTGAAACAAACATATAAACAAACATACAAACAAATATACGGGGTCAAGTTAAATAAAACCGTTTAAAAACCGTAACTTTTCCGCACTTGTGCAGAAAAGTGTGCGGGAAAGTTACTTTCCCGCAAACATTATTAAAAAACATAATAATACTGCAATCAACAAAAAAACTGATATTGAAAAACTAAGCAATGTATATGATAGCATCCTAAAATGATTGTTTGACCAATATTGAAGGACAATATTGAAGGACAAATTTTTATAATAGAGGTTATTGGGGTTAAGACATCAATTTTGTGTATCAAATAACTAGCATTTTAATTAATAGTTTTTTAAATTAGCGAAAGCATAGTTTTATATTTTAAATTTTTAAAATTTTTAAATTTCAATTTTTAATTAATGAGACTCTTAAAAAGTTTTATTTGGTCAAAATTAATTTTAAACTAATGCATGTTTTTAAATTTTAAATTTGTGACGGTTCACTAAAATATTTAAGGTAATTAAAAATTATTTATTTGATATCCAAAAAATTTTTAAAAAATTTTTTAAAATAAATTTTTTTCTACATTTAAGATTTAGGTATGGTTTAGAGTAATTCATTGTACTATTTTTAGTTATAGGTCCTGAGGAAGGCAAAAAATGTTTGCCGAAACGTTGGCCATTAAAAATGATAAGTGAATAACTGTTTTTAAATTATAAGCCTTCTATCCTGTTGTAACTTTATCCAATCATTATAACCAAGGTGTTCTTATTATTTTATTAGAAAAAAATTAAAGTAATTTAAAGCTGGTAAATTTAACAAATAAGGGTGCAGAGAATACAAGATCAGGTTACAGCATTTTTCGTTGGAGCAGTTTTATCAATATATTCAAAAATTATAAAACTACAATATTTGTTTTAATATTTTGAGATAGTTATTCTAAATTTCAATTGAAAAAAGCCGATTATTGTATACATAAGCTTTATAACAAATTGGATTTAAATTTTAACAGTGGAAGAAAATTCCGCAATGAAACAGAAGTAGAATTTACACAATAAGAGAAATTTAATTTAATTCGTTCTTTTCTATATTTTATATTAAATGAGAACGTATATTATTTTTATACGACATCAAAAAAGAGTATTATTATACTTTTATCTGTCTGTTAGTTCTACATAAATTCGTTATATTGATTTTAAAGTTTAACTATAGGCGAAGTGGCCACTGTAGCAAAGTCTACTCCATAAGGCTTAAGAAAAAAAATATATATTTTATAGCAAAGCTACAATAATTTTGGTAAATGAGCAATTAATTTGCTATACAATTTGACCTGATGATGGCACGTCGCCCTTCTTAATTTACACTAATATAATAAAGTTGAACTAAACGTAACTCTGAAATTCTTTTGTATTTTAGCGTATAGGCGAAATCTTACTAATATTTAAAACATCACCAACCCGACTCAGCTTCGCAGGGGAGAATTTCTCGCGGAGGGGGGGGGGGTAATAAATCACGAATTCTTAGCACCCGGGCGAAGCCAGACGAGGACCGCTAGTTTAATATATAGGTACCTACACTAAATTTAATTTTGTGTGGATTTCTTTGACATACAATTGATTTAATTCGTAATAAATAAGTATAGTAAAGAAGTACTTCAACCATTATATAAATTTATGACTACGCTTACAACACATTTGGCATAGACGATTTTATTTATTTGATTGTAGATTATAGACTCTCGATAACTAAGGTTATTAGCGTTTAATCATTAAATTACATGAAATTAAAATGACATCACAAAACATTCATGAGCGAAGGTGGAATTCGAACCCACGACAGTCTGATACAAAAGCCAACACGCTGACTATTACACCAAGCTGTCCTTTAGACCAGCGTTTTTCAAACCTTTTTTGCACGCGACCCAACATATTTTTTTTTTGAAGCCGTACTGCGACCCAATTGTTTATTTTATAATATAAAGTAAAAAAGGTAGTATATCGTCAGCATGATACTGTATGTACTCGAACCAACTGATGGTACATTGGACTAATAATTGATAATTTAAAAGTATTTTCTTTTCAAATAAGATAATTATATTTTTATTTCAGTATTTTACCAGGTAAAAATTTTAGTTTGCACATCAGTCGTATAAATCTATTAATTTATCTAAAAAAAAATCAAAACTTGTTGGTTGATTTCTATACTGTGCGTTATGTATGCATCTAACATGTAGATTATCTTACGATGTCTACAAGATAAAATTATTTCTAGAATATTATGTAGGTAGTAATACCAATCATTGGTTATTTATAATATTGATATATCTATAGGTACTTATTAAGTGTATCCCATTAGGGTGTTTGAAATAATTTTCACTTTCATGATGAGCTCTCGCTAGTACGAAGATTCACATCTACAACCTAGCTTTAATGAATTAACACTCACATGTAGTGAAAATCAATTGATTCCGAAGCATACAAGGAGAATGCTAGATTAGTAACCATGTCACGGTTGAGTAATGTAAGCTCATTCCGTCGCTAAGGTGGAAAGGTTCAGGTTAGAATCCTGACTGTAACTATGGTTGGTAAAATTATTTTTTCCTATATGCTTCGAATCAATTATATAATTGGCTGCTTTCCAACAAAAATTTTCATTTGCAAATCAGTCGTATAAATCTATTAATTTATCTTAAAAATTTAACGCTGCTTTAGACAATTTAAAGATTATTATTAAAACAAGGGACTTTGACGATAACATTTTACATAATATTTTATGATTAACGGTAAATGACTTATATTACGATAGAAAAGATGAAAAGAAATAAGAACAAAGTGTGAAAACCAGAGTAACGTACAAAGGAGATTAAAGAATGAAAAACAGTGTCGGTTGCTCGAAAAGTATTAACGCAATCTGCAAGTTGTGTGCAGAGAGTGAGATAGCGATAATGACGTGAGGAAATACATTTCACATGCTCATTGTGGTCTTTCATGCCTAGTTCTTTATCTACGGCTTAATGTATTAAACACCGACGGTCTTTGTTTAATCGAGTCCCTCTACGAAATATTCCTGGGATCTGTCAAATGGGAGGGGCTTTTAAAAACATGGCGAAATTACGGAAAAAATTTCAATAGTTGCGATAGTTTTATAGTAAGGATGGGGGTCTTTGTTTAATCGAGTCCCTCTAAGAAATATTCCAGGAACTATTGGGATCTGTCAAATGGGAGGGGATTTTAAAAACATGGCGGAGTTAAGGGAAAATTTTTGATAGTTGCGATGGTTTTATAGTAAGCATGTATTGCACGTGTAGTCGCAGGCACAAATATGTATCTAAGTAACTATACTATAAAATACACGCATACTGGATTTATAGCTAAAACTTTTACCCCGGTACAGGTTGTAACACCAACTCGCAGATATAAAATATTATACATATGACTACACAGTTACATAGCAGAGATCTTGGCAGCGTTGTGTTCAAACTGTAAATCGAACTACAAAGACTCTATCAATTTCATTAGTTAGTTCTCAAAAGTGGGCTGTAATAATATGTTAAAAATGTTTATGTATGTGAGCGCTTTTGCCAAGTATAAACACGCGTTTTATAAAGTACGCCATTTGTTTGATAGTTTTCAGCAATAATTATTTTTTCTCGTGATTAACATCGGTGACCATAGATAAAATTTTGACCAAAGCTTGTTAGATATGTAACTAACATATTCTAAAAATTAGAAATTTTTTCGGTAAGATTACTATGTGTTTTACCGGTATTAAAATATGAAAGCGCGATTTTTTTATAAGAGCTCATGTTAATTTTATAACAATTATATCTTTAACTATTCGGTAAGCAGTTTTGAAATTTTGAGTAATTATTTCAGATATATTAAGAAGTAAGTTTACAAAATTACATTCATTTCTCGGTGATTTGAGATAGGTGCCATACATCCTTAATGTAAAACGACACAAAAAACGGTTCTGAAGACTTTGCTGAACCGTCTCTTGTATCTAATCTTTATATGTATATATTTCTTCTGTCAGTGTGTATGTGACTGAATTCCTCCTAAACGGCTTGACCGATTTTATTTTTTTTTTTTAATCACCCCTGTATTAGAGCGAACAAAACAAAAAAAAATATTCAAATTGGTCAAGCCGTTTAGGAGGAGTTCAGCCACACACTCTGTGACTAAACTCCTCCTAAACGGCTTGACCGATTTGAATATTTTTTTTTATGTTGTTCGCTCTAATACAGGGGTGGTTTAAAAAGAAAAAAATTAAAATCGGTCAAGCCGTTTTTGAGTTGTAAGATTTCTTCTGTCCGTGTATGTGACTGAACTTATCCTAAGCGACTGGTTTGATTTTGATGAAATTTTGTGTGTTGGATTAAATTGATTCGAGAATGGTTTAGATTAAAAAAAAAATAAAATCGGTCAAGCCGTTTTTTAATTTTAGCGAGACTAAGTGGCACCCGGAAGCGAACGAGCGAAGGGAGTGAGTAATATAATTATAATATTCAAGCGAACGAGCGAAGCAAGTGAGTAGTGTATTGCACTCGGGCGAAGCCGAACCGGGCCGCTAGTATCTATTAAAATGTCTCTAGTCAAAGGGTATTCTGTGTATTGAAGTTTGTTTGAAGGAGGACAGTCGTTACGTTAAGTCTATACGGTACGTTGTACGTTACGGGATGGTATAGTATTATGTAAGCTGGGAGACGGTCGTCTCAAAATACACGTCACGTGGTAATAAAGGTTCATTCCTTCTTTTGATGAAAAACACTGTACACACAAACACTATGTCCTTTTAATCAATTTCAGTCGAAGGATGAGGACACACCGTGCCGTGACTGATTAGAGTTGCACTGCTCCGCGCCGTGTCCTTTTTTTTCCTCCGTTCTTTCTTTGAGTTCGCAGATTCTTTTTTGTAGATAAAATAAATTGAAGTTTTGATGCTGTGACAATATTTGATTTAGTAAAAAATATTTCTCTTCAAATTCTTTTCAGAGATAAGAAAGGTGAAGAAAAACATATTAAAAATATATTTTTATCTCGGTGTACTTTTTTTAATGGAAAATGTTTTTTAATTATCTAAAAATCTTTTAAGGGTGGTTTCAATATTTTTATTTGTTTTTTCTTTACTATAATGCTATTCGAATTAATGCATGAAATGTTTGATCTACACAAAGATAAGCTAATATTAATTAACAAAAGAAGATTCTATGATAGTTGACTCTAAAATTAATTTAAAGAAAAATTGTAATACTTAGGATTGTACTATGAAATTCGAAGGAATTCTTCCGTGACACAGGATCAATAAATAAGCAATATTGATGTTTAAAATTACATTGAATATACCAACGTTTCGACACGCTCTATGTCATCTTCAGAGTAATCTATAAATTTTTTTTATTTTTAGATTATGCGATAGCCATACAAGCTTATTTTTAGGATCGTACCAAGATGTTTTTTTTAATAAGTTTATACGGGGGCCTCTTGAAAACACCATCTTAATTTTTTTTTTAAATGATGTTTGAGATCTCTTGTATGCATAAAAATTGGTCTGTTAGCGAAAAAATGTTTTTAAGCGTCGATACTACGTTTTTTAGTTAAAAAATGGATGCGTGTACTTTGTACGCGCGTTAGAAGTTATACTTCTTTGGCGTGATTAAGAATAATTTTTAATTTGCATACAAATAATTTATTGAAATATAAAATAATAAAAGGACTGGAGTGAATTTATTTATATTTGTTCTTTAAAAAAAAATTAAAAAATCATTTAATCAATAAATGTATGTACACTTATTAATGTGTCAAGTTTTAAATGTTATGTACGATATTTTAAATGTTTAATGTTTTATTTTAATATGTAATTGTGACGATTTTATACCTGACAAGGTCTTCAAGGAATAAAGTATCTATCTATCTATGGTAACTAGGTAAATCATTAATGCTGCAACTTCATCCTGTTAAATTTCCGTGACGCGATGCGCGCGCATCGTAAAAATTTACTCTCATCATTTTTTCATAACGCGCCAAAAGAAGTATAACTTCAAAAATGTGATATTACCGTTACCAACAAAAAAAAAATGTTTTTTTTTCTAATTCTAAATAAAAGTATTTGATGAGTTTTGATCCCTTTTATATTTTGAAATATGTTTTTTATCGAAAAAATGTTCTTTATGATGACAAACAGGCATGGATGCTGTGCATTCAAAATTTAGTCTGACAATGTAATTAACAAAAATTTCCAGCCAGACAAGTTTTAATAGAAAAGGGAGATCTCAAACTTTATTTTAAAACATAAAAACAAGGAGGTGTTATGAAGTGTACTTTCATGAAAAAAGTCATTTAAGTATAACACAAGGTTTGTCAGATTCAATATTAACAAAAATTGTCAACCAGACACATTTTTTCAAAAATTATACATTATTTACCATAAAGTGTGTAAATTTCAAGCAGGTGTTTCAAAAAAGTAAACTCATTTTTTTAGCTAATTTTAAAATTCATTAACAAATAGCAATTAACAAATTTTTACTTATCTGTCGGGCGTAACATGTTTTCCAAGTTTTAAATTTGAGGTGTTCGATGAGGTACCTTTTTGTACCATGGAAGCTTGGACTATTAATCAAAAAGACACAACAGTATGATTTTGGCATCCGGATTTTTCCACTGTTGTTTCGTTTCCTCGCTGCATTGAATGAGACTGAGCGTAATATTGTAGAGGACAGTCAGTAATATTATGTCTACATAACATAATGATTAGATAAGATAGGTTGGGTGAGCAGCAGAGGTAGGCAGATATACAGTGTGTAAACGGTTTTTCCGAACATAGGGCATATAACATTAAGATTATTAAAATTTTGTAGTAGGCTATGAACCATACGATGTAAATATGTAGTGGATTACATAGAAAAAATAGTATGGTGAATTTGTTAAACAATTTTCCATAGCATAACGGTTGACTATTAAGAGTAACTCGGGACCTGCTAAATAAAAACAAACTTTTTAACAAAAAAAACCTCCTTCAAAAAGCCACAAAAAAGAGGAAAATAATAAAACTTTGAGGTCTGCGCCATTTTAATAAAATATGATGTCGGTTAAAAAGTAGATACCTATTAATTAAATTGGCACTTTTTAACCGACTTCATATTTTCCTAAAATGGCACAGACCTCCAAGTTTTATTATTTTCCTCTTTTTTGTGGCTTTTTGAAGATGTTTTTTTTTATTAAAAAGTTTTTTATTTTTTAGTTAAAGGAATCACACGCCGTTACTAACTTTTTATTTTATATTAAACCGATTTCTTACGCTGTGTGATGTGTCAAAAAGTGACATTTACCTTAAAGGAATCACACGCCGCTACTCACTTTTATTACAATCAGCCGAACTACTGAACCGGTTTAAGTAAAATTTATATGGGACCAACTTCGAGGTATACCCTATCCAATAAAAAAAGAATTTTTCAAATCAGTTAATAAATGACGGAGTTCTGAGGTGACAAACATAAAAAAATACAACCGAATTGAGAACCACATCCTTTTTTGAAGTCTGTTAAAAAACAAAGCATTTACTACATATTTGCATTAGATCTTATAGCCCATAGCCTACTATCAAATTGTAAATGTTCTCATTGTTATTTGCCCTATGTTCGGTAGAACCGTTTACACCCTGTATAGCACGTTTATATTGCCTCGCAAACGTGTCCATAATTTAACTGACTTCATTATGACGTAACTCTTAGCTAGTCCACACCGCGTCGGACATGAAAACACGTAAACAGTCTGGCAATCAAACAAATGAGTGTAGTTTCGTGTCGGACCAGGAGCGATGACACTTGTATCCGTTTGTGGGCTACCATTTATTGTTACGTCACATCTGCATGTTATTAATTTATATTAATTTGATATAAACTGAGCTAACCTGATGTTTATCATTACTTAATGAGCTATTGTAGTATCTAGATATAAATTATTTAGACATGAGCTTTTTCATTAGTAAATTAATTTTGTTTTTATTTATTTGTTTTTAATTAAACCATCGCGTCGAGAAAAAAAACTTTTTGACAAAAAAAAACTTCTTCAAAAAGGCACTAAAAAGAGGAAAATAATGAAAATGAGATCTGCGCCAATTTAATAAAATATGAAATCGGTTAAAAAGTATAGTATAGTGATTAATATCTTCTTTTTAATCGACTACATATTTTATTAAATTGGTGCAGATCTCAAAATTTCATTATTGTCCTCTTTTTGATGCATTTTTGAAGGAGGTTTTTTTTTGATAAAAAGTTTTTTATTTTTTACTTTTTAGTGACTTTACAATACGTAGTTTAGTCGCTTGCCAATAGATTCACTTTTACAAACTCTTTAACTGACTTACGCTGTGTAATATTGTGTCAAAATATGACATTTACCTTAAAGGAATCACACGCCGTTACTCTCTTTTGTTAAAATCAGCCGAACTACTGAACCGATTTTAGTTAAATTTATATGGGGCCAACTTCGAGGTATACCCAATCCAATAAAAAAAGAATTTTCAAACTATAAGTTTATTATGTTTATTTGTAATATTCATTGTCTTGGCACCAAAGGTTTTATCCCTATTCTTCTAAGACGCTTATGACCTCTGTTGTCGAGCTTCTATAATCTACCGTCTTTCTTCAAGAGATTTATGGACTTAATATCTCAACATATTTTAAGCATTCGCAATATCATTAAAAATTACGCGGTAGGTATATGCAGCATATTATTATGTAAAATTGAACCTTTAAGGCCCGTATTCACCGCGCCTAGTTAGTTATTTATTCCGTTGATTTATTCCCCTGGTAACTATTACTCGGAATAAATAGTGATAATTCAATTCACCAAACGTAGTTAAATTTACTGCAGGTATAAATCGTAAGAATAACTATTCTGTCCAATTTCAAGGATATAAATATTTACTCGCCTATTATTAAAATAGGATGTGCACGAAATGCACAAATTACTTTATGACCTGGCGACCTTTTCAGGTAAATATTAATTCCATATCTTTCAGGTAAAGGTTTTTGTAGAAAAATAAAATAAATTTACATTTTCGATCGATGGGCCATCGGTCAGATCTTTGACAAACGTGCTTTAGAATCAAAATATTTGACAAAATGTCCAAGGTGTATGGTATAAAGTAAATTTATACCTGAAGTTACTATTCTATCGAATCAATTGCTTGGTGAATTGAAAGTTAATTTTATTCTAAGGAATAAATTTATTCTAAGATTAGTAACTTCTATCTTTAACAGTGTTTGGTGAATACGGGCCTAAAATGTGCTAAATTAGAAACGGTTTGATTTAAATTATCATTAAGGATTATTTATTAAATCGCCAACTAAGCGGAATAAATACTTGATAATAACTCGATAAGGTTAAAATAATCATTATCCATTTTCATTTTGATCATTATCCGTTACATCCGGATAAAAATAAAACTCTTGTTAAATTCAAATTACCTGTTAGAGCTATATTTTTGCGTCGCTTCTGCCCTCGCAATAGGTAGGGTAACCGTAGCTGCATTATAACTATGTATATTGGGTTCAATCGATGCGTTATAAATAAGATATCAAAAATGCTGATCGATCAGTTCGTGTTTTAAATTCGCTTCGCGTTTATAAGCGAACACCACGCTTGTAAACTTTTCTACTGTGCTTCTACTGACTGACGTAGCAAATATTCGGTTGTTCACTCACTCCTTTCTACCAGTAGATAAGGGACAGGCAAAATACAGACTTCTTCTAAAGTCTCGTAAAGAACTTCACTTTGTAGTTATTTCATTTGTCAACGCTTATATTCTATTGGGATCCGTCAGATAGGTGGAGATTAAAAAACATGGCGCAGAGGGAGGGAAATTTCATTTACGGCGTATACTTTTGCGTGTAATTTTATGATTTTCAAAGTGATAAGAATTGATAAATATAAGTGCAATTTATGATTGGGCCGGTACGAATCCTAAACAAAGGAATTTTGTTGAAGGAGAACGGATTCTCAAAGCCGGGCATATTATCAAATGTCGGAAATATAACGAGAAAAATGCATGCAAAATGAACTGTCAAAAGCAGTAATCTTTACGACATATTGCTTAAAAACATCAAAATTAAAAGAAAATCTCCACGAAATTAATCATCCACGTTCAATGCGCCTTTAAGGTTGGGTTAGGTGAATAATGTAAACACATAACTGCAACATAATAAGTTATATTGTAATAAGTGGGTAAGTTACTAACCTCAAAATATTTGTATACAAAATTAATCCTATAAATTTGCCAATCATCAGGGATTCAACTATTGTTGTGCAGTATGATAATAAGTACATCTTATTATTAATATAAAATATTTTTTTAATTCATAAATACAATTTTTCCACATTTCATTAGAAAATAATTCTCTGTAAAGTAAGTTTTACAAGGCAATAACTGACAGTGTTTAATGCCATGATATTAGAAAACGTCGCGAATTCCATTTTCGATAAACTTTTTGTTTATTTTACTTGTTTTATATTTGTAATAAACAATTTCACGATAAATTTGCACTGTTAGCATGTAAAATTTTCCCTCGTTTTAGTACAATTTTCTGCCACCAGTTGTCATATACTCATTTGACGGATCCCAATAATCTATATCATAATTTTGTTAGTAGGCCCCATAATCATATTATTATCAAAAAAATTACCAAGCCCCAATTATTTTGTTATAGGTTCTATTTTTACCTTTTTACTTGAATACGTAGGAGAAAGGTAATGTTTTTGGGGTTGGCAGTGGTACTAACTATAGTAAAATCTGGGTATATCATAATTTTGTTAGTAGGTCCCATAATCATATTATTATCAAAAAAATTGCCAAGCCCCAATCGTTTTGTTATAGGTTCTATTTCTACCTTTTTACTTGAATACGTAGGAGAAAGGTAATGTTTTTGGGTTGGCAGTGGTACTAACTATAGTAAAACATAGATATATCATGATTTATTCTGTATATGAGATATATGTACCTGCGCAGTAAAAAATTAAATCGTGACAAATGGCGACTGGCAAACAGACTGAGTTTTTCGAGGGCCAGATTTTTTTCCTAAAGCTTAATTTCTGTTAAAAATGAACGAGTTAACTAACAAGCATGCTCTGGTTAATTCTTACATGTAAAACCATAAGTAAATGTCGTATAAATATTTATTACTAGCCGTTACTCGCGGCAATTCACGCGTTAACATAAACCTTATTATATCATGTCAAAAATTATTATTCTTGGAGAATGGTTCTGTGGTTCAAATGGCTGGATTTTTTAAAAACGTTTCCGCTAACTTTTGGATAAACCTTGATGTATATTGTTGGAAGCACTATACATTTTTGCTGTATATTTGTACGCATTCCGAGCCAATAGTGTTAGATCAGGGTTATGCACATAGCATAGATAGGTACTTGAGGACAGTGTGGTTCAGTGGTTAGCGTCGCGGACTCTAGATCAGACTGTCGTAGGTTCGAATCCCGCCTCCGCTCATGGATGTTTTGTGATCTAATTTAGTTTTAAGTGAGTTGTTATTTAATGTAATCAAGACGCTAATTACCTAAGTTGTCGACGTGTCTATAATTTACAATAAATAAATAAAAGATAGGTACTTCTTTTGTATGGCCATGCGATATGTTGAATTTTTTAATCAATGTAGAATGTTTCACACTTTATCTTATTAGGAAAATATTCAGTATTTTGACCGAGAAAAAATTTTTATAAAGACAAACCGTAAGTCTTGCAGTTCAGTGCTAACAATAAGTTGGTGGAAGTAAAGAGTCTGGAAAAATTGTTTTTTTGTGAAAAAGGAAAATTCTAATTTTATTGCGGTTTTCAAAAAAATCAATAAAGAAATGCCTATTTTTACAGTTAATTTTGTTATTGACTCAAATAAGAAGCTTTGAAGTTCAGGTAAATGTTAAGCTGGTGGAAGCAAAGAGTCTTACCAATTTTTTTTGCCAAAAGTAAAATACGGTTTCGAGGAAGTCAATGTCAAAAGAAAGTCACAAATGTTTATTTTAGTTTTATAAGCATTTTTATTTTTAGTATTAACGAAAAGTTTGATCCGTTAAAAAGTTACGATTTGTTTACATTATTATAAAATTGCAATTCCGTTAGACTATACCTGTCCCTCCTCAAAAACATTGAAGGGGCGACTGCTGATGTTGACCCACTCCCCCAAATAATGATATTGCTGAAATTCGATCGATGGGTTTTCTCTCTTTTGTCATTCCAACAGCAGAGCTCTACAAGCTCTGCTATTTTCAAAACTTGTCCTAATCAGAGTTTTATTATTATACTAAATTAATGAAATATTATTGTATTTTATAAAAATAAAGGAGGACAGTGTGGTCCAGTAGTTAGTGTCGCGGCCTCCAGATCAGACTGTCGTGGGTTCAAATCCCACCTCCGCTCATGGATGTTTTGTGATGTCATTTAGTTTTAAGAGAGTTGTTATTTATTGGAATTAAGACGCTAATGACCTAAGTTGTCGACGCGTCTATAATCTACAATAAATAAAAAAATAAAGATAAAGTTTTAGTTATCTGATGATACTAACGTGGTTTTCAAAACTTGCGCGGTCAAGGAAAATGTATTACTGTTTTGGCGTGTCGTGATTACTTTTTTAGTATTCATTTTACATATAGATATGCATTACTAGGTCCCTTAAGAATATTCTCTACCGAAAGTTTCCCCTGAACTCTTCCGTCTCAAATTCTTTCCTCTCGCCGAAAAACGGTTACAGCTCTCTCGACGCTATTTTTAAAGCTAATTAAGAGTTCGGGTAAACGCCAAATGAAGGACCGGGATTCACACTGCAGATACTATTACGTGAATTTTTTGAAAAAGTTTTGGCTATGTGTGATATAACGTAATTTGTAAAAAGTTATAAGTTTTTCCAGGACATTTTTTTTTTCGATGTTTCGTCTGAAGGATCTGTAGTGTGATTCTTGATCCATCATTTGGCATTTACCCAAACTCTTTAGCTTTAAAAATAGCGTCGGAAGAGCTATAGCCGTTTTTAGGTGAGTGGAAAGGATTTGAGATGCAGAGTGCAGAGGGTTACTTCTGTTAGAGAATACTCTTAATTTATCTCTAAGTTAAAAATCCGTAATTATTATTTTAGTTCTAATTGATTAATTGGAAAAAACACATCCTTATGTCCAAATATGGGATGTTGAAATACCTTTCAAGTTGTCGTCGTCGTCATCATTTTCTCATCGTAGAGTGAGTGAGAGAAAGAGAGGATACGGGTGGAAAGAAGAGGTAGAGAGTTGAGTGTCGATCGCCGTTGTTCGCATATTATCGTTTTTCAAGGGCTTCGTCACTGGTGCGTGGCGTTGGCACGCACTACGCACACACGCACAAGGCCCCACTTGGGTGTTTGTAGAACGTTACGGATTATAACACGCTTGAATCAATCGACTGAAACCTATATGCATCTTTAATGAGTTGGGAAGCAGCGTTCTGTAAAATTATGTTTTATCTTTTATTTGACGCATTCGAACAATTGATGAGAGCGGTACACTCCCGGCCCAAGCAAATGTTGCCTCGGACCTTTGAAGTGAAGCAACAACAAACAAAAATAATAGTCGGTTGTATATCTAGTTCCGTAATGGCGTATATTACTGACGAGTAAGTGACATTATGTTAAAATAAGAATAGCGAATTTTAACAGTCACACACAATAGACCTTTTAGGTTGCGGTGGCTTCCTTCGGGCCCCTAACATTTAAATCTTAAATCTTAACAGTCACACAAGTAATAATATCTTAGAAATATATGGTATTTTTTGCCATACCCACTATAAAATATTTTTCACTTCATTTTCAGTATTTTTAAATTTTTTGACAGTTCGCATCACTCAATGTATAGACATCGTCACTTGTTATAGGCACTTATATTATGTAGTCGTCGCTAGTCTGTCTACGAATTGTATAGCCATGTATAATTATTGTATAGTGTAGATGTGAAAAGCCTTGTTTTTCATGTCGTTCAGTAGCCGTGTGGTCTAAAGCGAAACGCTACGAACTACAGAGCCTGAGGGTTCGAACCATAGCTTGGAGAATATGGAATATTTGTTTTTTTCTTTATTTATTATTAAATATAATAAATTGAAAAAACATTAAATTAGTATTGAATTTACATTAAAGCTGTAGTGTGAGAAAAACACATTCCCATGCACACCTGCCTGTTAAATGACCCATTACAGGCTAGTATACATGCATGTAAAGCAGCGGGGGTTTGATAGAAAAGTAATTCCTTAAAATTTAAACGATCATTCGAAAAGCTCAGTAGAATATTGAAATTAAAATATTATTAAACTTATAAGCAAATTATTTTTAACGTAATCCTTGATGAGTTAACTGTCACTAAATAAATTTTCTCTCCCGCACTTTAATTTTTTTTTAATATTATTAGCATATTTAAAATGAAAATTTTCACTTTTTACAGTGTCTACGCGATTGCATAAATATTATGGAGTTTATTCAGACTATATTCCATTTTATTTATTCAAATAGTTGAAAAAGTTCCTAAATATGTTCGAGTGATGAGAAAAGAAAAAGTTTTTAAAGTTGTTTGAGTCACGATAGATACCAAATATTAAAAATGTTTTTAAAAGAGTAAGTACCTACTCGAAAATCAAATATTTGCATTCCATCTAAACTTTGTTAGTCATTTGTTTGAATAATTTTAAAGATATATACGTTTTGTTCTCATTTAATTTGCATTTATTTCCTGCGTTTTTTTATTAATAAAAGGAAACAATATTGTGATATTACAAAACCTGCTTATAAATTTACTTATCTGTAATAATATTACAACTGCGGAAGTGTGTTTGCCTGTTTGTTACCTCTTCACGGCTTAACCACTGAACCGAATTCGACGAAAATTGGCGGAGAGATTCCTTGAAGCCTGAAAAAGAACATTAGCTAATTTTTATCCCGGAAAACTGTTCCCGAGAGAAAGCATTCAAGTCATGCATCTACACTACTGTGCATAATGGTGTTGGAAAGACAGGAGGCCTTGAATTAATTATACATTCCACGTTTCCATAGTTACGCTTCATGTACTTGTGTATTTTGGAACACAGATTATTGCATTTTTAACTGTCAAAACAGATATTAATATTATGAAGTATTAGAAATACCTTGTATTATGACCGTCTTGTAACTTCTTGTGAATTTACACTACGCGTTTCAGCAACGAGTTGCCATCTTCAGGTGTGGTTAATTAACCACACCTGAAGATGGCAACTCGTTGCTGAAACCCGTAATGTAAATTCACAAGAAGTTACAAGACGGACATAATACAAGGTATTTCTAATACTTCATAATATTCATATAGTGACTTGGAGACCCAACACTCTAAAAATGTATCAAACATATTATATTAAATTCGTAGCACCCGGACGAAGCCGGACCGGACAGTAACAAGTAACTGTTATTTGATTGAACTTTTCAATGTTATATTTTCAGTTAGTACGTGCATTTTTCACACAGCATGAGTAACGTTTTATCTAGCTGCGTGCTACGCCCTCGGTGTGCCGCCGCGTTGCTCGTGCAGTTTGTAATAACATCGCTGCCACCCGCCTCTCAGGCACACGTGTCATGTCTATTTCAAATCGATACTGACGCTCTATGACAGCCACTGCCATAGCAAACTCTACTCTAGTAGTCGGTTGCACTGACGCTGTCTTATTAAGAAGCTCCTATCTTAATTGAAACGTTGGGCGGAAAATGGGCGGAAAAAATCAGGTGTGTCGTGGTCACACACAGTAGAAGTTAAACCATGTTTTTTTATTTATTGTAGATTATAGACGCGTCGACAACTTAGGTCATTAGCGTCTTAATTACATCAAATGACATATATAAAACTATATAAACTATATAAAACTAAATGGTACTCTACTATTAGTTGCTATACTTTCTCCGCGCTCTCTCAACCCCTGTAAAATTTTTTTTACAAAATAGTCTTTATAATTGATGTCAAGTAGAAATATCGTATTTTCGAAAAAAAAATTGTCTGTCTGTTTGACTGCTGTTGGTTTGTATGTTTGGTTGCTTATAACTAAAGAACTACTGCTTTAATTTCGATAAAATTATTATTAATCATTAGCTTAAAGTTCAACTTAAAATTAAAGGTACAAATCATTATATTAGGCCATCAGGAAGCAGTATAATCCCGTTATGTACAAATCGAGGCGCGGAAGCTGCGGGTACTTAAATAAGTAAAACTATTTATCGTAGACTAAAAATGTTTTTACAAAAGTTGTAGAGAATTTTGTTTTCTACAAGTTTGATAATAACCACTTTTTTACTAAAAATGGAACGGAACCAATAAATTCGCAAATCCCCGTTTTTCGTGATCTTGAACCTCGAATATCTGGCAACTCCGGCACGATATCAATGGGGACTTTTTACAAGTTTTTAAAACCCCATAACGAAGGTGTATACAAAAATTGAGTTAACTGCGAATTATTGCGCAGTGGAAATCTAAAATGACTGGGATAACGGTCTGGGAATTCTGAAGAACTTATGAAATATTAGGGGAGCACAATATACCTTATTCGTCGCGGTGTACACCTTCTGGCTCCTATCTTTTCATTCTAATAATATACAATAGATCCTTAAGGAAGGCTCCTTCAAGTAACACCCCACTTGAACGGTTATCCAAACGTCGTTCGGGCTTTAATTCCGGACGTGGGATTGAAAATGGCCGAGCGTGTAGCAATGCTGTTGTTTTACGTGGCGTTGCTATGGTTCCTCTATTACAAGTCCCCAGTTTCCGGGTTCTAGCCCGAGAGCTGGTAAAAGTGTCAATTGTATTTTCAATTTATTATTAAAAAAAATAATGGATTGAAAATATGAATTGGCGCTAGGCCCAAATAACCTTAGCTGTTGGTGGTCTTTAAAAAACACACACAATTTCGGACGCCCTGAACCTACGTTTGAAAACAGGGTAGTGCAAGCCAGTCGATATATCAATATGACATGTCGTTTGTAAAGCGTCACTATAGTTAATTCTTTTCGCGGATAAAATATCGGGGGGACCGCCTATCCATACAACTAATAACTATATGAGAACCGATTTTTCAAAATAAGATAAGCCTAATTAAATTGTTAACATTTTATACCGGGGGCAGTATAGCCTAGTGGTTAGCATGCTTGGCGCCGCAACCTCTAGACTGGACTGCCGTGGGTTCGAATCCCACCTACGCTCATGGATGTTTTGTGATGTTATTTAGTTTTAAGTTAGTTGTTATTTAGTGTAGTTGAAAGACGCTAATGACCTTAGATGTCGACGCGTCTATAATCTACAATAAATAAATAAACATTTTATACTGTAACTCATTATTTTCATGAAGTTGGTACCTTTTGTTTTTATTTAAATATCCCGGTAAATTCAGAATTGATTTTAAACAAGTAATAATAACTATTTTCATTCGAATAATATTTTTAAACGTGAACAAAAATTTAATTTTGTTTAACGTGCAAACATAATTTTCAAGTGACGGTATATATTTTTTTTGCGTTTGAGAAATCCTATTACAGACAATATTTTACAAAAATTTTAATAGGTATATTTTTATTATTTTTATGGTAGAATATCAATTTTACTGAATTTGGGGTAGTTCTGACAGAAGAAATTGAAAAATATAGGCAGTTTCCTATTATTTTAGAGTTTCTTAGAAATTTTCAACACTTTGATATAGAATTTTTTAGTTTTATGAGAATGCCACATTAATAAAATATGTTAGGAGATCAGAATACAAACCGGTAATACTATTGGTTAGGGTATTTTGAAGCTCCAAAAATATATTAACATCTCTAGCTGCTAAACTGTAGAAGAAAATTTCTGAATTTTTTAAATGACGTTTTCTAAAAGGATACAGATTTTGAAAAAGATGTGAAGTATTTTCGTATAAAGGGGAAAATATAATGCAAGACTCTTTCTCCCAGTTTAAAAACTTTAGGTTATAATTTTTTTAATCCGAATCTAGCCATTTGGCGATTTAGTGGACTATGACGACGTTTTGTCGATTTTCTATCAACATTTATGTATGTTTTTTAGTCAACTGCATACTTTAAATTTATATTTATTGTACATATTAAATAAAAGTGTTTGAACAACAAAAAATTTTTCTCCGAAATAAAAATTTCTATATACTGTACAAATATTTATAGATACCATAAAATTTCTGCTAACAAGAAACCCTGCGTTATATTGCCCAGAAAATATAGTTTATTGTTAAAGTGGGTTGTAGAAATGGCGGATAAGAGTGAAGTAGTACACGTAGTGAAGTTAGTGTACGGTGATGATGCCAGTGTCGCCAACGTTATATAACTAAAATAACTTCACGGTGTCCTCTCTGCACCCCTTCCCATTCTCTTCGTGCCATATCACGAATCATTTAACCGCATCAAAAGGCAGGGGTCTGAGTTTTATAGCCTGTGTGATGATTTTCTCCGCCATGTTATATTATTTCACACAACTTTACCGTATCTTGTAATTGTTGGAAAAGTTACGTCGAACGCAAAAAACTTATTCGATTAATTCGCAAAATACACTATCTATAAAAAAATGATGCGATCTTTAAAGAAGTGGCAGATACTATTTTATTTTTAGAACGCGAACTAGTTCAACCCTTTAATTTAAGATGCTCTTCTGTCTTGTACTGGGTGTCCAAGTTAAGCGTGAAATGCATGGGGATTTCCTAAATAAATTAAATAAATTATTATAAAATATTAATATTAAATCAAAATATGAAAAGAGATTTCAAATCTTCATAAAAAAGTGCCTTAATAAATTAAAAATATTTTTTCTAAGTTACCTAATAAGTGAGTTATAAATTAAAAACGAAAATGGGAAAATCTCGTTTTTCAACTGTCTGTCGCAAGACAAGCAAAATATGGAAAGTTTTACTGTGCAGGATAGTATACTGAAAATTCTGCACATTTTCTCTCATTTAACCAAATCTCTATCTCTTACCGTTTAGGAAATACCCGAGGAAATACCCATGCATTTCACACTTATCTTAGAGAACCCGTATATAGGGTGTTAAAAAATTGAAGCGATGAATTTCACCCCAAAATAGCGTCCACCACCAAATTTTAAACTAGCATGTTTACAATGTCAGTTTTCATAATTGATCGTGAGCAAAAAAAAAAAAAAAAACGAAGTTCCGCCGCCATTGGTTAGTGGTCGGTAACCGATAAATATACCCTACATAATCACAGTTTTTGTTTATTTTATTATTTATAAATATTTAATAGTCAAACACTGTAGATTCACTGACATCAGTACATTTCATTCTAAAAATAGCGGCTTTTATACAATGATACAATAGTTCTTTACCATAGTAAATATATTTCATTATAGCGTCGAAAAGAGTTACATAATGGTTTATTATGTAACAATTTTTAAACGTTTTTCATTATAGCATAATAGATCTTGACATTACCAGTCGACAAACGGCCATTTAATTTTCGCTTTTCAGCCACGCAAAAATACTAAAAACGTGGTTGAATAAAAATATTTTGCTAATATTTCATTCACTTAAATCTAAGGGGGGCAGTATAGCCTAGTGGTTAGTGTAATAGTACGTCCCTGTTTAGAATTATTAATAATTGCAATACAGCAATTCTACTGCGGCGCGTGTAATCAAGGTTCAACCTGACGGCGGAAGTCCAATGTCTACGTTTGACACAAGACTTTCGCAGTCCAAAGACCGTAGTTGCGAACTGATAAGAGAAGAGCGATTGATTGATCGCGAGGCAGTTAAGGCAGTTGAGGCCAGTTAAGGCCAGTTGGGGAAGTTGATGGTTACAAGTTAATCAATTTGCACTCAGACGGTTAGTTGGTTCAAACTCCTTCTATGACCAAATATTAAAAATAACCCGCCTCCTTTTAAAAGCTTGGCCCAAGGTCCATTCAAAGACCCGCTACCATTACATTAGCATGCTTGGTGCCGCAACTTTTAGACTGGACTGTCGTGGGTTCGAATCCCACCTGCGCTCATGGATGTTTTGTGATATTATTTAGTTTTAAGTTAGTTGTTATTTAGTGTAGTTGAAAGACGCTAATGACCTTAGATGTCGACGCGTCTATAATCTACAATAAATAAATAAACTTAAATCTAAAATGAATAAGTTGTCTTAGAAACAATATAACTCGCTCGTTAAACTGTAGTTATTACATTATATTTAAATAACGACGAAAACTAGAAAAAAGAAGTGAACTCTAACATTAAAAATCTACATAAATATCTGCAACTGTAATTTTAAATTCAGTGCATCGTGTATCTTGGCTGTTATAGTTTTTTCCTCATAAGAATTCCTATAATAATTTACAAAGTAGTAGTATAGTAGAACCTCGATTATTCGTTCTATAAGCAACACACGGATAATGAGAATACATCCCTTAGAGGAAACATTGGAATGTAGTAGAAATTAGGAGAGAAAAACTCAGTGGCAAAAGGATCAAATAAAATTTGAAATACTGATGATTAAATTTGCATATTAAATTTTATTTGATCCTTTTGCCTGCACTGAGTTTTTCTCTCCTAATTTCTACATCATCTACGGATCACCAATTCTCTATATCATAGAGTTCTTCAACATTGGAATGTAGTTTGCATTCCAATGTTTTGTGGGAATTAGCGTTACCAGGAACCCGAGCTTGTACCACTCGGTTTATGTATGCCGGTTGGCAAATTCTCTTACACAAATTGACTATTAATTGTTGTGTTGAAGACGCTAATGACCTGAGCTGTCGACGCGTCTATAATCTACAATAAATAAATAAATGAGAATACTGTCTTAAAGCCTTGAAAAGACAGCTGCATAGTACAAGAATATGTTTCATGTTATTTATTTATTTATTGTAGATTATAGACACGTCGACATCTGAGGTGATTAGCGTCTTTCAACTACACTAAATAACAACTAACTTAAAATTAAATAACATCACAAAACATTCATGAGCGCAGATGGGATTCGAACCAACGGCAGTCCAGTCTAGAGGTTGCGGCACCAAGCATGCCAACCACTAGGCTATACTACCCTCCAGTTTCATGTTAGTTTTTTATGCAATACATGCTACATACTGAATACAATATTCTTTTACATCAGCTTGTTTTGGACGATCGATCGTGCGTTCATAGACAAGAAACAACACATAATGTTGAGTTGCAGAAAGCTTTAGCAGAAAATCTAGTTTGACAATGACCTTCGATTGTGACCACATGTACCGTAGAATTTCAAATCGATCCTATTCGAAAAATTATCGATCGATTGAAAGGATATTTTTTTAAACTGTGTAACATTGTTTTTTGTACAATTTTCACTTCGAACATATTTCTACGCATTTTGATAAAATTTTTTCTATCTAGGTAAATCAGTCATTTTTTCTGTCAGTACAATCTAATGTTCTACATAACAAAGAATTTGACTGGTCCTGCATAAATATAGGATCACAATCAGATCAGATTTTCTGACAATGCTTTTTCCAACCCAGCATTAGGTAATGGCTCACTGTCTGAGTTTTGGCACGAATAATACTAAACTTATTGAATTCGAAGTTGCTATGTAAGTTTTATTAATATGTAATTTTTATTATTGTTTGACTTACGGCATACAGTTTTGTCACTGCTGCGTAATAAATTTGATCCTTGAAAACGGTTTTAAGAATTGTTGGAAATGAGCACTTCCGTGGCACAAAGGATCAATAATCTGAAGATGGTATGAAGAATACCGAAACGTTAGTAAAATGCAAATTTAAAAAAAATCAGTATTGCTTTTTATTGATCCTTTGTGCCACGGAAGTGCTCATTTCCAACAATTCTTAAAACTAAACTTATTAACGTGTGCGGATAATCAGCCAAACTATTAAGTCGGGCGTGAATTACCGAGGTTCTACTGTACGTAGATCTCCTAAGGATTTCATAAAAGATGAATGCACAATTCGTATTGTTAAAGCAACACATTATTACCATTACACCAGAGAATGTCTATCTGTTACAAAAGTCCATTCATAAAATAGAATTTAACAACCAGCGTTTTTTGAGTAGACAAAGTATATCTGAGAGAGTTTTGTAAGATTATAGACGCTCGATAGCTGAGGTCATCATTGAGAGAGAGTTTTGTGCTCACCTTGCGGAATGTAACATTATAAGTACTTCCAAGTTTTAATTACACGAGTAATTGGAAAAATTCACAAAATGGAAGAGCAAAAAAAAACTTTTTATCAAAAAAAAACCTCCTTCAAAAAGCCACTAATAAGAGGAAAATAATGAAATTTTGAGGTCTGTGCCAATTAAAATATGAAGTTGGTTAAAAAAAGAAGATTTAATCACTATACTATACTTTTTAACCGACTTCATATTTTAATTGGTACAAACCTCAAAATTTCATTATTTTCCTCTTTTTAGTGGCTTTTGAAGGTGGTTTTTTTTTGTTGCAAAGTTTTTTTTTTTAACTTTTTAGTGTCAAAAACTAACATTTACCTTAAAGAATCACACGCCGTTATTTACTTTTATTTAAATCAGCCGAACTACTGAACCGATTTTAATGAAATTTCTATGGGACCACTCTGAAAGTATATCCTTTCAAATAAAAAAAAATTTCAAAATCGGTTTATAAACGACGAAGTTTTCCGCGAACACACATAAAACATAACCACATAAAAATATATACGGTCGAATTGAGAAACCTCTTTTTTTTTAAGTCGGTTAAAAATATGTTAATAATATTGTTTTGAGGGTAGTGAATTAGAATGATCTCGACTCAAAAATTAATTAAACGCTGTGTTGTAACGTCGGCAGAGATAAAACGGCTTTAACGATTTGGATGAAATTTGCTGAAAAGAGGTTTTGGAAGGGGGGCAAAACATTGTTCTAGCTAAGTCTCATTCCAGGAAAAATTCGTTTTCTTATAGATTTTACAATTTTAAAAATAAATTTTTTGACGTTTCAAAATAGTGTAATATTATAAGCAGACTTTGGATATTTATGTATAGATGTTATTATATCCATAGATTTGATTAATAATAATTATTTATTAATTTTAAAAATGCTGAGAAGGGAAAAGCAAAAATGTTAATGGATGAAGTATAACTTCGACAGTACGCTTATGTGGGTGAATACCCTTTTTTTATTTTAGAATCATGAAATTTTGTTGTTTGCAAACGTATTAATTTTTAAAATGGTTTTATTCATAAGAAAAAAGCAATTCTTACAGAATTACAATATTTTTACAAGACATAAAATAATACAAAACAATTTAAAGTGAAAACAATTATATTTAGTAACTAAAATAATTTATGTAACTCTTAGTAAACGTTGAGTACTTCTGATTTTTGATACGTAGTTGTAATTCTTACAGGAAATGTATATTCGTTCATTAAATAGTCAAAAGTAATAAATAACATGTAAGTTGAACAGTACATTGCATATACTTACCTCGTTGATTTTTAACTTAACTGTAGAATATAAAAAGGAATGTTTTTTTGTTGTGTTTCTTTTATTTGTCTAGATTTCTAGAAAATTCAGAATATTTATCATAAACTGTTGCCAATTTTACAGTTATTGATGTAGTAATTTATTTCTATTTATTATAAATAGGGCGGTTAAAATGCAGTCGAAATTTACAGGGCGGGCAAAATTTATATTATCTATTACTTTAAAGAGATACCCACCAAAAACATAAATGTGGAAAAGGGGCCAAGTTCGGTACAAAGAACAGCTTCGCCGAAAATAGAATTGAGGTCTAAGTGGATGCCAAGTTTTCACACACGATATATTTATTTATAATATAAAACATGAAAACTTGGCAAGTGAAAACTTGGCACCCACTTAAATCTCAATTCTTTTTTCGGCGAAGCTGTTCTTTACACCGAACTTGGCCCCCTTTTCACATTTATTAACCGACTTCAAAAAAAGGAGGTTTGTTACCTCATAACTCAGTCATTTATAAACCGATTTTGAAAATTTTTTTTTATTTGAAAGGATATACTTTCAGATTGGTCCTATAGAAATTTCATCAAAATCGGTTCAGTAGTTCGGCTGATTTTAATAAAAATTAGTAACGGCGTGTGATTCTTTAAGGTAAATGTCACTTTTTGACACTAAAAAGTAAAAAATAAAAAACTTTTTAACAAAAAAAAAACCTCCTTCAAAAAATCACTAAAAAGAGCAAAATAATGAAATTTTGAGGTCTGTACCAATTTAATAAAATATGAAGTTGGTTAAAAAGAAGATGTTAATCACTATACTATACTTTTTAACCGACTTCATATTTTATTAAATTGGCACAGACCTCAAAATTTCATTATTTTCCTCTTTTTAGTGATTTTTTGAAGGAGGTTTTTTTTTTGTTAAAAAGTTTTTTTGTTTATAACGTTGTAGTTCACCCATGAAACACCTATCTTTGGAATTTGATCAAATTTGAATGTCTTAAAAGAAAATCGTAATATCTAACATTATTTGTTAAATTTCAAAGTGATTGCACTTTGCACGTGCCTTTAAAATTCCAAAACGCCGCAAGAACGAAGTTGCGGGTACAGCTACAGCTATACTAAAATATTAGCTTTTACAAAATTCTTATAATTTTTGACCTCAACTTCTTGAAATTGTAAATTATAAACGCGTCGACAACTTAGGTCATTAGCGTCTTGATTACATAAAATAACAACTCACTTAAAACTAAATTACATCACAAAACATCCATGAGCGGAGGCAGGATTCGAACCCACGACAGTCTGATCCAGAGGCTGCGACGCTAACCACTGAACCACACTGTCCTCACGACTTCTTGAACTAGTATATTGACTCAATATACTAGTTCAATTTTAATTTATTTATTGTAGATTATAGACGCGTCGACATCTAAGGTCATTAGCGTCTTTCAACTACACTAAATAACAACTAACTTAAAACTAAATAATATCACAAAACATCCACGAGCGCAGGTGGGATTTGAACCCACGGCAGTCCAGTCTAGAGGTTGCAGCGCCAAGCACGCTACCATCTAGGCTATACTGCCCTCTATACTAGTTCAAGAAGTCGTGGTCAAAAATTGTAAGAATTTTGTAAAATTGAGTGTAACTGAAAGTTTATTTCAACTGAAATAAAAAGAGAGTGGAGTCACTTACAACATAACTTTCGACTGTTTTTCTTTCAACACATCGGCATGCATGACTCTTCGCTCACATTATTGAAATAAAATGGCAATTTGGATAGCAAATGAGTAACATTTTAGGTTATAACACATGTCTGCTGTACAAATTGTTACAATGTAACAAATTGTTACAATGTAACACATTGTTCAGACAACTTACAAATGTGCTTTCTAGAACAAAGCGTGGAACACAGTGTAAACATTACAAGTTGAAAATAAAGCGTTTGCAGAAGAAAATAGTCCTGCATTCTCGGTTTCACAATCTTAAAATGCCTTCAAAATCTTTCAATTGCGTAGCATGGAACTTGGTAATCCATGGAATATTTCGCTGACATGTATTTAAAAAAATCATTAAAATTGAATGGCTACATTTTTTTAAGTGAGATTTCTTAGGCGGTACTGCCGCGACGATTTGAGGTCTAGTGGATAGCGTACTTGATACCAGCCTCTAGACTAGACTGTCGTGGGTTCGAATCCCAACTGCGCTCATGGATGTTTTGTGATGTTATTTAGTTTGAAGTTAGTTGTTATTTAATTTAAGACGCTAATGACCTAAGTTGTCGACGCGTCTATAATCTACAATAAATAAAATGAAAACACCTGGTGAGGGCAGTGTAGCCTAGTGGATAGCGTACTTGGTACCAGCCTCTAGACTAGACTGTCGTGGGTTCGAATCCCAACTGCGCTCATGGATGTTTTGTGATGTTATTTAGTTTTAAGTTAGCTGTTATTTAATGTAATTTAAGACGCTAATGATCTAAGTTGTACGACGCGTCTATAATCTACAATAAATAAATAAAATCGACGATTTGAAGGGTGAATGCTGACTCAATGAAACGAAAATGGATGACAAAATGATGTGACGCGAAATACCATAACAACCCTAAATAAATAAAAAATAATTAATGTTGTCATGGCTCATTCTGATCCATTCATTTTATATTATTCATAGATAAGAACATACAATGGCATGTGTCGCGGCACACATAACCGTGTGCCGTGACACACACCGTTTCGTAATTGCATTTTTCTTATCTAATTGGGCATCCTGTATATTTTTTGGCTCTCTTTGTGTATTATAACATATCGTTCTATATATAAATCTACCTAGTTTCATAAGTATGACTGACTATACGAGGGTAATTCAAATTAAATTGAACTTAATTTGTATCATTCGAGTTTCACTGTGGATCAAAAATACAAATATTTCTACTGGGCCAACCAAAAATTATTTATACTCTTTTAATTTAGTGGGCATTATTAACAAATTTCGACGTGATTGTTAACATCTGCCTCTGCTTCTGTTAAAAAGACATTTCAAAAATTATCTTATGAACAATTAATGCAGAGGGCAGTATAGCCTAGTGGATAGCGTACTTGGTACCAGCCTCTAGTCTAGACTGTCGTAGGTTCGAATCCCATCTGCGCTCATGGATGTTTTGTGATGTTATTTAGTTTTACGTTAGTTATTATTTAATGTAATTTAAGACGCTAATGACCTAAGTTGTCGACGCGTCTATAATCTACAATAAATAAAAAATACAATTAATGTTTACTTCATTCACGATTTGCAGTTTTGCGGATTTGTTTTATCGGACTTATTTCACAGCTTTTAAGCTATTCATGAAATTAATAGAAATCTATCTAATATAAATATAAATATTTGTTTTTAAGTTGGATATGTAAATTTCATACTTTAATAAATTCTTGAAGAAAGTATTCGTAGAATTCTGTCTTGATATTTGATTACTAAACTAAAAAAAGAAAACCACTGAACCGATTTTAGTAAAATTTATGTGGAACCACACTAAAGGTATGCCCTATTTAATAAAATAAGAATCATCAAAATCGGATCACAAAATCAGGAGATATGAGATTACATACATAATAAAAAAAATCAATCGAACTACTGAGAAAAAACTGTGAAATTGTGTTTTAAAGACCACCAACAGCTAAGGTTATTTGGGCCTAGCGCCAATTCATACTTTCAATTCATTATTTTTTTTAATAATAAAGTGAAAATCTAATTGACACTTTTACCAGCTCTCGGATTAGAACCCGGGAACTGGGACTTGTAATAGAGAAACCATAGCAACGCTACACTCTCGGCCATTCTCAAGCCCCAGTCGAACTACTGAACTGACATAAGTAAAATTTATATGGGACCACCCCGAAGATATGCCTTCTCAGGTAAAACGATAATCATCAAAATCGGTTCAAAAATGCAGGAGAAATCGGTGTAAATACATGAAAAATACGCGCCGAATTGAGAACCTTCTCCTTTTTTGAATTTGATAAAAAATGATGGCAATTTGAATATTTTTGTGGGACTTTTCAATGTAGATGAATTATATAAATAAATAAATAAATTAAGAAAGCAGATTTCGAGAACTATTGCCTTTTTTGAAAAATGTTCGAAAAATATAGAATTGTCTTAATATGTTCCTTGTAAGCGCGCCCTATCCCAGCCATTCTTGTAAATATGAATGGGGGACTGTAAAATATACGTGTATAAGGGCGATTCTCGAATATTTTATTTAATGGAAATTCAGAATTGTTTTTTCTTGTCTTCCGACGAACATCTCTAATAAAATATTTAACAAACCGCGTACAACTTAATCTTAAACTCGCTTTCATGAAAAGATGAAAAAGCACATTTGTAAATTCTGAAAAAGCTCTAAAGAGTACATAAACATTAAAGTTACTAGCTTGTGTCTACAAAAACTAAAAGCTTTTGGATTTTCGCTATATAAACTTTGAATATTAACTTTCTTAGTCTCAAGATATAATATTATGAATGTTAATAGTTAATTTTGACTTGCTTCTTTTAAATGTTAATTTGCATATTTGAATATCTATACTAATTTTTCATATTTACTTTTTCTTAAAAATGTAGCAAAGTTTATTAATCATTTATATATTATTAATGTATTCTTTCTTTTTTTTCAGGTAAGTTGCCTTCACTTCTGCAGATCTCACTAAAAGGAATTTTAAATTAAAGAAAGGTAATTTTAAATAGCAAGAAGTAATGGAATATAAAAATAAAATTTTGTTCTTTACGTTTGAGTTTTCTAATGGAGAAAAAAAAATATGAATTCGATATTGCAATGGATTTAAAGTCGATTTATATTATCCGGTCAGACACGGCGCGGGAGTGTAGTGTTTCCGGCGAGACAAACATTTTTACATGCGTTTTAAACACGAATATTTATACTTAGCGGATCTCGTCCGTTCAGACACGTATCAATACTCGTATTTGAAATGCATGTAAAAATGTTTGTCTTGCCGGAAACGCTACGTTCTCGCGACGTGTCTGACCGGATAATATAAATCGAGCTTTTGACGTCTGTTTATCTGTATCTGCAGAGTTCTGACCCACCGTTCAACGGATCAAAACCAAATTTGAAATTGGAGATTTTAGATTTCTTTTCATATTCTCCCAAATAACGTAAATCGATAATTGCTATTTTCTCTAAAACGGCACCAAATATCCAGTCACAAAATTGATTTTCTGGGACCTGTATCTTCTAGAAGCTTTGAAATAAAAACTTGAAATTTTTACATGACCTTGATAAAACTGACTTTAACAACATACACAATTTTCATTTTACTAGCTTATGAGGGAGGTAAATTGGCAATAGGTTGGTTCGCGTAAACTTTCTTAAGGCGTGCTTCAACGAACCGCTGCGCTTGAACTTGGCGTCTAGATATCTTAAAGGTAGTTTTACACGATGACTCTTTTTCCTGCGGTAAATCATGGGCCCTTGCCTGCATTTGCGCCTGCAATAGGAGATAAAAGACGCACGCTTTAACGTTCTGCATCATAGTAATTACACGTGTAGAGTTCGTTGCACATGAAAATTGTCTATTTGAATAAATAAATTCGGGAGTTTATTCATTATTCCACTCTATTTTATAATAAACAAAACAACGAAAGACGCATAAAAAGTCCCGACTGACTCAGAACACACTTGCGTCGTCTTGCCTCTCAGTAAAATGTCTCGTGCGTTTTAAATTGACGCATGTAGACAGACATGCCTTTCACTGCGCTTTAGCGCATGAGTCGGGTTGCACGAAGAGTGGTTTGGTGTAAAGCTAGCATAAAGCGTTGATTGGATGTGCTGGTGTTTACAGTCGCCGGTTATAGAATTAGAGGCAAGTGGGAATAGAATTCTCAGAGGGCGTCGTTGCAACTGTGAGACGTTCATTTTATTCATTTTCAACGATGGCACAGACGGACAAAGCGTCATATTCTATCCTTTTCTAGTACACGTCAGATTATTATTAGGCGTATTATGTTTAAACACAACTAGAAACGATTATATTAATATTTTAAATATGTGAGGGTTGCATATTACACAGGGAAAGTGTTTAAATTATTGTTAGTGAACACACCATGCAATTAATCAATTATACAGAGAAAATTAATACGTCATCTATTACGAAACATTTTGTTTACGACTATTCTTCTGTGTCCGTTTAAAATATTTCATTAACTACATAATTTAGACACGGTTTAACACTTCGAAAACTTAATTACTACCAACACAACAAATATTAAGAAATGTAACGCATTTTAGTACCAAAGTAACAGCTAAAGTTGTTAACATTTTTTATATTTATAAAATAGCTGCTTTTGACAGGGCGATGTTCGGGAACGTATCTTTTCCACACTAGTGTGGAAAAGCAAATCATTTCCATAGTGATTTATGTTTATTTGCCCTGATTCGCCCGCTATTACCTACTGACAGCTAACTCAAGGTCTCTTACAGAAGTGAAGTGGGCGACACAAAATGAACTGACAAAATTTTTTGATAGTACTGAAACGAAGTTAAAAGCAGCTATTTTATAGTAGGTATGGCAAAAAGTACCATATATATCTCGCGCGTAATGATATTATGACTCGGGTGACTATTAAAACTCACTATACACTTTTCTTCCACCATATTACCGTCTCTTCCACCAAAACCAAAGAGTTCTCGATTTCTCATAGTTTCTGTTCTTGATATTTGTAGTGGTTATTTTGCAAAGATAATTAATTATGATATTTACAGTCTTTTATCTCTTTTACAAAAATAATAATATTTATTTAGTTTAGTTTTTGGAGCTTAGACAAGAAGTACATACCTATGACAACTTAGATACCGTTTTCGCGTCTGTATGTTGTTGGGAAGATTTTAAAACCGCTGAATCGATTTCAATTTAGTTTTAAAGGTTGTAGAGACTATAAACTATTATCTTTGGGGATGTTTTAGGATCCATATAATATACCGGGTGCTGATTTGCTTTGCGGGTAATAGGGATTTTACATGTAAAATCATGTTTAAGAATTTTCCTGCTTCCCTATATATTTTGGTATAAAAAAACTAATACAAAATTTGTTCATAATTAAAAGCTTTACCTG
Organism: Mongoloraphidia duomilia; assembly: GCA_039654895.1. Lineage (NCBI taxonomy): Eukaryota > Metazoa > Arthropoda > Insecta > Raphidioptera > Raphidiidae > Mongoloraphidia > Mongoloraphidia duomilia. The sequence goes on from CM077520.1 coordinate 15,477,184, forward strand.
ACACGTATGTTTGCAAATTACCAATATGCAGCTTTTAATTACAAAATAATTATTAAAGAACTGTTTTAAGTTTAAATTAAAAATATTTATCCGAATAGCCATGATTTACTGACCACAATCATAAATTGAAACGACAAAAACACAATGAAATCATACAATTTGAATTTGTTGAAGTCATGGCTATTCGGATAAAATATTTTTAATTTAAACTTAATCACAGTTCCTTAATATTTTTTTTGAAATTAAAAGCTGCATATTGGTAATTTGCAAACATACGTGTCGGGTAGAGTTTTTAATTATGAACAAATTTTGTATTTGTTTTTTTTTTCACCAAAATATATATAAGGAAGCAGGAAAATTCATAAACATGATTTTACATGTAAAACCCCATATTACCCGCAAAGCAAATCGGGCTTGAAAATGGCCGAGCGTGTAGCGGTGTTGTTGTTTACATGGGGTTGCTATGGTTCCTCTATTACAAGTCCCCAGTTCCCGGGTTCTAGCCCGAGAGCTGGTAAAACTGTCAATTGGATTTTCAATTTATTATTAAAAAAAAATAATGAATTTAAAATATGAATTGGTGCTAGGCCCAAATAACCTTAGCTGTTGGTGGTCTTTAAAAAAAACAAAAAAAAAGCAAAGCAAATCAGCACCCGGTATATGATACAAAACACAAACAAACTATGGCGTACTATGGTAATTCGCGTCACATATTTTTTGTAACTCATTTTTCGTCAGGCATACTTTTATCCCCCTATATACCGCCGGAAAAGGCGTAGTTCCACGTCAAAAAATAATGACTTGTTTACACTAGTGGGTACATTATTATATGGAAATCAAATTCAATCGAACAAGCTTTCAGTGTTTTATTTCCGTTTTATTGAACAGAAAATTAATCTTTGCAGAATAAATTCTCTTGAGATAAATTTGCTTGAAATTAAGCTCTTTATAAGCTGATGTTGTTCCAGTTTTAAAGCACATCACAACGCGTACATACTCTGGGAATTATTTTGTTCACAAGCAAAGCAGACTGAAGCATATCCAATGTTCGTTCGCTCACTGTTTGAACAACGAGGACGTAACAAGCATGTCAGCCAGTGCGTTCATTCATCTAAAACAGCAGTACTCAACAAATAATCTCCTACTGTCGATAACCAGCGCTGGGTAGTGCTCAGAATTTTGTGCTTATAATAATGATTTAAAGACTTGTAATAATTAAAGCACTTTATAAAACATATGCTCGATGCTTAATGCTTAGAGCACTTGGGCTAAGAATTGCTATTTATTAGGCACGTAAGCATTAGAAATGCTTAACGAGCGTTTTAAATACTTAATAATCAATATTTCAATAGAATTACTGCTAGGCACTTGGTAAATTTATTTATTTATTGTAAATTATAGACGCGTCGACAACTTAGGTCATTAGCATCTTGATTACATTAAATAACAACTCACTTAAAACTAAATTACATCACAAAACATCCATGAGCGCAGGCGGGTTTCGAACCCACGACAGTCTGATCCAGAGGCCGCGACGCTAACCACTGGACCACACTGTCCTCGGCACTTGGTAGAACATGATTGAATAAAATAAATATCAAACACTTGAAAAATTCTACAGATTAATTATTAATCTCAACGATCGTTTCGGGTTTCTAGCCCATCATCAGGAGAGTTCATTCGACGCATAATTGCATAATGAATACCTGATAAATTTTTGCAAAAAATGTGACTTGGCGGTTTTTTTATAACAAAAAAAAGATGTTAACCTGTATTGCAAATATCCCTCAGGGAAACATTAGAATGTAGTTTGCATTCTAATGTTTTGTGGGAATTAACGCTCTCAGGGACCCGAGCCCGTACCAGTCGGTTTATGTATGCCAACTGGCGGATTCTAATTTCTAATACACAAGTGGATTATTTGTTGTGTTGAAGACGCTAATGACCTGAGTTATCGACGCGTCTATAATCTAACTAATATTATAAATGTGAAAGTTTGGATGGATGGATGGATGGATGGATGTTTGTTACTCAATCACGCCAGAACGGCTGAACGGATCTGGATGAAATTTGGTACAGAGATAGATTATAGTCTGGAATAGCACATAGGCTACTTTTTATCCCGGAAAAATATACGGTTCCCGTGGGATAGTTTTGTTTTTGTTTTTCATTGAGCAAGGGATCGACATGATTTTTTGCATAGTGGTAGTTTAGGGGTCAGAGAATGTTATAGGCTAATTTTTATCCCGGAAAAATGTACTGTTCCTGTGGGATAGATTTGTTTTTGTTTTATCTCTGGAACTACTAAACCGTTTCTAAAAATTTTTTCACTAATAGAAAGCTACGCGGGGGGGAGAATCTCGAGGGGGATAACAAATTAGGGGGGAAGATTCTCGCGGGGGGATAATAAATTAGGGGGGAATATTTTTGCGGGGATAACAAATTAGAGGTGGAGATTCTCGCGGGGGGATAAAAAATTAGGGGGGAGATTCTCGCGCTGGGATAAAAAATTAGGGGGGGAGATTCTTGCGCTGAGATAACAAATTAGGGGGGGAGAATCTCGCGGTGGGATAACAAATTAGGTGGTGAGATTCTCGCGGTGGGATAACAAATTAGGGGGGAAGGTTCTCGCGGGGGGATAACAAATTAGGAGGGAAATTCTTCCGGGGGGGTAACAAATTAGGAGGTAAGTTTCTCGCGGGGGGATAACAAGTTAGGCGGGATTCTCGCGGTGGGATAACAAATTAGGGGGGAAGGTTCTCGCGGGGGGAAAACAAATTTTGCACAGGAGTTCCTTATATAGGTATCGTAGATGAGCAATAATGTATTAATAAAATTCGAGCGAACGAGCGAAACGAGTGAGTAATGTATTATTAATATTCGAGCGAACGAGCGACGCGAGTGAGTAATGTATTAATAAAATTTGAGCGAACGAGCGAAGCGAGTGAGTAATGTATTAATAACATTCAAGCGAACGAGCGGAGCGAGTGAGTAATATATTAATAATATTCAAGCGAACGAGCAAAGCGAGTGAGTAATGTATTATTAATATTCGAGCGAACGAGCGAAGTGAGCGAGTAATGTATTTATAAAATTCGAGTGTACGAGCAAAGGATAACAAATTAGGCGAGAAGATTCTCGCGGGGGGATAACAAATTAGGGGGAAAGATTCTCGCGGGAAGATAACAAATTAGGGGGGTGATTCTCGCGGGGGGATAACAAATTTGGTGGAGACATTCTCGCGGGGGGATAACAAATTAGGGGGGGAATTCTCGCGGGGGATAACGAATGTAATGTATTATTAATATTCGAGCGAAGCGAGTGAGTAATGTAATAATAAAATTCGTGCGAACGAGCGAAGAAGGAATTAATATTCAAACGAACGAGCGAAGCGAGTTAGTAATGTACATAGGTATTAATAAAATTTTAAAAACAGTTTTTTGACGTTATAAAACAGTGTCGTATGGTGAGTAGGCTTTGGAAAAAACAAACTACTTTGTGTCAAAATATTCTGACAGTTAATCGTTTCGGAATAATATTCTGAGAAAATAATACAAAATCAATATCTCACAGTAAGTACTATTTTTATTGATCTCATCCGAGCAAAGCTCGGTCACCCAGATATTTATAGTTAAGTTAGTTATATTTTCTGTTTTCTTATAGGTTGAAGTAGGTACATTGTATTGTATAATAAAATTTTTTTAAAAACCCTCGATTCCAAGCAATCTCAATCTCAATCGATAAATAAAATTATAAATCGTAAAATACGTGGGCGAAGCCACGGGTAACGGCTAGTATACAATAAATTAAATTAATGTATTGCAAATAGTTTTTCTACTGTAGACTGGTATCTAATCTCTAAGGGCACCCAGGGCTTGAGAATAGCCAAGCGTGTAGCAATGCTGTTGTTTACATGGCGTTGCTATGGTTTCTTTATTACAAGTCCCCAGTTCCCAGGTTCTAGCCCGAGAGCTAGTGAAAGTGTCAATTGAATTTTCAATTTATTATCAAAAAAAAAATAATGAATTGATGCTAGTCCCAAATAACCTTAGCTGTTGGTGGTTTTAAAAAAAAAATATCTAAGGGCGCTCAATGGGAAGTTAGCACTGTGGTTTTATCCACTTTGTTTTATTTTGAAACGCTCGGTTTCAAAAAAAAACAAAGTGGATAAAACCACACTGCTAACTTTCCATTGGGCGCCCTTAGATTTTTTTTTTTTGAAAACCACAAACAGCTAAAGTTATTTGGGCCTAGCACCAATTCATTATTTTTTTTTTAATAATAAATTGAAAATTCAATTGACACTTTCACCAGCTCTCGGGCTAGAACCTGGGAACTGGAGACTTGTAATAGAGAAACCAATGGGAAGTTAGCAGTGTGGTTTTATCCACTTTGTTTTTTTTTTTAAACCGAGCTCATGCTTAAGAAGAATGGGTTTGAGATGTTGAGTTTTCACTTAGCGAGAACATTTTTAGAGACTTGCGTCGGTACAATCCGTTACTGTTAAATCCTCAAAGAGAAATTGGAGAAACGACATGGTATCAGATTAAGCAAGTGGCTTTACAAATGGAAAGATTAATCAACTGATAGAATGTATAGGCTATAAGTTAAGAGACTGTTGAAACGACTTCACAAAGCATACGGTTCTATTATAACACTGAACACTTTGTTGAGCTTCACTCATTTTTATTCGCCTACTTATTAATTCAATTTATTTTATCGACTTCAACAAAAATCACATCAATTTCTCTCTTTTCTTTGTTTTATTTGCTAACTGTACACATTCAGTCACGTGATATATTACCCTGTACTCATTTCTATTGTTATTATTGTTATAAAAACGATTTTCAGCTTGTGATTTCTATTTGTCATATTTTTATGATTCGATTAAATTATTATTTGTATTGCAGAATATTTTTTTTTGGACTCCGTACCTCCGAACGAAACCCTATTACTAAGCCTACGATGTCTGTCCGTCCGTCACAAGACTATCTCACAAACTATTTTCTTATATCGTTTGTGAGATAGTCTTGTGACTAGCTACCTCTTGGTAGCTACTTGAAATTTTCACAGATTGTGTGTTGTTGTGGCATTCATCCTGGCAAACAATAATTAAAATTAAATAATCAATTAATTATTTTAATAAGCAACAGACTTATAACGACGCATATAGCCTAGTAGCTGCGCGTCTCATTAAAAGAAAAAAAACTTTTTAACAAAAAAAAACCTCCTTCAAAAAGCCACTAAAAGAGGAAAATAATGAAATTTTGAAATTGGCGCAGACCTCAAAATTTCATTATTTTCCTCTTTTTAGTGGCTTTTTGAAGGAGGTTTTTTTTTTTTTGTAAAAAGTTTTTTATTTTTTACTTTTTAGTGTCATAATGTGACATTTACCTTACAGAAATTATACGCCGTTACTCACTTTTATACCGACTTTCTTACGCTGTCTGATGTGTTAAAAAGTGACATTTATCACCCGTTACTTACTTTTATTAAAATCAGCCGAACTACTGAACCGATTTTGATGAAATTTCTATGGGACCAATCTGAAAGTATACCCTTTCAAAAAAAAAAAAAAAATTCCAAATCGGTTTATAAATGACGGAATTCTGAGGTAACAAACATAAAAAAAATACAACCGAATTGAGAACCACCTCCTTTTTTTTAAGTCGGTTAAAAAATTATTTTAATAAATTAATGATTTTTATTTATACTTACATGGATAATTACATCTTCTTTCTATTCAAGATTGTTTAGCCGTTATTATATCAACATAAATAATTAATATTTTATTACATTTGCTGGGCTTATCGTACAATTTTATTTTTTAATCACACTGTTAAATGACACTTGCTATGGTAACGTTCAACAATTTGCCAAAATGAAAACGCAGCAACCGATGAATGGGTAGCTATCAAAATTTAACAGCGTGATTAAAAAACAGCCTGTAAAAATTAAACCCAGCATTATAATCTTTCTATTTATCAAGTTTTTAAGGTTTATATATTTTGAATTTATATAGCCCGGTATACTAAATTTATACTTCACAACTAAACCATATTGTATAAACATATTTGTTGATACTTTTTTGTAGATTTTCAAACCAAAACATTTTTGCTTTATATAGAAAAAATTTTGCAAACAAAAAGTTATTTATTCTGACACATATAAGCTTTAAAATATTATTTATATATACTATTTGTGAGCCAATATTAAAAAAATAGTTCTAGTTTAAATCCAGGGCTTTAATTTAAATGAAACAGGCTGCTAGAGTGGCTTTGTTAAGCTTCCAATCTAAGCTTGTCACAGCACTGCACTGCAATGTGTACCATACTTTCTATAAATATTCGATTTGTTTTTTTAAATTTTGTTAAAATATTATAATGCTGTATTTTGTTATTATGACGCTATTATACAGATTAGTCTGTCGCAATAAAGTAATCCATCTATCTATATATTAAATAATACTTGATTGATACACATATTGTAACACATTGTCCACTGTACACATTGTCCCGTGTATCAAAATTTGATAATTTTGAACAGTGTATGTTATTCCTGATACATAAACAAATAATGTAAACCAATTTTTTTTGTTTTTATATCCTTCCTCTTAATTGCAAAGAAGAATTAAAAAAATGTGTTCATTTCAAACGGCTGAGTTTAGCCGCCATATGATGACGTCAAAGCCAGACCAGGCATACGTCCACGCATTAGATTAAGAGAGGTATGTCTATGGAAAGAGAGGAATACTTCCTCGTCAGTCGTAACTCGTGAAGAACCTAACCTAAGCTCTAACTGTTTGTCTGTCAACTGTACATAAACAAATCAGTGTACTATATTCTCTCTTTATCTATGGATCAGTGGGCATGATTTAACTACAGCAGCCAATCATAAAAGGCTGGTTGTGAATGACGTATTAAATGCCATTGAAAATACATACTTTTATGATTATTTTTCTTGTAGAAAAAGCTTTCGAAAAATACTCAAAGAAATTGTTTTATCTATTTGTAACGTAGATTCTAACCCTAAAAAAATGTGGGACGACCCCATTATTCGAAACACCTTTTTTTTTCTCTTCAAATAAACAAAACTAAATGACGAGTGAACTCGTACAAAATACTGATACGATGAATTATTATTATGAGACTGAGATCAATGAGCCATTTTCCTGAGAGAAGTTCAATTATCCACGAAAGGCAGCACTTGTGGTACGTACAAACATTATTTATTCCCCATTAGTGTCGTGTCATTTTAGTGGTATAACTTAATTATTTCATTAATTCAATAATAATAATAATTTAATAATTAAATTATACCACTAAAATGACACAACACTAATGGGGAATAAATAATGTTTGTACCTACCACAAGTACTGCCTCTCGTGGATAATTAAAAGAACTACTCTCAGGAAAATGGCTCATTATGCATCGATTTTTCTTTTGTTTGTTTGTTTTCTTTTGATCAGTGGAAGCGAGTTCACACTAGGTAATAGTGTGACCTTGATAACTGTTACCTCATAATAGCATAAATGACACTCTCATTGAACATACGGTATTTTATATAACAGAACATCGCCTCTTTTGAAACTAAACATAATTCAGAGAGATTATATTCAAAAACATGGGATGAAAAGAGACAGTGTTATGAGTGAACTCATCAAGTTTCCTCAAATCCTTCCGGAATGATGATATTTAGGGTATGCAGGATATGTGTGTGGTGACAACAGCACGCATGGATGTATTCAACCGTATACGCACGGACACTGTTGACTGAAACATAGCTCGCTTTTGACGCGCGCTTGTCTAAGCAATTTGTTTCGCAGAACACATAGTGGCTTAGTCAGACAAAGAACTTAAACTCTTAAACTTAGAGTTTAAGATCTCTGTCTGACGAAGCCAATGTGTTTGAATCCTGGCAAATAATAATTAGAATTAAATAATCAATTTTTATAAAATAATGTTTTTATTTTAATACGATATTGACTCCAGTCCATACTTCTATACTGTAATATTATTATAGGTAGATACTTATAGAGCTGTACCAAGTGAGCCAGCCGAACGATGGTGTTAATAACAACGTTCGACTATCTCAGTGGTAGAGTGGTAGACTGAAGATTCAATCCCGGGTTTCGGATTGTAATATTTTTGTTTTTTTTTATTCATCTAATATTCTGTTAATATATTTTTGAAGTGAAAACTTCCTTAGGCGCGCTTTGCCTGGGCTGTTAACAACAGTGATGTGAAACGCACCCGACGGCGACAATCGGGGCTACTCGGCTCAAACACGAACACGTATTTGCAATATGCTGGTAATAGTGTGTAGTTCATAAGTGTGCAAATAGATGACACTAAAAACTTAATACGAGTAAAAAGTGATTTGCAGTTCACAAGTGCGCTAACAGATGACACTAAAATATAGGTATATTTTGTAGTTCACAAGTGCGCTAACAGATGACACTAAAACTTAATATTATCGTTAAGGTATTATATTCATTAAATTTAATTGAATAGGCCGATTTTAATATATTTATGATTAAACTGTGTTATTAAAAAATTATATATATATTTTAAAATTAGAAAGTCTCAAGTTTTCACTTCTGTCGTGTGATCATAAGCACACACCATTTTTTTTTAATATAAACATCTAATTAAATTTGATACGGAAAAATTTTGAACACTAAAAAAACATAATAAAAATTAAAAAAAAACAAGCTTAAATAAAAAAATCTGTTAATTTTGTACCCCTACCTAACTCATTATTAACTTCCCATTGGAAGTTATTGTAATGGGTCCGAAAATCGAAATCAAAATGTATAACAAATTTTTATGTTTCAAGGTCACTACACTATTTTTACACTATTTTTAGAAAGATGTCTCTGTGTGTGTATGTATGTACGTACGTACGTACGTACGTATGTGTCCATTTCTTTCTAAGACGAAATCTCGAGAATGAAAAATGATATCGACTACGTTAGGATGCCAATCGACGTGTATTAACGTAAATATGATCTGAAAGAAATTTTTTCAAAATCGGTTCAGCCGTTCTTTTTTCTTAACCAAATAGACTCCAAAAAAGTAGATTTTATACAATATCTCGCGAATAAAAAATTATAACGACTTCGTAAGGATGTCAATCGAGGCGTGTTAACGTCATTTTGATCCGACATAAATTTTATAAAAATCGGTTCATCCGTTTTTCTTTTTTTTTAATTATTGTTAAAAATAAATAATAAATATATGATTAAAATTATTTATATTAGAAATCGTGTCCATCGTGATTATAATAAAATTAAGCAAAATCGCAGGATAGTGGACAAAATAATTTGATTTATTAAATTAAATGTACGACGTTTCGTCTATAGATTTAGACTTTTTCAAGTACAATCATAAAAGTAACAATATTTATGAAAATTAATATTAATTACTAACCATAGCAATTAACATAAGATAGGGTACATAAGACAAAAACATGGTAACATGGTAACAAATTATGTTGACTATAAATTTTAACAATCAATAATTATTATTATTGATTGTTAAAATTTATAGTCAACATAATTTGTTACCATGTTACCATGTTTTTGTCTTATGTACCCTATCTTATGTTAATTGCTATGGTTAGTAATTAATATTAATTTTCATAAATATTGTTATTTTTATGATTGTACTTGAAAAAGTCTAAATCTATAGACGAAACGTCGTACATTTAATTTAATAAATCAAATTATTTTGTCCACTATCCTGCGATTTTGCTTAATTTTATTAAAATTATTACTTTTCTGTGTAATATATAATTTAATTATTATTATTAAATATTTATCAAACTGGGAAGTTCGTCGTGTGGACCTCAAGGGTCGCACTTTAGTCCTAATAAACGACCCACCTCACGGCTTCTTTTTATTAGTGTACGGAACCCTCGGTGCACGAGTCTGACACGTACTTGGCCTGTATTTAATGAACACTCTGTGTGTCCGTGTGTTATATTATTGTGTATATTTTCCGTGAAACAGACTGTGGCATAAGAGAGAAAATAAAGCCGGTCGGTGAGTCCATAGTGCGAACATTGCGGTGACGTGTAGAGACTGCGGTCGAACGCACTGAGAGAGACTAAAGTGAATTGGTCTGTGCGGCAGAAAACGTTCGCGCTACTGCTTGTTTTTGCCGCACTTCGAAACGACGATCTGTTGCCGCAGAACGTCTGTCAACCCCGCCAGGGTCGACCATTTTTAATAAAACATATTTTTCACAACGCCGCTATTGAAAATTCGATTTTCAGTACTTATTTAGCGGGTTGAAACTGAGCATGTTCATCCCTAATGGCTCGTTGACACTATGCTGGTTGACTAGCACCAGCTGACTAGGGCTAGTCGACTAGCACTACTAGCGCTGTTTACATATTGGTACCAGCAAATTAATACATTTTACTGTTAATTTGGAAGTTTAGTGAAAATAAGTAATGTACCGGATTTGTTATTTTTTTTAATTTTACTTTTCTCCAAACTGTATGTCTCTTTAGATTCAATTTTTTTCTTTACCATATTTACTGTCAAATTTTTCATTTTCATTTCACGTTGTATGTATTCGAATGCACTATTCCGCTCATTCCACAACATTTCGCACTCATTATACAAAGTAACAAATTTTAAGGCATCACGTTCAGTCCATCTGTTAGTTGGCGCCATTTTGAAATCGCACGACTAGCAGCAAAAGTAGAAATGTTTTTAACTTTACTGGTACTAGTCGCACTAGCACGGTACTAGCGCTAGTAAACCGTTTACATTATACTTGTAACATGCATGTAATGTAAACATGCTTGTAATGTCAACAGGGTATAAGGATGAACATTTTCAGGTCGGTTCTCTCTGTTTTTTAACCGACTTCAAAAAAAGGAGATGGTTCTCATTTCGGTTGTATTTTTTTTTATGTTTGTTACCTCAGAACTTTGTCATTTATGAACCGATTTGGGAATTTTTTTTTTGTTTGAAAGGATATACTTTCAGATTGGTCCCATAAAAATTTCATCAAAATCGGTTCAGTAGTTCGGCTTATTTTAATAAAAGTTAGTAACGGCGTGTGATTCCTTAAGGTAAATGTCCTTTTTGACACATCAGACAGCGTAAGAAAGTCGGTTTAATAAAAGTGAGTAACGGCGTGTGATTCCTTTAAGATAAATGTCACTTTTTGACACTAAAAAGTCAAAAATAAAAAACTTTTTAACAAAAAAAAAAACCTCCTTCAAAAAGCCACTAAAAAGCGGAAAATAATGAAATTTTGAGGTCTGCGCCAATTCAATAAAATATGAAGTTGGTTAAAAAGAAGATACTAATCCTATACTATACTTTTTAATCGACTTTCATATTTTATTAAATTGGCGCAGACCTCAAAATTTCATTATTTTCCGCTTTTTAGTGGCTTTTTGAAGGAGGTTTTTTTTTTGTTAAAAAGTTTTTTATTAACGTTGTTAAGAGGGAGACAGAGCGATTGGATCCGCATATAATTTTCGAAAACGTCAAATTAAGAAGGATATTGAATCCGCATATAATATTCATAAACGTCAAAATGACAGACATAACCCCACAAAAATCTGACAGATCTAATATTGTTGCGACTTTTTTGCACGCCCAAATTGTAGGTATACCTCAAATCGAATTGTCAATAGAGTTGTTGTGAAAAATAATATGAAATTATTCGGTATGAAACTTGGCGTTTGCATCAAGTGTGGTTGCATGCCCTCGTACCTCGGGCAGCAAACTTCACACTGGTTGCAAACGCCAAGTTTCTTACTTTGTAATGCAATTATTTTGTTTTATCATTATCTTATTTTGATAAACAAAATGTATATTTTGTTATACTTTAAAATGCTAAATGCTTTAAAGCGTATGAAAGTACTTATCGCTTGAATAAATCGAGCATTTATGTAAGTGCTTGATTCTCGGTGCTTCAAGCACTTAGATTCGCTGTTTTGCTCAGCTCTACTCTGAAGTATATTTTGTTCAAACCTACTGAGTTGCCAACTATGAGGAGACTGACAACAGCGGACTGTTGTGAACATTTACCCATTGCTGTCGGCTTCGGTGATGGAGCCAAGGCACACGTAGCAATCCCTCATGTGTCGACAAAATATATATTATTATTTTACAATGCTATATTTTACACGTTTATATTCATATTTCGTATTCATACGCGGTTTGATAAAAATAATCGGTAGGTATGTCTGAATCGCGGGTATAGACAGATAACGTTAACACCGTGAAACACAAATAATTGTATTATTATACATCCACTTTTATTTTTTAGTAGTGTATTTGCTGCCATATGGCACATACACTATTGGCGTCGGTCAGATGGCAGGACCTAGGGGTCGGACCAAAATTTCTCGACGTTTCATAACCTCCTGAACACTTTGGCACCATTTTTGGAAATGTCTATTAATTATATATATATATATATATATATATATATATATATATATATATATATATATATATATATATATGTGTGTGTGTGTGTGTGTGTGTGTGTACTGGCTATAACTTTCGAAAAAGTTAATTGATTTTGACGAAATTTGGTAGGCACGTTGGAATCTATCACCGCACGAAGCCTATTTAAAATGGGCCCAATCGGACCATTTTAAGGGTAGTTTTTAGGGGTTGAAAAATCTTTTTGGGCCCAAAAATACGGAAAAAATTGTCCGAATCGTTTCAAAATTGAAATTTAACCGTTTAGTAAAGATTAAAGTGTGCTGATAAAATTTCAATAAAATCGGCCCGACAGGACCGGACTTACAAATTTTATGAAAACACTAGTTTGCGGATAGAGCTTTACTTATAGAAGGGTGTATTTAATTTGGTATAGAGGTTGTATTGATAATAATATTGAAATTAAGAAAAAAAATATTATTTTAAGGGATGTATTAAGGGGTTAAATTTTTTATTTTGTTCAAAAACAAACCTAAGTTCACGTATTAAAGCCACAAGGCCTGTATTAGCAAATACACTATATTGTCGGCAGGGTTTGGCACTGCGACCCGAGTTTTTTATCTTATAAAATAAAATGTTTGTAAAATACATACAAATCTGTATAATGACTGTATAATTAACAGATTTTTATGCGCCCCAGGTTTTTATTTTAGTCTGTTAAAAGTCCCAGATTATTACTTATTCCACTGATGCAGCGACACAAAGTGCTCCTTGGTTTGTGTCCTAATTATTTTCTAGTTTTTGGTACAACTGATGATTTAAAAAAAACAGTTTAACTTAAAAGTTTTTTTCCCTATTTTTATTTACACTCATCTTACCTTATATTCAAATAAAAGTCTAAACTTATTAGGTAGGTATGTACTTGCTTAATTTTTTTTTTTTGAGATGATTTTAATACCTTTAGTATATTTACATCAAAATTCTTATTGTAAACTTCATACATATTTTATGTGCAGCTATGTAAAAAAAATTATGTAAATGCTTTTTTTTTACAAAAAAAAGTGGCAGTCCTTTTCATATTATTCATGTTCGTTAAAATAACCGAAAATAATATATTCTTTTTGTCTTTTTTTTTATTTAAAATCAGTACCGTATTTTAACATTCATGCTGTTCATTTTGATAATTAATTACGTATCCTTAAGCGAACCGGTTTTATAGAGAAATGTAAATTAAATTATTTACATTTTTATGTAGCTAAAGAAGTGACTCCATCTCTATGCCGTCCACATCAACCTGTTTGTGTGTACTTTTATTTATGTGTGTGCGTGTGTACGTGACGTAACACTAAATACAAAAACATCGTTCGTTAAACAAATGTTTTTATATTCTATAGTATGTCTGCAAATTGAGGGCAGGCTTCAGTGACATACAATAAAAACAAAAGTTCCAGAGGTATAGACCTAAGTTGTCGACGCGTCTATAATTTACAGAGGTATAGAAATATTGTAAATTATTTATTAGCCAAATTATTAAAGTTTTCAGAAAAACTGCAAGAACTTTTGAAATTAAATATCAGACTTCATAGATAGATTGTAGATTATAGACGCTCGACAACTTAGGTCAGCTTCGTTATGTAGCTGTATTTGTGCCTAGTTTGAAATCGTATTTTCAAATTATTTTTTAAAATGCAATACTTTTACCAGTTTTCGGATTGGAACATGTGAACTGAGGGCTTGTAATAGAGAAGTCATATGGAAACGTCATTTAATAAACGTCATCCCTACACGCTCGGCTATTCTCAAGCCCTTAATTGTTTGTTTTCGGCGTTTTTATAAAAACGAAAACAAAGGTTCTTGGAAAACAATGTCAGACCTCGTCGCTTGTAGATTTTAGATAGTAGACGTTCGAAAACTTAGGGTAGCGTCGCTTAGGTAGTAGCTATAAGTTTCCTAGCAGTGCTAAACGAATAGTTATTGAAAGTCCTAGAATTTGCAATCTTCACAACATTTGTTGGTATTTGTGATATTATTGCTCATCTATCACATAGCTAGCGAATAAGAGTAAGTCGTAGGCGTCGAGAAGTTAGCCGAGACGTAGCTAGCGGCTCTATTGTTCCCTACATTGCCAGTTGCTAGGATACCTGCTATGTACAAGATTTCCCAGATTACAAAAAACCAGAAAAAGAAAAATTAATAGTTCACGTAGAGCTGGGATAATTAGTGTCTTAATTTAAAATAAATTTCAATTTTTATCTAATAATAAAAAATAATGAATTGAAAATACGAAATTGTTGCTAAGGCCCAAGATAAACTTAGCTGTTCGGCTGGAAATCTAATTAAAATTATAAAAATAAAAATACATGATTCAAAAAGGCTAGGAATCTTTGTGCGTCGTATTTAAAATTCATTTTATCGGTATATTCATTCACTCATCAAAAATAATAAATTTTTAACTTGGTAACCATGGATACAAAGACCATAGATAACATAATGACGTCACACGCATTCGGGTTCTTTCGGAACGGCATCAGAACTGAGTTTAAAAATTAATTTTTATTTAAATATAACTTTTTAATTAGTAAGCAAAAAAATTAAATAAAAACAGTTTTGCTATAAAACTTGTATGTGTTCTTTCCATTTAAGTAAAAAAAAAATTCAATCAAAAACCCAATTGCTACTTGAATGGGTTTGAACCGTGTCTGTGATTTTTGAACTTCGGCAGTACATTTATTACGTCAATCGATCAAATGAAATATTAGTTTGCGTTTTGATATTACCGGCGAACATTTTGATGAACGGACACACTTTACATACATAATATGTGTGTACATGAGGAACCTATTCATAACGGTCACCGGTTTAGAGGGAATGTAACCCAGCTTGCCTGTAGGGTCCTTTCACCCATCCACGTTAGGATAATTTATTCCTGTGACATATAGACCTATGCAAGTAATTCTTCTCTTTTCTACCCAAAATATCCGACGACGTTACACAATGTATACATAGATGTTAAATATACAGGGTGTTAAGAAAACGGTCCGAGAATTTACTAATGTTGTTGATACTCATACGACATACATTAATAGAATAGAATAAAATAGAATAGAATAGAATAGAACCTGGGAAATGGTCTATTCTCAAATCCTATAGTGTTAAGAAAGGGGTGCAACAATTTATACAAATGTACAGGGCGTATTGTTTTTACATAATTTTGAGTAGAATTCAATGGTATAGTTAGATTTTTATTTTCACGTCGATTTTTTTAGTTTTGAGAAAATTGACGTTTTTATATTTTTTTAACCGACTTCAAAGAAAGGAGGTGGTTCTCAATTCGGTTGTATTTTTTTTTTTTTTATTTTTGTTACCTCAGGTAAGGTAAATGTCACTTTTTGATACTAAAAAGTAAAAAATAAAAAACTTTTTAACAAAAAAAAAACCTCCTTCAAAAAGCCACTAAAAAGAGGAAAATAATGAAATTTTCAGGTCTGCGCCAATTTAATAAAATATGAAGTTGGTTAAAAAGAAGATATTAATCACGATACTATACTTTTTAACCGACTTCATATTTTATTGAATTGGCACAGACCTCAAAATTTCATTATTTTCCTCTTTTTAGTGGCTTTTTGAAGGAAGTTTTTTTTTGTTAAAAAATTTTTATTTTGTCAGCAGTTTTGGAGATTTGAATGCACCATTGTGGTAGTAGGTTGTGTTTTAAAGACCACCAACAGCTAAGGTTATTTGGGTCTAGCACCAATTCATATTTTCAATTCATTATTTTTTTTTTAATAATAAATTGAAAATTCAATTGACACGTTTACAAGCTCTCGGGCTAGAACCCGGAAATTGGGGACTTGTAATAGAGGAACCATAGCAACGCCATGTAAACAACAGCACTGCTACACGTTCGGCTATTCTAAAGTCCTGCACCCTTGTGCATTTTTCGTTTCGAAATTTTAATTTTCACAAATTATAACAAAAATCCAAACAATAAAGAGAAAATTTTATTTAATAATCTGTGAAAATAAAACCTTAGGGAGAGGTATTTAGACAAAAAATTAAAATTCCTGTTTAACGTTTTTATTTAATGAAATATCTCGAACTTGTCAAATCGCAAGCTATCTTAAAACACCTACTTATTGTTTAATAATTTATATCTAGACATTATTTTAGTTAATTATGATAAATAAATAATATTACAAATAATATATATAAACACCAATAGTTGACTAAAATTAGCTCAGATCCACTTGTTTTTTCGTCAATCCAGCAACCATAGCCGGCTACTTTTGTGAATATTGATGGATATTTCCACATTCCGCAGTAACTCCGCCATGATAAAACCCCTGTCAACTCTTTGTCACAGATTAAAGGAGTCCCTCCGCTTCCCTAATTATACAAAATTCATGAAATCTGGCCTATTTTTAGACATTCTAAAATAACATGCAGCTAGTAAATGCAAATATTCCATCCCCAACATGTTCTGTTTACAATTTTGTGAATAATCACCTTTCAAAAATTTTATCTCTTATAGTAGATTGTATGTCTAGATGTGTAATGAGGTATATTACTGACGAGTAGTGACAGTATGTTAAAACGAGCGCGCCGGCGAATTTTAACAGTCACACGAGTCATAATATCATTACGCACGAGATACATACGGTATTTTTAGCCATACCCACTATTTATTTCTTTTTCAAAAATTGTATATACGGTATTTTTAGCCATACCCACTATTTATTTCATTTTCAAAAATTTTTGACAGTTCAGTTTGTGTCGCCAACTTCACTCCTATAGTAGGCCGAGGCACGCACTGAAGTAATTGCGGGCGGATCAGCGCGAATAAAGATAAATCACTATGAAAATGGCTTGCTCTCCTACACTAAGTGTGGGAAGTACACGCTCCTTCACATCGGCCTGTCAAAAGCCATTTTACATGCACAGCAGATATTTTATAGTGGGTATGGCAAAAAAAATATATTGGCATTAGAAAGTTTTACAATACTTATGCTTATAGTTGGTGAACCACAAACCAATATGGCGAGAAAAGCTGTTGGTTCCTTTAATTCTTATTATTTTGTTTCTGGCACATGAGCTTAAATCCTTGAAGCCAAAGGGGGAGGGGGTTAATAAAAAAAAAAAACTTTTTAGATTTAAATTAACTTAGTTCGCAGTGCCAGTTATTTAATTGACTTGGATAAAGTGTATTATTAATTATTTCTTACCAAACATGATCTATCTCTAGTATCAGCGCCTGCGCAAACTAAACGTGTTGAGCTTGTATTTGATTTGTGGTTATATTTGCAAGTTCTGTAATGTATGATTTCAACATCGGACATTTCTAAAGTCGCAAGATCATCAGCATTACTCTAAAACATAAACGTTTTTACAAATCTGCTTTATTTTATTTAGATAAATTATTTAATATTTCTTCAAAAAAAATGTATTTTTAAAGTCTATAAAGTCGGGAAATCATTTTATAAAAATATTTTTTGCAACACCTGCATCAAAAGTTAAATTTAAGAGTCTTGTGTACCGTTTCTTAGGTGATTCTTTATTGAAGCTTGTGCTGTACTGCGTTAAGTAAAGTTTTACGCACTCCGTGCTATAAAGTAATACTGTTTTGTTTTATTTTAAAACACGCGTGTGTGAAGTAGTACCTACTTTATAGATTACTGTGCTATAATGTCACTATTAATAGTATATTGTCAATCAATTAGGTCACCCATTATTTCGCCCACGCTCAGCAGTGCCACGAAATGACATATTTCTTGCGGTAGTTGAACAAAATATTGTGTGCGACTATTGGTCGAAAGAGGAGATTTGACTCGAGTGTTTTACCGCACTCGCTACGCTCGTGCGGCAAAATCCACACTCGAGAATTCTCTTCTTTCGACCAATAGTCGCACACAATATTTTGTTCAACTACCGCAAGAGATATGTCATTTCGTGGCTCTGCTGAGCCACGAAATAATGGGTGACCTGATTGATTGACGAAACTATCAACACTTGTGTAAACGTTCCCCGTAATGAGCGTGGGCGAAATGCTATTTCGCTCACTCTCTACGTCTATAGTAAGAGAATTCATTATTTCGCCCACTCTCAGTAGAGCCACGAAATTACATATTTCTTGCGGGTGTTGAACAAAATATTGATCTCAATTGTGTTTTATTTGCTTAAAATTGAACTTTTGAATCAGTTGTTGCAAAAAATATTGTATGTAACGCGTGGCTAAAGTGACGAATGTGACAGCTGCGATTTTACAATCTCTCCTGAAGTTATCTTGCATTTTTTGGTTCGCGCGGTAAACTCACACTCATTCTGGTATAATTGCAACATAACCTTAGGCTCGTATCGCAACGTCGCGACTGTCATATAATTCGTCACTTAAGCCACTTGTTGCATAAATATCTACAAAGATTACTTTGGTGATAATAAATATTAAATTTGCGTTTACCTAAGGGTTTTAAAAAAATTTGTAAAAAAAATAAATATCTATACTTATGCTTACATTCCAGCCCACAATAGTGCATGTACTTTCGTCAGTAAGTTCCAAAACTCGTAACGTGATTGGTGCAATAAAAATATCTTCGTTCCAATCAAATTTGTTAGTCAGCTAAAATATTTTTCATGAAAAATAAATATTTTTATGAAAGCATCAATCTTGGTACCTTAAAATGTAGAAATTTATATAAAAAAAATGTTTGTCAAAAGTCGTTTTATTTTCAACGGCTTCCACTTGACCGATTTTATTAAAAAAAAGTCATAAGGTGTCGTAGGACACCCGACAAGCTATGCTTCTTACGCATTGTATATAAAATCGAATTTATTTACATATTATAAAAGCTATAGAAACTATAGCAACAATACGCGCTGCCTAGCCAATGAAGATGCGTTGCATCGCCGCTTTCGAGGCGTTCCAAGGCCGCGTTCGTGACGTTTTCTTATATTTTAGATCCCCCATGCCAAACGTGCTTATAACATTTAAATGGGTAAAGTGTTTTTAAAAAAAGTTGATTAATTAAATTTGCTCGATTTAGAGCAACAGGACGGCTAGTTATTAATTATTATACCACGATAAGAGCAGACGATTTGGATTTTTGAATTGAAAAGTGCAATTACCTTAAGAATGGCTATGTCGTTTTCGAACGGATAAGGATCGTTTATAGTTTTGAATTTTTCGTGAATTATTATTTTGTCTACATTCATCTCCAACCGAGTTAAATTCGACGTTTCGTTATTATTATATAAGTTATTATCTCCAACGACGACGAGTAATTCTGATGGGCTGTTAAACTTGTTTAAACAATGGGCTGCAGTGAGAATGTGTTGATCATCTATTATTGTACCTTCGCAAATATGCACTGATGTTGAATTATTCAGCTTGTGTTGAATAGAAGCCTAGAAAAATATTACATCGTATGCAAAATTGTAATTTTCTGTCTGTTTCAATTTAAGATTGTTTAATTATTATTTTTTGCCATACCCACTACAAAATAGCTATTTTCCATGCATGTATACCGACCTGTATTGGGTCATTTAACAGGCAGGCGTGATGTAAGTGTTTTCGTAACATAACTAGTGCGGTAAGTAAACGGTTGCCATTGTAACTTAATATGTTTGTTCGCTCTATCCGCTTGCTATTACATACTCACGGCCTGCTGTAAATTTGAAGTTGGCTACGAAAATGAACTGTCAAATTTTTTTGAAAATACTGAAAATGAAGTGAAAAATAACTATTTTATAACGAGTATGGCAAAAAATACCAAATATATCTCGTGCGTATTGATATTATGACTCGTGTGACTGTTAAATACTCGTGTGACTGTAAAAACTCGCTATCTCTCGTTTTTACATACTGTCACTACTTGTCAGTAATATGCCTCATTACGCTACTAGATAGTATACAAACTATTATTTTATTATCATTAATATTCAGGTATATTATAATCGAAATATAATTAATTAGGGAATAAAGTAAGGTTATATAAGTAAATTGACCTGGAATTAATTATTTCGTGTTACTCTTTATTTATGAATTCCACGACGTTCCGCCGGTTTTATTCAGCCATCTCCATTATTATATTATGTCATCTTGTCCCCCAGGGAGAACATTGGAATGTAGTTGCTATCGCAAATTGCGTTCCAATGTTCTTTGGGAATAAGCGCTCCCAGGGACCCGAGCTCGTACCAGTCGGTTTGTGTATGCCGGCTGACGGATTCTAATACACAAATGGATTATTTGTTGTGTTGAAGACGTTAATGACCTGAGATGTCGACGCGTCTATAATCTACAATTAATTAATTATGTGATCTTGTAGATGACTGAGGAAGTTAGAATAAAACCGACGAAACGTCGCGGAATTGCTGAATAAACAGTAACACTAACCTTACTTTATTACCTAATTATTTTTTTATTTTATATTGATAATAGTGACGTAGTATTTTCTTACAATATATGGATAATTTCCTTCCTCGGCTGAAGTTATTGCTTGTGGTGCTGATAACGTGAAAATGTTACCTGCAACTATATAATTTTTTTTTATAAAATATCTAGCTTTTCGATCCGGCTTCGCCTGGGTAGATTTTGAATGTAATCATTTTGAAAATGTTAATTAAAAAAAAATTATAACACTGACATTAACTCGAATATATAAAATAGATACCTTCCAACTAAATATTTTAAGTTAATTATTTTAGATAAATTTGAAACAAAATGCAATAAGTATTTAACTTTTCAAAAATTTAAATAAAACATATTTTGTATTTTGATTTTGGCTCATCAATCAATAAGCAACTGGTCACAAATATTATGAAATAATATACCTAATTAAGAATGAAGATTGGTGACGTTAAATTATTAAATTGAATAAAAAAGCCTCTTCCTAATTCAACAATAATTTATTGCTCAAATTCAATGGGCGACGTTTCGACAAGATATATTGTTATCTTCAGGCTTTTTTATTCAATTTAATAATTTAAGAAATATATTTTGTTAACATTTTGTACTGTTTAAACTTACCTATGAAAACTAATAAAAATATTGATATTCTCCTCCGATATGGCATAATTTATAGTATTAAAACATTTAGAAAACGTGGAAAGCTGTTTTTTATTTGACACTTTGAACAAAAATACTATTATGAGTTACATGTACCTAAACTAATTGTTCGGTAAACTTCGTTGTTTTAAAATTAGATTTTACTTCGCACGGTTACTAAAATAACTTTTATATGCGAATACATGTTGCGATTTTCTTATACAGAGCGTTTGAAAACTTTTAGATAAAATGTTGATTATTCTTCAAATAATACTAGCAGCCCGGCCAGTTTCGCCTGGGTGCAAAGCTCTATTTTCGCTAACTATTCATCCCCCATTCGTAGTAACGTAATAATATATGGCCCATATTACTCCTGTAAGTTTGGGTTATTTGCCATTGCCACTGATGTAAATCGATTCATTGGTTCTCAAATTTTGAGGTTATGTACATGCGTAAAAGACAAACACGGTTACTAAATTATGTTAATTTATCATTAAGCTATTAAAATTACAAAATAAACAATAAAACAATTATTTAAGTACAACAACAATTGATGTTAAAACAATCGTTATTATAGAAGAAATAGCAGATAATTGTAAAGCACCACCTCCAGGTATTTTCGTTTCTGAATCGATCCAGTCGAGATATTTAGTAACGTTTGTATATATTGCAGGATACTTCCTTATCCCGCAGCCATCAGAATAACTGACGAATCCTGTAAATTCGTTGTCACAAATCAAAGGACCTCCTTGATCTCTCTGAAAAATCATAAAAATTTAATCATACAAAAACATTTCTATAGAACACCTTAAAACTTTGATTTCGAAGTTGCGTCTTTACAAAATTAACGTTATTTTTTAGGTCAAATGTTTTGGTGAAATGGTTTATTAAAGTGAAACTTCTTTAATCGCGATGAGAGTGATTTCGTTGAGTTAAGTGTAACGAAAAAATCAAAACATGACACCGAATGGAGGAAATGAAATGAGCTGTTATCCGGGAATCGATCAAGATTGGCTGCCAGGTAGTGGGTTGAGGGGGAAACTCAATCGACACGCCCCTTTCTGTTAGTAGAAATAATACTCAGAGAGCAGGGCTGAATAGCGAGACACCAAGAGTATAGTATTTTTAACTTAAAAAATCAATATATGGTTGAACTAACTAATTTTTAAGATTATATTTCTTGAAAATTGTAGTATTGATAACCCTCGACTATGTGTCGATGTTTTCTCTTGAATTTCTTTTGATTTTTTACGTTTGATGTAAAATTTTTCACGATGTTTCTTACCAGACAAGGACCTGTTGTTTCAGATTGTTGTCCACCACATATCATATCTTCAGTAACTTCGAGAATTGATTTGTAATTGTACTTGCATGTTTCATGTGCAATGAACTCAACTTTTGCTTTATATAATATTTTGGAAGGCTTGTTGCCTGATATCTGTAATTATATATATTGAGAAATCGTGTTTTTGAAAATAATTAAAAATGGCAGTTTCAAAACGGTCGCATTCTTTTTAAAACATGAATGTAATATATTATTGTATTTTATGAAATGGGCTATGACTTGAACATTATCAAAATATCTTTATATTATAGATATTTAAATTTTTCATATTTTTTTTATTAATAATATTTCAATATTCACATTTGCTAATTATGTTATATATAACAGCTTTAAGATTAATTATATTAAAGCATAATGCAATTTTAAAATTACTATTGTATTATTATTCTCTAGTTAAAAAATAACTTACAGTTGTACTGCCCCAACCCAAAACAACGCATTCTGCATCTGGTTTAAGTGGTTGAATTCTGACAATTACCGGCTCAATATAGTTTTGCCAGGTAAATTTATCTTGCAACTGAAAAATATTTACTTATATTAGAAATAAAGATTGCTTTATTTTAATCCTGTACTACAAAGAATTTCTTATACTGTTAATAATTATAATACACATCTGAGAACACCACATGTTTGGTACAATTTTTGCCACATTACAATCCATAACTAACTAAATTACTGGCTTTGGAAATACATGTACTTACTCAATTTTGTACATACACTCACAGACAAAAATATTGCATATTTTTTATGTTTATTTCTTTTCGTTTAAAACGTTATGACGTATTCCTGTACAAATCTGTTGTAAGGCCGCTAATGTAAATTATTTGACCATTAGTACCCAAAGGTGGACTAGCAGTTTAGGCCGGTCAGTACCAGCCACCCCTTTCTGTGAAATGTGAAGTTGTTCATACAACTTCACATTTCGCAGAAAGGGGTGGCTAGTACGGAAGATATTTTATTTCTGAGTTATTTCTGTCTCTGATAGTTATAAGACCATATAGAGTTTTCTCAGTGTACGGCGCAGCGCCTCGCTCGCCTCGTCCCGCTAAATAGCGGGCGCAGATTGGCCGCCCTATGCTTGGGCCTAGTCGGCCTTATGGAAAGTTTGCTACTGTTAGTACCTATACGTAAAACAACCCAGGATAAGACATTTAGCAAAAAAAGTACATAAAAAAGAAATAAACAAAAAAAAAATTATGAAATATTTTTGTCTGTGAGTGTCTTTTGTACCTGTAGCATCGTCTAAGTGTCTATAAGGGCATTTTGGCGAATTCCACTGAAATCTTTCATATATTCAGTTGATGAGGAAGTCATAAATAAATGACGAAACGTTCAATTTATTTAATTTAATTCATTTAATTCCTTGCACTTCTTGCTACGACTCAATTTTTTTATATAAAAATAACTTTGAAACATGATAATAATGTATTCTCCATATAAATTTTTGTACTGTTTTTAACACAATATTCTGTCATAGGACATACCCAAGTTATATAATCATCAATAAAGCTTAGATACAATTAAGTTGTATAACAGTTTAACGGGCATTCTTAACTTAATCTTGAATTTAATGAAACATTCTGAATACTAACCTCAATTAACGCAATGTCCTTCTGCAAAGGACTCTTAAAGTCTGGATGCGCTGTAATCTTTTTTGCTTTCAGGAAATTTTGATTGCTTTGCTTAGCATCTTTGGTCAAACCAATTTCGTTACTTCCAGCTATTATTAAGATATCAGATATCGATAAATCAGACGTGCATTTAGCAGATGTGGCGATGTAGTTTCGATCAATAATTGTACCACCACAAACTGGATTGAAGTATGTGCCATTAAATGTTATAATGGATACCTAAAATATTATTAAAGTTTCTGTTTTAATCAATCCTAATTTTCTTAGAAAAAATTTTTATAGATAGTCATTTTGGCGTTGTAACTAGTCAAATATTCAGAATGAAACTATCACTCGAAATAAGAGAGAGAGAGATCGTTATTGCTTGTTCTGCAAGAAAAACAGAGAAAAAATATGGTTGCATACGCATACCGTGTCCTGTCATTTATCCAGCAGCAGTCAGTGACTACTGATATAGACAGACGATATGCGCGCGTAATCCAGGTAAAAAATATTCGCGGATTAATGGTCGACAACTGTAAAGAAAATCGTTTTGAAAAGAAAATATCAATATTTTGAAAATGTATTAATATATCTCGTAATGTATTAAGCATTTTTGAGTATCATAAAAGGAGGACAGTGTGATCCAGTGGTTAGCGTCGTGGTTCCTAGATCAGACTGTCGTGGGTTCAAATCCCGCCTCCGCTCATAGATGTTTTGTGATGTCATTTAGTTTTAAATGAGTTGATATTTAATGTAATCAAGCTGCTAATGACCTAAGTTGTCTGTCGACGCGTCTATAATTTACAATAAATAAATAAAAAGTACCATTATTATTTATTACAAGAAACGTAACCATTTTCAAATTCTTAAATATACATTAAATTGCATACAGCAATACAAATGATAAAATCAAAATAAAGACAATGTTTCGCAATTGACATGAAATCAATGATAGTATATAAAAATATTATCGATAAATCTGCATTTTTTTTAGATAACTCAAAAAAATATGAAGAAGGTTCGGCTTTTAATGATTGAACTCGTGATAATTCGAGATAAAAAAATACTTGCCATATATGGAAATTCCCCTAGTTTTGTAGGACTTCCATTGACAATTCTAAGTCGGTCATTATTTACTTGTACTGAATCCGTTTTTATATAATTTAAATCTGAAAATTGTTAAATGATAATTTATTATTTTAATGCATAGTTGCGGCAGAGGCCTGTTAAACTAAAATATCTTACTGAAAGTTTTTTTTATTTAATAGTTTAACGATAAATTAAGTTCTGTGCTATTTTCTTTTCTCTTCTTGATATCATTAAAAAAATTCTAAAACGTATTAAACAAAAATGTCCGACAACAGATTTATAACGACGCATATAGCCTATATAGTAACTGTGCGTTTTTTTATAATAAAAAAAATGTCCGTCAGATTTTGCTGTGAAGAATTTTACGCCGTTCGACTAGAAAACAAGTCAATGCTTTGAGAATATCTGATCAAAGTCTGTAAAATTTTTACCCCACCACAAATTATTTATATTTTTTAATACGAAAGAATATTATTGCACAAATAAAAAAAAATACTAGTATTTTAAAATAAGAACTATTTCGATTTTTTTTTACATAACAATTCTGAATTAAAAGTTCCAAATCGTAACATCAATTTGTTTTATGAATAGTTCAGAACTGGTTGTGTTGCATAAAAAACAAAACTTAAAAACATACCTACAACCTAATTTAATGTAATTAGTTTAATGTCTGGATGAAATTTTTATAATAAAATAAAAATAAAAAATAAAAATGATTAAATGCACAGTAGTATAATATGTATATCTAATAATTTAAAAGATGATTAACGTTTGAGCTAAGATGTTGTTCCTTTTATTTTATCGATAATAATTATTCAGGCTAGATAAATAATAACTCTTTATTTTTTATCAATAATAATTAATTTTAAATAAATTTTTTTATAGATCTTGAAAGTGCCAACGTCTTGGCTGAAACGTTGCTCATCTTTTAATATTATAATATATTTGTCTGTGAATTTGGTCATATTTATTTTTAATTTATTATACCAAGAGTTTAAATTAAGGAGCTTATTAATACAATATTTTAACGTAAAAATGTTTAAAAGCGGAACTTACCTAAGACAATGAAAATCCATATTACTAAAAATAATTTAAACTTCATCATGGCGCCTTTAGATTAATTGAAACAAAAAACGCCTTAATTATTGCTAGAAACATTTGTCAGGTGAACTGAACACTGTTCAATATACAGAGATTAATACTCGGATTTTAAAACACACTTGTTATCAACAAGATAACATGTGATAAGTATTTGAGTATAGATAGATAATTACAATGTAACCGTTTTTTTGTAGATAATTTTGGGAAAGTGCAACACGACGTGTTTTCGGGGACGAAAGTTGGCTTTTGCATGCCAGTGACAAAATATAAAAGTGGCGCAAAAGGTGTAGCCTAATATCAGTTCACATTTTCAAATTGCTGGCCCTAATTTTTTACCCGACTGCGCGACGCAAAGGAGTGGTAATGTGTTTATCAGCCTATGTATGTATGTGGGTATGTATGTATGTTTGTATGTTCCTTTGAAGCACTATACAGACCAAACGCCTGGGCCGATTTTTATGATTCACACATCAATCGATTCCCCTTAGTCCGGCGAGTGTCATTAAAGACATAACGTTAGTGAAAATTCAATATGGCGACTACAGGACGCCATATTGTGAAAATGAAAAAAATGAAAGTCAACAAACTATGTCAAGTGGGGTATCGTTGAATAGGTATTTAAAAATCATTTTTAGTTTTCCCTCAACATTTTCCGATTCGACTGACCGTTTAGGATCTATATCGATTTATTTTTAATTAAAAACATTTGAAAAAATCACATAATTTAAACTTAAATTCCAGTGCAATTGTGATGTAGTACTGATGCTGATAGGAAATTCAGTCTGGTAAATAGCTAGCTAGGTACTCATAACTAAAAAGTATAAAATAAAAAAAAATAATTTAAAAATCAAAAAACCCGACTGCGTAAAACTGAAAAGAAAAAAACAAGCACTTAGATGTCCGGTGGTCAACTGAACAGTCGGGATCCATTATTCGACAGCCAATCAAATTTTTCAATGGATCCGAATGTTCAGTTGACCACCGGACATCTAAGTGCTTGTTTTTTTTCTTTTCAGTTTTACGCAGTCGGGTTTTTTGATTTTTTAAATTATTTTTTTTTATTTATTCTTTACACTTTTCACCTGAAATATCCATTATACATTTTAAATACCTAATATATTTAACCTATATATGTAATACTCCTATATCGCCGGCGTCCTATCCTCGCGGGAGGGGTTAATTTTTGTGTATTATGAAGTATTAGAAATACCTTGTATTATGTCCGTCTTGTGACTTCTTGTGATTTAACACGACGCGTTTCAACAACGAGTTGCCATCTTCAGGTGTATCATAATTTCTGTGGGATAGGTAGTAACAAAACGTAACTCTGAAATTCAATTGAATTTTAGCGTATTGCGCGAATTCTACTAATAATTATAAACACCATCAGCCCGACATCGCTTCGCAGGGGGAGGGGGTAATAAATCATAAATTCTTAGCACCCGGGCGAAGCCGGACGGAATCGCTAGTTTGTTATATTTTGCGTACAATTGAATTTATAAGATAAATAAAGTTGGTGTATTTCTTTCCATGACAACGATTACAATTTTGAATGTACACTGTAAAAAATGAGAAGGCCGATTACATAGATTATCAATGGTCCATTTGTAGCCAGCGATTAATCTGGTAATAAGCTTACAAAGAGACAATGACGTCGCAAACAGGTATCGCCACATCGCGTAGATTCCGTAAAAACACATTGCGCATGCGTGGTTACTAATTTTACATTAATTTGTTTTGTATTCATCCATTTTATATATGTAACTATACATTTTATTTTGTAATTTTTACACACTTTATTGATTATTACACAAATTGTGCAATTTTAATTTACTTTATGTAAAAATCACAAATTTGATTGACTTTACAATAAAAGTCCAAGTTTTTATGAAGTTTTCTGTGTAAAAATAAATAATAATGTTAAAACACTTAGAAAATCGAGCGAATTCTACCTTAACTTTAAAAGTATTTTTACATCCATTTTTTACAGTGTACCCGCGATACAGACATACCTATTTTTTTAGTGACTTTTTTGAAGGAGGTGTCCTTTTTATAAACAGTTTTTACTCTACCTATATAACAATTCCATATTCGGGAACGGAAGTCCAGTCGACTTGTTAATCTATTTTTTTGACACAGGTGATTATTAAGGCTATAAAAAATCATACATTTTTATTTAAGATCGTTATCAAATCTACACAGAAAGGTTCAATGATTTTATCATTAGGTTTATTTAACAGTAACTTATTTATACTAATAATATTATAACAAACAATAAACTCCAAGTATAGTAAATAAAAGAAAAAGGTGAAACTCCATTATTGAGACTTTTTTCTGCTGCATCTATCCAATCCAAATACCTTGAAACGTTCATGTAAATCCCAGGATACTTTCTAATTCCACAACCACCAAAATAACTAAGGACGCCCGAAAATTGATCATCGCAAATTAGTGGACCTCCTTGATCTCCCTATAAGAAAAAAATTTATTAGTAACTACTTACATAGTCTTCATTATAATTATAAAATTTTGCAAAAACAATTTACAGGGGTCACACTTTCTCCGCTCTCTTTCAACTCCTGTAAATTTTTTTTTACAAAATTCATTTACGAGTAGTCTTAATAATTGATGGCAAATATTAATATCGTAATTTCTGAAAAACAATTGTCTGTCTGTCTGTCTCTCTATTTGACTGCTGTGGGTTTGTATGTTTGGCTGCTTATAATTAGAGAACTACTGCATTAATTTCGTAAAAATTATTTTTCATCGTTAGCTTAAAGTTCAACTTAAAATTAAAGCTATACAAATCATTATGTTAGGCTATCGGAAATCAGCATAATCTAGGATTTTCTTAAATTGAAAATCACAATAAAACTCGATATTATATATTTTTAGAAATCTGTTTTACCAAACAAGCGCCTTCCGATTTATCTTCTACTCCAGCACAGAATGTATCCTCAGTCATTTCAACGCCAAGAGATTTATAATTGTATTTACATGTTTTAAAATCTTGAATCTTGACTGAAAGTTTTTTCAGCGTTTCTGACACATTTGAATTCTTCTGAAATATATGAAATATATTTTTAATAGCAGTACGTCACTTTAATTTGTTTTTTATCAGATGTGTTTACAGTGACGGAATGTAACTACAGTCGACTCTTGTTAATTCAAACCTGCGATAATTCGAACCTCTCTATAATTCAAAGTTATCACGAGTTCCCTACAAAATCTCTTTATATTTCGAACTAAATCAATACATTTTTATGCACTTGGTAATTCGTACGAAAAAATCATTGCTATATAACAAAACGACGCGTTAATTCGAACTCATCGGCGTCCAACACTCGACAATTCAAAGTTGCAGAGAGAAAGAGGCGGAAAGATTGTAAGTACATACATACATTTTGCGACAAGTTCAAACTTGTATCAACGTTTGTTTGTTGAGCCTTTGTTTCGAACCATTTGATATTTCAAACACTCGATAATTCGTAATATTTTAAGAGTCCCTCGAGTTTCGAATTAACGAGAGTCGACTGTATATCAGTTATTTTTAATGTTCATAAACGAGGTACATTTTTTGTTTTATATATTTTAAGTAGAATTATGTTTTCTAATGACCGTAACAGGCTGAAGCACATTTTTCCAAAATGGAAAAAGTTGTCATTTTTTTAATTAAATAGATATGAAATAAAGCTGTCCTGCTACCCCATCGAAAATAAGAAACCATTAACTTACTGAGTTGCGTCCCCATCCGAGCACAAAACAATTTGCGGTTGTTGTATTAAATGAAATTACTCTGACAATTGCTGGCTCAATAGTTTCAGACCATTCTATTTTTTCAGTCAACTAAAAATATAAATAAAATGATAAATTAATAATCTATTTATTTAAAACACAAGCCCTATTTCTCTAGACAATCCGCCAGCAACCTCTGCTCAACCGATTGACATAATTTTTTTTTTAAACTGAGGCCTTTAGTCCACAGATACGTTAACGCTATTTTTCTTTTGGTGAAATTTCTTTAAAAGGGGTGATTTCAAGATAATAGTAAAAATGACGAGGGGAGCAGTGGGGTGAAGAGAAATGTAAACAGAGAAAATCCATCGGCGTTCACGATACATGAGTGTGAGAGAAATGCAAATATGTACGCATGTCGTGGATAGGCTATGCAAACAATAAACAATGAAACATCTTGACAGTTGTACATTTTAATTTGTAGAACCCAGATTTTAATAGGGTTATATTGACAAAATTTTCAAAAGTATTTAAAATTAAACAATAAAGATGTATATGTACGTGCAAATTGTTTTTCTCTTTTAAATATAGTACTTAGTTTCTCAAATACCGACAAACTCATCGATTTTTTTCTGAAGATCATTCGTACGTAAGTATTACACTAATAGATACGTTCTATAGCTTCTAAAAAACTACTATTTTACGTACACTTTAAAGTTATGTTTGAATCAAAAATATTTATCAAAAATTATATTAAAAACATATCGTTAAAAGCTAGGTTATGTGTTTTACTCACGCGTTCGTATACACAATGATATTGAGAAACCTTGAAATATATATTTCTTATTGTTTTCTTAATAAAGTGATTCATATTACATATAAAAAAGGTTTGTGTTGGCAAACATTTTTTTTTGGCGATAGCCTTTACTAAACCATTGTTCTTTGAAGACAGTGTTAAGTCGTCGCAAAAAAGTTTTGCACGGGTACACTAGTACTTAATTAATAAATTAAAGACTATGTAAATAGTCTGGGAATCCTGAGGGGCTGATGGATTATTAGGGCAGCACAATAGACCCTATATTCGTCGCAGTGTACATATAGAGTTGCCAGATCAAAAACCAAAATTTTCGGGACATTTCTAAAGCGATGATTGAATTAACTCTTGTGTGGAAATCTTGGTAGGTAGTACCTAGTATAGGCAATTTATTCCAGGGGGGGAAGTTATTGTGAAAAAAAAATGTTTTATTATTTTACTATTTTTTGTATTTATCATTAGACTTGTCTAATTTTATTCATTTATCACACACCAGTACACGGTGAGATGTGGGACGCGCTTCTGAGTATGTAAATCACGCATAATTTCGTGTGAATCTTTAATAATTCAATTTATTGTTCCCAATTTGTCTTTACCGACATAGGTGAAGTTCAAAGAATACAATTAAATATACAAGTAAAAATATATAATATGAAACATTTTGAATAATAATAAAACACGAAGTTTCGTGTTTTATTATTATTCAAAATGTTTAATATTAATTTACATCAAGTAAGCACCCACTCTATAATATATATATAATATGTACAGAAATTGCAGATAGTGCTAAATAAATACTACTTAGCATGTAACTTAGTGTCGTCTCTTGCGATCGCGAGCATGAATTCGTTCAACTTATGCATTTCTGGGATAGAAGACTTAAATTTCGGGACACGGGACAAACAACGAATTCCGGGACATTCCTGGAAATCCCGACCACCTGGTAACGCTAAGTGTACACCTTCTGGTCCCTAAGTCTTTAATTCTAATTTAAATCTAAATTCGAACAAATACATTCATTTCTTTATAACTGTACACATAACTATAATAAAGCAAAATCTTTTTCTACCGGAAGTTACCCCTTGCACTCTTAATCTCAAATCCTTTCCAATGGACTAAAAACGTTTACAGCTCTCCCGACGCTCTTTTTAAAGCTATAAAGGGTTCGGATAAACGCCAAATGAAGAACCAAGAATCACACTACAGATCCTACAGGCGAATTTTTTGAAAAAAAAAAGTTTTGGCTACGTGTGAAAGATTACGAAATTTGTAAAAAGTTGTAAGTTTTTCCAGGAAATTTTTTTTCAATTTC
The DNA here is from genome assembly GCA_039654895.1 of Mongoloraphidia duomilia. Lineage (NCBI taxonomy): Eukaryota > Metazoa > Arthropoda > Insecta > Raphidioptera > Raphidiidae > Mongoloraphidia > Mongoloraphidia duomilia. Next base: position 15,509,652 of record CM077520.1, read on the forward strand.
TCGCCCATAGGATCTGTAGTGTGATTTTCGGTCGTTCATTTGGCGTTTACCTGAACCCTTTAGCTTTAAAAATAGCGTCGGGAGAGCTGTAACGTTTTTTGGGCGAGGAGAAAGGGTTTGAGATGAAGATTGCATGAGGTAATGTCTGGTAGAGAATACTCATAAATCTTAATAACTAATAAAAATTAAGATAATTAAATAATAATTTATGGGTCCTCCGCCGCTAAGTTCGTTTCTCAATTGTTTTTCGAGGCTTTCGGCTTTTCTATGATTTTCAGAAGAGAGAACACGTTTGGATTTTTGAATTGGCCTATATGAAAACAACTGTACCGATTTAATGGATCTATTACAAGTCCCCAGTTCCCGGGTTCTAACCCGAGAACTGGTAAAAGTGTCAATTGGATTTTCAATTTATTATTAAAAAAAAATGAATTGAAAATATGAATTGGTGCTAGCCCCAAATAACCTTAGCTGTTGGTGGTCTTTAAAGCACAATACGATTTAATGGAACCTAAATTTAAATTTTGGGGTACTGTTTATCCGGCTACGCTTGGGTTAAGGTTTCAAACTGAAATCTGCATGAAAAATCAGCTTTCAGCGAGTACTTTTCATCATTAAAGTTACATACCCTCAAAAGAGCAATGTCATTTTCAAAAGTTTTTTTGTTGAAATCGGCGTTCTTGTAGGCGACCTTCACTTTTAAGTTTTGAGCTCCTTCAGTATCATTTTTTCCTTCATGGACCTGTAAATTTCCGGCTGAAACGTTCAACTGTTTGACATCTAAATTTTCCAAACATTGCGCCGACGTGATAATATGTAGTGAGTTAAGTATTGTGCCTCCACATTTATGTTCGCCATTTTGTTGAATTGAAACCTGCAGACAAAATTATTTGTATATAGGGTGATTTAAAAAGAGAGACTCCGACAAATTAGAAACTGATGTAGCAAAATAATTTATATAAAAATAAAGTAGAAAACTCTTCGTACGTTACTTAATTTCAAAAAGTTATTACTTATTTATTTTCCAATGTTTCAGAGAATCAACTCTAGGTTGTTTTATGAAACAGAAACATTCTAATAGGTAGAGGTATTAAGTGTTTGCTATTGGTTCTTTATTAGGCCAGGAGCACACTACGAATTTTAAATCGCGCGGCAAAATTTCGCGCCGCAATTTTGTATTATGAATTTGTTATTTATTTTGCGACAAATTAAATTGCCGGCCGCCGGATTTCCATTTGCAAACGCGCTGGTTTAAACTTGACAGCGCATTTTGCCGCAATTCATTTTCGCCGTGCGACATAAAATCGTAGTGCACGCCTAGCTTTAGTTTAAAATCGACAAAAACTTTCAAATATTTTTTTTGCCTATCTATTAATAAAACTTATTGATTGTAAATTAGGGAAGGTGAAACATTCTTCACGATTTTTCATTAACAATTTGTTATTGCTTTTTTATCGGTATTTTTTTAACATACCACGTATGGATATAATTTTGGATCCGTGACATTTTCTCCACCGATTATTTTTGCCTCTGGTTCCATCGCTTTTAACTCATACGGAAAACCGTCTAAAACTGCATCTGAAATTGTCGAACATTCGAATTAAGTTTTTTTTATAAAAAGTTACAATTTTAATACATATTTTTGAGAAAACTTTAACTTTTTTTATATATATTTTATTTATATTTAAACTTTACCACTGTTAATATTTGTAGAATTATATACACTAGCATTGCGAAAAGGCGTTGATATAACGGAAGCAAAAGTGATTCCTAAAAAAAATTATTTTTGTAATTCACTCAAAAAGAAAACTCTTTTTAAATATAACAAAAATAAAATAAATTATATGGGTGTAATTTTGAAGTATCTTTTTCTTTTTAAATTCTTTTTATTTTAGTGTATAAATATTACGATTAATGAGTATCTTATTATTTTAATATAATTAAGCTTTTTACGTGAATGAATAATTTGTTAAAAAAATAAATTTAATTCCTTAGCGAAGGTAATGAAGTGGAATGACCTCGAGTTAAAAAATACCAACAAAAATTACCGATTCAAAAATTATTTAACGATAACAGGGATAAAATGGCTCTAACGATTTGGATGATATTTACTGAAAAAGGATTTTGGGGGAAAAAAATCGATATAGCTATGTCTTATTCCAGGAAAAATTCGTTTTCTTATATATTTTATAATTTTTAAAATTAATTTTTGACGTTTCAAAATAGTATAATATTATGAGCAGGTTTTGGATAGGTATGTTTCCATGACGCAAACTATCATGATATGTCAAAAATAAAAATAAATTAATATAAATTAAAAAGATTTATACGGCTGAATTGCAATTGAAATTTTTCGTTGGAAAGCAGCCAATTATATAATTGATTCGAAACATATTGGAAAAAATCATTTCACCAACCTGACTGTGACTATGGTTGGTAAAATGATTTTTTCCAATATGTTTCGAATCAATTATATAATTGGCTGCATTCCAACGAAAAATTTTCAAAATAAACTAATAGTTAACAATAAAAATGCTAAAAACTTCACCGGAACATGTTCTAATGAAAAATGTATGAAGTATAACTTCGACTGTGCGGTTATGTGGGTGAGGCACACAGTCAATTTTTTTTAGTTTTTCGTATCTCAAAGCACAGACAACTTTTTTTGTAACCTACTACGAACAGAATTTATTTAGCGGCATGGTTTTTAAAAATGAAGCTAAATAAATTTAAAAAATTTTTAATTTGTTTCATTTTAATGCACTACCATAAAAAATAGTTTATTTTTGTCATAATCAAAATTTTTAGTCAACAAAATATATATAAGAGAATAGTTTTTACCGAAAATACACGAAATATAAAAAAATATAAAACTTTGTCGCGTCATTTTCACAATGTTGCAAACGTTTTACTAGTTATAAATTAAACTCCGTTGTTTATCTTTTAAAAAGTGAAAATATCAGTAGGTACAAATTTTTATCGGATATTTTATATCTACATAACCTGTAGATAAAATTAAAAATAAGTATCATCATATGATTACACTTGACAGTTTAAGTACTGATTCATAATAAGTAATTATTGTTTTAAATCACTGTGTTATGTTGACGTTACGTAGATGTGGATCGGCCTTTTAACGAATAAAAAGACAGATTACATAGGATGATGCTATGTAAGAGATACAGTCAATTGTTTCACTTGAGTCAGCAGAAAAAGCTTCGTCTACTAATTTGCTCTAATAAGTATCTAAGTCATTTTATCAAACTATTCTCTAATATTCAATTTTATTTGTTGAAAAATAATACTGGTGTACAAAAATCCTCGACAATTTTTTGAAATCAAACAAAATCTCAAGGTTAATGGTTAAAAAGGTAAAAATCATTTATTTATTCGCGGGCATTTTATGTAAGTACCTACTGACCGAATAAAAAAAAATGGGTGTGTGCTTATTATCACACGACAGAAGTGAAAACTTCAGATTTTCTAATTTTTGGTGTCATCTATTATAGCGCATTTATGAACTAAAAATAATTTATTACCTACTAAAATACTAAAATTGTATTTTTAATTAATTCCACCTTGGTTTCAAAAAAAATATAATTATTGTCAAAGAAAGAATGTAACAAAAATAACAAAATATATAAATAAATATCATGTAAAATTTAGAAAAAAACGCCAAAAATTCTACGCTGTCATCAGGTCTCGAACCCAGGTCCTATGCATAGAACGCAAAAACTAAATCAACTGCGCTATGGAGAGGAAGTGTGTAAACGGCCGTTTTTATGGTATAAGTATGTTGCGAATTCTTACGGTCGGGTTGCAAATTCTTACGGAAGTAGTTGCGGATTCTTACTGAAGTAGTTGCGAACGCTTCATATTTTTATAGTACCCAGGCAAAGAGTGCCTAACGCGCCTAAGGAAGTTTGCACTTCAAAAATATTTAGAATATCACATTAAAAATGCATTATGAAGTAGCACCTGTCCCATACAATTGTTATTATTATTAAGAAACTATTATATGGTAGTAATCAGAGAAACATAGATCTTGCCTAATGTAAATATGCGTCAGTTGACGTATGTACCAGGTCGAATGTGCAATTGGATCTTTAATTTGGTAGGACCATCTGGATCTGTTGAAAATCAAGTTCCATGCTCGAGCGTCGCGTCTTCTAGAAATACCAAGTCTTTGTTATAACAGTAATCCTATAAACATAATGAGTTGGTTTTAGTTACTCTATTGAGTATTATTTTGATTGTAAAATGTATTCAGTGCTCTGTTTCATTATCTGAACAATAGAGTGATACCTACAGAGTACGTGTTCAGATAACATTAAATAATCACACCTCTGACGGTTGGTTATAGAACTATCAACATCCAAATTAGATAAATTACAATTATATGAATAATACGCGACAATTTGACAGATATTAAATTTTATAATCTTAAGACGGCGTTACACATATTATAACATTCGTCAAATATCTTGTAGTGTAAATCCGAGAAAATTGGCAATTGTTTGGTTTTTGTCAAACATCAAATGTTTGTGGTGTGTTGTCGGTATGAATGAATGAATTGTGAATTATAGACGCTCGACAACAAGGGTCATTAGCGTCTGTATGTGTTGTCGGTAAATTATCACACATCAAAGTGGGCCAATGTTTGTAAAAAAATCGTACCAGATATACAAAAGTTTTCCAAATAGGCACATGACGTGTAAACAAACATACATGTTTGAGGTTTCACAGCTACGTTAGTAAATAAACATTTGGTATTTGTCACAATTCTATATGTGTAATGCCGCCTTTAGAAACACATTAGTAATAGCAATCACAACCGGAACAAAGTACAATTCAAGGACACTAAAAAGTGTGAAATCAAAAAATTAAAACAAAATTGTTGAACCGGTCAGATTTTAAATAAGGAACCAGAATGTCTCTAAAAATATAGAATAATATTTTTCTGCATTTTACAATCATCTTTCCTAACCTAAATTCAATTATAGAAGTCTGTATAAATAAATCACTATTAAATTATTAATAGAGGAATTCGCCGACATCTAAGGTGATTGTAAAAAGAAGTGAAAATTTTATTATTTTATACTTTTTAGAGACATTCTGACCCTTTTTTTGAAGTCGATTCAATTTTTAACTTCCCATTGGAAGTTATTGTAATGGGTCCGAAAATCGAAATCAAAAAGGAAAAAAAAATTTATGTTTCAAGGTCACTACACTATTTTTACACTACTTTTAGAAAGATGTCTGTGTGTGTGTGTGTGTGTGTGTATGTGTACGTACGTACGTATGTATGTGTCCATTTCTTTCTAAGACGAAATCTCGAGAATGAAAAATGATATCGACTACCTTAGGGTGCCAATCGACGCGTATTAACGTAAATATGATCTGAAAGAATTTTTTTCAAAATCGGTTCAGCCGTTCTTTTTTCTTAACCAAATAACCTCCAAAAAAGTAGATTTTACACAATATCTCGCGAATAAAAAATTATATCGACTTCGTAAGGGTGTCAATCGAGGCGTGTTAACGTCATTTTGATCCGACATAAATTTTATAAAAATCGGTTCAGCCATTTTTTTTTTTAATTTTTGTTAAAATTAAATAATAATTATGTTTTAATGATTAAAATGATTACTTTTCTGTGTAATATCTAATTTAATTATTATTATTAAATATTTATCAAACTGGGAAGTTCGTCGTGTGGACCTCAAGTGACTAGTCCTAATAAACGACCCACCTCACGGCTTGTTTATTATTGTTTTTATTTCACAATTTTTAGTAGTAGATATCCTTGCGTTTTTCTTTTAAGCTCTAGTTTAAGCTAATAAAATCAGCGACTCCCCAGACCCCAGCTTGAATATTTCTTTCTGGAAACTAGGGCACACGAAACAAAAAATAATAGGTGTGTGCTTATGACTACACGACAGAAGTGGAAACTTCGGATTTTCTAATTTTTGGTGTCATCTATTATAGCGCATTTATGAACTAAAAATAATTTATTACTAAAATACTTAAATTGTATTTTTAATTAATTCCACCTTGGTTTCAAAAAAAATATAATTATTGTCAAAGAAAGAATATAAAATATAAAATAAATATTTTGCAGAATTTAGAAAAAAAACACGTCAAAAATTCTACGATGCCATCAGTTTCCGAACCCAGGTTCCTATGCATAGAACGCAAACACGCTGCTAACTGAGCTATTGACACAACGGTATACCTCGTCGTTTTTATGATATGAGTATATCAGCCGGGTTGCGAATTCTTACGGAAGGATTTGGAACGCTTCACATTTTTTCAGTACCCAGGCAAAGAGTGCCTAACGTGCCAGGAAATTTTCACTTCGAAAACCAAATCAACTCAATAAATTTCGAAAGCTGTTCTAATTTGGTAAGACGAATGTTTGGTACGTTTCATATTTCCAGTATTATAATAAAAGTCCCTGTAGAATTATGATATTCTAGGGATCTAGATCATTACAAAACTAATAACAGTTAACTGATAAGTTAAGAACTTTCAGATAACGTTAATAATTTCAGTTGTGTAATAGTTATTTCGATTTCGTAATTTCCTAGGACAATAATCATCACTCTGTCGCAAGCACAGCAAATAAAACGTATTTTTGTTGCTTTCTAAATAATATTAAATAATTTATTTCCTTGTCATTTAAAACAAAGTTTTAAATTAAAGGACGTACAAATGCGAGTAGAACTTGCGCCTTGAGGGTTCCGTACTGTTATAACAATTACTTTGTTGAGGTTGATAATTGACAAACACCACGTAATATTTCGACATAGAATTATAAATTAATGATTTTCGGATTTTTTCCTTTACTTGTGTTATATGAGATCTCCTTGGTGCTAAATTTCAAGATTGTCTCGTCGCACTGTTTGGGAGCCACCGATGTGTATATATGGACTATTACAATCGAAACATGCATGTACTACTGCCATTTTCGGTCATGTAGGTACATAATTCTTTCCCTTTCGTACCATTTAACCATTATAGAGTCTCCTCCGGTCCATTTATCGTTTGATTCCGAATACTCCGCACACACAATACTTATAGACCGAGAGCTAGTGACAATTTTTTTGGTGTTATTTATTCAAGGCCTTATTTCTGTGAAGAAGTTGAGGAAAACATATTAAAGTGCCCTGAGTAAGAGATTTTGCTAGATAGCGGTATGGGAGGGATGCAGACCGCCCCCAACATGTAACAAAAAAAATGGTCACAATTATTGCTGCTTCAAGGCTGAAATTGTTTGTGTAGCTTGTCGGTAACCCAATAATGCCATTATAATATTTGAAGATCGATTGGTCAGTATTAAAGGGGTGGCAGATCACCCTAAACGTTTCATGTACCCGACGAAATTTATATTATTCGTTCAAGATTCAAATTTTAATATATTGTTACGGCGACTGTTTTAAGCATATATTTCAATTTGCAGAACAAAATGTCGGTATTAGCCCCTTTGCAGAATGATATAAACACCTAGGCGAGCAAGTTTCCCTCTAAGAAAGGGGGTTAATACCAACATTTTGTTCTGCAAATTGAAATATATGCTTAAAACAGTCGCCGTAACAACATATTAAAATTTGAACCTTGAACTAATAATATAAATTTATCGTTTACATGACATGTTTAGGATGATCTGCCACCCCTTTAATACTGACCATTCGATCTGAAAATATTATAATGGCATTATTGGGTCACCGCCAAGCTATACAAACAATTTCAGCCTTGAAGCAACAATAATTGTGACCATTTTTTTTGTTACATGTTGGGGGCGGTCTGCATCCCTCCCATATCACTAGGTAGCAAAATCCCTTACTCAGGGCACTTTAATATGCCTCCCTCAACATCTTTACAAAAATAAGGCCTAATTGAATAAATAACACCAAAAAATTGTCAGTAGCTCTCGGTCTATTCTCGGCCTGCATTCTGTTCTTTAAAGTCTGCAGTGGATTGTGAAAGTTTTTTTACTTTTGGCAGCGTTGGCTTTTTATGCATCGTAAAATATTGAAAATATTTTCAAAATAAAAAAATCATATACGTGTTTGAATCAATAAGCGTGCAATTTCATATTTTCCAAATTTATTTAATACGTGTAACACTGCAATAATAAGCGTGCATACAGAGCTTGTAGTAGGTTTCCGTCGGCGCCATAGTATAATTTTCATTTTTTTTGACACCACTTGATATCTATTTATTTATTTTTCTTATCGTACAATTAAACGAAGCGGGGAGTTCAAAGTTTCTCGCAGAGGGGTGTTGGTGCGACGGAATTTGTTGCGGCGTGAAAATGGGGGGTGCAGGGGTGACTTTTCTAAAAAACGTACGCGGATGGTACACATAGCATGATGCGCAGCTTTAAATCCAATGACAAGACTTGTACCTAGACGTTTGTAGTTTTAGTGTAACAATTGGTAGGTAGGTACATTTTATTATATAGTTCCACCATCTGTGTCCAGAATTAGAGAGTCGGTCAGAAGCTACTCTGTTAAGAATTAGAGAGTTGGTCGGAAGCTACTGTGTTCAGAATTAGAGAGTCGGTTGAGAGCTACTGTGTTCAGAATTAGAAAGTCGGTAGGAAGCTACTCTGTACGGTATTATAGAGAGTCGGTCGGGAGCTACTGTGTTCAGAATTAGAGAGTCGGATGAGAGCTACTGTGTTCAAAATTAGAAAGTCGGTCGGAAGCTACTTTGTTAAGAATTAGAGAGTCGGTCGGGAACTACTGTGTTCAGAATTAGAGAGTCGGTTGAGAGCTACTGTGTTCAGAATTAGAGAGTCGTCAGAAGCTACTCTGTTAAGAATTAGAGAGTCGGTCGGGAGCTACTGTGTTCAGAATTAGAGAGTCGGTTGAGAGCTGCTGTGTTCAGAATTAGAATGTCGGTCAGAAGCTACTGTGTTCGGTATTATAGAGAGTCGGTCGGGAGCTACTGTGTTCAGAATTAGAGAGTCGGATGAGAGCTACTGTGTTCAGAATTAGAAAGTCGGTCGGAAGCTACTGTGTTCGGTATTAGAGAGTCGGTCGGGAGCTACTGTGCTCAGGCAACGACGACGGGTCGAACGTCTACCGTAGTACACACACGGCGTGAGCCAAACGGATTCTCATTAATCATTCCCTTCCATTGCAAATAAATACAATAGAAAACACGAATGCGCGAAATACTCTGCACATGTTATACATACCCGAAACCACTGAACATGTATATCCACTCCCCAATATCTGACCGGTTTGGTTTGATACTGTCCCGTGTCCGAATAAAATCAAAAACTAAACACTCGAATCCGACCGAAGCTTCAACCAAAAATTAAACCTTCGGTCGGTCGCATCTTCGGGCAAAAATTAAACCTTCGGCAAAACTTTCGGCTTCGGTCATCTTCGGCAAAACTTTCGGCTTCGGCCATCTTAGGCAAAACTTTCGGCTTCGGCCACATCTGGTCAAAAACTAAACCTTCGATCGGTCGCAACTTCGGGCAAAAATTAATCCTTCGGCAAAACTTTCGGCTTCGGCGCCATCCGGCCAAAAATTAAACCTTCGTTAAACCGTTCGGTTTCAGCCACCTTCGGCAAAATATTCGGCTTCGGCAAAAATCGAATGAGACACGTAGGCGGCGCCGGGCGCAGGTTGGCGGCAACTTTAACACAATTGCGTTAATAATAAAATATTTCATATCACTTTTTTATGGGGGCGAGTCGGTAATAGTCGGTAATAGTATGCGAAAACGAATGGTAACGAGTTTTAATAGTCACATGAGTCATAATATCATTACGCACGAGATATATAATGGTATTTTTTGCCATACCCATTATAAAATAACTGATTTTCACTTCATTTTCAAAAAGTTTTGACCGTTCATTTATGTCGCCAATTTCACTCCTATAGTAGGCCGAGGCATGCACAGGAGTATGAAATAGCGGGCGGATCTGGCGAATAAACATAAATAACTATTGAAATAATTTACTTTCCACATTATAGTGTGGAATATAAGTTTCCGCACACCATCCTGTTAAGTGATCCATTACACGCCGGTATACATGAATGTAAAGCAGCTAATTTATAGTGGATATAGCAATAAATAGTCGATTACACAATTATAAGGCATGTACAATCATAGGGATGTAAAAATACTACATCACAATTATGATTATCAATTTATATTCAAGATACTTTGTTTGAACTTAGACATGTTCAGTGCCAGCTGTATCTCTTATAACTTAGGTTTGTGTTACCAACATAACATACATATATTGCACATACATTCGGTAGCTAGTAGCTACCACGGTTGCTTTGCACAGTGCATTGGTATTTATCTCACGTGAATTTATTTATATGGAGGCATGTCACACCCTGTTAAAATTAACTGTTTGTATTGTTGAATTCTAAAACCATTTGTTATTAACTATAATAATATATATTATGTAGGTTCGATTAATGTTTTATTTGGACATAAATACGAAATTTGTATTAAATACAAGAGATGTTAATCTCAGCGCTTTAAATTATTGTACGAAATTGTACTTTAAACAGCTTATAAATTTATGAGTACCTACAGATCAATAAGTAAACTTTGGTTTGTTAATCTGCTATATTATCTACCTAAATAAACCCTGTGACAGACAGACGAACAGACATCGCATGCAGAGTAATAGGGTTCCATACGGAGATATGGAACCCTAAAAAACATTAATGTATTAAATTTAATTTATTATTTAATTCTAATTATTATTTGCCATGATTCATGTCGCAACAACACACAATCTGTGAAAATTTCAACTAGCCCTCTTACCGTTTTGTGATAAAGTCTTGTGAGAGACGGACGGACGGACAGACAGACATCGTAGGCACAGTAATAGGATTTCATACGGAGTACGGAACTCTAAAAAACATTAATGTATTAAAATTAATTGATAATTTAATTCTAATTATTATTTGCCATGATTCATGTCGCAATAACACACAATCTGTGAAAATTTCAACCTCTTACCGTTTTTGAGATAAAGTCTTGTGAGAGACGGACGGACATCGTAGGCTCAGTAATAGGGTTCCGTTCGGAGGTACGGAACCCTAAAAACCGAAGTTTAATAGTAATTAGATAGTTAATAATAATCAAACAATTTAAACCCCTTTAATTTCGCATTCGTTTAATATATTGGTGAATAACAGAATATCCGAGAATATCAGACAGCTATAGGCTGCCATGATTGTTACAAGCAAGGTTAAGAAAAAAATCAAAGTCACTGCCGGAACTTGAACCCGAAACTGTCAGTTTCCTGCTGGACGAGTTATCTTTACTCTGCAGTGCTCTGTTTTAAGGGCAACCCTCCCCGTTTATCGGAGCATCCAATTTTGCCGTATAACCTTTTTCCAATATTTGTAATGCTAGTTATTAGTGTATTTGCCATATGGCACATACACTATTGGCGTCGGTCGGATGGCGGGACCTAGGGGTCGGACCAAAATTTCTCGACGTTTCATAGCCTCCTGAACACTTTGGCACCATTTTTGGAAATGTCTGTTTATATTTATATATATATATATATATATATATATATATATATATATATATACAGTGTGTCCACAGACTCATCCTCAACATGGGGATCTCCGTTGTTATGGGAGATAGAGATTTGGTTAAATGAGACAAAATGTGCAGAATCTCCAGTACTACTACCCTGCGTAGTCAAACTTTCCATATTTTGCTTGGTTCGCGACCGACAGTTGAAAAACGAGATTTACCTATTTTCGTTTTTTGTTTATAACTCGCTTATTAAGTAAGTTAGAAAAAAAATATTTTCACTTTCTTAAGGCCCTTTTTTATGAAGATTTCAAATCTCTTTTCATATTTTTATTTACTTTTATAGTTTTAGAGATACTTGTATCAACTTTGTTTTTTTAAATACACGTCAAAGATGGCCATGACACCATTGGAAAGAGATTTTTTTTCTCTTTAATTTGATATGAGGGTTGATGGATTTATTTTCAAAAATAACAGAGTTATACGTAAAATACTGATTTTTAATAGTAGGCTATGCTAAATTAATTGATAAAACAAGAGAAGGCTTAGCAAACAGTTGAAATTCGCGTTGGCTTAGTAAACGGCTGTTTTGTTTTAGCTGTCAAAGTGTAGTTTGTTGCTTATTGGTCAGTTTACTAAGTGATTTATTAAATTTACTTTTGTTATCATGGAACCATTTTGTAACAATGAAAAATTTGATATGTTATCTTGTTACATTCTATGTCACAAAAATTCGACCAGAGCTGCAGAAATGTACTTCGATCAGTATCCAGAACGAAGACAACAACCTAATTCGTCTATTTACAGAAACTTACGAGTAAATTTAATAAACTATGGATCATTTAAAAAGCCGTTTACTAAGTCAACGCGAATAAGTGAAGAAGACAAAACTACTGTTTTACGATCAATTGTTGAAAATCGCTTATTTTTCATTGTTACAAAATGGTTCCATGATAACAAAAGTAAATTTAATAAATCACTTAGTAAACTGACAAATTAGCAACAAACTACACTTTGACAGCTAAAACAAAACAGCCGTTTACTAAGCCAACGCGAATTTCAACTGTTTGCTAAGCCTTCTCTTGTTTTATCAATTAATTTAGCATAGCCTACTATTAAAAATCAGTGTTTTACGTATAACTCTGTTATTTTTGAAAATAAATCCATCAACCCTCATATCAAATTAAAGAGAAAAAAAATCTCTTTCCAATGGTGTCATGGCCATCTTTGACGTGTATTTAAAAAAACAAAGTTGATACAAGTATCTCTAAAACTATAAAAGTAAATAAATATATGAAAAGAGATTTGAAATCTTCATAAAAAAGGGCCTTAAGAAAGTGAAAATATTTTTTTTCTAACTTACTTAATAAGCGAGTTATAAACAAAAAACGAAAATAGGTAAATCTCGTTTTTCAACTGTCGGTCGCGAACCAAGCAAAATATGGAAAGTTTGACTACGCAGGGTAGTAGTACTGGAGATTCTGCACATTTTGTCTCATTTAACCAAATCTCTATCTCCCATAACAACGGAGATCCCCATGTTGAGGATGAGTCTGTGGACACACTGATATATATATATATACATATATATATGTGTGCGGGCTATAACTTTCGAAAGAGTTAATTGATTTTGACGAAATTTGGTAGGCACGTTGGAATCCATCACCGCACGAAGCCTATTTAAAATGGGCCAAATCGGACCATTTTAAGGGTGGTTTTTAGGGGTTGAAAAATGTTTTTGGGCCCAAAAATACTGAAAAAAAATTTCAGAATTGTTTCAAAATTGAAATTTAACCCTGTAGTGAAGATCAAAATGTGCTGCTAAAATTTTAATAAAATCGGCCCTACAGGACCGAACTTACAAATTTTATGAAAACACTAGTTTGCGGATAGTGATTTACTTACTGAAGGGTGTATTTAATTTGGTACAAAGGTTGTATTGATAATAATATTGAAATTAAGAAAAAAAAATTATTTTAAGGGATGTATTAAGGGGTTAAATTTTTTATTTTGTCCAAAATCAAACTTAAGTTCACGTATTAAAGCCACAAGGCCTGTATTAGCAAATACACTATTAGTAGGGCCGCCAAGCGACGAATCCAACTTCGACCTTGCATTTTGTGATAGAGAGATACCACTCGGTACGAATGTTGGTCGGACCCATATCTTCACTTTAAGACGTGAAGGCATTTTGGGCCCCGCGACAGGGCCCCTAGACAGGGTGGTTGCGTAACTTTCAGGGGCAAAACGCCAGTAACTTAGCAACCGTTCCTCGCACAGCCCTGGGGGTAGTCTCATTGGATTCAGCGCACTCAATTTCATACGAAACAGCCCTCAGACTAACTTCGAAACCTCCACCAGCCCGCGTATAGGGTTGAAATACAAGTAGTCCATTGAAATGTTAAATTTTTTTAGGCTACGTTTGCATTCTGGGTAGGACAAGGTTTTTTCTTTCGTTGCCTGGGAGGGGGCGGTATAAGTTTAAAAATGAGTTTTCGGGGTCGATGGCCACCGCATTTGACCGCCACCTTGAAAAGGGGCTGTAGTGGAGCCGTTAAGTGTTTAAACCATGCACGACGTGATAGAGAGATGCCACTCGGTACGAATGTTGGTCGGACCCATATCGTCACTTTAAAATATAGAGGCATTTTGGGCCCCGCGACCGGGTCCCTAGAAAGGTGATGGTTGGGTCCGTTAAGCGCCTGATCTTGAACGACATGAACGAATGACATTTTGTTTTTTATAACGACTTTTATTATCACCTTGATTATCACTATTTTTATTGTCCACTAATTCAATACTCTTATTTTCTTCCGTAACTGCCACTGTATTTTTAGCTTCATTTCTTTCATTAAGTTTCATCTTCTCTTTTTGTTTAATTTTGGTTTCACTTGTCTCAGCCGAATTGCTGGTTTTCTCAGATAATAATTCATTAATAGTTTCTAAGTTTTTATTTCTTTTTTCTTGCTCTTCAATTAATTTTTCACTTAACTTTAATTGTTTAGCTAGATTTTTGTTTTCGGTTTGTAATTTATCTAGTTTATCTGTGAGATTGGTATTGTCCTTAAAATGCATGTTTAAATATTTAGCTAAGATATCACTCGATGCATTCTCTGTATATTTTTTATTTATTATTATCTCAATTAACTCACTTTTCTTTAGTTTATTAAGTTCATTACTAAATGATTCCACATCTATGGCTGTCATTTTGTCATCAGAAATTTACCTGAATGGGAGCACCTTCCATTCATGTGTCAGATAACACTCAAATCACTAATTGAATGTATAATATTAATAAAATTCAATTGAATGTATAATATTAAAATTGGTAAAAACACTAATAAAAGATTGATTACACTTTACACTTTTCAGTCATCAACTAAGTATTCACCGTAAAATTTTCTATTTCTATTCTAGTGAATAGTGCAGGGTACCAACTAGCTTTATCAACGCTCGACAACAAAGGTCTTAAGCATCTGTATTTTAATGTGTAGAGAAAAGATTGCTCAACAAGTTTTACTAATTAGTTTTTGGTCTACCATTTTATTTTTAATTTAACGTCCAGGTATTTTTTTTTCGAAATTAGCTAATGTTGTTGAACTGTGACATCATTAATATATAGATTACTAGCGGCCCAGTCCGGCTTCGCCCGGGTGCTATGAATTTATGAATTATTTATTCACACTACCATCTATTAAAATCTATTAGAACTTATAAATGAATTACGACCCTTTGTCCTATAAAACATCCTTAAATTCGCAATAAAAAATATTGAGGGTCACTTATCGTGATAAAAACTGTCCTATCTCACAAGTTGGAGCAAACAATATACATTTACAAAATTTCATTAAAATCGGATGAGTAGTTTCGGAGATTAGCACGAACGAACATCGTGACACGGGATTTTTATATAATAAGATAAATATTTAAAATTTGATTAGTAAGACTTTTTTTGGATTTTTTAAATACGCACAAGAAATTCTGTAGGTCGCGAAATCAAAAAAAGTTACACGTACACCGTTTGAATTGTATGAATCAACACATCGGTATCGTGTGTCTAACATATTTTTATCGTGAATTGGATTATTTTATTTAGTCGAAATACATCTGTTTCAACTTGAACATGTTATCTATCTATTCTATGTTCTCCATAATCTACAATTATTCGTATACTATTTTTTTTAAACATGTTTATCAAGTGCAATTAGGGGTGTGCGAATAGTGGATTTCCAATTTCGAGTCGAATCGAGTGGTACGGAAGGAAAAAATTTCTGTCTCTAAACTTTTTTCTCCTAGACTCGACTAAAAGAAAAATTAATAAATCAGAAACTGGACTTGATTCGAACAAAGAAATTTCTTTACTGAGAAAGTCAGTCAAGCCCTTAAATCTTTTCTAGACTGTAAAATTTTGATTCTTAAACTACTCGACTGGGTTCGACACATTTTCAGACATTTCGAATCATACTTGCCAACAGGTCTAGTTACTATTGGCAAGTATGATTCGAAATGTCTGGAAATGTGTCGAACTCACAAAAATTGAAAATATGAATTGATACTAAACTCTAGTATTTTCAATTTTTTTTATTGTAGATTATAGACGCGTCGACAACTTAGGTTATTAGCGTCTTAATTACATTAAAGAACATCGTCACTTAAAACTAAACGAGATCACAAAACATCCATAAGCGAGGTTTAAACTCACGACAGCTTGCTTCAAAGGCCAGCATGCTGACCATTACACCAACATATTTTCAATTTATTATTTTTTTTATTAATGAATTGAAAATCCAATTGATACTATTACTGGTTCTCGGATTAGAGCCTGTCAACTGGGGGCTTGTAATAAGCGACGACATTCATCCAATTTTTTCGACGATTGAGTACTTTTGCTGCTTGACTGTTATCTACCAGATTTTTAAAATAAAAATTATTTCAAAATATTTTATTTAAAAAAATTCAATCATGTATCAACATTTCTTAGTTACGTATGTAACAAGTAATTAAGGAATATATTGCAGTCGTTTCATACAAAGGGTACATAACATTGTCATACAAACATAAAAAAAAAATTCAAATATGTATTAAATACAATTTAAGACCTAATCTCTTGAATTTTGCAACCCCTGCTGACAATATAAATTGTATCAATTTAATCTGAAGTAAAAAAGTATTAATTTGTTGACTCAGTCACTGCACTTTTATCAGTATAGATAAATTGTATTACTTTCCCTGATGACGTAATAGATAAAAGTCCAAAATGAGTCGATTTGTAATAACGAAGTTGAGAGATGGTAGGTAAATAACAATTGCGGCCAATTCATCGATAAGGATAAACGAAAACAACTGACAATAGAATAAGATAAATAGGTAGCCGATCAAAGACTTATTTATACGTCTTTATTTTCTGTTAAAAGAAAATTCTGTATCGCTTTTCACGCTTATTTGATTGTAATCCAGATCATTATTTATAAAAACGCGTTTTCAGTCTTCAGTTCGAACGTAGTAAATAACATCAATTTTTTTTCTTTCTTTTTCAGTAGCTGAAACGAAGAAACAAACTCCTTTTTGACATATGTACACAATTTTTTCTTGATTTGGTCTTTCCATTTCATTGAATATCATTTTTTATGTCATATGTTCACACAAAAAAACATGGAGCTGTGAAAACTAGGTTTCCATTAAATAAATGATGTTTGCATAACAAATGTAATAATGTGAAAAAACGAGAAAAACAACTATTAAGAAAATTGATAAATTTAATGATGTGATTCTAAAGTCAGTTGTGTAATCTAGAAGCGCTTTGAGGACAGAATGTGTAATATTTATTTATTTATCTATATGGTCTGATACATGCAAAAATCAATAAACCGCTTCGAAAACCATTATGACTACCATAGTTACAACACAAAGTCCCCTGATCTCTATATACTTACTAGCTGATCCTGTAGTCTCTATTGTCTTAATTTGAACGGGTAATCAGCGCCACACAATATAGAGCCAATATCTAAAATGTACCTTAATTATTGCCATGGAGATTAGTTTCTTAATTCATTTAAATTTATTTTATTTAAATTCATTTTTATTCTCGGCCTGATATTGTGTGGCGCTGGCTACCACATCAATAAGGTATACGCATGCATTTTTTTACCTCATTTTTATTTTGTAGCACGAAAATATACGCCAGTTTGAACACAACTTTAAAGTCTGAGAAACATTGAATGATTCGTTGAAATGCAATAATTTATTGAAATATGAATAAATTTCAGTGTGTGACGTCATCGTGCATGTCGAGTGCCCGTTACCATAGAAACTTGTTTACATAGGTTCAAAACAGTATTTTTTAACAGTTTGTTTTATTTCGATATAAGACAATAATGTTTATTGTACTTAAATTTGTTTTATCTATTCCTAATGTGTTGTTCCTTAACCAGCAAATCCTTAATCGAAAGACTCTCTAGTTAGTGTTGGTCCTGCATTTAAGAGTCTATTGCTTTCCTTGTCTCTTATCGCAAAACCTGTGAATCCATCCATCGTTGTGTCCCAGTTATATATGTTATAATAATAGGAATAAGATGCTGGCACATGGGGTAAACCCTGAAGCCATAGGTGAAGGTTAAAAAAAAGAAACAGTTTGTTTCTTGATTTTTAGATAATATTAGTAGATAATATAAACGTACGTCATCTATACTTGCATGTATCATGACGTCACGAGCAAAAACGCTTTTTAGCGGGCGGGGCTTACACACATATTTCAAGAGGTTAGAGCTTATTTGAAATCAAAATGAAGTAATTGATGTGTCATTTTGTTCAGAATTTACTGCTCTATTAATATAACGAAATAAAAACAACTTTCATGCATACCCTATGGGTTTCATGTTTTTATTCAGTCCAGTTAGTAAGTATAGAGATCAGTGACAAAGTATGGAATGTGTTTCTCCTTCTCCGACTTT
The DNA here is from genome assembly GCA_039654895.1 of Mongoloraphidia duomilia. Lineage (NCBI taxonomy): Eukaryota > Metazoa > Arthropoda > Insecta > Raphidioptera > Raphidiidae > Mongoloraphidia > Mongoloraphidia duomilia. The sequence continues at coordinate 15,528,138 of CM077520.1, forward strand.
ACCCGAACGAGCTTCGTCATGCTCGTTCGGATCAGATTTGTTGGCTGTTCATTAAAAAGTGTACGTTTCGCCTAAGGAAGTTTTCACTTCAATAACAGTTTCGTGTATCATTAATTATTCAGAATATTAGTGGAATTGCATTCTTCGAGTGCACTGTTTGTTACTCCCTGTATAATTGATATTCAGAAGAGTAAGTCGTTAAATAACAACCTGTCGCACACGAGGTCCCGAGGTTTCGCTATGGGAATTTTAGTATGCGTAGCCAACCTCTCATTAAGGTTACATCAGTGAAAATTTAAGTTGAAAACTTCCTAATTACAAAAAGGGATAGCCCACTGAAGACCTTGTGGAATTATTATTATTGTTATAATACATATATATTTTGGCTACTTCTGCCTTCTTTACAGTCCCGGACTTACAGCATTATTATTTTCGTTATCGTGATTACTGAATTCAAAAAAAAAATTAAATTTTTTTTCTTCTAAATAATACAAACGTATTCTTTTGATACATTTTTAGAGTGTTGGGTCTCCTAGTCACTTATATGAATATTATGATGTATTAGAAATAACTTGTATTATGTCCGTTTTGTGACTTCTTGTGATTTATCACTACGCGTTTCAGCAATGAGTTGCCATCTTCAGGTGTGGTTAATTATTTTTAAAAAACACACATTGAGTATTCGTAACACTATATAATATTATGATGCTAAGCACTGTGTATTATATCGTGGTTTGTGAAGTATTGATTTAAATTTCGAGATTTTGTGATTTATATAGTAGGTAGGCGGAATGGATATGTATGTGTGTGTATTTGTGTAGACGATTACTGAGTATTGGGTGTTTGTGTGTTGTTAATTATTGTATCGTATATTATGTTCGATTTTAGTGTTAGTTTGTCATTAAGAATGTTATTTAGAAGTTACAGTCGACTCTCGTTAATTCGAAACTCGAGGGACTCTTAAAATATTACGAATTATCGAGTGTTTGAAATATCAAATGGTTCGAAACAAAGGCTCAACAAACAAACGTTGATACAAGTTTGAACTTGTCGCAAAATGTATGTATGTACTTACAATCTTTCCGCCTCTTTCTCTCTGCAACTTTGAATTGTCGAGTGTTGGACGCCGATGAGTTCGAATTAACGCGTCGTTTTGTTATATAGCAATGATTTTTTCGTACGAATTACCAAGTGCATAAAAATGTATTGATTTAGTTCGAAATATAAAGAGATTTTGTAGGGAACTCGTGATAACTTTGAATTATAGAGAGGTTCGAATTATCGCAGGTTTGAATTAACAAGAGTCGACTGTATATAAAACATCCATTGGCAAGATAAACTGTTTTATTAAAAAACAAATGGCGACATGTTTCGACAACTTAGGTTGTCATCATCAGGCCTTTAAAAAATATATTCAACAGGAAGATGTAATCTTGAATATGGAACCAAAATTGATTGAAAAAGAAGAACATAAAGTATATGACAATATGCAAGCCAAAAAAACAAAATATATCAAATAACAAACGGCACAGTTAAATTGATCTACGCCATGTTTTAAAACATGGCGTAGATCAATTTAACTGTGCCCTTTGTTATTTGATATAATTTTTTTTTTTTGGCTTGCATATTGTCATATAGGTACTTTATGTTCTTCTTTTTCAAATCAATTTTGGTTCCATATTCAAGATAACATCTTCTTGTTGAATATATTTTTTAAAGGCCTGATGATGACAACCTAAGTTGTCGAAACATGTCGCCATTTGTTTTTTAATAAAATAATTTATCTTGCCAATGGATGTTTTATATAACTTCTAAATAATATATACCGTGCAAGAGGTAAAGGAGTTTTTTCTAACAATTAAGAATGTTGTTTAGACCACGATAAGAAGAAATTTAGATGACTTGAAAATAGCCTAGTTTCCGCGGCTCTAATTCAAGAATTGGTAAAAATACTATTTGGATTTTTATTATTATTAATCGATTATTAATATTTTATTATTAAAATTAAAATTTGAAAATATTAAGCCCAGTAAACCTTAGTTGTTGGGTTGACTTTAAAAACAAGAAAATAAATAAATTAATAGCGAAGCTCAGTTTTTTTTTGTTTATTTTTATATCTTTTTCTAGAGATTTTTATACAAATATATTATTTTTATTTTTTAAAGAGGAATGCTCCAATATTGGTTTCTAAAAATACTTTGTAAAAAATGTTACATTTAGAAGAATAATTTCTGTATTGTATTATATTCTGAATGTTGAAATAATTTTGGATATTTTTAAAGCCGAACCTGTGTTTTTATTAATCTAAGTACTGTGGCACACATTGTGGTTTAATATATTATGTAAAATTGTGGACATTAGCTAATGAAGAAGTTTTCATATGCTTAGTCATAAATATATTAAATCTGAAATAACATCATTTCATTGACGAAAAATTTTTTGTCAATGAAATGATAAGATATAATAATTCTGATTATTATTTTTCTGAATATTATTTGTGAGATAGAGCCTTATGACAGACGGACAGACTGACTTCGTATAGTCTCAGTAATAGGGTTCTGGTCGGATATCCTGAACCCTAAAAAACTACCCTTGCTATCATCAAAATATTGGTTTGCGGGGCAGTACCAGTCAATAATGTTGATTTTTTTGTTTGCAAACTGAACTCTCAAAGTTTCATTCAACGTTTTCAAGGTCAATAAACATATTTTGATTATAAAAATACATGTTTCTTCTACATGCAGTATTTTTGTATCCAATAATCGGCCCGTGCAGGATTGGCTACTCTTAATGGTTGAAAACAGAAAGGTGCGAGAGGGAAATTGTATACTTAATTGAATAATCCTGGTTTATAAATTATGAAGAAGTAAAATTTAAATCAATCTGAAATGAGAACAAAATGAGATTTGCATAAATAAATAATGAATTATGAGACGTTATACAGTGAACTTTTATTTCCACTGATGTGTTTTGGGACAAGACTTACTCATTAAATAATAAAACGACAAGAGAATACAAATGTTTTGTTTAATATTTGAACGCGAATATCGTTTAACAGTAAGAGAAATAAGTTTGCATGTTTCGACAGCGAAATAAAGAAACATTATAAAACTACATAATATTTTTTAACATTGGAAATGTTTATGTTCGTATATAGGGGCAGAGTTACGAGTTTTCGTTCAAGGCCAAAAGACAACGGTGTCGCGATCAAGTGAGGAGCAATCATGCAAAATTGAACAAGTGCAATTTTTTCGAAATGTGTTTTATATCATGTCTAGTTAATTGAGAGGTATTTGCGACGATCTGCGGTGTTATTTTTGAGCAAACGTTAATAAATACTGTAGAAAAATCCATTTAAAAGTTAAGTAATCAAGCAAAAGTGAACGCGTATATAACAGAAGAATAATAGGGTTATTCCTGACAAAACTAAACAGTGCATTGATAAATATTGTGTGTATAATAAACAGTTAATTATGTTTCATATATGCTGTTATCATTTCCAATGTCCTCGATGGTTGCAAGGATTGCGAAATCTGTGAATTTTTTTACCTATGTTATAATATGTGATACTGACAACATTGTTTGGAATATCTCAGGAACCACCTGAACCGATTTGACTCAAAATCTAATCAGATCTGAGTTAAGTGCTGACAAATACAGCAAAACAAACCGTATGATCCTATGTCTTTCCGTTTTTGAGATATCGAAGGAGAAAAAATTTCACTACACCCATAGTGTCATGTACCCGACGAAATTTATATTATTAGTTTAAGGTTCAAATTTTAAAATGTTATTACGGCGACTGTTATTTCAATTTGCAAAACAAAATGTCGGTATTAACCCCCTTGCAGAACGATATAAACACCTGGGCGAGCAAGTTTCTCTTTAAGAGGGTTAATACCGACAATTTGTTCTGCAAATTGAAATATAGGTATGCTTAAAACAGTCGCCGTAACAACATATTAAAATTTGAACCTTGAATAAATAATATAAATTTCGTCGGGTACATAACACGTTTAATTTGATCTGTCACCCCTTTAATACTGACAAATCAATCTGCAAATTATATATGTAATGGCATTATTGGGTCACCGACAAGCTATACAAACAATTTCAGCCTTGAAGCAATAATAATTGTGACCATATTTTTTGTTACATGTTGGGGGCGGTTTGCATCCCTCCCATACCGCTATCTAGCATAATCCCTTACTCAGGGCACTTTAATATGCCTCCCTCAACATCTTCACAAAAATAAGAGCTTGAATAAATAACACCAAAAAATGTCACTAACCTCGGTCTATGGAGGAGGGAAGTGAACAAGTGTTTTGTTATTAACCAACAATAACTGGACAAATGCAAGTCGACTATTGATTATAGATTATAGACGGTCGACAGCTAAGATCATCAACGTCTTCTATTTTGTCGAAGTCGACTATCTCTAAGCATAAATCTACAGATACGGAAGCGTGTTTTTGGACAACATTCTGTAGAGAAGATAATTTGAAGCATCCGCTAGTTTATTTGGTATTCTATTTAATAGCAGTTTGCGTAAACATGTTATACACGTGTGTCGTAATAATGTAAACAGTAGTGTTTACTTAAATAAACCACAGCTACAGTCCTTATGACGTAGAAATGCCAACCAGCACATACACAGAAACACACTACAGGAATAGGACGTACAGGATTGGTCACCTTAATTCCGCTCAGCTTTTACTGTACCATAAATTCTATAGAATAATCGCTAGGCACTTGGTAGAACATGATTGAATAAAAAATAATAAACAAGCACTTGAAAAATTCTACACATTTATTCATCTCAACTCGAGTTTCTAACCCATCCTCAGGAGTTTAAACTCCTGAGGATGGGTTAGAAACTCGAAACGATCGTTGATATGAATAAATGTGTAGAATTTTTCAAGTGCTTGTTTATTAATTTTTATTTCACTATACCCTCGTCTGTCCGTAAATAGTATAGAATAATAGAATGACTCATGTATCTAATAGCAAAGATGTATGACAGGTACCTAGCCTTCTTTTATGTATTTTTATGTAGGTATTACTAACTATTGCATTTGTTACTTATTAGTCTATAGTCTATACTATCATACAAAGTACCAAACATATAAATGTGAAAAAATGAGCCAAGTTTTTTGAAGTTCTTTTCTACCAGTTTATTTTACGTGCACATTTGATTTTATCTCTACATAATATAAATTGAAGTCGCATTTCGCGTCTGTCTGTCTGTTTAACCGCTAACTCCTCCTAAACCCCGCAACGGATTTTGATGCGGTTTTCACCATCAGTTAGATAATTTTTCACGGAAGGTTTAGGTATATATATAGCGAACGAGCGAAGCGAGTGAGTAATGTATTGCACCCGGGCTTTCTTAACACCCGGGCGAAGCCGGACGGGGCCGCTAGTAAGATAAATAAAAGTGGAATTTCTTTCCATGACAACGAATACATGACGCGAACCCATAAGTTTTTCCTCTCCCAAAAATCGTCTAACGCGCCTGTAGAAGCATAGCTTCAAAAATTAATTTAGAAAGAATTAAATTGAATGAAGGGCATTTTAATTTATTACTTCCTTAGTTGTACGGAGCTCTCTACGCGAGTCGGTCTCGCACTTGACCATTTTTTTAAGTTAGATGCTCTTTGGAACGAAGTATGTGTGGCACCCGGCCTACTAGCAGGTACCTACTGCGTCAACTGCTGGGTCTGTTACAGCGTGCAGTGTAGTCCTTAATCGTAATAGAAGGCAGTGGTGGTGTGGTTGGTAATTTATTGTGAATTACACACAAATGTACTCACTAAAACTATTCACGTTATTTCTAAACAAATCACAAACTATGTAAATACCCTACCTACGTTACGTGCATACGTTACGTACTCACAACGTACACAGCAGTAACTTTAATGAAGGACTAAGCACGCCACGTTTGTCTTTTGTGTTTGGATCACTAATAGACCGAGAGCTAGTGACAATTTTTTGCTGTTATTTATTCAAGGCCTTATTTTTGTGAAGATGTTGAGGGAGGCATATTAAAGTGCCCTGAGTAAGGGATTTTGCTAGATAGCGGTATGGGAGGGATGCAGACCGCCCCCAACATGTAACAAAAAAATGGTCACAATTATTATTGCTTCAAGACTAAAATTGTTTGTATAGCTTGTCGGTGAAACCAATAATGCCACTATAATATTTGCAGATCGATTGGTCAGTATTAAAGGGGTGGCAGATCATCTTAAACGTGTCATGTACCCGGCGAAATTTATATTATTAGTTCAAGATTTAAATTTTAATATGTTGTTACGGCGACTGTTTTAAACATATATTTCAATTTGCAGAACAAAATGGCGGTATTAACCCCCTCTCTTAGAGGCAAACTTGCTCGCCTAGGTGTTTCTATCGTTCTGCAAGGGGGTTAATACCGACATTTTGTTCTGCAAATTGAAATATATGCTTAAAACAGTCGCCGTAACAACATATTAAAATTTGAATCTTGAACTAGTAATATAAACTCAGGGCACTTTAATATGCCTCCCTCAACATTTACACAAAAATAAGGCCTTGAATAAATAACACCAAAAAATTGTCACTAGCTCTTATAACTTCTAAACACATACTATTTCATGAATAGAGAAACATGATCAAATTTAATTTGTATTCGAAGAAATATTACCTACACACTATAAAATAATTGTTTTACATGCGTGATTTTTGATAGGTCGGTGTACGGGAACGTATCTTTCCCACACTAGTGTCGGAAAGCAAGCAACTTCCATAGTGATTTATGTTTATTTGCATGACCTCCCCGTATTACATACTCCTGTGCGTGCCTCGGCCTACTATAGTAATGAAGTTAGCGAAACAAATAAATTGTCAAACAATATTAAGAATACTGAAAATGAATTCAAAATCAACTATTTTATAGTGGGTATGGCAAAAAATAGGTACTATATTGTGCGTAATGATATTATGACTCGTGTGACTTTTAAAACTCGTTATCACTTGTTTTTACTCTCACCACTCGTCAGTAAAATGCTTCATTATGCAAATAGATTTAAGTGTAACTTCTTATACAATTTCCGGCCGTTTAACGTTTGCGTTAAAAATTTAACGCTAACTCTGTAACCATAGCAACGAGGCGGTCGTACAGTTCCCGAACAGTTGCCTAATAATTGTGAATTGTGTTTTAAAGACCACCAACAGCTAAGGTTATTTGGGCCTAGCACCAATTCATATTTTCAATTCATTATTTTTTTTTTTTTTTAATAAATTGAAAATCCAATTGACACTTTTACCAGCTCTCGGGCTAGAACCCGGGAACTGGGGACTTGTAATAGAGGAACCATAGCAACGCCATGTAAACAACAGCATCGCTACACTCTCGGCTATTCTCAAGCCTAATATTCATCGCATCTCACGCTTATGACCTCAGTTGTCTTGCGTCTATTTTGCAATTTCAAATGATTTATGCCTCAAAAAAATAATAGGTATAACAATTTATATAATAATTATGAAAATTAAGAGGATTTCCTGCCCAACTTGGGAAACCAGTGCTAGGGCAGGAGTCTAGAATATAATCTACAATTTCTATTTCTATTTTCCTTGCTCACAATTAATTAAATTTTACTATACCTAGATACGAACTTGTGATCACAGTTGCGAACTTAAAGTCCTGAATCAAATGCCTACCCTTCGAATTGTTTTATAGGTCAGGTCTATTATTGTAAGGGAAAATGCAACTTCTGTGTAGATATATGGAGAGAGAGTATTGTGTAATTAATGTTCTCCATCCAGTGAAACGAATGTCTGAATCAATGATTAAGGACACTTTACATGTGAGTACAATTAATTCCGGGTACATAGAACATCTACAAACACAGACACGATACATTCCATACAGACATATTATTGAATCTATAGGCTATTGTATTAACATACAGGATGTTCAGTAAGTATTTGAAAACCGAGTTATAGACTCGAATTCGGAAGATATTTGGTTCAAATCCCAGCGGGAGCAAATTTGGCTAGGGCTTTTTCCTAATGCTTCTCGCCGTGTGAAAGTTGAGGAAGATGACCTTGTAAGAGATCAAAAGCAGGCCGGGACTTAAAGACCCAGGGCCCTTAGGCACTTGACAGTTGGGCCCCCAAACCCAAAAAATGGAATTGGATGGAAATTTAGCAAAAAAAAAGTCGCCAATTGGGTTATCTCACAAAATGTTTGGGCTTTTTTCTTTAATTTTCATCTCCGCCTTGGCCGGGGCCCCCTCGGCGGCTGGGCCCCTAGGCCGGTGCCTTGTTGGCCTAGGCAGAAATTCGAGCCTGATCAAAAGCATTTATTACTGACGTTTCGACATGCTTCAGGTCATCTTCACAGTATTTGCAAGTAAAATGATTATTATAACACATTACCACTCCTTTGCGTCGCACAGTCGGGTAATAATAAAAGGTATTAGGTACATTATTATGCATGTAATTACAGTTTAAAGTTTCATGTTTAATTTTCTCTGCATTTTTAATCCAACCAATTTGTACTATAATTGATCAATCATTTATTGTATTATTCTGATTACATAATTGTTATCTGACCATATGTTCTATCTACAACATTTTTGAAATTATAAAAAAAGTTTAAAATTTATCATTAGATCAAAAACTGGCACAGAAAAATTATAAGAAAGTATAGTTATTTGAGCAAATTACAAATTAAATTCAAAATAATTGAATTTTATAAAATAGTAGATAATTCTATTTGTTTAATTTTCTTTTATAAAAAATCGAGCAATAACCATCAATCTGTAAAAATTACAAATAAATAATTACACCAGTCACCTTGCGGATGTTTTCCATAGGTTTAAATTTTGGCACCCGAAACAAATAACAGAACGTCCTTGAGAACTTAACAACTTAATTTTGGTAATTATATTGTCGTATTTAATAATTACAATTATTTTCCGCCAATAGTTAAAAAATATTCTTTGTTATTATTTCAACCTATTGCTAATTTTAGGTGTTCATTAACAAGGAAAATTTTGCTGTATATAACGGACAAGAAACATCGACCTTGTTTGAAGGGTATGGAATAACGTCGCGTGACGTAGTTGCGACCGCACACGCGAGAGAGCGCGACTTGTGCGAGTCTTGATGAGGCAATTACACTTCTGATGTATTACAGAAATTATAGTCCTGGTTTGATACACGATGTACCTACCGTGTGCCAAGAAACATACAGGCTGTACCAAAAACGTCATGAAAATTATTGCACAAGCGCTCACATTTATCCTAATATGGACAAAATTATCTAAAGTTATCTTCAGTGACCAGTCAATCGTTTCTGACCAACTGCACTGGTCACCTTCAATCATCAGTCTTCTTCAGCTATCTAGACGCTGATAATCTCAACTGTTGAGCGTCTATAATCAACAATCTTCGTTTTCTTTAGCAGATTCTAGAATAATACCGCGCTATAGCAACGTCTGGGTTTTGGCAGATTTTTTCCAGAAAGCCAACACGAATTAAAAAAACAAAGAAATTCAAAGACTCTTAAGTACAAAATACGGTTAAACCATTGAAGTAGATCAACGGAACACTATGTTCAAATTGTAATCAGATGCAGTATATTTATTTTTTTACCTCATGACAAATCTCTTATTATTATTATTATTCTTCAGCTATCGGTCTTCTTCATTGATTAGTCTTTTTCACCATCTATTCTTTAACACCTTGAGTCTACCTCAACTTCCAAATGCCCTCAACAATCAGTTGCCATCCCGGTTTACCTCAGTCTCCAATTTTCTTTGAGCATTCAATACTATATACAAGATATTATCTGACATGTATTGAACGCTTAGATTATTCAGTGTACCATTTCTGCTGTATACTGTCACAATTTATTTTTATTAAAGATTATAGACTCGTCGAGAACTTAGATCATTAGCGCCTTAATTACATTAAATAACAACTTCCTTAAAACTAAATGACATCACAAAACATCTTTGAGCGGAGGTGGGATTCGAACGCACGAAAGTGTGATCCAAAGGTCGGCTACGCTAACCGTTACACCACACTGTCCTCGTACTGTCACAAGTCTGTTGTAGCACAATGGTTAAGACGTTCAGCCGGGTTAAAATCTGACAGACGATACGTGTTTTTTTTATAATGTAAAAATTTTGGCGTTTTTTTACTTGCAAATTAATTTAAATAAATTTGATATGGTAAAATTTTGAAATACTAAAAAGAACAAAATAAAACTCGGGTCGCAGTGCCAAAACCCTGCCGACAATATAGTGCATTACTGGCATTGTCGCTTTTTTATGTGAACTTCAGTTTGTTTTTGAACAAAATAAAAAATTTAACCCCTTAATACATCCCTTAAAATAATATTTTTTTTCTTAATTTCAATATTTTTATCAATGCAACCTCGGTACCAAATTAAATACACCTTTCAGTAGGTAAGTAAAGCAAACTAGTGTTTTCATAAAATTTGTAAGTCCGGTCCTGTCGGGCCGATTTTATTAAAATTTTAACAGCACATTTTAATCGTTACTAAAGGGTTAAATTTGAATTTTGAAACGATTCTGAGAATTTTTTCGACATTTTTGGGCCCAAAAACATTTTTTAACCTCTAAAAACCACCCTTAAAAAGGTCCGATTGGGCCCATTTTAAATAGGCTTCGTGCGGTGATGGATTTCAACGTGCCTACCAAATTTCGTCAAAATCAATTAACTCTTTCGAAAGTTATTGCCCGCACACACACACACACATATATATAAATATATAAATATATACATATATAAATAGACATTTCCAAAAATGGTGCCAAAGTGTTCAGGAGGCCATGAAACGTCGAGAAATTTTGGTCCGACCCCTAGGTCCTGCCATATGGTAAATACACTAATAAGTCGAACTCGCCCTTAGCCGGTTTTTTAGTTCAGTCTTTGTTACAGCCCATATATTTGCATGCCTTCAAGTCACGGTATAGTGCCTTGTAGAATAATTACACTCTGTTACGTAACATATAGGCTTCATTAATGCTACAACTATACGTAATGAGGTGTAGATCATCTCTTGGAGAACAAGGCCTAGTTTATCGGTGTGTACCGTCGTGACGCTGACGTGGACAGACACCTCTGTTATTATCAGGGCCGGATTTATCAGTCGGTTACGTTTTGTTAATTAATACTTTAAAGTATCCTTTATTAGGTTCCATGACATTTGATCCCAGCAATTTGATACCACGACATTTGATCCCACGACAATTGATCCCAACGACATTTGATCCCAACGACAATTGATCCCACGACATTTGGTCCCAAAAAATTGTCTATAAACTAATAGCGTCTGATAAGTAATAAAGTTATTAAATTTTATTAATTTAATGAAATAATTTAATCGTTTATTCCCTTTGTCGAGAAATTTGTTTGAATTAAATTTGTAGACGTTATGATATATTTGTAATTACATTGTTATTAGAATTCTAACGGATGTAATAGTATAATGTGTTTATTATTTAATTATATTTACTATTACATTCGTTAGAATTCGAATATCAATGTAATTACAAATATATCATAATGTCTACAAATTTAATTCAAACAAATTTTCCTCGATTAAATTATTTCATTAAATTAATAAAATTTAATAACTTTATTACTTATCAGGCTCTGTTAGTTTATAGACAATTTTTTGGGATCAAATGTCGTGGGATCAATTGTCGTTGGGATCAAATGTCATTGGGATCAGTTGTCGTGGGATCAAATGTCGTGGTATCAAATTGCTGGGATCAACTGACGGCACACCCCTTTATTATGTTAGGTATTATTATTATTAATTTATTAAATAATAATAATTTACTAATTAAAATATTGTGTACAAAATTACAACATAAAATATTAAACAACCTTTACTTACCTTTTAATACTGCAATAATTTAACATAACTGATTAAACCAAAGTTTATAATCACATAACGGTGCATGTAGCCTAGTTGCTGCGCGTCTTAAATAAATTTAAAAAAAATTATTAAATATTATTATTAATCTGGTCAGGGCCGGATTTAGGTAAGGGCAACAGGAGCCTCCACTTAAGAAGGGCCTAAAACTAAAAGTTTTAAACTTAATCCTGAAGTCAATTTTTTAATCATAGATAACATTTTTACATAATAATTAAACAGTCTAGTCGCCGATGACCTCAGCTGTTGAGCGTCTATAATCTACAATCTAATTTAATTAAACAGTTTTCGTCACTTGTCAGAATTTGCTTCCGAGGGCAGTGTAGCCTAGTGGATAGCGTACTTGGTACCAGCCTCTAGACTAGACTGTCGTGGGTTTGAATCCCACCTGCGCTCATGGATGTTTTGTGATGTTATTTAGTTTTAAATTAGTTGTTATTTAATGTAATTTAAGACCCTAATGACCTAAGTTGTCGACGCGTCTATAATCTACAATAAATAAAAAAACTCGGGTCGCAGTGCCAAACCCTGCCGACAATATAGTGTATTTGCTAATACAGGCCTTGTGGCTTTAATACGTGAACTTAAGTTTGTTTTTTGACACAATAAAAAATGTAACCCCTTAATACGTCCCTTAAAATAATTAAATTTTTCTAAATTTCAATATTAGACATGGATTTTATTAGTACACCCAATTAAATACACCCTTCCATAAGTAAATCCGTATCAACAAACTAGTGTTTTCATAAAATTTGAAAGCCCGGTCCTGTCGGGCCGATTTTATTAAAATTTTAGCAGCACATTTTAATCTTTACTAAAGAGTTAAATTTCAATTTTGAAACGATTCTGACAAATTTTTCGGTATTTTTGGGCCCAAAAACTTTTTGGAACCCCTAAATACAACCCTGAAAATGGTCCGATCGGGCCCATTTTAAATAGGCTTCGTGCGGTGATGGATTCCAACGTACCTACCAAATTTCGTTAAAATCAATTAACTCTTTCGAAAGTTATAGCCCGCACACACACATATATATATATATATATATATAAATATATATATATTTACATACATATATATATAAACATTTTCAAAAATGGTGCCAAAGTGTTCAGGAGGCTATGAAACGTCGAGAAATTTTGGTCCGACCCCTAGGTCCCGCCATCCGACCGACGCCAATAGTGTATGTGCCATATTATGGCAAATACACTAATAAATAAATAAAAGAATTTGCGCTTCCACGGCAGATCTGTAAGACACGATAGTCTACTGTTCTCTTAGAAAACTATTTCCGAATTTAGAACTGAGTAGCTACCCAGGGACATTCACCAAAATGTTCATATTAAAGACGGGTTCCAACCGACTTGACTGCCCAGAGGTTTCCACAACCCTAAATTCGGCCCTTAATCTGGTTACGCTTAAACATTAGGTTTTCTGTATAGTAATAAGACATTTTTCATTTCTAACCCTGAAGAAAGGGCACCAAACTTTTCGAAGCCTATAAGGATATTTAAAATTCCGATTTAGCAGGTTCCAATTAGTAACACAAAAAAATCTATTAGAGATCTCATTATAAAATATATACAGGGTGTCCCACGACATGACTGCCATAGCCTGGGACTGTGTTGCTGGGGTGATTTCAAGTCAAAAATGTCTAATGAACATATACCCGGAACGCTATCCTAACTGAGCTAGAAGCATTTGAAATTTTAAATAAGTAAGCCCACTAATGCAGGTATTAGGTTCGGCTGTTGGTTTTATTATTATTAAAAAGACCAGGTGGCTGTGAATCACCATTTAGTATTTATTGTGACAGTAAACGTCAATTAATTAGAATATGTATACATCAACTGGGTGGACATTTTGAGCAACTATTTCAATATAGCGATTTCTTTTTAAATGGTTTTTAAATTAGTAGGGAATTCCTACTACTACTTATCTAAAATTTCAAATGCTTCTAGCTCAGTTAGGATAGCGTTCCGGGTAATATGTTCATTAGACATTTTTGACTTGAAATCACCCCAGCAACACAGTCCCAGGCTATGGCAGTCATGTCGTGGGACACCCTGTATATTATATATTTTTAATTATTAAAATCGTTTTATAGAAGTTTCAGTATTACGTAATCCTTTTAAACAGATTTTATATAACCGATAAAAAATTATGAATTATTTTATTCAGATAGAACGGCAGAAAAATAAAAAGGACAAAAGTATTTTTAAACGTTAAAAAAGCGTGTGAATGTAGAGAAAGATTTTCTATAGTTTAATATTACCAAAGAGTTTATTCTAGCGAAAAGAAAATTCCGTCCAACGGCGGACAGACTAAAATTTCTTCTTATGACAGTAAAACATGCCAGTCTCTGATATATATTGTATAGCGTACTATATACAAGTGATGCAGAACTTATTGTAACAAAAAAATGTTCTCTTTATTAAAAACTATGAGCTATTTTCCTGAGAATAGTTCTTTCAATTATCCACCAGAGGCAGCACTTGTGGGGTAGGGACAAACATTATTATTTTATTTCCCATTAGTGTCGTGTCATTTTAGTAGTATAACTTAATTATTAAATTATTATTATTATTAAATTAAGTTATATTACGAAAATGACACGACACTAATGGGGAATAAATAGTGTTTGTCTCTACCACAAGTGCTGCCTCTCGTGGATAATTGAAAGGACTACTCTCAGGAAAATGGCTCGTTAGCATATCAAAAAACCCCACTGTGTAAAAAGCGAACTTAAAAGATGGAAACAAGATCAAATGATAACATGCAGTCGGAGGTATCAGATATTTATGTTCAACTTTTTACTAAATCTATGCCTCCGACTGCATGTAATCATTTGATCTTGTTTCCATCTTTTAAGTTCGCTTTTTACCCAGACGGGTTTTTTTAAAATAATTTATTTTTCTTTTCTCCCTTTTATCTTGAATTCACTCATCAAGCCTTTTCATTCTATACCCCACACAAAATGTTTTTTTTTGCGTATTGACAAAATGGCGACAGCGTTTGCCATATTAAATTTTTCGTACGACATACTTACCTATTTGAAATCTTCTCAATAAAACTTTGATACCCATATCGATGTATTTAGAAGGAAAATTACTTTTGCATTCTGAAAAAATGGCGTTTAGAATCCGCCATTATTGAATTTTCCGTGACGTCATAATTCATTAATTTAGACACATTAATCCAAGCGTTGCAACAGTCACTGTAAACAAGTCTTTAAAAATCAACGGCGTCAGGCAGGGCGTCGTGTAAAGAATGGCGGCAGAAGAGTAATAAAAAAAAAAAAAATAATAATGCGTTTAACGTCCGTTTCTCGACATTATGTCATAACAGACGCCATTCGCACCATTACTATTTTCCATTTTCACCACTTCCCGTTGTTTTCTACATTTTTTAAGCTTCAACTTTTTTCTTTTTTTTTATTAATAGCAATGTGCGAATGGAGGAATTATAGGAAATTAGGATAAGGTAGGCAATTTGGGAGCATAGGAGTTTGACAGGTAATCGGCCATGGCCTTAAATAAGGAACCATCTCGATATTTATCTGGAATAATTGAGGGAAACCATGGGAAACCTCAAACAAGATGGTCGGTACAGGAATTACCGTTTCTCGACGTGGGACAGTAGGATAAAGTCCTAGCCACATCTGCCCCCGTCGGGATTCGAACCCAGTACCTTCCCAATGCGAGTCTAGTGCTGTACCACTAAGCTACATCGCTGGGTGGCAGAAGAGTAAACCAACGGCGATATCCTAAATCCCAGTTTATAGCAAGAGGGGTCACTGCCTTGGCGTCAAGTGGCAACCGGCCGTAAAACTAGAAGTCAAATCAACTAGTTACTCCTTCTCATGAAAAAGAAAAATGACGAGAAGAGCCGACCTCAAATTAAATGGGATAAGGTCAGGAAAAAGAAGAAAGAAGAAGAAGTCATATATATCCAGTAGCATTTGTGAGATCACGACGAATCTATAGACACCTCAATTTTCAGAATCCTTCAAGACGTTTACGCCGGACACTGAGGTAAAAGATGCAAAATTGAAGCCAGGTTTGACGTCACAGGACCGAGTAAACATGGCGGCAAAACACGGGATGGATTGGGAGTATTATTCTCTTCTTCTTCTTCTCACAGATAAAATAAAGGCCGAGTTATAATGGTGGCTGGCTTCACTTTTAAATGCTTATAATCCCTCTATATCTTTGACCTCCAGTGACGCCACAGAAAGCGCTGACGAAAATGCAAAGATTATAGGTGCACCTGAAAAACATTATCCTCCTTCGGCAGTCGGGTAATAAGCAGATTATGGATCATCCTGTGGATTGTGACGTCGACTACTCCGTAAGTAAGAGCGGTTCAGAGTGAAATTTGAGAGTTTGGCCATCTGTTGCGATTCTCGTCGAACCGTTATCGCGTCTCTCTTCTCTAGCTTGAAAGAAAAGGAGAAATTCTCTCGGAGTACCGAAGTGTGAGCTTTGGCTATGTGCTATAGTCTCCTCAAGTACCTTCCTACGTATGTATATATAGGTTTCCTTGGCAAAGTCTGAAACTTTGCAACTTCTGAATGAAATTTAAATATCTGAAATGGTTTTAAGGGCTCGTCCATAAACCACGTAACTCTCTTAGAGATTTACAAAGAAGGGGGGTGGATTGATTATTATTGTTACGTCACATTACCAAAGTAATTACCCAAAATTTTAATGAAAGTATTATATAAAAATTCTCTAAAATTTCATTAATATTTTTAATTTGAAAAAAAGAAAAAAAAAGTGGGAGGGGTCAATCTGAATGTCTACATGGTGTTACATGGAGGAGGGAGGGTAAAAATGGAGGAAATTTTTTCTTCGAACTCTGTAAAAAGGAAAGAGCGATTCTCTCACTCTTTCGCAGATTGCAATTTTTTATTATCATTTTAACTTTGATAATTACCCTTAAAAAGTTAGATAGATATTGCAAATTGTAGACGCTCTCTAGACGTCTCTAGGTATAACACCTCACCGAAAATATACTTCGTTAGAGACACAATACTAGAAGAATGACACCGAGACGATATCACTCGACAACGCCTAATAATAATGATGCGGGTCTCCGCCTACTTGAAACTCTTACACGCCGTCTATGGCAAAACCATTAGAAATCAGCAGAGAGGGTAACGGTTGTCAAGCAGACAGTCCGTTGCTAGAGGTTGCTATAGTGAGGTCGGTGCTTTTCCGCCGATAGGATGATGACATCACTGTGTCATTCTAAAATCTAAGAGTAATCGAGGTATATTATACACAATCTGCCATGGTTTCCCTCCATGGTTTCCCTGCCATGGTTTCCCTGCCATGGTTTCCCTCAATAATGCCAGATGAATATCGAGATGATTCCTTATTGAAGGCCATGGCCGATTATCTGTCAAACTCCTATGCTCCCAAAGTTGCCTACCTTATCCTAATGTCCTATAATTCCTCCATTCGCACATCCCCCTATATTATTAAACGAGTAAATCTTGTATATACCTACCTATCTATGTTTCTATGTATCTATATAAATATTTTCTCGAAAACGGCTCTAACAATTTTGATCAAATTTACCGAAAAGGGGTTTCGGGGGGCAAAAAATCGATTTAGCTAGGTCTCATCCCTGGAAAAATTCGTTTTCCTATCGATTTTATCATTTTTAAAAACGGTTTTTTGACCTGTCAAAACATTGTAATATCGTGAGTAGGCTTTGGAGAAAACAAACTACTTTCATTATTTATATGTCAAAATACTCTGACAGAATTTTTAACTTATTTTAAAATAATCCGTGAACTATTTGTATAGTAAAAAATAACATCAGTAAAAACTTAACATAATTATGTAAGTAGTTTTAACTAATAATATTTAATTACCTATATAAAATATGTAGGTACATACGTTATGTAGTATGACGTATACTGACGTATATATAATAATATTATCTACTTATAGGTATGTAATTTTTTTTTCTTAAAAACGACTAGCGATTTTGATGAAATGGGAACTTTAAGTACTATTTTTTTTTAACTCATCCGAGCAAAGCTCGGTCATCCAGATTTAATTAACAGTCCATAATTTCATTTGCTTTCGTTTAAATGCAGGCAACCCAAAGTACGCTGCTGTTACTACATATGCAAGCTTGTCTAGAAATATATTTAAATAAATTGAAAAACTGAAGAGAATTAAATAATTTTTTGAACTCATCCGAGCAAAGCTCGGTCATCCAGATATTTGCTATTAAATAAGTTGAAGTATAATAAAAATGTATAAAACGGGAAGTGGTAAAAATGGAAAATAGTAATGGTGCGAATGGCGTCTGTTATGATATAATGTCGAGAAACGGACGTTAAACGCATTATTATTATTATTATTAATAGAGTTTTGATCATGTTTTTTCGACCAATTAAATTTGGTGTCGTGTTAGTTAAGGAGCAAGAAAATGATTACGTAACTACACTGGATACTGTAATGGCCAACAGGCTTTTGGGATGGCATCGACATTAGAACTACTTGCAGCGAACGTCCAGATCTGTGATATCAACAACCACTTCACAATCCCGAATGTCTGCTTTTAGTCCTTTCTCAATTGTACTATTGCCAGATAAGTTCAACTAGTCTCTTTTATCTCTCTCTCTCTCTCTGTCCTTTCTGTCCACCTCATTTCACATGCAGCAGACAGAGTATACCATAGTTTGACTTCTTTACTTATTCTCTGATTTTAGGCGTTTATGACTTCTGTTGTCGAACGTCTATAATCTAAATGGTGTGCCGTTAATTGATCCCAGCAATTTTATACCACGACAAGTGATCCCACGACAACTGATCCCAACGACAAATGATCCCAACGACAATTGATCCCACGACATTTGATCCCAAAAAATTGTCTATAAACTGATAGCGTCTGATAATTAATAAAGTTATTAAATTTTATTAATTTAATGAAATAGGTAATTTAATCGAATATTCCCTTTGTCGGGAAATTTGTTTGAATTAAATTTGTAGAAGTTATGATATATTTGTAATTACATTGTTATTAGAATTCTAACGAATGTAATAGTATAATGTGTTTATGAGTTAATAATCCTTTAGTGTTAAATTATTTCATTAAATTAATAAAATTTAATAACTTTATTACTTATCAGACGCTAACAGTTTATAGACAATTTTTTGGGATCAAATGTCATGGAACCAATCTAAATATCTATCTATCTGATTGACATGAAAATTAACAAGATAAATGTTTCGTGTACTGCACAGTTTTTACTAATTAAATATACACCGTGTCCCAGATTGATGTATAGGGAGTTTAGCATTGGGACAAAATGAATGGATCAGAATAAGCCACGATTTTCTTATTTGCCAAAGGCTACTTGTGACAACTTTCTTCTTATGGAGAATCAGTGTTAAATATTTACACGTAAATCGTATGTATACATCAAAATGGAACAGCCTGTAATGTATTTTTTTGTGCATGGTAGCTCGTACAGTTAGAACAGTGAAACTAATAGATTGTCTTCACTCGCGTTAACGTCGGTTTGGAACCATAAATTTTAAGTTTGAATATCGATTTATAGTGTACCAAATTTTATTTAAAATCGGTAATTTTACATGTGTGAAAAGTAGCTAATTTATAAGGGGTGGGACAAAAACGAATTTACTTCAAATTCACGATTTTGTTGTAACATCTATAAAACGATTGTACATAATATCATAATACGTTTAGTACCTAGATCTAGACTACTAGATGAATCATACGTCCGGTGTAAAGGATATTTTATATTGCAACGCCTAGCAACTGTTTTCCCTCTATAGTACTTTAGTGTTGCTCTTGGCTATTCGACCATCGAGCCTTATATAGCCAGATAAACTCAAGTGGTTATTGGTGAACTGGCTTCAGCATACCGGATCTTCTACTTCAGCCATTACATTACATTTCCATGCAGGAGCGATTTAGAAAGCTGCTTAACAGAAAATCGAGTGTGCATCAATACACTGGGACTAGCGAAACACAACAATGGAGTTTACAACCCACGCTTGTATAATAATTACGAATGTAAATTATAAAATATTATTTTTTCCTTTTTAGTACATTTCATTAAAAGCTTGTTTCTTGTGTGTGTTTTTTTAAAGACCACAAACAGCTAAGGTTATTTGGGCCTAGCACCAATTCATATTTTCAATTCATTATTTTTTTTAATAATAATAGAGGAACCAAAGCAACGACATGTAAACAACAGCATTGCTACTGCACTCTCGGCCATTCTCAAGCCCAGCTTGTCTAAAAGTTTTTTTTACTATTATTTATAACTCGCTTATTAAGTAAGTTAGAAAAAAAATTTTGACTTTATTGAGGCACATTTTTATCAAAATTTCAAATCTCTGTACATATTTTTAGGCGCGCTTTGCCTGGGCTGTTAACAACAGTGATGTGAAACGCACCCGACGGTGACAATCGGGGTTACTCGGCTCAAACACGAACACGTATTTGGAATATGTTGGTAATAGTTTGTAGTTCATAAGGGTGCTAATAAATGACACTAAAAACTTAATACGTGTAAAGAGTTATTTGTAGTTCACAAGTGCGCTCACAGATAACACTAAAACATATATTCTGTAGTTCACAAATACGCTAACAGATGACACTAAAACTTAATATTATCTTTAAGGTATTATATTCATTAAATTTAATTGTATTGGCCGATTTTAATATATTTATAATTAAACTGTGTGATTAGAAAATTATAGATATATTTTAAAATTAGAAAATCTGAAGTTTTCACTTCTGTCGTGTAGTTATAAACATATACCCATTTTTATTTTATTTAATCTCTCTTACCGATTAGGAAATCCCCATGCATTTTACGCTTATCTTGGACACCCAGTATCGTTCTAGATTTGATTAGATTGTCGATTATAGACGCTCGACAACTGAGTATGGGTCGGTAGTCGACATTCGGTATAGTAGAGTTTGCACGGCCACTGGACTTGAGTCAAGACTTTTTGCTTCGCCCCGTTCACAGCGAAGTACTCTGTGACGGCCTCGTCTCGCTGAGCGTTATATGGTCAGCCATTGAGAATAATTGATTAAACGTTCGATCGATTGCACTCAACACATTTTCTATTATCATTTCACAATCTGTTCAACTATTTCGTCTCGTTTTACTGGATAGCTCTCATCGTTTCGCTTTTATTTTATTTCTTTTATTTGAATTCTCCAATGCAATTGAACAATAGCACTAAACAAGTCCGATCACTGTTCTTGTATATAGACAAAAGAACATCAAGTGCAGTTTTATCATACAAAAAAAACCTGGACTAGTGCGAATTAGACTAGTACCATTAACCATGTTATTTACCTATAAATTCCAAAAACTATATGGCTGTTGGAAACATTGCAATAATTTTCCAATAACGTTAACATCTTTAATCAGTAAAAAAATCACATAGACATTTTTAGGGCTCGGTACCTCAGAATGAAAAAAATTGAACCTTTATAGGATCACTTTGTTTTCCGTCTGTCTGTCAGGAATGGCTAGGGGTATCAAGTTGAAAATACTATTAAATACTAAGGTCTACAATGAGGACAGTGTGGTCTAGTGGTTAGCGTCGCGGCCTCTGGGTCAGACTGTCGTGGGTTCGATTCCCGCCTCCGCTCATGGATGTTTTGTAATGTAATTTAGTTTTAAGTGAGTTGTTTTTTAATGTAATCAAGACACTAATGACCTAAGCTGTCGACGCATCTATAATTTACAATAAATAAAATAAACTAAGGTCAACAACCCCATAGTCCTGTAAAAAGTACAAGCTTCTCACTCATTACAATGACGGAGGGAATGACGAAAGATTAAAAAGGTTTATTTAAAGGGGGCGCCCATACATGCAAATCGGGGTCAAAAAAAATTTTTTTGTACCTATTCTTGTGAGGTATCGTTGGAAAGGGCCTTTTGAGTAGATTATGAATGTGTTTTTATTTTCTTTATTTTATCAAAATTGTATTCATTACATTAATTTTTAAATAATAATAATAAAGTTATATTGTTACATATTATGATCTAAATTCTAATATAAATGTTAATAACTGTTTCTTTTGTTTCAGGTAAGCCATGTTGTAACTTTATCGATGTTGTGCTCAATGTTGGAAAAAAAGGTATTTTTTAACATAGTTCTTATTTTTCGCTGTGAATTTATCAGAATTAAATTTCATCTGTCTTCTTTATTCATCCTTCAGACGCGGTGATCTGTAAAATAAAATATTATGCTTTCAAACCTATTTTTCTCTGTTCTTATTGCGTTCGAATCGAAATAATACTTTATTCTACAGGATATCGACACATGTATTATTTTTATTTTATTTTCTTTGAAAATGATTGCATCAATTTTGAAATATTTTCTGCTTTAGTGAACGAAGCTGAATGTATCCCAGTTATATTACGTTTATCATTAAATTTGGAAGAACTTTTAATACATGATAATAGCAAGATAATTTAAATCACCTACGAGAAACGCTCGTAACTCTAAATATTTGAGAGAGACACTCAATGACGTTACGTTACAATGAAATATCAGAAAAATTTATTTATTTAACCCGTCACCGTCGGAACTCAACTCCGAAACTTCCAGATACGCGCTGGCTGACTGTGGAAGTAATTGATGTTTGAGTTGGAGTCATAACAGTGGCTGATTAAATAAATAAATTTTTCTGATATAGCATTGTAACGTGGCGTCATTGGGTATTTCTCTTACAGAACTTTTAATATACTAACTAAATTTCGGTTGATTAAATTATGATTATGAACATGTTGGTTTTAATTCAGTGCAGCGGTAATTTTGGCGAATATTGCCATTATCTGAGTATTAAAATCGTGAATTATTAACTTAAAAGAATTCTTTATAAGAAAATCAATGTTTTGTGATTATATTATGGGTGGTCTTTAGAGAATTATATAAATTACTAGCAATTGTTTATTTTTTTTTATGACTCATTTTCCTGAGAATAGTTTTTTCAATTATCCACGAGAGGCAGCACTTGTTGTAGGTACAAACATTATTTATTCCCCATTAATGTCGTGTCATTTTAGTGGTATAACTTAATTCGTTAATTAATTTAATAATAATAATAATTTAATAATTAAGTTATACCACTAAAATGACACAACACTAATGGGGAATAAATAATGTTTGTACCTACCACAAGTGCTGCCTCTCGTGGATAATTGAAGGAACTACTCTTAGGAAAATGGCTCATTCAGCGCAAATGCTATTTCGACTATAATAGCGTTTTCAGCTAGTATGCACTTTCTGACACTGGTGGCGCGTAGTTTTGCACAAGTGTAACATTAGCACCATGTCAGTGCTGACACAATTTTTCCACCCAGACTGTACATTCGTCGGTGATCCGTCGCCTCGTCTAGTTTGCCCCGCACTAAACAATGTTTATCGTTTATAACGTGTTGTTGCGGTGACGCAGTCAGAAGCGTTCAACTTCACGTCGACGGAATTAAAAATAAAACTCGCATATTCCGTTCATCTAGCTTAACTCGTTTATATAGGTACGATTTCGATTCGGACGTGCAATCCGCCGCGTTAAAAACTCCGCGGGAAATCCGCCCGTATAGTATCACTCTTAATCGCAAAATCATGATACAAAAAGTAGCATGTGTGACTGTGTGCGCTGAAATAAGTCGAGAGCGAGCGCTGTGAAACACACATAAAATATATCGTACGCTCGGCTGTTGCCGCGTGCATTTGAGTGAGTTGTAGTGGCTGTCAGATGTTAGACAGGTGTGTATGCAATCGCCGCTACTACTGCCGTTCCCACTGCCGCCGCCGCCCTCCTCAGGCACGTACATATGTGCACGTGTGCGACGCCCGATCGATACCTACACATTCACACATCATAGTCTCACAACTTTCTCAGTTTCTCTTCACTATATACAGTGAAAACCGTTATAACGATCGATCGGATATAACGACAAAAATTTGTTTTTGAAACTATTTTGAAAATTAATTGGCCCTATTGAGTCAAAATTTCATATTATATTTGTTATTCTTCAAAAAAACAGAGGTTTTCAACATGTATATATTTTTTTTTATTGCTTACGGTTATGTACTATGTTATAATGTAGAATAATGTCATATAGGTTACAGTACAAATTTTTTTTTATTACAAACTCTTCTTACATAGCAGTCGACGTTTCGACAATTATATTGTCTTTTCAAGACCTAAAATGTATTTTGATTTTAATTTTATTTGTTAGGTCATGAAAAAGACAATATAATTGTCGAAACGTCGACTGCTATGTAAGAAGAGTTTGTAATAAAAAAAATTTGTACTGTAACCTATGAATTGGTATATGATAAAATCAATCGATTTAAAACCCCTTATATCCACACCATATTATTCACATAACAATTAGAGGTGAAAATAATAAATATCTCAGACAGCAAGGCTGCCATGATTTTTGAGCTATATCTAAGAAAAAATCAAATGACCACTGTCGGGACTTGAACCCGAAACCCCTAGTTTCCGGCTAGGTGAGTTACCGATTTCTTCACAGTGCCCGAGAGTGGAAACCGATCTCTTCTTATATATAGCAATTTGATTTTATCATATACCAATTAATTACTGTCCACAGAAACTCAAAACGTTGTTTATCTATAGGTGTAACCTATGACATTATTCTACATTTTTTTTAATGTTTGTTCAGCTATAACTTCGCAAGGGGTTGACCGATTTAAATAATTTACACGCCATTGGGTTCAGAATGGTTACGGAATGGTTCTATATAATTTTTGTTCAGTGGTTTTTTTTCTAGTAATCAAATTAATTTTTTAAATATGTTACCTCATATTTTTCCTGTGTTAGTGTGACCGTTTTTGATGATTCTTTTTCTAGTCAATAGGCATACATTCAGGGTGGTTCTACATAAATTTTACTTAAATCCGCTCAGTAGTTTTTTTTTAGTTTAGTAATCAAATATCAAGATAGAAGTCAGTTCATAACGTGCAAACTACGAATGAGCCATTTTCCTGAGAGTACTTCTTTCAATTATCCACGAGAGGCAGCACTTGTGGTAGATACAAACATTATTTATCCCCCATTAGTGTCGTGTCATTTTAGTGGTATAACTTAAATATTAAATTATTATTATTAAATTAATTAAATAATTAAGTTATACCACTAAATGACACGACACTAACGGGGAATAAATAATGTTTGTACCTACTACAAGTGCTGCCTCTCGTGGATAATTGAAAGAAGTACTCTCAGGAAAATGGCTCATTGCAAGGACACTAAAAAGTAAAAAAATTAAAATATATATAAATATATATAAAATGGAAATACCTTCAAAAAAAGCCACTAAAAAGAGGAATATTATAAAATTTTTAGATCGGCGCCTATTTAATAAAGTAGTATAAAAAGTCTTAGTAATTAAATTGGCGCCGACCTCAAAATTTTATTATTTTCCTCTTTTTATAGTGACTTTTTTGAATGCGGTTCTATTTTTTTATAAATTTTTTTTATTTGTCTTAAATCGTTGAACGAGTAATGCGAGGGCCTGAAGAAAACTTTCTGCCCGCAATATCTTTATAATGAAATCATTAAACTTTAAACTTATTTCAGTTGCATTTTTTAAATTATGTCCAACTATAAAATGTGTGTTTTGAAAAAATAAAAGGTACCTGCTGCACTCGCAATAATCTTGAATTTGCTTGCACAAAACGGTTGGGTATCACTGAACTACAGTATAAAAAGTTTTTGAAGTAGAAATCGGTATATAATAGTACTGTAATATTTTCTTCTAATGTCTTTATTATTTCTGATTTTTCGTCACCATTTTTTTTTAAGAAAGTGCTGACACAATTGTTAAACGTAATGTTTAAAAAACGATTTAAATGTCATTATTGGACTCCAAGTAATTTATGAAGTAATTTTCATAACATTAACTTTTGTCTTTGTTGGGGTAAGTAGGGCGCCTATCATACCGATATTGGGAAAGTCATATATTACAACATTAACTTTTGATAATACATACACAACACATATAATACATACACAACACACATATTACATACATTGTATAATATATACATGAATGGAAAATAGAAGGGCAGGCACCTACAACAGGTATACATGTATAACAGGTATACATGTAATAAATCATTAGGTGTAGTCAAACGGGGTTAAAGTTTAAATGCATTGAAGGTGATTATGATTTCTAGGGGTGTACAAACTACGTATTATAACAACGTGTCCTAAAAAATTATTTATTCCAAATATTTAACCGCCTACATAGTACGACACAATCTGCTGCGTCCAATCTGTAGGAACCCTGTAAAGTAGATCAGAGATGGTGTGCTGAACTCCCCACTTGCTTTGCATTTTCGTTTACTGCTCATCCTTCTTTTTTTGTAGGAAGAACTAATAGTGGAAGAACTTTTCAAATCGGTTCAGTGGTTCCTGAGACTACCCGTCGCAAACATACATTACAAACTTTTCTTCTTTATATCTCTGGAGTTTGTTTTGAGATAAATATTTGGTATTTTACACAGCTTGTAAGGTATATTTATCATTTATGAATCAATTCATATATTGAGGACAGTGTGGTCCAGTGGTTAGCGTCGCGGCCTCTGGATCAGACTGTCGTGGGTTCGAATCCCACCTCCACTCATGGATGTTTTGTGATGTAATTTAGTTTTAAGTAATTTGTTATTTAATGTTATATTAAGACGCTAATGAGTAATGACCTAAGATGTCGACGCGTCTATAATCTACAATAAATAAATAAAATATCAATTCATATTTATTGCATTCTATATTCTCTTTAGTGTGGACACTCTTTTATGATGGATCTTTCGTGTTCACTCTCGAGAGGTTTCGCTGTAATATGATACAAAAAGTTGTTTTCAAAAAATGTATACTGTAGATTGGGAGGATTTATTCGAATACAAGATAATAAATGTTTTTAATTGGATTAATATCAGATTATATCATACATTGATCACATCCTTATTTTGTTGACTACATGTTGCCTAACTACATATAATGCAAGTACATATATATTTCTAGGTCGTAATTTCCGCTTGCAATTTTCTATCGATTCCAAAGTTTTTTATCGTCAATTCGTAAGACCATTTTTTGCCACCATTATCGACACTGTTACTCAATGATCATTATGAAAGGAGATAAATACTCACTTGAAGTAATAAAATAGTTACATTTTTAGAGTGTTGGGTCTCCAAGTCACTATATGAATATTATGAAGTATTAGAAATACCTTGTATTATGTCCGTCTTGTGACTTCCTGTGATTTAACACTACGCGTTTCGGCAACGAGTTGCCATTTTCAATTGTGGTTAATTATTTTTTTAAAAAATACCAACATTCTTAATGACAAACTAACACTAAAATCGAACATAATATACGACACAATAATTAACAACACACAAACATCCAATACTCAGTAATCGTCTATATACATAGGTACACACAACACATTTCCATTTCGACTACCTACTATATAAATCATAAAATCTCGAAATTTAAATCAGTACCTCACAATCCACGATATAATACACAGTGCTTAGCATCATAATATTATATAGTGTTACGAATACTCAGTGTGTGTTTTTAAAAAAAAATAATTAACCAAACCTGAAGATGGCAACTCGTTGCCGAAACGCGTAGTGTTAAATCACAAGAAGTCACAAGACGGACATAATACAAGGTATTTCCGATACTTCATAATATTTATAAAATAGCCTCAAGCATGGTAAGTTTGAAAAAGTTCTGAGAAATTTGAAAAAAAATATTTTTGAAATTGACAATGTTAAAAGAACACATTACACTAATTCCAATGAGCACAAGCAAACGTCTGTACCTATTTTTTAGTTTAGAAGAGACGACCATTCAAAGGTTTGTTTGTTATTTTTTTTTAAACTTTAAACGCATACCACTTCTAAACCAAAAGAGATGCAGACGTTTGCTTGTGCGTCTTTCAAGAGTTCTGCGAGATTTCGATTTTCGTCAAAAATGCGAATTTTTTGAGGCGTAAGTACTTATTCCTTAAAGAATCGCAAATATCTAATTTTTTCATATATTTTTTTTGAAAGTCTTGTCTTGTCTTGTCTAGACGGCAACACTACCTAAAAATGGGCGAGTGAGTGAATACCAAGTAGCTTCGATGTTGTTAGAGCGTTATACAAGAGGCAAGTCGAATGGAGTTCAGAGCATGGTCATGGCATAGCAAAGGGCAAGCAAATGAGAGAATGAGGTTAAATGTATTGCATGCCTACCTTTACTGTATAAGCTTCGACATTACATTACATTACACACAAGAGCAACCTCATTACAACTTATGTCAATATATTGTGTAATCTGTAAGCAAAATGGCGGTCATCTCCAGGCAATTATAGGACTTGATCTCTCACTCAAATCGTCTTATATAACTTTCTAACTGTACTAGGTTTCAGGTAGACGGAAAATTTATTTTCAAAATAGATTTCAGACTTTCAATGCAAATGCTGAGTTTCTGGTACGCCTTTCAACCTGAAATCTAGATTTAATAATGTAATTTGTTTTCAACTTAATGAGAATCTTTATTCTTAAATCTAGATTTGGAAACCCAACCGAAATCTACTTTCGAAGTAGATAAATATACTTTGAATGTAGATTTATCCTGGGTTTCTGATACTATTTTCAGCTTTAATTCTAGATTTAATTATGTGATTTGTTTTCAACTTAATGGAGATCCTTATTCTTAAATCAAGATTTAGATACCCAACCGAAATCTACTTTCAAAGTAGGTAAATATACTTTGAATGTAGATTTATCCTGGGTTTCTGATACTATTTTCAGCTCCAAATCTAGATTTAAGAATGTAATTTGTTTTCAACTAAATGAAGATCTTTATTCTTAAATCTAGATTTAGAAGCCCAACAGAAATCTACTTTCGAAGGAAATCTACTTTGAAAGTAGATTTATCCTGGGTTTCTGTAACTATTTTTAGCATTAAATCTAGATTTAATAATGTAATTTGTTTTCAACTTAATGGAGATCTTCATTCTTAAATCTAGATTTAGAAATCCAACAGAAATCTACTTTCGAACTATTTAAATTTACTTTAAATTATTTCATTATTCTTATTTACTGAGCTTTAAAAATCTACACTTAAAAATGTCATTAATGAAGATCTCCATTTAGTTGAAAACAAAGAACCTCCTCCTTTTTTAGAAAACGGTTAATGACATTCTTAAATCTAGATTTAAAGCTAAAAGTCGTACCAGAAACCCAGCATAAATTCATATAAATTTTTGTTTGTCGAAAAATAAAAAAAGGATATAGAAATACGATTTTTTTAATAATAATAAAAAAACAATAATCGGTTATGTAATGGCCTCACTTGAACACATTGTATGTAGATGTACTTCAGCCGACCTTTATGTAATAGAATTCATGACCAAATACACGATATTTCCATTATTCCAATGGCTCAATTCAAAAAGTCAAGTAGTGTCGCGCGACGTCGCGTCCACAATTCACAAAAGTACCTACACCATAATATATTTCTGGCCACAAGGTAAAGTGGTAAACGTCGAATTCTTCATATTTTTTTATAGCTTCAGTTTGAATTTTTTATTTGATAACTGTTAATTTTCTAAAACGTGCGTTGATTACAATAATTTGTAGTATTTCTCCAAATGTTTGTTATTAAATACAGGGTATCGCATAACTAATAGGAAACGGAGCAGGTGGTTAAAGTACCCACATGTAATAAAACATTAGTAAAAAAAAACTTTTTAGAGACAAGCTTTTATTAAAATGAATTAAAAGGAAAAAATAATATTTAATAATTTTGGTTCATAATTATTATAAAAGCGGGGGTTGCAACTAATAAACTATCATAGAGATTACAACCCCAGATTTTATAATAATTATGAACCAAAATTATTAAATATTATTTTTTCCTTTTTAGTACATTTAAATAAAAGCTTGTCTCTAAAAAGTTTTTTTTACTAATATTTATTTTGTTTATTTTAGTCTTTCAAAATTTAACCCTCCTTTGACACCCGTAGGGGTTGAATTTCGAGAAATCCTCTCTTAGTGGCTGCTTACGTCAGAAAGGGAACCAACTGTCCAAATTTCAAATTTCTAGCTTCAGCGATTTGGCCTGGGCGTTGATTAGTCAAAAAAACCCTACATCCTTGTTTGAACCCCTTAGAGGTTGAATTTATTTCTTAAAACAATTTAGTCATGTATTGTCATCGGGAATACATATGTGTACAAAATTTCAAATCGATCGGATATGTGGAAGTTGTTCAAAATTAACTTGCAAGATTTGACCTAAACAAACACACAAACCAACAAACACATAAACAAACACACGAACTAACTAACATACATAGCAAGCTAAATAAAAGCTTGTAAAAAAAAGATATACTTCATTCACTTCGATATCTGTAACCGTTTTCAAGATAATTGGGGTTAAAAGTTGCTCGACACAGTAAAAAAGTCCGTTTTTTACGAGCTTGTTTTGCTGTGCACTTTTTGAAGGATTAAAATTTTGCAAAAATCTGACATGAGACATTTTTCGTTGTGACCATAATATGTAGATATATAACGTATACACTCGGCAGTTTGCAGTACCATTGCTTTGTTGCACCATTCCCATCGGATGCAACCTGCCCTCCGCTGGGGTTGCAAGAGCCCCGAATGAAATGCATGTCCTAGAACTAGGACATTGTTCATATTATACCTACATCCACCTACTCGTACTTATAAATGCATTGCACTTAGGTTGCATAGATTTACTAAAAAAGTAGTATCTATTAATAGATTTAGTCAGCGTTAATCAGGTAATACCTAATATCTACCAACTTCTAGAAAATTTCTCCAGTTGGTTTTCAATCTAATAATCGTAGAATATACACAGTTTGTCGGATATCTTTATAATTTTCCATGATTATTAGATTAAGTAGTTAAAATTTCTTATTTATGAATAATAAAAGGTTTTATTTCGCAAAACTGCTTCGATATTTGTTTTCTGCTTTGACTAAAAAATTTACAGCTCTTTATAAGAACAGTATTTAAAATGAGTCATCGAACTAATGATTACCAAATTAATGATTTAATAATGAATAAAAATTACTGAAAGTCGAAACACCCTGTTTTGCTCTTCTCCGTGACTTTAGGACTATTTTGTTTGTATGAAAAATTGAAGACAAAATCAATAGAAAATTTTTTAAACAGTAACACCTGTTTTTAGAAAATAATTGCGTTGCCAATCACTATATAGTTTGAATTAATAAATGGAATAGTTTACAAATACGGACGTAAAGAAGCCCTTGATTACTATATCTCTTAGAATTTAGATAGACTGTAGATTATAGACGCTCAACAGCTGAGTTCTTCAGCGTCTATTACTGGATTTCTGGTGTACATTAAAAAATTATAATACTATAATAATGTATACGCGGTATATATACAGGTTTCAATCACAGAAGAAAACTGACATGGAGGAAAACTCAAAACGCTATTTTTAATCTTATATTCTGTGACCATGAAATCGGCAGCCTTAACTGTAGTATATTTTTTAAATAGATAATAGAATATGTCGCGTCACGTCGGTGAGGCAGACATGCATCCATTCATCTTTTTGTAGAAATTGCTAAATTGTGCGAGTAGCGACACTCAAAGGTTACATAGTAAACTTTAGTGTATAGGTACTTATAAATCCGTGTCGTTTACACCACACACTACAGAAGTGAAACTTATTTACGCGATACGTCCGGCAAACAGTGTTTCTAGTTAGTGATCTGGAACGCCAGTGGAGTTACACAGCTCGACCTAGTGACTACAAAATCCGGAAAATGCGTATTGACCTCTTATAGACCGAGAGCCAGTGACAATTTTTTGGTGTTATTTATTCAAGGCCTTATTTTTGTCAAGATGTTGAGGGAGGCATAATAAAGTGCCCTAAGTAAGGAATATTGCTAGATAGCGGTGTGGGAGGGATGCAGACCGCCCCCAACATGTAACAAAAAAATGGTCTTAATTATTATTGCTTCAAGGCTGAAATTAACCCCCTTGCAGAACGATATAAACACCTAGGCGAGCAGGTTTCCCTCTAAGAGAGGGGGTTAATACCGACATTTTGTTCTGCAAATTGAAATATATGCTTAAAACAGTCGCCGTAACAACTTATTAAAATTTTAACCTTGAACTAATAATACAAATTTCGTCGGGTACATGACACGTTTAGGGTGATCTGCCACCCCTTTAATACTGACCAATCGATCTGCAATTATTATAATGGCATTATTTGATCACCGACAAGCTATACAAACAATTTCAGCCTTGATCAAGCAATAATAATTATGACCATTTTTTTGTTACATGTTGGGGGCGGTCTGCATCCCTCCCATACCAATATCTAGCAAAATCCCTTACTCAGGGCACATTAATATGCCTCCCTCAACATCTTCACGAAAATAAGGCCTTAAATAAATAACACCAAAAAATTGTCACTAGCTCGGTCTATTAAGTTTCCACAGTAAGCTCTTTTCTGTGGTTCAAAGTAGGCTCGACCAACCCAGTCACGACATGATGCGTGCATGTAACATGAGCGTAAGCGTAACCGTTATTATTATTAGGAGAACTCCCCTCCCGTTTGTATCGTTTGTGACGTGACTTGCTCTCGTACACTCCACGGTTCTGCCAACACAACAGCTGTTTTAACTTCGTCCGAATTGTGTGGACGTTTACGTCACTTCAAATTGATTACAAGGAAAATATTACGACTTAAAATTTAAATTTTTGAGAAATATACAGAAAATTCACCCGTGATATTAGCTCCCGCATGTGAGATGGTACATCTCTACAGTAGTAACTAATTTAAATCAGCTCTCACAGGTAGTATATTTCAGTGACAAATTGCTTCATTAGGAAATAATTTATTGTTTAAAAATGTGTCACTGTAGAGTAATTGTCAACTCAGCCACTGCGAAAGTGGAAGTATCGGGTTCGAGTCCCGAAGGTGACATAGGTTTGAAAAATGAATTTTTTCATTGTTGCATCATATTGTTACGTCATTTTCGATGGGTGTTTTAAACTTTGCATTCATTTGTATTTATTGAGTAATCTTTTAAGGATCAGTCTAATCACTTTTCATTTTTAGGATACCGTAGGTAACTCGTTTTTCTTCAGAAGTTGTTTATTATAAAAACTAAATAACTTTTGCTGTTTTAAGCAGAAGTTGCGAAATAAATTTAACAGACTATAATTTCTCTATTTTATTTATGTGTTTTTAACGATTCTACATACAACAATGACTTGCTAAAAAGTTAAAAAGCATTGTTCATATAGTACTAGTAATTAAATTGTAATCGTTAACATGCTGTCATATTTCTAAACAACCATATAAAACATAGCATCAAATATACACACACATATTTTTAAAATGTTCTTTTGGGAACGTCGCTTGAAATTTCTGTTGAATTTATTGTATATGTTTAAAATAATTCTGCTTCAAAACATGAATTCAATGTATGTGTTACGGTCAAATCCCTGAGTGCTGACTGAAATTGAATATTATATTGGCAAAGTCAAAAGTGCACATCTCGCTAAGTGTAAATAACTTTTCTACAACAGACATTTGTTTATTAATAATTAAATTACTGAACACGTTTCAATGAATTTCAATAGAGTTTTATTTTGACAGTAAACAAAACGAATAAAAAATAAACCTAGTCGATTCGTCAAGAATTGCGACCTGTAGAGCTCGGACGTACGTACAGATCAACCGACAACTGCTGTTCGCGATTTTCAGTTACAATTTTAAAACTTATTACGAACTTGAATCAATCTAAAAATTGTTTCATTTTATAGAACAAAATCTCCCCTTTTCGAAAAGTTACAATTTGAATGAATTTCTAACGAAATTAACCTAGATATAACTTCTTGTATGAACGAAGCTCAGCTCTGACGCGCAATAGAGCACATTACCGCTAGCGGCGTGCGCAATATTATTGACCTTAATTATTATAGTACCTAAATCAATAGAATATACGTTTATAAATTTCCTGAATTAATATCTTACAAGCCAATGAAACTTTATTGCTAATTAACGGTGTTTACACTGAATGAATTTTCCTAGCAGAATTACCAAACAATTGTAGTGCTTGCGTAACAGCTTAAATTCCATCATCGCAGTTAGGTAGATTGTAACTCATTAATAATAGTTAAGAAGCAGATGTTGTGAACAAATTCAACACTAAAGGTGTTATAAATTCTTGTGGAATGAACACATATTATTTATTTCTCTTTACTATATACAAAAGTTGTTCATGCACTGTTGCCAGTCTATTACAATTTGTAACAGATCTATTACTTTTTAGAAAGGTTTATTACCTTTATAAAAAATCTATTACCCTTTCATTAAAAAATGAACAGAAGTGAAAACTTCAGATTTTCTAATTTTAAAATATATATACAGTTTAATCATACAGTTTAATCATAAATATATTAAAATCGGCCTATACAATTAAATTTAATGAATATAATACATTAACGATAATATTAAGTTTTAGTGTCATCTGTTCCGCGACATCAGTTTAATTTTTATCCAAATAACGTAATTAGAAGGTAAGAAATATTTTTTTTGAAGTGAAAACTTCTTCAGGCGTACTTTGCGTTCTTTCTGAATAGTGAACGAAAGTGAACCGTCACGCTCGGGTCGGTGACGCTGAATCTGGTTTACTCGGCTCCACGCGATATCAAGCGCGTCGGGTCGGTGACCACGTTTACTGTCTAACAAGGAGTACCTACATCGTTTCAAGAATTACGTTTTTATTAATAAGTATTAAGTACGTATTATAATAATAAAATAATATAATATTATGTGTTTTGCATATAATCAAGTTTTCACTTCTGTCGTGTGGTCATAAGCACACACCCACTTTTTTGTCAAAAACTGAAAATATTTTTTTATATAAATTTCTACGCATTTTTAACTCCATAAATCGATGTACTATCAACGGCAATAATGAACACACAATAACTTAATATAATCAAAACATTATTTATATTGCTTATCGCACGAACGGCACCTTTTCGACAGCAGCCAAATTGCGATTTTCAGATTAAAAGACCGCTATTCGATTTGTTTTTATGGGACATTAATCAAACGCTACAAATTCGGTTACAAATGATTATTGTGTAAGGCATTAATCAAGAAGTCTAATACTGTGCCTCTGTCACAGTTCAAAGTGGGTTATGTCAAATTTTTGATCAAAAATGGCGGTTTAATTTTTCAATGAACTCGTGGATTACAATTTACAACAGTAGGATTCCAGTAAAGCTTTATGAACCATAGTTACATATCTTGAGTATTTTAGAGGGCAGTGTAGCGTAGTGGTTAGCGTACTTGGTACCGCATTCTCTAAACTAGACTGTTGTGGGTTTGAATCCCACCTGCGATCATGGATGTTTTGTGATGTTATTTAGTTTTAAGAAAGTTGTTATTTAGTGTAGTTGAAAGACGCTAATGACCTGAGATGTCGACGCGTATATATCTACAATAAATAAATAAAATAAATTGAGTAGTACCTACTTTACTTACATTATACCACGAGCGTGTCATGAACGATAAATCGAACAAAAGTCATTCACAGTAGACGAAATTTGAGTACCTAAAATCAATCCAGTTGTTTGGGATTTAGGTTCAACCACAGACAGATATTACTTTCCAACTCTTGATGATTTCGTGGCTTGTAGGCCGTGGTCCGATGGTATTTCTGCCTGACTGTTCGTCTACAACTGCGATAGACATTTTCAAAAGCGATGTGGCAACGGTCGAAGTGTCCTCCTTGGAGACGCTAATGACCTCAGTTGTCGAGCGTCTATAATTACAATTCATTCATTCCTCCTTGGCATCTCACAGGAAAGTGTGTCTTCTCTTCTTTTGTGCTAAGAGCCAGTGTGTTCTCTACTCGGTCGTATCCCGCGGCCATATCGCCTCTAAAAATGTCTACCTCAGTTGTAGACAAAAAGTCAGGTAGAAATACCATCGGACCACGGCTAAAAAGCCCGGAAACCACGAAGATTTGGAACAATGCCGGCCATGAAAGTACACGTACTTGGATTAAAAATTAATTTTTTGGATTCAAGTGACTGGAAAAGTGTAAATTCACCAAAATCTCAAAATTGAATTTTTGCACGATCACAAGACTTTCCCTATATAATAATATATGGTAGAGTTAAATGTCGACATAAGTCAAAATGCATTGTGGTCTCGGAGTTACAAACGATATGGAAAAGGAATTCCAGCAATAAAACCGATAGCTATCTCAATTTTCTGTGTGTATGAAAACAACTTATAAATATTTCACGCGATAACATGACGTGCATTTTGTGGTCGATAGTATTTGAGAAATCGCCGACGTCTGCGGTCATAATATTTCATCTAATATATTATATTATACTAGTGGCCCGGTCCGGCTTCGTCCGAGTGCTATGCATTTATGATTTATTAATACATTAGTCATTCGCTTCGCTCGTTCGCTCACAGGTGCTATGAACTTAATATTTATTAATACATTAATCACTCGTTTCGCTCGGTCGCTTTTCGGGTACTATGAATTTAATATTAATTATTAATACATTACTTACTCGCTTCGCTCGTTCGCTCCCGGATTCTATGAATTTATGATTTATTAATATATTACTCAATCGCTTCGCTCGTTCGCTCCCGAGTGCTATGAATTTATGATTTGTTAATACATTACTCACTCGCTTCGCTCGTTCGCTGCCGAGTGCTGTGAATTTAATATTTATTAATACAATAATCACTCGCTTCGCTCGGTCGCTCCCGGGTGCTATGAATTTTATAATTAAGTATTAATATGGTACATTATTTACTCGCTTCGCTCGTTCGCTCCCAGATGCTATGAATTTAATATTTATTAATACACTACTCACTCGATTCGCTCGTTCGCTCCCGGATTCTATGAATTTATGATTTATTAATACATTACTCACTCGCTTCGCTCGTTCGCTCCCGAGTGCTATGAATTAATGATTTATTAATACATTGTTCTCTAGCTTCGCTCGCTCGCTCCAGTTATTATAGTCTATATCCTAAAGCAAATTATCTCCTATCGAACAGTGATAAAAAATTGAAATAGGTCTTCTGAAATTACAATCAATTTTCACCCGGGCGAAGCCGGGCCGGCCAGTTTCAATTATACATTAAACTTTCCTCGTGAATCAATCTATCTAATCGTGAAACTGAAAAACAAAACGAAATCCGTTCAGTAGTAGACGGAGAAAATCAGGGACAGGCAAATAATAATTAAAGTAGGTACCTATGTATTGACTTAATTTTAATTGTCATCTAGTACTTACAATAATATCGATTTACATTCGCTAACAATAGCACCTACTTGCCGCTAAAATAGTTCAAAATAAAAATGAAATGGTACCTAGCAAGCGATTTCTTATTATGAATTTTTAAAAATATTGACGCCAATATACAAATTATTCGCTGTCTACAATAACGATTATTATTTATTTATCTATCTATTTATAAGCTGTCGGGCGTCTATAATCTACAATTTTCCATGTACATTACAATAATTTATTGAAATACAAGAATGCAGTGGTCGGAAATTATCAAAATTTGGCAGTGCATTTGATATTTATAATAGAAGTAACCAGTTGAAATTATTTGAATAAAACTGTGTACCTACTTAATACTTATAGTAGATATTTTAACTTTGAACGTGTGGTGACCCTGGCGATACCTTTT
Source organism: Mongoloraphidia duomilia (assembly GCA_039654895.1). Lineage (NCBI taxonomy): Eukaryota > Metazoa > Arthropoda > Insecta > Raphidioptera > Raphidiidae > Mongoloraphidia > Mongoloraphidia duomilia. The sequence continues at coordinate 15,565,908 of CM077520.1, forward strand.
TTTGGAGATACTTTATATTGCGTCAGTAATAATGTTTTTTATTATTTATACTCTTTTACTTAATCCTTTCAAGCTACAGCTATGTCTGAAATGATTAGCATTTTTTTGTCATATGCTAGTCTTAAATTAGGGTCAACAAAAGTTAACAAATTTAATTCCAAATGCAACAGATGCAAAGGAAGGAAAAAACGTTGGTAAATTAAAAATAATTTGTATGGAATTTAACAATTCTACATATAAAGCCAAGTTTTCACGAGAACATAAATTTAAGTTGACAATATTAAAGGATTGTTGTGACTTCAGAAGTGAAAAAACAGTGTATACAGTATGATACATTTTTAGAGTGTTGGGTCTCCAAGTCACTATATGAATATTATGAAGTATTAGAAATACGGACATAATACAAGGTATTTCTAATACTTCATAATATATGTACACAGTATGTTCTTCAAACAATTTATAAAGCTTGTGTGCCCGTACAGTCCATCAATGACGTACAATTTAGCTATGAATATTGATTTTCGATGATTACTTGTCCGCTCGATCGCTTCGATTGGACGTGACGTGACGCTCGACATGCATAACCGAACGAGAAAAAAGTTTCACTTTAATAACGTACATAATACTCATTGAAAGCTGCAAATACAGGGTGTCCAAGATAAGCGTGAAATGCATGAGGATTTCCTAAACGGTAAGAGATAGAAATTTTGTTAAATAAGAGAAAATGTGTAGAGATTTGAAATCTTCATAAAAAATGCCTTAAAGTAAAAACTTTTTTTTTTAATTTGATAAGCGAGTTATAAATAAAAAACGAAAATGGGAAAATCTCGTTTTTCGACTGTCTGTCCCAAGCCGAGCAAAATTTGGAAAATTTGACTGCGCAGGGTAATAGTCATAGAGATTCTGCACATTTTCTCCCATTTAACCAAATCTCTTTCTCTTACCGTTTACAAAATGTTAAAAATAACCACAAAACACCAACGTCCAACATGTTTAACAGTTCCCGACGTACGTACCATTTAAGAAATCCCCAAGCATTTTACGCTTATTTTGGACGGCCTGTATAATATATTATGTAAAATGAACGTGTAACGTTGGCAACACTGTATAATATAAGTGTACACCGGATTTCGAAGGGAAGCGAACGAACATTGAACGGGTTAATTAGGTTCAACTTTTGACGAGGAAAAGTTTTACACTCTGTGTACTTTTTAAAACTTTCTATAGGTACATTATGGATTATGTTAAAAAGTAATAATATTATACAAGAAGCACTTGCAGTATAAATCGTCATATACAGGGTGTTAATTAAGTATGTTGCACAAACTTTAAGGAATTAATCTATGATTAACTTTAAGACAAAACCTGCATATAAATATAATGGGTCCGCAACGGATCTGTTTTCCAAATAGGTACAGGTTGTTAAAATTTGAAAAAAATGTAAATTTTTTTTATTTATTTTTTTAATAGTGCCAGCTACTTAATTAAAACTTTGCACACACTGATAGATAGTCAGAGAGTACATTTTGCAAGTAAATTTTAATTTTTAACTCTCTGTATCTGGAAAACAGACCCGTTGCGATCTCATATTTACATGAAGGTTTTGTCTTAAAATCAATCATAGATTAATTCTTTAATTAACACCCCGTATATACCAGTGATTATGAAGTTAATTGGAATCAGAATCTTTACAGAAAGGTCATTAAAGAGTTTCTGATTTACGCATACTACTTTACGCACGGTAGAGTGATTTGGATTCATTTGACGAAAAGCTTCAAGGGTAACAATAGCAACTAAAATCAAATCATAATATTATAATAGATATTACAACTATTTTATATGTAAATGTCAATTTATAATTATTTTTTTTCCATATTTTGTATGTAGATTTTGCGTAAATTTCACTTCTGTAGTGTCTAGTGTACTAAATTAGAATTTTTTTCCGTACGCAAATTCCACCTCGTTTTAGAAAATATAACTGCGAGGCCAATGCGTCACCTCGTTTTATAATATAACTGATTTTTTTTATGTCATTCGTTTTTGAGGTCGAAATATTTTTTTTATTATAGGACAAACAACAGCATGTCATTGTTTGTCGTGCGTTTGACTTGCGTTTTGCTAGCAACTTTAGCATCAACAAAAGATTATTATGCTCTTGGTGATGCTAACGTTATTGGTGAAATTCTTTTCTAAGTTTATTTACCATAGATTTTTAGATTTTTAAATTTGATATTCGTAGCCATAAGGCAAAATGGTTCATGCCGATTTTTTTGCAATTTTTTTTACAAATAAAAAGGATAATCTACCCTAGCACTCAAAATAGAATTTGTGATTTTTTTACAGAATTTTATATTATTTCTTTAAAATAATTTCTAACCTATAATTATAGGTTAGAAATTTGAGTGCTAGGGTAGATTATCCTTTTTATTTGTAAAAAAAATTGCAAAAAAATCGGCATGAACCATTTTGCCTTATGGCTACGAATATCAAATTTAAAATCCAAATGGCTAGTTAATTATTAACAGCTACAAAATTACACAATCATCCATTGTTAGACCCCTACATTAGTGAATATATTTTTAGGTGCTATCAAGCATAACGTAATGCGAGGCCTATTATGTATTCATACTAATGTATTATTAAATACGGCATTTACATAAACGATTACTTAAATAATTTAAATGACTATTAACTGACGACATTTCGGTACCCATTTTCTTTTTACAAGTACGTGCAGCCAATGTTACAAGTATTTAAATTAGAAGAGGTGCAGGCGTGGCGTGATCTACACTAGAGTTCGTCAAGTAAGAATTTACACCAATGGAGGTATATAGACTTCAAAGTTTCCTAAAATAGTCTAGAGCAGCGGTTCCCAACTCATGGGCCGCGACCTACTTGTAAGCCAAGATAAATATTGTTGGATCTTCAGGGATCGAGATGGGGACAATCGAGTATATAGGTGGCTATTTGTGTTTGTGTGTTTATAGTTTTTACTTGAATATTTAGTTAGTGAACCTCAAATTTTTTTTACAAAATTGGTGGTCCGCACAACTAAAAAGTTTGAGAACCGCTTGTCTAGAGTAATAAATCATTTTTGTTTGAAATTTTTGGAAGATTCCAGTGATACTAATTAATTTTTCAAATTAATTTTTCAAATCGTTCCCAAATTCAGGTAAATACTTAATAACTAATAAATGTTAAGAATGTTGTCAATTTCTTACAATTCATAACAATATATTCATTTCTGCGCACAAACGAATTTCAGGTCGGACGGGTCTATGTTTTCTAACAAGAGGTGGTTCTATGAATATGCCCATTCAGTTGTTCGTTGTCATTCGAAACGCACCATTGACTACCCCTTGTAAGAAAACATAGACCCGTCCGACCCGACACTACTTTGTGCGCAGAAATGACGCTATTATCTTCTCTTTATTTTCTTTTCTTTCTTTTTTGAATATTTTTTTTCTGTGGCCTGTTATTGGGATTTTCCTGTTTCATAATCTTACTGCTTTCTTCCCGTTGCCTATAGTCCATTCTGAAATAGTGTAGACACTATTTCAGAATGGACTATACGCAACAGGAAGAAAGCAGTAAGATTGTGAAACAGAGAATGCATTGCAATTTTCTGTCTCCATTTCTCAAAGCGCGTTTCATTTTCAGCTTGTTATTTACCGAATCCCCTGGGCACCCTGAAAAATGCCGCCCCACACTGAAGTTTTTTTTCACAATTTTGTAAATAGAACTGCAGTGTTCATAATTTTACACACATTCTTAATAATAAGAAAAAGTATTTTATTTAGATTAATTTATGAATGTTTTCACGTTCCAAATTTTGCCGCCCCTGAAAATTTGCCGCCCTGGGCACTAGTCCCTAGTGCCCCTAGTTTAAATCCAGCGCTGTGTGTAGACGGAACCACAGTCTGACTTCTTCCAATTTTATGTACTACTTTACTAAAAAACCGTGGGAGCAACTTATCAATTATGTATTGCTTAATGAAATAGGCTCTATAAATTTATCAAATTGCTTTGCGTTTTAGAAAATATATTTTTATGCTCTATTTCGCTTTTTATTAAAAGATAAAAATACTTTTATATAAAATTTAATACTCACCTTCTGTACGTTTTGAAAGATGAAAAAAAATATACAATGGGAATGTTGAATTTTGAAAAATTTATATCGACAACTAGTAACAGTTTTTAAAATGAAACTTTATTAGCTTCGTTTTTTCCGTTCTGATCAGTACTCATCGAAAAGCAGCGATGTTATGTTCATAACTATATTATAGATACATCTACATAACTAAAATCGTAGATATCGTCTACAATTTTAATTATACCTATCGTAGATATCGTCTACATAACTAATATTGTAGATATCGTCTACATAACTAATATCGTACGAATATTTAGTCGAGCAGCACATCAACTACTCATTGACCACAAACGAATGCGGAATGAATTCTATTCTATTCTATTCTATTCTATCCCTTATAATTATCATATTTAGACGCTTATTACCTTAATTGCTGAGCGTTTATAATCTACAATCTATCAATACAAATTTGTACAAAGTACATGCGTTTTGAGCCGATCTGTAATATCGTTAATACTGAATATACAGAACTCGATGTGCCGTGAGAATATCGTCATCTGTTTCAGTTCTCTTTCAGGCATCGATAATGGCCAAGAGCAATGGTATCGAATTTTCCGATATGCGCTCATTCAAGATTTTCATATTTCCCGGATAAACTGTTATAAAATACACTGCAGTATGTTCAACGTGAAATAGGTATTCCACTTTTGTATGACCTTTTGAATATGATAATACAATTATTAAGATATTGAGTATTTAAAAATACCCACTAACATTTTTTCGCCACACGTTTCGATAATTATGTTAGCATCATCAGGAAGTTTTATTCGTGTCCTGATGATGCTAACATAGTTAGCGTAATGTACGTCGAGACAACAGTGTTAGTGGTTTGATGCTTTGGTATTTTTTTAATATTTAAATATTTTTTGTAACTATTCCTGCCCTATAGTTAATAGTTTTTGAGAAAATTCGGAGCGTTGACTGAACTAAATGTTGACAGTTATTTAAAAAAAAAACTGACAGATTCAGATCGCGTGACTAAGTTAGAAATAATCCGGCAATGCCATTCTAGAAAAAAATCCCATATAGCGTCGATTTTTTCAGTCATGGTTTGACCTTAGTAATAAAAGTTTCATATATACTGAAAAAAATTATGGTTCGTTTTGGGCAGGACTGTATTTGAGAATTCAGTTTAGAGGCATGACATTGACAATTATTTTTTTTCTGTCTACAGTTCTCGTATTCTTTTAAATAATATTTTATGCCATTAATAGTAAATATGTTATGTTTTTCGAAGGAAAAAGGATCAAAACTTCTGTGTTTATTTGCGACGTTTTGTGACATTTAGTTACTTCTTCATACACAGAGAACACAGAAGTTTTGATCCTTATTCCTCCGAAAAACATATCATATTATGAATTGGTAGGTTCCGAGAGGACAGTGTGGTCCAGTGGTTAGCGTCGCGGCCTCTGAATCAGACTGCCATGGGTTCGAATCCTACCTACGCTCATGGATGTTTTGTGATGTCATTTAGTTTTAAGTGAGTTGCTATTTATTGTAAGCAAAACGCTAATGACCTAAGTTGTCGACGCGTCTATAATTTACAGTAAATATATAAAGGTAGGTTCCGAAATTTAAAATAATTAATAGTAAATTTACAGGCACACAAAAATGTTAAATTTCAGTTTTAATTATATTTTTTTTACCTTTAACAGTTTACGTTAAACTGTTGATAAATATTTTTAGTTATTGTTATTTTTTAAAATAAATGAAGAACGATTTGTTGTTTTTAGTTTTTAAAAAAGATTGTCTTTAATTTAAAATGCGATTCTTTCAGTCAATACCGTTTTTATTTTTCTTTATTGTTTACTCACTCAATTCGTCTCGTCTAAAAATAACATTTTTACAATAACTTGTATTTATCTTGTACTTCAGCTTTTTAAGAATTTATTCGAACGTTTAATTTTTTATTTTTAGTTCAAACTGGGTTATAATATGACATATATTATCTTAAAATACATATTTTAAGAAAACATACCTTCTATCTTTATAAAAAAATTCGACTGATGACCAGTCCTATACTTCCCACCTAGTAAATATTTGCAAAAAATAAACACTCTTTTTTTTTATTCTTTGACTATGCCCAAATAACCTTAGCTGTTGGTGGTCTTTAAAACACAATTTAATTTTTATTCTTTGAAGAAAGCATGGCCCTCTTTTTTGTTTGGTGATCTACTGATGGCTAACTTAATATAGCAAAAATCATGGTTACCTTGATTTACGTACAATTTTCATTTTTTTTAGTAAAATATTTTTTTTCTCGAAAACTATACATTTTAGAGAAAAAAAATATTTACATTTTTTTCATATTATAACATCTAGAATTCATTTATATTTTTTTTTACCTATGTTAATACCTGACATTTAGAACGTTTTTTTGAATATCTCAGGATCCACTGAACCGATTTGACTCAAAATCTAATCAGATCTAAGTTAAAGGCTGATAAATACAATAGAACAATCGGCATGCCCGTATGTTGTTCCGTTCTTAAGATATCGAAGGCGAAAGATTGACCACATACACACACACATACACACACACACATACACACACACATCACACACACACACACACACACACACACACACACATACAGACATCAGTCAGAAAATGATCTTAAACGATTACTAGGGTCTCAAAACGTGAAAATCTGTTAAAATCTGGAAATATTTTTTTCGGACTAAATCCATTACTTCCCTACCATAGTAGAGGTGGGAAGTAAAAATACGTAATATACATAATTATTGTTAGATTTTTTCGTTGGAGAGCAGCCAATTATATAATTGTTTCGAAACATACAGGAAAAAATCATTTTACCAACCAGTGGTCACAATCAGGATTCTAATCTGAACCTTTCCACTTTCGCGGCGGAATGAGCTTACAATACTCAATCATGACAAGCTTGTTAAACTAATATTCTCCATATATGTTTTAGAATCAATAGATTTTCACTACATGCGAGCGTCAATTCATATCTGCTAATTCAATAGCTATATGATATGAAGTGAATCCTCTGAAGCCATATATGGAGAATATTAGTTTAGCAATCTTGTCACGATTGAGTATTGTAAGCTCATTCCGCCGCGAAAGTGGAAAGGTTCAGGTTAGAATCCTGATTGTGACCACTGGTTGGTAAAATGATTTTTTCCTGTATGTTTCGAAACAATTATATAATTGGCTGCTCTCCAATGAAAAAATCTTTCAATTGCATTTCAGCCGTATAAAAAAACAATTATTATAATTATTGTTATTACAGACTGAAATTAGTTCTAACTTTAAATATTTCCAAGATAATTTAAAATATCTCATCCCTCATCCCACGTAAAGACGTATCTGCTATTTACATCACAGTTACGCCACTTCGTGAGAAGAAAATCAGGCATAAGGCGGTTGTTCGATGGCGTATCTCACTTTGTCAATTTTTGTCAGTTACGACTTTACATGAGATGACGAACGATATGTAGACGTATCTGCCATTTACACCACAATTACGCCACTTCGTGAGAAGAAAGTCAGGCTTAAGGGCGGTTGTTCGGTGGCGTATCTCACTTTTTCAATTTTTGTCAGTTACGTCTTTACGTGAGATGAGGGAAGATATTAGACGTATCTGCCATTTACACCACAGTTACTCCACTTCGTGAGAAGAAAATCAGGCATAAGAGCGGTTGTTCGATGGCGTATCTCACTTTTTCAATTTTTGTCAGTTACGTCTTTACGTGAGATGAGGGAAGATATTAGACGTATCTGCCATTTACACCTCAGTTACTCCTCTTCGTGAGAAGAAAATCAGGCATAAGAGCGGTTGTTCGATGGCGTATCTCACTTTTTCAATTTTTGTCAGTTACGACTTTACGTGAGATGAGGGACGATACGTGACGTATCTGCCATTAACACCACAATTACGCCACTTCGTGAGAAGAAAGTCATGCTTAAGGGTGGTTGTTCGGTGGCGTATCTCACTTTTTCAATTTTTGTCAGTTACGTCCTTACGTGAGATGAGGGAAGATATTAGACTTATCTGCCATTTACACCACAGTTACGCTACTTCGTAAGAAGAAAGTCAGGCTTAAGGGCGGTTGTTCGGTGGCGTATCTCACTTTTTCAATTTTTGTCAGTTACGACTTTACGTGAGATGAGGGAAGATATGTAGACGTATCTGCCATTTACACCACAATTATGCAACTGCGTGAGACGAAAGTCAGGCTTAAGGGTGGTTGTTCGGTGGCGTATCTCATTTTTTCAATTTTTGTCAGTTACGTCTTTACGTGAGATGAGGGAAGATATTAGACGTATCTGCCATTTACACCATAGTTACTCCACTTCGTGAGAAGAAAGTCAGGCTTAAGGGTGGTTGTTCGGTGGCGTATCTTACTTTTTCAATTTTTGTCAGTTACGACTTTACGTGAGATGAGGGAAGAGATTAGACGTATCTGCCATTTACACCACAGTTACTCCACTTCGTGAGAAGAAAGTGAGGCATAAGAGCAGTTGTTCGATGGCGTATCTCACTTTTTCAATTTTTGTCAGTTACGACTTTACGTGAGATGAGGGGCGATACGTGACGTATCTGTCATTTACACCACAATTACGCCACTTCGTGAGAAGAAAGTCAGGCTTAAGGGCGGTTGTTCGGTGGCGTATCTCACTTTAACTTTTTTTGTCAGTTACGTCTTTACGTGAGATGAAGAACGACATGTATTCAGCTATTCAATTATAAGTTTGGATTATCGAGGAGTTAATTTTACAATCGAAATTCGTCCATTTTTAATATATTTATGTAATATAAAAAAGTATAAAACTCTTCTTGTTATTGATATTAATTTACCATAAATAAATTCTGGATTTTATTTTATAAATTCTAGTTTTTATTCAAATTATTCTACTATTAAATCAGAATAATTTAACGAATGTATTGTTTTCTACCGTGCAGAGTTTATATAATATCCATTTTTACATAAATTTCATAAGAGCAGTTTTATATACGTGCTTTTTTATGTTTAGAAAAATGTAGTAGGTACACAAAAAGAGCTCTTCCATTAAACAACGTATATTAAAGTAAAATAACAAAATAAAATCGTATATGTACAATATAACTTCCTGATAACAATGGCGAATGGTGTTTATAATGAAAACAAAACGGAATCGTGTGGTTGATAACAATATCCGCGGTGGGGAAGTGGGACAGTGGGATCGTGGTGTTGCATTGCCCTCGCGGGTTTAAGACATTTAATGACTGACTATCTAAACACTTTCTGAACATTTACTCTTGCAGCCAACCATTATTCGGCGCCCCTGAAACGCTATAGCTTTCATTTTTGGATTGAATTATAAAGAGAAAAAAAACCTTGATATTCTGCGTGATATTGACGCTCAGATGAAAGTTTACTGAAGTATTGACTGAAATGTGTAGTCTAAAATATTTTTTTTCTCATTAAAATTCTCATAAACATTTTGAGGTCGACGCAAATTTAATAAGATATGAATTCTGTTAAAAAGTAGATATTAATATCTACTATACTTTCCGACCTCAAAAATTTTATTATTCATCTCTTTTTAGTGGCTTCTTTGAAAGTTTTTTTTTGTTAAAAAGTTTTTTATTTTTTACTTTTCAGTAGCTTTACAATACGTTGTTTGCACGTTAACCGACTTATGCCTTAATATTTGATTACTAAACTAAAAAAAGAAAACTATTGAACCAATTTTAGTCGAATTTATGTGAAGGTATGCCCTATTAAATAAAACAAGTATTATGAAAATCGGTTCACAAATGCAGGTGAAATCGGTATACATATAAAAATACGCATCAAATTGAAAACCTACTCCATTTTTGAAGTCGGTTAAAAAGTAAAATTTAAATACGGGGAGAGGGCAGTGTAGTCTAGTGGATAGCGTACTTGGTACCAGCCTCTAGACTAGACTGTCGTGGGTTCGAATCCCACCTGCGCTCATGAATGTTTTGTGATGTTATTTAGTTTTAAGTTAGTTGGTATTTAATGTAATTTAAGACGCTATAATGACCTAAGTTGTCGACGCGCCATAGATCTACAATAAATAAAATTTAAATACGGGGAGAGGGCAGTGTAGTCTAGTGGATAGCGTACTTGGTACCGGTCTCTAGACTGGACTGTCGTGGGTTCGAATTCCACCTGCGCTCATGGATGTTTTGTGATGTTATTTAGTTTTAAGTTAGTTGATATTTAATGTAATTTAAGACGCTAATGACCTCAGTTGTCGACGCGTCTATAATCTACAATAAATAAAATTAAATACGGGGAGCGTTTGAGCCGTGTCAATATTTAAGAGACAGTATAACACGATTGGCGAATGTGTTTCCATCGACGGCAACTGCATACTCAAATATTAAATGCCCCGTAAAATAATTTTACGATCGAGTCAATAGTATCGTTAAAATGGAAAATCGCTGTAGTAAAACCGGAAACACTGGCGTTAGTTGTGTAGGTAAGTCGCGTATTAACGACTCACATTTGCACTTTTTATGTCCATAAGCCTCTGTTGCCCCGGGGCCCCTGTCTACATGCGTACAGTATCGGATCGACAATATCACTATCAAAAGAAAATAAATATATCTATTAGTAAAAAAAATTTTTAGAGACAAGCTTTTATTTAAATGCACTAAAAAGGAAAAAATAATTTTTAATAATTTTGGTTCATAATTATAAAAGCGTGGGTCGTGAACTTTATGATAGTTTATTAGTCACGACCCACGCTTTTATAATTATGAACCTAAATTTATTATTAAAACTGAAAAGGAAAAAATAATTTTTAAAATTTAGGTTCATAATTATTAAAAATTATTTTTTCTTTTTTAGTGCATTTAAATAAAAGCTTGTGTCTAAAAATGTTTTTTTATTAATATATTTTATTTTGCTTATTTTAGTCTTTCAAAATTTACCCTCCTTTGACACCCGTAGGGGTTGAATTTTGAAAAATTCTTTCTTAGTGGATGCTTACGTCAGAAAAGGAACCAACTGTCCAAATTTCAAGTTTCTAGCTTCAGCGATTTGTCCTGTGCGTTGATTAGTAAAAAAAATCCTACATCCCCGTTTGAACCCCTCAGGGGCTGAATTAATTTCTAAAAACGATTTATTCATGTATTGTCATCGGGAATACATATGTGTACAAATTTCAAATCGATCGGATACGTGGAAGTCGTTCAAAACTGATTTGCAAGATTTGACCTAAACAAACACACAAACAAACTAACATACATTGCAAGTTATATAAAATTGAATGTGTGCCTCACCCACATAAGCGCACGGTCGAAGTTATACTTCATACGTTGACATTTTTGCTTTTCCCGTCAGCATTTTTAAAATTAATAATTAATCATTATTAATAAACCATCTATAATAAGTATCCAAAACCTGCTTACAAAATTACATTATTTTGGAAAGTCAAAAAATTGATTTTTAAAATTATAAAATGTATAAGAAAACGACTTTTTCCTGGGATTAAACCTAGCTAGATCGATTTTTGCCCCTTCTCCCCAAACCACTTTTCAATAAATTTCATTCAAATCGTTAGAGCCGTTTTATCCCTGTCAGCGTTACGTTAATTTTTGAGTCGAGGTACAGATGCTAATGACCTCTGTTGTCGAGCGTCTATAATTCACAATTCATTCATTCATTGAGTCGAGGTCATTCCAATTCACTAATCTCGTTAAAGAAATAAATATAACTACAAAAAATTATGAAATCAAAATGGAATTTCAATGAAAATCACTTTCCCGCTACTATAGAGTTGTACTTATTTTCTATATATAGATATATACTATATATTGAGCTTTCTGAAATTAATAAGTCTACAGTTGAATTGAAAGTTAATGGTGTTTTATTATATGCCTGTGTGTGTTCAGTATTATATTTTCTATCTTCTTTTAGATCTCACTGTCTTTGTCTGATATATTAACGATTGCTTTTCAACGAACATAAAATCAAGTATCAACATAATTTTTCATTCAACAACACTGAAAAATGTGTACAGAACTTTTATATACACAACATTTTATATTCAAAAAAATTCTATTACAATTTTAAAATATCAAAGCATCTCCATTAATTAAATTTCAGAATGAAAGAATTTTTCACCAAATTATTTCGACAATTCTTTTCATCCATTAAAGACGTGCTATAATTTTTGTTTTTAATTCATACTCCGTTTTGTTTTAAGAAATATGCACAAAACATTTTTAGTATATTATCCATGCAAATAAATAATTGTAAATTGAACGTTTCTATCTGAATGGATGTATTTATACAGGGTGACAATTTGAAAACTTACAATGGCTATATCTGAGGAGAGGACAGTGTGGTCCAGTGGTTAGCGTCGCGGCCTCTGGATCAGACTGTGGTGGGTTCGAATGCCGCCTCCGCTCATGGATATTTTGTGATGTCATTTAGTTTTAAGTTAATTATTAGGTATTTAATGTAATCAAGACGCTAATGACCTAAGTTATTGACGCGTCTATAATCTACAGTAAATAAAAAATATATCTGAGGAACCAAAAAAAATTTAAAAAACCGCTGATAACAATTTCTATAATAGGGAGGGGGAGCCAAAACTATGTAATAACTAACCTGTTTTCACTTAACCCCTTAACCCTAGCCACCCCAACTAAATAATCATTAATGGCAACCCCTTACTTGTGATACCTTATCTGAAAGCTCTTAAAAAATGCTTTTCAATGGTACCCTAGAAGCTGACATTTGATGTAATAATTGTCAGCTTTCCAAAATAAAACCATTTAAATGTGTAGTAAACTCTTAAACATTTTAGGCCTGTGTTATTTTTTATTTATTCGTTGCTGCGGAATTTTTAACTGAAAAAATTGACAAGTCTAAAAAAGTGCTGTTTTAAATATTCGGTTTTGAGGAGTTTTTATTGCTATTTTTACTTTAAGAAGCGAAACGTTTTTAGAATTGTTATTTTATGAACATTTGACTTTCTATACGTTCTAAACGAAAAACATTTTTTGTCTGCAATAATGGTGTACAATAATGAAAAATACAATTTTAATTGAATTAAATAATGTTTTATTTAATAAACCAAAAACTATTACATCGAATGTAGCTTTGTAGGGTACCATTGAAAAGCATTTTTAAGAGCTTTCAGATAAGGTATCACAAGTAGGGGGTGGCCATAGAAGATTATTTAGTTGGGGTGACTGGGGGTAAGGGAGTAAGTGAAAACAGGTTAGTTATTACATAATTTTGGTTCCCCCTCCCTATTACAGAAATTGTTTTCAGCGATTTTTTAAATCTTTTTTGGTTCCTCAGATATAGCCATTGTAAGTTTTCAAATTGTCACCCTGTATATATTCTAGGGTTATCTGAGCTCAGTACCAAATTTTTTATATTTTTCATAATTAATTAAAAATACATTCACTCATTAACCAGTTCTTAAACTTGACAACTAGTTTGTAATAAACTAACCACAAAAACGTTCATGCTTGTAAAATCTGCGCTTCTAGACCTTGGTCTGCTGCGTCTTACTGTTTTCAACCACTCCTCTCCCCCTCCGAAATATCCCTGATTTAGCTCCGAAATATACCCGATATAGCTCCGAAATTGCCCCAATATATCTCCGAAATAGCCCTGATATATCTCCAAAATACGAGTAGACTCATATAGCTCCGAAATAGTTCCGAAGTAACCCCGATATAGCTCCGAAATAGCCCCGATATAGTTCCGAAATATCCACGATATAGCTCCGAAATAGACACATATATAGCTCCGAATTTGTCCCGAAATAGTTCTGAAATAACCCCGATATAGCTCCGAAATAGCCCCGATATTGCTCTGAAATAGCCCTAATATAGCTCTGAAATAGCTCCGAAATAGCCCCGATATAGTTCCGAAATATCCCCGATATAGCTCCGAAATAGACACATATATAGCTCCGAATTAGTCCCGAAATAGTTCTGAAATAACCCCGATATAGCTCCGAAATAGCCCCGATATTGCTCTGAAATAGCCCTAATATAGCTCTGAAATAGCTCCGAAATAGCCCCGATATAGTTCCGAAATATCCCCGATATAGCTCCGAAATAGACACATATATAGCTCCGAATTAGTCCCGAAATAGTTCTGAAATAACCCCGATATAGCTCCGAAATAGCCCCGATATTGCTCTGAAATAGCCCTAATATAGCTCTGAAATAGCTCCGAAATAGCCCCGATATAGTTCCGAAATAGTCTCGAAATACAAGAAAAATGAAGTCATTTCAGAGTACGTAAGTGCGAATATTATGTCTATTAGTATTAACCACTCTGAACGGGAGTCAATGGTACTGCCAACTAAACGTACTCCTTGAGGTAGCTTTACACATACTCCTGGGATACCACAGGTTGAAGCTTTATGCTTTAAGCTGTATGAAACAATATGTGTGCCGTGTAAAGTTTTCTGTAATATACAATACATAATATTATTATACAATGTTCATGTATAACACATACATGAACAAAATCTTAATGTCGAACACGCGTCTTGATGTTGTAGTTAAGTGAAGCAACTTGGGGAAACTACGTCAATTAACGCACATATTATACAGATTAAATGATTACGCAGCTTTAATATCGTGGATAAAAGCGTCATTTAAAAATATTAACGCGTTTCTCTGTATTGTCGTTATTTTAGACGACCGAAATAAAGTGAACATTTCATTCTATTCGTGTCGCTGCTGTGTTTATTTCAGCAGAAAACAAGGTGTCTATTTTTTATTGAAGTGAAAACTTCCTTAGGCGCACTTTGCATTTTTCTGAATAGTGAACGAAAGTGAACCGTCGCGCTCGGGTCGGTGACGCTAAATCGGGTTTACTCGGCTCCACTCGGCATCAAACACGAAAAGTTATTTGTACTATGCTGGTAATAAATTTTTTGTAGTTTATAATTGCGCTAATAGGTGACACTAAGACTTAATTGAAAAGGTATTTATCATGGTATGTTGGTAACAGGTTATTTGTAGTTCATAGGTGCGCTAATAGCTATGACACTAAAACTTAATTGAAAAGATATTTTTCGGAAAAATTAAAATGTTAAAAAAGTTTCCCATTTTAACGGTTGATATTTTGTGCTAAATTTTGTTTAGCTAGGTGTATCTAGCAGTAAATTGTCAAAACGTAATTTTTGTGAAATTTGACACTGCAAGAGCTCATCGTGAGAAACCTATCACGTGATATTTTCATATATAAATAATAATAAATATATAATAACGCCGTCTATCTGTCTTCT
This sequence comes from Mongoloraphidia duomilia, assembly GCA_039654895.1. Classification (NCBI taxonomy): domain Eukaryota; kingdom Metazoa; phylum Arthropoda; class Insecta; order Raphidioptera; family Raphidiidae; genus Mongoloraphidia; species Mongoloraphidia duomilia. Next base: position 15,581,312 of record CM077520.1, read on the forward strand.
TTTGTTATTATTTTTGAACCTAATTATAAAATTTACAATAAAAAAGAGTGTGTGTGTACTTATGTACGCACGTCAGAAGTTATACTCCTTTGGCGTAACAAAACAAAAATAACTCCAAACATTTTATCCCGCGTGCCAGTACTAAACCTTTGTAAAAAAGACTATAAAATAAATAAAATCAATAAATTAATTTAATTTAATAAATATTTAATAAATTATTAATTTATTAAAAATATTCATTTATTATATTTATATCTATCTAATTATTTATTAAAAAAAAGCATGTTTGTGTTGAGATTCGAACCCGAGACCTATTGCGTATGACGTGGCGGTGCTATCCGTTACGTTACGTACATCTTATTTAGCAGTGCTATATAATTGGTGATATCTAGTATTTACTAAATAAAAATGTAAACAGTCGGATGTTGGAGTACGAACTCATATTTAACGAGAGCGGCATAATAAAGCGTTTGTATAGCAATAGCTTTTATTAATGTTATTCAAAACTGAAAATGCTCTTGTCACATTGTGACTAGTGATAATAAGCTATTATAATCATGAACTTCCGACTAACTTCATGGTGTTACTATCGACTAACTTCATGGTGTTACTACCGGCTAACTTCATAGTGTAAAACGTAAAAATTCACTCTCATCATTTTCCCATAACGCGCGAAAAGAAGTATAACTTCAAAAAGATTGCAAACAAATAAACGATTCGAAACATTTTGGTGACTTCTGTAAACTATTCCAGCATAATTTTTGCACAGCAATGTGGCACGGTACAATTCAAAGACCAAGATAAAATTCTAACATATAATTTATTTTGTTCGAATTTTAATGTATTACGTCGGTTTTATTCGTAGTCTAAAATTAAGAACTTCATTTTACCTGTAGGCAGGGGGAGAGCTACCTTTATGTTTTATCTATAATCTAAATATCATACCGGTATTTCCGTAAACGTCCGTAGGTAGAGTAGGTACACCCAACATTCGTATAGCGGCGGAGAGCGAACAAATGTGCGTCCCGCTACCGTCTCTAGCGTCCCGATAGTCGCACATCTAGTCGACGCCGCTTAGTGATCAAATTCTCAGTAACAGGGCTGCTAAAAATAACAGAATTATTTTTAATGTCACCAACTGTTTAGTTTATCTGAGCCCAGTAGAGACACAATACCATAAGAATGGCACCGAGACATCATCACTCGACAACGGCTATTGTTCCGGTGTCCGCCCACTTGAACTCCTGTTCAGGTCTCCACCCACTTGAACTCATACACGCCGTCTATGGTAAAAACCATTAGAGAGCAGCAGAGAGGGCAACGGTTGTCAATCAGACAGTCCGTTGATAAGTGACGGCGGTGCTTTGCCACCAATAGACTGATAATGTCACTGTGTCGTTCTAAGAATAATCGAGATATATCAATTAATATTTTCAATTTAATATTACTTCTAACTGAACGTCCGGTTTATGCTTTAATCAGTTGTTAAGCTAGAACCTGTGAACTGAGGATTTAAATTGTGAATAATAGATGAAATAAAAAAATAAAATCGATCAGTGATCTTTAACATAAGGATTTACATAGATTATAGATTTAATATACCCAATGCTTCCACCACAACATTATATCTAAAACCCGGTACCTCCGCCACAATATTGTGCAAATAAAATGTTGTATTTTTTTTAATAAAAATCAGACATTTATTTTTTTAATTATTTAATAGGTATATACTTTGGTCATTTTGAGTTAATGTTCTGTTCGAGAAATTATTTTAAAATTTTTCAAAACCAAAGTTTAAAATTAATCTCAAGTAAAACAGGCAATGAAATGAAAGTACAGTGAAATCACTAATAAATATTAGTGATTTCACTATACTTTCATTTCATTGGCTGAATCTATTTATTTCTAAATGAACAAGAATAGTTTCTGAAATTGGTCCTGAGACGAATTGATTTTCCATCCCTGTCCAACTTGACACCGGGTTGTATATATGAGAAGATACAACTAGACAAAGACAGCTTCTACGTAATGTGTGCGCGTGAGGGTGAGAAGTATAGAGGATCGGTTGTGTTGTACGGCCCCGAGACGAAGGGGGAAGAAGAGAGAGGAACGCATAGAAGCGGCCGGTCTGCTGCCGGTGGTGTTTGGGCCGCCGCCCTCCGGTGGTGCTCAGGATTTTAATTAATTCCCACAGAGTATGATGAATAATGACTTAATCTTGCGGTGGCGCTCCAACCGGCCTGTCATAAAAACACCGAGATTTACGTCACATTGTTATAAAATAACACGTGACCTAATCTATTTACGTTTCTACTCGTGCAATGTGAAGCGAGCGAAATGAGTTGTCTCGGCGTTCAATATGTCGGGACGCGTTCAATATGTCGGGCTTAAAAAAACGTTTATTGGATTAAATATTTAAATTCGGATTAATTGTTTTTTTTTAACGAGCTAACGTCCTTTGATATTTTTGCTTTAAGGGATTACCTACTTCACATGAAATCACATTCAATTCTGTAATATTTTTATAATTAGAGAAGCTATCAATATAATTTAAATAGATAGATAAGATTTATTTGTTTAAATACCACAGCTATGTAGCAGAACATGATGTTCTGCTACTTATTTGACGATGTTCTGAACATCGTCAAATAATTAATATATACAAGTACTAAGGCTAAACATATAAGTTTAAGATTAAATAAAAGAGAAATCTTCTACTAATATCACCAGAATGCATACTCAAGTAAAGAATAGCATTTTTTTAATTTGAAAATTTTGTTTCATTTTTAATCTGGAAGCTTATTGCAGAAACGAATGCTAGTTGAAACTTTCTTATATTTTTTACGGATTCACTTACTCTTGTATGAAAATATTAAATCCGCTGAAAGATAAATTTCAAAGGAATTTGACCTTTTTGTAGTATTTTTCACATCAAATTAATTTGTCTGCAAACAGCGGAATGTGGTGTTTTTATGCAGTGTTGCTTTCACTTTCTTAATATGTCTTTTTTTAGAACTATTCAGGTTCTCAGAATCATTATTAAATTTTGTAGTATGTGATATTTCATGAATTCTGTTTAAATTTTTTGTAAGAAAGAAACATTTGGAATAAAAACTTTTATAACTATGATAATATTATTACAATTTATTAGTAATTTATTAATTTTTAAAATTATTAATGAATAATCAATAATCAATATGTTTATATTTTATCTGAAACCTACATTGTGATTCTGAACCGTCAACTTGTTATACAGTAACAACGAACCTTAAAGTTACTTGAGAAATACACGGAAAGGTTGAAAAGCAGTATGAAGTTATGAAACATTGTTTGAAAATTAAAAAAATGAATTATAGACATTCATAACCTCAAATGTTCAACGAGTATAATTTTACAATCTCTCTCTTTCTAAAAAATAACTTATAATGTCAGTTATATTCATATTGCTGTACCTCAAAAGTATTTTTTCAATTTCAAATGATTTATCGTTATATTTTAAATTGATTAAAATTTTATTCCGTAAAAAAATCTTGAATTATGCAAAACAAATAACAGGTGAATTTAGTTTTGTTTTAGTTTGTTTACGAGGCAATCTTATTTAAATATTTAACGTTACGTTTGTAGCAATTACCTGAAATATTGTGCTTTAAAAAATACGTATTTTATTCATTTCGTCGTAACATACAAGCGCTCTGTATGTACTCATTGCATTACATACATATACATTTATAGGCTGGGTCAAAATCATGGTAATAGTTATTTATGTAACTTATCGGGAAGGTGACATTTTTTTTTTTTATACCTTTATTTCTGTATTACTACATGTGTAGTGTAGAAAACGTTATTGCAAAATACATATGATACATATTATAAGAAATAAAAATAATTAAGTTCTCTTGGTTAAGTTACACAAGAAAATTTCGTCAATACTATAAAAATTATGACATAGCAACACATCTTTGAGCTCATTTTTGAACCTGTGTAGGCTTAGATTTTTAATTGAAAGAGGCAGATGATTAAATATTTCTATAATAATGTTCATGGAGTCTTTGTTGACGGTGAGAAAAGTTGTTATGTAGTGGTTTTTAATTCGGGTACTGTATTCATGATGGCGTAAATTGTTCATAAAAAGCTGCGGATATTTTTTGCAGAAGATATAGCATTCTCATTTTGCTGTACGAGACGTGCATATTTTTAGTATAGACGTTATTTGACCTCACTTGTCGAGCGTCTATAGCCGAAGTGCTAGTCGAAACGAAAAACACGCCGTGTTAATAGAAAAAATCACTTTCTGATCTATTTTATGTGCGATTAATTAAGACAGTAGAATTTAAAATTCTCCAATAGCAGTAGAAAAATTGATGTCAGTACTTTATAATCATTTATAGTTGGGATATAATGGTCGTCATTTTTATCTGATCAACAAACTTCATTTAAAGTCTAACTCTAAATCTAACTCCAAATCTAATTTCCACAAAGAACGGCTTAGTATTTACGGTACAGAATCTCACAGATCGAATCTGATGTACTCCTGCCAAAATTCGTTTTTTGTTCCCTTTATTATTTTATTTTCTATGCTTCCCGGGAAACACAATATATTGAAAGCTCAACCAATTCACTGCGATCACCTCAGACAGCACAGCCATCCGAACTTATTTAAATAATAGTTATTCAATACTTAGATACTAAATTAATAGAACATTGTATCAACCATGATACAATTATACCACCCCCTCGGAGGCGACCAAACACAAACGGTTCAACAAGCTTAACTATACGAGCTGTGACAGACTGAAATTTCTGTACTGACAGATGCTAAATCACATTTTTTTTTTTTTAACTACAACCTTTTAGCTGCTCTACATGGGACCGAAAGAGTTCTCCAGAAACCGGATCCTGTAATACCACACTCACTGGACTTGTGAACTCTACAATAACACGGGGTTGACTATACCTAGCTAGAAACTTTAGATGGAATTGAGGACGCGTCTTGGTATAATGTAGCTTCTGAACTACTTTATCTCCCACTTGAAACTTTGACGTTAAGGTGCGATTTTTATTATATTGTCTGGCCTGTCTATCGTGGGCTTGAGTCAACATACGCTTGACATTTTCTACTGACGGAATTTCGGGATTTTCCCACAACACATCGATTGGAGATTTCAAATCTATAGGCAACTTTATTTCGCGAGACAGAAAAACCTTACACGGTAATTCTTTTATACTGTCGTGAAACGAGGTATTATTGCTGAACGAAATATGATCGAGCAGAAGGTCCCAATTTAAATGATTTTGGAATTGTTGCTCTAGCAGAATGGACAAGGTGGACCTTACATTTCTAATCACACGTTCGACAGCATTACTAGAGGGATGATAAGGGGAGGTTCGAATAGTATGAGAACCCCAAGAGGCACAGAATTCTTGGAACTTGTTCGATTGAAAGTAAGTCGCGTTATCAGTCACCAAATGCTTCGGTGCTCCATAGGTAGTAAACACTTTATGCAAACATTTTATTATAGACGCGGCACTCGAATCGGGAATAGCAAACAATATCAGCCATTTACTAAAACTGTCGACAATCAACAATACAAATTTATTACCTGAGGCGGACGGAATCAACGGGCCCATCAAATCGATGTAAAGTTTGTCCCAGACAGCAATTGGAACTGTAGAACTCTGTACGACTTTATCCGGATGAACATCTGGTTTATGACGCAAACATAGATCACAACCTTTTACTGAATTCCGAATGTCAACGAACATTTTCGGCCACCAAAATCTTCTCGCAATGGCACGAAATGTTTTTGAAATTCCCGGGTGACCACCTATCGGAGAGTTGTGAAACTCTTTTATAATCGAGGAACGGGCTACTCCGGGCACGAACAGACGCTGAAGGCGTCTTCGACCGACACACCGGTACACATAATTGTCATTTAGCACAAAGTTTCGGGTTTCATTGTCAACAACGTTTTTACGAAGCTGTGCACGAATCGTTCTTATTTCACGATCCTTGTCTTGCAATCTTTTCAGGTCCTGTTGGAAACCTGAATTTTCTGCAACGGGTTCCATAACATTCAGAACCGGTTCTTGAGGAGTCTTAATATCGGTGACTAGTCGAGTGAGACAGTCTGCAGTCACATTTTCTTTCCCTCGTATGTGCTGAACCTCGAATTCGAATCGGCTAAGGCGTAACAGCCAACGGCCTACTCGGCCCAGGTTACGTGGATGTTCCATCAGCCAACGAAGACAGGCACTGTCGGTCTGTAAAGTGAACTTTTGGTGTGACAGATAGGAGCGGAACTTCTCCATAGCCCATATGCAGCTCAACGCCTCTTGTTCAAACGTACAGTAACGAGACTCGGCTGCACTCAACCGACGACTCGCATATTGAATAGGGTGTAGTCCGTCTTCAAATTCTTGCAGTAACACGCACCCTACATGGGTACTGCTGGCATCTGTTTGTAGAACGAAGTTTTTTGTAAAATCCGGAAAACGGAGCACTGGGGGCGAACTTAAACACACTTTTAAGTTCTCAAAACAACTTAATTGATTTTCGCCGAAAATAAACTTAGCCCCCTTTTTTCGCAAATCATTTAATGGCGCGACAATTTGTGCATAGTCTGGTATAAACTTGGAATAATAGTTTATCAGCCCTACAAAGCTTTGTAATTGTTTTAAGTTTTTAGGAACTGGTAAGTCTTTGATAGCTTGTACCTTTTCGACGTCAACACTGAGTCCAGACGCGGAAACACAATGACCTAAAAATTTCAATTCTGATCGGCCAAATTTTACCTTTCCAGGATTCACTGTTAAACCGGATTCTCGCAGACGCCGGAGGGCCTCTCGCACGTGCTTGACATGAGAATCATAGTCCGGGCTGTAAATTAACAAATCGTCAAAGAATACGATTACACTTTTATATCGGAGGTCTGCAAAAATGTCAAACATAAGACGATTTAAGGCACTCGGTGAAATTGAGAGTCCAAACGGAGCTTTATGAAAGCGCCATTGGCCTTCAGGCGTAACAAATGAAGTGACGTTCTTCGATTCTTCAGAGAGTTCGATTTGATAGAACGCACTGTTTAAATCTAATGAGGTAAACACTTTGGCGCCGCGTAGGCACTGGAATATATGTTCGATAGCGGGGACGGGAAATGAATCCATAATCACTTTTTTATTTAACAGTCTATAGTCAATGCATAAACGAAATTCGCCGCTTGGTTTCTTAACGAGAAAAGCCGGAGCGGCATACGCTGACTTGGACGGTGAAATAACATTTTTCGACAACAATGTCTCGATGTGTTCTCGCATGACCTGGGCTTGCGGCGGACTGAGCGGGTACGGAGCTCTTCTTACCGGAACAAAATCAGACAGGTTTATTTTGTATGTAAAATTTTTCGCCTGACCAAGTCGATCTGTCAAAACATCAGAAAAATCATTACAAATGCGCTGAAAGTCTGCTTCAGGGCGCTCGATCTGTTGAACGGATCCCATCCTTTGAACGTTTACTCTTGAATCCGGCAATGGTAAAAAGGGAATCTTCACTTCGGGGGCGAACAGGAAATCCAGGTTGTTATCGACGCAATTCACCGAAGCCCCCATATGCTTCAGTGTGCGATAACCCACAATAATCGGATATGACAATTTATCCAAAACATTAAACTTTAACTTCCACGACAGTGTAGATAATTTGGATTGTAGAACCAGGGCTTCTTTAGACTCGGAAATCGAACCATTTGCTAGACGTGCATATGTCAACTCAGGATAACTTTGTCCTAGTTTCATCTTTAACAAGTAATCGGCTACATCTTTGCTAATAAAATTGTCAGACGACCCTGTATCTACCAGCGCTGATGCTCTAATGAACTTAAAATAAATCGGAACTATCGGAACTACCGAAATACCTGGGCGATAAAAACAATCCGAACTGGAACGGGAACTAATCGAACTAAACTCAGTATCACACGGATTTCTAGCCGGTACCTTATCTAACTTACAATCTAAAACATGTCGACCATGATACTGAACAACAGGGGCGTCAACGGATTCAAAACTCGAAACTGAACCCGCGACCTTAAAATTATTTTGTGGCATTATATTGCAATGTTGACTGAATGGAATGTACTCAGTCAAGTTATTACGGTGAATTTTGATAACATTGTCTCAGTTATTTTTCGGCAAAATCGCCCTCGGGTCTGAATTTTCCCGAGCGGGTCTAACCGGACAGTCCGCGATACGATGACCAGGCTGTCTGCAATAATAACATCCCGGACGACTTACATTAGAGACTACAGTAGGTTGGCAGATCGCAGCCTCTCTGGACCGCTGACGCGAAATTACACGAAATTGATTCGCCATTCTTTTCAACCTAACTAATGTATCGGGCGGATCACGGTATTGCATATAATCGAAAGTGTAACTATTTTGTTTTATCCAAAGTCGGGCCACCAGTTCGACTTCGGACAAGGCGGAACCAAAAAGTGGAATATATTTCTCGACATCCTCTATGAAATCAATGTAGTCCTCATCTGGACCTTGTTTTCTATTAATAAATTGTTCCGACAGCATAGCCCTATCGATAGGGGTCAAATATGTATTCAATAAGTCCTCTCTGACCTGAAGCCACGTTTGCGAAGGAGTGAGTTTCCGTAGCCACCATTCTCGCAGAGAAGCCTTAACTTTAAAGGTCAAGTATTTAAGTAATCTAAGTGGGGATATCAGAGGGGCACTCCCTATTATGTCTACTTCTACTATAAACTTAATTAATGTCTCTAAATTTGAACCGTTTATTTCAGGTACGTTTATTAAAATGTCTTTCATTTCATGATCCGCGAACCGACTGTCTGATGAAACCGCAGTAAGTTGATCGAACTTACCTGAACTGCGCTCAGTAGCATCGGCACGATTCACTGGGATTTCCATAAAGGTCACGTCAGGATCGAAGATTCCCGCCGGCGTTTCAGGAACAACAAGGCGATTCACCTCCATTACGGCAACCACTATCGACACCTCCGCGGACCTGTAGACGATTCACCCGACCACAGCGAACGTTGGACGTGCAGCCTACTATGCTCACCAGGCGACAACGAAAACAACTACGCTCTGCTACCAATTGATACCGCCGCCACTTGTGGGGAAGGCGGTCGCTCGTAGATCTTTTGTTTCGAAGTACCTAGTAAGAAAAAAAGAACGGGAGAGAAGGGAAATAGAAGATTGGGTTATTATGGATGGATAGTTGGGCCCATATTTTGAAAGTGACAGAGAAATAATAACCCCGTATTCTCCTATTTCACTTTATAAAAAATAAATCAATTTCAGACAAATTATTATAAACTATATTTACTTGTGAAAACATGTAGTCGTAAAATTATTGTTATTATTATTATTGTTAATTAAGTTACTAAATTATTATAATAATTACTATACAGTTACCGACAATAATTAAAGTCTAACTCTAAATCTTGCATTTTTACTGTCGCTATCTGCAATATACGACAAAATACATGTTGTCGAGCGTCTATAATCCACAATTCAATTCGATAAAATATATCTGCACATAACAACTACAAATCGTCTGAAAAAAGGAACAACAAAATCAAAAAATCCTATTTTTTATACATCGCACAAAAAATATTGTTTTTTTTTTTAAACACTTACCTGTGAGCTGCCAAGGAGGACACTGTTATGTATTTGATGATGTTTTGAATTAAAACTCATACTTAATAACATAAACTTTATTCTATCAGATTTGATATTCGAATGAATTATTTTTTACAATATAAAAATGTTTAACTTAAACTAATTACATAATAGTTTTAACAATGTCATTTCACATTACATAAGTATAATTCTTATTTTAAATCTCTACATTATCTATATACAACAGACACTTCGACCGCTGCCACATCGCCTTTGAAAATCATAAAATGTCTACCGCAGTTGTAGACAAAACGTCAGGTAGAAATGCCATTGGACCGCGGACTACAAGTTCAGAAAGTATAAAGATTTCGAACAACACTGACCGTGAAAGCCTACACACTTGGCTATCCGAAAATATCATTCAACAAGCCGTGAGGTGGGTCGTTTATTAGGACTAAAGTGCGACCCTTGAGGTCCACACGACGAACTTCCCAGTTTGATAAATAGGTATTTAATAAAAATAATTAAATTAGATATTACACAGAAAAGTAATCATTTTAATCATTAAAACATAATTATTATTTATTTTTAACAATAAATAAAAAAAAAACAATACGGCTGAACCGATTTTTATAAAATTTATGTCGGATCAAAATGACGTTAACACGCCTCGATTGACACCCTTTCGAAGTCGATATCATTTTTCATTCTCGAGATTTCGTCTTAGAAAGAAATGGACACATACGTACATACGTATACACACACACACACAGACATCTTTCTAAAAATAGTGTAAAAATAGTGTAGTGACCTTGAAACATAAAAATTTATTTTACATTTTGATTTCGATTTTCGGACCCATTACAATAACTTCCAATGGGAATTAATAATTGAGCCTAACAAATTCTTGATCTGTCGGTAGAAAGATACTTTTGGGTCACTCTGTACACTGTTACATTTAAATGTCAGATTAAAGTATTTTAAAACACGTGGTGGCGCTACGTATGCATGTGCCTTAATATTTGCATTTTATTCACGAGCATTCGCGTAAAATTATGGAAATTCTTTACTGCGAATTTACGTTGTGTTTTTTATTCTGTCCCAGAAAATTTTGCTGTCGTTTATATATTTTAATTCCGTTTGATATTCGTATTCTGTGTCTTACTGAAGCTTACTGCCTTTATTACCTATTCTCTTTTAGAAATTTAAACTTCAGATCATGCAAAAATACTTAAAAAAAGCGGCTTGGTGTGTGGGTAAAACCACACTGCTAACTTCTCACTGGATGCCCCTAGTTTTTTTTTTGTATTAAAAAAAATGTTTGCAAATCTATTCAGGAGTTCATTATTTAATTATGTGCCGAATGAAATTGATCCGAATCATTTTTTGTTCTCGAGGTATGCGAAACGAAATAAAGTTCACCTACGTACGAACATACGTACACACACACAAACATCTTTCTAAAAACAGTAAAAATTTATTTTAAACACTGAGCATAAACCGACATACAATAACGTAGAAGAGAGTCACACTTCCTTATCTATGAAAATTAGAGATTCAGCGCAAAGTAATTTGTGCATATTTAAGAGGCCGATAAAAATTACTAGAAAATTATAGCGAATGATGTGCGGAACCCTCGGTGCATGACGTACGCTCGTGCTTGACCGGTTATTTTTTTTGCAAGTTTAAATCCTCTTTAAGACGATCCATGTGGTGGAGCCATTCAGGAGGCGTATACACTAGCAGTAGCCTGCAACAAATGTATTAAATATTTTAAAACAGCTAATGGAATATGAAATGGTGGTTTCCAAGTACACGTAACACACCTATATATACATAGAATAAGCACATTATATATTATATTTGTGGTCTCAAAACAAAATGAGTTACGTCGATTTTCTAGTAATTTTTTTTTCTACTAATTCAGGTCAGTTACCTTCAGTAGCGAGTATGTTTCTACTCTGTAATTTGTACTAATATTAATTACACTACTAATATTAATATTAATACTAATATTAATACACTACTCACTCGCTTCGCTCGTTCGCTTGAATATTGTAATTACATTACTCACTTACTTCCATCGTTCGCTATATATATAAACTTTCGGTGAAAAATTATCTAACTGATGGTGAAAACCGCATCAAAATCTGTTGCGTGGTTTAAGAATTACATTACTCACTCGCTACGCTCGTTCGCTATACATATAAACCTTCCGGGAACAATTCCGTCATACATGATTTTTGCATAACTTTAACCGTTTACGCAGCGCACGCAACAGAAGCTCTCAAAAGGAATAATTTTTCCCGTTTTTGCAACATTTTTCATTGATGCTCCGCTCCTATTGGTCGTAGCGTGATATTATATAGCCTATAGCCTTCCTCGATAAATGGGCTATCTAACAAAAAACATTTTTTTCAAATCGGACTGGTAGTTCCTGAGATTAGTGCGTTCAACCAAACAACTAGATATAGATAGATTGAAATTTGAAAAACAGGAAAAAAATTATGAAAACGGAAAAGTCGCTCTTCTAGTCGTTAGAACTTTACAATTACAGACTAAGTTACGATTTGGTTTATTTTTATTAAAGTTATTAACTTCTGTATAAATCATTAAAAACATGACTCTCTCATGATGTGGACTTTGTAGGCGCGTTACTATATATACGAACACATCGATCTATACCCAGTAGTGCTTCTATTGTACAAAGTTCAGAATTTACCAATTTTATAATATTAGTTTAGATTTTGTATGTATGTGGAAGCAAATACATATTTTACTTTACTTTATACTGGACCTAAATCAAAAGGACAAGGGGTACAGTAAATACGATTGTGCTGCAACCGACGACGTAGAACTACTTCTATAGTTTAATAATGACGTCACATCTGTAAAAAAATATTAACATGACGTGCATGATACAAAACACAAACAAACTATGGTAATTCGCGTTACATTTTTGTAACGCATCATTTTTTCTATATACCGCCGGGAAAGAAAAGTAGATCGACGTCAAAAAATATACAAAAATTTGAGTCGACTTCAAAAAGAAATCAGAAGAATCGGCGGAAAAGGATGAAATAATTTTCCCTTAGTTTTACTTTTTACACAGACGCTGGTGAGCTCAGCTATTGAGCGTCTATAATCTACAATCTTATCCTTAGTTTTAAAATCATCATCTCCCTACAACTTGAAGTTGGCTCAATTATGTCTCTATATTTAGCCATAGCTGTTTATTTACGCCGACTTTAAGTGTAGGAGGGAGAAAAATTATTTTATCGTTTTGAGAAGTAATTTGATTCCTTTTTTTTGAAGTCAGTTCAATATTTTTTAAAATAAAAACACAAACACTTGAAAAAATCTGCACATTTATTAATCTCAACGATCGTTTCAGGTTTCTAACCCATCATCACGATTCAAGATGATGGGCTACAAGCCAGAAACGATCGTTCAGATTAAGAAATGTGTACAATTTTTCAAGCATTTGTGTATTTATTTTATTCAATCATGTTGTACAAAGTGCCTAGCGATAATTCTATTGAAATCACAATATTTTTTAATTAGTTTTATTTCGCATTTTTTAGTTCCCTTCCTGAATGTATTTTGTATAAAACGATTATTAAATTATTATCATTTGCAGAACGTATAGACACTAAAATTTTATCCCACGTCAAAAAAAGTGGGTGCTTGTACTTATGTACCCGTGTTAGAAGTTATACTTCTTTGGCTCGATTAAAAACTAATTTTTAATTTGCATGCAAAGAATTTTTTGAAATAAAATAATAAAAAACAAGATTTGTTTATATGGTAACTATGGAAATTAATCCTGTTAATTTTGAAGTCACAGTTGTAAAATTCATTTTCATCATTTTTTTCATAACGCGTTTTATGAAGTATAACTTCAAAAATCTAAAATGGTATGCTGGATCAATACTGTAATCCAAATAACGGACTCGCCATTATCAAACACATGACGTGATCCATTCTGCCTTACGACCACACATATATTATATACTGCAGTATACATAAAGTCTTCTTCTTCTTCTAAACTTCCAAGTGGGTAATGAATTATTATTTTAGACTTTACAAGTGAAACTTCTTCCTATAAATATTTGAAGAAACCTTCTTCCAAAACCGATCCCAAAGCTTACTGGTGTTTACAAGACTTACAACACGGAACTGCACAAATCCATTTGCGCAAACATACACAAACACATACACACCAACACACGTGCATGTATGGTGTACTGCAGGGCTCAACAGTGAGTCCCACATATTTTCTACATGCATAAGTATTTACTTAGATAGAAGTAAATCTGCTATGGGTTCGGAGTAGCAGTGAAGTTGTAACTTTACACTAGATCTATTATTATGTAGATAGCCATTCGCAGGCCCGGAATGAAGACCGATCTTCTCTATTCCAATAAATTGGAGCGCTTACAAAGTTTAATGTTTGCATTATTTTTAGTGTATGTGAACGAGAGAAGGCTCAAAAGTATATCGGTGAGAGAGAGAGTTTCAGTTCGACTGTGTAGTCTTAATTTTGTAGAAAACGTATTTAATTTGTGCACATTTGAGCTAGTAGAACCCTGTTGAGCTCCATGTGTTAAAATAAATGGGAGATATTGGCTATTGCAGCACGAAGTATATACGAAGAGTAACTAGTGTAAAGCCACCTCAGGGGTTATGATATTATGTATGTATCTTAGCTGCTATGGAGTGTGTGCTATATTACTACTATATTCTTGCATATTGGCCGCTAAGAAGCAGTCAGGGTGTTGGATATCGTGCGAACGGTTGCTCTATGGATCCCTCAGGCTCTAATCAACCAGGGCTGGGCAAAAATATTCCCGTAACATTTTTTACACACTCACTTTTCCAATCGCTGAATGAAATTAAATTATTTGGATTCAAGAAATTTCTACTAATGTTATAAATGCGAAAGTTTGTGTGTGTGACCGTTTGTTACCACTCAGCTTCGTAACGGCTGAACGGATTTTCATGAAATTTGGTATATATAGTTACTTTAGGTCCTGGAATAGGACATAGGGTACTTTTCATCCCAGAAAAATGTTTAGTTGTCTAAATTTTTGATCATTTAATTTTTTCATCTATCTTTTCTTATTTTAATGTTGCTTTTTAATTAACGACTACACCGATTTTTTGAAGTCAAAACTTCCGTAGGCGCTCTTTGCCTGGGCTGTTAACAACAGTGATGTGAAACGCACCCGACGGTGGCAATCGGGGCTACTCGGCTCAAACACAAACACGTATTTGCAATATGCTGGTAATAGTATGTAGTTCATGAGTGTGCTAATAGATGACACTAAAAACTTAATACGAGTAAAAAGTTATTTGTAGTTCACAAGTGCACTAACAGATGACACTAAAAGATATATTTTGTAGTTCACAAGTGCGCTAACATATGACACTAAAACTTAATATTATCGTTAAGGTATTATATTCATTAAATTTAATTATATAGGCCGTTTTTAATATATTTATGATTAAACTGTGTGTTTAAAAAATTATATATATTTTAAAATTAGAAAATCTGAAGTTTTCACTTCTGTCGTGTGGTCAGAAGCACACACCCATTTTTTTTTATTAAACTTGGTATATTATCAGATAGTAGCCAAACAGATAGTAATTTCCATAAAAATCAACATAACTAAGAAAGAATCTGCGCGGGAAAAATCGACGCTGATCCGAGCGAAACTTATGATCTCTCTATTCATCTATCTCTCTATCTGAAATGTCGAGACAAAGGTTTGTACTGCATTATGTATTTGCAAAAAGTTTGACAAGCTTATGTACCGGTTATTACGAGACAGATATTCCCCATCCATCGGGAACATAAAGAAGGACGCATCCTCTTGCTTTCCGAAGGCAGACCATTAACCTGGATGGATATAATACAAGACCTTCCATAAGTGCACATGCATATAACCAGACCCACGTATATGTAGGTATAGGTGTGTGTATATAGGTAAAGGCAATCCCTAATCACTAGTGGTTGGTTTCAAGACTTACTTACATGTGTATATACTCCTTGTCTATATATCCGCAATGGTGAACGGTGAATAGAAAACTTTACGTAAACTACTTACCTAACGGCCGCCATTAGCTCTTCCGCATTTTGTATACTCTGTATAAATAATGGGCTATTTGGGCGCCTTGAAGTGCTAAATAATAATACGTTATCGTATTAAATATGCATGTCCATAAAATGGATTTAATAAGACTTACTCTCAGGATATTAAAAAAAAATTGCTCTCGTTTTTCGTACACTAAAATATTGAAAGGTTTTATCATAGTTTGGGGATCGTTATGTGAGGTACTAACTACGAAACTATTAACGACCACTATTCGAATATAATATATATATTTGCTCATAATACAAAACTATTCGAATATAATATATATATTTGCTCATAATACAACGCCTAAATCAGACGCTAATGACCTCTGTTGTCGAGCGTCTATAATTCAAAATTCAATTCACTTACGGCACTACAAACAGAAATGTTTACGAGTACAAGCGAGCGACGAAGTGCCACTCGGGCTGGAATCGAACGCGATGCACTAATTGATGTTGGTTAGTCGACGGCTGAAACTGAAAAGAGAAGCTGCTTGTGTTTGACCTTTGGTTTTCTCAACCCAGGCCTGTGTCCCAACGCATGCGTAGCTTAAGAGTTGGATTAGCTTAAGTCTCTGCGCGTGCGTGGGAGCGGTGTGACCTGAGTAAACCAGTGGCGTAGTCGCCACAATAGAAAATGTCTTAGAGAAAATCCACTTAGGTATAGGGTTGCCAGGTGTACGGTTTTAGCCGAACATGTCTGGTTTTTTACTGTCGTGACCGACCAAATAAATACAAATCCAGCCTGTCCGGCTTTTGTTAGGCTTTTTAGCGATGAAGTAGAGAGCGCACAACAAAGGCCCGTTCCAAGCTAATGACGTAAGCGCGAGAAATAAGTATAAGGAGGAATAAGAAGACATAAAGGCTATTTACTGATTGTGTTTTTAGTTTAAGTACGTTTAAGGTTGATCTCGCAAAAAACTGACTGTAATTGATTATTAATAAACGATTAAAAATATCCAACTGATACATTTTTAGAGTGTTAGGTCTCCAAGTCACTATATGAATAATAAGAAGTATTAGAAATACCTTGTATTTTGGTGACCGTCTTGTGACTTCATGTGTTGTTAACACGACGCGTTTCAGCAACGAGTTACCATCTTCAGGTGTTAACAACACATGAAGTCACAAGACGGAAACCAAAATACAAGGTATTTCTAATACTTCGTATTATCCAACTGACTCTATTTCTATTTAAAATAGGTAATCCGGCGTTTAAGGCAATATGTCCGGATAAATATAACGCCGAGTCCGGCTTTTCATTTTTGGACCTGGCAACCCTACTTAAGTATAGATAGATAGATAGATATATTCTGGTATTATGATTTTTTTATTTATTTATTGTAGATTATAGACGCGTCGACAACTTAGGTCATTAGCGTCTTGATTACATTAAATAACAACTCTCTTAAAACTAAATTACATCACAAAACATCCATGAGCGAAGGTGGGATTCGATTCCACGACAGTGTGATCTAACGCTAACCACTGGACCACACTGTCCTCGGGTATTATGATTCAAATTCAAACAGAACGGCTGCAGGACATGCATAATATTACATTCGTATATTAATTGTCATTCATCAAGAAAACTTTTAGAGGATTTCCTAAAAAACTTCTCTGTAATTTATTTTCGTATTTATATATGGATGAATTTCAAGCAAAGAATTTAATTAGAAACTTGAAAGATGAATGCATTATATTTTTAAAATCCCGGCGTATAATTAAAAATTAATAAGAAAATGTTTTAAAACTCGTTGCCAATACAGAAGTACGTTTTATTAATACAGTTTTATAGTGCCAATTAAAATGCAAACAATAAAAGTACACAACGAGAAAAGAAAAAAACTTTAAAAAATCAAGAATAATTCGTTTATAAAGTTGTATTCGACTCATTGCATGAAATATGAAGAAACTTTCATAATTATGACCTAAATAAATAACAAAATGTACATCGTCTATAAATGAATCGTTGCAAAAACCATTATACAGTATGTCCAAGAAAATATAACCCCCATTAAATAACAGACGTTTGATGGAAAAAACTAATCATTCAGTAGTTTATGTAGTCTTTCATTGTAGATTATAAACGCTCCACAACTTATTTTAAAATCCGCAACAAATAAGTTTAAGTAAGGTTAAAAAAAAGTAATCGAGATAGTTATAATGATGTAGCGACGGTACACGGTCATCACACCAGACAGAATAACAAAATATATAAACCAGCAACAACTAAATCTTTTATTGCAAAGAATGTATATCATAATATGGCAGTTGATATATTTAATACTATACCGGTACACGCGCAAAAGTTACCTCTGCCTAAATTTAAAAAAAACTCGGGTCGCAGTGCCAAAACCCTGCCGACAATATAGTGTATTTGCTAATACTGGCATTGTGGCTTTATTATGTGAACTTAAATTTGTTTTTGGACAAAATAAAAAATTTAACCCCTTAATACATCCCTTAAAATAATATTTTTTTTCTTAATTTCAATATTTTTATCAATGCAACCACGGTACCAAATTAAATACACCCTTCAGTAAGTAAAGCACTATCCCCAAACTAGTGTTTTCATAAAATTTGTAAGTCCGGTCCTGTCGGGCCGATTTTATTAAAATTTTAGCAGTACATTTTAATCGTTACTAAAGGGTTAAACTTCATTTTTGAAACGATTCTGAGAATTTTTTCGGCGTTTTTGGGCCCAAAAACATTTTTCAACCCCTAAAAACCACCCTTAAAATGGTCCGATTGGGCCCATTTTAAATAGGCTTCGTGCGGTGATGGATTTCAACGTGCCTACCAAATTTCGTCAAAATCAATTAACTCTTTCGAAAGTTATAGCCCGCACATATATATATATATAATTATATATATATATATACATATATAAACAGACTTTTCCAAAAATGGTGCCAAAGTGTTCAGGAGGTTATGAAACGTCGAGAAATTTTGTTCCGACCCCTAGGTCCCGCCATCCGACCGACGCCAATAGTGTATGTGCCATATGGCAAATACACTAAAAATGAAATATCTCTTAATTAATAAATGTTATTATAACAATATTTCTTAAATGATCGTATTTTACAATTTTAACCTATGTAATTTTATGTGCCTTATTATTAACGTTTATTTCTAACCTTTTGTACACCATATTTATGGTTAAACACAAACAATAAAATTCTATTCTATTCTACGAGAATGTTTTGAGCATACATAATAAATATTAAAATTAATTGCTAATACCATGAAACACAATAAAATAGTAGTTTATACAACTAGTAACAATAAGAGTAAGACGCGAGGGGTGAATCTGGTACGCGAGCCGTAGGCGACAGTACCAGCACCCCTCGCGTCTTATACTTAATTTTACAAGTTGTATACACAATTTTTTGTAACACATAATAAGAAAAATACAACATTTTCAACTTTAAAGCTTTATTGAATTAATTTCAAACACAGAGATCTCACTTGGCGACTTGGTTTTGGTCCAATATTAATTTACTTCGTTACCATAGTAACTTTATTTCTATATTTCTCGTATGGCATAAAATATCCATTATTGTACGCTGACGTCACACTCTATATTTTACGCACGCCTAGCTATATTACCGTATGGCATAAAATATTGTAGTACGCGTGCAATGTATATTATTTTAAGCAGCCGACTAGAGGCACGAATCCTCCAGAAGGAACATTGGAATGTAGTTGTTCTCGCAATTGCATTCCAATGTTCTTTGGGAATTGGCGTTCCCAGGAGCCCGAGCTCGTACCAGTCGGTTTATGTGTATGCCGGCTGGCAGATTTTAAATACAAACTCAGGGGGAACATTGGAATGTAGTTGTTCTCGCAATTGCATTCCAATGTTCTTTGGGGATTGGCGTTCCCAGGAGCCCGAGCTCATACCAGTCGGTTTGTGTATGCCGGCTATCAGATTCTAATACACAAATGGATTATAAATTATTGTGTTGAAGACGCTAATGACCTGAGTTGTCGACGCGTCTATAATCTACAATAATAATAATAATAATAGAGGTACGAAATGTCGTACATTTCAAATATGTGTTACAAAATAATATATTAATAACAGAACAGTCTGTATAAATAAAGACCGCGGGGATTATTCAAATGCGACTGTAGGTAACGTACTTATTAATTCTGTAATGTTCTCTGGTCTGATAATATACCAAGGGGTTTGCCTATACGTATAGAGAACACTGGAACTTTGTTATATAGTCACACACCACCTATTTCTCGACACACAGCCATACACAAATGATAATATACAGGCTGTACGATTGTTGAAATCAGCGATTTCAATTAACAAATCCATTTAGCAACAATTATTTTAATAAGTTTAATTTTAGAAATAAAAAACTCGGGTCGCAGTGCCAAAACCCTGCCGACAATATAGTGTATTTGCTAATACAGGCATTGTGGCATTATTATGTAAACTTAAGTTTGTTTTTTGACAAAATAAAAAATTTAACCCCTTAATACAGCCCTTAAAATAATTAAATTTTTCTAAATTTCAATATTAGACATGGATTTCATCAATACACCCAATTAAATACACCCTTCCATATCTAAGTAAATCCGTATCAACAAACTAGTGTTTTCATAAAATTTGAAAGTCCGGTCCTGTCGGGCCGATTTTATTAAAATTTTAGCAGCACATTTTAATCTTTACTAAAGAGTTAAATTTCAATTTTGAAACGATTCTGACAAATTTTTCGGTATTTTTGGGCCCAAAAACTTTTTGGAACCCCTAAATACAACCCTGAAAATGGTCCGATCGGGCCCATTTTAAATAGGCTTCTTGCGGTGATGGGTTCCAATGTGTGTACCAAATTTCGTTTCAATCGATTAAGTCTGTCGAGAGTTATCGTGTACACACATATATATATAAATATATATATAAATATATATATAAATATATAAATATATATATATATATATACATACATATATATATAAACATTTTTAAAAATGGTGCCAAAGTGTTCAGGAGGCTATGAAACGTCGAGAAATTTTGGTCCGACCCCTAGGTCCCACCATCCGACCGACGCCAATAGTGTATGTGCCATATGGCAAATACACTAAAAATGGCAAATGTCTCACACAAATAATCCTAATTTTTTTTGAAAAAGTGGATGTGTGTATTTATTTATTTTGGATTATAGACGCGTCGACAACTTAGGTCATTAGCGTCTTAAATACAACAAATATTATAATATATCACTTAAAAACTAAATTACGTCACAAAACATCCATGAGCAGAGGTGGGATTCGAACCCACGACAGTCTGATTCAGAGGCCGCGACGCTACCAACTGAGCCATACTGTCCTCAGTGGATGTGTGCTTATGACCACACGACAGAAGTGAAAACTTGATTATATGCAAAACATACAAAATATTAAAATATTATTTTATTATTATAATATACGTAATAATAAAAACGTAATTCTTGAAACGATGCACTCCTTGTTAGACAGTAACGTGGCTGATGACGACTAGAGCCGAGTATACACGATTCAGTGCGTCACCGACCCGAGCGCGCTTGATGTTGAGTGGAGCCGAGTAAACCTGATTCAGCGTCACCGACCCGAGCGCGACGGTTCACTTTCGTTCACTAAAGACGTTTTCACTTCAAAAACATTTATTTTTCGATAGGAGTTCAGTCGAGACAAGACAAAGTCGCGCACTGTTCCGTTAGCATGCTCAAAAAATAAAATACAACACTGAAGCATTATTCAACTTTCGTTAAAGCTTTTGGGCAAAGGATTTTTCTTATGATAATTAAATTTGAAAAAATCAAAAAAAAATTAAAAATGGTTCCGTTCTAAGCGAAAGGGTTAACGGATCGAGATTAATGCAGGTCACTTCTAGGTATTTTTACTACAAAACTGAGCAAGTTTCATTAAAATCGTATTGTCCATAAATGACAGACAAAATTTTTTATTTTATTTATTGTAGATTATAGACGCGTCGACAACTTAGGTTATCAGCGTCTAAAAATTACATTAAATAACAACTAACTTAAAACTAAAATATAACATCACAAGACATCCATGCGCGCAGGTGGAATTCGAACCAACGACAGTCTAGTCTAGAGGCTGGCACCAAGTACGCTATCCACTAGGCTACACTGCCTCGACAGACAAAACCATATTTTATTTTTGTATTATTTATATACAGATTGTATCAAATTAAACCTGTGCATAGGGCATTCTGTGTGTAAGACAGAGATCGATACATAAAGCAATAAGTAAGAATGAGATAAATGATCGCTAATAGGATGTTACGTGGTTACTGTAAATAAATAATATTTATACAACCTAATAGCGTCATCTTTGTTTTTTCGCTCCTTCTATGCTGTAAAAATGTAAATCTTTTATCAGTTTAATTTACAGTAACCACGTAACATCCTATTAACGATCATTTATTTCATTCTTACTTATTGCTTTATGTATCAATCTCTGTCTTGCACAGGTTTAATTTGATACAATCTGTAGATGTATTTAATAGGCGCTAATAGCTATTTAGCTATGAAACTTTAATATATGACGAATGTAATAAAACACCCTGTATAACATATATTAGCTATACCACTGTGAATGGCGGGGAATATTGTAATAACATGCATTCAGTCTCACTTAAATGTCAAAAAGGGTTTGATTTCAAATGAATGTGTATTCATTACTAGAGTTAGTTCATTCGATTGTGAATAGAATCAGTCTGCAATCGAACTATACTGTGCCTAAATAAGATTGAATTATATCTTAATAATATTATCCAAGAACTGGTTAAAGTATCGACTATCTATAGAGAGATTTATAACTACTAAGGTGACCAGAATTTTAAAATTGCTCAGGAGGACACCACCTGAACACAAAAAAAACTACTTTTGTAGCCTATTTATTATCTAGATTCTAGACCTAATAATCTATGAGTGAAACACACAGGAGTGGCGCCATCTAACAGTCCATACTCAATACTCAATACTTTTATTTTCCATAAGCAGACAGATGTCTAGGAATAAGTCACATATAAAAAAATACACATTGAAATACAAGAATACACATTAAAATTTAGAAGATAAAAAGTCATCAACACTATAAAAACATTTCTCCAATAAAAAATAATTTAATTTATTTTTAAAATTTATGAACGTTGGCATCTTTGATCGTACCTGGTAATTTATTGTAAATAACACTGCACATATATTTCGGGCTTTTTTTAAATAGACTAAGTCTGTGCTTGTCAGTATGAATACTGTCCTTGCATCTAGTGTCATAATGATGTATATTATAGTTTTTTCAAAAATTAATATGTGCTTTCGAGCATACAATGCGACCTCAAGTATAAATACGCCGTATTCGTATTTGTTGTATAATAATATAAATAATATAATCATTAAAGAATGCCGTGACTACTCTACCGGTTGTCAGATTGTCTGCCCATAGTACAGAATCACAAAAACATTTGTTGATATCGTTAAAAAGTAGGACAAATGGGGGACGTTATGACGTTATCATTCGAGAGGAGGACATAGGAGGACACTATCACTGGAAAGGAGGACACTATCACTGAGAAGGGCAAATCTCACTAAAGGAGCACTGTCCTCCCCAAAGGAGGACTTCTGGTCACCTTATAAGTACAAATTATCTTCCTTGTGGTTTGCTTTCAATTTGACAGAGCAATGGGCGTGGCCGGAGATCTAGTCATGGCCAGTCACAGACTGAATGTTATCTACGTCATGTATGTGTTTAAAATACACAGTGTAAATAAATGTGAAAATACACACTTCTGGAAATTTTTTTATTATAGAAAAAGATTACGAAATATTCTCAAAAAAATTGTTTTATAATCTATTTGTAATGTAGATTCCATAAAAAAGTGGGACAACCCCATTTGGCAATACGAATGTTCTGAACATATTCACTAGTGTGCTAAATACCTAAACTATTATACGAAACCCACACACTTTGTGTAACAATAGCGGGCTTAATATTATAAACCATACTTCCTTTAATTCTAACAGGCACACTCGATCGACACTATTTAATTATTAGTATGGCACAAAAGAGTTCATTTTTCATTGACTTATTCCAGCTTATACAAACTTAATTTCCTTAATAATTATTCACATAATATTGAATGAATACATTAAATAGGTCCTTACCTACTACATATGGAACATATAAAAGATTATAAACATTATAAATTTAGGAATATTAAACGCATTTTTTTATAATGAGGGGGCTTTTTACTTTTGACATTTTTAACAAATCTAAAAAATCTCTCAGATACTGTGCGGGTGGTCGGAATCGATTTAGCGAGATTTTTTCTATAAATATACTTAATATTAAACTGATCGAAGCGAATTTATTTTTGAAAAATTTCGCAATTTTTTACAAAGAGGGGGGTCTACTTACTTTTGACATTTTTAAGAAATCTAAAAAATCTCTCAGATACTATGCGGGTGGTGGGAATTGATTTAGCGAGATTTTTTCTATAAGTATAAGTACTTAATATCAAACCGATCGGAGCGAATTTATTTTTGAAAAATTTCGCAATTTTTTATAAAGAGGGGGGGTCTTTTTACTTTTGACATTTTTAAGAAATCTAAAAAATTTCTCAGATACTGTGCGGGTGATGGGAATTGATTTAGCGAGATTTTTTCTATAAGTATAAGTACTTAATATCAAACCGATCGGAGCGAATTTATTTTTGAAAAATTTCGCAATTTTTTACAGAGAGAGGGGTCTTTTTAGTTTTGACATTTTTAAGAAATCTAAAAAACTCAGATACTGTGCGGGTGGTGGGAATCGATTTAGCGAGATTTTTTCTATAAGTATATACTTAATATCAAACAGATTGGAGCGAGTTTATTTTTGAAAAATTTCGCAATTTTTTACAAGGGGTCAGGGGAGTCTTCTTACTTTTGACATTTTTAAGAAATCTAAAAAATCTCTCAGATGGTTTTGAAAAAAATTAAAACACAGATTAATCATAAATCGTGGGTCTATAGACCCCCGTTCCCAAATCGTTCCGCCGCCAATGACTAAAAGTCTGCTGTCCCTGACAATATCTGAAAGAAAGCTTTTCTCATCTGAGAAAAAGCTTCTTTAACTGGATATTATTTATTTAAAAACACGAATTCTACGTTCATTAGCAACATCCGGAGCTTTTTGTTTCTAAAGAGTTGTTATATTATTCCCGACATTTTTGTGTACATATTATATAATGTAATGCATCATGCATATTACGTAGCTACAATGTGTCCAGGAATGTTTGAAGTTTTAGTTATTATTTTTATTTTATTGTAGATTATAGACGCGTCGACATCTCAGGTCATTAGCGTCTTTCAACTACACTAAAATATAATAACTTTCTTAAAATTAAATAACTTCACAAAATATCCATGAGCGCAGGTGGGATTCGAACCCACGACAGTCTAGTCTAGAGGCTGCAGAACCAAATACGCTATCCACTAGGCTATACTGCCTTCTTAGTTATTATTAAGATCAGTGATTTTTAAAAATGAAAAAAATTAGTGTCTTCCCGATTCAATTTCGGGCCTGAAGAGGACAAGAAAATGGTTATGTCTGTATCGCGGTTACAGACCGATGACGAATACGGCCGGTCTTGTCCCAAATCTTCATAGTTTCCCGGCTTGTGGGCCATGGTCCGATGGCATTCCTATCCGACGTTTCGTCAGGTAGAAATACCATCAGACCACGGCCTAGAAGCCAGGAAAGTATGAAAATTTGAAACTTGAATACCGTTAAATACAAATAATTATACTATTTATACTTCCACTTTTATTTTGTGAAAATGAAAGAAAATATTTAACATCATGAATCGAAAATATTTTAACTAGAAAAATTTTCAATAATATGAATGAAAAATTGTCAAAATATTATAAATGAACCATTTCAAATTACTATTATCAAATTACGATGTTTCAATACACTCGTAATTCGAAGAGGTTCATTTATAATATTTTGACAAGTTTTCATTCATATTGACAATTTTTCTAGTTAAAATCTTTTCGATTCATGATGTTATAAATATTCTTTCATTTCTATACAAAATACTGATAAATATACAGCATTGATACTCTGAGGATGGCACAAATTGTGCCGAAACGTTATTATATTAAATGTAAATAAATTAATTCAGTATTGCAGTTATTAATCCTATGCCACCGAAGTTTCTCTTTCAATCAAAAAAATCTTCAATCTAAGGATCACCTTTACCTACTCTAAATTGTTGTTATTTGTAATATTATATTGTATAAAGCCAGTCATTTTTGGACACGGTGTATATAAAACGGGTAGGTACATAGGAAGTATCCTATCAATTAAATATACTTTTACGTAAAAAAATTACGTTGCTAATTCCCATATCAATTTTAATTTAATGAATGTAGCATAGGATATTACATAGCTATTTTTTATACTCGTTACACTACATCGTAATCCATTAGTTAGAAACCGTTGTATCCGAACTGAATTGTTTCGAAGACTGGTTTAAAGCGAAAGTAAAAACATTTGAGTGCTTCTCACATCTACGCGATTGCGACCAGCGGCCACAATCGCGATGGCGTTGACGACTGGTTTATTACAGTCTGTAAGCCGGAATTAGAAAAATATACCCTCATCTGTTAATAGAATTAAATAATATTTAAAGGAAGCTAATGATATAAGTAATTAAATTGTGGAAGAGCAGGCTAAAAAATCCTGCTGCCGTTAGCTTTAATTAGCTTAAATAAAATTAAAGAGTGAGTGCGAGTAGGATAACCGTTTGTGAGCTTGTGAGTGTGAGAGAGCGCGTATATGTAGAGTCAAGTTTATTCTGACCACAGCCAATCAATGAGTTCAACAAAGGGTCATTTTCCAGGGATACTTGCAAACAAAATAATTAGGATAATCTTATGTGAGCTCGTGAGTGTGAGAGAGCGCGTATATGTATAGTCAAGTTTATTCTGAACACAGCCAATCAGTGAGTTCAACAAAGGGTCATTTTCCACTGTAACTCTCAAACAAAATAATTAGGATAACCTTGTGTAAGGTCGTGAGTGTGAGAGAGCGCGTATATGTAGTGTCAAGTTTATTCTGAACACAGCCAATCAAAGAGTTCAACAAAGGGTCATTTTCCACGGATACTTTCAAGCAAAATAATTAGGATAACCTTATGTGAACTCGTGAGTGTGAGAGAGCGCGTATATGTAGTGTCAAGTTTATTCTGAACACAGCCAATCAAAGAGTTCAACAAAGGGTCATTTTCCACGGATACTTTCAAGCAAAATAATTAGGATAACCTTATGTGAACTCGTGAGTGTGAGAGAGCGCGTATATGTAGTGTCAAGTTTATTCTGAACACAGCCAATCAAAGAGTTCAACAAAGGGTCATTTTCCACGGATACTTTCAAGCAAAATAATTAGGATAACCTTATGTGAACTCGTGAGTGTGAGAGAGCGCGTATATCTAAAGTCAAGATTATTCTGAACACAGCCAATCAATGAGTGCAGCAAAGGGTCATTTTTCACGGATAATTTCAAACAAAATAAACCAATTGACTAGAATTTTATTAAATTTTTCAGGTTATGAAATTGTGCATACTTTGACTATATCAAGTTTTATGTTCAGCGAATTTGGGATGAATGGACACTGCTGTACCTTTTAGTGTACCTACTGCAGGAGTGTTGTTTTTTAATGTTTGAAAGTCCCAAATGTGTTGTTTTATGTAAGTAGCAGGAAATGGCTTCTGTACACGTAAATAATTTGTGATATGGAAATTTACTCGATACAGCCAGCGTTTACTAAACTGGGGTTCGTAAGTGTATTCGAGGGGGTTCGCGGACTCATCTCTGGTGCAAGTAAACAAAACTGTACAGTTCTATCGACTGCTGACTAGATCAGTTTTATCAAAATATGGTCTGGCTCTTGTTTTCATAAATTATATTCAATAATTTAACCCTGTGTCAAATTTCAGCTTTTGCAAATCGCCAGTTTTTTTACACCTTTTTTTTAAACGCCCCGACGTCAGAGGTTACGACCGCTGATTTTGCTGACTAATATATATTTACTAGCTGCCCCGTCCGGCTTCGCCCAGACTGCAATACACTACTCACTCGCTTCGCTCGTTCGCTTGAATATTATAAATACACTACTCACTCGCTTCGCTCGTTCTCTTGAATATTATAATTACATTACTCACTCGCTTTGCTCGTTCGTTTGAATTTTATTAATACACTACTCACTCGATTCGCTCGTTCGCTTTAATATTATAAATTATAAATACACTACTCACTCGCTTCGCTCGTTCGCTTGAATATTATAATTACATTACTCACTCGCTTCGCTCGTTCGTTTGAATTTTATTAATACACTACTCACTCGCTTCGCTCGTTCGCTTGAATATTATAAATACACTACTCACTCGCTTCGCTCGTTCGCTTGAATATTATAATTACATTACACACTCGCTTCGCTCGTTCGTTTGAAATTTATTAATACACTACTCACTCGCTTCGCTCGTTCGCTTGAATATTATAAATACACTACTCACTCACTTCGCTCGTTCGCCATATATGTATTTTTTAAAGCTTAATATAAAAATCGCGATTAAAAATCATGGATTGATCGTATAAGGGTGAAAATTTAGAATTGTATGTATTTTTCAATGCTGAATCATGAAAAAATAAAAACAAAAAATTTTTGTCCAAAAAATAAAAAAAAAAAAATTGGGGTGGACCACCCTTAACATTTAGGGGTATGAAAAATAGATGTTGGCCGATTCTCGGACCTACCAGATAAGCACACAAAATTTCATCAAAATCGGTTCAGCCGTTTCGGAGGAGTTTGGCAACAAACACCGTGACACGAGAATTTTATATATTAGATTTACACCTTTAATACTAGCTAATCTCAAAATATTATAAGCTTTTAAAAAAATCTTGCAATTTTGATCACTAGTTCTTGGACTATAAGTGATACAGTAATGAATAAAACTAGAGATTTGTTGCATTCGATTATTTCGTTGCCAAACCACAATCTTCCCGGGTAAAGCCGGGCCAGAAAGCTATGTACATAATTACAATATATATGCCTAACAGACACATGGTTAACAGTAATAGAGAGGCATGGCCCTATGCATGAATTTATACATTGGTACAAGTCAGTATACTATGTATGTTGTTATAACCTACTCATTACGTAACAAAACGGCGTTGTAATTCAATTCAATGGCGCACTAGTACCATATTTACATAACTGCAGGATGTATGTTGCATAAATTCAGTGATAAATTCATATATAGTACATACATACATGTTGTATGTTAGAATAACATTAGTGTAGTTATATATAATATTTACGAGAAAATGTCAAAATGTTACCTCATTTTCAACAAGTTTCAAGATCTGTTTCATTTGAGTTTCTAATTTTTATTGCGTACAAGAAAATGTCAAAGTTCGGTAACTCCTAGAACAAAATGGTGATATTTTTTATTGGCCGATGCACCATTTGTCAGATTATTACAGGGAACAACTATATCGTAATTTATCCAAGTGTGCAAGCTTTCACGGCCGGCATTGTTCCAAGTCTTTATGGTTTCCGGGCTTGTAGGCCGTGGTCCGGTGGTATTTCTACCTGACGTTTTGTCTACAACTGCGGTAGACAATCTCACTGGCACTGACCTGTGAGCCGCCAAGGAGGACACTTCTACCGCTGCCACATCGCCTTTGAGAATGTCTACCGCAGTTGTAGACGAAACGTCAGGTAGAAATACCACCGGACCACGGCCTACAAGCCCGGAAACCATGAAGACTTATATCGTAATTTCTTTGAGGCGGTTCATAAATATTACAAGCGACTAGGCCCTGCAGTCAGGGTCCATTCTGATTGGTCGAATACCCCATTTTGATGTCGTTTGACACACACATACACACCTAAATGAACGTAACAACTAACTAGTGAACTCTGTATACTAATATGGATAGTTGATAGAGATTAAAAAATGGGTTTTGTATGTGGAGAATGTTCAAACACCTAGTCTTCAATACAGGCATTAATGTTCACAAAATTAGAATGAAAACTTCAGATAAGGCTTGTAATCTAATTCTTTCTATAAAAGTCGATCAATTTTCTGACATTTCAAAAGAAAACTCAATTAAAATTTATTTTTCTATCCCAATTTCTCAAAAACACTGTTATTGTATGTTTTTATTTGTTTGTTTTATTCTTTTGCGGTAAGCGTGCTGACCTTTGGGTTCGAATCCCACCTCGCTCATGGATGTTTTGTAATGTCATTTAGTTTTAAGTAAAATGTTATTTAATGTAATTAAGACGCTAATGACCTAAGTTGTCGGCGCGTCTATATAATCTACAATAAAATTAAAAAAAATATTCTTTTACGCAGTCGGGTATCAATTTTTTACCTTTTATTTTTATTTCAGTGTTTTTTAGTTTTTTATAAAGCAGATATATATTTTTGGAATCGCTAGACTTTCATTTGATCACTGGACCGATTTTACCGGAACATTTGTTTTTGTACGGCCGCCATTTTAGATTCACAAAAGAATATGTATAGCCTAGAACACTCGCGTGATTATAAGACAAATTGACCCTACGAGGTAATAAAAGTCCCTGAAGGCAGTGTAACCTAGTGGATAGCGTACTTGGTACCAACCTCTAGACTAGACTGTCGTAGATTCGAATCCCACCTGCGCTCATGGATGTTTTATAATGTTATTTAGTTTTTAGTTAGTTGTTATTTATTGTAATTTAAGACGCTAATGACCTAAGTTGTCGACGTATCTATAATCTACAATAAATAAAAACAAGTCCCTCCTTTTTCGTAGTCGGGTAATAAAGAAATTGTTGGTTGATCCTAGCAAGCGAGGGTGATGCCAATTGTAATTATATACAGAATTATGCGCGTACATAAAGCACGGCTCATGCGAATGTGTTGGTACTAACTGTACACGTTGGTACTACTGCGATATGACGTTGACATGTTGTAGGCTGAAAGGATTTGGTTCATACATAATATTATGTCATACCATATGTATATGCAGTGAGCGCATATTATGTAACTACAATTTAAACACCATAACCTATAACTGTGGAATATATTTGAAGCTTTTTTTATTTGCACTCGTTCCTTTTTGAATGGTTGTTTTTTTTTTTAATTACATAGAGACATTTTTAAAACGTGTTGGAAATAGCACTGAGGTAAAAAATATAGAGGGATTATAAGCGTTTAAAAGGGAAGCCAGTGGGCCATCATTTTATATGTGAGAAGAAGTCGAATAGAATAATATTCCCAATCCATCCCGTGTTTTGCCGCCATGTTTACTCGGCCCTCGGACGTCAAACCTGGCTTCAATTTTATATAAGCAGTTGTATACGGTATGTCTCCTCTATATCTTTTACCTCAGTGGGAAATAATTACATTCCCTACACTGAATCGAATCGGCACAGAAATAATTCGATGTATTATTCGGGACCTTCAATTGTGTTTTCAAAAGTGCTGCTAGTTCAGTGACAATCTAAGTTTTTTCATAATAATAAATAAATTTATTAAATACATAGATATAAAAAATACATGTCTAGAGTCAATACAGAAATTTTAAAACACAAGAAAATAGTCTATGGCTTATTATATAATTCAAGACGGTGTGCCGTTAATTGATCCCAACAATTTTATACCACGACAAGTGATCCCACGACAACTGATCCCAACGACAAATGATCCCAACGACAATTGATCCCACGACATTTGATCCCAAAAAATTGTCTATAAACTGATAGCGTCTGATAAGTAATAAAGTTATTAAATTTTATTAATTTAATGTAATAATTTAATCGATTATTCCCTTTGTCGGGAAATTTGTTTGAATTAAATTTGTAGACGTTATGATATATTTGTAATTACATTGTTATTAGAGTTCTAACGAATGTAATAGTATGTAATAGATCAAATGTCGTGGAATCAATTGTCGTTGGGATCAGTTGTCGTGGGATCACTTGTCGTGGTATAAAATTGCTGGGATCAAATGTCATGGAACCATTCAAGACTCATCAGCCTATCATGGTACGGTTTTTTTGAACGATTTGATGTTTGAATATTTTTTATTTCTACTGTATTATTCTTCCATCTGCAAGATCGTGGTACATGGTACATTATGGTGACGTTATGTTTATGGGAATCTAACTGTAGTGGAACTTTGATGATTAATAATTCACATACTGTATTTTACACTCCAGCCATTCGAATACGTCGTAAGCTCTGTGCGTGCCATTATGCATTTTGTCTTTGACTCTTTTGTTATTAACTTTACCGCGATTATGCAATCGTAAATTGTATTACTTAAATATTATAATTAAGGAATTACTTATCAATTCTTGAATATTTACAGCGATACTTATAGTTAATCTAGAGGCCGCGTAATTAAAATATTCGCAACATACATACAAATTGACATTGATATATTTTGTATCATTACACTAATTTTTTTCTTTTCCTTCTTCGGGATTTTCTATCTTTTCATTCTTTCTTGAAAACTAAAAATCTCTGAGATATACCTCAAAGTACCTATTAGATATTTTAGGGAAAATAAGAATAGGAATAGTTTACTGCTAAAAAAGAAGCAATTGGATCAGATTCAATCATAGGATTGGTCTTCCATCTGTCTTTATAACATATCAAATACTTGTAACAAAAAAAAAATAAAATACAAGAGATAATAACTAATGATGCGGATGATCAGAAAAAAATTAAATTATTTCAAAAACTAAAAACAATTTTTAAAAACTTATTTTAACTTTATTTGGTGTCTGTCTGCTACAAATCTTGCATTCAAAATTTCGACTAGTTCTAATTGAGCTAGAGCTTTAAAATCTTGCACAATTGTATAAGTCCAGTGGCAACGTAATATAGTATACCTATCTAATTTCGTTTTAAATACAACGTGAAATGCATGGGGTGGATAAATGTTAGTTATGCAAATACAAATGATCAACCTTGGATGTAGCGACCTGTGACGCGTTGTCTCGTTGGCAACAAAAATATAATAATTGAAAATTTTCAAAATAAGCTATGTGACGTCATTCTAAAGACTAAAAAATAAAATTTAAAAAAAAATGTAGAAAAAACTTTTGTTTCAAAAATATACTAAAAAGTAAAAAATAATTTTCATACATCTGGAAAATAAAAGCTGGGGTGGTCAATTGAGCAAAGTAACTCTGCAATAGCTTGGTATAAGACCGTCCCAAAGCTTTTAGTTTCCAGATGTATGAAAATTATTTTTTACTTTTTAGTACATTTTTTAAATCGAAATTTTTCCTATAAATTTTTTTTTAACTTTTTTCTAACTATGTTGTTTTTTCGTGTAACTTAAATCGGACTTCTATCGATTGAAGCTATCTGAAATTTAACATTTCATATAATAACCAGTTACACCCAGATAAATATTTTTTTAATTGGGTGCACTAACTAATTTTAAGAGCTATATTGAGGTGATTGTAGCCGTAGAAGGTTAACAAGATGAACGGCATTTTACTGCATCTATTGTATTATTTCTGTTTCAGAATAATTCTCCGTTCTCCCACGTGAAGAAGTCCGGCACCACGTGCTGGTGCAACGTGGTGCACGTGTCGGACACGTCATAATTCTTCTTCTTCTTCTTGTGTTGTCCATCTCCACCATCAAAACCACTGACACTTCCACCAACTGACTACACCCCATCACACAAATGATGGTTTTGTGGTACGTTGGTCAAGTCAGTTGATCGGGCCTGGCTATAATGTCTTGCATTTTTTTGTCAAATAACTCACTTTTTTATAATATTATCACGCCCTCCTTTTTATTTCTTTTGGCCTTTTTGTTTCACCACCTGTTTTTAATAGATGTTGATCCTGCCTTTATTCCAGAACTGCACCAGGTTTACTTAACATGATCCACTATTATTGAAGAGGGAAGTAATTGGATACTAAAAAATTAACCACGTTTTGCTAACCATGTCATGAGATGGTTAAGGCCAGGCGCATACACACAATTGTTACCACGACTAAACAGTTTAGTCGAGTTGTGTACGTGTCGCGATTTCAACTCGACTAAACTGTTTAGTTGTTGGAGGTTAATAAAAGGTTTGACCTTAATAAAATAATTGAAATAATGATTTGGTGTTAAACTCTTAAGTTCCCGTTAATGACTAAAGCAGTTATAAAAACTTTAGATCTTGTTAAATACCTGGTGCAGTTCACTGATTTTTGTTTATCAACAATAATTCAAATTTAATAAACAGTCTTCCGATAGATATTATTTACAATAAAAATATTCTATCAATCTCAAAATCTTTGTTGTAAAGTATTTAAAAATCAAAAAAAGTTGATTAAACAAAAATCAAAATTCTTTGATGTGTACACAGATTTGCAATTTTACACAATAATGCCATAAAGTAATTTTTTTTAGACATAAAAATTATGGTTTAGAGCTGATTTTTATTTTTAAAAATAGTATTCCCTCAGTATTTTTAATTGCTTGGTTAGCGATTTAAATAAATATACTCATTACATAAATTTTACCGAAAACTATTTGGATAGGTACTTTATTACAGGTACATATTTGGGGCAAAATTTACCACTTGCGGTGGGGACGGGGGGTAACAAAACTGTCAGGTTGTAATGCCTTTTAAACTATATATTTTAACGAAATGAAATAAACGTAATAATTGATCGAATGTTAAAACATTTTTCACTATCTAGAAGTTCTTTTTTAAAGTGAACTCGGTTAAGTTTGCTGCCGTTTATAAATTGGTCACTTTTCTGTGGAATTGACTACCTGTTCTATAAATTGGCTACCTGTTTAACGTAATTCGTTTTTCTTTTTATAAAAAAAATGACTATTGAGTCGTCGGTACTCTCAACAAATATGTTCAGATTCAAATACGACTTAACCTCAAAAATGTTTGACAGTTGATCAAAGATGGTGGAACTGTTCTAATTTCCCGCCACAAAAGTCACGTCCGTTTAGTTTCACTGTAGCAAAAAACTACCGTATCAGTCAAAATGTTTAAAAATCAAGAATGTTCGAATTGTTTATATTTATTTCACCTGACTTATTTTTCAATTTAGTTCAACATCTGCACTGTGTACAAAAAATTAATTAACACGTAACCAATTTCCTTTAAGAGTCTTGTATATTTTCCTAGAATATTATATCCAAACTGATTCTTTTTCTTACCAAAAGAAACCTCGTCAGTAAAATGTTTTAGCAAGCAAGCCAGATCGTGCAGTCCACATAAAAGCACACAGCTAATTTCTGATTAAAACGTTAAAAATAACGCGAGTAAAGAAAAAAACAAACTTCAACTGCTTGTTATAACAACTTGTTCAAAGAGTTGAAAGTTTTTCGAGTTCATAAAATCATCGGTCACAATGCAAACCGGATTACGTCAAATTTTTGGTAGATACTTTCAGACAAAATTTATTTAATTTGTATTTCACTGAACCAAAAAACTACATTTATTGTTTTAACAAACAATTTATTTATAATTATAACAAAACTGTTTTATTTCTCAAATAAAATTTTCTTCTTAGGCCCGTATTCACCAAACACTGTTAAAGATAGAAGTTACTAATCTTAGAATAAATTTATTCCTTGGAATAAAATTAACTTTCAATTCACCAAGCAATTCATGCGATAGAATAGTAACTTCAGGTACAAATTTACGTTATACCATACACCTTGGACATTTTGTCAAATATTTTGATTCTAAAGTACGTTTATCAAAGATCCGACCGCATCGATCGAAAATGTAAATTTATTTTATTTTACTACAAGAGCCTTTACCTGAAAGATATGGAATTAATATTTACCTGAAAAGTTCGCCAGGTCATAAAATAATTTGTGCATTTCGTGCCCATCCTATTTTACTAGACGAATAAATATTTACACCCTTGAAATTGAACAAAATAATTATTTTTACGATTTATACCTAAATTAACTACGTTTGGTGAATTGAATTATTGCTATTTATTCCGAGTAATAGTTACCAGGGGAATAAATCAACGAAATAAATAACTATCTAAGCTCGGTGAAGGTTCCATGACATTTGATCCCAGCAATTTGATCCCACGACATTTGATCCAACGACAATTGATCCCAACGACATTTGATCCCAACGACAATTGATCCCACGACATTTGATCCCAAAAAATTTTCTATAAACTAATAGCGTCTGATAAGTAATAAAGTTATTAAATTTTATTAATTTAATGAAATAATTTAATCGATTATTCCCTTTGTCGGGAAATTTGTTTGAAGTAAATTTGTAGACGTTATGATATATTTGTAATTACATTATTATTAGAATTCTAACGGATGTAATAGTATAATGTGTTTATTATTTAATAATCCTTTAGAGATTATGACGTAATGATCAAGTTGAATAATTCACTTTTATTTATCATTGCCCGGGATACGTCGTAATTTTGTCAAATATTGTATTTTATGAATTAATAACAAATTATCACGCTGACTTTTCATAAACTTTAATGGCATATTTAACCATTCGTTATAATGTGAAAAGCACGAAAGACCAAGTTGACTGCACATCTGATGTTTCGAAGTTTCTATGTACAATAGGTAATTTTTCAACAAAATTTAAAAAATACGATATTTGACAAAATTACGACGTATCCCGGGAAATGATAAATAAAAGTGAATTATTCAACTTGATCTTTACATAATCTTTAAAGGATTATTAACTCATAAACACATTATATTTACTATTACATTCGTTAGAATTCGAATGTCAATATAATTACAAATATATCATAATGTCTACAAATTTAATTCAAACAAATTTCCCTCGATTAAATTATTTCATTAAATTAATAAAATTTAATAACTTTATTACTTATCAGGCTCTGTTAGTTTATAGACAATTTTTTGGGATTTTGATCCCAAAAAATTGTCGTGGTATCAATTGTCGTGGGATCAATTGTCGTTGGGATCAAATGTCGTGGGATCAAATGTCGTGGTATCAAATTGCTGGGATCAACTGACGGCACACCACTGTGGAGTAACGTAACTCATCCAACGCGAAATGGGGTATTTCTTTTTCAAGTCCTGGCAATGGCATTTACATGTTTCCCTTATTTGTAACCTTCTAAATAAAATATGATGGAGACAGGTCGTCTAGTATATTACGTGTAATTCACAAAGTAAATTTAATTGCAGTGTAGGAGTCTAACGATATTGATCATTAATTTCCTTATTGAATGTTAAATCATTTACATCGTTTCATTAAAAATCTGACATACGCCAGCTTGCCCCGTGACCTAGAAATTTTAACGTTTTTATTTATAAAGTCAAGATGTAGTGTGTGTTTTTATATTATTGTTGCCAGTTCGTTTCTCAATGTTCAGTCCTTGCAAAATATAGACTCTCTGTTATTTAAATGGTTTTTTGATGGTTTTTTCTTAGATGATATATATAAGTTTGTTTTTGGATGTCGTATAAAATTTAGGTGAGCCTTAAGTTTGTTTACATACATTGTATATATCAGTCAACCAACTAAATTAAATATTAAGTATTCTAATTTAACAATCCAGGTTTGAATAAAATTGGCGGAATAAATATATTAGGTCCTTAGAATTTTTTATATCTAAATTTTAGACACAAGAGGTAAATAGTTTGAGTAAAAAATAATTCGTACAAAATAATTGCAAAATAAAAAATGTATTAATTTTCAGTTTGCACCAAATTTTTTCAGATCAGATCATATAAAGTTTTAAATATAAATATATTAAAATATGTAACAAAGTGAATTTAATGAGATAAAAGAGGGCAGTATAGCCTAGTGAATAGCGTACTTGGTATCGCAGCCTCTAGACTAGACTGTCGTGGGTTCGAATCCCACCTGGCTCATGGCTGTTTTGTGATGTTGAAAGACGCTAATGACCTGAGATGTCGACGCGTCTATAATCTAATAAAAAAATAAAATTAAATAATGAGATAAAAATACAATTTTACAACTTAATGGTTACAAATAATATACAGAATTTTTTTTTCTCATTAAAATTCACTTTATCACAGCTGGTGCCCCACATTAATACAAGAAAATATATAATATAATAAATGAATGCAGGTATATTTGCTTGACTAGTTGTGAGTCCAACCAGTCACACTTGTTATACAATGTACAATTTCTGCTATATTTTCTCTGCAACCAATAATTGTATAATTTTTTTTTCTTCATTAAATTCATTTTGTTACAAATATTAGATTCGTGTCTTCGTTACTGTCAGTATAAATGCAAAAAAAAAATATTCGCTTAAGTTTTATTTCAGACAATTTTTTGCATATAGTTAAAAAGCTGTTCTTAGCTTGAACAAATTACTTATCGATGCAAAAATAATTATTCTTACCAAAAATCTACTTATTAATGGAATCGGTTACATTTGTTCTCCAAAACTAATTTTATTTTTTTATATCTACTTTTAAAGATTTCTATATTTTGGAAATTTTATAGTATACAAGTTATGAAAATGTACACCTATTTATATTTCGATAATTTGAATCTGTATTATTTCACATTACCTAAAATTTAAAAATTAATAAAAATATAGAATAGAAAAACACACACTTGATTACCTGAAAAATTCTACAAATTTTGTTTATTTAAACACTTGGCGATCGTTTCGGACTATTAATCCATCTTCAATTGATTTGAATTGTGGATTATAGACGCTCGACAACAGAGGTCATTAGCGTCTGAGATCCATCTTCAAGGAGTACATGAAGTTATGAGTTATAATATGGATTAATAATCCGAGACGATCGTCGAGTGTTTAAATAAACAAAATTTGTAGAATTTTTCAAGTGTGTTTTTTTATATTTTATTTATTAATCATGTTTCTACCAAGTGCCTAGCGAAAAATCAGTTCAAGTGAAAATAAAAATATATTCAAAAGTAATTATCGAAACACAACGGCAAAGAAAAGCACATTTTCAAACACTTCGGTAATTTGCTTCAGAGTTTGAACTTAATTAAAAAGTTAGTAGAAAAAGGAATTTAAATAACTGTCAAAACTCATGAATATTAAAACTTTTGTATTATTTTACTAAACATAAAATCTCAATTATTTCCAAGTACACTCTTATTTTCTGTACCTTAACTGTTTGATCAAAGATTAAATACAAAACAATATTATTTATAAATTCAGTAAAATAATGGGTGTTACCCTAATAAAAAAATTGTAATCTTTCTCAACCTCTGGCGATTTTTATATTTTTAATACAACCCCAACTAATATTAATTATACAAAAATAAAAATACTTAATTTAATTTAATTGTGATAAGATTGTAAAAAAATGGATTGAACAAACTTAAGGTAATTATGTCATTGTTGTGTTACATTCAGTGTTGTTTCGTTACTTAATAATCACCTATATATTATATAAATGGTTGTTCGCTATTTATTCACACACCCAGCACTGATGTTGTTCGTGACGTAGATGGTTTTTATGTTTATTGTTTTTGACTGAAGTTTTAGTGAAGTTGTCTATTAGAAGTGTTATAATTACCTACTATTTATCTAGCAAGATTACCATATCGTTAACTATTATAATAATATATTTATGACAGTTAATATTTTCGAAGACCGAGAAGTTTTCAACCACGTCATGTCAACGGTATTTCCTTTACGTAAGTTTTCGTATTATATAAGCGTGTTATATAATCCAATATAAATTTAAATAGAGGCAGTAATTTTACGACACATCAGAACTAAAAAATGAGTTCAAAATTTTATTAGTAGTACATTCTATGATTCTATCAACTCTTTCAGT
The DNA here is from genome assembly GCA_039654895.1 of Mongoloraphidia duomilia. Lineage (NCBI taxonomy): Eukaryota > Metazoa > Arthropoda > Insecta > Raphidioptera > Raphidiidae > Mongoloraphidia > Mongoloraphidia duomilia. The sequence goes on from CM077520.1 coordinate 15,620,963, forward strand.
AATTTTTTGTGGCTATATTTTTAACCGGAATTCCCGCATTTTATTTCTCTACTTTTATTTTTTATAAAACCCTCCTTGGCTTCAAGGATCTCTATTCTTATGATGGTATATTTTTAAGCGAGTTATTTCTCAGATGAAAAATAGAAACGATTTGTAATTTTATAATTGTTTCTAAGTACATTTAAGTGCCATACAGAATTATTTTCAATTTGAAAATTTAGTACATTTATAATTATGTAACGTTATCAACAGTCCATGATATTGATTTTTTTATGTATAGGTTGATGCTCAATTTTTTTTATGTAACATGAAGAAGACATAAAATAATTACTAATAATAACTATCTTATATTAATTATAGGCTCAATTTTAGCATACGTTGCTCTTCTAGTCAACCCTTTAAGATTTCGTAAAAAATATAAACATGAAAAAGTTAACTAAGAAAAAATACTTACAATATTATAAATATATAAAATTCACAATTAATTTTACTTAAATAAAAACTATTATATATTTAAAAGCGACAAATAAATTTAAAAATAAAAAATTAGTAAAAAAAATTTTACCCCCCTGTGACACCCGTTGTAGGGGTTGAATTTCGAGAAATCCTTTCTTAGTGGATGCTTACGTCAGAAAAGGAACCAACCGTCCAAATTTCATGTTTCTAGCTTCAGCGATTTGGCCTGGCCGTTGATTAGTCAAAAAAAACCCTACATCCCCGTTTGAACCTCTTAGGGGTTGAATGTGTTTCTAAAAACGATTTATTCATGTATTGTTATCGGGAATACATATGTGTACAAAATTTCAAATCGATCGGATACGTAGAAGTCGTTCAAAATTGATTTGCAAGTTTTGACCTAAACAAACAAACACACAAACTAACATACATTGCAAGTTAAATAAAAGCTGGTAAAAATCAAGCTAGTTTTTATAACGCAATAAATTACTTAATTTCTTTAAACTAAAGTCACTACAAAAGTAATTGGCTCTCTTATCGTCTGATACGTTCCCCAACTATAGATATAGTTTGAAATCTTCAAAAACTAAACTCTCTTCCTATCCATAAATAACTGTAGCAAACAAAACTTTTTTCACTGGCCCTCTTGGGATTGCGTTAAAGAACAATCACAAGGATAGAGATCAAAATAATAACAAAAAAACTGTTTAAAGTAGGGTACTGTATATATATATACAAATAATAATCGTGTAGCGCTCATAAAAAAGAAAGAAATGATGATGAATTTGAGTTGCAAGTTAAAGTGTAACCTCTAAAGGGACTTCCCTTAAACACATACATACTTGTATATACCGCACATATATCATTTTGACTTGTATGAACAAAATTATTTCACTTGCAATTTACGTCATCAAAAACTGCGCTTAACGGAAAATAGTAAAAACATTACAGACATCCGTTTTAATATAAATTAAATGCTTCAATTAGCATCAGTGTTTTTGAAACATGTAAGTACAAGGTGGGGCAGAGTAAAGAACGATTTTGAAAAGCACGGGAATCGTGCTCAGCTGATGGAAGGTGGTGGGAATGCAATCGGCCATATTCCAGAATCCAGACACGTTAGCATTCAGTAGCAATGGAGCGGTGGACACCTCAGCATCGCGCGTACGCTGTCAAAGCATTTTATCAAAATGGCAACTCTTACACGCAAGCACGTCATGCTTTTCGCACCCATTTTCAAATTTTTTGAGGGGTTACCTGAAGAGCAAAGTTTATCAGGATAACCCACCAAGAACAGTTGAAGCACTGAAAGAACGTATCCGACAGGAGGTGATTCAAATCCCACTGGTAATGCTGTGGAATGTGATGAATAACTTTAAAACTCGTTTGGAAGAATGTCTACGCCTGAACGGGCCTCCTCTTACTGGAGTTATTTTTAAAACTTAGTTATATTCACTTAATTTTCTTGAATGCTTTTTTATGTACTTTAAGGTGGTAAAAATACAATTTTGAAAAATTGATAGCATTTGTTTTTTACAGCCTCTTCAAAATCGCTCTTTACTCTGTATAACTCACTTGAAAATTATAATTTTCTAGTTTCTTTTCTCATCGATCGAGTATATTTACGACACCAGAGTTCAAAAATACTAAAATTATGGTTTTCCTTATCGAATATTATGATTTACTACCTATATAACTATCTATTTTGTCAGCTATAAATATAAAAGTGATTAACTACCAGAGAGTGGTCAAAAACGGGTGTATTTACCCTATGTATTATTTTCTGAGGAAGATTTTACCCCACAATCTGTTTTGTTTTTCTATTAATCCAGGAGTACTTGCGTGTTGGTAATTTGAAGGTAGTGATTACAAAATGACCTGCTGTTATTACGTAATATGTTTGTCAGATGTTTCTTTCCCAGTGGCTTTTTAATATATAATGTGTAGTGCCCATGTTTCAGTGCAAAGCCCATGCAAGTATATTTCTACAGGCGAAAAATTGAAAAAAAATCCCAAAAAAACTTACAAATTTTTAAAAATTACGTAATCTTTCTCACGTAGCCAAAACTTTTTAAAAAATTCTCCAGTAGAATCTATAGTGTAATTCTCGGTTCTTCTTTTGGCGTTTATCCGAACCCTTAGCTTAAAAAATAGCGTCGGGAGAGCGGTAACCATTTTTAGGCGAGGGGAAAGGATTTGAGATGAAGAGTACAGGGGGTAACCTCCGGTAGAGTCTTAAGAAAAATTAAATGCAAAATATTTTTCTTGTTTGTTGCTTTTTACAAATAAATGTTTTGTTCAAATCTGAAAAAGAAAATTAAAGCTCATTTCACATATTTTAACAGAGAAAGAAGAGAATTCTAATCACTACACATTTTTTAATCATTTTTTTTTCTTAAAAATAAAATTTTAAATATTAATTTTCAAATATTTTTTGTGTATGAATAGATATTAATTGGAAAGATTCATTCATCATTATTTATTATTTTGGTTAAGTTAAAAAATACCCGTAATGATTATTTTGATTCCCGGTCAGATACGTCATAAAATAGTGACGCAATGTTCAATATAAATTGTGTTGATTTTCAGTGTGTACACGTACGAAGGTGGTCGTCAAAATGTGTATGTTGTAAGTAGTTAAATTCAGAGGTCGGATACCGTACCGCACAGTTGGCAGTACTGTGTACGAGTAAATGTGTGTGTGCGTCTGCAGTTGGCACACGGCCGCCAACCACAGCGGCTCACGAAATAAAAAGACCCTTGCTATTTCATTTGATGTATTGAGTAAATGTCCTTGTTACGTTTTCAAGGTAGGTAAAATGTATGAAGAACGAGTCAATTGGTTTCGGTTTTTTAAAATACAATCAAAACTTCTTATTTTTCATTTAGAAATACTTTGGTTAAACGCAAATCTCTTCAACATTATAACTGGTATATGATTGGCACATTTCGCGAACACCCTGTATGTAAATAAACATTATATGAATTAGTCGAATAAGTAGATAAAATATACATATTGATAATGCGTTGACAAACAAAATTTTTATAAATCATGAAATAAGCAACGGGTCGTAGAAATTATGTGTACTTATTACTGTATTAATTTGTATATCTGCCAACGTTTTGCGACTTAAAATGGATGTCATTCAATTTTGTGAACTCAGATAAAGGTGTTTTATGGTCCTATAATAAATTAATAATACACAACTGATTGATAAATGAACTACTTTAGATGGTGTAAGAACCGGTATTCTCAGAATGAAACAATATTATGACAATTATTTTGAAAATACAATTTATTACACTTCTTTTTTGTCACAAATGTGTGCGTACCTAAGACAAAAAGAGATGAGCAGTGAGTGAAAATGTAAAGCAAATCGGGTATTTTGCAATTTTTTACACGCTAAATGGCTGAGCATGTCGCAGTGCGGTTGTTTACATGGCTGCTCTATTACAGGTCTCCAGTTCGCAGGTTCTAATCCGAAAGCTTTCGGGGCCACTTCGGAGCTATTTTGAGGCTTTTTTGCGGCTATTTCGGGGTCATTTAGAGGCTATTTCAGGGCTATTTCGATAAAAGTGTCAACTGGATTTTCAATTAGAAAATAATAAAATAAAAATATGAATTCGTGCTAAGTCCAAATAGCCTTAGCTTTTGAGTTTTGATGACCTTAAATAGTATATTGTATTTCTAGTGTCGTAGTGAGGTATATTACTGACAAGTAGTGACAGTATGTTAAAGCGAGAGATTTAGCGAGTTTTAACAGTCACACGAGTCATAATATCATTACGCACGAGAAATATATGGTATTTTTTGCCATACCTACTATAAAATAGCTACTTTTCACTTCAATTTCAATATTTTCAAAAATGTTTTACATTTCATTTGCGTCGCCAACTTTACTTTTTTAGTAAGCCATGAGTAGCTGTCGCAGTGCGCACACACAATAAATAAACATAAATCACTATGGAAAATATTTACTTACCACACTAGTGTGTTTTGAAAACACTTTCAACACACCTGCCTGTTAACTGACCCATTCCATGCATACACACACGCATGTAAAGTATAGCTATTTTATAGCGGGTACGGCAAAAAAAAATTCTCTTACATTTTATAATGCGCTCTACAATCCAGCGTTTATCTTTCTTTGGGCTTGTGTTTAGAACCTCGGACAGTCCGGCTTCGTCGACACACACACAGAGAGAAAGCTGTTATAGATAGATAGATAGAGGTATGTAGTGTACGTGTGCAGTAAAGGGTACAGCGTGAAAGAGAAGGAGAGCTCCTCTGACGTATTCTGGCATGGCGTCGAGGAGAAGGCGGCGGCCCTCTGTTAGCTTGGTATTTGATTAGAGACTCACTCATACGATCTATGATCCCTCACGTCGTTAGGTGCGGCTCTGGTGCGGAAGTTGCTCACAACTCATGCACCAACACACACATACACACATACTAGCGCGTTCATACGTAAGAATGCGGTTTATTATAGAACTATCTTACAGCCATCTTGTCTAATTATTTCTAATCGTAACAATATTATTGATGATGAAAAAAAAAGTCAAAAGGTGTCATGGGACACCCGACAGAAGCTATGCTTTTTACGTCAACACATGGCAAATATAAATACAATTTAATTGAAATAAGAATTATTTAAAAACACAATTTAAACAATACACACATTCAGATTTTCACGTAATCAATTCAACTTTACTTGTACACACAGTACTAATGTTGTACAACACGTTATCTTTGTGTTGGTACATATACGTGTACATAGGCCACTGCGCGTGCGCCAGTATATTACTATACGTCACCCTCATAGCTATAGATATACTTTTAACATGAGCATGTCGGTGACGTGACGCGAACCCATAAGTTTTTCCCCTCCCAGAAATCGTCTAACGCGCCTATATAAGCATAGCTTCAAAAATCCAAATTACAAGGTTGGGACGAGGGACGGATAAATTCATCCAAGTCATAATTTTTGAAGTGAAACTTTAGCTCGGGCTAACACAGAATTTTTTGTAACGGAAGATAAGGGCACGGAATGCTTAAAAAACTATTTTAAAATCTATGTTAATAAACTATGAATTTGTTAATTTTTTTAAATATCTGTAGAATCTTAGATACATATAAAGAGAAACCGATTTTAGTAAAGTTCACAACCGTATTAAAACTTAGTTCTGTATCGAACCTAGAACTATTTAGCGGAGCGACCGAGTTATTGCCTTGGCACACAACACGCAGAGCTCACACACATACACGCACGTGCAAGATGTACGTGTGAGAAGCGACTGCCCCCTCCCTCCCTCTTTGACCAATGTCGGGTTATGTTTTAATTCAAAAAGCTAACTTCTGAACCTACACATTTACGCACATGGATAACCGAGACCATCAGACACAAGTTTGCTGATGTTTGGCTTACATTTGGTAAGCTAAATTCAGTTTTGAGAAATTGCTAACTTCATTAACAACTAATGTAGTGATGCGCGATACGAGATGTTTTAGTCGATTGTCCCGATTGTTCAAACATCTCGATGACTCTTGATGGTTGTCACTTGGACTCGATTGTTGTTGTTTCATAGTTCACCGAGACCGAGTCGCATAGTATTGAATCATACACTGTCGAGAGCCATATAATATACAATCGTTCATCACTCAACAACTGTGGTCGAGTCGATGGTCGATTGTGCAGTTATCGTGTAATACGAATTCAATAGTGAAGAGATCACAGAGTAGTGAGTACCGACTAAACAGTGTGAACAGTGAACAATCAACGAGTCGTGTGAACGTCAATCGACTAGCATACAACCTTGAATCGCGATTATATGTATTCTCATTTGATGTTATTGCTATAACCTATGTGGCAAATAATCGACTTGAACAATCGAACATTTCGATTGTAAAATCAAACTCCGAGTCGATTGTGGACTCAATTGTTATTATGAATAAAATTAAGCAAAATCGCAGGATAGTGGACAAAATAATTTGATTTATTAAATTAAATGTACAACGTTTCGTCTATAGATTTAGACTTTTTCAAGTAGGTACATACATAAAAATAACAATATTTATGAAAATTAATATTAATTACTAACCATAGCAATTAACATAAGATAGGGTACATAAGACAAAAACATGGTAACATGGTAACCAATTATGTTGACTATAAATTTTAACAATCAATAATAATACTAATAATACATGTTAGCATAATTTCATAATATAATTGTACTGACTACTTAAATTTTGCTTAATTTTATTATAATCACGATGGACACGATTTCTGATATAAAATTGTTATGAATGATTACATTTGTTTTGATTGTAAAAACATCTCGTACCCACCCATCACTAAACTAATGATAGGTAGGGTTCCGATTAGATGTACAAATTGTCGTTAGATATATATATATCTTGTATTATTAAATTAGCACCTTTCATGAGTTTACAGTTTACTGCAGCTAACTTTTCAGTGCCTACTGTATAAATTTACATTTTCAGTTACTCCTTGCGCTTTATTCATGTCATGTTTTAATTAGAAAAGCTTAACTTTAACCTTAAACTTTCGCTCAATTTTCAATTCAATTAAGACTTCAAGGTCACTTGTTTTAGTTTAACAGGCTGCGTAATCAAAATGTACTCAGATTATTGTGTTACTGCTTTATTTTTAGTCCAGTTAAAAGTATATATATAGGGTGTTTCAAAAATACAAATTGAAACATGAGTGTTGAAGATCAACAATAATTTTTTTGTCTATTATTGGGACCCGTCAAATGAGCATATGACATCTGGTGGCACAAAATTGTACTCAAAACGAGGGAAAATTTTACATGCTAACAGTGCAAATTTATCATGAAATTGTTTATTACAAATATAAAACAAGTAAAATAAACAAAAAGTTTATCGAAAATGGAATTCGCGACGTTTTCTAATATCATGGCATTAAACACTGTCAGTTATTGCCTTGTAAAACTTACTTTACAGCGAATTATTTTCTAATGAAATGTGGAAAAACTGTATTTATGAATTAAAAAAATATTTTATATTAATAATAAGATGTACTTATTATCACAGTAAAATCATTTGATGATTAACAAATTTATAGGACTAACTTTGTATACAAATATTTTGAGGTTAGTAACTTACCTACTTATTACAATATAACATATTATGTTGCAGTTATGTGTTACATTATTCACCTGACCCTGCCTTAAAGAAGCATTGAATGGATGATTAATTTCGTGGAGATTTTCTTTTAATTTTGATGTTTTTAAGCAATATGCCGTAAAGATTACTACTTTTGACAGCTCAGTTATCTTGTTTTTTTCACACATTTGATAATAGGTCCAGCTTTGAGAATCCGTTCTCCTTCAACGAAATTCCTTTGTTTAGGATTCGTACCGGCCCAATTGCAAATTGCACTTATATTTATTATTTCTTATCACTTTGAAAATCACAAAATTACACGCAAAAGTATACCCCGTATAAAAAATTTCCCCCCCTTTGCGCCATGTTTTTTAAGCTCCACCCATTTGACGGATCCCTATTGGATTGAATTTATTTGTATTTATTTTCCTTAATTATTTTTGTTAATCTGCCTTTATGTTCGCACTGTAATATAAATATTATGTAATTATGACAAGTTATCATCTCACTTAAAATTAATGTAAAAATTATTCATTCAACATTCATTTTTGTAGTCGAAAACAACACACATTTTTGTTTAAACTAATTTTGTATCTTAAGTTAATTTTTTCTGAATTAAAATGTTTTGAAAACTGACAATTCACAATTAGTTAACATTTGGTGCCGAAACCAGGGAAGTACTCAGTTTTATATCGTTCATAATCTACCGCTGTTCTACAGTTCCGTATCAGGCTGGGGCAGTATAGCCTTGTGGTTAGCATGCTTGGCGCCGCAACCTCTAGACTGGACTGCCGTGGGTTCGAATCCCACCTGCGCTCATGGATGTTTTGTGATATTATTTAGTTTTAAGTTAGGTAGTTGTTATTTAATGTAGTTGAAAGACGCTAATGACCTTAAATGTCGACGTGTTCATAATCTACAATAAATAAATAAATCCCTGTCAGGCTTAAAATTCTGCATTTTGGTGAGTCGTCAAAAATCCTTTACATTCATTCAAATACATTAACACGTTTCAGTTTATTATTTCATTCTATTCAAATTAGACAAAAATTTTGATATTTCGTAATTCATTACTAATTAAATAATACCTTTATCACTGTACTTTTGCGTTTAAAATGGCTATGTCAAACGATCTCGCTGCATTATTATTCAAAAGAAGCCAAATTAAAGGTCAACTAACACGTATGAAATAGTATTTTGCATTACAAGGTAAGAAACTTGGCGTTTGCAACTGTTTGCTGCCCGAGGTACGAGAGTATGCAACCACAAGTGTTGCAAACGCCAAATTTCATACCGAGTAATTGCTTATTATTTTTCACAACAACTCTACAATTCGATTTGAGGTACCTACAATTTGGGCGTGCAAAAAAGTCGCAAAAATATTAAATGTCAGATTTATGTGGGGTTATGTCCGTCATTTTGACGTTTATGAATATTATATGCGGAGTCAATTACGCTCAATCTTCTTCTTAATTTGACGTTTACGAAAATTATATGCGGATCCAATCGCTCTGTCTCCCTTTTAACAACTTTAAAAAATAGAGAGAGCCGACCTGAAAATTTTCATCCCTAGGGATGAAAACGCTCAGTTTCAACCCGCTAAACAGGTACCGAAAATCGAATTTTTAATAGCGGCGTTGTGAAAAATTATTTTCAATCTTTCACCGGTGAAGATACACTACTCCAAAAAATTAACGCACCACTAAAAAGTAAGCAAAAGTTTAAAGTAATTTTTCATCAAAACTACTGGTTCGATTTGGACGATTTTTTTTTTGAACGACAGGTTGTCTCTTCCAGAAAGTTAGTGTACTACTGTATTTACATAGAAACCTATTTTTTATAAATAGCGGGTGTATCAATCATGACGTGTTTTTTTCATAAAATTCGTAACAACCTGTGGAGTTCAACAGTTACAATATCAAATAAAAATTGAAATCAAACTGTAGCCTTATCTTTTCATAACATTTTGTTTTTTGATTTACTCTATAATATACGAAAGTGTCAGTAGTAAGATTTCGTGGCATTTTGGTGCAAATAAAAGATTTTGCAAAAAATACATAAGGACCAACACTGAAAATACACTTCTATGAAGTGCTTTTTGACTTCTGTATTTAGCTGATGACAATTACTGTTATTCCCTGTTTTTCCATAGCTTGTTACGTTTATAATGCTAATTAAAATCAATAAACTCATGCCATGTTATAAAATTGTTTTTCTCCTGTAGTAGTAAAGATAATAGAGTACTTAAATCAAAAAACAAAATGTTATGAAAAGATAAGGCTACAGTTTGATTTCAATTTTTGTTTGATATTGTAACTGTTGAACTCCACAGGTTGTTACGAATTTTATGAAAAAACACGTCATGATTGATACACCTACTATTTATAAAAAAATAGGTTTCTATGCGAATACAGTAGTACACTAACTTTCTGGAAGAGACAACCTGTCGTTAAAAAAAATCGTCCAAATCGAACCAGTAGTTTTGACGAAAAATTACTTTAAACTTTTGTTTATTTTTTAGTGGTGCGTTAATTTTTTGGAGTAATGTATATTGCCATTGAAGGTTCGTTTATCGAAATTAATAAGTTCATTTGAATTCTTTAATGAAATATTAATTTATCATTTCATTGTGGAGTTGCGGCACCTGTCACAATAATTTAGTTACAGCGTAGGTGACGAATAACAAAATCCGTTCGTTTAAAACAAAAAAGCAACAAAATATCGTAATTCTTTTATTTGAAGAGTACACAATTATAAGTACCTCCAGTGTCGAGAAATAACCTTAAATAAAAATCACTCGTTATGCATTGCGGAGTTTAATTTTTAACAACAGGTGAATGAAAAGTTCATCATTCGTTGAATGTTACATATCGGTGTACCTGTAGATACGTGCCATTATCTTTGGCCTTGACCTTTAAAGCTTGATGTACGCGGACGCGAGCTTTATTCACTAAAAATGTCAACCAAATGGCGTTTAGCTACAGGATGTTAAGACATTGTATTACATAAATCATTCATGAACACTGTTAATTTAACATTTTAGTTGCCTTGCTCTGATATTAATATTAAAAATATTTTTTCACAACGCCTTGAAAATTCGATTTTCGGTACCTGTTTAACGGGTTGAAACTGAGCGTTTTCATCCCCAGGGATGGAAATTTTCAGGTCGGTTTTCTCTGTTTTTAACGTTGTTAAGAGGGAGACAGAGCGATTGGATTCGCATATAATTTTCGAAAACGTCAAATTAAGAAGAAGATAGAGCGATATTGAATACGCATATAATATTCATAAACGTCAAAATGACAGACATAACCTCACATAAATCTGACACTCTAGTATTTTTTGCGACTTTTTTGCACGCCCAAATTGTAGGTACCTCAAATCGAATTGTCAATAGAGTTGTTGTGAAAAATAATATGCAATTACTCGATATGAAACTTGGCGTTTGCCAACACGTGTGGTTGCATGGCCTCGTACCTCGGGAAGCAAACTTCACACTGGCTGCAAACGCCAAGTTTCTTACCTTGTAATGCAATATACTATTTCACAGCGCCTCTATTGAAAATTAGATTTTCGGTACCTGTTTAGCGGGTTGAAACTGAAAGTTTTAATTCTAGTGTTGAAACTTTTCAGTTGTCGGTTTTCTTTTTTTAACGTTGTTTTAAGAGAGAGTGTTGTGGCACATACATTAATGACTTTTTGATCATTCTGTATTTACACCGTCTGTGTATAACACTTGCTTGAACAACTTGGTGTGAGTGACACGATAATGACTGCATGCAACTTGTTGTACAATATATTATAAAATAAAACTGTTAAAGGTTAATTGAAAAATGGATTACATAAGTGCCTCTTTTGTTAAAAATTGTCGTGTTTTATAAATATTTTTTATTCATTTTATTTTTAGTTCCGAAACGCGTCGTTCTAACTATTATATTAGAAGGCAAAAAAGTAGTTTATATATTTTTTTTTTACTTTGAAACAAAGTAAATTTCAGAAAGGCACGGTACAGAACAATCGCCGCTTTTAAAATCCATAGATTAAGGTTCTGCAGAGGGGACCTCAAATTATAATTAAAAAATTATAAAAAAGATTACATAATTATTTTTTCGTACAACAACATTTTTTAGGAATGTAGGTATGTATAGATATTGTAGATTATAGACGCTCGACTATTATAATTTTAGGAACGGAAACATTAAATTTTGAAATTTCCCAAAATAAGAACCACTCCAGACACTTTATTGTAACTCCAATTTATTCTTATTAGTGTATTTGCCATAATATGGCACCATACACTATTGGCGTCGGTCGGATGGCGGGACCTAGGGGTCGGACCAAAATTTCTCGACGTTTCATAGCCTCCTGAACACTTTGGCACCATTTTTGGAAATGTCTATATATGTATATGTATATGTATATATATATATACATATGTATATATATATATATATGTGTGTGTGTGTGTGTGTGTGTGTGTGTGTGTGTGTGTGTGTGTACACGATAACTCTCGACAGACTTAATCGATTGAAACGAAATTTGGTACACACATTGGAACCCATCACCGCAAGAAGCCTATTTAAAATGGGCCCGATCGGACCATTTTTAGGGTTGTATTTAGGGGTTCCAAAAAGTTTTTGGGCCCAAAAATACCGAAAAATTTGTCAGAATCGTTTCAAAATTGAAATTTAACTCTTTAGTAAAGATTAAAATGTGCTGCTAAAATTTTAATAAAATCGGCCCGACAAGACCGGACTTTCAAATTTTATGAAAACACTAGTTTGTTGATACGGATTTACTTATGGAAGGGTGTATTTAATTGGTTGTACTGATGAAATCCATGTCTAATATTGAAATTTAGAAAAATTTAATTATTTTAAGGGATGTATTAAGGGGTTAAATTTTTTATTTTGTCAAAAAACAAACTTAAGTTCACATAATAATGCCACAATGCCTGTATTAGCAAATACACTATATTGTCGGCAGGGTTTGGCACTGCGACCCGAGTTTTTTTTTATTTATTGTAAATTATAGACCCGTCGACAACTTAGGTCATTACATTAAATAACAATTAACTTAAAACTAAATGACATCACAAAACATCCATGAGTGAAGGCGGGATTCGAACTCACGACAGTCTGATCCAGAGGCTGCGACGCTAACCACTGGACCACAGTGTCTCCAATTTATTCTTGTTTTCTAATAGTGCCGATTTTTCCGGCCAGTGTTGTTCTGAACCGAATCTTGTAGTTAAAATAGTATTTAATTTGTTGAATCTAATCAAAATATATATTTTTACTTCCCACCTCTACTATGGTAGGGAAGTAATGGATTCAGTCCGAAAACAATATTTCGAGATTTTAACAGATTTTCACGTTTTGAGACCCTAGCAATCGTTTAAGATCATTTTCTGACTGATGTCTGTATGTGTGTGTGTATGTGTGTATGTGTGTGTGTGTGTATGTGGTCAATTTTTCGCCTTCGATATCTTAAGAACGGAACAACATACGGGCATGCCGATTGTTCTATTGTGTTTATCAGCCTTTAACTTAGATCTGATTAGATTTTGAGTCAAATCGGTTCAGTGGATCCTGAGATATTCAAAAAAACGTCCTCAATGTCACGTATTAACATAGGTAAAAAAAAATATAAATGAATTCTAGATGTTATAATATGAAAAAAATGTAAATATTTTTTTTCTCTAAAATGTATAGTTTTCGAGAAAAAAAATATTTTACTAAAAAAAATAAAAATTGTACGTAAATCAAGGTAACCATGATTTTTGCTATATTAAGCTAGCCATCAATAGATCACCAAACAAAAAAGAGGGCCATGCTTTTTTCAAAGAATAAAAATTAAATTGTGTTTTAAAGACCACCAACAGCTAAGGTTATTTGGGCCTAGTCAAAGAATAAAAAAAAGAGTGTTTATTTTTTGCAAATATTTACTAGGTGGGAAGTATAGGACTGGTCATCAGTCGAATTTTTTATTTGATAAATACGTTGTATTTCAATGTGAATTTTTAACCGACTTCAAAAAAAACAGACATGCATATATATTTTTTTCAGCCATAACTTCTCGAGGGGTTGATCGATTTAAATAATTTCGACGCCGTTGGGTTCAGAATATTTACGAAACGGTCCCATACAATTTTTATTTAAATCGAATCAGTAGTTTCTTATTTTTTCTAATAATCAAATTAATTTTTTAGTTATGTTACCCCATACTTCCTGCATTTGTGAACTGATTTTAATGATTATTTTTCTAATCAATAGGGCATACCTTCAGGACGGTCTTACATAAATTAAACAGGTTCAGTAGTTTTTTTTAGTTTATTAATATAACATTTTCAAATAAATGAACCTAAATAGATTTGACATTTTGAATAACACTTGACAAAACTGTATGTATAACGAAAATATGTATCATTGAACATGGAGTAAATACCATAAAATATTTAATTCAATATTTAATTATAATATATTATAACGTTAATCCTATTTGTGATTTTATTGAAAAGCTAAATATGATAAAATTCATGTAAAAGCAGAGCTGAACAGAACTACACAACTACCAAACTTTTAACTACAGATTTATTCTTTATCAATCCAGTTTTTTTATTTTTTGCTATACCCACTATAAAGTAGCTCTTAAGCATTCTTAATAGTCAACCGTTACTATGGAAAATTGTTTAAAAAAACTGTATTATTTTTTCTATGTAGTCTACTACATATTTACATTAGGTTTATGACCCATAGCCCACTACAAAATTGTAAATGTTCTCAATATTATTTTCCCTATGTTCGGTAAAACCGTTTACACCCTGTATAAATGTAAATTTTATCATTAAAAATAAAGCTTCAATAACATTCGTTTGAGGCTTGAGAATAGCCGAGCGTGTAGCAGTGCTGTTGTTTACATGGTGTTGCTATGGTTCCTCTATTACAAGTCCCCAGTTCCCGGGTTCTAGCCCGAGAGCTGGTAAAAGTGTTAATTGGATTTTCAATTCATTATAAAAAAAATAATGAATTGAAAATATGAATTGGTGCTAGGCCCTAATAACCTTAGCTGTTGGTGGTCTTTAAAACACACAACATTCGTTTGTACTGAACTATCTTCGGTCTTCGGTTATTGACTCTTTTGCTAATCTGGGATTTTTCTGGGATTTCATTGATGCTTCACTCCTATTGGCCGTAGCGTGATATTATATATAGCCTATAGCCTTCCTCGATAAATGGGCTATCTAACAAAAAAAATTTTTCAATTCAGACTGGTAGCTTCTGAGATTAACGCGTTCAACCAAACAAATAGATATAGATAGATTGAAATTTGAAAAACAGGAAAAAAAATTATGAAATCGGAAAATTCGCTCTTCTAGTCCTTAGAACTTTACAATTACAGACTAAGTTACGATTTAGTTTATTTTTATTAAAGTTATTAACTTCTGTATAAATCATTAAAAACATGACTCTCTCATGATGTGGACTTTGTAGGCGCGTTACTATATATACGAACACATCGATCGATAGCCAGTAGTGCTTCTATTGTACAAAGTGCAGAAATTACCAATTTTATAATATTAAGTATAGATTTCATTTATAAGCATCGTTTATTTTGTTAATATTTGCAAATGAAAGCCTCTAGTGATAATTACGAATTCAAAACAAAACAATAACAGAATTAAGCTGGATATAATAATATATATACATATATAATATATATTATATAATATAATGTGTTATTATAATACAATAAAAGGACTATTGGCCCAAAGCTGAATGTAGTTTTAATATCATCCAATAGGGCGTTACGTTATGCAATGTTTAATCCATTAATGTTATGCTACAGAGAACCATGATATATCGATATATCATTACTGTTATTAAACACATTCATGGTTCAGATTTTCTTTTTGCTTCATTAACTCTGTAATACGCAATACAAATAATATTATTGTTATATCCAAGTGTGGTAAGCTTTCATGGCCAGCGTTGTTCCAAATCTTGATGGTTTCCGGGCTCGTAGGCCGTGGTTCGATGGTATTTCTACCTGACGTTTCGTCAAATACAAAAACACAAACAGAATTTCAACCGAAAAAATATGATGACCTGAATCTTAGTAAAATCTGGACACCAGCACTATGACATACAAAACCAATGAACAATCATAAAAGGATGAAATACGACCGAGCAGAGAACTCACGCACACTACTACATACAACACAATCACAGAAGGACGCAATACGACCGAACAGAGTACATACTGGCTCTTAGCATAAAGAAGGGAGGACATCAGTCACTGACACACTTACCTGTGAGCCGCCGAGAAGGAAACTTTGATCGCTGCCACATCGCTTTTGAAAATGTCTACCGCAGTTGTAGATGAAACGTCAGGTAGGAAATGCTATCGAACCATGACCTACAAGCCTGGAAACCATCAAGATTTGGAATATTATTGTCGATACCCATTATTCTATTATCATAATTCATAGAATAATAAAAAATTGATTGGGTATAAATGTCACGCGTCAGAAAAGAAAACCAATTGGTTCCGTTTCCTCGCCTAGCTGCTCATTTCCCCCACTCCGGACGGTGTCGTTTTTCGTGAAATTTTGCATTAGTTTTTCGAGTGACCTTAGAGCTAGAATTAATTAATGGTAGGCGCCCGAATGAATATACTATCAGTTTTTTAGAATTCCTAGAAACTGAAATATTCCAAAACGTCTTCTTTTCGATAAATTTGAAAATGAATATAGTCGTGCAATAATTATTGTTTATTAACAATAAATTTGAAGGTTTTAAAGACTTCAATCATAGCTACAATAGTTTCTGAATTATTATTTGTGCCCCAGGTAATAATTAACCTTAGGCCGATCCTGACGATGGTCTCAACACACATATATGAATATACTGCGCGTGTGTTGTTTGTAAGCAATATTAAAAAGTAATTGGATTTCGAACAATTGCAGCTATCATTTTACGATTTAGCCTTGCTGTACAGAACACAAGCTTTATAAACTATAATATATAAGCGATTTTTAAGTTGAATATATTATATAAGCAAAGCTGAGAATATGATTATCATGGGTAGTGTTGCCGTCTAGACAAAACAAGATTTTCAAAGCCTTGTCTTGTCTTGTCTTGAAATATCAAGCCTTCACTAAGTCTAAGTCTAGATTAAAAAAACTCTTCTCTTGTCTAATATCAAGACTCTAGATTATTTTCAAGAATCTAGTTTAACCGAGTGGTTTACTTTACCTGCTACTACTTAGTTTATCTAGACTCTTGAAAATTGTCTAGAGTTTTGGCAAGAGTCTTGATCTAGATAAAGCAAGTCTTGTCTTGTCTTGAAAATTTCTAGACAAGACTTTTGCAAGTCTTGTCTTGAAAATCTAGATTAAACAAGACAAGAGTCTAGAAAGTCTAGATCTAGACGGCAACACTAATCATGAGAAATACTGGTATGTGCATTAAAATTTAAAATCGAAGTAAAGAAAACTAAATATGAATGCATTTAGATGTCAGTATTATCGGACAAGTACCAGGAGTGTCAAAAATGCAATCATGTTATATTTACAATAAAAAATGGTGGAACCTTTGGTGTAAAGATACGAAATGTTACAATTACCACAAAACACCAAACCATAACAAACACTCTCGACGTACGTTTCGCCAACCAAGTTGGCATCATCAGGAGATGATTAAAAAAAAGAAAAATTAGGGAACCCTAAAGAAAAAGTAGAAGAAAAAGAAAAGTCCGGGATTTATGAAATTAGTTGTCAAAATTGTAATAAAAAGTATGTTGGCCAAACGAGAAGATCTATTTCAGTAAGATTTAAAGAGCATATGGCTCATCTAAAATATGGCAGGTTTGATAAATCTAGTGTTGCTCAACATGCATTTGAAAATGACCATAAAATAGACAATAGTAATTTAAAATTAATTAGAAACGTCATTAATATTAGACAACTAGACGCCGTAGAGAGTCTAGAGATTCATAAGTGTAAACATAATATTATGAACAGTGACAAAGGCCCAATTCCAGGTAGCCTGCTTTTTGATTTAGTAAATTAGTTTAGTTTTCAGGTAATTAAAATTAGGTAGCCTATAAATAGGCAGTAATTTTTGTTTAGTCTTTAGTTTTAATCATCTCCTGATGATGCCAACTTGGTTGGCGAAACGTACGTCGAGAGTGTTTGTTATGGTTTGGTGTTTTGTGGTAATTGTAACATTTCGCATGTTATATTTGTGTAAATTTTGGGTCATAAAAAATAAAGTATAAAAGAAGACATTGTTATGGAATTAATTAATACAATTTATAAAAATGCTGAACTCCACAAACATATATTAGATAATAAATAAAAATAGTATATGCGTAGGTACAAATGTAGTACTACAAATGATAAAAAATGCTGTTATAGATTATCAAAAAAAAATTACATTACAACAAAACATTATGGAACACAATAAAAAGAAATCAAATGACAGAAAAGCTAGCGAAGAATTAATTATCATGCGTCTACCTAATTCTAAAATGATGGACACTTAAAATACCTAAGTTTTTGAGATCTTCTGACCCTTCAAGAATAGACATTTTCAAAGTTCTCCGGAACACAAGTTGAATACTGTTGCTTCAAAAAATGATTAAGTCTTGTGTATAATTGACCCTCCGTGATTTTTTTTGAAAATGTGATAAAGTGATTTTTGTCCCGCCTCTAAAGTGCAGTGCATTCCAAAGCTCTCTATGATTCAGAACGTGGACCTTCGTAATGTTACTGTATCCTATACCCACTGACAATATCCGCGTATAGTTAAAAGTAATGGATAGCCATTAAATTTAATTGCCACATAATTATTGCCTCAGGTTGCGTTTGTTGGTTCGTTCCAGTTGCAACTCGCCTCTATATAAAGCCTGCAATTGTCGTCTGCGACTTGAAAAGAAAAATGTATAAAAAAATTGGTTGGATTAGTCGAATTTAAACGCTTTGTGATTAACGGAAATAATACGTTTGAATTATTTTTCTCTTTTTCATTTCTCGTCTCTTAATATTTTTATAAATTACATTAAATTCTCAGATTGGCACTGAAAAATGCTAGATCTAATGACGAAATTTTTTTAATAAACCTATAAGTTACCTACTTGCCGTTGACCTAGAATCTAGAAATTTGACACAAAGGAAAAAAATTGTGAAATTGTTTTTTAAAGACCACCAACAACTTAGGTTATCTGGGCCTAGTACCAATTCATATTTTTAATATTATTATTAATATATTTTTTTTAATAATAAATTGAAAATCCAATTGACACTTTTACTAGCTCTCGGGCTAGAACCCGGGAACTGGGGACTTGTAATAGAGGAACCATAGCAACGTCATGTAAACAACAGCATCGCTACACGCTCGGCTATTTTCAAGCCCGACACGAAGGAAGGTATCATAGCACAAGTAAAGAAAAAAATCCGAAAATCATTAACTTTAATTCCATGTAGAAATATGGAATTATTACGTGACAAAGTTAACTTTTAGGATTCCGTCAAGACCCTTTTTCTCAGGAGTGGCTAGAGAAATCAAGTTAAAATTCATGTCAAATACTAATGTCTACAACCTCATAATCCTGTAAAAATTTCAAGCTTCTAACACAATGCAATAAAAAGATACAGCCTTTAAAAAAATCACGTATTTCGATAACTCACAAGTATGTGGAAATAATTAAGCTAGTGAATTGTCATAAAGGTACGGTACCCTCACGGCGCGAGATCTACTCGCACTTGACGGTTTTTTTTTTATTGATCCTAAAATATCAAAAAAGTTGTTTCCTGATCTTGCATTACAACTTTACGTTATTGATATGTGAGTAAGTATCAGTGGATCAGGCTGTTTAATTTTATTTCATAAATCCTGCAGTACATGTTTTACTTCTCACCTCTACTATGGTAGGGAAGTAATGGATTTAGTCCGAAAAAAATATTTCGAGATTTTAACAGATCTTCACGATTTGAGACCCTAGCAATCGTTTAAGATCATTTTCTGACTGATGTCTGTATGCGGGTGTGTGTGTGTATGTGGTCAATTTTTCGCCTTCGATATCGAAAAAACGGAACAACATACGGCAATTCCGATTATTCTATTGTGTTTATCAGCCTTTAACTTAGATCTGATTAGATTTTGAGTCAAATCGGTTCAGTGGATCCTGAGATATTAAAAAAAACGTTCTCAATGTCACGCATTAACATAGTTCAAAAAAAAATATAAATGAATTCTAGATGTTATAATATGAAAAAAATGTAAATATTTTTTTTCTCTAAATGTACAGTTTTCGAGAAAAAAATATTTTACTAAAAAAAAATAAAAATTGTACGTAAATCATGGTAACCATGATTTTTGCTATAGGTATTAATCTAGCCATCAGTAGATCACTAAACAAAAAAGAGGGCCATGCTTTTCTCAAAGAATAAAAAAAGTGTGTTTATTTTTTGCAAATATTTTACTAGGTGGGAAGCGAGTGGGAAGTGTAGGACTGGTGATCAGTCGAATTTTTTCATTATTAAACAATTCTGTAAAAACGTAAAAAGTTTTAACACACTTGCCAATGTTCTATAATAATTGTAATATTATTTGGAATGGAAATTTATGAAATATTATTCGGTGATTGTTTTAATCTCAGAACAAAGATAGCTATAGAAGTGGAATATCACAGCTTATAGGTATGTACAACTGAAGCCAGTCAAGACGTGGAGGGAACAATTGAAACAACTGAAAATATAATAAAATATTTTTATTTACTGATGATAAGATATACCTTGATTTTTCATAAACTCTTTGGAACCTTTATTGTAACATCCAGGCACACAACACGACATAAAGAGTAATTAAACACTACGGAAAACAAGCAACGAATGATCATAATGTAACTGACAGGTCGTACTTTAGTGTACAGTTGTGGCTTCACAAGGGACGAGATATGCTCTTTCTATAGCTATCTCTATTTTGGGGTTTTAATGTATAACATTTACAAAACTTGTCAATGAAATCAGTCAGCTCTGTTTTTGATCAGCAAAAACAAATAGCAATCCAACATGAATCAAATTTTAAAAGTAATTAAAACTATGGAAACAAACAGAAATGAATTTATTTGTGCTATCCGCTTGGTCCATTATTTAAATTATATTTACTTCCATCTATGTTTGTATATACAAGCTGTCCTGTTTAATGTTCAGTTTTATATAGAATGTTCATGTGAAATATGTGTAATATGTATCATACTATACCTCTTACCGTTTGTGAGATAGAGCCATGTGACAGACGGACGGACGGACGAACAAATTAACATCGTAAGCTCAGTAATATGGTTCTGTTTCTGCAATAATAGTCCAGCAGTCAGGTACTTTTTACTTGGAAAGTATTCCGAAGTTAATGATATTTTGATATCTTGTTTGTGGGTACTCTGTGAAGTAGAATCTGAGTTTTCGACCTCGAGGACCCTGTGCTAACGTGGGGGGAGTAGAAAAACCACGAAATTTTACCACCTTTTTTGCTTTTTTCGAAATCTCTCAGAAACGGTCGACTTAAGCAATTCTTTCATTATGTAATGTTTTAAAGAAGATTACATTTCTTACAATTTTCATTCCTACAACTTTTCTGTGGTACTAATGGTAAGCGCGCTGCAACTTCTTGAAAATCACCCGCTCGGCTTTTTGTAACCTTGGTAACCAATGGTTAAAATGTAATGTTCTTTTCAATAGTTTTATTTATTTTGTTCTTCATCGAACTTTAAATTGAAAATACACATGTTACACATTAGTTACCAAGATTAAAAAAAGCCGAGCGGGTGATTTTCAAGAAGCTGCAGCGCGCTTACCATTAGTACCACAGAAAAGTTGTGGAAATGAAAATTGTAGGAAATGTAATCCTCTTTAAAACATTACATAATGAAAGGATTGCTTAAGTCGACCGTTCCTGAGAGATTTCGAAAAAAGCAAAAAAAGTGGTAAAATTTCGTGGTTTTTCGGCTTCCCCCACGTTAGCACAGGGTCTTTGAGGTCGAAAACTCAGATTCTACTTCACAGAGTACCCGCAAACAACATACCAAAATATCACTAACTTCGGAATACTTTCCAGGTAACCCCCTTCATTTATTACCTGCCGCTTGGACTATAAGTGAATAAATAAAAAATTAGGTGTCATGTAGGCCACTTTGTGATTTGAGATTTTAAAACAGTATTTTCAACTTTTTTTCACATTTTTGAAGTTATATACTTCTTTAGTAATAAAAAACAAAAGATAATAACTAAGTTAAAAATATATGTCTAAGGAGAGGTCAACAGATTTTGCCGGATTTTGCTTATTTTTTTTAAATCGTAAATAATTTTAAATTTGTTCCAGATGAAGTGGCAGATATCTACAAAATTAAATCTGACGCTATATTTTAAAAACTAAGATAAACTTACTCGAATAATTTTAAAGAATTAATTTGTTAAATAAAAAAAAATAACTACATCATGAAAAAATATTATAGCTCGAATTTATAACTTGTTATTCAATTTTTTTTTTTTATTTGGGTGATCAAAACTTGGATGAAAAGCTTTAAGTTGATCCTAACAGATTTTGACCATCGAAGCGATGATGCATAAAACTGAAATTGATAAAAATGTCACATAGGAGATATTACTTTGACAACGACGATAAGTACCAATCAGGGGTGTGCAGTGTACACTGAACAGGGAAATAAATTTCAAAATTTAAATTGATGCTAATATTTAATTGATTATTTTCACAAAAGTATTTTTAACTAAAATATGTAAGTAATTATAAACTAATAAAAACTCGGTCACAGTGTAATCATTTATTCAATCTCTAAATTTATTTATTTATTGTAAATTATAGACGCGTCGACAACTTAAGTCATTGGCGTCTTGATTACAAATAACAACACACTTAAAACTAAATGAAATCACTAAACATCCATGAGCGGAGGCGGGATTCGAACCCACGACAGTTTGATCCAGAGACTGCGACGCTAACCACTAGACCGCTAGACCATGCACAAGTCCTCCCTCAATCTCTAAATACAACCCTTAGAATGGTAGGTACAATTGAACCCATTTTAAATAGGCTTCATGCTGAGATGGATTTCAACGTGTATACCTGTTGCAAAATCAACAATAATTTTTTATCTATTATTGTATTGATTTTATTTGTATTTATTTTCCTTAATTATTTTTGTAAATCAACCTTTATGTTCGCACTGTAATACAAATATTATGTAATTTATGACAAGTTATCGTCTCACTTAAAATCAATGTAAAAATTATTCATTCAACATTCATTTTTGTAGTCTAAAACAACGCACATTTTTGTTTAAAATAATTTTGTATTTTAAGTTAATTTTTTGTAAATTAAAATATTTTGAAAACTGACTACTCATAAGTATAATACCAAATTTAATTTTGTTATGTATTATTATTTAAAATTATGTAAATTTTTAGTTATTAGTCTTTCATTTGTTATATTATGTAATTTATCTTTTCTGTTCATTTATTTCGTTAATAAAAATATTCATTCTAAAACTAAATCTCAAATGGAATCATTCAAATATATAACAAATGGCGCAGTCGGTAATGAAGCTATAAATTATTAAATTAGTGAATTTCTAAATAAAATAAATTCAAATATATAAATTTAAATATAAATTAAATTAAATTTAAATAAATTAAAATGTCGATCGGACACATGGGCTCTTTCAACCCACAAACAGGGAAATGGTCTCTGTATGTTCGCAGAGTCGAACAGTACATTAAAACCAATAAAATTGAAGAATCGCTAAAGGTTGCTACACTAATATCACTTGTTGGCGAGAATACATACGATCTGATGTGTGATCTCTGCGATCCCACATATCCTGAAAATAAATCTTGGGCAAGTTTGATCAAAGTTGTTGGCGATCATCTAGAGCCTACACCATCAGAAATTGCGGAGAGATTCAAATTTAGACAACGGAAACAAGCGGAATCCGAATCCATATCTGAGTATCTTCACGCTTTAAAACATTTAGCAAAGAGTTGCGACTTCGGCGGAGAGTTGGAAACAAACATCAGGGATCAGTTAGTTGCTGGTTTACGTAGCGAGGAAATTCGATCCAGGCTTTTTACTGAAGTGACCCTAACATACAAGAAAGCGGTAGATACGGCACTGTCCATGGAAGCAGCAGTACGACACGCAATGGAATCCGGTCCTTCTACTTCCAGTGGCCAGATGAATAAAATAAACAAAGAAGATTCTCGTAATAATCATCAGCTGAAGAAGTGTCATCATTGTGGTAAGAAAAATCATGAGGCATCTAAATGTTATTTTAAAAATGCACAATGTCATTTTTGCAATAAAAAGGGGCATATCAAAACTATTTGTAAAAAGAAAGCAAAAGTTTCCAATAATTTTGTTCAAGAAAAGACAGATACCGAAGATGTTTTGTACAATATAAATTCCAAGGACATAAATGAAGGTCCTTTAAAGGTCACGATTCTAATTGAGCAAAAATTAGTCTCAATGCAGATCGACACAGGGTCTGCAATATCTGCAATTTCTGAACAATTTTACTGGAATAACTTTTCAAAAATTAAAATACATGATTCTGATATTCAGTTAACTACATATGTAGGGAACTGTATTAAAGTTAAAGGTTTTATTTTCGTAAATACCAAATTTAACAATCTGTCACAACAATTGAAATTATACATTATTCTAAATGGCGGACCTCCTATTTTGGGCCGACAATGGCTGCAATCTTTGAAAATTAAATTAGATAGCATGTTATTAATGGAAAAAGAATCAGATATTCTTGTAAATGAATTATGTAATCAATTCAAAGACGTGTTTGATAACTCTTTAGGCACATTGTCTAACTACAAATTAATTTTAAATGTAAAACCAAACTCTGTACCAATTTTTCTGAAAGCAAGACCATTGCCATTCGCGTTAAAAGAACGCGTAGAAAATGAATTACAGAGATTGTTAAATTTAGGCATAATTTCCAGAGTAGATCAGAGCGATTATGCTACTCCAATTGTACCAATATTAAAAAAAGATGGTTCCATTCGTTTGTGCGGTGATTACAAGGTGACCGTAAATAAACATTTAATAATTGAAAAATATCCAATTCCTAAAATTGATGAATTATTTTCCAAATTATCAGGGGGAATTCAATTTTCTACATTAGATTTGTCTCAAGCTTATCAGCAAATTATGCTTGATGAAGATTCAAAAAAATATACAACTATATCCACTCACAAGGGATTGTATATGTATAATCGTATTCCTTATGGCTTATCACCTATTCCTGAAAAATTTCAGAAAATAATGGAAAATATTTTTCAAGGAATGGATAACGTTGTAATATTTCTAGATGATATATTGGTTACTGGTCACACACGAACGGAACACATCGCGAATTTAAAATCGGTTTTAAGTAAACTCCAAAATGTCGGATTAAAAATTAGAAAAAATAAATGCGTGTTTTTACAAAATTCGGTATCATATCTCGGATACATTATAAATAAAGATGGGCTGCACACAGCACCTGATAAAATTAAAGCTATTAAAAATTGTGCGATACCTAAAGATGTAACCCAATTAAAAAGTTTTTTAGGTTTAATAAATTATTATGGCAAATTCGTACCAAATTTAAGTAATATTCTTCATCCTCTATATAATTTATTAAAAAAAGATACAAAATGGTGTTGGACAAAAGAATGCAATTTATCTTTTAATCAGATTAAAGATATTATGCAATCATCAAAAGTTCTAACACACTATAATTCAAATCTACCATTGTTTTTGGCATGCGATGCATCATCGTACGGTGTCGGAGCGGTGATTTATCATAAATCTGAAAACGGCGACAACAAAATTATTGCTTGTGCATCGAAAACTCTATCGGAAAGTCAAAAAAAATATAGTCAAATACAAAAAGAAGCACTTTCAATTGTTTTCGGAGTACAGAAATTCTACCAATATTTATATGGTAAACATTTCACACTTTTGACCGATCACAGACCTCTGGTAGCGATTTTTGGACCGAAAAAGGGAATTCCTTTAATGGCTACGAGACGTTTGCAACGGTACGCAATTATTTTAAATGCTTTTGATTTCGATATTCAGTATATAAATTCTAAAGAAAATTGTAGTGCAGATTTTTTATCCAGATTTCCTTTATTAGATTGCGACGCTGATGACGATTCTGACGAGGATAGTTATTTAAATTTTATAAATGAGACGTTACCAATAAATTATAAAATGATTAGTCTAGAAACACGTAATGATGTAATTTTAAGTAAAGTTATGCGTTATATTTTATACGGGTGGCCAAAAACAATGAATGATTCTGAATTATTACAGTTTTATAATAAGAGAAATGAATTGTATACTGATCATGGTTGCCTAATGTGGGGTTACAAAATTGTTATACCTAATAAATTCCAGAAACAGTTGCTTGAAGAACTGCATGTGGGACACTTAGGTATAACAAAAATGAAAAGTATAGCAAGATCTTACATGTGGTGGCCTGGTCTTAATAATGAAATTGAGCAATTGACAAAAAATTGTACCGCGTGCATAAATGTCTACCAAACTCCTGCTAAAGCAAATTTGACTCCTTGGCCCTGGCCTTCCCGGCCTTGGCAAAGAATACATTCTGATTTCTTGGGTCCTTTGCAAGGCTTAACCTTTTTAATAATTGTTGACGCATATTCCAAGTGGCTGGAAATTTTCCAAGTAACCAAAACTAATGCTTCGCGCATTATTGAAATTTACAGAAGCACCTTTGCTCGCTTTGGTTTACCGTTTGAGTTCGTTAGCGATAACGGACCACCATTCTCCTCGGAGGAATTTAAAAATTTTTTGAAAGTCAACAATATAAAACAATTGTTTAGTCCACCTTATCACGCAGCATCGAATGGCGCTGCTGAGATAGTGGTGAAATCTGTCAAAAATATGCTTAAAAAGTCAATCTTTGAAAAACAAAATTTAAATATGGCAGTAAATAGTTATTTATTAATGTACAGGAACGCAGAGCATAGTACAACACGTACTTCACCTGCGCAACTTATGTTTGGGAGACAATTACGCACACGTTTAGATAGTATAAGACCTGAAACTTCGGAAATTGTAATCCAAAATCAACAAAAACAGATTGAAAACTATGGTGGAACTGAAAGCAGGTTAAATGTGGGAGATAAAGTAATAGTAAAAGAGTATAGTGGAAATACTTCTAGCTGGAATTCAGGTGAAATAGTTAACAAAAGAAGTAGTTCCACTTTTGATGTCAAAACGTCTGGAAACAACAAAGTTGTTCACAGACATTCGGATCAATTACGACCGTTGACTAATGTTAACTCTACCGAGGATAATCCAGTCAGTAGTAATTCAAATTCTTCTGACAATCAACCTGCTACCGTTACTACGGATTTTAATGTCTCTGACGAGCATAAAGATACCTTTGAACCACGTTATCCTATAAGGAAACGTATACCTGTTCAAAGGTATCAAGCAAATTAATAATGTATCAAGCAAATTAATAATGTATCAAGCAAATTAATAATTAATCAAGCAAAAAAAATAACTATAAAATTAAATTGAATTTAATTATTTTTTCTATTTAGAAGAGAGGTGTTATGTATTATTATTTAAAATTATGTAAATTTTTAGTTATTAGTCTTTCATTTGTTATATTATGTAATTTATCTTTTCTGTTCATTTATTTCGTTAATAAAAATATTCATTCTAAAACTAATTTATATCAAGTAAATCTGTAGAAAGTAATTATTATGTGAAATATAGACATTTAAAAAAATTGTGTCAAGTGGTAAGGTCAAAATTTCTTGATTGTCATTCGACCAGCGCCAATAGTGTATGTGCCAAATACACTAAGTAAAATAACGTTGTTTTTTTTTTTTTGTTTTTAATATTATCGATAAATAACGTCAAAGCACGGTTAGGCTAATATTACTGGCCCTACACACAGAAATTATACTGTACAATGCATTGGTCAACCCTGCATGAGTTAACACAAGAACAGCAGCAATACATCGCTTGTCTGAACTCTGTATACATGGTATAACAAAAAATCGAAAAAAGACAGGTTGAATTTGGATATACAAGGTGACTATTTTTTTTTTATATTTCAAACTCACGAACGAAATAAAATTACTTTTCTCAGAATTTTTTTTGTAACTAAGTAAATCTGAAGATAGATTTGAAAGCTAGTTGCATGACTGTAAAATGAAATTTTTAAGACAAGGTACTGTACTCTCTTATCTACCTATTATTTAAAATGAAATATATTTTTTTATTTATTGTAGATTATAGACGCGTCGGCAACTTAGGTCATTAGCGTCTTAATTACATTAAATAACAACTTCTTTAAAACTGAATGAAGTCACAAAACGTCCATGAGCGGAGGTGGGAATCGAACTCACGACAGTGTGATCCAAAGGTCGGCTACGCTAACTGTTACACCTCACTGTGCTCGTTTTAATTGTAACTTTTTTATGTGATACGTTTGACAATGGAATTGTAATTTTATTACGTATAGCCGAATAAAAATTAATATTAACTTCCCATCGGAAGTTGTAGCAATGAGTTAGATTTTGCGAATAATAAATTTTGACGTATCTGCATTTTTGAGGTCCCTAGAGTCCGAATCTACTGTTTTTGGAGAATTGTCTGTGTCTGTGTACGTACGCACGTTCATCCGTACGTTGGTGAATTTTTTTTCGGCTCGCATATCTCCGGACTAATTTTTGTTATTATTATTTTCTTTGATATTTCCTTAATTTTGTATTTCATTCTGTATATAGATACGGTCTGCTTTCTGCCAGTCAGTGCCTTTGTCGTGATGTTTGTATACTCGTTTAATTAGAAATACATGTGGCCCCGATCGATGTGTTCGGCGGGCAGACAGGCGGTCAGAGAGGTGGTCAGGGGGCGGCGGGAGGCGCGACGTGCGCTGGCCGACGGTCGTACAGAGGACGTCGACGTGCACAAACTGACGGCTAGTGACGGCAGACGGATCAAATACAAGGATGCACAAATTATATTCTTATATGACCACAATCGGTGGTCGAAATGTACCACAGTAAATTTGAACAACGCATATATTGAGATTTAAACATGTTTTACCCCTATTTTGTTGAACTGTTATTTCTCTTTATCCACGAATCTCTTGAGAAGGGTTGGAACCTTTGGAGTACAGACCCTGAATATTGTGTGTGTTTTAAAGACCACCAACAGCTAAGGTTATTTGGTCCTAGCACCAATTCATATTTTTAATTCATTATTATAGTGTATTTGCCATATGGCACATACACTATTGGCGTCGGTCGGATGGCGGGACCTAGGGGTCGGACCAAAATTTCTCGACGTTTCATAGCCTCCTGAACAATTTGGCACCATTTTTGGAAATGTTTATATATAATGTATGTGTGTGTGTGTGTGTGTGTGTGTGTGTGTGTGTCGCGGCATAACTCTCGAAAGACTTAATTGATTTGAACGAAATTTGGTAGATACGTTGGAATCCATCACCGCACGGAATCTATTTAAAATGGGCCCAATCGGACCATTTTAAGGGTAGTTTTAGGGGTTGAAAAAAGTTTTTGAGCCCAAAAATACCGAAAAAAATCTCAGAATAGTTTAAAAATTGGAATTTAACCCTTTAGTAGAGATTAAAATGTGTTGCTAAAATTTTAACAAAATCGGTACGACAGGACCGGACTTACAAATTTTATGAAAACACTAGTTTACGGATAGTGATTTATTTGCTGACGGGTGTATTTAATTTGGTACAGAGGTTGCATTGATAATAATATTGAAATTAGAAAAAAAAATATTATTTTAAGGGATGTATTAAGGGGATAAATTTTTCATTTTGTCTAAAAACAAACTTAAGTTCACATAATAAAGCCACAAGACCTGCATTAGCAAATACACTATATTGCCGGCAGGGTTTTGGCACTGCGACCCGAGTTTTTTTTTTTTATTTTTTTTAATAATAAATTGAAAATCCAGTTACACTTTTATCATCTCTCGGGCTAGAACCCGGGAACTGGGGCCTTGTAATAGAGGAACCATAGGACCCTGAATATTAAAAAAATAACCACTAACATTTATTCATGGCACACGTTTCTCTAACCATCATCAGGACGTGATTAAGGTTATCTCCTGATGATGAATGATATACTATTTTTTTCGAGTTGACATGATCAGTCCAGGGAAAGTTAAGTTTAGATACTGAAAAATATTAAAAATCTTGTTTTTTTCCGTAGACCATGACTCGAATAGAAAATCGAATATTTATTAAAATTTCGACTCGAGAAAATCGACATCTATACAAGTAACCCATATCGCCGAATTTGGCAATATAGATCTAAGGTGGTTAACTGCAGGATGGTAAATAGTTTTCAACAAAAAAAAATATAATTTAGATTTTTATTTAACAATAATTAATTGGCAGCCCTGCAGGGAGAATTTTATGAATGTGATTGGATCTAAAACTGCCTTGGATCAAATTAATTTCTTTATTATAGGTAAATAATATAATAAACGAAAATCAATAAATAGCTTTTTTTATTTTCTGCCGTGTAATTATTTACTTTGAAATATGCTTTTATTTAACGAATTTTAGGTAGGTCCAAGCTTTTATAAAATAACTGATGACCGTCCAAGTTACGAAATTTAAATTAAATTGTTTTAATTTACAAAAAAAAAACATTTTAGATATAAATAATTTTATGGTGTGAGAAACGGGTGTTTTAAACAAAACAAGAATATTATTATCTACTTTATAAAATTATAACGAGTTACACAAAGTTGATTAAAACTCTTTTGTTTTATTTTTTACCCGACTCCGAAAAAAGGAGGGTAATGATTTTAATAATTAAGCGATGAATGGCTATCGCGTCAACTGTACTGGTTTTGGAAAGATGATTTGCAAAAATTTAGAATTTTTTTATGAAAACCTAAATCCAATTTATGAAAAAAATGTTAAAAAAATATTATACAATATCGTATGTTATATATATTTGTTATACTGTGTGCCTCATCCCACTATAAGCGCACGGTCGAAGTTATACTTCATATATTTTTTATTAGAACACGTTCCGTTCAAGTGTTTGGCATTTTTAATTTTAACTATTTTACTTATTTTTATTTTTTTATATCTAAATAATTTAATTTATAGCTACGAATGTTTAAAACCGAGTTCACTTTTTTACTACTATAAGTTTATGACACAAGATTAAAGAGCGAAACGAGAAAATAATATTAGTTCGTCTGACGAACACTAGATGCACCTTCTGTCATTCTCCACCGCAAATTCTCGTTTAACCTTGCAGCCGTATAAAAAGAATAAAAATCATACAAAGAACGAGATGCAGAAAGTGTAAATGAATAAATTCAATCTGCACCTTCATTTATTTTTTTATGTCTTAATTACATTTTAATTTACCTGTCATAATTTATGTAGACTAAATCGAATTAAAACGGTTTTTTCATTTCGTGATTATATACCGGATGTTTTAAAAAAGGCCGAAAAACTTTCAGCTCTAAATGTAATATATGTATAGCGGCTGCTTTTTCCCACAACCGGTGTCCACGGCTAG
Source organism: Mongoloraphidia duomilia (assembly GCA_039654895.1). Classification (NCBI taxonomy): domain Eukaryota; kingdom Metazoa; phylum Arthropoda; class Insecta; order Raphidioptera; family Raphidiidae; genus Mongoloraphidia; species Mongoloraphidia duomilia. The sequence continues at coordinate 15,652,216 of CM077520.1, forward strand.
CTAGGCTCAGCGGCGCGGAGGATGTAGCTCAAAATAAGAAACCGCTCGAAATAAAAAATATGTAACAATAACAACAGGAAAACAAATAAGAGAAATGCCGAAAGATGGGCTTAATAATCCTCCACCTACCACTCGATCCAAATAACGACACAATTAAGACAAAATGCCCGAAATCGGGGCATAGAAATCCTCTACCTACTACTCAATCAAATTAACGACATAATTAAGACAAAATGCCCGAAATTGGGGTTTAGAAATCCTCCACCTACCACTCGATCCAAATGACACAATGAAGGCAAAATGCCCGAAATCGGGGCCTAGAAATCCTCCACCTACCACTTGATCCAAATAACGACACGATTAAGACAAAATGCCCGAAATTGGGGCATAGAAATCCTCCACCTACCACTCGATCCAAATGACACAAATAAGACAAAATACCCGAAATCAGGGCCTAGAAATCCTCCACCTACCACTTGATCTAAATAACGACACGATTAAGACAAAATGGCCGAAATTGGGGCATAGAAATCCTCTACCTACCACTCGATCAAAATAACGACATAATTAAGACAAAATGCCCGAAATTGGGGCTTAGAAATCCTCCACCTACCACTCGATCCAAATGACACAATTAAGGCAAAATGCCCGAAATCGGGGCCTAGAAATCCTCCACCTACCACTCGATCAAAATAACGACATAATTAAGACAAAATGCCCGAAATTAGAGCATAGAAATCCTTCACCTATAAGTACCACTCGACACAAATAACAACACGGTAGGGCCCTACGAGACAAAATAAATACCAAACAAAATGGTCAACCAGGGTCTGCTCAACTTTAAATATAGCTTACGGATTCACCGACTGTGAATATAGAGCGCCAGGACATAGAATCGTAAGCAGCCACTCTCCGAGAGTTCAGACCGAGAGGTTTAGAGGAACCCTTGGTAACCATTTAAAAAATATCGCTATTAGAAGAAATCTTTAGCGTCAAAACACCGTTGCACCACGTTCAATAACAAATAACTAAACCTCAAGAAAAATCAGTTATCCTCAAAAACACTTCACAGTCTTCTAAGCTACCTGAAATAGGGCCTTAAACATTTAAAAATCATTGATCTGAGAGAACCATTCATATATAATCGCGCTACGATCCGCCGCTGTCTAAACGAACACCTTGTACACAATTCACTAATAAATTCATTAATTTTAGTAAGGTGTCATAATCACAAAATTTCAAGAGAATCAACCAAAATGTTTCTGGAACTATCATCCAGCAATTCCGAAACAAATTTTCAGAGGAACAGCACCAACTCATTGCGGGAACTTCAACAACTCAACGCAACGGAACCAAAACTGACGACAAGGCGCAACAATCACTCAATAATTAGCGACCAACAAACCACAACTACAATTCACGGCCAACAAACCACACATCATCCCTCAGGAATCTATGTGACGTGACAGAAACAGCAACTCCCTTTAAGATATTTTTACGATAGCCGTACAACAGGGAACTGTTTTATTCCATCATTGATAAGGATCTCGCAACTATTTTTTTCACACTCAAAACAGCCATGAAATTATTACCCTACAGAAATATTTGGGATTACACGGACGCAAAGAAAATTCTACTGGAATAATCACTGAAATCAATTCATTCGAGATTGCTTTCACAAATCACAAGCGGCATATAGATAGGTTTTCCCGGGATGAAGATAATTATTCCCGAAATTGCAAAATTCTAGCCAGTCACGGAAAATACACAAAACTCCTAAAAAGATTGTTGGGCTTGGACACACGGTAAATTAATCCCTAGGCGAACAGAACAATCCCTATTTGTAGAAATTGCTTTCTTTCTATTAGATTTTTCTCGAAACTTTTTCCAGTTTCGAAAAATATCCTGGAAAATTCTATGAGATTAGATTCTTTTATGATTTAATATATTTTTCAGAAAACCTCTTGTAGTTTCGAATACTTTTCTAGAATTTTCCAATAAGATAATATTGAGAAAAAAAATCAGGGGCTCCCGGATGTAGTCCCCGAAAATCTTAAAAAGGCACTGGATTGTGTTTTAAAGACCACCAACAGCTAAGGTTATTTGGGCCTAGCATCAATTCATAATGTTTATTTTAATAATAAATTGAAAATCCAATTGACACTTTTACCAGCTCTCGGGCTAGAACCCGGGAACTGGGGACTTTTAATAGAGGAACCATAGCAACGCCATGTAAACAACAGCATTGCTACACGCTCGGCCATTCTCAAGCCCAAACGGCACTGAACTACAGCTATTTTATTATTTCCGAGAAACGAGATCTTTGTTCTTTTATGTATAAAAATAAAAATTGAGAATATTCCAAAACTTCAGAGTTATGACCTTGAGCTTTTATCTCGTACACACTTCATATTATAATATTATAGTTTTATGTGTCAGTGACTCTGCGCTGCTGAATAATATCGGTTAGACTGTGCATATTCACACGCTTCATTTGACGCCTGTAGACTTGTGTGTGTAGATAAATGAATTACACATAATATATTCGTACATAACATAAATTTTGTACCCTCACTGATGATAAATTTTAAATTACATTAACGAAACTGTGACACACGTGTCTAATATATGTACATCTAGTTGGATTAATTTAACTTTTAGAAGTACAGAGCTTAAATGGAGCAAAATAGTAATATCTGTCTGCATTCTCAAACTGTCAAAATAACATTTGTTTTTTAAAGTTCCGTACCTTCGAACGGAACACTGACAGCCTCCAATGTCCGTCCATCCGTCTGTCACAAGGCAGTTGAAATTTTTACAGATGTGTGTTGTTGTGGCATGAATCCTGGCAAATATTAAAAATCAAAGTTTTTTAATTTTCGTTGTTCAGTGTAGTTCGTATTTAAGTAAGACTCACTGACGAATAAATATATTCTTTCAATGAGCCATTTTCCTGAGAGTAGTTCCTTCAATTATCCACGAGAGGCAGCACTTGTGGTAGGTACAAACATTATTTATTCCCCATTAGTGTAGTGTCATCTTAGTGGTATAATTTAATTAGGTATTTATTTAATTAATTTAATAATAAAGTTATACCACTAAAATGACACGACACTAATGGGGAATAAATAATTTTTGTACCTACCACAAGTGCTGCCTCTTGTGGATAATTTGAAAGAACTACTCTCAGGAAAATGGCTCATTAACACTGCATACAAAATATCGATTTAAAATGTCTCCAATAAATGATACATTTTGGGATTTATATGCAACCAACAAGGACAAAAAATATACTGTGGGTTGGTACTAACGCAAAAGAGTGAAGAAGAGACATTCACTAATTAGACCCATATTTTTCAAACCCAGAGATTCCGCTTTGGTCTCAAATTAAAATATGCGGTTCGACACCTTATACAGCGCTTTTTTTAATATTGAAAACCAATTATCTAAACTTATATAATACTAGCCGTTACCCTTGCCTTCGCCCACGTATTTTTCGATTTATGATTTATTATCCCCCCGCGAAAAATTCTCCTCCTGCGAAGCGAAGCCGGGCTGGTGGTGTTTATTCGTTCGAATTTTATAATACATAACTCACTCGCTTCGCTCGTTCGCTCGGATATTATTAATACATTACTCACTCGCTTCGCTCGTTCGCTCGAATTTTATTAATACATCACACACTCGCTTCGCTCGTTCGTTTGAATATTAATTATACATTACTCACTCGCTTCGCTCATTCGTTTGAATATTGATAATACAATACTCACTCGCTTCGCTCGCTCACTCGAATATTAATAATACATTACTCACTCTCTTCGCTCGTCCGATCGAATTTTATTAATATATTATTGCTCACATACGTTATATAAGAAACTCCTGTGCAAAATTTCATGCTTCTAACTTCAAAAATGATGAACTTCCATACAAACTTTCATCCCCTATTTAATCCCTTTAAGGGATGACATTTCAAAAATCTTTTCTTATTAGGTACTCATCTACGTTATATAAGGAACTCCTGTGCAAAATTTCATGCTTCTAACTTAAAAAATTACGAACTTCCATACAAACTTTCATCCCCTATTTAACCCCCTTAGGGGATGAATTTTTAAAAATCCTTTCTTATTGCTCACCTACGTAATATAAGGAACTCCTGTGCAAAATGTCATGTTTCTAACTTTAAAAATGACGAACTTCCATATAAACTGTTATCCCCTTTTTAGCCTCTTTAGGGGATGCATTTTCAAAAAAAAATTTCTTAGTGCTCACCTACGTTATATAAGAAACTCCTGTGCAAAATTTCATGCTTCTAACTTCAGAAACGACGAATCTCCATACAAACTTTCATCCCCTATTTAACCCCCTTAGGGGCTGAATTTCGAAAAATCCTTTCTTAGTGGGTGCCTATGTCACAAAAGAAACCTACTGTCCAAATTTCAAGTTTATATCTTCAGCGGTTTGACCTGGGCGTTGTCTGTCAGTCAGTCAGTCAGTAACGGAACTGTTTTATATATATAGATTATAAAATTGGTAAATTCAGCACTTTGTACAATAGAAGCACTACTGGCTATCGATCAATGTGTTCGTATATATAGTAACGCGCGTACAAAGTCCACATCATGAGAGAGTCATGTTTTTAATGATTTATACAGAAGTTAATAACTTTAATAAAAATAAACTAAATCGTAACTTAGTCTGTAATTGTAAAGTTCTAAGGACTAGAAGAGCGAATTTTCCGTTTTCATAATTTTTTTCCCTGTTTTTCAAATTTCAATCTATCTATATCTATTTGTTTGGTTGAACGCACTAATCTCAGGAACTACTAGTCCGATTTGAAATATTTTTTTCGTTAGATAGTCCATTTATCGAGGAATTCTCAATAGAGCTGATGTAAAACAATTTAATATTCAGAACGGCGTTGTGTAGTTTGAACTCAACATTTTTTAAATGTAACCAGTAGCTCCCTAAGAGGGAACCACAAACTTTAATTTAACGCAAAAAAATCTATACTCTCAAATTTTTAGGCAGGAGAGAGTGTGCTAGACCTCTTTTAATGAGTGATTGTTTTTACTTGCGCACAAATTCATATAAATCAAATATGACATGCGTGCATGTGTAATTTGAAAATTTGTAAACTTATAGCTTCGACTGTATTACTGGCATTCAACGTTGGTAGTAGTTTGTGCAAACTGTACATAATTGTGCATGCGTGTGTAACTATGAATACAAATCTAGTAGGTAGAGGCGGTACAATATGGTGGTTGATGTGCACCTTTGTTTTATATAATATACAAACATTATCTCGTCACAAACTTGTCTCCATACATAACAATTTGTGACACTTCACTGTTACATAACGGGCGAACACGTTATTAGTGCAACTGTACACACGCTGTATAATAATATGTCAAATTTACTAGCACAGTAGAACCTTGTTTCGTCTGTTTTTTTATTTTATTGTAGATTATAGACGCGTCGACAACTCAGGTCATTAGCGTCTTCAACACAACAAATAACATATTTGTGTATTAAAATCCGCCAGTCAGCATACACAAACCGACTGGTACGAGCTCGGGTCCCTGGGAGCGCTAATTCCCAAAGAACATTGGAATGCAATTGCGATAACAACTACATCCCAATGTCCCCCCTGGGGGGTTGTTTCGTCTGTATTTCTCTTGATTTTACGGGTACAACTTCTTCTTTTTCATGGCCGCCAACAGCTGCGGTCAAATAGGCCTAGCATATCTTCATTTTTCCAATTTATTATTTTTTAATGAAAAATTGAGTTAGAACCTGGGAACTGGGGGCTTGTAATAGAGACGCCATAGAAACGCCTCTAACATGACAACATAACTGCATGATCGACTATCCTCTAACTCAGGACGTAATTTCAAGGCCGAAAAATCGTTTTTTTGTTAAATAAAAACACATCTTACCAAATCTGGGTCACATAAAATTATAATTTTTAAATTATTTATCTATAATATAATAGTAGATTGTATATCTAGTGGCGTAATGAGGTATATTACTGTCAAGGATTGACAGTAAAACGCGAGCGCCAGCAAGTTTTAACAGACACGCGAGTCATAATATCATTACCCACGAGATAATATGTATGGTATTTTTTGCCATACCCACTCTAAAATAGCTGTTTTTCACTTCAATTTCAGGCTTTTCAAAAAAAAATTTGACAGGTCATTTGTGTCGCCAACTTCACTTCTATAGTATGCCGAGGCGCGCACAGAAGTATGTATAATAGCGGGTGGATCAGGCGACTAAACATAAATCACTATGGAAATGGCTTGATTTTCCACACTATAAGTATGGGAAAAATACCTTCCCGTACACCGGCCTGTCAAAAGTCATACATTTATACATGAAAAGCAGTTATTTTATAGTGAGTATGGCAAAAAAATGTATGGCGTATCTGTCTGTTTCTTTACACAACCGCTGGGTAATAGTATAAGATATAAATAAAAGAACTGTATAAACGCAAGCGTTTTTTCGGGATATGCAAAATTCGAAGCTCAAGATTGCCAGTAAAAATAAAAAAAATTCGAACAACTTATTGGTTTTTATTCAATGTTGCGAAAAATTCGTCTTCTTTTGTTTTGTGCGATCTTTGTTTTGTAAGATAATACATAAACTGCAGCTGTAAAATCCTTCACTCGACACCGATAAGAGAAGGCTGGACTTACCATGCACACATGCAATAAGTAAATTTGTGCTTTCAATCTACATGTAAAAATATTAGCTGTTCCGTTCGCCTTGTTTTGGCATCCAATATACCGATATATTTACTTTTTCCCAAATGATAAAGCTATACAAAAACGAGCAAAAATTATTCAAATTTTGTTGAACTTCTGTTTGCTGTAAAAAACCCACAATGGTTAAAAAAATAGTCGAAAATATCATAGAATCAATAATACTGATGTTTTTAAGTAAAAAAGTCGCAAAGCTAAATAAAAAAAAAATATTTTGTTCAACACCCGTAAGAAATATGTAATTTCGTGGCTATACTGAGAGTGGGCGAAATAATGAATTCCCTGACTGTTGATCGTACAGAGTGGGCGAAATGCCATTTCGCCCACTAGTGGGAGAAATAGCATTTCGCCCACGCTCATTACGGGGAACGTTTACGCAAGCGTTGATAGTATCGTGAATCAATCAGGTCACTCATTATTTCGCCCACGCTCAGCAGAGCCACGAAATGACATATTTCTTGCGGTAGTTGAACAAAATATTATGTGCGACTATTGGTCGAAAGAGGAGATTCCACTCGTGTGTTTTACCGAACTCGCTACGCTCGTGCGGCAAAATCCACACTCAAGGAATCTCCTCTTTCTCCCACTAGTCGCACAATATACTATTGTTTTACTCAAAAAAAATTTGTTAAAATATCGTACCATAATAATATAAGGTAATAATATAAGTTTGCTTAGTAATAAAAAATTCGAAAGAAAAAAAAGAAAATATTATTTATAGTGAAAATCAGCAATCAGCTATTTTCTTCAGCACTGGCATTTAGTCGGAACATTGAGTTTTATTATATAATACTATATTGATACCCAGAATGCACTGGTAACATAACGGCGGAAACTTTAAACATCGAATATGATATTTCTGCAAAGTTTGTCTTTGCTTTCAGTTATATCTATAACCGACTTATTTTATTTTTGTATAGATAAAACAGGCCTGGACTTATTAGGATTTTAACAGATGAAAATATAATTTCCCGAATTTGTATCATTCAAGAGTAAAAAAAGTTTTATATTTACTGGAAGTTACCCACTGCACTTTTCATCTTAAAAGCTTTCCCCTCGCCTAAAAACGGTCACAGCTCTCCCGATGCTATTTTTAAAGCTAAAGGGTTCCAATAAACGCCAAATGAAAGATCAAGAATCACACTACAGATCCAATAGGCGAATTTTTTGAAAAAAGGTTTTGGCTGCGTGTGAAAGATTACGTAATTTTTAAAAAGTTGTAAGTTTATCCAGGAATTTTTTTTTAATTTTCTCCTGAAGGATCTGTAGCGTGATTCTTGGTTCTTCATTGGGCGTTTAACCGAACTCTAGTTTTAAAAATAGCGTCGAGAGAGCTGTAACTGTTTTTAGTCGAGGAGAAAGGATTTGAGATGAAGAGTGCAGGGGGTAACTTCCGATAGAGAATACTCTTAATAGGGGATGGTTGGTGATTTTGAACGAACTGATCGTCTTCTATGAAGGCCCAGAACTCTTAGGAGACGTACCCCAATAATAACAAACAAGGTGCTGCGCAAGTGCTTTGGACTCTAACCCTTGCAATAGGCTGAGGAATTCTTACAAGAACCTAGGACTATTCAGGACCTGGATTAGTTCTCAGGGAGGTATAGGCCTGATTGCAACGGAAAATGTTCCTGCTCCTAATGTAGGTGTCTATCTCTAACCTAATAGACTACAGAAGTAAGCGGTCCTAATTTGAGCGCGAAATTTAAAGTGGAGTCGATTGACTTTCAAAAATGTATGGGGTTTAACGGAATATTCGTTACTATTCTCTTAAAACACATTTCTTACCAAAACAATGGTTGTTTCATAAAAATAATTAATAGATTATTGGCTACAAAACTTTATTATTTCGTGTGGAATAATTTTTTATTTGATATTAAAAATTTATGAAAAATGAATGTCCTAACTTGATTCAGCCAGTGACGTTTATTCTAACCTAACTGAACTTCGTTGACGTTTTTCGAGGTATAATTTAACCAATTATAATTAGAAATTGAGTTTGTTCTTTCCATTTGAAGTTGAAAAAGTGTTCTGAAGTCGTCTGAGCTACGCTAGATCAAGGGAGGGCAAGCTAAAAGGATAAAAAAATGTTTTCATCAATTAGGTACTGGATATCTAGGTATTATTTTAGCTTTTTCCTCAGTCGGAAATTTAAGCTTTTTGCAGTCATAGTTTTCTTTATAACTGCATTTAAGTACAAAACTCCACCCCATAACAAATTGCTTTAATTATTAACGACGACGTGTTTAAAAAAACGAGGTTATGTCAGTAGAATGAATGAAATTTGACAGTTGTGTCGTCAATGGGTGAACGTACGTTTAACGCAGATTCTAGTTAGAACGAAACTCCGTCACGCCTTTCTTTCCTATTCTATTGGAAAATAATATAAAATTCAATAAACAATACTTGAAAAGAATACTATAAATTTTTTTATTTTTTAAACATATACAAAATATTATTTTTCAAAAAAAAAAATGCTCAATCAATGACTGATATAAATTAAAACTGCACATCCGGAATTAGAGTTAATTAAATCTGAATTAATTATGTGAAGCAAACACATACAATGTATGTAACATATTTCGGTTAGTTTTTCTCTCGTCATGTTGGCGGTAGCGTTGGTTCAGTTGGCATCACTGACACAAACATAAAGAGAAAACTGAGTTGAGGTCTTTTGTTATTTAACTCTTGTCATATAATATCTGAAATGTTCCGCTCTTGTTTGAAAGTGACAAGTGCAGACAATGTGTGTGTGTGTGATGTGTATAATGAGCAACGTACGTGGAGCTTTCTCACGAGCTTTCCATTTCTTAGATTGCCGCGAGCGTCATACGGCAATATGATTACGATCCTGAATATGGTTCGAACGAGAGGACAGTGTGGTCCAGTGGTTAGCGTTGCGGCCTCTGGATCAGACTATCGTGGGTTCGAATCCCGCCTCCGCTCATGGATGTTTTGTGATGTTATTTAGTTTTAAGTGAGTTGATATTTAATGTAATCAAGACGCTAATGACCTAAGCTGTCCACGCGTCTATAATTATTTACAATAAATAAATAAAAATGGTTCGAACGATAACATGTGGCAAATAGCGTTGTATTTGGTATAGAAATCGATTAATCTTTACCCGACTATAGCAAAGCCAAAAGCAAGGTTATGAATCTCACAGGCTATGTAAATGTATGTATGTGGAGCAGTGAATAGTTTGTTACCTCGTACAGCCTAAACTACTGAACCGATTTCTACAAATGAGGTGTCGTTGGATTAGTCTTGATCCAGAGTGTGTCTTAGACTATATGACGTCACAGGTATTTTAATATGGTGGACGCTGGACGTCATGATATGAAATCGTGGATCGATTCGGTCATGTAAAAGCCATCTAGACGACAAGTGCAAAACAAACTACGGACGCAAACCAATGTCAACCTACAGGCGCCACAGGCTATACATAGTGGTAACTCACCTAACGACGCCCGACGGTATTGTTACCCGACTGCGCCAGAAGGGGGATAATGTTTTTCGAGTGTATGTATGTATCTATGTATGTATATTTCTTTATCACGCTCTGTAGCCTAAACGGCTTGACGGATTTTGAAAAATGAGGTGTCATTAGATTCGTCTGAATCCCCAGAGTAACATAGGGTATATGACGTCACGGAAAAATTTAATATGGCGGCCGCTAGACGCCATTTTGTCAGAATGCAAAAGTAATTTTCCTTCTAAATACATTGATATAGGTACCAAAATCAAAACAAAAGAAAGGTTTCGTTGACATTTCAAATAGGGTACATGACGTCACGGAAAATTCAATATGGCGGGCGCTAGACGCCATTTTGTCAGTACGCAAAAAAACGGTAAAACCTTGTGTGTGGGGTATCAAATGAAAAGGCTTGATGAGTAGATTCAACTAAAATGAAGGAAATAAAAAATTTATTAAAAAAACAAAAAACCCGACTGCGTAAAAATCGAACATAAAAGATGGAAACAAGATCAAATGACAACATGCAATCGGAGGTATTTCTGTTCAATTTGTTACTACTATGCCTCCGACTGCATGTTATCATTTGATCTTGTTTCCATCTTTTATGTTCGATTTTTACGCAGTCAGATTTTTTGTTTTTTTAATAAATTTTTTATTTTAAAATGTTTTTTATCATTTATTAAGAAATTATAATAAATAGGATATATAAAAAAAGTAATAAAGACTGAAATAATAATAATAGAACTACGTAAAAGAAGAAAACAAGCAAATCAAACCGTATGACCGTATTTTTGAAGCTATGCTTCTATAGGCGCACGTTAGACGATTTCTGGCAGGGGGTAAACTGTTAGATTCGCGTCACGTCACATCACGCTCATGTTATTAAAAGTATATCTATAGTTATGGCCAGCGGTGAAAGTAATATACTGGCGCACGCGCAGTGGCCTATGTAATATTAATATCTGAGAGTTTTATAGGACACAAAAAAATAAAATGGCGTTAGATTTCAAAATGGCGGCCATATGTAGTTTTGTAAAAATTATCCGATCTTTTTGAAAATTGATATTTAAGAGTTTCATAGGACACAAAAAAATAAAATGACGTCAGATTTCAAAATGGCGGCCATATGTACTTTTGTAAAAATTATCCGATCTTTTTGAAAATTGATATTTAAGAGTTTTATAGGACACAAAAAAATAAAATTGCATCAGATTTCAAAATGGCGGTCAAATAAAAACTTTTCAATTGTATTGTCTATAGCTTTGATAATTTCATTTTTTTATACAAAGCGTAAAAAGCATAGCTTCTGTCGGGTGTCCCATGACACCTCGACTTTTTTTTGTTATCAGTAGCCGGAGACTCGAATACTAAAATTTTTTATTCAGTCCCAAACAGATCTCCGACTACTGATAACAAACAAAGACTGTCTTATATTTTGATTTGCTTGTTTTCGTCATTTACGCAGTCGGGTTTTAGTTTTTTTAATTGTTATTTTTTTTAAGTCTAGAACCTTGTCTAGAACTTTATTGGAAAAAAATAATAGTATGGTGAATAATAAAGCAACTATTACTAGAGTGACCTATAAAACGCTTCGCTTAGTTTAATGATTCACTTGTTCTTCTTTAAGGTCAGTTCAACGTGATTTATACGTACCAACTGATTGTAATAAACTGATAAAATATTAATTTAAATTTTCATGTAATGTTTCCAGTGTTACAACCTTTTTATAAAAGTGTTCAGATGTTCATTTTTACTACATATTAAAATTTCTTGTTGGGGAATGATTTTTATTAAATATTTTATTGAATAATAAAATTTGTTATCAGGTTTTCCATTAATGCCAACATTAACTAAAATTATAATAACGAAAATATTCCTAGAATTCAAGAGTGCAAGCTTTCACGGTCGGAGTTGTTCCAAATCTTGATAGTTTCCGGGCTTGTAGGCCGTGGCCCGATGGTATTTTTTCTATCTGACGTTTCGTCTACAACTGCGGTATGACCAATCGCAAAAGAATGGAATACGACCGAGCAAAGAACTCACGCACACTACTACACAATACACAATTGAAGGGAATGGGGAAAAAACAAAATATGTCCTTCTGACAAATGACTGAGTAAATTGAATTTAAAGTTAATTAATAATTATATTCCTTGGTCTTTTCCCATCCAATAATTTTTAGTTTTAAAATACACAGTGACCTACCTATTTCTTTTACCCTGCAATTTACCCAGTGCTGAATACCGTTACGGTGTATCTGATGGCGCTAACAGCTCAAAAATCAAAAAAATGTGACATACCCTGTTTTTTCCCCATTCCCTTCAATTGACCCATCACAGAAAGACGGACTACGACCGAACAGAGAACACACTGGCAGTCAAGTAACGGTCAAATCTATGTTGTATTTAAATTTACACATTTTCTGCTGAACCCAAAATAGCTTTTAAAAAAATGTCTGTCTGTGGTCGCATCTAGAACCCAAATTAACTGATTTGATTTTACTTAAATTTTGCGTGCGCGTTCACGACGGTTATACTTCACGGTGAAATCTCAAACACGGTCCTAGCTAGTGAGAACCAAAAAAAGAGTTTTAAGAACTGGAAAATATCTCTAGAAATTTTTGTTAAATTTTGCGCATAAATATTCACTTAAAACCAGAGATGGCATAAATAGTTCCTCCTAAAAATTGCAGAGAGGGAAACCTACTCCTATATATGATGAAAAAGTTGGTTTTATTTATGTATTTTTATTTATTGTAGATTATAGACGCGTCTACAACTTAGGTCATTAGCATCTTTAACGTCGAATAACATCATCAATTAAAACTAAATGTCATCACAAAACCTCCATGAGCGAGGTGGGATTCGAACCCACGACAACTTGCTCCAAAAGCCAACAGGCTAACCATTACTCCAAGCTGTCCTCTATTTATTATTATGAATTACGTGTTGCTATTAATGTGGGCAGGCATTATCTAGTTAATTAGTTATTGTAGATAATAGACGCTTGACAACTACGGTTATGAGCGTCAAAAAGACGTTGTCTATAATTTTCAATACTTGAAATGCGAAAATGTGGAATAAATGCATACATACTTAACTCTAATTGATCTTACATTTATCATGATTTGGCTAACGGCGCATGCGATGATGAATGGAGGGTACATTCACGAGCAGTTATTTAAAGCACCCTTAAGTTATAGTGGTTTGTACGGCAATTGTTGACATAAACAACGCTTTAAGTCAGATTTGCCATGTGTTATATCAAAGCAAGTATCTCATAATAACTATGTGGGTACATGATTATTACTTTTGCCGTCGGGCGTAAACTGACAAATAGAAACAGGCAGATAGAGATGTCATAGCGACAGACATGATATGTGGGAATAACTAAATAACTACATGATTAAAATGACTCTGTAACACTATCATCCATACGGTTTTCATTTAGTAATGTCAAGATTACATACATAAATTTGCCATTATGGAAATAATATTACTGCTTTGGTTTCTTTTCAAATTACTATGAGACATAAAAAAAAGTTAATATAATATTATGATTGTTTCCGTCGGTATTTTTTCTCAGACCATGTAGATTTGTTCACGGTATCTTGTAAACTTTATTGTGACAAATCCAACGACATGAGGTTATTCAAGATCATCTCAAGGTCATAAATAAAGCAGTTGTGTGATAATAACGGCTACGAAAAAATTCACATGACCTGATTAAAAAAAATGGAGGAGACCTTGAGCCGACCTCAGCATATCAATCGAGAAGAAAATCTATTTTACAAACATATACGTCGCTCTTGATACTAACAGTTTTTATTCAAAACTTTTTTTGCTACAACCAATACTTTCTAATACTTTATGTGCCTTACCCTGTATTATAGACCGAGAGCTAGTGACAATTTTTTGGTGTTATTTATTCAAGGCCTTATTTTTGTAAAAATGTTGCTGTTTTAAGCAGATATTTCAATTTGCAGAACAAAATATGTCGGTATTAACCCCCTTGCAGAACGATTTAAACACCTGAGCGAGCAAGTTTCCCTCTAAGAGAGGGGGTTAACACCGACATTTTGTTCTGCAAATTGAAATAAATACTTAAAACAGTCGCCGTAACAACATATTAAAATTTGAACCTTGAACTAATAATATAAATTTCGTCGGGTACATGACACGTTTAGTGTGATCTGCTACCCCTTTAACACTGACCAATCAATCTGCAAATATTATAATGGCATTATTGGGTCACCGACAAGCTATACAAACAATTTCAGCCTTGAAGCCATAATAATTCTGACCATTTTTTTTGTTACATGTTGGGGGCGGTCTGCATCCCTCCCATACCGCTATTTAGCAAAATCCCTTACTCAAGGCACTTTAATATGCCTTCCTCAACATCTTCACAAAAATAAGGCCTTGAATAAATAACACCAAAAAATTGTCACTAGCTCTCTTTTAAAATATACTATGTACATAGTTTTGCAGGAACACTCCATACTTAAAAAATGGCATACAGATGATGACGTAGCATTTAATTTAAATGGAATGACATCTGTTTGAGAATATAAATCCATGCAACAGTACCTACCTATTATTATCAGCCAGTACTCTTTCATGACACACGATATATATGTATGTACATTTTACAGTCAGCTATTATGATTTTTTACTGATATCTTTTAATGATAGATGGAGTCTGCTTTTTATGTTTTTTCCGAGAGTGAAAATTTATGGATGAACGAACTATCCCTAATTTATGGATTACTTTTGTGACATGTCACGTGTATTTAGCATGAAATATTTTCTATAGACTATATACATGGTGTCCACGCAAAATTACAAACAATTTGCATTATAATAATATAGTTATATTGTGTATGAAAGTAAAAATTATATATAAGTATATTGTTTTAACCCGAGTGAAAGACATCGCGGACTATATATTAATATTTAATATACAGAATTTGTATAATGTGTGCAGTAGTATATGACACACCCATTTGGTATGACGTAACATAATGCTGCAACATGAGAAAAATTTATTTTTCAAACCTATGTCACCGTAGGGATTCTAACCCTAAATTTTCCACACTGTCGCGGCGGACTGAATTAACAATTACTCGCACAGTAACACATTTTCGAATGACTAACTATTTCCCTTTGAAGCATTCTGTCACTGAAAAACCACTAGATGCGAGAGTCGATTATTACTAAGGTGCAATATAACCGTGTCATCTTACATGTGAGAGCTAATCTCAAACCGTGAATCCAAAAATTATAGTATAAAATTATAATTAGAAAATATAAAAATAAATAATGAAATTATAATATAATTCATTATTAAACTTTCGTCCATGAAATTCATAAAATGTTAGGTTTTTTAGCTTTGTAAAAAAATAATATATTTATTTCATTAATGTGATCAATTATTAAGTTTGTATATTTTGTTTATTTAGTTGCTGATGAAAAGTCATAATATATGCGACGAAACGTCCGTCAAAAAATAATTTGTTGATTTCTGAATTTATTTCTGTCCACGTTCTTTGCATTGTGCGAGACAATTGTTACAGTAGCGGTGCTAGGGTTTTTTCTAGGGTGTACCAGTGTTGGGCATGGGTGATCTGAAGGTGGGCCAATAACATTTATTCCCAAAATTTCAGTGCTCGATAAAATTTTAACCCAGGTTACCTACTTGCTACACAATTCCCAAGAAAAATTGTTAAAATTTCGAGGGTTAAAACGTATTTAAAAGATAACCTAAAGATTGGGGATTATGCCAGGGTGGGCCAAGACAGTTTAAGGGGGGCCGCATGGTCCATCCTCTGGCGCCGTTACAGTGCAATACTAGAAAAATTCATTTCAAACCTATATAACCGTCGGGATAGTAATGCATTTTATTTATATTTTAATAGTTTGCGAAACTTGATCGCACGAACGTTTAACATATTATGTTATAAAATAAAGTTATTAAGTATGAATAAAATAAAACGTTGTTTTATTTAATAAATGTAGGTACCGTTAATCGATGTTGGTGCAACTGGCTAATAAAGTTGAATGGCCTCTCGAAAACTTATGACACGACAATAATTTCAATGAACTTGAAACCGAGTATAAATGATTCACGGTAACGTGAGTGGAAAAACGGTGCTTTTACAGTTTTGAGTCGAACACACTTCTTCCATTATAACATTATAAATTGATGAAGCTTTAGATACGACCGGAGGCCTGATACACAATGTCTTTGCGTAAAACCAGTGCTTTCCAAATGCCATCGACTTTTTACCCGACTGCCTCAGAAGGAGCATGTAATGTTCTCCCATGCAGGGTAAGCATGCTTTTATTGGCAAACATGTGTGTATGTTCACTTTATTTTACCTGCCTTAACGGCAACATACACACATGATTTTTTTTGTGCACATCTATGACACAGTATCTTTTGAATGATATAAGTTTTAATTCCCCTCCTTTTATAATAATATAGTAAAAAAAGGTACCACAATTTTCGATGTTTACGTATTTAATCTATACTAATATTATAAAGCTGAAGAGTTTGTTTGTTTGTTTGTTTGGTTGAACGCGCTAATCTCAGGAACTGCTGGTTCGAGTTGAAAATTTATTTTTGTGTTGGATAGTCCATTTATCGAGGAAGGCTATAGGCTATATAATATCACGCTACGACCAATAAGAGCGGAGCATCAATGAAAAATGTTGCAAAAACGGGAAAAATTATTCCTTTTGAGAACTTTCGTTGCGTGCGCTGCGTAAACGGTTAAAGTTACGCAAAAATCATGTATGACGGAATTGTTCCCGGAAGGTTTATATATATAGCGAACGAGCGAAGCGAGTGATTAATGTAATTCCTAAACCACGCAACGGATTTTGATGTGCTTTTCACCATCAGTTAGATAATTTTTCACGGAAGGTTATATATATATATATATATATATAGCGAAAGAGCGAAGCGAGTGAGTAATGTAATTATAATATTCAAGCAAACGAGAGAAGCGAGTGAGTAGTGTATTTATAATATTGAAGCGAACTAGTATTGAACCCGGGCTTTCTTAGCACCCGGGCGAAGCCGGACTGGGCTGCTAGTATAATATATAGACGCTGTGATCTGTTAGATAAATAATATTAGATACTACAAATATATAAATAAATATTTATTACTAAATTTCCTTCATATTCAAAGGCTCTCCCATACATAAGTTGGTCCTATAAATAAATACCATAGTTAAATTCTGTTACCCATACCTTTATAGATAAGAGTTTAAGAAACACTGAAATATATAGACAATAATGGAAGTGTAAGAGTGAGATAACTATCGTCCGAAGACAAAGGAGTAAGTGAAAGGAGAGAGCCATAGATGGTCGGGGTGTTGTTAAAATTTCCTGCTGTCTTGGTAGGGACATATGTTGATGGGCTTCTACAATTTATATCTATCTATCCTTCGCAGTGTCAGCCAGTAAGAAGATGGGTCTATCTATAATTTGTGGGTGAATGGATCCAAAACGTGGAGAACGTATATTTACAATATGTTCAGGCGGTTCTGAAAACACATCAAAATCATCTGAGCAAAAAAAAATTTAAAAAAATACTAAGAGCCTTGGGGATTCGTACTTTAGCATACGGCTGCCTGGCATACTGTGTTTGAGACCTTAACATAAATATACCTACACTAGCAGCCCCGTCCGGCTTCGCCCGGGTGCTAAGAAAGCCCGGGTGCAATAAACTACTCACTCGCTTCGCTCGTTCGCTTGAATATTATAAATACACTATTCACTCGCTTCGCTCGTTCACTTGAATATTATAATTACATGCTACGATGTACTAGGCTTGCAGTGTCAAGGCGCGTTAGGCACTCGTTTGCCTGGGTACTGAAAAAATGTGAAGCGTTCGCAACTACTTCCGTAAGAATTCGCAACATACTTATATCATAAAAACGGTCGTCTACACACTTCTACCCATAGCGCAGTTGGTTACGTCTTTGCGTTCTATGCATAGGAACCTGGGTTCGAGACCTGATGGCAGCGTAGAATTTTTGGCGTTTTTTCTAAATTTTACATGCTATTTATTTATATATTTTTTATTTTTGTTATATTCTTTCTTTGACAATAATTATAATTTTTTTGAAACCAAGGTGGAATTAATTAAAAATACAATTTTAGTATTTTAGTAATAAATTATTTTTAATTCATAAATGCGCTATAATAGATGACACCAAAAATTAGAAAATCTGTCGTGTGGTCATAAGCACACACCCATTTTTTTTATATAGGTACAGCTTTAAACGATCCCAGGATTCAGGATAGTTCATACAACCGTGAAAACCAAAATGAAATCGATACAGCGGTTTTCGAGTAAATCGCCAACATATTATGGACAGACACAAAAAGGAAACTTTGTATAATAAGAAAGAAAATAAGTAAGTTTCACTCTAAACGTACCTATATACAACTTTTTTTTAAATATACATTCCTTGTTACCGTATGGACAAAAATTCCAAGACAGATTTATTTGAAAAAAAGTTTGTAAAAAAATCCATTCGAACAGTGTCACTTACCTACAGCTTACAACAAAATAAATGGATAAATACGGTTCAGTATACATTTGCAAAATTTGAAATTCTCCCGACCGGCCAATCACAACTCAAGAAACAAAGAGACACAAACTGATCACGCACACAGGTCACTCTATCTTGAAAATGAATAGACTATAGAATTGATATTTTTTTTGTATAGATATTCTTTTAACACGAACAGCCTTTTCAAAATACCGTGCATGGTGGAAGTACGTGTATATATGGCGAAGGGGCGGTTGTTTAATCTTTATTATAAAAAGTTCTTAGCACCCGGGCGAAGCCGGGCGGGACCGCTACTTTTATTATAAATATCATTTATGTTGGCTTGTTTTTCAAACCGCTTGGACAGAGAAAGAGAGATCGCCAACTGTATAAAATAAGGATGGTAGATAGGAGAGCATGGGGTGTGAGATAATGCCTATACCGCCTTCCTTTAACCTTCCTTCCAGCAACTGAAGACCTGATAGCAATTTCAATTAGCAACGTACACTGCTGTGATTCTGCTGGATGTCGGATACTCTTGAATGTCGGCATGATACTATCAGTCAAGACATTGATTTTGATTTAGGTTTTGTGTCATCGTCTGCCACAGCACCCTTGGCATTGTGTACTGTATTGTTCTCTGTCTACGACTTCGCCCCACCCTGAGTCCCTACTTGTACACCTCCATTTACGTCCAACACTTTGTAGTGAAAAGAAACCAAATTGCATTTAATAAGGTATTGTCAAAAATAATAAATTAGCACTGAAATCGGGGCTTGAGAATGGCCGAGTGTGTAGCAATGCTGTTGTTCACATGGCATTGCTATGGTTCCTCTATTACAAGTCCCCAGTTCCCGGGTTCTAGCCCGAGAGCTGGTAAAAGTGTCAATTGGATTTTCAATTTAATAGGTATTAAAAAAAAATTATGAATTGAAAATATGAATTGGTGCTAGGCCCAAATAACCTTTAAAACACAACACTGATATCTAAAATATTTTGGTGTAATGGCTTTTTGATCAAACTGTCGTGGGTTTGAATCCCACCTTCGCTCATGAATGTTTTGTGGTGTCGTTTAATTTAATTTGTCAGTCTGTGCCAACTTTACTTGAAAACAGCTGAACCAATTTGAATGTAACTTGATACACTCTCAATTAGCAATTGGGTTCTGTAAAAAACTTTGGTTGCAACGGGTACGCTGCCTTTCGTCGGCTCGCCGGAAACCAGAGTACGATGCAGCGGAAATAAAAAAAGTACTTTAAATGAAATCGATTTGCGTATTTTCTAATTAACAAATTCAGCGTTTATTTCACAATATATATTTACAACAATGGTTAGCAACAATCCATATACAAAAAAACAAGAATATACTAAAAAGATACAATTCCATTAATTTACACTGGGGGCACGCCGATCCCTTTTCTAAAAGGATGAGGAAAGCGGTCAGGAGTCTGGGGACTCGGTCGGCTAACGACCCCAAACGTTCGAAACAAGAGTCAAATTGAAACTAAATTCCATGTCCTATCAGTGATTTGCTGTACCCTCGACATAACGAGAGCTAATCTTTTTAACTCTAGTTTTAACTATTCACTGCACTTTATCGGCACTGTTATTCGATTTTTTCACGAAGAACAACGGAAATATACGAATAATTTACATTGAACTATTGTACTTATAGTAACGGACGGATTTTATGTATTGTCAAATGTAGTATCAAGATGGTTGAGCATTTGTTTTATTATATAAAGTAAACACATTTGTTTAATTAACAGGATCAAAAGCATTTATTTATTATTGTAAAGGTTACACACATCAACGCGACCGACTCGTGCCTTCACTTCCTTCCTACCTACTATTACTGCTACCGGCGGCAGCACTGGCGGTTTGTGGCCCTCTAGTTTTTAAAAATAAAAGAATGCCTCACAAATCGTTAAGATAAGGGGTATCTCTTAAAGCCAACGAGCGAAGTCGTGGGTAGAAGCTAGTTATAAAATATTTAACGAACAAAAAACAAATTTAATTGATCGAAAATTCTTGTTTTTAGACATAATATAGGTAGCTCTCTATATTATCATTTTGTTTAACGTGGAGTACTTAGGTAGTCATCATTTATTCAGAAGCTGTAAGATACATAATATTGATCCTAAATAAAAATAACTTTATATTTTTTGATAACCCCCTTCTCTCTTCTTAGTCATTCCGCCGCCAATAGGTGTGGAACCGTCTCTTGAGTTTCAATCCTTATTAGAAACTCAAAAAATTGTTATTTTACTGTATAACGGTCACTTGACCAGATTTAAACTGCTTAGAGCTATTTCTGCCACCTGACGTTGAATTTTTAATGGCCAAAACAGATTCCGGTAGAAAACAAAATCTTTTATTAATCTGTCCAACACCGTGTAATGCGCATAAAGTATTGAGATTCTGCACAGCTGAACCTATTGATTTTTATTCACACTGAACTGAAACTGATCAGAAGTTTTGTGTAACCTCAAAAAGTACCTGATTGAAAACGCTTTTTTCTCTATTGAGGAATAATAGTATCTTAGTGATATTTTTTATGACTTATGTAAAATATATTATACAATTATTAACATTGGAAATGTTTATGTTCGTATATGGAGGCAGAGTTACGAGTTTTCGTTCAAGGCCAAAAGACAACGGTGTCGCAATCAAGTGAGGAGCAATCATGCAAAATTGAACAAGTGCAATTTTTTCGAAATGTGTTTTATATCATGTCTAGTTAATTGAGAGGTATTTGCGACGATCTGCGGTGTTATTTTTGAGCAAATGTTAATAAATACTGTAGAAAAATCCATTTAAAAGTTAAGTAATCAAGCAAAAGTGAACGCGTATATAACAGAAGAATAATAGGGTTATTCCTGACAAAACTAAACAGTGCATTGATAAATATTGTGTCTATAATAAACAGTTAATTATGTTTCATATATGCTGTTATCATTTCCAATGTCCTCGATGGTTGCAAGGATTGCGAAATCTGTGAATTTTTACATGAATAAACCAATACTAAATACTATCTTCCTGATGTGTTGCGCCATTATATTATATTATAAATTTCGCAAATTTGTACAAAGGGGGTCTTCTTACTTTTGGGATTTTTAATAAAACTCAAAAATCTCTCAGATGCTGTTTATATCTTTGAAACTAAAAGTGCGAGTTGTTGGAGTCGTTTCAGCGTTATTTTTTCTATAAATAGACTTAATATCAAACGAATCGGGTCGAATTTATTTTTCAAAAATTTTGCAAATTTGTGCAGAGTTCTTACTTTTGGCATTTTTAAGAAAACTCAAAAATGTCTCAGATGCTGTTTATATCTTTGAAACTAAAAGTGCGGGTTGTTGAAGTTTTTTTTCTACAAAAAATTAAAAAAACTTGAGGACAAAAGGTGTAGGTGTTTTAAAAACTTGATTTTTATTACATTTTTAAAACGGTGCGGAATCCTCATGACGCGAGTTCAATTCGCACTTGACCGCTTTTAGTTTTTTAATCACTAAAACTCTATCTTTTAGATGGTGAACAATTTGTCCGTCTAGAATGTTCTATGTAGGCACCTTGTAAGACAGCTGTGGCCCTATTTGAGTTTAGAATATCTAGGCTATTATAATCACATGATGCTGGTGAATTATTAATGAACAAAACAGACGGATCGTTACGTACGAAAGACAAAGCCTTGTATTTATTAATTCATCACCACGAACACCAATTATCTACTTCCGTACCCCGTTCATATCGTAGTTTGCTATATATACTAGTGTTTCCGTAACTGTGCGTTATATCTTTTTTTATTAAAGGACACCTTACAGCTAGAGCGTCGCTCATATTAATGTTGAACATATTTCTTAGGTTAGAAACTCGAATCCAAAAGAAATTCTTTTTACATCATTCGGAAATGCAAATTTCGTTAGAAAATGTGATAAAACTTTTTTCAAAATGTTAAAAACATCTGAAATAGATTATACCTTATGATTTTTCCCGTCATCTACTAACAAGAAATTCTAATCGTCTTCTTAAGGTCGATTTATATTATCCGGTCAGACACGGCGCGGGAACGTAGCGTTTCCGGCAAGACAAACATTTTTACATGCATATCAAAATATACGAGTGTTGGTACGTGTCTGAACGGACGGGAAACGCTAAGTATAAATATTCGTATTTGAAATTCATGTAAAAATGTTTGTCTTGCCGGAAACGCTACGTTCTCGTGCTGTGTCTGACCGGATAATATAAATCGACCTTTAGTCGAATTACCTACTAAATTTTTGAGAACAATAACAAAAAATCACTTTTTTTTTATTCGAAGATGGCTGGAATAAAAACAATTAAATTTCAAAAAAATTTTGAAGTTCATATCTATACTAATATTATAAAAAGGTAACATTTGTTTGTTTGTTTGTAATGGATAAACTCAAAAACTACTTAAGGGATTTTAAAAATTCTTTCACCTATAGAAAGCTACATTATCAGCGAGTAACATGAGCTGTATTTTATTTTCAAAAAAATTAGAGGGGGGTAATAAATCATAAATTCTTGTCTGTAGAACTACTAAACCGATTCTAAAAATTCTTTCACTAATAGAAAGCTACGCAGGAGGAGAGATTCTCGCGAGGGGTACTCGCGGGGGTGGGGGTAATAAATCATAAATTCTTATCTCTGGAACTACTAAACCGATCCTAAAAATTCTTTCACTAATAGAAAGCTACGCAGGGAAGATAACAAATTAGGGGGGAATTTTTGCGGGGAGATAACAAATTAATAATATACTAAATATACGTGAGCGGAGCAATGGGTGACCGCTATTAAATCATAATTTCATACCACCCGGGCGAACCGGGACAGGTCCGCTAGTATTTAAATATAGAAAAATTTATTGTGTCTATGTAATCTTTCAGGAGTTGGTTTCTGAACATCAGTTTCCGAATACTGTATCAGAAAATATTTTAATATTATAAAACAAGATTTATTTCTTTTATATACCGCGAACGCTTATAAAACAAATGATACGGAAATAAGAGTGGCGCACAGAAATCGTTTGGTTTTTAAACCAGTGGCGAGAATTTCCAAACGAAAATATATCTACGTTTTAGTTTTATTTATTTATTGTAAATTATAGACGCGTCGACAACTTAGGTCATTAGCATTTTGATTACATTGAATAACAACACACTTAAAACTAAATGACATCACAAAACATCCATGAGCGGAGGCGGGATTCGAACTCACAACAGTCTGATCCAGAGGCACGTTTTAATTTTATTTATACTAATTTAATTTTTTAAATCATATTTGAAATTTAGAATGATTTTAATAAAATAGGTAATTAATTGATATGAATCAGATTTTAAAATTGTAAAGAATTATATTGATTTAAAATTTTATGATTAATATATAAAATTCTCACAACTGATTTTCACTAGGCGGCACAAACTCGTCACTAGGCGGCACTAGTGCCGCCTACTTTGTATGTTATTTTATGCTCTGATTATTGGCTTACTAATAAAATTTTTTATTAGATAATTTCTACAATATTTTAGGTATGTACCCACCTATAAAAGTTTTAATATAAATATTTTGTTGACATTCAAAAATTTCCGGTAGGATACTTATAAATATAGCATGCAATTCCCAACAGTCCAACAATCTATCAAAATTTCAATTAATTGAATTAAAACTTTGCGAAGAAATGAAATAAAAATTTAGAATTTTAACACCCTGTATCTCATAAGCTGTGCGTTTGCGGTCAGAAATTTATAGAAGCTTTTTTCTTACTTGGACTTAAGGAATCGGCCTCCATAATTATCAAGTTTAAATCTGAATCGTCCTGTAGTTAAACAAACATATGCGTCATTCCCGTTACAATACGTGCCTCACATCGCATATTATGACTTTGGTAGGCAATTTAAGTACCGCACTGTCTATGTAAAATGAATTAATATAAATGTAAGTATTTGGTATTAGATATAACGTACAGTTCCATGGTGTCGGTTGAATTATGTTGCTAATTATATTTTATCGTCATGTTCTCTGCTGCTCTGCCGTATAGCCATTAGCATTCATGTATTCCGGCTTGCCAATATCTTTGTTCACAGTCCATTAGAAGCGACATCTCGATTTTCAATTTGCTTCTACATAAATATAGAATGATTCAAAACTTTCTTGTCGAGCACTGAGGTAAAAGATAGAGAGAAATTATAAGCTTTTAAAAGTGAAGCCAGTCGCCATTATAACTCGGCCCTCATTTTATTTGTGAGGAGAAGAAGAAAAGAATAGATAATACTCCTAATCCATCCGGTGTTTTGCCGTCATATTTACTCGGCCCTGTGACGTCAAACCTGGCTTCAATTTTGTATAATCAGTGTGTTGTCGAGATTGTTCATCACATATTTAGAGAGAGAAATTGTAGATTATAGACGCTCGATAACTATAGTTCAGTTCGAAAATAATAGGCAGTGACTAATACACTTGAATTGAATTGTGGATTATAGACGCTCGACAACAAAGGTCATTAGCGTCTGTAATACACTTATACTTCGCAATGCAATATAAGCGGAACAGTTTTATGTATCACTTATTGTATTGCTTCATAGCTTTTGCGCTCCATTAAGCTTGTTAGCATCTATGTATGAATCACTGACTTGAATTCTCGAACTAGACTATAAAATCATTTAAAGTACTTACATTTCAATCGGCTGCTAATGATTTCTAGGATAATAGAAGTAAACTTGGGTACCGCCCTGACAGCAGAAAACTTCTAAAGCATTATGGCGGCGAAATTTAAATATAGTTTTCCTTACTTGCATATTAATAAATGTACTTTGCGTTGGTGTATTATAATATGTATATTGTGTGAATTCATTCTCTTCTGTCTTAAGATGCCCTACTAAAAGATACTTTTGTTTAGTGATGAGCAAAGCAAGACCAAGACCAAGACTTGGACAGTCTTGGTCTTGATCTTGCTGATTCAGTCTTGGTCTTGGTCTTGCTCAAATATGTCTGGTCTTGGTCTTGGTCTTGCTTATTTATTCTTGGTCTTGGTCTTGCGTATCAAGTCTTGGTCTTGCTCATTTTATCGGTCTTTTTTTGAGTTTTTTACTTCTGAAGATCATCATAGTTATAAATTATTTATTTTTTTAAATTTGCGTTGCGTTGCATTTCAACTGGCAGTGCGGTGCACGAGCGCACTTAAAGACGAGCCGCCACTGGCTCTTAAGTAAGATTTTTTATAAATTCTATAGAATTATCGCTAGGCACTTGGTAGAACATGATTGAATAAAAATAATAAACAAACACTTGAAAAATACTACACAATATTTATTAATCTCAACGATCGTTTCGGGTTCCTAGCCCATCATCAGCAGTTAATGTAAACTCCTGATGATGGGCTAGGAACCCGAAACGATCGTTGAGATTAATAAATATTGTGTAGAATTTTTCAAGTGTTTGTTTATTATTTTTTTAAGAATTTTTAGTTTAGTCTTGTGTATTTGGTCTTGGTCTTGCATTTCGGTCTTGGTATTGGTCTTGTTCATGTTCATTCGGTCTTGGTCTTGGTCTTGCTAGTCTAATGATAGTCTTGATCTTGGTCTTGGTCTTGCTTTTTCGCAAGACCAAGACCAAGACTGCAAGATCAAGACCAATTTTGCTCATAACTACTTTTGTTGGGCACACGGTTTTCTAATCCCTATATTATTCCAACAGAAAGCTCTTAAATCTAGGTAATTTATTGGGCACACGGTAACTTCGTTCCCTATCAACCAATGTTAATTTACAACAATCGAAATAGCGGAATTCCAGGATAATTCGGAATTCATGGATTTTTGAATGGCAAAAGGTGTCCGGTTGTATTTATAGCGAAGTATTAGACACGTGTGCTAGGCCCTAACAACGGAAACACTCTAACTACGGCCCTGAGTTCTCATATTATAAACAACTTGCATCTCCACTAAATTTGGTAAATGGTTTTAGAGCCAATTTGTATAAAAGTACTCGTCTACTGTGAAACATATACACACAAACGTTTGGGGAAGGAGTTTCGGAAACTGGTAATCGCAAGTTACATCTTTTGTATATCTACGATTTTAGACACTACATTTATCAATAATGACATAACAAACCAGACTATTGTGCCCACCTTTTTCTTTTTTTACTTTTTCTTTCACATCTACTTGTGCACATTTACGGGAAAGTGATTTTTATTGTCTTTGAGTTTTGTCAAATCGTTTTATACCCACCTACTTCAGAACTACGTGAAACTTTTGTAACTGAAAAATACGTAAATAAAATATTGTCTTAAGGAATATATACATATATTTATTGGACTTCTTGTTTTTCTGTTTTTGTCCACAACATTGTCAACACATTTCTTTTGGAAATAATGTTACAATAAAGAACGTTATTTTTTAACTTTGTGAATAATTACCATTTTGATGAACAATTTGTTATGATTCAACAATAGTATATTGTGCGACTAGTGGGAGAAAGAGGAGATTCCTCGAATGTGGATTTTGTCGCACGAGCGTAGCGAGTGCGGTAAAACACACGAGCGGAATCTCCTCTTTCGACCAATAGTCGCACACAATATTTTGTTCAACTACCGCAAGAAATGTGTCATATCGTGGCTCTACTGAGCGTGGGCGAAATAATGGGTGACCTGATTGATTGACGAAACTATCGCCCTCAGAGTTGTCATGAAATACTAGTTATAGAAAGAGGTTAAGGGTCAGGTCCAAGAGAGACGGATCCAGAGGTAAAGCCCTCGATCGGGGTACAGCTGGTGAAGCCCCTGACCGTGGGTTCAAGTGGCCACCCCCTTCCCCTATATCGTGAACTTAAATTTTTAAAAGGAAGAATCTCTGTTTTTGGTGATGAATAAAATAAAATTCAGGTTATTAAAACAGTGTAAAAACGAATTGTGAACAATTAATGAACGGGAACAATTATGGTGGAAGTGATTTTTGGGTTGTAAAATCTCCAACACTTGCGTAAACGTTCCCCGTAATGAGCGTGGGCGAAATGGGATTTCGCTCACTCTGCACGTCAACAATCAGGGAACTCATTATTTCGCCCACGCTCAGCAGGGCCACGAAATGATTTATTTCTTGCGGGTGTTGAACAAATACATTTTAAGCATAGAGTGTACAGCGTCCTGCTCGAAGGATCAGTTCGACTCACTTGAGGACGTACGAAATCGTCATTTTGTAGTACTTTCAGAACTGCAATAGCAGGACAATTTTATGGGTTGATAATATGTCAAAAAACTTATGAATTATCAGCGCAAATGTTAAATAAGACAGTGCTATGTTTTGTTGAGCTGATACAAGAATTTATACTGCGTATAATTAATATATTATGTGTATTTTGTAAGCAATGGCAACGCAAAATGTGTAGGAGATCGTGTGTCTGTACTGCTAGCAGGACGAAGGAGTTCTGTTTGTCTGTACTGCCAGCAGGATGAAAGAGTCCTGCTTGAAGGACACGCTTATGAGCGGAAATTCATCCTTCTAGCAGGACAGTACCTCTGTACAGAAGTACTCACAGAAGGGCTACTAGCAAGACAAGCGCTTGTACAATGTACACTCTATCATTAAGCGTTACAGTACATCAGATGAAGAATTCACGGCAGGTGGTGACAAACCACCCGGGAAAACGTGCCGGAGACGAATTTTAAACGTGTTGGATAAATGTGAACTATGCCATATAATTATTATTATTGTAGATTATAGACGCGTTGGCAACTCAGGTCAATACAAGAATTAATAATAATTTATTTGTGTATTAGAATCTGCCAGCCGGTATACACAAACCGACTGGTACGAGCTCGGACTTCTGGGAACGCCAATTCCCAAAGAACATTGGAATGCAATTGCGAGTACAACTACATTCTAATGTTCACCCTGGGGGATATGCCATATAAATTAATAAGCCACAAGAGCACCCGATAAAAAATTGTTCCGGCATCCGGCTAGTGTGAACCAGCTTAAGGCCCGTATTCACCAAACACTGTTAAAGATAGAAGCTACTAACCTTAGAATAAATTTATTCCTTGGAATAAAATAAACTTTCTATTCACCAAGCAATTCATTCGATAGAATAGTAACTTCAAGTAAAAATTTACTATATACCATACACCTTGGAGATTTTGTCAAATATTTTGATTCTAAAGCACGTTAACAAAGATCCGACCGATGGCGCATCAATCGAAAATGTAAAATGGTGAATATTGACACATTTTACTGACAAAAGCCTTTACCTGAAAGATATGAAATTAATATTTACCTGAAAAGGTCGCCAGGCCATAAAGTAATTTATGCATTTCGTGCACACCCTGTTTAACTAGGCGAATAAATATTTATACCCCTGAAATTGGACAGAATAACTATTCTTACGATTTATACCTGCAGTAAACTTAACTATGTTTGGTGATTTGAATTATCACTATTTATTCCGAGTAATAGTTATCAAGGGAATAACTCAACGGAATAAATAACTAACTAGGCTCGGTTGAGAATTTGAATTTTATTCGAAGTTTAGGGGCACTATCTATAAATATGCAAAATTTCAATTCCTCAGCTCAAAAATGTTAAATATCGCTTATGTAAAAAAATTTAATTTATTTTGTACTCAATTTAATTAGTCAAAAAGGTACAGAAGGCAAATTTTCACGGACAGCTGTGCTATGTTGAAAATAATTTGTAGATATAAAATTTATGCGTTATCAGTGTCGTAAATTTAATATAAACAACCTACAAATACAGTAAATCCTAATTACAAACCATAGTTGCGTTGGCAGAACTGAAAACATACCCACAACTACATTCGGATAGACTACCGGTACATGTTATTTAGTATACCTCGTTCAAAAAATTATTTCACGCAGAGGAGCCAAACCGTGATTGTTGGCAAATATGAAAGCTATCCCGGCATAGCGTAATGCTGAGTCATTAATCTGCCGCCTGCAAAAAGCTTTGCTTATTGGATCGGTCCGTGCACTCCGTGCGCACGATCCAAACTCACTGTAATCGCCTATTTCGAAACGAAAGTATAACTTGTATGACGGCGACAAACCCAACATTTTGGTGGATGCAAAATTCTTTAAGGAATTCTCCCTTCTCTGTAACAACAACAATAAATCTTTATTACTAGAAAACCAAAAGACAAGGTTCAGCTACTAACTAGTTTTTAACCAAAGCCTGAATGCAGCGAGGAAAAAATACCTCTTCTAATTTATCTATCTATCTCCTGGCCATCTTTTTCGTCTGTTGCCTGCCGAGGCTTATCCATTTCACATATTCTAACATTCCTATGTTCCGTCCCTCTTGTGTCCTTGTGTCCTTGTGATTTTTTTATTTTTTATTTATTATAAATTATAGACGCGTCGACAACTTAGGTCATTAGCGTCTTGATTACATTAAATAACAACATACTTAAAACTAAATGGTATCACAAAACATCCATGAGCGGACGACAATCTGATCCAGAGGACGCGACGCTAATCACTGGACCACACTGTCCTCTGTGTCCTTGTGATATATTATGTTGCTTCATATTGAGTCGTTTATATTATCGATCAATCAAATGTCCGTTTTAGCCATTAATATCAAAACTAGCCCTGGCTAATTGCTAGTGAAAGCAAAGGCCAATCCTTTAAAAAATCTATTAATCTGACAGAGTGTAATCTGATAGTTTCGAGACTAATTAGGTAAGCGTTGTTATTTTTTGTAACCCACCGCATTCTATCAAACGGAATGCAGCCCGGAGTAAACAGCCAAGCTATAGCAACAGCCAATTTACGGCAAGTAGAGAAACTGCGAAAAATTTCTCTCCTATCCAAGTGTGCAAGCTTTCACGGCCGGCATTGTTCCAAGTCTTCATGGTTTCCGGGCTTGTAGGCCGTGGTCCGGTGGTATTTCTACCTGACGTTTCGTCTACAACTGCGGTAGACATTCTCAAAGGCGATGTGGCAGCGGTCGAAGTGTCCTCCTTGGCGGCTCACAGGTCAGTCACAGGTCTACCGCAGTTGTAGACGAAACGTCAGGTAGAAATACCACCGGACCACGGCCTACAAGCCCGGAAACCATGAAGACTTGGAATTTCTCTCCTAATTTATCAATTCCTCTGATAGTTTCGAGAGTAATTCGGTAAGCGTTGTTATTTTTTGTAACCCATCGTATTCTATCAAACATCGACGAATGCAGCCCGGTGTAAACAGCCTAGCTATAGCAACAGCCAATTTACGGCAAGTAGAGAAACTGCGAAAAATTTCTCTTCTAATTTATCAATTCCTCTGATAGTTTCGAGAGTAATTCGGTAAGCGTTGTTATTTTTTGTAACCCACCGCATTCTATCAACCGGAATGCAGTCCGGAGTAAATAGCCAAGCTATAGCAACAGCCAATTTACGGCAAGAAGAGAAACTGCGAAAAATTTCTCTCCTAATTTATCAATTCTTCTGATAGTTTCGAGAGTAATTCGGTAAGCGTTATTATTTTTTGTAACCCACCGCATTTTATCAAACGGAATGCAGTCCGGAGTAAACAGCCAAGCTATATAGCAACAGCTAATTTACGGCAAGTAGAGAAACTGCGAAAAATTTCTCTCCTAATTTATCAATTCCTCTGATAGTTTCGAGAGTAATTCGGTAAGCGTTGTTATTTTTTGTAACCCATCGCATTCTATCAAACGGCGACGAATGTAGCCCGGTAAACAGCCTAGCTATAGCAACAGCCAATTTACGGCAAGTAGAGAAACTGCGAAAAATTTCTCTCCTAATTTATCAATTCCTCTGATAGTTTCGAGAGTAATTTGGTAAGCGTTGTTATTTTTTGTAACCCATCGCATTCTATCAAACGGCGACGAATGCAGTCCGGAGTAAACAGCCTAGCTATAGCAACAGCCAATTTACGGCAAGTAGAGCAAGTGTAATAAATTACCTGAGTGCGACCGTGTTGATTGCTGGTGCACAACCGCCCTGCAACTACGATGACTGTGTCTGTAGTCTGTAGAGCTCTCTGCTATTATGTTAAATTATATTCAAACTGCCCTGTCGTCCCATTGCCAGCATTGCCATCGCCTCACGCCTATGATATAACATATTAATGTAATCTTCCCACCTGTGCTTTAAGCTAAACGCTTTCAACTGTTCTCAAATTATTTTCAAACGGCTCCAGTTTTTGACGAAACTGTTTCTGGAATAGTCGGGTGTCAAATGCACATCCATGAAGATGCAAGTGTGAGAGTGGTGTTAATCTCTTCTTTTCAACTTGGAGAAACATAATTGAAGGCCTCGGGATAACAAGGATATAAGCCACCATTTAACTATTTTGGCGTTTCATAGGTAATTCATGGTTAAATAACGATATAAGCCACTAAAATAAATTGTACGTCTATCCCTCTAGAGATGGAGCCACAGTACCTAAATATCATTGTTACATCTACAGAAATGACACGTAAAATTTGACATAAAAGGGTACAAGCCACATAATTTTCAACATGGCGGAACGTGTGTATGTAGAAACAATGGTATAAGCCTGAACTTTTTATTTTTTTTTGTGAATAAAGGGTATATACCCACATTTTTTTCTAAAAAAGGTTGTAAATTTATCTTATTTTTTTCTGGGACTAACCTAGTTTGTTGATAAGCTGTCCTAGCTAGTTGTGGCATAATTTGGAAAAATCATAATTATTTATTATACCCATAACAGATTTAAAACAATTATACAAAACTTAAAACGCGTTTATCTCATAAAATAACTGTGTGTGGCTAACATCCTTGTTATCCCGAGGCCTTCAATTTCGATAGTGGTCGTTTTGGAAATGGCGCGTTTGGGAGCTGCATACGAATAACAAAATGAACGCCATCGCACTTTTTCTTATTTGTCTAAACGCGTCTGTCATCAAAACATGTTTCTAGTCTAGCACTGGCTTCTGCCAAGTTGGGTAGAAAATATGTTAATATGAAATAAATTCTTAAAAAAAACAAAAAATTGAACTTAAAAGATGGAAACAAGATCAAATGATAACATGCAGTCGGAGGCATCAGATATTTCTGTTCAACTTGTTACTACTATGCCTTCAACTTTGATCGACTTGATCTTGTTTCCATCTTTTAAGTTTGATTTTTACGCGGTCGGGTTTTTTGTTTTTTTTTAAATAATTTATTTTCATTTCCTTCCTTTTAGTTGAATTTACTATAAAGCCTTTACATTTGATACCGATTTTTTGTGTATTGACAAAATGGCGTCTAGCGACCGCCATATTGAATTTTCCGTCATGAAATTTGAATATTTATTACTCTGAAGAAAACATAAGGAATAAAATGCATTGAATTAACTACGAGTGAATCATTATGTTTCTTTGTGAAATTTGTTTAATTGTTACTCCGACAATTTTCCAAACGGCTTAACTGAAATTTTTGGCTAAAATAAAAACTGAAGACGCACAGCCAGTACTATATGCAGTACCATTAAAACGAGAATGTTCAGAACTTTATTGTGTCTAAATTAAGAATACTTACACAGATCCAATTATAATTTATTCCATCATTGAAACTTTACAACATAATTTTTTGACGTTTCGACGCTTGAAAATGACGGTAATCAATTATTATAGGATCTGAAAAAAATATTAATAATTAAGAAAACTTTGTTCTTAACTAAATGAATGTTTTTAAACGACAAATAAAGCACAAAAATCACATCAAATGTAATTTTACCAGAATTCAAAGAAATAACTCAATAGCGAGCTCAACAGTATTTTCAGTTCATCTTATTTATTAAAATTTACAAAAATATATTTGGAAACTTGCATCAAATTATACAATTTAATTAGATTGTAATAGATGTTTCTACTATTACATTTTTTCAGTTTCAAAAATCTCTAACTCCAGTGAATTTTGGTTTATTATTTTCTTTATATTAAATCTACAGCTATTGGAAGATTATTCTTGAACAGAATTCTCCAGCTAAAATTTAAAATTGTTCTGACTTCGAAGTAAGAAACCATTTTGGGTAATTTTTCTTTTTTACAGTGAATTAGCAAAAACTTTTAATTGCTCATTATAAAGAATCTATCAACAAATTCAGTAAATTTGAGAAATTGTAAAAAAAAATCCAAAAATTTTTGTTATACCCACTATAAAATAGTAGATTTAGATGCATGTATGTATGCATGTCAAGTGACTTTTGACAGGCTGGTGTGCGGGAACGTATCTTTCCCACACTAGTGTGGGAAAGCAATCCATTTCTATAGTGATTTATGTTTGTTTGCCGTGATCCGCCCGCTAATTACCCACCGACAGCTACTCTCGGCCTACTATAGAAGTGATGTTTGCGATATAAATGAACTGTCAAACATTTTTGAAAATGAGGTAAAAAGTAGCTATTTTATAGTGGGTATGGCAAAAAATATCATATATATCTCGTGAGTAATGATATTATGACTCGTCTCGTGTGACTGTTATAACTCGCTGTTCTCGTTTTAACATAATGTCACTTACTCGTCAGTAATATACCTCATCACGCTACTAGATATACAATCTACTAAAACAACCGTAATTCAGTTTAGGAATAATATAGTTCATAATCGAACTCGTGAAATTAATTCATTGTGTTCCGAGTGCAAAATAGTCACTAAATGTCTTTATCTAGTTAGTATGCTAATTGTTGGCGGAAACATTCAAATTTTATTACATACACAAAATATTCCCAGCTCTTCTTATGCTACAATATAATATACATACAAAATACTAACAACGCAACGCTTGGCTGCAAATCATGCGGCAAAATTGTGAGTGTTCCAAATTTCCTACGTTTTGGCAGTGCGTTTACTAGCTTTCTATTTTGTCGTATATAATTGTATACAGGATGTTCATTTTTAATTTACACCTAGCCAGGGGCGGATCTAGATTTTTCGAGGCCTAGCACTTCTTGAAGTCCAATATGTGGCCCTATTTTTTGTTAGATTAATGCCGGTTTATCGTACATTTAAAACACTGTTTTGTTAATCGTTGTTTTACACTTAACACATAAAACATACGAAGTAACCATAGAAATAACAGCGAATTAACAAAATACGTAATATTTGTACGATAAACCCGGCATAAGAATCTTTAAATTGTGGTGGAATAATTTTTATGCTGTCGACAATTACAAATTATAACTGAATTTGGATGTTCGAGTTTTATCAGCATAAAGGTAGGGTTGGGTTCCCCACATTAATTTATCTTTGGATGTTTACTCGTCCAAAGTGTTGAAAGAAAGGGGTGGAACTTCAATTGAGGGTCCTTGTTATCGAGACAAAGTGAAATATGTTTTCTACAAAAGGTTATACTTATTTTAACGAAGTTCACTGTTCTAATATTAACAGTGAGAGATGCTTAGTTGAACAAAAATGTCTTAGATTGATTCGAACAATCTTCACTAAACTTATTCAGATCCAAAGGTTCTCATCAATTAATTCATTCATACATGAAAAAAAAACAATTTTATGTATCTTTAACAATCATAATATATTAACTTGCTATAAATTTAACAAGAATTTTACAAATCACAAACGTTACTGCAATAACAATTTAAATCAGTTAAGCAGACATACTGCTTAACTCAACACATTAAAAAGTTGAAAACCGCTGAAGAGCATTATAATTTACAAATCTCTATCTGTATCAAAATCTTAGATTGGTACTGAACAATTTTTATCAATTATGAAGATGCACAATTAGAGTTAATATGTAACCTAGTGTATAAAGAGGAAGGCAAATAATAAGAAGTTACTGACAAAGTAGTTAATAAAGAGTAATACGTTAAAAATCGATAGTATAAATCTGTCAAGCTGTCTGTTAAAGTGATAGTAGTCCGTGATATGGTATAAATATGGTTAACGAAGTGAAGTGAAACAACCGTCAAAGAAAAGGTGTAGTCACGTCTGATAGTCAAAAAACCACTACAGGATTATAAGATTGTTAATTGTTAATAAGGAACCGAAAGAAACTCAAATTCATTTATTTGAGTAAATCAGTTATCTTGTTAATTGTTAATATGCTATTTTCTATGACCATTAAGTGTTAACATAGGTAAGGAAATAATTCGCAGGAACTACCGTCTGTGGTCGCTGTCAATAAGAAAATTGTCCATACAAAAATGTATAAAATTTAAGTGAAAAAAGAATTAATAGGATGTCTACCGAAATTATAATAAGCGGTAGGCAACCAAAGTTACATGAAAAATTAATCAAAAAATAGTGCAATCTCTTTATAAACACACTAGATCACAATAGAAACCAAAATTAGTTGATAATAATGAAAAATTACCTTAGTTAAACACAGGTGAGAATAACCCATCTGTGACATAAGAAAATAGACAGATGATTTTTATAGGATAAAATTATCGATCAAAAGAACAGTATAATCTTATCTCAATTAATTCATTAACAAATTCCACCAATTTGTAAAGAT
The DNA here is from genome assembly GCA_039654895.1 of Mongoloraphidia duomilia. Classification (NCBI taxonomy): domain Eukaryota; kingdom Metazoa; phylum Arthropoda; class Insecta; order Raphidioptera; family Raphidiidae; genus Mongoloraphidia; species Mongoloraphidia duomilia. Next base: position 15,688,491 of record CM077520.1, read on the forward strand.
TGGTGATATACCAAATTGGTGATACTTCATTCTACTATACATTGGTTTGTTAAGGCTATATTATTTTGATTATCAAATCGCGTGTGCGAATCAAAATATCTTTGATTAATTTTATATTAAATTCAATTCTGTTAAAATACAACTATGCCATGAATTGATTGTATATGATTGGCAAAATATATCCAGATTTTATTCCACAATTATTATCATACACGTGGTCGGTGTATTTTTAAAATACAACACTGATCAACAGGTTATATTAAAATATTAAATTTTATATATTAAATTTTATCTGTAATTAAACGTAATATCGTAAATGACGCTGCTGACGGCATTAATCATTTATTTTACCTTTATGAAATTTTTATTCTAAAATGGCAGACGGCCATGTTATAAACTCATGCTTATAATTTTCACGCAACATTCATTCATCACTTATATTAGTTCTAAATTATTTACAAATATCTACTTAGCTGTTTTTGATTAATTGAAGATAATTAAAGCTCTGGGGGACTCCGATGGGCGATAATTATCCATAAAACCCCAGCTCGTCCCGAGATATGTGATTCCGTCTCGGCGAAACTGGCTGCGAGCCGCGGTTCAAGCAAACTAGAAAGAATCGACATCAAGCCGATCACAAGAGGCACTTGGCAATGATAATGAATTACGTCGCACCGGAATTAAAACGAGCGCGCAACCATAGAGTATGAATATAAATTAGCATTGGCAACCTTAGATAAAGAATATTATCTGTTGTCATGAACTGTTCCATGACAAAATTGGGGTTTAAAAATGTATAAAATAACGGGAACATAGAAAATGAAAGATAGTAAGGGTTTGAGTGGCATCTGTTATGACATAGTGTCAAGAAACGGACGACAAAAGCGTTATTATTACCATCTTTTAAATTCTAATTTTTTTGAAAGATTTTTTAATTTTTTAAACTTTAACAGAAATGTATATAAAAAAACAGCAATTTAGATACTTCTTAACAATTTTATTAACTGATGATTTCGAGAACTATGATTGATTGATTGTAGATTATAGACGCTCAATAGCTAAGGTCATCAAATATTAGAAATCTGCCAGCCGACTGGTACGAGCTTGGGTTCCTTTGAGCGTTAATTCCCAAAATCTGCATTCCAATGTTTTTTTTAAGGATCGAGAGCTATGCTCTCATCTTATTTAGTTGGACACACTGTATAATAACGTTTTTGTGACACTTTTGTCTAAACACTTCCCTTTCTTTATTCTTTAAATTATATTTGTCTACATTATTTAACTGTAATCTTACAGAGTTATTGCTTAATTTTATTATCTTAAAATTTTATTAGACATTAAATTTTAATGTTCGCGGTACATAAACCACTTAAAGGTGTTCTAGGTACGAACCTTATAAAATTACTGTTGACAACAAGACAATAACCCGGTTAATGCACTTGTTATCGCTTATCTTACAATTTTCCTAAATAAAACTGGAGTAGGTTTGACATTTTCAATTTAGAGGAGATAATTAAATTTCACTTATCTTTATATTTAATAAATACGTAAAATATTATTATTTCGACATTAAAAATGAATCACACTTTTTTCAAAATATCAGTTATAAAAATGTGAGCCGTCGCGGGACGCCTGGCAGATGTGAAACATTTTTATAGCTTGAATCTTTTATTTATTGAACTTGACAAATTTATCAAAATAAAATCTAGCCTATATCACTTAGGGATAGTGTAGCTTTCTATTAGTAAAAGAATTTTTTAAATCGGTTCAATAGTTCCAGATATAATAATTTATGATTTATTACAACGCCGCGAGACATTCTCCCCCTGCGAAGATAATAAGTGAAAGAATTTTTAGAATCGGTTCAGTAGTTCGAGAGATAAGAATTTACAATTTAACACAATTTACCCTAATTTTCCCTCGTTTACCCAAATTTACCCTAGTATACCCTAATTTCTTGAATTTACCCTAGTTTTCCCTAAATACCCTAATTTACTCTTATTAGCTCCCTTTGCCTTAAGTTACCCCAATTTACCCTAATTTACCCTAATTTACTCTAATTTGCCCTAATTTACTCTAATTTACCCTAAACACCCTAATTTAACCAAATTTTCGTTTTTTTAAAAAAAACAAAAAAATTAATTTTTGGTGTCATGAAATTTCAAAAAATTATAATTATTGTCAAAAAAAGAATATAACAAAAATAAAAAATTTTATAAGTAAATAAATATCATGTAGAATTTAGAAAAAAAACGTCAAAAACTGTACGATGGCATGAGTTTCCGAACTCAAGTCCCCATGCATAGAAGGCTAAAGTCGTACCACTAGTCTACGGATGACTTGTCTAGACAGCCGTTGTTACTGATATATGTATAGTACAATATAAGTGCCGCAGTGGTGAGGAGAACAGCAGCGAAGGAGAATTCGTTGCATTATTTCATTGTATTATTTCGTTGCATATTTCCCCTCACGCGGCTGTTCAAAACCCGACATAAGATGTTTCACATCAATAAAACGAGCTGACACTGGTCTTGCAACTATATTTTGCAAAACGAGGTGGAATTGGCTTCCGGAAAAAATGGACCATGTAGTTTACACTACACACCACAAAAATTAAACGTACTTATAGATAGATACTCAAAATCTATTTCTAAAGGTATTTACATAATATATTATATGATTTGGTTTTCATGTTTACACCGTTGTAGCTTTTTAACAGTTTTTCTTTAGATAAATTTATCCAATTTACTCTACCGTATGTAAAGAAGTTTCACATTGACGCCGACCTCAAAATTTTATTATTTTCCTCTTTTTAGTGGCTTTTTTGGAGGAGGTTTTTAAACAGTTTTTTATAAATCTATGTTACAAAACACATTCTGCACGAGTGGCTAAAAATTATAGAAAAACCTGAAGAAAAATCATTATAATATTATTACGTGTTATGCATCGACTCTTTAGCCTTAGTGTAAAATGTAAGTAAAAAGGTTCTTCTGCTTGCTCGAACTTTTCTTTGATCGCTGTCTAGGCTTTACGTAATTGACAGGGGTAACCCATTGAATTGTAAATGTTCCTATCTTCTCGTACAACTATACGTGTCTTTGGAACTTTTTGGGGGCTGTTGAAGTGCTTCAACACTACCGGACTACCGATTTACAAACTCGCGTGTCGAGTAGGGTTTTCGGTCCTTGGTTCCCGGGTCGGGAATTCCCGGGAATGAAAGTGGTTTCATTTCCGGGAATAATTTTACGAAATACCTGGGTAAACGGGAACCATTTAAAATTAATAATTTTCTGCTGCTCTGTAGTCGGTGTGGTTAGTGGCTACTAATCTTGTATTGTTATTCTTATTATAATTATTAGTCTTACTATTATTATTATTAGAATTATTATTATTATTACCATTATTATTATTTTTGCGACTAAAGCAAGAAACAGGCTGTTCGATCGCTCTTTAAACGCAATGGTATTCTTGAAGGCTTTTTTCTCCGGTAACAAGACCTCGTAAATTATAATGTTATCGAATAATAATTTCACAAAACTTAAATTTAACATTTTTTTCACACAGTGTCGGTGATAGTTCCTTTTTATTTAGTTTAAACGCACACTGGAAAATGTACAACTGTAATTAGATTTATAATGAACTCAGTAGTAGGAGTTCCTTTTTAGTTAAAGTAAACGTTTAATTATGAATACAACATCGTTACACAATGTACAATTTTTTATTAGAGTAGCAGTCATTGATTATTTTGTAATGAAAAAGTATATTTTTGTTTTTTCTTAATCTTTTAATAATAAAAAATAGAACATAATACTTACAAACTAGAGTTTTATTTGTAAATAAGTGGTTCCCGGGTACCCGGGAATTCCCGGGAATATAAAATGATCATTCCCGATTCCCGGGAATCAAAAAGAGCCGGGAACGCGAAAACCCTAGTGTCGAGGGTTCCAAATTCTCAACCATATTATTTCCTTCCAAATTTCGAATATTATAAGAGCGAAACTACAGGGGCGGATTTTCCTCGGTGTTTTTAACGCGGCGGATTGCACGTCCAAATCGAAACCGTGCCTACAAACGAATGAAACTAGACGAACGTATAATAAGTTGTTGTGCGTCTATAATCCATAATCTATCAATCAATTATTTATTAAGACTCAATAATCAATCATGACAAAATCAACTACAACCATAAAAAAATCGCATTTTATTTGATTAATTTATGCCAGCTATGTTATTATAGTGGATTGTATATCTAGTTGCGTAATTAGGCATATTACCGACGAGTTGTGACAGTCACACGCGTCGTAATATCATTATATACGCACGAGATATATATGATATTTTTTGCCATAGCCATTATAGCTGCTTTTTACTTCATTTTCAGTATTTTTAACATTTTTGACAGTTCATTTGTGTCGCAAACTTCACTTCTGTAGTAGGCCGAGGCTGCACGCACAGGATTCTGTGTAATAGCGGACGAATCAGGCGAATACAATACAATAGAATACGATTTATTCCATAAAAAAAATACAAAGATAAATATATAAAACCATTTTGAAATATGACATCATTTTATTTTTTTGTGTCTTATGAAACTTTCAAATAGGTACCGATTTTCAAAAGGATCGGATAATTTTTACAACAAAGTACATATGGCCGCCATTTTGAAATCTGACGTTATTTTGTTTTTTTGTGTTCTATGAAACTCTCAAATATCAATTTTCAAAAGGATCGGATAATTTTTACAAAGAAGTACTACATATTTCCGCCATTTTAAAATATGACGTCATTTTATTTTTTTGTGTCCTATAAAACTCGTAAATATCAATTTTCAAAAAGATCGGATAATTTTTACAAAAAAGTGCACATTGTGGCCGCCATTTTGAAATCTGACGCCATTTTATTTTTTTTGTGTCCTATAAAACTCTCAAATATCAATATTCAAAAGAATCGGATAATTTAAAAAAAAAGTGCATATGGCCGCCATTTTGAAATCTGACGTAATTTTATTTTTTTGTGTCCTGTAAAACTCTCAAATATGAATTTTCAATAGGATCGGATAATTTTAGCAAAAAAGTACCTACATATGTCCGCCATTTTAAAATTTGACGTCATTTTATTTTTTTTGTGTCCTATGAAACTCTCAAATACCGATTTTCAAAAAGATCGGATCATTTTTTCAAAAAAGTACATATGGCCGCCATTTTGAAATCTGACGTCATTTTATTTTTGTGTGTTCTATGAAACTCTAAAATATTAATTTTCAAAAGGATCGGATAATTTTTACAAAAAAGCACATACCTACGGCCGCCATTTTGAAATCTGACGTCATTTTATTTTTTTGTGTCCTATGGAACTTTCAAATACCGATTTTCAAAAGGATCGGATAATTTTTACAAAAAAGTACATATGGTCACCATTTTGAAATCTGACGTCATTTTATTTTTTTGTGACCTATGAAACTCTCAAATATCAATTTTCAAAAAGATCGGATAATTTTTACAGAAATGTACATACGGCCGCCATTTTGAAATCTGACGCCATTTTATTTTTTTGTGTCCTATAAAACTCAAACATCAATTTTCAAAGAATCGGATAATTTTTACAAAAAAGTACATAATTTGGCCGCCATTTTGAAATCTGACGCCATTTTATTTTTTTGCGTCCTATAAAACTCTCAAATATTAATTTTCAAAAGGATCGGATAATTTTTACAAAAGTGACGTTACACTTTTCACGTCAATCGGATCAGTGGTTCTCGAGTTATAAACGTACAAACGGACATACAGACAGAGAAAGCCAAATTGTTCAGGGAGATATGAAACATCGAGAAATTTTGGTCCGATCCCTAGATCCCGCCATCCGACTGACGTCAATAATTAGTTACAGGTCATTTTAACTCAGTAGGCCATGGTTTTTAAACACAAAAATCAAACGTCACCAGTCAAAAAATTGAATGACTATATTATAATGTAGTACCCGTATTTATTATAAGTCAGAGCATACGCTATCTTCCAATATCCATATCACACTGTGCAACAGACAAGGACAACCGAAACAAGTTCGAATAAAGATAAATTACATTCGTGTATAACAAAAATAAAGAGATTTTTGGAATTTTCCAACCCAACTTGGCTATTGCCAGTTTCAGGGTTGGATAATTTTATACTGATCGTGTGCGAGATTGAGTAAAATTAAAGAGGGAAAGATAAAAAAATATGAATATAAATAATAGAAAACAAAATGAATAAACATAATAATAATAAAAAATCTTTATTTGAATTACCTACCACAAAGTCATGTAGGTAATCACTATGGAAATGGCTTGCTTTTCCACACTAGTGTGAGAAATATACGTTCCCGTACACAGCCTGTCAAAAGTCACTTTACATGCATGTCAAGCAGTTATTTTATATAGTTGGTATGGCAAAAAGAAATTTTTCTTAATGCATAGCAGCGTTTCTAAAGTACCAAATAAACACTTTTCTTGTATTTTATCTACGACTGAGCTGTATAAAAGCTTGATGTCCTTGTCAACAAAATTTCTAAAAAGTTTAAGTCTTTGGTTCCGACATCGTCGCTTGGAGTGGAATAGGGCGCTCTGCTGTTCCGAAGGGGTGTTCAGAAGAAAATTCTGTAAGCGTTATGTCGAATACCTACACGGTGTTTTTTTTTCAGTTAACTTCTTCGCTGAATTTATTCGATTTCATGCTTTATGTTTGGTTTTAAAAGAAAATTCATAAAAAAGCACAAATTGTAGTTAAATCTATAATAAATATAGGTAGGTAAAAAGAATGGGTATAGATATTGTATTTTATTTATTGTAAATTATAGACGCGTCGACAACTTAGGTCATTAGCGTCTTGATTACATTAATTAATATCAACTCACTTAAAACTATAAATGACATCACAAAACATCCATGAGCGGAGGCGGGATTCGAACCCACGATAGTCTGATCCAGAGGCCGCGACGCTAACCACTGGACCACACTGTCCTCTATAGATATTGTAAATTATAGACGCTCGACAATAATTTTTGAAGTGAAAACTTCTTTAGGCTCACTTTGCGTTCTTTCTGAATAGTGAACGAAAGTGAACCGTCACGGTCGGGTCGGTGACGCTGAATCGTGTATACTCGGCTCCAGTCGTCATCAGCCACGTTTACTGTCTAACAAGGACTGCATCGTTCCAAGAATTGCGTTTTTATTATTACGTATTATAATCATATTATAATATTATGTATGTTTTGCATATAATCAAGTTTTCACTTCTGTCGTGTGATCATAAGCACACACCTACTTTTTTTTAAGATAAAGAAAAATCTCAATAGGAATTGTCAGAAAGATTTTTAGACGATATTATCACAGGCACAATAATATATACATAAAATTGCTTACCTATATTTTCAAAAACTGCACTGATTGGCTTGGCATCAAAATTAATAATCCTGGAGCCCGTACAAAAAATCATACAAATTGGTGGAATTTACAGAAGTCCCAGACACACATCCGTCATGCGGAAAACCACTTTTTTGAAGTTACATATTTCTTTAGTGAAGGTAGTGAATTGAACTGACCTTGAATAAAAAATCACCGACATAAAAATACCGCCTTAAAAATTAATGAAACGCTGACAGGGACAAAACGGCTCTAACGATGACTGAAAAGGGGTTTAGGGGGGGACAAAGAATCGATCTAACTAGGTCTTATCCCAAGAAAAATTTCTTATAGTTTTTATAAGGTTAAAAAACATTTTTTTTATGTTTCAATTAATGTTGTAAGAGGGCTTTGGATACTTAAAGTAAATTTTATAAACTATCATATGTTAAAAATGAAAATAGGTAAATTAAAATTTAAAATACCAAAAATTTCAACGGAACCTGTTCTAATGAAAAATGTATGAAGTATAACTTCGACCGTACGCTTATGTGAGTGAGGCACACAGATCATTTTTTAGACACCCTGTTTATGTCTTTAAAAGATATCCACTTGAATGTGCATGTAGCCTCAGACCTTAAAGTCTCTAATGATAGTACCAGTGGTTAAAGAGAGGCTTTTTCCCATGTCAGCGTGTTATCAAAAGAAAAAAAAAGGCTTTGACATTGCAAAGAGAAAACGAGCGCCTTGTATTATTTCTGTATATTTTTCATTACATTACTGTCGTGTTCTTTATAAAAATACTCATCGCTTCAAGTGTTAGAATTTCAAATTAAAAAAGCGGCCAAGTGCGTGTCGGACCATCACACAGTGAAATTGTTAAATTGTGTTTTAAAGACCACCAACAGCTAAGATTATTTGCGCCTAGCACAATTCATATTTTCAATTCATTATTTTTTTTTATAATAAATTGAAAATCCAATTGATACTTTTACCAGCTCTCGAGCTAGAACCCGGGAACTGGGGACTTGTAATAGAGGAGCCATAGCAACGCCATGTAAACAACAGCATTGTTACACGCTCAGCTATTCGCACAGTGAATGGTTCCGTAGTCGGGATGAGCCACGTTCACGGTTAAAATTCAAAGTTGATAATAAATTTAATAATAATTTATAGTCTTTTAAATAGCGTGTAAGTAGTATATTTATGAGAGTTATGGATGACGTCACGGCCGGTGTACGGAGGTTGTAGAACTCTCATAAATATATTAATCGTGTAAACGAAAATATCCCATATCACAAAAACTAGACAACGAATATCTTATTCAAACCAATTTTCGTTGAAATTATTTTATAAGTTCTACTATCTTAAATTTTTTTAGAATTTTCGACCCCATATTTTATTTGAAATATCAAAAAATTGATCGACTTTTTTAGAAAGAATTAGATTACAAGCCTACCTGAAGTTTTTGTTCTAATTTTGTGAACATTTATGCCTGTCTTGAAGAATATGTATTTGAACATTGTCCACATACAAAACCCATTTTTTAATCGCAATCAACTATCCATATTAGTATACAAAGTTCACTTGTTAGTTGTTACGTTCGTTTAGGTGTGTGTGCGTGTGTCAAACGACATCAAGATGGAGTATTCGACCAATCAGAATGAACCCTGACTGAAGGGCCTAGTCGCTTGTCTTTTTACAACTTTAGAAGCGCATATCTCACCAACTATTGTTTTACTATAACGTTCGGTTATTCTCAGTACCTACGTATCAATTTTTTAAAAAAAACCTCTTTGTTTCAGAGAACATACACAGAATCTTACATATTTCAGACAAGTAGATTCTGAAGTTTTCAATACATTTATTTTCTATTTCAATATCTTAAAGGAATCTTTAAAACATTGATATCTGATGCATATCTAAATTGCATATCGAATTTTATTTAAAAATGTCTACACTTCTTTTAAAAAAAGAGAGATAAGTAGCTGCTGTCTGAACTTCTCTATATTTTTGATGCTGGCGTTCAGCCAATCACATTGTACTGACTGAAAACCGCCTGGGAGGTCACTAAGGTCTCTGAATATGCTTGTATCTTCAGTATGTATCGAAGTATTGCTTTTATGTAGTAAATAAAGATACTCTATTTACTGACGTTCTTGATCTTATAACCTGTTCTTCTCAAACCTCTCAAACAAACGTATTTTTGTATTGTGATTCGTATACGTCATACATGCTGAACCAAAACAAACTAAACATAGTATAGATGAGTTAATTGTGAACAACACTATAATAATTATTAATTCAACAATGATCTCAATCCACAAGCATTCACGTAACCCGTAGGTAGTGAATAATATTTCTTAACATTATCAATCAGCAGATTATGCGATCATGATTGTTAAACGTCAAACGATTCTTATAGGATATACAAGGAAAAAATCAGAAGCCACTGTCGGGACTTGAACTCGGCTGGTTGAGTTACCAATTACTCACACAGTGCCCGAGAGTGGAATCAGTTCCTTCCCTATATATAACAATTTCAACACAAATCTCATGCGAGAGCGGATTTTTATTTTAATAATAATATTTTAATAATAAAAAAATAAAAATCCGCAGCATTGTCAACTCGGCAGCCAGGCGGTTCTTGTGGAGAACGATGTGTCGCGGCTGCTCTCAGTCGGCAGGCAATTATCGCCGCTGTGTGTGTTTTGCACCATTGAAAAACACTAAAATACGTGCCGACTCGGCAGCCGCCTTAAGCGGCAAGTCGGCACAAACCGCTGTGTATGTCATCGCTCTAAGAAAACGCAATATTTAACAACAACATGGAAATACTTTTTTCTTCATTTTTGATTTTCATATATTTTTCAGCAATTTTTAAAAACAATACTGTCACTACTCGTCAGTAATATGCCTCATTAGGCAACTAGATATACAATCTACTATTACATAATCCAAATTACCAATACTGATATTTTTTGTGTGCTGGTCAAACAATTTAGTTCCACTTAATATAAGCAGACAGTACACAAAAAGGATTATGTATATATAGTACCTAAGTAAATATTCATGTTTGTTTGATTCCCATATAGATTTGTCCAGAAGTAGTGATTTTTTTTTGGACTTCGATTTAATATATTTGTAACGTTATAAATAAAGTAGATCCTGAATCTATAAATATTTAAAACTTGACAACCTTTCAGAAATTCAAAAAGTCTGAAAGGACGAGATCACCGGGTCTTTACATATTTTCAAAGTTTTGGATTACAATAAAAATATATACCTAATTATAGGTAATGAGCCTGTAAACGTCATTTTTTTAATTATGTCATTAGAAAGAGCCCGTCTAACTTAAATAATGCCGTTGGATTCTTTTGTCCAGCACTTAAAACGGCTTTAAAATACATTTTTGAAGTTGGTTAAATAGACCACACTTTTATTTTTCCATTCGAGCGGCTGACGTCATATGCCCCGAATATCACGGCTTACTCTACAGCACATATATTTAATACATGTCCCATTTTGATAGTTGACTAATAGCAACGGTGCAATCGGTCTTAGACGGTCTGGTTGTAAAGATTATAAAGCCCGCCTCGCGGGTGTTGTGACGTAAGCAACTATTAAAGTTTAAAAATAGGCATCTCCGTAAATACTGGACGTATTGAATTGAAATAAACGCCATTGTGCTTCTGACAATGATTTCTAATAGGAAACAGTCATATATTATTTTTTTTATTTTTTACAGTCTCATTCTAAAAAATTTTCTTATAGAAAACAAACATGTCACTTTGTATATTACGTTAGTTTGATGATCTCAGTTGTCGAGCGTCTGTAATCTATAATCTCTCTCTTAGTTTGAAGAAGATGTTTAAATTTAATTAACTTTGGCCGTACATTATACTCCTGCTACTGATTATATCATAGGTTTTGAAATATTTTTTTGTCTAACTCGGAATTGCATAACCTGACATTAGGTATAATATTAATTCCTTTGTGTTCAGTTAAGTTGGCATTACTGTATAGATATCATTAAACCAGGGTTTAAGGGCAGACAGAACAGGTTCGTACCGAATTTTCAAAAACCCGATTACAGAATTCTTGTATTATTAAGAAAATTAATTATAAAACCACACACCAAATTTGTCCAAAGAAAAAAAGCATTTGTTCAAATTTGGTGAATTTTCCATCAATTGGTTCGCAATGTCATGTTTAAATAAAGCAAAACTATTTATCTAAAGACAACGGAAAAATTTAAATAGTACAATCATTCCGATTATCATTTTAAATAGCAAAAGATCAAATAGTTACCTCATGATGCTTAGTGTTGAAAAGTTCTTTCTCTTAAATCAAGCTCAAAAAAGAAATAACAAGCCGTGAGGTGGGTCGTTTATTAGGACTAAAGTGCGACCCTTGAGGTCCACACGACGAACTAAAATAAATAAATATTTAATAATAATAATTAAATTAGATACCTTACACAGAAAAGTAATCATTTTAATCATTAAAACATAATTATTATTTATTTTTAACAATAATTAAAAAAAAAAAAACGGCTGAACCGATTTTTATAAAATTTATGTCGGATCAAAATGACGTTAACACGCCTCGATTGACACCCTTACGAAGTCGATATAATTTTTTATTCGCGAGATATTGTGTAAAATCTACTTTTTTGGAGTCTATTTGGTTAAGAAAAAAGAACGGCTGAACCGATTTTGAAAAAATTTCTTTTAGATCATATTTACGTTAATACGCGTCGATTGGCACCCTAACGTAGTCGATATCATTTTTCATTCTCGAGATTTCGTCTTAGAAAAAAATGGACACATACGTACGTACATACGTACACACACACATACACACATACACAGACATCTTTCTAAAAATAGTGTAAAAATAGTGTAGTGACCTTGAAACATAAAAATTTGTTATACATTTTGATTTCGATTTTCGGACCCATTACAATAACTTCCAATGGGAAGTTAATAATTATTTTTTACAAAATTACTAATTTTAATCGGCTGAAGGCTTTGAGTTTCGATTTTAAATTATTCTCTTTGTTAAGTAACGACGTCCTTCGATTGTCTCATAACCAATCAAATTACGTAATCCATTCAAGTTTAAAACTAGCATCGGTCGGTCGCTACGCATAGTATTTTGTTTCGACTAGGTGGCTCAAAATGCCTTATTCATGAATTTGCAGTCTAAATTATACCAAGTGGTACAAAAGCAAACTAAATAACATTATTATTTTATAATTTTACAATGTAAAGAACAATGTAACTGAGCACTGGAACGTAATAGTATAGTTACACTACGGATCCGTTAGGGATTAGCAAAATTGTCGCGGAGCCCCATTAATATAAAACAGAGTAATTTATTTATTGACTTCCCATTGATTAAGTTGTTGTAATGGGTTCGATTTTGCAAATGAAAAATTTGGGCATACTTGCACGTTTTGAGGTCCCTATAGAGTTCGATTCTACTGTTTTTAGAGAGATGTCTCTGTGTGTTAGATGTTTGCATAAAAAAACCTAGAGTACGTTCCTGATAATACAGGCGCTCCGTCGAGGCTCTTGATACCTACCTATATTATATAGGTATAACATATCGCACTATAGTAGTATGTTTAAACAGTTGGTAGTATTCGCAATGGCGCTGAGTGACAGCTCTCGGATTTCAAGTGGAAAGATAAACCCGGGATTTGCTTTCAAATGAATCAGTTCAAGCGGTTTTTGTATTTTAGTTAGCTTTTGTGCTTTGTTTACACGTTATGTCCAACACTTCTTGTTTTTCAGCATATATCTGAGACCACAAAACAAAATGACGTATGTAATACTCCTGTTTCATATTTTATTTAATATATATTTGAAGAGTATAGAAGATAAAAAACCAGGGCTAAAATGTTCACAATTTATTACAAAATAATAGTCTTTGTTACTATTTTGAAAATTTACGATTTCGTAGGCTTTTCAAATGTTAGCAGTTGTTTTGATAGTACATTGCCAAACCTATCACTGAAGTCTTACAGAAGGTTTGCTGGACATCCTGTATATCTGAATACAAATTTATTTATTTATTAAAAATATATTTTTATCTTTGTTTGACTTTTATAAGCTAAGTGATTTGTTTATATTCCGCAAAAACGGGAATGATTGCATTTGTACTACATTAATTTTCTTGTGCAAAAATTAGAACTAAAAAAATATCTAACAATAATTTATTACAGTGATATCATCTTTATCTATAATGCACTATTTGTTCATTTCTGTGGTAAATACCTACTTAAATTGCGCTTACTGTATATATTTTGAAGTTTTTTTGTTATTTTGGTAGCAAATTGCCAAATTTAGGTATCAACGTTTGAAGTCTTACAGAAGGTTAATTGGATATCCTGTATATCTAAATACAAATTTATTTATCTATTAAAAAATATTTTTAACCTTTATCCAAGTGTGCAAGCTTTCACGGCCGGCATTGTTCCAAGTCTTCATGGTTTCCGGGCTTGTAGGCCGTGGTCCGGTGGTATTTCTACCTGACGTTTCGTCTACAACTGCGGTAGACATTCTCAAAGGCGATGTGGCAGCGGTCGAAGTGTCCTCCTTGGCGGCTCACAGGTAAGTGTGTCGGTGAATGGCAGAGAGACGGACTACGACCGAACAGAGAACACACTGGCACTAGGTATAAAAGAAGGGAGAACACCAGTCACCGACACACTTACCTGTGAGCCGCCAAGGAGGACACTTCGACCGCTGCCACATCGCCTTTGAGAATGTCTACCGCAGTTGTAGACGAAACGTCATGTAGAAATACCACCGGACCACAGCCTACAAGCCCGGAAACCATGAAGACTTGGAATTTTTAACCTTTGTTTGACTAAGGATATTTAATAATAATTACAATGATGTAATCTTTATCTATGCCATTTTTTGCTCATTTCTGTAGTAAATAGCAACATAAATTGCGCCTTACTGTACATACCTAGTATTACGGTACTATTAAATGACCTTTTCCCAGAATTATGTAATTGAAAGTTATTGAATATAGAGCTAAATTTTGTAATATCTCTACTTATTATGTTGGAAATTTTGATAAATGTGGTCATTTTTAGCACACGAAATAATCATTTTAATATAAAAGTATCAGTAAAATAAGAAAAGTGTCGATATCATAGTTTTCGTATTCTTACATGCAAAATATGTCGCAAAAATTTTATTGTTTTTATGCTTATTTAAAACATTATTTAAATGTTTATAAAGACGTGGTGAATTTTTGTCTATAAAAAAAGTGATATAATATGAAGTTATGAAGTGATAAAATGGATAGCTGCTTCATGAATTTAGGAGAGAGATATTGTAGATTATAGACGCTCAACAGCTGAGATGAATTTATGAATCATTTTCTTATAGACTTCGTCATAAGAAATCAGGTATTTTATAATTTATTAAATTATTTTTTTAACTTTCTAAACTTGCATTAATATTACATGGAAATATTACAGGCTGTTGGTTCTAAACGCTCGACAAGACATTTATCTCATCAATGATAATGTAATTATTGTGGTTATATAAAATTATGCCAGTTGAAAAAGCTAGTCCGGGCGATTTGCATTTTATGACAATAATTTAGAGCGATTTACATATATATGGATGTAAAATTTTACACTGATAATTCATTTATCAAACTACTCGTTAAAATATTGGAACGAATCCTCGTCATTTTAGTTCAACTGGCACTTCGGTGTCCATTTTCTATCACTGTGATATAACTGTTACGTCTGTTTTTTTTTAAATCTCCCATGTATAAATATGTGTGCTTAGAGCTTTCAACTCGTACGTGGTTTGTTTTAAAAAGCTACACAGTACAGTTTGTTTGTACAAAGAATACATAAATATCTGTACGCTTCAAGTAAAAATATCACATTTCGTTGTATCTATGGGATCGTATACAATATTATGGTAAGTACCTTAAAACAGAAATAGCTATAGAAGGAGCAAATCACAGCCAACCAAGACGTGCGAGGAACAATAAGTCACATTGAAAATATAATAAAATCAAAATACAGAATATCTGTAGGTTTTTTACGGTATTATAATTAATCAAGAAATTATTAGTCCTATCCGTAAATAAATTCACATATTGTGAATAACACAATATATCAGACGACATATTATCGCCATGATATTTAATAGAAGGATATAATAAAAGAAAAATGTAAATGCCACTGTCGGGACTTGAACCCGAAACTCCCGATTACGCGTCAGGCAATTTTCCATTTACTCCACAGTGCCAACAGTAGACACTGTGGAGTAAATGGAAACTTGCCTGACGCGTAATCGGGAGTTTACAGATTGTAAATTATAGACGCTCGACAGCTGCCATTTTCAGCGCCAGGCTATAAAAAAAATGTTTATAACTATTTCTGGAACATTGAGTTAAAAGGTACTAGAGGCACTATACCGTATAGAACTTCTTATACAAAATTAGGTCTGACGTCACAAGGGACAACAAACATGGCTGCTAAACGAGATGGATATGAAAATATTATTCTCTTCTTCTTACATACATATAAAATGAATGAACTGAATAAATATGGCGACTGGCTTCACTTTTAAATGATTGTAGCGTCTCTATAACGTCTTAACTCAGTGATTTGGAAACACGTTTTCTAATCTATAGGTATCATTACAAAATAAAATATAGTTACTTCTTACCACAACAGTTTTATTGATGGATGTACATTTCGAAAGCTAAGCTTTCATCTTCAGCGAACACTACTATTGATGTAGTGTTCGCTGAAGATGAAAGCTTAGCTTTCGAAATGTACATCCATCAATAAAACTGTTGTGGTAAGAAGTAACTATATTTTATTTTGTTTTTATTCCAACCACAGTGCTCATATATATTTTTATATAGGTATCATACAAAATTTCCAAAAACCTGCAAGAAAATGAAATTACCAACAGAGATTCCGTTACAATTTTATATATCACAATGGTCATGCTTACTTTGGGTATTAAATTTCTACATGAAGATTTTCAGTTATAATTTTATTAATCTTGTCTGATGCAATATGCAATGTGACCTAATTTTTTATGTTTCTTTTGTTTCAGGTAAGTCGACCAATACTAAAGCCTCTGACGTTATATTATACATACAGTCAACCAGTGAGTCACACAATCATAATATATTCAGCATGGGGTAGGTATGTATTTTTAAGAATACATAATGTATCTGTTTATTATGATATACACTATACAGGTGGTTTTGGAATTTAGATGATTTTGCATTTGAAAGCTCTAGAAAATATACATTTAAAAAGATTTCTTCTGTCTTCTAAGCTATTTTTAAAGTTCGTTAAAATTTAAATTAATAGTTGAAATTAAAATTTATATCAATTCAAAACAAGAAATATTTTGAATCAAGTACTTCTTTATCACTTGTGTTTTAGGAATAAATCCTTTATGTATCTATTAAAGTAATCCACACAAGATAAAGATTTTTAATTAAAAAAAATTGGCCAAATATTTTCCGACTGTATAGCGATGCTTAAACTGACATTAAAAATTTTAGCTGCCCCGTCCGACTTCCACAAGTAAAAAGTTTTGTTGAGGATCAATAAAAAAAAGTTTAACCAAAGTTAAAGTTTAGCTTGTGGCCAACGTTTCGAAAAATATATTTTCATCATCAAGGCCAATGAACATGTTCATAGTCCCTGATGATGAAAATATATTTTTCGAAAGGTTGGTCACAAGCGAAACTTTGGTTAAGCTTTTTGAAGTGAAAACTTCTTTAGGCGCGTTGAGCAATTTTTGGTAGGGAAAAATCTTATGTGTTCGCGTCACCTACATGCTATGGGCTAGAATGTCTCTGTCACAACTGTGCCCATGCGCATATACAATAAAAACGGCTCGTCATTCAGTTGTACTGATGGCAACGATAGCAGCGTCTGTGCGTCGTATGCATAACGTTACCGGTTCGAAACCCACTGGCACCGTGAAATTTTTGTGTGTTTTTTTTCTAAATTCTACAATATATTTATTTATATATTTTTATTTTGTTATATTCTTTCTTTGACATAAATTATAATTTTTGAAGTGAAAACTTCTTTGAATAAACCATATAATAAAATCAGCCGAACTACTGAACCGATTTAAGTAAAATTTATATGGGACCACCTTCGAGGTATATCCTATCCAATAAAAAAAGAATTTTCCAAATCGGTTTATAAATGACGGAGTTCTGAGGTAACAAACATAAAAAAAATACAACCGAATTGAGAACCACCTCCTTTTTTTGAAGTCGGTTAAAAATCTATATAATTATTGTTGCTCGGAGTGTCGATAGATGTGAAAACCAGACTAATGTTAATAATTTTTCACTTCTGTCGGTAGTCCCCATGACTGGCTAATTTTTTACTTCCCACCTCTACTATGGTAGGGAAGTAATGGATTTAGTCCGAAAAAAATATTTCGAGATTTTAACAGATCTTCACGTTTTGAGACCCTAGCAATCGTTTAAGATCATTTTCTGACTGATGTCTGTATGTATGTGTGTGTGTGTGTGTGTGTGTGTGTGTGTGTGTGTATGTGTGTGTGTGGTCAATTTTTCGCCTTCGATATCTTAAGAACGGAACAACATACGGGCATGCCGATTGTTCTATTGTGTTTATCAGCCTTTAACTTAGATCTGATTAGATTTTGAGTCAAATCGGTTCAGTGGATCCTGAGATATTCAAAAAAACGTCCTCAATGTCACGTATTAACATAGGTAAAAAAAAATATAAATGAATTCTAGATGTTATAATATGAAAAAAATGTAAATATTTTTTTCTCTAAAATGTATAGTTTTCGAGAAAAAAAATATTTTACTAAAAAAAATAAAAATTGTACGTAAATCAAGGTAACCATGATTTTTGCTATATTAAGCTAGCCATCAGTAGATCACCAAACAAAAAAGAGGGCCATGCTTTTTTCAAAGAATAAAAATTAAATTGTGTTTTAAAGACCACCAACAGCTAAGGTTATTTGGGCCTAGTCAAAGAATAAAAGAATAAAAAAAAAGTGTTTATTTTTTGCAAATATTTACTAGGTGGGAAGTATAGGACTGGTCATCAGTCGAATTTTTTTTTTTTGATCCTCAACTAAACTTTTCTTCGATGATTTAGTCATTATCATTTTGATAGTTCAATGGATCACCTGTATACCACATATTATTGTACTCGTATAATGCTTCTGAACGCCTATTATTGAAGAGCATAGCTATTATACAAAGCAGAACGATGGCTGTGGCGATTAATAAAATTATATGCCGTGAGTTGATATTTTACACGTGTTCTTATTATAGGTTGCTTTTAACTGTATGAGTCAATACTTTACTATGCTACGGATTTTACTGTATTATGCACAGAGTTTCTAATAATATGTTAAAGTACTACGGTTTATTTAACATGTTTTTTACGCTGATTTTTTTTTTTAATTGACTAAATGTCCTTCCTACATAAAAATTTATTCTATGCGTTTGTAATTAATACGTGGATAATTTTAATAGTTAATACGCTTATTTAAAGGTACCTAAGGCTAACTGCTATAATTAAAATATTTTAGGAAATAGGTACCTACTCTAACATTTTCGTGTCCAATTTTTGAAGTGAAAACATCCTTAGGCGCGCTTTGCCTGAATAGTGAATGAAAGTGAACTGTTCGCACCTGACGGTGACGCTCGCTAAATCGGGGTTACTCGGCTCAAACACGAACACGTATTTGCAGTA